>CM042686.1:27184709-28434709 GCA_023614405.1 Avena insularis | reverse complement strand
TATAATCATATCCCCATTATTAATGGTATAAATTTTTATTTGACCCTTCCATCATATATAACATATTATTTTTGTACATGGCAGAAATATTGAGTGAGAAGCCAATTGACTCAAATTCATAAATATACCACTTAACATATTTCTTTATCTATACAGGAATCAAAAGCATAATTTTCGTGGTCTCGAAAGAGCACCTAATAAGCAATATCATTTCAATTGATTATAAAAATTGTAATCTTATACCTTTTGTTAATCTAAAATAGAAATTGCATAATTCCAAAAAATGTATAATAAGTAAAATCAATTTCCATAACTTAAAGTGAATAGATATCGTAAACTATTTCTTAATGGTATGAGATTAATTATGGTTCTCCACGTTCAGAACCACAAATTTCGTGCTCAAATATTTGTTGCTCATACCGCCGACTTGCTTGTAGGGAGTAAATCCCATGGGCACTATCCATCGTGAGCTTCTCATGGTTGATTTGCACGAAGAGGCTTGATTAGGATAATAGGTAGAGCTATCACACCAATTCACACATTTATAAACTATTTCCTAGATAAATACAACATTTATGGTTGTCATATCATTCTAGCCAGGGATTTTGTTTTAATGGACATGGCTAGAGTCTTATGAGAATACATCATGTCACACCATTGACATTTTTTTCGTGCCTTATTAGTTATATAGGTGTTTGTTTAATTGACGGTCCTAGAGTTCAACAGGGTTACATCACAATATGGACCACATTATTGTTTTAGATGTATTACCAAATTGTTTTCACGTGGCAATCTAGTTTTCTTTCAGTTTGGCACACGTCTATATAACACTTAATGTGTAAAACCCCGATTACATTGTTACGTAATTATTAATCTCATCTTAAATTCAAACACAAAATTTAGATCTAATTGTCAAAATTATTTGAGTGATGTGGCTTAACATGGTATCTCATTTTACATCCGAATATTACTTAGTTTATATAATAGATTCCTAATGATAAATATCATATCCAACTATGATAAATAATTTAATGGTATGGATAATCCAAGGTGCTTTGAAAAATATCCTTATACTACCTCTGTTTCAAAGCTTAAGGCTTATATTTTTTGTAAAGTCAAGCTACAAAAAGTTTAACCAAACATTAAAAAAATATTAAGAACTATGATATTATATAGATATCATGTGAAAATATGTTTCATGGTGTATCAAAAGATATGTATTTTGTATTGTAGATGTTAATATATTTTAAAAAAAACCTTGGTCAAACTTTACTTAATTTGACTTTAGAAAAAATATAAGACTTAAGTTTTGAAACAAAGGTAGTATATGCTAGGGCATTACCTCATCTGAGAAAATTTTCGCTTTAGACATATAGAGTCTCCATGCTGAAAATTCAACAATTATATTGTATATGAATATGTTGAAAAAATATATATTTAATGGGAATTTTCTTTTGGTCGGATCAAATATTTTGATATATATATACCAATAGTCAAAGGTGGAGAGCTTTGGCAGCGGTGTCTATTGTGACATGGATACAATATTTTTATATATTTGTTGTTCATTCTTCGTGTTATTATGTTCTTTGGTCTTGTTGATATATACTCTTAGACACATGTAATTATTGTGCCATGTAGCTTGATTGTTGAGCATGGATAGTATTATCTCCAACCTAGTCTCCTATAGTAGGATATCGACATTGATTATGTTGTAGATGAAAAATGTAAATTCATATTCAATTTCTATTTTTAAATTTTTTAGCTCTTATGTGTTATACAAATATGTAGTCTTAGTTTCAACTCTATTAAAATTGCAAATAGAAACTCCTGGTGGGGTGATGAAGACGACCGGAATAAAGTACATTGGATGGCTTGGGACAAAATGACAAAACCGAAGTGCCATGGGGGCATAGGTTTTAGAGATCTCCGCCTCTTCAATCAAGCCCTTTTGGCTAAACAAGCTTGGAGGCTAATTGAGTGTCCGGGCAGTCTTTGTGCAAGACTACTAAAATCAAAATATTTCCCAAATGGTGACCTCATTGATACAGCTTTCATAAAGAATTCCTCCCCAAGTTGGCAAGGCATCATGCATGGTCTAGAGTTGTTGAAAAAGGGAGTTATATGGAGAGTGGTTTCAGGGTCAAAAATAAAGATCTGGCGTGATAATTGGATCCCAAGAGGCAATATGAAAATTTTCGGCAAAGCAGGCCACTCTAGATGGAAATGGGTATCAGATTTGATAGACCCAACTACTAGAAGATGGAAAGATGAGATGGTGAGGTCAATTTTCTATCCACCAGATGCAGATGAAGTTCTTAAAATAAAAATTCCGATGCATGATGGAGATGATTACCTTGCATGGAACTATGAGAAGAATGGGTTTTTCTCTGTTCGGTCTGCTTATAGACTAGCTTTGGAAATACAAGGAAAAGAGACAGAGACTGGCCAGAGTTGCAGCCCTGCTGGAGACAGAGATATTTGGAGTGTGATTTGGAAAGCCAAGGTTCCACCTAAAGTACGTGTTTTCGGCTGGAAACTAGCGACAAATACCCTCGGGGTTCAGGCTCTTCGACATCACAGACACATGGACCATATCCCTACCTGTAGCATCTGTGGTATGGAGCCAGAAACGGATCATCATGCTATGGTAAATTGTACAAAAGCAAAAGCCCTTAGACATAGACTGATGGAAGATTGGGCATTACCTGATGACCATGCCCTGCGTTACACGGGTCGCAACTGGATTCTAGTTTTACTGGGATACTCTGATGAACAAATGAGAGCGAAGCTTCTATTTTTGTGGTGGAGAACATGGCATCTCCGAAATAATATTATTTTCGGTGATGGCAAGTGTGGAATTAACCAATCAGCAATCTTCCTGGAGTCCTATCTAGCTACGATGGATGATAATAGAAGTGTTGAGACGCTAATTGATCCCAAAGGTAAACAACCTACTATGCAGCACGTAAATAACCCCAAGTGCAAGCAGAAAAAGAGCAAAGAAGTATGGAAAAAACCTACAACCGGCTGGGCGAAACTAAATTTTGATGCAGGTTTCACTAATGAATTAGGTGTTGGATCCTGGGGAGCTGTACTTCGTAATGATGGTGGTGATGTTCTTTTATCAGCTTGGGGCCTAATATCTCAATGTGCATCTGCTGAATCTGCTGAGGCAACAGCCGGGATGTATGCTTTACAGGCTATTCTACCGTACTATGCTGGTCCCATTCAGATGGAGAGTGACTGTGCAGCTCTTATCTCAGAACTGAATTCTGGTACCAAAAGCAAATCGGCAATATCAGGGACTGTTGAAGACATAAAAAATTTAATCAGATCGATACCTGTTGTCGCTTTCTTAAAGGTCAACCGCACGGCCAACAGGGTTGCTCACGAATTAGCAAAATTAGGACGTACCGTGTTGAGTCGGCAACTGTTATTTGGCTCTGTTCCTTCCTGGGTGCTGGAACTAACCAAGACCGAATGTAACCAAAACTTTTCCTTTTGAGTATATAAGTTATGTTAAAAAAAAATCACCATGCACCAATGAGTGTTGATTTTCTCATTTTGTAGAAATTTGTATTATATCTCTTTCTTTCAAACTATTTGTGATTTTAATATATAACAAATCGAGTAAAAAATTCTAGAGTTATGGTATTCATGGGTCAGTTTCTAGTTCTTTAAATAAAATAATTGTGCTATACAAATGACCATATGTTTAAGCTAAACGAAATACAATCATGAATGGTTTTTCTCGAGGTGCTCTTTTTTCTCATAAGTATATATTCACTCATTATGAAAAATACATAAAAGACATATTTTAAATTTCAAAAAATGACAAAGAAAAATCTATGTTTACATCTGGAGATTTTATGTTCGTAAACCGAGTATCGCCAAAAAGTAACATTTTTATGACCTATGTGGAAAAGACATAACTAATTCTCATCGGTAGTCATATTGGAGCATTGTCTTTCTTACATAGAATATCTGGATGCACAAGCGAAAAATTCATTTTTTTTTATATTTTAAAATATAATTTTAGACAATTAATAGGTGCATCTACACCTACGATCCAAATTGGATTTCCAAGTTCTTTTCTATTAATATTTCTCATTTTATTGTGGAAATTTCATGGTTTACCTATCATGAGATAAGGTTTGCAGCCTTGAGCGGAATATTTTATAAATTGGTTTCTCTTTTTAGTTTGTATCTCGTATATTTCGTATGCTTATTTTTTTATAGATAACCTTTTATAATTAATATTTCATATTTATACACCAACATTGTTGAATAATTAGGCACAATTTTCGTGATTAATTCCATAATATAAAATATGACAATACCAGCTACTCGCACATGTAACTCGAACATACTAGATATACTAAACAACAAGATGAACGGAAACATGCAGCAGCTAAATATGTACTCGCAGAACATGATTAATAACCAGACAGCAGCATGTCGCACGTACCGTTCGATTGCAGTAATCGCAGCAGTAGCCTTGGGGAAGATTGGTCGAAGCAGACGGCGAAGAGGACGATAGGCAACACCGCCCGACTTGGATGGAAGACGAGCCGTGATGCAGAACTTGAGCAGTCGCGCAGGGCGCTTCCCAAAAACTTATTCGCTCTCTCCCGTACAGGATCGCAAAGGCGAGTGGTTCCGGAGACCTGCTCTCCCGTCCGTCGGTGCACGCCGGCAAGCGGGATGGAGTAGACTACGATGGCGGCGCAAGCAGAGAGGTTGGCAAATCCTAGATTGGTTTTTCGGTGTGTGTGTGGTGGAAGCCGCACTGGAGTTTATATAGAGCGGCTCGGGAATCCCGCATAGGGCACGTCGTGGACCAAGCCCACGTTGTGGTCGGTTACAGATAGCCGATGATCCGGGAGCGACTCGAATAGGCTAACTGTTGACACGTCTGTCAAAACCGCACAAGTTTTCCCAAGCAGCAAAAATAAAGCTCGGCTCGTGCCTTGGCGGGCTGGCGTGATTTGCAGACGAGGCGGGCGGCGTGCTGGAGGAGGAGCGCGCGTGTAGTTCTCCTCTTCTCACTCACTTTACTAAGTGGTGAACCACTCCACCTTATAAGATGGTGTAACTCTCCTCCAACTTTCCATGTGGGACTAAACTTTAGCTCACACTTCACTCATATGTGAGCTGCCACCAAATTGGGCCAAATCACACATGGGCTTCCACACACATGGGCTTTGAGATTTAGGAAAAATCTGAAATCTATATGGGCTTATTAATTTAGCCCATTATTTCTAACAATCCCCCACCAGATCTCAAATGCCCATTTGAAGATTTGCCAATTCTCGCTACTTGTTTATATACCACTGTTTCAGCAGAGACTGTTAAGTTGAACTTCTGCCTAGAACCTTGAGCTACGTCTATCAGCAACTTGAACAATGGACGAACCTTGAATTGCAAGTTTGGTGCTTTTAGATTTCACACAAAGTCATAACTAGTACCTGGCTGCCAGTAGCCTACCCCGCGGGTGTAGCATATGCGTCATACTACTTGGTCTCTTCATGAGGTTACTAGAGATCACCCAAATCTCATAGATTGCGACGTTTAACAATCGGAACTCGTATAGGTGTGTTCTTTCAAGAATGCTCTGTAGGACAGCATCTTTGCTAATCATAGCCAGCAGAAACACATTAAGGCACGTTGCCAACCTGCCTTACAGCTTTGAGAGTTGTACATCTTCACATAGAGAGGGTTGCCTAATACTCTCCTCCGTCACACCACTAGCTTGTTTTTCCCTAGTCCTAATTCACGGGATCTCCGATCAAAAAGGTTGGGTTACCACTACTGTGTAACATCCATGGGTCTCAAACCCATCTCTCTCGATGTACTTTCTATTACGTTTCGTGATAGTCCCTTTGTAAAGGGATCTGCCAGGTTTTTGTCAGTTTGAATATACGTAACAGTAATTACTCCGGAGTTTCTCAATTTCCTGACAGACTTCAAATGTCTCTTGACGTGTCTTGATGACTTCGCGTTATCCTTAGTATTGTTCACTTTGACAATAACAGTTTGATTATCACAATTCAAGAGGATGGCCGGTATAGGTTTCTCAACCACTGGCAAGTCCATCAAGAGTTCACGCAGCCATTCTGACTCTCTGATGGGTCGTGTCTAAAGCAGCAAGTTCTGCTTCCATAGTCGACCTTGTCAATATGGTTTGTTTGCAAGATCTCCATGATATCGCGCCACCTCCAAAGGTAAATACATACCCACTGGTGGCGTAGAGTTCATCTACATCCGAGATCCAGTTCGCATCACTATATCCTTCGAGCACCGCTGGATGCCCCGAATAGTGTATCCCATAACTCATTGTACCACATAGATAGCGCATGACCCTTTCAAGTGCACACCAATGTCCAGTACCCGGGTTAGACATGAACCTACTCAATTTGCTCACAGCAAAAGAGATGTCGGGTCTTGTCGCGCTAGCTAAGTACATGAGTGAGCCAATGATTTGAGAGTATCTCAATTGTTCTTTCGGCTCTTTCTTGTTTTTCCGTAATGTCACATCGATCATAAGGTGTTGGGGAAGACTTGCCATCAACGAAACCGAAACGGCTCAAGATCTTCTCAACATAGTGTGATTGCGTCAAAGTAATCCCACTCTCGTGCTTAATCAACTTGATATTCAGAATAACATTAGCTTCTCCCAGATATTTCATATCAAAGCTCTTTGACAGAAAGGACTTAACTTCATTTATCACATTCATGTTTGTACCAAAGATAAGGATATCATCCACGCACAAACATAATATAATACCTTCGCCCCCACCATGGCGATAGTAGACGACTTGTCGACCTCATTAACGACAAAGCCAACAAGTTAATGTTCATCAAACTTCTCATGCCATTGCTTAGGTGCTTGCTTCAGGCCATATAAAGATTTTAACAACTTGCACACCTTTCTCTCTTCACCTTTTACCACAAACCCATCAGGCTGATCCATATAGATCTCCTCTTCCAACTCTCCATTGAGGAAAGCTGTCTTAACGTCCATTTGATGAACGATAAGACCATAAGAGGCAGCCAGGGATAGTAGTACTCGAATGGTGGTCAGTCTAGCAACAGGTGAATAGGTGTCAAAGTAATCTTCACCTTCTCTCTGGGTGTAGCCTTTTGCTACAAGCCGAGCCTTGTACTTTTCAATAGTACCATCAGGCCTTAGCTTCTTCTTGAACACCCACTTGCAACCCACAGGCTTACATCCATGGGGTCGTTCTGATAGTTCCCAAGTTCCATTAGAAAGAATCGAGTCCATCTCATTATGGACAGCTTCTTTCCAATCATCTGCATCAGGAGATGCATATGCCTCTGCAATGGAAGTGGGAGTATCATCCACAAGGTACACAATGAAATCATCTCCAAAGGATTTTGCAACCCTCTGTCTCTTACTCCGTGTAGGAGCTTCATTGTCATCCTTCTCTAGGACTTCTTCCTCACGTGGTTGCTCAAAATTCTCACTAGATGCACTAGTTTCAGGAAGTATTTCAGAAGAAATTCTAGCAGTGCTATGCATGTCTTTCATAGGAAACATATTCTCAAAGAATGTTGCATCACGAGATTACATTATAGTATCAACATGCATATCAGGAACCTCAGATTTAACTACTAAAAATCTATAGCCTACACTCTGTGGAGCATATCCTAGAAAGATGCAATCCACTGTCTTTGGTCCAAGTTTGCGTTTCTTAGGAATCGGTATGTTGGCCTTAGCCAAACACCCCCAAGTACGCAAGGAAAGTGATGGTTTTCTCCCAGCCCACTCCTCATAAGGGGTTTTATCTTTATTCTTGTTAGGAACTCTATTTAGGACATGACACACTGTCAACAAGGCCTCCCCCCACCATGCCTTAGATAAACCAGCGGTGACTAACATGGAATTCACCAAGTCGGTCAACAGGCGGTTTTTCCTCTCGGCAACCCCGTTTGATTGAGGCGAGTAGGGAGGCGTCCTTTCATGAATAATGCCATGTTCCTCACAGAATTCATCGAAGATTTTGGGAAAATATTCACCACCACGATCCGACCTAAGACGTTTGATCTTTCTCTCTAGTTGATTTTCAACTTCGGCTTTATAAATTTTAAAATAGTCTAAAGCTTCATCTTTTGTGCGCAACAAATAAACATAGCAGTATCTAGTCGCATCATCAATCAAAGTCATGAAATATCTCTTTTCACCTTTTGTCAACACACCATTCATCTCACAAAGATCAGAATGTATGAGCTCCAGAGGTGCCAAGTTTCTCTCCTCGGCTGCCTTGTGAGGCTTTCGAGGTTGCTTTGATTGCACACAACTATGGCACTTGGAACCTTTGGCAATAGTGAAATTCGGAATTAAACTCATATTGGACAACTTGGACATCAAACCAAAATTAATGTGACATAAACAAGAATGCCAAACACTGGTATCATCATTAACACCGCCACAAATATGGTTTACGGACTTATTACAAAAATCTGAAAGTGAAAAGCGGAACAACCCTCCGCACTCATATCCTTTACCAATAAATTGTCCATGTCTCGACACAATGACTTTATTAGACTCAAAAACAACCTTAAACCCATCTCTGCATAGAAGGGAGCCGCTAACGAGATTCTTGTTCATGGAAGGGACATGCTGCACGTTCTTCAGCTACACGATCTTTCCCGAAGTGAACTTCAGATCCACCGTGCCAACACCATGAACAGAAGCATGTGACCCATTCCCCATTAGGACGGATGAATCCCGAGCGACCTGATAAGAAGTGAACATAGAGATGTCAGCACACACATGAATATTAGCACCCGTATCAATCCACCAACATGGTGATTGAAAAACTGAAAGAATAGTAAATAGATTACCATACCCATCAGCATTGCTAGCAGTCACGATGTTGACAGTCTTCCCCTTTTTCCCTTTACGATCTGCACGTTCTGGGCAGTCCTTGGAAAAGTGCCCGAGCTCTCCACAGGTAAAGCAACCTAGCTTGGCTTTGTTCGGCTTCTTCTTCTTCTTAAAGGTTGTAGTATTTTCAGGCTTGTTGAAGGAGGGCTTATAGTTCCCTTTGTTCTTGCCGAAGGTCCTCTTCTGCACCATGTTGGCGCTAGACTGACCCTCGCCTCCTTTCTCAGCAGTGTCCTTAGCCCGATCCTTCTCCTCAACATCAAGAGACGCTATCAGGCTTTCAACCGATATCTCTTGTCTCTTATGCTTGAGAGTAGTGGCGAAATTCGTCCATGAAGAAGGCAACTTTGCAATGATGCACCCAGCCACAAACTTGTCAGGTAAGTTACACTTAAGGATTTCAAGCTCCTTGGCAAAGCACTGTATCTCATGAGCTTGTTTGACTACAGAACGATTGTTAACCATCCTGTAATCATGAAAGTTCTCCATGATGTATAGTTCACTGCCAGCATCTGTTACACCGAACTTAGCGTTCAGTGCCTCCCAGAGCTCTTTGCCATCTTTGAAGTGCATGTACACATCAAACAGCTTGTTGTCAAGAACACTCAGAACGCATCTCATAAAGGCAAGATTGGTTTCCTTGAACTTGTTCTGATCTTCTTTAGATATAGTTCCTTCAGTTAAACCCTCACTAGCCTCGAATACTTTCAGATTTTGCAGCCACATAGTGGTCTTATACTGCCACCTCTTAAAGTGAACACCGGTAAACTTTTTCGGCTTCATCGCATTGGCCAAGTGTCCCATGTTTATCTCGGAAAATTGCCTATAATAAGGTTTTTGGATTGTTGGATAATTAGGCACAATTTCCGTGATTAATTCCATAATATAAAACATGACAATACCAGCTACTCGCACATATAACTCGAACATACTAGATGTACTAAACAACAAGATGAACGGAAACAGGCAGCAGCTAAACATGTACTCGCAGAACATGATTAATAACCAGACAGCAGCACGTTGCACGTACCGTTCGATTGCAGTAATCGCAGCAGTAGCCTTGGGGAAGATTGGTCGAAGCAGACGGCGATGAAGACGACGATAGGCAACACCGCCCGACTTGGATGGAAGACGAGCCGTGATGCAGAACTTGAGCAGTCGCGCAGGGCGCTTCCCAAAAACCTTATTCGCCCTCTCCCGTACAGGATCGAAAAGCCGAGTGGTTCCGGAGACCTGCTCTCCCGTCCGCCGGCAAGCGGGATGGAGTAGACTACGGTGGCGGCGCAAGCAGAGAGGTTGGCAAACCCTAGATTGGTTTTTCGGTGTGTGTGTGCTGGAAGCCGCACTGGAGTTTATATAGAGCGGCTCGGGAATCCCGCATAGGGCACGTCGTGGACCAAGCCCACGTTGCGCACGTTTGGGTCGGTTACAGATAGCCCACGATCCGGGAGCGACCCGAACGAGACGAGCGGGCGGGCGGGCGGGCGAGCGTCGGAGGAGGAGCGCGCGTGTAGTTCTCCTCTTCTCACTCACTTTACTAAGTGGTGAACCACTCCACCTTATAAGGTGGTGTAACTCTCCTCCAACTTTCCATGTGGGACTAAACTTTAGCTCCCACTCCACTCATATGTGAGCTGCCACCAAATTGAGCCAAATCATACATGGGCTTTGAGATTTAGGAAAAATCTGAAATCTATATGGGCTTATTAATTTAACCCATTATTTCTAACAAACATAGTTAACTACGTATGTCCTGATCTTTTTATACTTTATATCCTAGCACATGTACCTTATAACCACACTTACAAAAGGGCACTAAAAAGGGCTAATAGAATGGGACACCCGGGCAATGCACCGTCTACTTCATCTTTGGCCAGGGCTCATTCCTTTCATTCATTTCAAATGGAATATTCTAGTTGTGTACCTAGTATTCCTTATTTTGTAACCGACTCAGCTAGCCTCTATGTAGATAATCATGACTCTAATTAGCGTTTTTAACATGGAGAGTTAAAACAGTGGATTCCTTTGTTGAATGGACGAACGAACGGAAATACAGAGTAATTCTTGTAACGGTAGGACCATAGTGTCCTAACGAAATATATCGACCAGCTTGGATCCATGCTTGATCTGCCAGTTTGCGTTTTTTTCCGATCACATCTACCATGTTCCAGCTAGTTGTTTTTTTTTTGGACATGTAACACCTTACAGCCTGGGAAGCGTGCACGTGTTTTTTTTATTTCACAACTACCACGCACGTTCCAGCTGGGTAGTGTACGTGCACGTTTTTTTTTTAGCAGATGTGGCTCTTGGAAGGGCTTATTAGGGGAGTCCACAACACGTACTACATGTAGACGTGACAAAGACTTAATTTATGTATATGGAAACATAATTAAGTTACGTTGTTTTATCAAATCCTAACCATCGATATCAGATCCAACTATTATAAATATTTTGGTGATGTATTCTCATGTTGGTAGGTCTTAACATGGACATGCGCCACAACTGCATCATATAAAAAAGACATATGCTCAGTACAGGGACAGTTCAAGAACAGGACACCAACCAGGATGGCAAGAATAAGACCAACCAAAACCATCTTTTGGAGTTTCCGCTTGCTACATATCATTCTGTCATTGTACACTAACTAATTCTGATAATTCTTCAACTACACTATTATGTTAGTTTTATAGATGTAGATGCCAACTTAATTAACAAGCAACCAACGGTGCAAATCTTAAATGTAAGGCTATGTTTTTCTTTTGTGTGTGTTGTAAACCTGATCAAGGAAGTCTTAAGTTGTGGTAGTGAGAAATAGTACTCCCGCCATCTCGAAATAGATGTTGGAGATTTTTCTAGATTCACATTCAAGACAGAGCGAGTATAACATTGTTTTTCTTCATGAGGCTTATAGCACACACACTCCGGTTTGTTTTCTACAAAATCCCGTAGCAACGCACGGGGTATCTACTAGTTGTAAAATACGAGAGAGAACGGGTAAAGTATCCGAAGTATACTAACCATATTAAGAAACAGTCATAATCAATGCTTTGTTAGTACCAAATTTTCTTGGTGCCAATTAGTAGTATACATCCTGTCATCCTCGATACCATAATACTACATGGACATGCGGGCTTCGCCGCGCCGTTTATAGCCTATTTGTCAGAGTGTGGTAGGTGTTCTATTTACTGCTAGTAATACATTTTGTTTTTTTTGTGTTACTATAAATTAAATATATGAGCATGTGCAGGGTTAAGTGTTTTAATCGGTAGAAAAACGTGTCATTTACGTGTTAGATATGTCTGAAACTGAGAGATTTGACCTTAGACGCAAGAAGCGGGCCCTTATTTCATATTGAAGCTCATAAGAAACATAGGGTATCAGTGTTTCTTCAAGTAAACAAAAAGGTACATCGAGCAAACTTCAAATAAAAATACATCAAGCAATAGACCAAGTTCAGTACCACAAGAAACTGGCATGTTTACATGATCAATATAAAAAAACTAATAATATCAAAACAAGCTAGCTTATGAAGATCACACGATAACCTTGTTCGACTACCTCGGAATCGATGCTTGCAATGGATTGCAGAACTCCAAGGAAAGGCACAATTTTGTATTCTAAGTTGCTGGATTATTAAATGATTAGTTTAGTCAATATAGACGACCATATTACATATATACTAATTCTATGCATGAGTTATACTTGACATATTTCAAATTATTCACTGTTTAATAAAATTTAAAAAGAGAAGGTATGGCTTGGAAGTTGTCACGAATCTTTACATAAAAACAAGATCTAATATGTAATCAAGTTTGATAATTTCTGTACATCAAAATGAAAAATAAAAGTTGTGACATTTGTTTTGGACCCACAGTCGATGGAACTTGCTTGTTCATTAATCATAGACAATGCTCCAAGTCAAGGGCACTGCAATTTTTGTTAACTCGTGTACAAACTGTAGAACAACATAGAACATATATCAATGTACACAAGCATCTCATGTATTCTCAAGACGTGCTAATATATTCAAAAGCAAATTTAGTTGTTGGGCCTAACAGGGCCCAAAATCAGCTTATTCTGCTTTGTATTAGGAATATATACATGTTAATTATTAAAGTGACATGAAACACGATCATTTCTCACAAAGCGCGACTATTTCTCGCATGTTAGCGCTCCACGCTTTCTGTTTAGTGATTTTTCCGTTCGGTTACTGTAGATTTTTGGGTTTTGGCCAATCGCTCTGCGCCGCATCATCGCATGCCTCACGGTCCTTCTCTTTTTCAATTCTTTTTTTTCCGCCATATGTCCTTGATTTTTCCAGTCAAAGTAGTGAAGATAATGCAACATTTTCACGTAGTCCCACATATGAGCGTCTCTACCCGCGCTGCCCCCTCTCTCTCAGCGCCATCGTCCCACGTGCTCACCTCCTCCTTATCTTCCTCACCACCGGCAAAGCGTGGCGGTAGATGGGTGCGTGAGGTCGGAGCCGATGTTAAATCGGTAATAGGAAGGTTCGAGGCGGGGAAGCATAGGCAGCCAACGCTGGATGCGGGAGCTGGACGGGAGGCGGTGTCCTCGTGAGTGGATGGGGCAGAGGGAGCGGAGGGAGCATAGGTGAGAGGGAGATCTCGGGAGTAGAGTGGACTTCTTCTTTTCAATTCCTTTTTTCTCCCTCCGTTCCTGATTTTTCTAGTCAAAGCGGTGAGGATGATGCGACATCTTCGCATAGTCCTGCATAGGAATGTCTCTACATGTGCCACCCTCTCTCTCTCTCTCTCTCTCTCTCTCTCCGCCCCCACTGTCCCACGCGCTCACCTCCTCCTTATCTTCTTCACCAACGGTAAAGCGTGGCGGCGGATGGGTGTGTGAGATTGGGGGAGATGTTGAATCGGTACTGGGCAGGTTCGAGGCGGGGAAGCAGAGGCGACCGACACTGGATGCGGGAGCTGGACAGGAGAAAGTGGCCTCGTGAGTGGAGGGGCGGAGGGAGCGGAGGTGAGAAGGATAGCTTGGGAGCGAAGAGGGCAGCGCAGGTTGTTGGAGGAGACGGAGGAGGGGCTACGATGGGCAGGATCTCGGGTGGAGGGGAACGTGATCGAGATAGGGTGGGGGTAGGGCAGGGACGAGAGGGACCATCTCGTAAGATTTCGGTCAACACCAGAAACTCCACGTTTGAGATGAGTAAGAGTAAAAATCAGACAGCTAGAAACGCGCGCGGGGGCATATGGCCTCAGATGTCTCGCTTTTGCTCGGGCTTAAACTTGAAGGAAATATGCCCTGAGAGGCAATAATAAAAGTTGTTATTATGTATTCTTTGTATGTGATAGATGTTTATTTTGCATGCTATAATTGTATTGATAGGAAACGTCAATACATGTGTGTTTAATAAACAAATAAAAGGTTCCCAGTTATGCCTCTCTTATAGACTAGCTCGTTGATTAACAAGATGATCAAAGTTTCCTGATCATGGACATTGGATGTTGTTAATAATGAGGTCACAATATTTGTGAAATGATGTGATGAACATTCATCTGAAGTATAGCATTATGATCAAAGTCATTATGTTTATATTTCTATAACATCATACGAAGTAATCTTTATCCTTAGACAATGAGATCATGTTAATTGCTGATATCAGAAGAGTAACTTGATAACATCAAACGTCACATCGTAAAAGGGTGACTATAAAGGTGGGTTCAGATACTCCGAAGATATCATGTTGAGGCTCATGGATCAAGAGTGGAATTTGTCAATCCCGATGACGGATAGATATACTTTGGGCCCTCTCGGTGATATCACATTAAGACAGCTTGCAAGCAAGTGATGTGATCACTAGAATGTTATATCACGGCAACGAGAAAAGAGTGCATGTCGGTAACAAGATCAAACTAGGTATTTGGATACCGACGATCGAATCTTAGACATATAATATATCATGATACAAAGGGATTAAGTTACTAGCGTTAAAGGTTCTCACGATCACAGAAGTCATCATTGAATGTGTGATACATTGCAAATGTATCTATAATTTTTGATGTTCCATGCTTGGTTTTATCTACTTTCTTGTGTTTTGTCCACACTTTGGAGTACTTTTCATATGATTTCTTGGACTAACCTGTTAACAAAAGCCACAGTGCCAGCTGCCTGTTTTCTGCTGTTTTTGGTTCCAGGAAAGTCAGAAAATGAATATTCTCGAAATTGGACGGGACAAAAGCCAAAGTGCCTATTTTTCCGGAAGTCATCAGATGCGAAATCTACGAGAGAGAAGGCTGGGGCCGCCACACCACAGCCACGCCGCCAGGCTGCCCGCTTAGGGGTGGTCTGGCCGACCCCAGCACTCCCTCGGCCTCTCCTTCCACCTATAAGATTCCCTCGGGACGAAAACCCTAGGTACCCGATCAAAAATCCACGAAAGAGTCTGTAGCCGCCATCATCTCCATCCCTAGATCGGGAGGGATTTGAAGCTCTTCCCGGCACCCTGCCGGAGAGGGGTATTCACCCTGGAGGCCTTCTTCATCATCATGCAAGCCTCCGGTGTGATGCGTGAGTATTTCATCTCTGGACTACGGGTCCATGTAGTAGCTAGATGGCTGGTTCTCCTCCTTTGTGCTTTCATGTCTAGATCTTGTGAGCTCCATTCATGATCAAGATCATCTATTTGTAATTCTGCATGTTGTGTTTGCGAGGATCCGATGGATATTGAGATGCTATTTCAGATTGATTATTGATTCTATCATGTCTTTGTTATTTGTGATCTTGCATGCTTTGCGTTGTTAATAGCTATCTTGGCCAAGTAGATGCTAGCAACTCCAAGAGTTAGTATTTATGCTCGATAGTGGGTTCATGCCTCTAGTAATCTTGGGAAGTGACAAAAATCTCTAAGGTACTAGATGTGTTGTTGCTACTAGGGAGAAAACAACAATCCTTTGTTCATAGAACAATCGTATTGTTTACATTACACGCAATTTGTAAAGCAATAATCTTTTGCTTGCAACTTAATACTGGAGGGGGTTCGGATGATAACCTGAAGGTGGATTATTAGTCATAGATGCAGTTGGATGGTGGTCTATGTATAATGTTGTAATGCACAATCAAGTTCCAAAGGAGTCAAGATGATTAGTATATGCATGTATTGATTTCTCGGTGTTTGTCAATTGTCTCGATGTAATTTGTTCACCCATCATGTTATCTATCTTAAGGAGAGCCACCTCTAGTGAACTATGGACCCCGGTCCTTTCTTTTACATACAATCTACAAACTGTTTACTGCTTTGTGTTTACTTTCTGCAAACTATTACTTCCTTCCATTCGATACGTTTAATCCTTTGTTTTCAGCAAAACCGGTGAGATTGACAACCTCATCGCAAGTTGGGGACAGATTTCTGTGGTTGTGTTGTGCAGGTCTCCACGTTGCTGCTGGCACCGGTAGTGCGCCCTGCCAATGTTCAGCTAGATACACCTTTGGGGTTTTTCCTTGTTCCTACTGGATTGATAACCTTGGTTTCATACTGAGGGAAAACTTGCTGCTGTGCTCATCATACCTTCCTCTTGGGGTTCCCCAACGAGCTCGATATATTTTGGGTCATCAAGCATATTTTCTGGCGTCGTTGCCGGGGAGTCAAGGACATCTTCACAAGGGGAGTCCCTCATAACCAATCTCTTTACTTTGTTATTTTTGTTTTTCTTAGTTTCCTTTTGTTTTGTTTGCTTGTTTCTTTATCAAAAACACAAAAAATTAGTTTTACTAGTTTTGTTTTCTTTATTAAAAAACAAAAAAATGACTACTCTTAAAAACACTATGTTGTGTGACTTCACTAGCACCAACAACAATGATTTTATGAGCACACCTATTGCTCCACCTGTGCCTGAAGATACTTTCTTTGAGATAAAACCTGCCTTACTCAATCTTGTTATGAGAGAACAATTTTCTGGTATTAGTAATGAAGATGTTGCTGCCCATCTAAATAACTTTGTTGAACTTTGTGAGATGCAAAAGCATAGGGATGTAGATGGTGACATTATTAAGCTGAAATTGTTTCCTTTCTCTTTGAGAGGAAAAGCTAAAGAATGGTTGAATTCCTTAACTAGGAATAGTATTGATTCTTGGACTAAATGTAAAGATGCTTTCATTGGAAAATACTATCCTCCTGCTAAGATTATATCCATGAGAAGTGAAATAATGAAGTTTAAACAATCTGATAATGAGCATGTTGCTCAAGCTTGGGAAAGAATGAAATCTTTGGTAAAGAATTGTCCCACTCATGGACTGACTACTTGGATGATCATCCAAACTTTTTATGCAGGATTGAACTATTCTTCAAGGAACCTATTGGATTCTGCTGCTGGAGGTACCTTTATGACCATCACTTTGGGTGTTGCAACAAAATTTCTGGACAATATGATGGTTAACTATTCTGAATGGCATACCGAGAGAGCTCCACAAGGTAAGAAGGTAAATTCTGTTGAGGAAACCTCCTCCTTGAGTGATAAGATTGATATTATTATGTCTATGCTTGTGGATGGGAAAGCCCATATTGATCCAAATAATGTTCCCTTAGCCTCTTTGGTTGCTCAAGAAGAGCAAGTTGATGTGAACTTCATAAGAAATAACAATTTTGGCAATAATGCTTATAGGAATAATTTTGGTAACAACAATTATAAGCCATATCCTCCCAACAATGGTAATGCTTATGGAAATTCCTACAACAATAATAGGAGTGCACCCTCTGAACTTGAAGTTATGCTTAAAGACTTTATTGGTAAACAAACTGCTTTCAATAAAACTATTGAGGAAAAACTCTCTAATACTGAAATAAATATAGCATCGTTGGTTGAAGCTCAATCTTCTTTGAATGAAATGGCTGCTAAACCTAAAACTAAAGATAATCCCTTTGCAGCTACTAATGCTATACAAGTAAGAATTGATTAAAATGTTAGACTATTAGCTAAATTACATGCTAAGTGGGAAAGAGAAGATGAAATTGCTAGAAACATTAGTGTTTCTACTATCACCACCACTAGTGTTGAGGCTAGTAATAGTTCTACTACTTTAGATGATAAATTTGATTTTGATCTTAATGGTTGCAATATCTCTGAAGGTATTAAGTTCCTACAAAAGCTTGCTAAAAGCCCTAATGCTAGTGCTATGAACATGGCCTTTACAAAACACATTACTGATGCTCTCATAAAGATTAAAGAAGAAAAGATGAAAATAAAGCTTCTATTCCTACAAAACAAGAAGATGGTTGGGAACCCATTATTAATATGAAAGTGAATGACTTTGATTTCAAAGCTTTATGTGATCTTGATAGTAGTGTTTCTACTATGCCTAGAAGGATTTATGATATACTTGATTTGCCTCCACTTGAAGATTGTTATTTGAATGTCCCACTTGATGATAATGCTAAAAATAAACTCATGGGGAGTATTAATGATGTCCTTATTATGGTTAACAATGCCTATGTCCCCGTTGATTTCTATGTTTTGGATGTTGAATACAATGCTTCTTGTCCTATTACTTTGGGAAGACCTTTTCTTAGAACTGTTGGTGTCATTATTGATATGAAAGAAGGCACCATTAAATATCAACTCCCACTCAAGAAAGATATAGAACACTTCCCTAAGAAGAGAGAGAAGATTTCTTTTGCCTCTCCTATGAAAACAAAATTTGGTCTTAATGCTTCTTCATTTGAGAACACTTGATTCTTTTTCTTGCTTCTTATGCCTAACTTAAAGGCGTTAAAGTAAAGTACTTATTGGGAGATAACCCAAAAGTTTTAGATGAGTCTTGGAATTTATTACTTCAGTAATAACCGCTCCTTATCCTTTTTATTTGCTTTTTGTGCCAAGAGTAACCTCTAATGAGAGAGAAGTAATGATTGGGAAAGTTGTTGTCCCGAAACAGATTTCTGTGCTTCACCGTAAACATTCGTGTAAAATCTCTGAAAATCTTTTTGAGGCGTGCATTTTTGTGCTTCTGCCCCAGGTTGTTATCTAACTTTTGTTAGTTCAACACTTTTTTGATTTGAGCAACAGAAGGTCTTCGAAAAAATTTGTCTTTACCTGCTGGTCTGTTTTGACAAATTTCTGCCATTTTCTGCATTTGCTTCTTGTTGGATCAAGAGTGGAATTTGTCAATCCCGATGACGGATAGATATACTCTGGGCCCTCTCGGTGATATCACATTAAGATAGCTTGCAAGCAAGTGATGTGATCACTAGAATGTTATATCACGGGAACGAGAAAAGAGTGCATGTCGGTAACAAGATCAAACTGGGTATTTGGATACCGATGATCGAATCTCAGACATGTAATATATCATGATACAAAGGGATTAAGTTACTAGCGTTAAAGGTTCTCACGATCATAGAAGTCATCGTTGAATGTGTGATACATTGCAAATGTATCTATAATTTTTGATGTTCCATGCTTGGTTTTATCTACTTTCTTGTGTTTTGTCCACACTTTGGAGTACTTTTCATATGATTTCTTGGACTAACCTATTAACTAGAGCCACAGTGCCAGATGTCTGTTTTCTACTGTTTTTGGTTCCAGGAAAGTCAGAAAATGAATATTCTCGGAATTGGACAGGACAAAAGCCAAAGTGCCTATTTTTCCAGAAGTCATCAGATGCCAGAATACGAGACGGGGAAGGGTTGGGGGCCGGCCACACCACCTGGCCACGCCAGGGGGTGGTTTAGCCGACCCCAGCACCCCCTCGGCCTCTCCTTCCGCCTATAAGATGCGCCCGGGACAAAAACCTTAGGTACCCGATCAAAAATCCATGAAAGAGTCTGTAGCCGCCGTCATCTCCATCCCTAGATCGGGAGGGATCTGAAGCTCTTCCCGACACATACCAGAGAGGGGGATTCACCCTGGAGGCCTTCTTTATTATCATGCAAGCCTCCGGTGTGATGCGTGAGTAGTTCATCTCTGGACTACGGGTCCATGTAGTAGCTAGATGGCTGGTTCTCCTCCTTTGTGCTTTCATGTCTAGATCTTGTGAGCTCCGTTCATGATCAAGATCATCTATTTGTAATTCTGCATGTTGTGTTTACGGGGATCCAATGGATATTGAGATGCTATTTTAGATTGATTATTGATTCTATCATGTCTTTGTTATTTGTGATCTTGCATGCTTTCCGTTGTTAGTAGCTATCTTGGCCAAGTGGATGCTAGCAACTCCAAGAGTTAGTATTTATGCTCGATAGTGGGTTCATGCCTCTGGTAATCTAGGGAAGTGACAGAAATCTCTAAGGTACTAGATGTGATGTTGCTACTAGGGAGAAAACAACAATCCTTTATTCATAGAACAATCGTGGAGCATCTCAATATCCATCGGATCCCAGCAAACACAACATGCAGAATTACAAATAGATGATCTTGATCATGAACGAAGATCACAAGATCTAAACATGAAAGCACAAAGGAGGAGAACCAGCCATCTAGCTACTACATGGATCCGTAGTCCAAGGATGAACTACTAACGCATCACACCGGAGGCTTGCATGATGATGAAGAAGGCCTCTAGGGTGAATTCCCCTCTCCGGCAGGGTGCCGGGAAGAGCTTCAGATCCCTCCCGATCTAGGGATGGAGATGACGGCGGCTACAGACTCTTTCATGGATTTTTGATCAGGCCCCTAGGGTTTTCGTCCCGAGGGCATCTTATAGTCGGAAGGAGAGGCCGAGGGGGTGCCAGGGGCCACCACACCACCCCCTAGCACGGGTCAAGCCTGGCCGCGTGGTCAGGTGGTGTGTCCGGCCTCTGGCCCCTCTCCGTCTCGTATTCTGGCATCTGATGACTTCCGAAAAAATAGGCACTTTGGCTTTTGTCCCGTCCAATTCCGAGAATATTCATTTTCCGACTTTCTTGGAACCAAAAATAGCAGAAAACAGGCAGCTGGCACTGTGGCTCTTGTTAATAGGTTAGTCCAAGAAATCATATGAAAAGTACTCCAAAGTGTGGACAAAACACAAGAAAGTGGATAAAACCAAGCATGGAACATCAAAAATTATAGATACATTTGCAATGTATCAACATCCCCAAGCTTAACTCCTGCTCGTCCTCGAGTAGGTAAGTGATAAAAAGAAAGAATAATTTTTGAGGTGACATGCACCATCAAAGACTTGATCAAAGTATTTATAAAACATTCAAAGCTGGGATCATAGTACTTCAATCATAACATGAAATACAAAGTTCTAGCAATAAGACAAAGAAACTATGATGCAACATGAAAAGGCACAAACAAAAGATTCATGAATAACAATGCTCTGCAAGACGTTTGTTTGTTTCACATAAAGAAAACATAGCATAATAGTATTCAGCTTGTCCTTCATAGAGTAGCAAATATAAATGCATAGGACACCTTCAAAGTTCATAAGAGTGACTAGATACAGATAGTTTAAAACAAGCAATATCAAGTTATGCATCAATCAACTAGTCTTGGGACAATGCACATAGAACTAAGAATGGCCACTATGCTCTCAAAGAAGGTGCATAAAGATAGAAAGTGGAGACTCAATGTAATGGTGGAAGAAAGGCCTTTTTTATAAAAGGAAGTAGGGATTCAAGTCTCATAAAGAGCTTCCATAAATTATGGTACTTATAGCTTTCAGCTCTCATTGCCCCTATCATAAGCATCTTGAAGTGATTAAGGTTAAAGTGATTAACTATGGTGTACATACTTGATGAAGTATAAGTTAGAAATCTCATGTCCCTTGTATACGAGGGCCGCTCCTCATGCTGCTCAAGTTTAGTCACCGGTAAGTTCTTGTCATCGTAAGTACATGTGTATCATAGAGAACCGCCAATGGGGTACCCCTTGCCCGATGATACGTAAGAATCCCCATATCAAAATGACAAGGCAAGCAGACAACGAGCATCTCAGCATTCTTATTATTTACCATGGGAATATGGTGCTTTTTTCTCTCTTTCCTCTTGTCATAATCTCATATTTTTTTCTCTTTTCTCTTTTTTCTCAATATAGGACTCTTTTTTTATAAGAAGAATGCTTCATAAACAACTCATTATGGTTACGCTGCAGGTTTCCACCATGTTAGCATGGATTAGAATAGCGGCCCAGGCGTTTCTCTAACACATATACATAACTCCATGAACTTACAAGCTCCCCTTTCATTTCACACCGACGACATCCATATACAAAAGAGCATGATATCAACTAGGTACAAGTACCAAGTGCACTGTTGAAAGTGTTCCCCATGAAAGCATGGTTCTGCTAATTCCCAACAAATAAGTGCAAGCATATACAACATAGACGACACAATGGTTCAAGTTTATTAAGGGCAAGAAAAGTAAAGTGTGCCATCAAGTTCGTGAGAGCTTTAATCACTAGTTTTCTCATAACAAGTTTAATTTGGAAGGTAAACAAAAGCATGAATATACTTGGAATAGCATAAGCTAGTAGGTAGGTATGGTATGGTGGACTCTTTGGAATAACTTGGTTTAGGGAGTTGGATGCATGAGTGGAACTCATACTTTGTTGTGGAGGCTAGCAAAAGACTAGGAGCGACAAACTAAGAGAGCAATAATGGCCATAATCATGCAGAGTGACAAAACATCATTGATCAAAGCATAAAGTGATACTACAAGTTGAAAACTAAAGGATCATAAAGGCTATGGTGACTTGAGATAGTCATAACATGGTGTGAGCATGCGCCAAGTCAACCCAAATAAAGCATCAAAGAGAATACCACTATACTATGCTTTAATATGCTAAAACAACGCATGATTCATCCAAGGCACATTAAGCAATCTCAATTGTTTATAACAAGTCATGCTACAAATAATACTAAGCATAAAGCCAAAAAAATATCAAGCATGGCATGACAAAGCATAGGCCATAGTCAAAAATGAGCTCTTTTTACCACATAAGCATGAACTTTCCTACTCTTTTCCAAACCAAACCAAACTATTTGCAAACCAACGTATGAAAGAGGGGGTTAAACCAATTTATTCAGAAAATTAGGAAAACCAAAGCAAACGAAAAACCAAAACGAAAACGAAAAAGAAGACGCTCCAAGAAAAACACAACTGTGCATGAAGCAATAAAATGAAGCGTTTGGAAGAAACCTGGGATTTTTATTGATGAAGAAGGGGATGCCTTGGGAATCCCCAAGCTTTGACGCTTATACTTCTAGGATATTTATTGGGGTGACACGCGTGGCATCCTCAAGCTTGAGCTTTAGTCCATCCTTCATCTCATTACTCATTCCTTCCATACACCTGAAAATTTTCCTTCATACAAAACTTCACACAATCTTTATTAGCAACATTAGTGCACTCAAGATAAATAAGTCTTAAGGTTCAGTTCTAACACCAAATAAACTTCCATTAGAACACTAGCTACTGTAGCACTTCCCTCAAAAATCTCAATTCCCCAAAATAACTCAAAAGGGAACCAATAAGAAGCAAATGCAGAAAATGGCAGAAATCTGTCAAAACAGACCACCAGGTAAAGAAGAATTTTTTCGAAGACCTTCTGTTGCTCAAATCAAAAAGTGTTGAACTAACGAAAGTTAGATAACAACCTGGGGCAGAAGCACAAAAATTCACGTATCAAAAAGACGTTCAGAGATTTTACACAAATGTTTACGGTGAAGCAAATCTGTTTCAGGACAGCAACTTTCCCAATCATTACTTATCTCTCATTAGAGGTTACTCTTGGCACAAAAAGAAAATAAAAAGGATAAGGAGCGGTTATTACAGAGGTAATAACTTCCAAGACTCATCTAAAACTTTTGGGTTATCTCGCAATAAGTACTTTTCTTTAACGCCTTTAAGTTAGGCATAAGAAGCAAGAAAAAGAATCAAGTGTTCTCAAATGAAGAAGCATTAAGATCAATACCAGAAATATTTTCAACAAGGCAAGGTATATCATCCAAATAAGTTCTAGAGGATCCTCTCTCAATGCTCTTAGGTTCACTATTCTCATCAAAAGGGTTTGCAGGAACAATCCAATCAAGATTCTTTTCTATGGCATCATGTATTGCCACTAGTTTAAAGGGTGTTGGTATCTTAGGTTCCTCCCCATTAGGTTCAGTTTTGTTCATCTTTTCTTGTGTACCAACAACATCTACACATGAGCCTAGCATATTGAAACGTTCAAAGCCTTTCCTAGCTTTCTTGGCAACATCATAGAACTCCTTAAACAAAGTTTCTAGAATAAAATCCCTCTTTTCAGGGTCTTCAATTTCTTTAAGCTTAAGAAACATTACTTGCATTAAGGGGTTGAGGTTAACAAACCTAGCTTCTAACATATGAATTAAAGAAGCTGCAGCAATCTCATAGTTTGGAGCAAGTTCTGCAAGGGATCTATCCTCAGTATCCTCATGTTTGCTAACATGATTAAATAATTCTTCAATATTATCTTTCCCAATTATAGAACCACTACCAATTGAAAGGTCTTTCAGGGTGAAAGTAGGGATCAACATGGTGAGCTAAGGAGGAGGTAACAACTAAAGGAGACTTAATTTTTTTTGTGTTTTTGATAAAGAAAGCAAACTAATAAAACTAATTTTTTTTGTGTTTTTGAATAAGAAAAAAGAAAACAAATCAAAAAGAAACTAAGCAAAACAAAAATAACAAAGTAAAGAGATTGGTTATGAGGGACTCCCCTTGTGAAGATGTCCTTGACTCCCCGGCAACGGCGCTAGAAAAATGCTTGATGGCTCTGTGTATGGCGCCCGAAAAATGCTGGAGCGGTGTTGATGTAGAGCTCGTTGGGAACCCCAAGAGGAAGGTATGATGAGCACAGCAGGAAGTTTCCCTCAGTATGAAACCAAGGTTTAATCGAACCAGTAGGAGCAAAGAAACACCCCAAAGGTGTTACTAGCTGAGCTTTGGCAGGGCGCACTACCGGTGCTAGTAGCAACATGGAGACCTGCACAACACAACCACAGAACTTTGTCCCCAACTTGCGATGAGGTTGTCAATCTCACTATGTTTTGCGGAAAACAAAGGATTAAATGTATCGAATGGAAGGAAGTAATAGTTTGTAGAAAGTAAACACAAAGCAGTAAATAGTTTATAGATTGTATGTAAAAGACAAGGACCGGGATCCATAGTTCACTAGAGGTGGCTCTCCTTAAGATAGATAACATGCTAGGTGAACAAATTAAAGCGGGGAAATTGAAAAACATCGAGAAAGCAATACATGCATATACTAATCATCTTGACTCCTTTGAGACTTGATTGGGCATTACAACATTATACATAGACCGCCATCCAACTGCATCTATGACTAATAATCCACCTTCAGGTTATCATCTGAACCCCCTCCAGTATTAAGTTGCAAGCAACAGATTATTGCTTTACGAACTGCGTGTAAAGTAAACAATACGATTGTTCTATGAACAAAGGATTGTTGTTTTCTCCCTAGTAGCAACAACACATATAATACCTTAGAGATTTTTGTCACTTCCCCAGATTACCAGAGGCATGAACCCACTATCGAGCATAAATACTAACTCTTGGAGTTGCTAGCATCTACTTGGCCAAGATAGCTACTAACAACGGAAAGCATGTAAGATCACAAATAACAAAGACATGATAGAATGAATAATCAATCTGAAATAGCATCTCAATATCCATCGGATCCCCGCAAACACAACATGCAGAATTACAAATAGATGATCTTGATCATGAACGGAGCTCACAAGATCTAAAATGAAAGCACAAAGGAGGAGAACCAGCCATCTAGCTACTACATGGATCCGTAGTACAAGGATGAACTACTCACGCATCACACCGGAGGCTTGCATGATGATGAAGAAGGCCTCCAGGGTGAATTCCCCTCTCCGGCAGGGTGCCGGGAAGAACTTCAGATCCCTCCCGGTCTAGGGATGGAGATGACGACTCTGAGACTCTTCGTGGATTTTGATCAGGCCCTAGGGTTTTTTCCCAAGGGCATCTTATAGTCGAAGGAGGCCGAGGGGTTCCAGGCCACCACCCCACCTGGCGGGCCTAGCCTGGGCCTTGCTGCCAGGTGGTGTGGCGGCCTCGGCCCTCTCTTCTCGTGATTCAGCATCTGATGACTTCCGAAAAAATAGGCACTTTGGCTTTTGTCCCGTCCAATTCCGGGAATATTCATTTTCTGACTTTCCTGGAACCAAAAACAGTTGAAAACAGGCAGCTGGCACTGTGGCTCTTGTTAATAGGTTAGTCCAAGAAATCATATGAAAAGTACTCCAAAGTGTGGACAAAACACAACAAAGTGGATAAACCAAGCATGGAACATCAAAAATTATAGATACATTTGCAATGTATCATGGATGTCAAAACTGCGTTCCTCAATGGTAATATTGAAGAAGAGTTGTATATGATACAACCTAAGAGTTTTGTCGATCCTAAGGATGTTGATAAGGTATGCAAACTTCAGTGATCCATCTATGGACTGAAGCAATCATCCCGGAGTTGGAATCTCCGCTTTGATGAGGTGATCAAAGAGTTTGGATTTGTCCAAACTTATGGAGAGGCTTGTTGTAGCACCCCGGTAAAACCACTACTAGAAAATCGCTTGTTATTTCTGTTTTGTGCATCATCATGACCGCATGCTCATGTTATCATGCCACATTGCATTTGAGCATCGTCATGTCGTAATGCATGGTTTGCCTAAAACTATTTTCTAAAAGCCTAGTTTTGTTTTCTAAATATCCCTGTCTTTATTGCAAATCAAATCTCGGTCTTTTCCGGATCTTTTATTGGTTGAAAAATTATTTACAAAAGCTTTTATAAAAATAAAACAAATAAAATAAATAAATAAAAATGTTTTTAGTAGGGGAGGCAACCGGCCAGGCCCAAAGGCCCAGCCAGCTGGCCTACTACCCCAAACCCTAGAAAACCCTACCAGATCCCCACTCCCTCTCCTCACCTGCCGCCGCCACTCCCCTAGGCAGCCCGCGCGCAGCACACACTCACGCCGCGGCGCACCCACCCCACCTAACCTACACGACGCGGCCACCCCGCACGCAGCAGTGCTGCAGCCACACGCTGCACCATAGCATGCACCGCTCCACCCCGCCTTGGCCCCACCACCTGCTGCTACCGACAACCCCGATCCCTGTGCCTGGCCCCACCTCGCACGCCCCGCGACCCCAACCTTGCGATCCCCTCTCGTTCGTGACCCACCGCCCTCACCGAGCCACCACTAGCCCATCGACCTCCTTCCCAGCACCGCCGCCGCAGGTTAGGCGTCCCTCGTGGCCATCCTCACCTCCTCGTCTTCCTCGCCACCGCGACCCCTACCTCACCTTCTCCACGACCTCACAGAAACCCCGTCGCTCGGATCTGCACAGCCTCGTGCCACCCTCCTCGTGTTCCTGTCTGGCCGCCTGCAGCAAGCCGCCATGACCGCCCCCGGCTCGGCTCTGCCTCCTCTCTGCCTTAACATCGATGCCGACCCTGCCTCGTCTCTGCTCCGCATGCCCCTGTCCGCTCTAGCCGTGTCAAGCTCTCCAGTGGATGCCGCCGGTTTCTGCTTCCTGGGCGCCTCCGACCCTCGTCTCTGCACCCCGGCGTCGAGCGCCGACCTGGAGCCCTCAAGCCCCGTGGCCCCAAGTTTTCCCGCACACGTTGACCCTGTGTGGTACAACGCCGGCGTCACGGTTGCCCCCTACTGTTGCGCTTCTGGCCAACAACACAAGTACTTCGGTGTGATGTAGCTGCTCAAGTCCGAACGGAAGAACATCACAACCCCAAGCTAATATCGACACCAAGTTCTCCATCACGGACGCCAATACCCGGGATCTGAAGATCCGAAGACCAAGCCCCGACCCCAGAGTTCGAAGACCGATCCCCAAACCGCTCCGAGACCACCAAGATCTCCAATCGGAATCCGAGGACGCCGAGACCCTGGACGACAAGTCTCCTTCCCGTAAGCGTCGACACCGGTACGACAAGACCTTCTTCTCGCACCGATGCCCGAGTACCGGACGCCAAGTTCGCCGAGGACCCGGACGCCAAGGTCACCGACACGGAAAGCCAAGTTCTTCATCTCAGACGCCATGACCGTCTACACGGACCCGAAGACCACCGGTACCCGATCCATTCAAGTTCGCCATCGACGACAAGGTCGACCGCTTGGAACCCAAGTTCTCCGTCACGACACGACAAGTTCTCCATCTTGTATCCAAACCTCGCCGTTCCCGTCAAATCCCGAGACCGGACCCTGGACCCCCGGAACCCAAGATCTTTCGAACCCAGATGTGTGACCCTAAGCCCCTATTTTATAATATGACATTACCAACTATCGCATATTAAATTGTTCATGCATGCATACTTGTCTGTGGTTTGGGGGCATTATGCCGATTCACCTCATAATTAAATATGGAGTCAATATGCGGGATACTTTTGTTTTATTCCGGACTCCATTTAAATTGGTGTAGCGAACCGATGCCATGTTTCGCCCTGTTAATACAACATTTAAATTGCGGGGGTTCTAAATAACTTGAACCGTGTAATTAATTATCGGGACCCCGGTTCCGCTTAATATTGCCTAATTGCACCGCATCTGTGCCATGCCATGCATCATATCATAACCATGCTGGATCTTCTATCGTAGTATTAAATATTGCATCCGGTGTTTCTTCTAGTGTTTGCTTCTTTGCGGATTAGGCCGATGAGTTGATGCGAGTATCGACAAGTTCTCCGGATATGAACCTTCGGCAGTGTTTTCCAGGCGAGCATCTCTCCCCTTCTACCTAATTTGCATTTATAGTCTTTATTTCCTCCTGTTGATCTATTGCTATCCGTGTTTCGATGCTTTAGTGTTCCGTACCAGATATATTCCTGCAGCCGTTATATTGCCTTGGACACCTCCTATTACCTGTTGCTTGTTAGACAGTTGGCCCCGCGAGTCGTAGTTGCTTGCTCAGGTGTTGCTTCGCGTCGTCGATGTTCCACAGTTGTTGGGAGGTTGGCAGATGTTTAATGGTGGCTCTGATCATGTTTCTAATTACAGCTTATTAATTAATGTTGATGGTAGATTAATGTAGAGGCACGGGTGGGTAATAGTAAATATTTGGTTCTTAACCGCTCACTGGTGTCCCCAAGGACCCGAGTTCTTGACACCTGTTCCAAGATCGAGCGCGCTAACCACAGGTGGGGTGTGTGGGCACCCCCATCGGCTTACTACCTGATTTCAAAGTATTGTACCGGGGGCCACAAGTAGTTTGGGGCTTTATTACTATTCTGTACTTATGCCATGCTTTACTGCTTTATTTAAGATTGTGCATGGAGCACCTGCACTATTTAGGATGTGGAATGTTTTCACGGTATCGACAAGCCCAGTAACACTTTCGGGTTCCCAGTCGTTACAGCCATTGGCACAAACCCTGGGTTCTCCTCGGAGCCGGCCGACTTTGTTGCGGGTAGCTTAGTGGGGTGGCCCCCCATGTACTTGCTTTGGGTCTGGGAAACGTCATGACTTAGGCCCCGCCGACATACCGATGCGTGTATGTTAATTGATCTGGCAAAAAGGGTCGAAGTGCGTGTGGATACTTTGGTGCACCCTGCAGGGTTAAATCTTTTCGAAAAGCCATGTCCGCGGTTATGGACGACTTGGAGCACAGTTTCTCGATCATAGACAACTATAACTAAAGATTACTGTTATAATTTGACTTACATCTGAGATGACTAGTAAGTTGGACAACTGACATGGAAAGATAAAATAAAACTGCCAACCGTGTGAGTTCCTTGGCTTGACTTCCTCGTCTGGTCTCGAGGGGGAATACCAGGATGGGTATGTTTGGTGTTAGTGTCAGGTTGGATCCGAATAGGTCTCTCTTATCTCTCTCTGATAGCCTGTAGACATGAGTCTCTATAGGTTGTTTAGTGTCGCCACGCCGCTTGATCCACCATACCTGTGGCGAGGACCGAATTCTAGCCTCGCCATGTCTTGGCCTCTCGATCGACGCTCCTCTTTTTCCTTTGCCCTTTGTCGGCACCCCTTTTGTTTTAGCAGGTTTGAGATCGACGTTGTTAGCAGGGTTACCCTTCCCGCTTGGCCTGGGCAGGGTTATGGACGCCATTGGTTATTCTTCAGGGCTCTTAGTCCCATTTGCATCTTGTCCGTACTCGGACGCTGTATCGATTTCAAGGTGATTTGGATCTTTGTATTGTATATCTGTATTCTTGACTCGTTGAGTCACTGTTGTATATATATATATCTGTTCTGTGGGTCCCATCGAGGACTGTTGTGTAATGGTATTAATTTGTTTTCCACCCGCATGAAAGTGCCTGGTGGGCGTCCTTGAATCGTTTCTATGCGGGTTTAGTGGAAAGGGCTAAAACTTGCATAGGGATGATTCGAGGGTGTTACAGAGTGGTATCAGAGCTCAGCAGTTGCGATACCCCACTGGTCCAGCCTGTAGGATAACCTAGCTAACGGCCGAAGTAGAGTGTCAAAACTATTTTGAAAAATCGGTTGGATAGATCTGATTAGGTCTGATTTTACTCCTTATCCTTATGCTATTCTCCTCTTACCTCTGCGTGTTTTGAATCTACTCTTATCTTTTCTTCGAGTCCAGGATTTCTCGTGGTTGGGTTTCCGTCGTACCTTTAGGGTTTCGCTTCCTCTTTGGGTAACGGAGCTTCTACATCCGGTCTTCATGCTATCTGAGGAATCCTTCATCTGTTGGACTTCTCTTTGTTCCTTCTTGTTCATTCTGGTGTTTTCCAACACGACGACATCTTCTACATCAGATCCGATGAAACCTGCATCATTCCTTTGTTATCCGAATATCGCTTGTCAAGATCTTCAGTCTGAATTCCGAGAGTTGGTCGCATGATTCTTCTATTCATGTACCGAGTAATGCTTTGAGTGCGGGATGGAGTTGCGACCATTCCACTACTCTTAGAATTTGCTTTTGTACATTGTATGGTGGACTGACGCAATTTACTCCTTCCATGGAAGTTAGGGGTGGCCTTAACTTTAACTTCGTCCTTTGTTTATCCGGAGCGTTCTCTCGTCGAACATGAGCGACAACCCTTGTTGGTGGTGTCGCCAATTCAAGATGGAGCAATGGTCTTTGTTAGTGGTGTCGTGAGGATCTACACGAAGCGAGAAGATTCAGATCGCCAGCCTTCTTTCGGTACCATGAGGCGGATCTCGAGGGCGAGATCCATTGTTAGTGGTGTCGAACTATAGCACCCCGGTAAAAGCACTACTAGAAAATAAATTGTTATTTCTGTTTTGTGCATCATCATGACCGCATGCTCATGTTATCATGCCACATTGCATTTGAGCATCGTCATGTCATAATGCATGGTTTGCCTAAAACTATTTTCTAAAAGCCTAGTTTTGTTTTCTAAATATCCATGTCTTTATTTCAAATCAAATCTCGGTCTTTTCCGGATCTTTTATTGGTCTAAAAATTATTTACAAAAGCTTTTCTAAAAAAAACAAATAAAATAAATAAATAAATATGTTTTTAGTAGGGGAGGCAACCGGCCAGGCCCAGCCCCCAAACCCTAGAAAACCCTACCAGATCCCCACTCCATCTCCTCACCTGCCGCCGCCACTCCCCTAGGCAGCCCGCGCGCAACACGCACTCACGCTGCGGTGCACCCACCCCACCTAACCTACACGACGCGGCCACCCAAGCCTTGGCGATCTTTGCATGCACGCACGCTCCACCTTGGCCCCACCACCTGCTGCTACCGACAACCCCGATCCCCGTGCCTGGCCCCACCTCGCACGCCTCGCGATCCCCTCTCGTTCGTGACCCACCGCCCTTATCGAGCCACCACTAGCCCGTCGCCCTCCTTCCCAGCACCGTCGCCGCAGGTCAGGCGCCCCTCGTGGCCACCCCCACCTCCTTGTCTTCCTTGCCACCGTGACCCCTGCCTCACCTTCTCCACGACCTCACATAAACCCCGTCACCCTGGATCTGCACAGCCTCGTGCCGCCCTCCTCGCGTTCCTGTCTAGCCGCCTGCAGCAAGCCGCCATGACCTGCCCCGGCTCGGCTCTGCCTCCTCTCTGCCTGAACATCGATGCCGACCCTGCCTCGTCTCTGCTCCGCACGCCCCTGTCTGCTCCGGCCGCGTCAAGCTCTCCAGCGGATGCCGCCGGTTTCCGCTTCCTGGGCGCCTCTGACCCTCGTCTCTGCACCCCATCGTCGAGCGCCGCCCTGGAGCGCTCAAGCCCCGTGGCCCCAACTTTTACGCACCACAGCTGTGTGGTACAACGTCACGGTTGCCCCCTCTTGTTCTTCACGCGCCAACAACACAAGTGCCGGTTGTCTTTGTAGTTGCTCAAGTCCAAACGGAAGAACATCACAACCCCAAGCTAATATCGACACCAAGTTCTCCATCACGGACGCCAATACCCGGGATCTGAAGATCTGAAGACCAAGCCCCGACCCCAGAGTTCGAAGACCGATCCCCAAACCGCTCCGAGACCACCAAGATCTCCAATCGAAATCCGAGGACGCCGAGACCCTGGAAGACAAGTCTCCTTCCCGTAAGCATCGACACCGGTACGACAAGACCTTCTTCCCGCACCGATGCCCGAGTACTGGACGCCAAGTTCGCTGAGGACCCGGACGCCAAGGTCGTCGACACGGAACGCCAAGTTCTTCATCCCGGACGCCATGACCGTCTACACGGACCCGAAGACCACCGGTACCCGATCCATTCAAGTTCGCCATCGACGACAAGGTCGACCGCTTAGAACCCAAGTTCTCCATCACGACACGACAAGTTCTCCATCTTGTATCCGAACCTCGCCATTCCCGTCAAATCCTGAGACCGGACCCCGGATCCCCGGAACCCAAGATCTTCCGAACCCAGATGTGTGACCCTAAGCCCCTATTTTATAATATGACATTACCAACTGTCGCATATTGAATTGTTCATGCATGCATACTTGTCTGTGGTTTGGGGGCATTATGCCGATTCACCTCATAATTAAATATGGAGTCAATATGCGGGATACTTTTGTTTTATTCCGGACTCCATTTAAATTGGTGTAGCGAACCGATGCCATGTTTCGCCCTGTTAATACAACATTTAAATTGCGGGGTTCTAAATAACTTGAACCGTATAATTAATTATCGGGACCCCGGTTCCGCTTAATATTGCCTAATTGCACCGCATCTGTGCCATGCCATGCATCATATCATAAGCATGTCGGATCTTCTACCGTAGTATTAAATATTGCATCCGGTGTTTCTTCTAGTGTTTGCTTCTTTGCGGATTAGGCCGATGAGTTGATGCGAGTATCGACAAGTTCTCCGGATATGAAGCTTCGGCAGTGTTTTCCAGGCGAGCATCTCTCCTCTTCTACCTATTTTGCATTTATAGTCTTTATTTCCTCCTATTGATCTATTGCTATCCGTGTCTCGATGCTTTAGTGTTCCGTACCAGATATATTCCTACAGCCGTTATATTGTCTTGGACATCTCCTATTACCTGTTTCTTGTTAGACAGTTGGCCCCGCGAGTCGTAGTTGCTTGCTCAGGTGTTGCTTAACGTCGTCGATGTTCCACAGTTGTTGGGAGGTTGGCAGATGTTTAATGGTGGCTCTGATCATGTTTCTAATTACAGCTTATTAATTAATGTTGATGGTAGATTAATGCAGAGGCACCGGTGGGTAATAGTAAATATTTGGTTCTTAACCGCTCACTGGTGTTCCCTAGGACCCGAGTTCTTGACACCGATTCCTCGATCGAGCACGCTAACCACAGGTGGGGTGTGTGGGCACCCCCATCGGCTTACTACCTGATTTCAAAGTATTGTACCGGGGGCCACAAGTAGTTTGGGGCTTTATTACTATTCTGTAATTATGCCATGCTTTACTGCTTTATTTAAGATTGTGCGTGGAGCACCTGTACTGTTTAGGATGTGGAATGTTTTCGCAGTATCGACAAGCCCAGTCACACTTTCAGGTTCCTAGCCGTTTACAGCCATTGGCACAAACCCTGGGTCCGCCTCGGAGCCGGCCGACTTTGTTGCGGGTAGCTTAGTTGGGTGGCCCCCCATGTACTTGCTTTGGGTCTGGGAAACGTCATGACTTAGGCCCCGCCGACATACCGATGGGTGTATGTTAATTGATCTGGCAAAAAGGGTCGAAGTGCGTGTGGATACTTTGGTGCACCCCTGCAGGGTTAAATCTTTTCGAAAAGCCGTGTCCGCGGTTATGGACGACTTGGAGCGTAGTTTCTCGATCATAGACAACTATAACTAAAGTTTACTGTTATAATTTGACTTACATCTGAGATGACTAGTAAGTTGGACAACTGCCATGGAAAGATAAAATAAAACTGCCAACCATGTGAATTCCTCGGCTTGACTTCCTCGTCTGGTCTCGAGGGGGAATACCAGGATGGGTATGTTTGGTGTTAGTGTCAGGGTGGATCCGAATAGGTCTCTCTTATCTCTCTTTGATAGCCGCCAGTATTATAGAGTCTCTATAGGTTGTTTAGTGTCGCTGCGCTGCCGCTTCAGTCCACCATACCTGTGTAGGCGAGGACCGCCGAAGTCTAGCCTCGCCATGTACTGGCCTCGATCGACGCTCCTCTTTTCCTTTGCCCTTTGTCGCACCTTTTGTTTTAGCAGGTTTGAGATCGGCGTTGTTAGCGGTTACCCTTCCCGCTTGGCTTCGGGGTTATGGGCGCCATTGGTTATTCTTGGGGCTCTTAGTCCCATTTGCATCTTGTCCGCATTCGGACATGCTCGATTTCAAGGTGATTTGGATCTTTGTATTGTATATCTGTATTCTTGACTCGTTGAGTCACTGTTGTATATATATATCTGTTCTGTGGGTCCCATCGAGGACTGTTGTGTAATGGTATTACTTTGTTTTCCACCCGCACAAAAGTGCCTGGGCGTCCTTGAATCGTTTCTATGCGGGTTTGGCGGAAAGGGCTAAAACTTGCATAGGGCCGATTCGAGGGTGTTACACTTGTATTACAAGAAAGTGAGTGGGAGCAATGTGGCATTTCTGATATTATATGTGGATGACATATTATTGATTGGAAATGATATAGATCTTTTAAAAAGTGTTAAAAGTTATCTAAATAGCAAATTTTCAATGAAGGACCTTGGTGAAGCTTCATATATATCAGGCATTAAAATCTATAGAAATAGATCAAGGCGCCTAATTGGGCTATCGCAAAGTACATACCTTGATAAGATATTAAAGAAGTTTTATATGGACGGAAGTAAGAAGGGGTTCTTACCTATGTTGCAAGGCAAGACATTGAGTAAGACTCAAAGTCCGGCTACGGCGGAAGAAAGAGAGATAATGGATAAGATCCCCTATGCCTTAGCCATATGCTCTATAATGTACGCCATGCTATGTACAAGACCAGATGTGGCACATGCTATTAGTTTGACTAGTAGGTACCAATCTGATCCAGGTTCGGAACACTAGATAGCGGTCAAGAATATCCTTAAGTACTTAAGAAGAACTAAGGATATGTTTCTTGTATACGGAGGTGAAGAAGAGCTAGTCGCTAAGTGTTATGTCGATGCTAGCTTTGACACCAACCCAGATGACTCTAAGTCTCAATCCGAATATGTATTTCTCTTGAACGGAGCAACAATTAGTTGGAGGAGTTCCAAACAACCTGTGGTGGCTGGATCAACGATGGAGGCAGAATATGTTGCTGCTTCAGAAGCGGCGCAGGAAGCGGTTTGGATGAAGGAGTTCATAACGGAACTATGTGTGGTTCCTAGTGCATTGGACCCAATGGTGATCTATTGTGACAACAATGGATCCATAGCCAACGCCAAGGAACCAAGGTCTCACAAGAATTCCAAGCATATTAAGCGCCGGTTTCACTCCATCCGCGAGCATGTCAAGGATGGAGATATAAAGGTTTGTAAAGTACATACGGACCTAAATGTAGCAGACCCATTGACTAAAGTTCTCCCTAGGACAAAACATGATCAACACCAGAACTCCATGGGTGTTAGATTTATCACTATGTGAACTAGATTATTGTCTCTAGTGCAAGCGGGAGACTGAAGGAAATATGTCCTGAGAGGCAATAATAAAATTTGTTATTATGTATTCCTTGTATATGATAGATGTTTATTTTGCATGCTATAATTGTATTGATAGGAAACGTCAATACATGTGTGTTTAATAAACAAATAAAAGGTTCCTAGTTATGCCTCTCTTATAGACTAGCTCGTTGACTAACAAGATGATCAAAGTTTCCTGATCATGGACATTGTATGTTGTTAATAATGAGGTCACAATATTTGTGAAATGATGTGATGAACATTCATCCAAAGTATAGCATTATGATCAAAGTCATTATGTTTATATTGCTATAACATCATACGAAGTAATCTTTATCCTTAGACCATGAGATCATGTTAATTGCTGATATCAGAAGAGTAACTTGATAACATCAAACGTCATACCGTAAAAGGGTGACTATAAAGGTGGGTTCAGATACTCCGAAGATATCATGTTGAGGCTCATGGATCAAGAGTGGAATTTGTCAATCCTGATGACGGATAGATATACTCTGGGCCCTCTCGGTGATATCACATTAAGATAGCTTGCAAGCAAGTGATGTGATCACTAGAATGTTATATCACGGGAACGAGAAAAGAGTGCATGTCGGTAACGAGATCAAACTAGGTATTTGGATACCGATGATCGAATCTCGGACATGTAATATATCATGATACAAAGGGATTAAGTTACTAGCATTAAAGGTTCTCACGATCACAGAAGTCATCGTTGAATGTGCAGGAGTCAGTATGGATCTCCAGGTCCCGCTTCTGATTATTGATTTGAGAGGAGTCTCAATCATGTCTGCATTATTCGCGAACCGTAGGGTGACACACTTAAGGGTTGCCAAACACCATTTTGGAGCACATATTTTCAGACGAAAGAATTGCAAAGCGCTGAAATTATTTTGATGAAAACCAGAATTATTTCGGGTGAAATTGCAGAAACTGATTCTGCATGTGATATTGAAATGTTACAAGGGGTTTTTATATGAATGTTTGTTAATTAAAGTAATTAACAAAATTCTAAATAAAATAAATAAAAGAGTTTTATTAAATGAGAGTTGCATTAAATTTAGTGGAAATTTAATGCATGTGAGTGGAACTTTGGGTGGAGGCTAAATTGATGTGAGTGGAGCTTCCACCACATGAATGAGGAAGAGGTGGGGGAACCCCCCCATGGGTGCCGGCCATGGTAGGGGAGGAGCCCCCCTCTCCTATAAAAGTCCTCCCTCTCCTCTCTCTCTCTCTCTCGTAAAACACACCTCCTCGTGAAGGATCTCTCTCCCCCTCTAGATATATTTCTCCATGGTCTCGGATTAGCGAGATACATGTTTCCGGTGGCCTTGCGTCTGGAAGGAGTTGCTGCTTCTGCTGATTCGATGGAGCAAGGAGGTGTAGGTTGTTCGGTGGCTTGAACATGTGTGCGAGGACGGATGCGCTGCTGATTTGCGGCGCTAGGACTTCCGCACGATCTTGAGATCAGCAAGCGCACGACTACATCATCCACGAGTTCCAACTCGTTAACAAAACTCTGTTGTATTCGAGGGTAAGTTCTCTATGGATGTATATCCACCCGTTGCTTGTATCTAGTAGATAGATCTTGGCGTATAGTTCTCATCGGAGGAATTTTTTTTGTTTTCTATGCTGCGAACCCAACAAAACTATAGTATAATAAGATGTTATTAAAACTAATATACCCCTCCGATCCAAATTAATTGTCCATCTGATTCAGTGACAATTAATATGGATCAGAGAGAGTAAAAATAATTGATTATGATGATAAATTATACTAAAAGAAGTACCTGGGGTTGAGGGCACTTTAATGATGCCCGCAAATGGATGGAGATCGTCCGACCTGGTTAAGGGGCAAGGTCCAACCGTACCCCGCAAACGTACACTGCGGCGCAAACTGGTACATTTTCCTGCATTTTCAGGCTAATCTGGGTTGGCTTTCCGGTCCAGTGAACGTCCCGCTCGTCCGGTGTGCGCTTCTATTTGTCCGGCTCAAGCCTCCATCAAGCCATACAACAGCCACACAAGCCCCCCTCACATTCACATATCGTCCCTTTACTGCACCCAGCCGCCACCCGTTGTCGTCGAACCCTAAATCCATGGATGTGGGTCACGGACGTGATGGTCCCTCAAATAGCATGTAGGCCGAGGGTGGACGACAGCGTGGACCCGTCTCACGGGCCACCAGCCGTCCCTTCGACTGGGATGTTCTCAATGACGTCTTCCTGCCGGAGATGAAGCGGTCGCGAGCCATCAACGATGCTCACTTGTAGCGCCTTAGTGAGGTCCGCGCGAAACTCCCCGACACGGTTGCTCGCATCTACCTCGAAGAAGCTCAGGAGGAGATCGATAGGCAAAAAACGACCATGTGCTCGCTTGAGAAGGAGTGTATCCTCGTTCGACCTCGGCACCCCGCTTAACAAGGTTGACTTCCACTCCCTTGGCCTCTGAGGGGTCTACGCTCTAGCGATAATGAATAGTGTGTCCTTCCTCTACCTCGACAATTGAGGGTCTGCGCTCCAGCGATGATGAATAGCTTCATCGACATAGGGTTATGGTTTGTAGAACTAGTAGACTAAGAATATTTTTTTTTGTGTTTCATGAACTACTTTGTAGTGCTATTTTAATTTGCTACTATTTTCACTATATGTGCCACATCTTGAAGAAGCACCCAAGACTACTAACAAGGGGTGCTACCACATCTCCTTGTGAAACCACCGAACATCGTTACACCACACCCATCAAGTTGATGTTGGAGAGCGGTCACATGCCTTCTCGCTCCGGGCCATGGAGTGTCAATCCTCATAGCGGACAACAAGAAAGAAGAGTGTTGATAACTATGTCACATGTAAAATATAGGAGGAATCCAATAATGCCCAACGTCAGCGCCCGAAAAGCCTCGATACAGGATCCAAACTTTCCCACCGATGACAACAAAACAAGATCAAGAGGTACTAGAGCTCCATGGCGACACCCACAGGAGGGTGATGACGCAGTGCACAGCCGTCCTCGAGATGAAATAGTCAAGGGTTTTCATCTAGAGCCCTAACGCAGAGAAGGTAACCCTGACTCCCAAAGAGGGTTACGACGCCTCCAGGCATCATCGCCCCTGACGCCACCATGCGAGAGCGCTAAGCTTTATACAGGGAAAATCTTTACACCACAAGCCAGTACCTCAAATCGCTCATTTCATCAAGTCAGGCCTCCAGAACGCAACCTAGGAGCCGCCTTTGATGAACCATTGCAAACACCAGAATCCACGTTGCTCCCTACTCGCCCTCCTCAAGACCAAAAAGAAAGACCGTTACCACCGCCACATTGCTCGTCAGAGAGTCACCCGCAAAGTCCACCTTCCAAGGTCACCGCTGTTGGGTCCGCAACATAGAAAACAAAAAATTTTCTACGATGAGAACTACACGCCAAGATCTATCTACTAGGTACAGAGCAACGGGTCGACATCCATCCATCGAGAACTTACCCTCGAAGACAACGAGTTTTATTAATGAGTAGGAACTTGTGGTTGATGTAGTCATACACTTGCCGATCTCAAGATCGTGAGGAAGTCCGAGCGCCGCAACTCAGCAAGCATCCGACTTTTCGCACACGTTCAAGCCACCGGACAACCTCCACCTCCTCACTCCAGCGATCCAGCGGAAGCAACAACTCCTTCCAGACGAAATGCCACCGGGAACATGTATCTCGCTAATCCGAGACCATGCGGGAATAATTCTAGAGGGGGAGAGAGATCCTTCACAAGGAGGTGTGAGGAAGAAGGATGAAGAGGGGGGCCTTTTATAGGAGGAGGGGGGGGTACCCCCTTCCCCATGGCCGGCGCATGGGGGGGTGACCCCTCACCTCCCCCATTCATGTAATGGTAACCCCTCCACATTAAAATGCCTCTTCACATTCCCCTTTAAAGTCCCTACTTTAAATGCATTAAAATTCTCTAAGTTTAATGCTCTCTCATTTAATAAAACTCTTTTATTAAATTTATTTAGAATTTTGTTAATTACTTTAATTAACAAACATTCACATATAACCCCCTTGCAATATTTCAATATCACATGCAAAACTACTTTCTGCAATTTCACCCAAAACAATTTCCGGTTTCTATCGAAACAATTCCTGCGCTTTGCAATTCTCTCGTCTGAAACATATGTGCTCCAAAATGGTGTCCGGTAACTCTTAAGTGTGTCACCCTACGGTTCGCGAATAATGCAAACATGATTGGGACTCCTCTCAGATCAATAATCAGAAGCGGGACCTGGAGGTCCATACTGACTTCTGCATATTCAACGATGACTTCTGTGATCGTGAGAACCTTTAACGCTTGTAACTAAATCCCTTTGTCTCGCGATATATTACATGTCCGAGATTCGATCATCGGTATCCAAATACCTAGTTTGATCTCGTTACCGACATGCACTCTTTTCTCGTTCCCGTGATATAACATTCTAGTGATCACATCACTTGCTTGCAAGCTATCTCAATGTGATATCACCGAGAGGGCCCAGAGTATATCTATCCGTCATCAGGATTGACAAATTCCACTCTTGATCCATGAGCCTCAACATAACACCTTCGTAGCACTGAATCCATCTTTATAGTCACTCAGTTACGGTGTGACGTTTGATGTTATCAAGATACTCTTCCGGTGTTAGCAATTAACATGATCTCATGGTCTAAGGAGAAAGATTACTTCGTATGATGTTATAGCAATGTAAACATAATAACTTGATCGTAATGCTATACTTCGGATGAATGTTCATCACATCATTTCACAAATGCCGTGACCTTGTTATTAACAACATCCAATGTCCATGATCAGGAAACCTTGATCATCTTTTTAATCAACAAGCTAGTCTATAAGAGAGGCATAACTAGAAACCATTTTTGTTTATTAAACACACATGTATTGATGTTTCCGATCAATACAATTCTAGCATGCAAAATAAACATCTATCATATATAAGGAATACATAATAACAACTTATTATTGCCTCTCAGTGCATATTTCCTTCAGCCGCCATGGCAGCAATGTTGCACCGGATCTGGCACGCAAGCCAAATACGACCATGGAGTGTGCGAGCAACCTCCCGACGTAGACGAGCGAGACTGTGGCAACTGTCCTAGATTGGGCCCGCGTCGCCCAGTTGCTATTGTGCACACCACCGCCACCCATGGGCCCTCAAAGCTCCGCACCAAGCCCTAGCTATGTCATTGCCACCAAGCTACTACTGCGCCTAAACACAACTGCTAAACCAATATCTCGACACCACCAGGGAACATCGTCGTGGCCGATGCTTCCCCACGTTGGTCCTCAAGCGCATAGGTAAGGGATGGTCGATGTAACAGGCAAGGCGTGGGCTTTGACCGACATCGCGCGCCGATGATAGCGGGGAGGAGGAGCATAGAGTTTAGTCCGCTTGTTCGCTTACGGGGGATGACACAGACGAGTTCGAACCGTTTCAGAATAATGTAACCTCCCAAAGTTACACGAAGAGTCAAGCCCTAAATGAGCGAGATAATATCTACCCTTTCTCCGGACTTTCTCCGGAGGTGGTGTTTTGGCTCCTACATGCATGTCAAACTATTATGAATAATGCACAAAAAAGGATGTCAACAAATTCTCAAAAAAAATCGTGTGCACATATGGATATTCTATGTTTCTACACAAGTTTTCCGAAAAAATATATTCTACGTGACTTGCCTAACAGATGTCAACAAATTCTCAAAAAAAAATCGTGTGCACGTATGGATATTCTATGTTTCTACACAAGTTTTCCGAAAAAATATATTCTACGTGACTTGCATAAAAATGATAAAAAAAGTTCATGAACAGCCATGTTGAGCATCAAAAATTTGTCTTTTTTATAAGAGAGACACAAAATTATTTATTTCTTCTAAAAAGTTGTGCGCGAACACATAATTTCGAAATGTGAATACCCATATTTGCTCTTTTTTTTTGCATTTTGAAATATATTTTTAAATAATGTGTTCATATGCACCCATGAGCCGAATTGAATTTCCTCCAGTGTTTTTGAAGTTTCACATTTCAATGAGTATGTCAGATAGTTAATGACTTAATGTACTCCCTTTATATGGAAACAAGTGATTCAAATTTGTCCGGATTCGTATGTATTTAGACATGTTTTACTGTTTAAATACATATTAATCAAAACAAATCTGAGTCATTTCTTTTAGGTTTTAGGATGGAGGAAGTACATGGTTCAACCGTTGAAAACGATGAGATGAGAAATGCATACATGGTCAGGAGACTGGTTAAATGAGTTCACATTCTCAAACTTGCTGGCGTATTTTGTACTAGTAGTAATGTTTGATTTTTATGCTTTATACTCTGTATGTTTTATTTTATCGTGTACTCCCTCCGGTTTATAAATAAGATGTTTAGCTTTTGTGAAACGAATGTATTTAGATATAAGTTCACTCCGAATTTATGTACAAAAGATGTCTAAATAACTTGTTTCACAAAAAATAAAATATCTTATATTTTAAAGCGGAGGGAGTAAAAGTTTGAGCAAGTTTGATGGAAAGCTTGTGTTTGTAAAGACGTGGCCGGACACGTTGCGTCGCACGCGCACGGTGCAACAAAGCCGACCGATCAATCCTGAAGCAGTACACACCAGCTCAGCAGCCTTTTTTTTTTTGCCTCTGGCGAAGCTTATCAATTATTATCATCCTCTTTATAAATAAAACAAGCTCGGTGGAGGATGCGTGGAGTCGTGTGTCCGACGGATTCCTTGGGATCCGATCGTTTTCGTATTCATTGGTGTGGTTTGAAGTCAGTCTCTTCCGATCTATGTTTGTCATAGGATGGTTGCTGCTCTGGTGGTCCTTTGGAATCTTAGCACGACGACTTTCCATTCGTTTACTACAACAAGTTGTACTATGACAAGCTTTGCCCGGCTCCGGTGATGGAGGGGCGAGGACGGTGGCACGTCTTCGGCTCGTGCTAGTGTTTGTAGTCGTCGCTAGGTGATCAAATGATCTATTTGTAATTTTTATTACTTTTATGACTCTTTATATCGATGTTGATGATTATTAATAGATCGGTGGAATTTCGAAAAAAAAAAAGGGCGAATTTGAAGAAAAGCTTGCGTTTGCAAAGACGTGGCCGGACACGTTGCGTCAAACCAGGCGCACGGTGCAACAAAGCCGACCGATCAATCCAGAACCAGTACACACCAGCTCACCGGCCCTTTTTTTTTCTCTGGCGAAGCTTATCAATTATTATCATCCTCTTTATAAATAATCCTCCCCGTACCGCTCGCCATGGCCGCCGCTTCACTCCGCACCGCCCTCCACTCTTCCTGGCCCTCCCCGGCCCGCGCCCTCCGCCGCATCTCCTCCGCCCCGCGCGCACCCCGTTTCGCCCAGCCCAAGGTCTCCCACATACTAGCAAATTGAAATCCCCTCCCCCCTCCCATCTCAAAGTTCGATTCAAAACGGTCCATCGCGTTCTCGCGCACTGGTTTCGCACTCCCGCTCAAAGTTTCTTATTGGGGTTTTGCAGAGATTCGACCGGGTTCGCCGGTTCTACCCGGCCGCCGCCGCCTCTGCCATGTCGACGTCGTCGGGGACGAAGGAGGCCCCGGCCAACAACCCGGGCCTCCAGGCCGAGATTGACCCCGCGACCAAGGGCTACTTCATGCAGCAGACAGTAAGCCGCTCCCTCTGTTTCGTAATTCGTTTCGCTTCCGATATTGATCTAGTGTGCGCGTGTTCTGCGGTTTGAGTATTCGCTTCTGTGGGTTTGATTTGTGGAGGACTGGAGTAGAGTATGTGGCTGGATTTGGACAGAGCAATCTGTCGAAAAGTTGGCGATCCACCAGTGCTTGGCGTGGCAGGTTATAGAATTCGGAGGACGACACTTAGTGACGATAATATAATGAGTTTTATTAGTTTCCTGTGCTAATTCGTGCAGCATTGTTGGTTTTGCAACTGCAAAGTTAGCACCCCTCGCTGTTTTGCCCAATACATCGCTGTGCATATGTTCAGTTCAACACTCGCGGTATGGAGTTTGTTCTGTGGAATGATGGAAATCATGTGTTTGAGTGTAGCGTAGGCAATTCATGTAGGACTGTCCCGGAACTGCATCGCAGGAGTTGGGGTCTGCAATAGGGTGAGGATTTTTTAGTGCTCCTGTGCTATGCCATGAAGCTTCACCTGTTTGCCAATTGGTTGTACAATTTGTTCTTTTTCTAGGGAGCACTTCTGTTGTCCCGGTTGCTTGCTGTACATATCATGGTTCTGAGATTCGTATGTACACATCTCGCTTTCCTGTTTGATGGAATTGCAGTGCTCCTCCTGCCCATTTAGGGGGAAAAATATCATGATTCTTTCCTGTTTGTCTTCTTACAGATGTTCCGCGTGAAGGACCCAAAAGTGAGCCTCGACTTCTACTCGCGTGTGATGGGCATGTCGTGAGTTTTCTTTCTTTATCTCCCTTCACATAATGTATTTATGCATGTGGAGAAGAACATCAGCGGGTCATCCATTTCCTTGGTGTATATCTGTAAATGTTCTTTCCAATTCTGGGTATTTGTACAAAAGGCATTGAAGATATGAATTCTTGAGTACACAAGCTACAGATTATGATGAGTGAGTAAGAAGTTCATAGATATGTTAATGAATAGGAATAACAGTGTGTATCAAACATAGCTACATTATGAGTGCATCAAAACTACATCACTCTCATGTAACATTGATTCTGATATTCTTATCATGTTTACTATTTCTTCCACTTTTTGTAAACAAAAACTATCAGGTTGTTGAAAAGGTTGGATTTTGCCGAGATGAAATTCAGCTTGTATTTTCTTGGCTATGAGGTAAGAGTTTCTTGGTTAGGAGAACGATGTATCACTTGAACTTGAGAGTCTACATGAATGATGAATCAGCTAACGTTCTAGTTCTTTACCTTGGCACTGCCAATAGGATTTGTCTGCAGCCCCTGCTGATCCTATCCAGCGGACAGGATGGACTTTTGGGCAAAAGGCTACCATCGAGCTCACTCAGTATGTTTTGTTATTCTTGAATACTCCATATCTGAGTCAAGATATCCTTGATTGCTTTTCAATAGTACCGATGCCCTCTAATACATTAATAAACTCCTGATATTACTGTAGCAACTGGGGAACAGAAACTGATCCTGAATTCAAAGGGTACCATAATGGGAACTCAGACCCCCGTGGCTTCGGTATGTGCGAGGAGAGTTCATATGTCACTTTATTACTTCTGCTTTTGCTTGAACTAACTATGATTTTCTTAGCTGCTGTAACACTTGTATCTTTTTTGTTTTGTTTATTCAGGCCATATAGGGGTAACTGTGGATGATGTCTATAAGGCATGTGAGCGCTTCGAACGTCTTGGGGTAGAGTTTGTGAAAAAACCAGATGATGGTAAATTTATTTGCCTATTTTACATCATCAATATTATATGGTGTAGTGGTGTTGCATATGGTCTTGATACTGAAGTGTTAATTCAATACAAATGATGGTAAATGCTAAGGGAAAAGCAAGAAACTTAGTCAAGAGGCTCATATCCATAGGATTGGCATGTCAACTATGGTATTATTTGAGTTACTCCAGCAATGTTTGAACTTCATATTCTTTTTGGGTGGTGATATGACATTTTTATGTTGGTACTCGCCCATATACATTGATGTTATCTAGAGTTATCCTGAACTATTGATTCGTTGCGTCAGTTATTTGATCAGGAAATACCCATACTTCATCTTCTTGGATGGTGATGTTACTTTTTCCCCACGCTTATGAATTGCTGCCATGTATAGTTGTCCCCAAACTATTATTGATTGGTTTCGACTTTTTGTGGAGGTGTTGAGCTATTCTTCACCTTCCTATTTTCGTAGACAGCCAATTCAATATTACATGTTTCCAGTATATCTCTTGTATTATCTGAAATTGCCATTTGTAATTTTTGTTAAGTTGTTTGCTTGTGGCCTGAGTTAGTGCAGGTGTTCTTTGCACTTCTCTTCAAATGACTAATGTTTGCATTATTAACACATAGCGCTTGCGGGACATCAGGCAGATGACTTATATTATAATTTGTTTGTCATACAGTTGGTTGAGTCTTGCAATGTGATGTGTGCTATAGTGCAAAGCGACTGGGTAGATCTTTAAGTCTAACATCTATTTCGCCTGTTTTAACCATTTTATCATCTCTTCTGAAACTACCATTAGGAATGGGGGAATAGGTGTTGCTACTCGATGAACTTCACAAGTTGATATATCTAAATATATGCATTGAAGTTTTGTAAACCTAGTTTAGTTTTACTCTTGAAATATTCAAACTTCTCACGTATAAAGGTAGAGCTGATTTAAAAATCGTTTGGTGATGACTGCCAAAATTCCTTTTGCTCGTACAATCTTAAAGAAAAATATGGTCAGAGATGCTGATCTAATTTACACTTACTACTGGAGTGTTGCTTTATCTGAAATGTTAATTCTTCTCTATCCCTCTCTCTCTTTTTAATGCTTAGGAAAGTGATTTAATAATGGTATTTGCCTGCAGGGAAAATGAAAGGCATTGCATTCATCAAGGATCCTGATGGCTACTGGATTGAAATATTTGACCTGAACAGAATTGGGGAGGTCACGGCTACAGCGTCCTGAAGTGTTAGAACACCAAAACAGAAAAAAAAAAAGGCTTGCACCTTCAGAAATGGTACTAGTATGAACTCAGTTATGGAACTATGTTTAGTTTCTTGTACCGCTACAGCATCATGAAGAATTGATGTGAATGATGTTTGAAATAAAAGTGTTGTTTCACCAATTCAGAACACTGCATCACCGTTTTCATGAGATCTGCTCTGGCTTTTCCTTCTTTCAATATAAAGATTCTCGTTATTTACAATACGCTTGCACTGGCATCATCAACTTAATTTAATATTTGAAGAGCCTTGAGAGCCGCACTTTTCTCCATGATGTACTGCATGTGAGAGGTCCTTGAACGGAAAAATGGGGGTCTTTTTCGTTGAGAGGAAGCTTAATGTCATGCAGTGGGTTTGCACTTGTTCTTTATCGACTCAAAATCGTTGAGCCTCAGCTAGTATTAGGCAAATGATAAGGGTGCATCCCTTCAAATTTTGGCGAGGTTACAAGACGTTATGTGAAACTTAACTACAAAGTGGAGGCAGCCTTCGGAGAGACACCCGGTCAATGATCCACTCTAGCAATGTGTGACGATGATTTGTATACATTCAGATTCTCAAACCAAAGCACGGTAGGAAAAGGAGGCATTTACGCTGCAGGAGACAACCAAACCTCAAACTTTGTATATTTTTGGTATACTCCAATTTCTCATACTTTACTAAATATATGGAAGAATATATGTATCCACATGGTAATTCCCAACACTCGTGCTATTGTTAACGTGACAAATGCCGTCCCCTTAGTATTTATACTACTAGGCTAACTACAATAGCTATTTGGGACAGTCATATGACTTAGGTGAACCTAACAACCTTTGTCATGCATAAGGACGGCGACATAGCTAGAACTGTCACATAACTTCTATGTTCAACTAAGTGTCTGATGAGTGCATTCCATGCATGAGAGAAATTCCAAAAGAAAATAAGGGGCACACCAATATTGTGTCGTAGACAAAATTAAGAGACTCGGTCATACTCCCGGACAGCTTGTCAAGGGATGTAAGCTTGTACACGCAAACTCTCAAAACAATCCGTTGAAGAAAATCAGATTCTCTGCCAAGACAAAATGTCCACGCAAAATCCAACATTAACAGCTATGACATAGAAAGTTGAATCACGTGGAAACATTTTTAGTTATATGTTCCACCCACCAGAAAATATTGTCATGTATTTGAGAAAACAATGTTTGCATAACTCATCATGTTATGTACCATATATACGAAAAATATTTTAACCTATGCATGCTAAATGTATCTTCGGAACAGAATACCACCATTAGAATAGAATTGTGAATAACAAAACTATTGCATTATATTTTTCTTTGTAACATGCCACAAGTGGAAAAATATAAGATGCCACCAATTGGTTATGTACCGATGAAATACATGCAAAACTAGAAAAACAAAGAAACCAAAAAGTGAAAAAAGAACTTATGAAGTCAAGAAGAAGGGAAACAATATAAAAGTTAATAAATATAAAAAACACAATTTTAAATAAAAATAAATATAATGAAAATAATATATAGAGCAAATTCAAAATGTTACCCCCTAATTTGCCTTTTTGACACTAATTACCCTAATCAACATATTTTCATCCTAATCACCCTATTTACTGAAAGTTTTGCCAATTTTTACCCCTTATAAATTATTCATAATTTTTTGATACTCAAAAACTGGGTCTATGCTCTCGTTCAAGTGTCATGACATATCATTGGCTGTTCTCTGTTTTTTCTTAAACATGATCCTGGCCGATTGCATGAGTTGGAGTTTTGTTTATTGACTGTGCGCACATAAATATCTCTGATTAGTGATTATCAATAGGTTGGTCTGTCCTTACACGGATCACAACTTTTCCAATATGACATTACATTAAACCCTTATAATTGCTTGGTACTGGTAGTACAAAGTAACTGGTAGAATAATAACACCAGAAAAATTCCTAAGTAGTGATACTACTAATACTTCATTACACCAACTAATTGGCCTTTTAAGTTTTTATATCAATTGCAACACGCAGCTGTTAGAGATTGGTAAGAGTTATATCAAAGAGGCTAGAGTGCATGCATCCAAGATCCCAAATAAGCAGTGTGATGAGCCCATCTGACTAGGGATTTTTTTTTGAAAATGATAGTAGGTCGGTTCATGCACAACTAATATACTTTGAGATGGCAGAAAAATCTAGCAAAATTAACCTGAATCAACTTGTTGAAATGCTCTAAAATATTTTAGAAGGGGTAAATATTTAGCAAAGCTTTCACTAAATAGGATAATCAGGATGAAAATTTCCTAAATAGGATAATTAGTGTCAAAACTGATAAACTAGAGGGTAAAAATTAGAATATACTTAAATATATAAAAGAATACCAAACAAATGTAAATTGAAGAAAAAAATGATAAAACCAAAAGGTAATCAAAATTACAAATAAGACGCCTACCAAGAAGGGGTGGCCGCGAGGGACGATGCCCTAGAGCGTCCTTCTTTCATGCAACAAGGAGGTGCCACAACGAGTCAACTAGGATGAGGAAGGAAGACCGCTCCACGCAACACAATATGTGTAGCAATCTGTTTAATCTGCAATTACTCAATATTTGTTTACGCTACAGGAGATCAAATTAGGGTAGAGCCATGTCTAGCACCCACCAGAGCGGGAACTCTAGGTATTATGTAACAAAATGTGGAAAATCTCCAAATATACTCATATGCCCCCCTCTAAGTAAAATTATGTTGTCTTGGACCCCTTGTATATGATTCCTAGCTCCGTCCCTGAACTCTATTTATCTTTTTACGAGATAAAAATTGAGCAGAGGCCGAATAGCAAGGCCAGCTTGAGTGGTATAGGAGGAACACATAAACCTGGCAATTCTAAAGCCGTTGTTACCTACCGGAGTGCCATGTCAGCATAACATCAGCATGACGTCACTGATTGCTTACCAAAATTGTAAAAAAATGTGAAACAAAAATTAAACTTGTGAAGCATGTATGAAACTTGTGAAGCATCTTCTATTGTTAAAAAATGTTTCACAACTTCACTAATGTTTCTTAAAAGTTCCAGTTATGTTTTAATTGGTGACATCTGGTCACCATGTGCTGACCAAAAAAGACGAGTGTCACATAAATCTCAAAGCAAAATGGATGATAGATAGGACATCAAACACATACCGGCTCCTGCGTACGGGACCTCTGAAGAGAGAGGTTCTCCCAAGAGGCGGCGACAAAACCCATCTAGGGCTCCTTCCCTCTGCCAGCGACGCTACTGGTTCGTCCTGTCTATGGCGGCCTTAGGGACTTGGAGGTGCGGCGGACCACGGCCTCTCGCCGGTGGGAGGTCTCAGTGGTTTATTTAGACTATTTTTAGTGTCTTTTTTAGGATGTTGAGGCGGTGGCTACGTCCTGAAGTTAGAATAAGGTACTCCCCGTCCTATCCTCGCTCCGGTGGTGCGTCTAGCATCGACGGATGACGTGTGGAATCGTGTGTCCGACGGATCCCTTGGGATCTGGTCGTTTTTCGTTGGTGTGTTTTGAGGTGAGTCTCTTCTGATCTACGTTGGTTATCTTCGGCGATGGTTGCTGCTCTGGTGCGCTGGTTCTTTGGGGTCTTAGCACGACGACTTCCCGTCTGTCTACTACAACAAACTTTACTACGACAAGCTTTGCCCGGCTCCGGAGATGGAGGGGTGAGGACGGCGGCGCGTTTTCGGCTCGTGCCAGTGTTTGTAATCGTCGCTAGGTGGTCCATTGACATATTTGTAATTTTTATTGCTTTTAGGATTCTGTGTACTGCTGTTGATGATTATTAATAGATAAGTGGAATTTTGAAAAAAATAAAAAACACATACCGGCTCCTTGTAAAAGAGTTTTCGGTGGACCTCTTGCTGGAAGTCGGAACCGACTCGGAGTCTAAACCGACTTGAAATCAACTCGTGTACCACCGCCCCAAAGCACGGCTTACCCACTGTATATAAATCAGAGCTCCCTCCCTCAATACTCGCGCCGGCGATCTGTTAAGTTGCAAGAATTCTTTTGCGCAACCACGATCGAGATGACGCGTCCGAGGTCGACACCCACGGGCGGGAGCATGTATGTCCCGCCGTCTCAGGCAGCAGCGGTGGCCGACTACGCCGCCGGCGACAAGGCCGGCCCAGCCTACCAGCGTCAGACCTGGGACGCGCTGAAGCGCAGCATCACCGGCCTCGTCAACAAGGCCACCGCCGCCAACATCCGCCACGTCCTCCCCGAGCTCCTCGCCGAGAACCTCGTCCGCGGGCGCGGCCTGCTCTGCCGCGCGCTGCTCAGGTCCCAGGCGGCCAGCCCGGCCTTCACCGACGTGTTCGCGGCCGTCGCGGCGGTCGTCAACTCCAAGATCCCGGACTTCGGCCGGATCCTCCTTGTCCGCCTTGTGATTCGCCTCCGGCGCGCCCACGCTACCGGCGACAAGCCCCAGCTGGCGGCCGCGGCGAGGTTCGTCGCCCACCTCGTGAACCAGGGCGTCGCTCACGAGCTGCTGGCGCTGGAGCTCATCGAGATGCTGCTTGTCGAGCCCACATACGACGGCGTGGAGGTGGCGGTGGGCGTCGTCACGGAGTGCGGTGCTGCCCTGACGGAGGCGTGCCCCCGGGCGGTCGACGCCGTGTTCGACAGTCTCCAGAGCATCCTCGTCGACGGGGGCGTCGACAAGCGGGTCGGCTTCTGGATCGAGCGCGCGTTTGCCGTCCGTAGAGCTCGGTTCCGGGGGCACCCTCCTGTCCAGCAGGAGCTGGACCTGGTCGAGCAGGAGGATCAGTTCATGCATCAGGTCGAGATCTCACTTCAGGGCGGCCATGGCCGTGAGGACCAGCTCGACCCCGAGACCCATCTCGACGTGTTCAAGCCAAGCGCCACATTCCTGCAGGACGAGGCATCCTACGATGATCTCAAACGAAGCATGTTCGGAGACGACGGTGACGACAGCGACGAAGACGATGAGTCCGACTCCGACGACAGCGGGGAAGACATGGAGGTGATCAATGACGAAACAGAGACCAACCTGATCGGCCTCCGGAGGACGATATACCTGACGATCATGTCGAGCGCCGGCGCCGAGGAGGCCGGGCACAAGCTCATGTCCATCGTGAGGCCAGGCCAGGAGGCGGAGCTCTGCGCGATGCTCGTCGAGTGCTGCAAGCAGGAGAGGGCGCCCAACATGCGGTTCTACGGCCAGCTCGGGCAGAGGCTCTGCGGGATCGGACGGGCGTACCAGGCCGGCTTCGAGGCCTGCTTCGCGCGGTGCTACGCGGCGGCGCACCGCATGGGCACCGACGAGCTGCGGGGCGCCGCGGGGCTCTTCGCGCACCTGCTGGCCACCGACGCCATCCCGTGGCGCGGCGTGCTGGGTGGCATCAGGGTCACAGAGGAGGACACCACGTCGTCGTCGCGCATATTCATCAAGACGATGTTCCAGGAGATGGCGGAGCAGCTCGGGGTGCGGGCGCTCGGCCGGAGGATGAACGACGACGACGACCAGGTGGTCCGTGACGCCCTGTTCCCGAGAGACTCTGCCAAGAACACGCGGTTCGCGATAGAATTCTTCATGGCGATTGGTCTCCAAGGAGTCACTGAACCTGCAAGGAAGCTCTTGTTATCTTGTAGCTAGAGATTCTTTGTTACATCCAGCCCGGACATTTACCATCTTCGTTGGTAAATAGTAGTAGTACCTTTTTTTTGCAGGGATTCCATTGATAAATATTTTTGTGGGTGCACTGATAAATAAAATAGTTCATGAAAATTCGAACCTTATTGATAATGAACTTACTTATTTCTATCATCGCTTTAAATTAAAGCCAATGCTAGGAATCAACCGGCTAATACTCCGGGGAATTCTTGCTTTCCGGGGATTATCTCCCCCAGTCTGCTTTCCGGGGAATTCTTGCTCATTCGATCAACGCAATATCCGTGTGCAGAATTTGTCAGAAATGCAACACTATTTTGATATTGTTTATGAATCTGTAAAAACTTGTGAAATATAGTACAAAGTCAACGGCAACTAATATGGAACAAAGTCAGTAACATTTTGAACACGCAAATGTAACAAAAATCAATTACCGTATGCAATAAATTCCCATTTATTTGCAACAAAAGATTGGTAAAGTGTGTCATCCTTTGTAACAAAAGAAATCAACACATCCAACATATGTGTCCAACGAATACACCATAATAGCTGCAACATGGAGAAATTCTTGTAGCACAAGTCTAGAATAACATTGCAACATTTTACACGAGGGTACGTGACCAAAAAACGTGAACTTGTAGCAAATCACAATATTGTTTACTGCCTCCAAAAACTCAGAGAATCACTGCTCCTCTGACGGCAGCGAGGGACGTGCTGCTGCTGATTGAGCCACTACCGAGTCTCTGTTCTCTTCTGATTATTGCATATTTTCCTTGGACTGTGCCTTTTATGTATGTTTGTGCAGAAATAAGTTTTGATTTTGTTTACTACTTGCTGTGATGTGTTCGATCTCTGATGAAGATCCAAGATTGTTTTGGTTGCATCATACATATTGGTATTTGATATTTTCTGTCCATTAAAAATCTAAAATACTAATTGTTTTGATAAGATGATAAATTGATTGACTATGAGCAGATACCAAAATCATGTGCCACTGTACTTGGTTGTTTTTTCACTTTGTTGCGGCACAAAATGTGTTGACATACATATGCACTAGTGTAGAGAATTCATTTGCATTGGAACTTGTGGATTTCTTTACTTCGATCGAACGAACATATAATGTACCAATCTCGTCCAAGGTGGCTGACATCTGGATCGAGGGGAGCGACCTAGCGAATAGGTTCAAACTCAACATTACCCTCCATGGAACAATAACGAGAGGTACAACATACATGTCACACAAGGGTGCTAGGACCCTCCCTCGTACCCCCTCTTCTTTACGAAGGGGGAGCTTGGTTGGCATCCAAATCTCCCCAAAGATAAGGTGTCTTTGTATGTTGCACAACTATCAAGAGCGGACCATGATGGCGATGAAGGTTCGCCTATTCCATATGCTCCTGCATTTATTTAGAGAACACATCATTGTCTATCATTATCTAACCTCCATTTTCCCCATCCTTCTCGTAGAGGGGGTGGCCGTTTATGCGTCTCCATCACGGACTACTATTGTTACAGGCTATAGATGCATCCTGGAATATTCAACCCCATACCACATGGAGCGCACCTATTCCAATAGTGGGGTGTCGACATGTACATCAAGATCGAGGGTTGTAGGTTAAAATGGATTAGGGACCACCAGTCGGAGATACGTGCCGACTTATATAAAGGCATTGTCGATAGCATCACGGTCAGGGAGACACGAGCAAGCGTTGTTGGCACTAGGACTATTCTCCCGCACGGTGGGGCTACCAAGACATGAAGCAGAGACATATGGACGCTCCACACGTATGACAAGCCTGACATCATCCTAATGATGACATGCAACAAATTGGCAGGAGATACATGATGGGCTATCTCCCAGCTAGACTCTAGAGGATTGATCTGATCTTGTGGCCCGAGTGTTCATAGCCAAGCTAGATAAGATGAAAGAGATGATGACCAAAGATTATTTCCTAGGAGTTGTGAAGGTGTACATCTACGTGGTAGAGTTCCAGAAATGGGGCCTGTCAAATGCCCATTTCCTCTTGATCATGGATTCGAGATATAAGCTTATTGTGCCAGAATACGATCATGTCATATCAGCCGAGCTCCTAGAAAACCATAAGTACCTAGAGATATACGCCATGGTCGTGAAGCATATGTTGCATGGCCCATGCGGTGTCCTGAAGCCCAACATCGTGTGCATGAAAGAGGGGTCATGCAAGTGCAGGTACCCCGAGAGTTTAACGAGACAACCGTACATGGAAACGACTCCTCCCTGTTTACCAAATATGGAAATACGGTCATTCATCGAAGGTTCGTGGTTAGACGTTGGTCAATAGATGGGTTGTGTCATACAGCCCATACCTCCTTCGTATGTTCAACTACCACACCAATGTGGAGGTGTGCTCCATCATAAAGGCTGTCAAGTACCTATACAAGTACATATACAGGGCAACAATTAGACTTCTTTCAACATCGACCAACCCGACACCAAAGGTAACATAGATGAGATCAAGATATTCGTTGATGCAAGGTGGATTACTCTTCCGGAAGCGACATAGAGGATGTTTAGCTTCACCCTCTGTGAGAACTACCCTATGGTCCTACAATTTCCGCTACATCTCCCGAAGATGCACATAGTCACATTTAAAGCGAGGCATAACCTAAATGATGTTCTTGCAAGTGAGAAAGCATCGAAGTCTATGCCAATGGATTATTTTTTGGCAAATCAGGAGCATGCCTGGTCTATAGAAATTATGTACAGGGACTTTCCAGGAAGTTTCACATGACAAAGAACAAAGTTATGGCAGATAAGGAAAAACCGTTGTTTCCAAGTAGGAAAAATCATGTCAGCCAATCCTGCTAAGGGGGATCAGTACTTCTTGAGAATGCTTCTAAACCATGTAGTAGGCTGATACCTCCAAATTATGGTACATTTTATTGAGGATTTTCCATTAGTTTTCACTTGGTTTCGCTAGTTTTCATCTTCCAACTAACGCTAATTTCGGGAGTTAGCGAAACCTTATAGTTTTCATGTGAGTTTCAGATTATATACATGTTTGGAAGGATCCAAGGCCATATATGATAAGATTGGAACAAAAGAAGAAACTCTTTAATTGAAGCCTTCCTGATTCGAGGCTCCAGAAGTGTTAACGAGCATTAGTACCGGCGAAGCTCGCCCGTACGGCCCGCCCGTACCACCTGCTGCCGCCTCCACCTGATCATTATAAGCACTTTTCGTGAAGGAGATAATAAGAAAAAAGAGACGCATCTGCCGCCATCCATTCCAGAGAATAGGAAGAAGATATCTGAAGGAGAAGAAGAATTTCATCAATCCTCTTCGAGTTCTCTGGCCTCTAGATCACCCACTCTTCCATAGTTCCCCTTGCACTTGATTGAGAGAGAGATATTCATGCATGTAAGATTAGGGTTTGAGACTCTATTCATACTTTGATTTGTATTGGATTTGATCTTCCCTTTATTGTGGTGCTACGGTAATATCGAGATTAACTCTATTTACATTATAATCATATCATTGTGCTATTCTCCTCTCATGTGCAAGTAGATCCCCATAGGCGTGGGAGATGTAGGAAATTGGTGAGATGTGATGTGCCTATTTTATTTCCATCTATTTGTGATTATAGTTGTGACTATTCTTTGTGAGAATGATGGTGTTTGTGCGACTAATGCTTGTTGTCTAATTTAAGGGCCCGGACAACATGATCCTAAGATCTCATAGACATGAACTTGTTTGCTAGTGAATCGGAGACCCCCGAGTGATATGGCCGATATCAAAGAGGATCTAGTATAACTCGAGGAGAAATAAGGAACACTTAGTTTAAAGCTTTGATATAGTCTCATGACCTTAATTGCTGTGCTGACCATGGTTGTGGTAATAGGCAAATGGATCGTTGAAGTCAAACGAATCTACCAAGAGGAGTCTTGAATATTATATGGATTGCTTGTCTACTTACACATTTATAAGAAGTATTATAATCACTTATCCCATTTATTCTGCCTGGCACATTCACTATCACCATGAACCATATCTCTCCGTGCCTAATCTCTCATCTGCCAAAAATTAAAGCAATCTTAGTTTTGTTTATTTTTGTGTTGTTTACTTTTAAAACTAATAAATACTCAACTCTTGACCATTCACACTCACCTTCTTTCATCTCAATTCTTGTAGTAAATTCACTCAAGAAAAGTGACACCTTGAGTGTGACAGAAACGCCATTGATAAACACTTTCCTATGATCCTTGTTGAGATCGACATAAAAGCTGGAACTAATAGTTCCATGAAACATGCTCTGATGAACCTATGCTCTTGCAGACCATCAAGCTATATTTCTGGTGCCGTTGCCGGGAAGCTAAGCGCTAACTGTTAGTCTTGACGTTTGCGAGTTTTGAAACAATAGATGATCTCTGTTGAAGTTACATGATCTACATGCTCTAGAAGAACTTATTTTCCACCTTATATTGAGTGTGTACCTGATGCAAGACATCATGAAGTTTTTGAAAATCTTTTTAATTCATGTGCTATAGACGTTAGCAGTTTGAGTTTTTTAATGGTAGAATTATCTCTAACAAGAATGGTAGAGGAGACTCAGAAGACACCGAAAGAGTGTGTTGCTTCTTCTCCACTTTCCATGAGACAACCTATACTTTATCCTGTTCTGGAAGGAAAATAGTACGAAGATCCAAATCATCACCTAACTAGCCTGTATGAAATCTATGACACTTTTGGACCAGTAGGATTACCTAAAGCATTTCTACTCCTGAAATTATTTCGTTGTTCTTTGAAAGATAAAGCATTTACCTATTTGCAATCCTTACCTAATTATTCAATTACTAGTTGTATGGGTTATATTAAAAATTTATGCAAAAATTTACTTCATTTGATAAAATGCTGCAGAGATCAAACATGATATTACTAACTTCTTCCAGAAGATTGGGGAAAGTTTTGCACTGGCCTGAGAAATATTCTCAAGGCTACTTATAAGTGTTCATAATCATGGTTTTCTTAACTATTCAATTGTGCAATATTTTTATAATGCACTTACCGATGAATCCAAACAAATATTTGACTAAACTATAGGAGGGACATTGACTGAATTAACAATAGAGCAATCTTTGAAACTTTTCACGATAAGATCTTCTAATGGTGAACAATATAATTGATAAGGAGAAGCCAAACTAAGGAAATGTATGCCTTTTATAACACGAGAACTCATGTTTGAAGTTAAGAAGTCAATGTAAGAAAAATGTATAATAGCTAAACTTGTTAAAAACACAATGCTGATGTGTTTCAAGATTTAGTAACAAAAGGTGAGCTGAATAAAGCTTTTCAACAATGTCTACGTCAACAAGCTCAATTCCGTCATAATTATAATAAACATCTCAAATTTCTTGAAAAATACATAAAGGAACTAGCAGAAGCTTTTGAAGATCTAATACATGCAACTAGACATCTTGATAAACATGTTAGGATGTTTAAAATTCAATGTGACCAAATTGTAGAGACTCAAGCTCTTATTTTAAGTCAAGATAGTTTTTATGAAACTTTTGTTACTAGACAAGACAAGGTACAAGAACACACGAACCTCTAGGTCCACCTTGGTATCAAGAAGAGCAAGCCCGAAAGACTAAATAAACCCAAGAAATGAACCAAGAGGAAGAAAACCTTGTAGACCCTCAATATGATATAAAACTTGAAGCCCAAAAGAAACAGAAGGAGGCTTTGGAAGAAACAGAGGAAGACAACAATGAAGATCAAGATAAACAATATGGATTTATATTTTCGTGCGCTTGGTTCTTTAGTTGTACTCAGTTTTCCCCAGCTGCTAAACTTTTCCTCACTTTTTCCCATGAGCTTCTCCGAAACTCCCACAGAGAGCTCGAACGGCAGCTGCCGTCAGGTTGACCGTTATGTTTATGTGTGGGGCCACGTAGTGTGGGAATGCATAGGGCTGGTAGGTCGGGACCATGTTATACTGACGCGTGAGGACACACCGTGTGGGACTGTGTGGGGCTGGTAGGTCGGGACCGCGTTATGCTGACGTATGGGACCCTACCTTGTGGGGCCGGTAGGTCGGGACCGTGTTTGGTAGTGCGCATGAGTGGGTTCTGTCTCTCTCGCTCAAATTGATAGTTTTCTTTTTTTTGATCGTTAAATGGCAGTTTTCAGAGCGTATTTTTTCTCTCTCACTAACAATTATGTTTCTTTTGCCCAAATTGGTAGCAAATCTAGAGCAGCTTCTCTCTTTAATCATTCATTCCTTTTGGCCCTCCTTTTTCCCAATTTAGTAGCAAATCTAGATCAGCAAATCACAACAGCAACATACGTACATTCGGAAAACAAAACAAATATAGATAAGCTGCGCACAACAACTAATATAGAATATATTAGCAATAGATAGTAGGGTACTTAACGAGGTTTGATACATTCACTGCTCAACAGCCAACACACAACATATAGAAACAAAATAAGCCGCTTTACAGCACTAGCAGCACATGTTCAGCCCCTCTTGGTCTTCGCCTCCTCCCTCTGGCGCTTCCTCCACTTCTTGCTTCTTAGTCCCTTGATCTTGGGCACCTTGGGCTTGATCGGAGGCATGCAAACATCTGCGATGGCCACCTGCTAGGTGAATGCCGAGCGCCATGTGCTGAGCGAAGAAAGCATGAACGTTCATAGTCGCGCCGACGTTTGGGTTGCAGGAGCTCAAGTCCTCGACATGCCTCACGAGGCAGTTGAAGTCGGTGGTGCCTAGTCTCCTTTTACAGAAGGGGAACCCATATACGTCGCCAATAAAGTAGGCGTCATACTGGCCGGACTGCAGCCTCCTCAGCACCTGACGAGTCTTGGTGTGCCTGCACTCGTCGTCGCTACAGACGTCGCTGATGTGCACCTATTGAAACAAATAGTAGCATGCATGATAATAAGGACATGATTGAGATCCCTTGATTATCGGGATTGATTATTTACATAAATTAACCGATTGATATCCCATGATTATTTGCATAAATTAACCGAGTGGGTTAAATTCCCGAATCCTCAAATCTCAAACAAAATCAAATACTGATTCCAACTAAAGATCAACACTAGTATATATTAATTAGGGAATCCCTTAACTACAACTCGAAGCATAAATAAAATAGGATTGAAAATCGAACAAGCGGATTGATCAAAACACAAGAGCAAACACAAGAGGATTAGGTAATGTAAGAAGATCGATCTAGCATCCAACGATTGAAATGTGAACAGCCAAACCCTAATAACGCAAGGTCTAGCATCCAATGATGGGAATGGGAGAAGAAACAAGGGAAGGGGAGCAAACCCTAGTTTCCTTCGACCATGGGTCGACGATGCTGGTGTTGTAGGGGTTCTCCCAACAGATGTACTCCTCCTCCTCATAGGGGTCCCAGTCGAGCGGGATCTGCCCGTGACCGGCGGCTCCTCGCTGGTGGCTACGTTGAAAGTGGGGATAGGGGCCTGGCCGGGGACGACGGCTTCCTTTGATGCCTCAACGGGGGCCTGGACAGAGACAGGGGCCTCCTCGCCAGTGGACTTGGAGGCGACGATGGCCATGCGCATCCTTCTTCTCCATCACCGGCGCGGTTGGGGTTTTCTTCGGGGTTTGTAGAAGGTGATGGGATAGTGGAGACGGTTGCATGAGTGAGCGAGTGAGTGGGTGAGTGAGAGTGGATAGGCAGAGAGGGAGAGGGGCTCTATAATAAAGGTGAAGGGAAGGGTCATTTTGTTGCACCACCATGCACCGCGTACACTACTTCACCGTGCACCGTGACACGCGTATGGTAAGTCACATTTCCCCCTTGAGTCTAACCCTAGCATGCTAGGCATACTCATTTATCCCTTGAGAGTAACAATGGCGTGTTAGTTGTACTCACTTTTACCCTCGGGTACTAACCCTGGCGCGTTCAATATACTCAGTTTTACCCACGAGTGGCTAGTCAACACAAAGTCAACGAATATGGTTTAGTTTATGCATAGCTTTTAACTCTCTAAAAATGGTAAACTCTCAAGATTTTCTTAGGATAACATTATCATGTCCAAATTGTAATTTTAAAGTGTTCAAGATTTGTATAATATTGCTATATGCATGACACAAAAAGATTTTTGTTTAGGGATCCCTTTAGTTCATGCATTACTTTTCACTCTCTAAAAATGGTAAACTCTCAAGATTTTCTTAGGACAACATTATAATGTCCAAAGTGTAATTTTAAAGTGTTCAAGAGTTGTCTAATTTTGGTATATGCATTAGACATAAAGATTTTAGTTTAGTGATCCCTTTGGTTTATGCATTACTTTTCACTATCTGAAAATGGTAAACTCCCAAGATTTTCTTAGTACAACATTATCATGTCCAAATTGTAATTTAAAGTGTTCAAGAGTTTTATAATTTTGGTATATGCATGATGAAGGGAATATGCCCGAGAGGCAATAATAAAGTGGTTATTATCTTATTCCATGTTTATGATAAATATTTATTTTTCATGCTATAACTGTGTTAATTGGAAACATTAATACATGTGTGTTTAATAAATAAATAAAGGGTTCCTAGTCATGCCTCTCATATAAACTAGCTCGTTGATTAACAAGATGATCAAGGTTTCCTGATCATGGACATTGGATGTTGTTAATAACGAGGTCACATCATTGGTGGAATGATGTGATGAACATTCATCCAAAGTATAGAAATACGATCAATGTCATTGTGTTTAAATTGCTATAACATCATACAAAGTAATTCTAGTCCTTATACCATGAGATCATGTCAATCACTAACACTAGAAGAGTAACTTGATAACATCAAATGTCACACCGTAACATGGTGACAATAAAGGTGGGTTCAGATACTCCGAAGGTGTTATGTAGAGGCTCGTGGATCAAGAGTGGGATTTGTTCATCCCGATGATGGATATATATACTCTGGGCCCTCTCGGTGATATCACATTGAGATAGCTTGCAAGCAAGTGATGTGATCACTAGAATGTTATATCACGAGAATAAGAAAAGAGTGCATGTCGGTAACGAAATCAAACTAGGTATGGAGATACCGATGATCGAATCTCGGACATGTAATATATCGCGAGATAAAGGGATTTAGTTACGACGTTAAAAGGTTCACACGATCACTAGAGTCATCGTTGAATGTCTGGGAGTCAGTACAGATCTCCAGGTCCCGCTGCTGATTATTGATAAGAGAGGGGTCTCTATCATGTCTGCATTATTCGTGAACCGTAGCATGACACACTTAAGGTATACTGACACCATTTGGAGCAAATATGTTTCAGATAAAGATTTAAGAAAGCGCTAGAATCATTTCGATGGAAACCAGAATTGTTTTGGGTGAAATTGTAGAAACTGGTTCTACATATGATATTGAAATGTTGCAGGGGGTTTTATGTGAATGTTTGTTAAATAAAGTAATTAACAAAATTCTGAATAAAATAAATAAAAGAGTTTTATTAAATGAGAGCTTGCATTAAATTTGGTGAAAATTTAATGGAGGTGACTGGATTTTTAGTGGAGGCTTATTTATGTGAGTGGGAGCTCCACCCACATAAATGATGGAAGAGGTGGGGCACCACCTTGGACGCCGGCCATGGGAGGGGCTGCCCCCTATCCCCTATAAAAGGCCTCCTACTCCTCCTCATGAAGGATCTCTCTCCCCCTCTAGAAATTATTCCCCATAGTCTTGGATTAGCGAGATACATGTTCTTGGTGGCTTTATCTAGAAAGGAGTTGTTGCTTTTGCTGCATCATTAGAGCGAGGACACAGAGGTTGTCGGAGTACGGAACGTGTGTGCGATCACGGATGCACCGCTCCTTTGCGGTGCTGGACTTGCTGGTGTTGGACCTGTTGGACTTGCTGGTGCTGGACCTGCTGGATTTGCTGGTGCTAGACCCACTGTACTCGTTGGACTTCATTACGATCTTGATATCGGCAAGTGTACGACTACATCATCCATGAGTACAACCTCTTAATGCTTTGTCGCTCTTCAAGGGTATATTCTCTATGGATGTATATCCACCCGTTGATTGTATCTAGGTAGATAGATCTTGGTGCTTAGTTGTTCACATCGTAGAATTTTTTTATTTTCCATGCCGCGAACCCAACACATGACACATAAATATTTTAGTGAATGCATTGCTTTTCACCCTCTAAAAATGATAAACTCTCTTTTTTACATCAAGAGTTATATAATGTTTTTAATTTGAAAGTGTTCAAGAGTTGTGTCATTTTCTTTCTTATTTCTTATACTTCCATCGCCCTAAATCCTAAAGTTTGACTTTCACCTCATAGATTCGCTTGATTGCAACCGAAACACTAAATCGATAAACAAACTGAATTTTTTCTAAGCACCCAAACCAGCATTGGGAAGCATCGGAACTACCACTCTGTCGTCCGCATTCTCCACATCAAGCCCCCGAAGATCCCGAGTTGCACCAATTGATTTATCCAATCACCCTATCAATGTACACATCGATTCACTCGAAATGCTTGAAATGCCCGTATTTCTTCTGGATCTGAAAATGGCAATATGAACCCTGAATCCCAAGTTTCGGGGGAATAACAAGAAAATAGAGAGAAATCAAAACAATTTGGTATGAACGGGAGGCCGAAGTGAAGCTAGACATCATTCACCGGCCGGAGAAGGGCTGCCACCACCAGAGAAGAAGAAGAATGGGGTGTGAGGAAAGAAAGAGGAGCCTGTTGGGCCACGCAGAGATAAAAACTCCCCCCTACACAGAAATCCCAAGATCTAGCTCAGGTGATAGGCCACGAGATAACCACTAGACACGCAGATGTAGAATTTGATGTTGTGCATCGAAGCAGTGCCGAACGATCCCACATACAGCTCCTCCGGATCCCCATGATCTCCTCCGCGGGATCCCCACGAACTCCTTCGTCTCCAGCGCCGCACATGCCTTTACCAGTATCCACACATACAGGAAGGAGCTCCGGGTAGATGATTACTAGATCCTGTCTAGCCAAACATGGGAATGGAAAAAGTAACGGCTAGGTCAGGAAACTATCTCTTGTCACTCGACATATATACATTCCTAGTTGGGCTCAACGCTTAAGGCACATCTAGGCCATACCCCAATCCCCACACAGATCTAATCCACATGGGCTCATTTTCCTTAAGTGTGTAACCCTGTAGGTTCACGTATACCTAGACACAACATAAGTCACCACTCTGAGTCGATAGCTGGTAGTGGCCTCTAATAAGACGTGCAAACTCCCAAGTACCATAAGGTCAGAAGACAAACCTTTCCAATGTGCCTTTTGTCCAAGTCCCTTTGCCGCACGATATACCTGTTAATCTATAGGCGAGTTGTTGCCATCCCTTTAATAGCTCAAATCTCTTCTCGTTCTGTGATATACGATTCATTGGACTAACACTTAGTCTGACTATTTGGTTAACACTTAACCAAGTCGCGCATGGCCATGCTTCCGAATCATATCACACGAGATGGCCTAGAAATATCTCTCCATTATGGAAGGAAAAAATTCCATCTTGGTAATCCATGTCATGCAGCTTGATTCACAACCAACCCAAAGTCTACCTTTAAAACTTCCCATTTACGGAACATCATTTGATAGTACCTAAGATGGCGATCCACAACTCGGATCATGCGATCACCTCAGGTCAAAGGATTCCATTGCTTGAGACTGCAAATGACAACATGCTCGTTGCATATCAATTGTGGGTCAGTATGACTCACTAAACTCTTTAGCCGAGTCCGTGTAAGTCGGAATAGAACCACCATGCCCATGACAAGTGGAACCTAGTCATCAGCCGACTTTCACATTGGTCTAAGTGTGTGTCCAACACAACCTCAATGGCCAAGGACATCTAGTATGAACAACATGAATATATAGTTCCACAACTGAATCACATATTCAATGATATATATATCTGATGTTCATTGAAGGACAACTTTTATTACTTTATGAATACTTTGGGGAATATCATCATACATGATTTCCTCTATGGCATATTCCCAATAGTCTCCCACTTGCACTAGAGTCAATCTTCCTGATATCACATGTCTAGGCATCTAATGCCCATAGCTCTCGTGTGCGCTTCATGCTTAGGCTATGGAAGTGGCTTTCTCAACGGATCCGCAACATTTGCATCCGTGTATAACTTGCATAACTTGATAACACCTTGATCAACAAACTGGCGGATCAGGTGATACCACATGAGTATATGTTTGTTCTTCTGGTATTGTCTAGGTTCCTTGGATTATGCAATAGCACCATTATTGTCACAATACATGTCTAACAGATTGGACGAGCCCTAAACCACACCAAGATCAATTAGGAAGTTCCTGACCCAAACGCCTTCCTTTGCCGCCTCCGAGATAGCAATATACTCAACCTCTATTGTAGATGCAGGCACAGTCTCTTCCTTGGAACTCTTCCAGCTCACAGCCCCTCCGTTCATTACAAACACGTATCTAGATTGCGAACGAGAATCATCTGAGTTAGTAAGATAACTCACATCCGTGTAACCCTTTACACCGAGTTCAACCTCATCTCCATAAAGTAGGAACACATCCATAGTCCTTCTCAAGTACTTAAGAATATTCTTAACCGCTGCCCAGTGGATTTCTCCAGGGCCAGCCTGGTATCTGCTCACAACACTTAGAGCATAGGAAACATCTGTCCTAGTACAAATCATGGCATACATGATGGATCCAATTGCTGAAGCATACGGGATCTCACTCATCCAACTTCGCTCATCAGTTGTCGAAGGACACTGAGTCTTGCTAAGTTTTACGCCATGGGACATCGGTAAGAACCCCTTCTTAGATGATTCCATGTTGAAATTCTTCAACACTTTGTCCAAATATGTACTCTGACTCAATTCAGTGTGCCGCCTTGATCTATCTGTATAGATCCCAATACCTAGTATGTAAGTTTCCTCACCCAAGTCTTTCATTGAGAAACTCCTTTCGAACGATTGCTTGGTTTCTTGCAACATTTGGACATCATTTCCAATCAGTAATATGTCATCCACATATAAGATCAGAATGTTTAATTTGCTCCCACTAACTTCTTGTATAAACAAGAAACATGATCACTCTTGAATACAAACGATTTGACTACCTCATCAAAGAGAATGTCCAACTCCGAGATGCTTGCTTCAACCCATAAATGGATTTCTAAAGTTTGCATACCTTGTCAGCATTAGCCGGATCGACAAAACCCTCGAGATGTATCATAGACACGTCCTTGGTTAATTTGCTATTAAGGAAAGTCGTCTTGACATCCATCTGCCAGATATCATAATCGAAATAGGTTATTATAGCTAACATGATGAACTAACTTAAGCATCGCTACGTGTGAAAAAGTCTCATCGTAGTCAATTCCTTAAACCCGTCGGAACCCCTTCGCGACAAGCCTTGCTTTATAGATAGAAATATTTCCATCCATATCAATTTTCTTCTTAAAGACCCATTTTCACTTGACAGGTCTTGCACCGTCTGGCAGATCAACCAAGTTCCAAACTTGATTTTCATCCGTGGACTTTAACTCGGATCTCATGGCACCAAGCCACGACTCAGAATTGAGTTCCACCATTGCTTCCGAATAAGTTTCTGACTCATCACCGTCTAACAATAATACATCACGAAACTTCACAATCTGGCAGATCTTCATAGTGTAGGTGCAGCTGCCGGCTAAGCTACCACGACCGGCTCAACCTCTAAGGCTTTTGCTGACTCGCTACTAGCCGGTTCCTCTTGAATTTCTTCAAGCTGCATCGTACTCCTACTGACTCCCTGACTGAGAAACTCTTTCTCAAGGAAGACACCATTCCGAAGATGCAAAAGATGGAGCAGCGAATACTCATCATTTCCCTTATCGAGTGTAATGTTCATGATTCAACTGTAACTCTATCTGTCTTCTTTGTGATCTTATGTGCTACTTGCATTCTCTTATGTATGTAGTTATTTGTTGGAGTACAAACATTAGGTTATATATTTTGGTAGATATTCTCAAGTATATATATAAAATTTCAGAGGGTTTCTAATTCTTTTGTTAATACATATCAAAGAATGGTTATCAGAAGTTGATGTTGTTTTTGAGAGGATTGTAACAGGGTGTGGTCTTTGTTCTTATGAACATTACCAGATTGTTGGCTTGCTTGTTTCATATGTTAGTAGTCACCCACGTCTTTACTACTTATTTCAAGTAAATGTTTCTGAATACTATTTTGAGGAAGATATGAAAGAATTTTGTTGAAAATTATTCGTTATATTGGTGGATTCAGAATTGAATAAGATAAAAGAAAAACCAATATATGATCAACATAGCAATGAAGAAAATATGTCTAATTCTGATTGTATGATTGTGGATGGTCCAAAGCGACTTCCCTTGAGTGATATAGATGAAGACAAACATCCTATTTCAGTCCACATGATGCCCATAGATCCACACAAGTTAGTTGACGGGTTTTGCAAACACATCATGTCGATTCAAGATGCCAAATTTTTAGAGTAAAAAACATGTTAAAAAAATTTACTTGTGATAATATGCATTGCTATGATTTTGTCATTCTTAAATTTTGCCTTATAGGCAGGAACGGGTGTAGAGCTTCAAATCGTATCCTATAGGCTTGAGTTTTAAGAAAATCCAGGACACACTCAGTAAAAACATGCCCATGGAAAACGACTATTTCAACTTGGGCATACACATAGTGGCAAGCGACGATAGACATGTTTGTGTAAGTTACCGCAATCTCGTATTTTCATTGTTATAACTATATTTCTAAAATAAAAAATTCTCAGTCAGAGATGGTCGATTCCACATGAGGTCAAAAGTGGCGAGTAAAGCCAAATATTCAGTCGCTGGCAAATTTGTTCAATAGTTGCCCTGGGATAGACTAGAAAATCTCTTCAAGAAAATTAGTAAAGATAATGCACTTGTCCAACGTTGACATCTTATATGTGTTTCTAATAGTTGTTCCTTTAAAGGTTTTGCTCCCTTATGCTTCTATGGGGTACTTTAACTTTTTCTCCATCGATAAGCATGCCTCTTATGTATCTGTTATGGATCCTATATCTTTGTTGCCATCGCTAGAGAGTAAACTGCTTCCATATCACAACTTGCAATTGAAGTTACAAAGAATTGAAATCTACCTAAGTGACCCACTAGCATTAGCACAACCTGGCTAGGATGCCGATATATTTGTCTGGCCACGTAGATCACTAGTTGGTATTCCAAAAAGTGCAGACATGCGAACATCTCTAAACATATACTCAGATAGACTACTCCTTTCTTTACTATTCAACATAATGATGAGGCATTCATCCATAGGAACGTGTCTGGTTTTTTTGACATTATGGTCTCATGGAATGGCAAAGAATTGGTTCATCTAATATGCACGGTGGGTATTTTCGTTGTACTTTTCTATTGTTTACACATGAAATACATATGCTAATAAGAAGTATTATCGTGCAGAATGGTAATGAGCTACAGAAGAATTCTTTGGTACACTTGCTCAAGTATCATGAGAATGAAGCAACACACAATATCCCTAACATTGTACGGCAATATCTAAGTAGCATCTAGGAGTAGATATTAGTTTATAAACAAATTAGTTGAGTGCCTATTTCATATTCAAAGAATGTCAATTATATCGGTTGTCAAAATATACTTCACACGAGGTAGGATCTTATGGGTTCTTGTAATATCTTGTGGTTGTATTTATACACGTGAATTTTTGCATGTATTGTATTGACAGATTGCGAGAAAAAGTATGGACGTAGCAACCCACGAGCATTCAACTAGTTGTTGATAAATTAAGGATACGAAAGTACCAACAAACCCTACAGCAAAAAAGAGAAAAATATTAGATAAAATTGGCGACCAACAAAGAATTAAGAGAAAATACTAGACAACCAGTTAAGAAAGTTTTTGAACTAGGGCTGGTTTCACGCTAAATTGATGTAGCTGAAACCACATCGAAATTTAATTTTCCACCTTGGAAAGGAAGGCTCCAAGTCTTTGAAGATTAAGTTGTTGTGTTCCATCATGATATTCTAGGCCGCACAAATAGTTACCTCAAGAAGGCAGGGTCCATTAAAAAGATGGGACGGATGCAAAATGCGTGTTCTAATCGCCCGAGAAATATTCCAAACAATCCCAAGGTAGTCCCAACATTTCAATGCAAAATCACGATTTGACAAAAATGTTCTCGGTCCTCCAAGATGTGCGAAGTTTTATTTTTCAAACCATGCAGGAGAACTGTATGTGAATCAATAAATAGAAAGAAAGAGGCCAGACCGCCGGAGTAGACGGTCAAAAAGGCGGAAAAAGCATCTAAACATGTGCTTTTGATTTTAGCTTTTGTCGTACAACATCATACAACTATGTTCGGTTTACGTTCTGTTAAAAGACAAAAGACAAAAGCACCTATTTAGATACTTTTGTGACTTATAAGGCAAAATCTATAAACCAGATTTAACCGCAATCAAAAGGCCCACTAATCTAACAGCCCGCGTGCCTATCCAGTTCAGATTTACTAAATCTCCACGGGTGCTTTTCTATCGTGTTATTAATGATATAACATACACTTCTAAAAAAAAAATGATATAACATACCTATACACAACCCCTCACGAGCGTAACTTTCAACAGTGGCCCTGGTCGCGATCTTACTATCACTAGTGACAGGAGAGGGAATATTAATTCCTCACTAATTTGAATTTTCCGTCGTCATGAGCAGTCACATGCAATGCATCCGACGACGGCTACCTACCACTCTTGCACTGATCCAGAGGGATAAGGCGCCCGGCAAACCAGTGAACGTCGGCCACCCCTTCCACATCTTGTAAGAAATGAAGGGCGCTGAGCCTAAGGCGAGCCATATATAACGGGGCGACCCAGACATGGAGGGGCCTCAAGCATCGCCGAGCTAGCTATCTCATCGGCTCCTTAGCAATAATACATACCACCATGGCCCCGGCCGTGATGGCTTCGTCGGCCACCTCCGTCGCACCTTTCCAGGGCCTCAAGTCCACGGCAGGGCTCCCCGTGAGCCGCCGCAGCGCCTCCAGCCTGGGAAGCGTCAGCAACGGTGGAAGAATCAGATGCATGCAGGTATGAAAATTCTTGGACGAGCTCTCTAGTCCAATTCATGTGTGTATCATTTCTGATATGCATGTGTGTATCATTCCTGTCAACAATTCAGGTGTGGCCAATTGAGGGCATCAAGAAGTTCGAGACCCTGTCTTACTTGCCACCACTCTCAGAGGAGGCCCTCCTGAAGCAGATCGACTTCTTGATCCGCTCCAAGTGGGTTCCTTGCCTCGAGTTCAGCAAGGTTGGCTTCATCTTCCGCGAGCACGGCAGCACCCCCGGATACTACGACGGCAGGTACTGGACAATGTGGAAGCTGCCCATGTTCGGCTGCACCGACGCCTCACAGGTCATCAAGGAGGTGGAGGAGGTCAAGAAGGAGTACCCTGACGCCTATGTCCGCATCATCGGCTTCGACAACATCCGTCAAGTGCAGTGTGTCAGCTTCATCGCCTTCAAGCCACCGGGTTGCGAGGAGTCCGGCAAGGCCTAAGCCGCGAGCTGGGAATAACAGATGCTATATGAGTTCTCTTGGTTCACTTTTTGTTTACAACTCTCATTTCGGGGTTCTACCATGTAGGTCGACGAGCATGCATATGTTAATTCTTGCACCGACTTCACATACCCCTATATATGAATATATATATATATATACTGTCTTTGGACACTTTTCTTGCTGTTAATTGTTTAAAATCTTCTGTTTTCTTGCGGCTGAATAGCCTATGTCTCGCTGCTCCTTGATGTAAAATATATCATGTCTTTTTCAAGGATATGACAACCTTCATTTGTCATTAAGATTTCAACCATCAGTCACCTGCAGGAAAAATCATCGTGATTCCTTTTCCGCCGCTCACAGCTTGCTCCATTGGTTTTCACAGATTTGTTAAGACAAAGGGTTTGATCAATATTTTATTCTTGTTATATGTGTTCTATGTGATATTGATATCATTATATTTTACTAAAACAATACTTATGATTTCCAATGTAGAAATTATATATAGAAACGCTATTTTGCACACAACATATTTTTATGTTGTTCTATTTAAAAATTTATGTTTTATATACAAAATTATATTCATATTCACCCACAACAAAAAGAATCTACATAAACATACAGTGCATGAGTCATTATAGTGTATAAAACACAAAAGTACGTATTTACATCGTATTTTTATACGTCATGTCAACATAATAGTTTATGTCATGCATAAATTTTCTTATATTTTTTCTAGGTAAGACACAGTTTACGTGACAAACAAATCATGTACGGAAATCATGTACGGTCGCAAAGATAGATGGTGGGTGTAGAATAACTATTCTGGATCTTGGGGTCAAATAGCGCGATGATAAAAAAATTCATCGGAACACTTATTTTTTTAATATACCATTTTACTTACAGAAAAACGGTATACATGCAAATAATATAAGGTATATAGACTCGCATGAAAATTTTCAATAAACTCACTTTGGGTATCTACTACTTAGCAATGAAGTATATTAAAAATTATAAAGAAATATAATGGACTCAGCTATGTGGTGTATTAAATGTGGGAGTATGTACAGCCAGGTTTATATATACCTTTTGTTCATTTTGTTGTTTAGTAAACCTTCTTGAAAGTTGCCTAAAGTTTTCTAGTGCGTGGACCTCTATTGTATTGTTTGTTGGAGACTAGTAAACGGGCATGTGCACGCACCTGTAATCAATATTTTTTCATTCTTGCAAGTATTTAAACAAATTCAACAAATAGGCCTTGTACGGTAATAATATAACACAATCAACAGATCTATAGAAACATCAATAACAAGTGAACATATGCATTCACAAATAACAACGATAAGAAAAAATATACACGAAAGTTTAGTTCCGTGTAGAGGATAACATCCAATCATCCACAATGGTAACTATTACGAAGAAAATGATACCTGACAGGACCCCTTTGCTCCCCCCCGAGGGCGACAGGGGCGTCTCCCCCAACTCCAGCCCTTCCCTCCTCTTCCAGCCCCCTCCCCCGTCGCCTCCACCGGCAGAGGTCACCGGGCGACGCCGACGGCGACAAACCTTCTCTTCCCGCGCTCTGGTTGGTGGGTCGGGGCTCGATCTCCCATGGTGGCAGTGCAGCTCGAAAGCTTCTGGTCTAGCGCGGCCAGGTGGTAGTTGGAGGCGGCGCCCTCCTAGGGCGGAGCCCCATGGCGGCAGCAGTTGCTGGCTTCCATTCCGACCCAGATCTAGGCGCCTCAGGCCTCAGATGGGCTCGGGCGGGTCGGAGCGCTGCACCTAAAGAGCTGCCTGGTGGTTGCGGCTGCGACATATCTAGCTTCGGGAATGGCAGCGGTGATGCTTGCCTATTGCAGCAAGGCGGCTAGGGCTTTACGGGCTTGTCTAGGCTCGATCATGCCTCTGCACCTGGTTTGCCCCGCTACTTTGTCCGGTCGATGACTGCCTCTCGGTGGTGGAGGTGTGTTCCTCCCGCATGGCTGTGAGGCTACCATTCCTTGTACCGACAATGTCGTGTGCCTCTGTCGTACAAGCCACGTGCCAGTGTCACGAAGAGACTGGTGATGGTGACTTCAAGATCGCGGTGGCGCATGCTAGTGGGAGATGAAGCTGGGTGGTGGTGCTCTGTTGCGCCGTGGTTTCTTGTGGACGGAGGTCGGGAGAAATACCTGTCAGCTCGTCTGACCCTGACGCGGTGCCACCTACGAGTGGCACCATTCCTTCTTGGAGGGCATGGTGGGAATCCCCTGTCCATTGTACTCTGCATGCCGAGGGAAACCCTAGGACCCGTCTGGTCCGGGCAGTAGTGCCGTATCGATGGTGCTCCCCTTATTGAAGGTGTTGCTTGGTAAAAGGCGTGGTGGAGTGCTTAGAGCATGGTGGGCCAAAGTTGGAGGGTGCAGCAGTTGCGGGTCATCATCGCTTTATAGATTCGCTATTATCTTCATTTCATTTCTTTGGGGCATGTTTGTGCTGTTGCCCCATCATTTCAGTTGGTTCGTAATATTGTATTGGTGTGGTTTCTATATTAATATAGCGGGGCGAAAGCCTATTTCGAGAGAAAAAATGATACCTACAAGCAAAGGCTGAAAAACTCTGGATTTTGGACTTACAGCGGGGTCAGCCAATCAGAGAAATATTGTAAACAAAATTCAGTGACATCAATTCACATCTTCCAGTTATGACCAGTTAAGTAAATCTATTAGTAATAAGCCAACAATTAATGATAGCACCATATCAACTGTAACACCCTCGAATTGGCCATATGTAGATTTCAACGATTCCCGCCAAACCTGCATAGAGACGATTTGATGATGCCCACCAAGCACTTGCGTGCGGATGGAAAACAAATTAATACTATTACACAATAGTCCATGATGAACCCACAAGAACATACATATACAACAATGACTCACTGAGTCAAGAATACATATATACGTTACAAAGACCCAAATCACATTGAAAACGATACAATATCCAAGTATGGATAAGATGCAAATTGGACTAAGAGTTCTGAAGAATAACCAATGGTGTCCATAACAATGCCTAGGACAACCTGGAAGAGTAACCTTGCTAACGTCGTCGAACTCATATCTGTCAAAGCAAAAGGGGTGTTGACAAAGGGAAACAGAAAGTGTTAGAAATATGCGCTAGAGACAAATAATAATATAGATTATTATCATATTTTGTAAAGTTTATAATTAGATTTTATACCATGCTATAACTATATTAAAAGAAAACGTCAATACACGTGTGATATGTAAACAACCAATAGTTCCCGGCGAACCTCTAGTGACTGGTTCATTGGTCAACAAATGATCAAGGTTTCCTAATTGATACCTTTGATCCGGATTATGGATGTAGTATAGCTCTTTTTCCCTAGTAGACCTAGGTTTATCGAATCCTCGGGAAGCAGAAGCATAGTGAAATTACTTTAACGGACCTTCGGGAGTTTTAGAATTCCTTTTGTGTTTTTACCGGACCAAGAGTTTGTGTCTTTTTGTTGTTGTCGATGATGGAGAGAGAGGGCCTAGGGCGTTCGGTTTCACCAGTAGCTATGCAAAACATCTAATGGGAATAAAAGATAAAAATAAAGTATGCATGTAATTGTTAGAGCAAGATAAATTATATGTGGGCAGTGCATCCATAGTTGCTATTGCCTTCGCAACTGCTTATAACAATAACCTACTAGTCTCATCCATAGAAGAAAGAGAACTAATGATATGCATAGCGACATCACCGTTGATCCCAAGTAAATCCCGCACATACAACCGTACTACCCCTTCTGTCACTAGGGTTCCCAACCTGCAGATTAGTCATTACTCATACTCATTATACCTGGCTCAATCCTTGGGGTCTTGGGTACCTAACAAGTCCTTAGATTGAGGCAAGAGAGGATACAATAATCATCATGTCATACAAACTAATACATGATCCCATCTATGATAAAAAAACATGCACAAAAGCTACATGGCTAAGCCGAAGCCCTTAGCCCAAGGAGAATTACTCACACATAGATATGAGATCAAAGATCATAAACATTGTAGTGGAAATCATGAGATTGATAGCAATAGTCTTACAATGTCGCCAATCAAAGAAGAGATCTACTATTATAAGTGGTGGAATATGGCTATGGTGGTGGAGAGATTAGATCTAAGTCTATTCCTCCGAAGACTGTTCGGTGTTGTGGATGGAGATCTGGGGGTGGCTGATGGTTTCTGGAGCTCGCCTTTTCTCGTCGCCCGAGGCCTCTTTATATAGGGGTCCCTTCATGAAAGTTATTCTGTTTGATCTAGCGGTGTCAATGGCAACTATATGGCTGGAACTATACGGTTGAAATTTTATTTCGGTCGTATAGTTGGTCGTTAAAGCCTCTGCCTCCTCTTCACGGCTCCTGGTTTCTTTGGGTTGTTGGAAATCTCGTATCTTTGACTTTAATGTAGTGATTCCCATCATCAAACATCATTATCTGCACAGGAAAAATAGAAAGAAAGGATTGCATACCCCTTTGATCATTAGGCATTAGTGGCAGGATTTAGAGAGATATTTCATAAAAATGTGAATAATATCTAGTTTAAATGTGGACATAGATGGCTATATTTCAGAGCCATCACTGATCATGTGGCATTTATGCTAGTTGACAATGGATTCACCTCATTGAGAGAATGATATGATGAACATACCCAATCTAAGCATCATGACACGATCATGTCACAAAGTTCAAGTCATGATGATTAGGAAACATAGTGTTTTGTTCCTTAGATCGTGAGACCATATTAATCATTGTGACCCGAGAATGCCTTGATAGCATCAAATGTCACTTGGTGAAACAATGATCATAAAGGTGTGTTCAGGTATTCGGAAGGTCATGTAGAGACCTATATGTTAAGAGTAGGATTTTTCCATCCACATGACAGAGAGATACTCAAGGGGCCTACTCAGAGAAGTTATATCCAACAGCTACGCAGCGTGTGACTAGGTCATAGGGATATCACTTGTCGGAATGAGTTAAGTAGCATTTGTCGGTAACAATATTGAACTCGACATGATGATGTCATTGATCAGATCTTGGAAAATGCAAGTATCAAAGAGACAAAAGGAATAACATATTGCGTTGATGGTTAAATGACAAAGATTTCGTGGAATGCACAGGGGTCATCATGGGCATCCAGGTCCCGCTGATGATCATTGGTATGAGAGATCTCAACCATGTATGGAGTGTTAGAGAACCATGTGGTATCACGCTTAAGGGCTTGATGATGCTTGGAGTTCATTCTAGTATTGTCGGAATCACCGAAGAATAGAAAGAGAGAAAACTGGAAGAGTTCCGGGAAAGTCCGGAGGATGTCCAGGGTGGGATGGAAGGAGTTCCATAGCCACGGGGATTGAATAATATGTAAGTAAATGTTAAATATTGATTTAATAATTTATTTAATAAAAGAAAAGGAATTAACATGGTAAATTCACTATTGGGCCAAAATCCCTAAGGGAAAAGGGCCCATGAGGGAAAGACCAAAGGGAGGAAGGAGGGGAGATGGCCAGCTGGGCCTAGGGACCCCATGTGGGGCCCACTAGGTCCATGGTCGATGGCAGCTAGCCCCCCTCTCCCCTCTCCTTTGTTTAGTCCCACATGGCTTAGATAATGAGCTATGGGGTCCCTTTTCCCCTATATATTAAGAGGCATCTTGAGAAAATAAATACACCCAATAATCAATAAAAGGTTTCCTCTCTTTTGGGAAGACCTCCAGTTGATCCTCTCTCTCTCTCTCTCTCTCTCTCTCTCTCTCTCTCTCTCTCTCTCTCTCTCTCTCTCTCTCTCTCTCTCTCTCTCTCTCTCTCTCGTGACTGCGGTCCCAAGTCTGGATTGCGCGAACATGAGACTTCTTCACCGCGGAGCGCCATCACGCTGCGAGATTCAGATCTAGAAGGTCTATTTTCGCAATTGCTGCTGGATCAGAGGAGCGAGAGTCATCGTCAGGCATTTATAACAACTAAATTTGTCATTCATTTTTTATTTCCCTTGTCGAATTTGTCACATGAAAAGGTGCATAAACTTATCTTGGATTTCTTGATTCTTTTTTCTTCCCTTTTTGACCAACCACACATATTGCAAGAAACTTTGCTCTATGTCTAGTCTTGTTTGGGTTGTGGAAAAACTAACGGTTGTGCCATTGCCATGTGTAAGGGTTTGGTTTTCTTATCTAATTTTTCGGTTTGTTTTTCTACCCGTTTGTCTTGTATCATTACTCCCTTCCTAGTCATGGTGCATTTACATAAGAACACCATGTTACATCATGCATATGCATAGAGGGTTGTTCATTTTCAATGCACTTTCTAATCACTCACAGAGAAAATATTTAAGATCCAAAATAGGGGTGGACTTGAAGCTCAAGGCTCGGTTCTGGTCGACAAGGCTTGGCTTGGGATCGACTCGGCTCGAAGGTCACACAAGCCAAGTCTAAACCTTCCGACCAAGGCTCGAGGCTCGAGAAGCCCGCTCGACGAAGCTTGCAAGCCGACTCGAAGGCTCGATGTAATAAAAAATTGCAATGGCCTTTGCTAAAAATGTAACATTTCACAATTATAATCAACAATTCAACAATAATATATTTAAACAAGTTTCACAAAGTATGAATAATGACAACAATAACATGTATCACAAGTTCACCACACGAAATGAATGCATGCACTTAGTCCAATAGAGTGCCATACATCTCAAAGTTCAAACACATGAACTTAGTTCAACATATTACATATACTAATAGGACAAGTAGAACATGAGCCGTAGCTCAATCAAACAACAAATCTTAACATGAACTTAAACAATAAAAGAACCACCACTCCATAATTTCATCTTCATCGACATCATTCCCAACTTTCCATTTCCTATCACTTTGTAAACTGCCATGTTGAATCTTCACCACACAGGATGAGGAGGAGATGGGTCGGGGCGATGTTGACCGGGAATGGACGGCGGCTGCCCGGCAGGAGGAGGGCTAGTGGACGAGGTCTAACGGGCGGAGGCCTACCCTAACCCTAGACAATCAGCAGCAACTGATGTCGCACGCTTCCTAGTCCAGGATCAGGATGAGCACGTTCTGGGCAGCCATGGGAGGAGGTGTTATTTGCTAGAGGTTGGTGGTAGCAGTAACCCAAACTGGCAGTTTGGTAGGAGGGGAATCACTATCGGGAGCTAGGGTCTAGGAGGAGATGAGAGGAAGCATTTTGGTCGTTGGGAACCTGAGAGGTTGGCCAAGTAGGGGAGCATTTTGGTCCCTAGGAAGGATTTTGGGGCAAGGCTCGCAAGACGTTCGAGTCGACCCTTGAGTCGTTCGAGCTGAGCCTCGAGCCCACATTTCAGTTTCTAATATGCAATAATCCAAGCCTGGCTCGACTCGATTTTCCTCGAGACTCCACGAGCCGAGCCTCAATCCAGCTCGGCTCGGATCGTTTCCACCCCTAATCCAAATGCATTCACAAGATATAAAATATATACCATGTATTCACAATGGAGTGCCTACTTTACTATTTACATCATCACAGATTACAAGCATCCTTAATATTCATTCTAGTACAGCCTACAATACCATATTTCACAACTGATCCGACTAACTAGTCACCCCCTCGTAATACTTTCCAGGTGTCCATCCTCTAAATCATGCACTACGCCGTAAGGTACCCGGTAACTCGACTCTAAACATGAGTATATACTCTAGGTCAGAATTCTGGCCAAGTGTCAGGTCTTTTAGAGTAAAATAATATAATTACCAAGATATTTCAAGGCTTCCTCGTCCGCATTATAATCTTTTCCTGTATCCATGTTTCTAAGGTACTCGACTATCCTAATTTCAAACAATGTTTTATTAACTAGTTCATTTACTCTCAGGTAAATGGGACTATAAGGTGCAGGTATGTATTCTACGCCAGCTTCACTCCCGTCCTTGAAGATCAGAGGATTTTTCATTGCCTCATAGCACTTGGTGTAAAACTCCGTGGACATCTCACTACCTTCTAAAATAGGTTCACTACTCATCCACACTTTCCTTCTTCCCATGCCCCCTTCCTGTGTATCATAAGACACATCATCACTCCAGTCCTCCCATTCTTCCTCGTTAATGATTACTACAGTGGTAAGAATTTCTAGGTTGTATGTGCTTATAGGTATATTACTTGGATTTATAGGTTCTAACTCCTCGCTCTTCTATTTCCATAAGGTTATAGGTGGTAAACTATGGTTGGTGAAGTTTTGCTTCACTTTCCATCCTATTTTTCAAGGCTACGAACCTATCCTGATTCGTGAAATCTTATAACATCATTTCTATTTCAACTACCAAAGTTCTATGGGTGTTAAATAAAGAATTGATCACAGCTATACATTGGTCCATATACCGAGCTGCATGTTCTGGATCATTCCTGAATGCGGAGATGATAAACCTTATCCAGATTCTCTTCTTCACCATAGGGTACTAGTGTAAAGGCAGTTCCGAACAACTCTTTTTTATTAAACTCTCTAAGACTCGTAACGCCTTCTATTATAGCAATTTGATAAGCCAAATTGCTTCTCCTAGACTCCCCGTACAATATTAAATTTCCCATAATTAACACTTCAGGAACATTATGGTGACACGAAACTTTGCAAGAATCATCCTGTCCATGTAATCATAAACTTTAACTAGAACTGGTGTCACAAATCCCAACTCAAATAACAATTGCCGTAGGACTTCAATCCAATCCCCTTGGTAATCAACTAGACTTGTATCTCGAACTCTTTATGTTCCGGTATTGAACTCGTCATAATGACTCATAAGAAAATAAACAAATAAGAACTTATTTGACATTAATAAAGAATTATCATACTAATACTATGACATGGATATTCTTATTTCAATACCAATCACCTTACCAGATAAATCATTACTAACTTGTGTTCTACCTACAGGTTTTGTCCGCTTACTAGGTTCTAACCTAAGGTCAAAGAAATTGCTCTGATACTATTTGTGGTGACCCAATACACACTTCATGTTGTAGTGTACAAGTTGTTCATATGTCATTCACGGAAGTCCTCATCCACAAATTTCACATCCCTTAGAGTGGTACAACAGAAACATTGCAGGTCTAACAATTTTATTTATTTATTCATATTAAGAGCCAAAAGTGTACAAAAGCTTCGAGATTGTCCACGGTCCATTGAGGATTCACAAAGTGATAAAAGTTCAAATGCAGAAGCGATAGGTTCCTAATCAATGGTAATACTAAGCTTAATACCACTGGAGCTGACAACTTATTTAATAAGCTATACTATTGCTAGCTCATCTACCTATGCATTTATTTTAGTGATTTCCTACATCTAAATAATTTCTTATTCCTACTAGTCCGATACTTTGTTGATTCTATCCTTCATGTCGGCTGTCGGGTCTTCTTATAACCTAAGAAAGGGTAAGATGATAGATTGAGTATGAGCGTATTCAACAAATTCTATGGTGGTTGTCTGATGTTTGTTTGAAAGTCATCGATCAAAGATCTAAGACTCGTGCAGGTTTTCAAAAACTATTTTTTAGAAAAGGTAAGTTTTAGATTTATAAAATTCTAAGTTGTTAGTCTTCATGGGTTGTCTGAACATTTGTAGACTTCCTTTCCACATTGCGATTGTAGTTTTTTCCCAAAGCAGGGAGTAACATGTCATGTTTTTACACTCTCAAGTAGTGCGCTACTTTGCCCACAAACTTCCTTGGCCTTATTACTCATTCCATATTTCCTTAGATATGGGGTCTTGGTACCAAGTTTCACCTAGTCATACTTGAAATACCAAAATACCCCTAAGTATATGGGCCCACTTGACAGACCCAAGTGGTCAAAACCACTCCATGGACCTAGTCTAGCCCAACCCGGCCTGCTCACTCGTCTCTCTCTCACTCGTCTCTCTCTCTCTCTCTCTCTCTCTCTCTCTCTCTCTCTCTCTCTCTCTCTCTCTCGCACGTGCACGCGTGTTGCTTGCTCCTACCGTTCCCGCGATGGCAATAGTGACTGCGCGTTACCACCGCATCGCCCATCTATCTTGGTTGTCTTCGGCATCTTATGCCACTACTCCTCCACTAAAATCACTCACCTGCCTCTTCTCTACCTTCCTAACTAACAGATTCGTCCCCTTGCTCTCTAACTCTCACTCTCAACCCTCACATGATCTAGGGTTTTGATGATGTTCATCTTCTCTAACTCTAGCACAACTCTGGTGCTCCCTACCGTCGAGATGGCAATCCTAGGTGTCTATGGGATGTTCTTCGACTACTCTGGCTAGTGAGGAGTGAGATGCCCCCTTGGGGTACTCCTCTATACCCAGTCGCCGCCATGACTGCTTCTTCCTCCTCTACCCAGTCAGCATGATATCGACTCATCCTTTCTGAAGGTAGGTGCCATTCTTCCTCTCTATCTTTCTGGTTCTAGGCTACTAGTAATTTCTAGGATTTGTGCATAGTAGTTCTACTGATGGGTTCTTTTAGCATGTTCTAAGTTTTTCTAGAGTGTTCTAGCTATTATCTAGGTTCTAGGATTTGGCTTGGTTAATTAGGCTTAGGTTTTGGTTAATGTTCTATTGAATTTTTGTCTACTGTTATATCTATCAGTTAACATGTGTTGTCTAGGTTACTGAATATTTAGTGGACACTTGCTACACTTGTCAGTTAAGGTTTATTGTTGCTCAATTAAATGAAGTGTTGTCAATAGTTTGTTGTTTGCATCCTAGTGTAGGTTTTCTTCAGTATTTATGTACTGATCCTACCATTTGAGGATTCATACAATTGTTTCTAGTAGTGTGTGTCACTATTAATTCTAGTTTGGCAATTCACTTTACTTATAGTGGAATACTTCAGTCAACTGATTTAAGTGGTAATTACTTAGTTTCTTTCTATTATGGCTTGACCTTTTTTAATTCAAGCTTTATTCTATAAGTGTGGGATGTGCTCGTCGTTCGACGTAGAGCTCATTGGGAACCGCAAGAGGAAGGTATGATGAGCACAGCAGCAAGTTTTCCCTCAGTTATGAAACCAAGGTTTAATCGAACCAGTAGGAGCAAGGAAACACCCCAAAGGTGTTACTAGCTGAGCTTTGGCAGGGCGCACTACCGGTGCTAGTAGCAACGTGGAGACCTGCACAACACAACCACAGAACTTTGTCCCCAACTTGCGATGAGGTTGTCAATCTCACCGTGTTTTGTGGAAAACAAAGGATTAAACGTATCGAATGGAAAGAAGTAAAAGTTTGTAGAAAATAAACACAAAGAAGTAAACAGTTGTAGATTGTATGTAAAGAAAAATGACCGGGATCCATAGTTCACTAGAGGTGGTTCTCCTTAGATAGATAACATGCTGGATGAACAAATTACAGTGGGGCAATTGACAAACACCGAGAAAGCAATACATGCATATACTAATCATCTTGACTCCTTTGAGACTTGATTGGGCAATACAACATAATACATAGACCGCCATCCAACTACATCTATGACTAATAATCCACCTTCAGGTTATCGTCCGAACCCCCTCTTGTATTAAGTTGCAAGCAACAGATTATTGCTTTACGAATGGCGTGTAAAGTAAACAATATGATTGTTCTATGAACAAAGGATTATTGTTTTCTCCCTAGTAGCAACAACACATCTAGTACCTTAGAGATTTCTATCACTTCCCAGTTACGGAGGCATGAACCCACTATCGAGCATAAATACTAACTCTTGGAGTTGCTAGCATCTACTTGGCCAAGATAGCTACTAACAACGGAAAGTATGCAAGATCACAAATAACAAAGACATGATAGAATCAATAATCAATCTGAAATAGCATCTCAATATCCATCGGATCCCCGCAAACACAACATGTATGGATTACAAATAGATGATCTTGATCATGAGCAGACTCACAAGATCTAAACATGAAAGCACAAAGGAGGAGAACCAGCCATCTAGCTACTACATGGATCCGTAGTCCAAGGATGAACTACTCGCGCATCACACCGGAGGCTTGCATGTTGTTGAAGAAGGCCTCCAGGGTGAATTCCCCTCGCGGGGTGCCGGAAGAGCTTGATCCCTCCGATCTAGGGATGGAGATGACGGTGGCTGCACTCTTTCGTGGATTTTTGATCGGGTACTTAGGGTTTTCGCCCTGAGGGAAATATATAGGCGAAGAGGCCGAGGGGTGCCGGGAGCGGCCACACCACCTCGGGCGCTGGCTGCCCGCCACGCGGCCAGGTGGTGTGGTGGCTCCCTGGCCCTTCTCCGTCTCGTATTCTGGCACTTGATCCCTTCCGGAAAATAGGCACTTTGGCTTTTGTCCCGTCCAATTCCGAGAATATTCATTTTCTGACTTTCCTAGAACAAAAAACAGCAGAAAACAGGCAGGCAGCACTTTTGGCTCTTGTTAATAGGTTAGTCCAAGAAATCATATGAAAAGTACTCCAAAGTTGGAACAAAACACAAGAAAGTGGATAAAACCAAGCATGGAACATCAAAAATTATAGATACATTTGCAATGTATCAACATCCCCAAGATTAACTCCTGCTCGTCCTCGAGTAGGTAAGTGATAAAAAGAAAGAATAATTTTTGAGGTGACATGCACCATCAAAGACTTGATCAAAGTATTTGCAAAACATTCAAAGCTGGGATCATAGTACTTCAATCATAACATGAAAGACAAAGTTCTAGCAATAAGCAAAGAAACTATGATGCAACATTAAAAGGCACAAACAAAAGATTCATGAATAACAATGCTTTGCAAGACGTTTATTTGTTTCACATAAAGAAAACATAGCATAGTATTCAGCTTGTCCCTCAATAGAGTATCAAATATAAATGCATAGGACACCTTCAAAGTTCATAATAGTGACTAGATACAATAGTTTAAAACAAGCAATATCAAGTTATGCCTCAATCAACTAGTCTTGGGACAATGCACATAGAACTAAGAATGGCCACTATGCTCTCAAAGTAGGTGCATAAAGATAGAAGGTGGAGACTCAATATAATGGTGGAAGAAAAGCCTTTGTAAAAGGAAGTAGGGATTCAGGTCTCATAAAGAGCTTCCAAAAATTATGGTACTTATAGCTTTCAGCTCTCATTGCACCTATCATAAGCATCTTGAAGTGGTTAAGGTTAAAGTGACACAACTAAGAGGATATGCTTGACAAGTTATAAACCGAAATCTCATGCCCCTTACTTATGAAGACCGATCCTCATGCTACTCAACTTCAGTCACAAGTAAGCTCTTGTCATTGTAAGTATATGTGTATCATTAAGAACCGCCAACGGGGTACCCCTTGCACATGATACGGGAGCTTTCCCATAATCAAAATGACAAGGCAAGCAGACAATGAGCATCTCAGCGATCTTTTTATTTTCTATTTGCATAGGTTTTTATTGAGGATGCTTCATAGAGTGCTCATTATGGTGATGCTGCAAGTTTACACCATGATTAGGCATGGCTTAGGCTAGCGGCCCAGGCGTTTCTCTAACACACATACAAACTCCATGATCTTACAAGTTCCACTTTTATTTCACACCGCCGTGATTCGTAAGCAAAAGAACATGATATCAACGGGGTACAAAGTACAAGTGCAATGTTGAAAGCGTTCCCCATGAAACATGGTTCTGCTAATTTCAACTTATAAAGCGCAAGCATATACGCAACAAAGAAGGACCCAATGGTTCAAGTTTATTAGAGGCAATAAAGTAAAGTGTGCCATCAAGTTCGTGAGAGCTTTACTCACTAGTTTTCTCATAACAAGTTTAATTTGGAAGGTAAACAAAAGCATGAATATACTTGGAATAGCATAAGCTAGTAGGTAGGTATGGTGGACTCTTTGGAATAACTTGGTTTAGGGAGTTGGATGCATGAGTGGAACTCATACTTGGTTGTGGAGGCTAGCAAAAGACTGGGAGCGACAAACTAAGAGAGCAATAATGACCATAATCATGCAGAGCGACAAAACATCATTGATCAAAGAATAAAATGATACTACAAGTTGAAAACTAAAGGATCATAAAGGCTATGGTGACTTGAGATAGTCATAACATGGTGTGAGCATGCGCCAAGTCAACCCAAATAAAGCATCAAAGGAGAATACCCCTATACTATGCTTTAATATGCTAAAACAACGCATGATTCATCCACAACACATTAAGCAATCCCAATTGTTTATAACAAGTCATGCTACAGCAAAGAATACTAAGCATAAATCCAAAACAATATCAAGCATGGCATGACAAAGCACATGCCACAGTCAAAAACAAGCTCTTTTTACCACATAAGTATGAACTTTCCTACTCTTTTCCAAACCAAACCAAACTACTTACAAACCAATGTATGAAAGAGGGGGTCCAATCAATTTATTCAGAAAACTAAGCAAAACAAGCAAACTAAAAACCAAAACAAAAACGAAAAAGAAGACGCTCCAAGAACAACACAACTGTGCATGAAACAATAAAAATGAAGCGTTTGGAAGAAACCTGGGATTTTTATTGATGAAGAAGGGGATGCCTTGGGCATCCCCAAGCTTTGACACTTGTACTTCTTCGATATTTCTTGGGGTGACACGAGTGTCATCCCCAAGCTTGAGCTTTAGTCCATCCTTCATCTCATTGCTCATTCCTTCCATACACCTGAAAATTTTCCTTCATACAAAACTTCACACAATCTTTATTAGCAACATTAGTGCACTCAAGATAAATAAGTCTTAAGGTTCAGTTCTAACACCAAATAAAATTCCATTAGAACACTAGATACTGTAGTATTTCCCTCAAAAATCTCAATTCCCCAAAAGAACTCAAAAAGGAACCCAGAAGAAGCAAATGCAGAAAATGGCAGAAATCTGTCAAAACAGACCAGCAGGTAAAGACGATTTTTTTCTAAGACCTTCTGTTGCTCCAATAAAAAAGTGTTGAACTAAAGAAAGTTAGATAACAACCTGGGGAAGAAGGAAAACAAATTACAGCTCAATCCGACATATATATCTCTCTCATGAATTTTTACGTTGAAGCACAAAAATCTGTTTCGGGACAGCAACTTTCCCAATCATTACTTCACTCTCATTAGAGGTTACTCTTGGCACAAAAAGCAAATAAAAAGGATAAGGAGAGGTTATTACAGAGGTAATAACTTCCAAAACTCATCTAAAACTTTTGGGTTATCTCCCAATAAGTACTTTTCTTTAACGCCTTTAAGTTAGGCATAAGAAGCAAAGAAAGAATCAAGTGTTCTCAAATGAAGAAGCATTAAGATCAATACCAGCAATATTTTCAACAAGGCAAGGTATATCATCCAAATAAGTTCAAGAGGATCCTCTCTCAATGCTCTTAGGTTCACTATTCTCATCAAAAGGGTTTGCAGGAACAATCCAATCAAGATTCTTTTCTATGGCATCATGCATTGCTACTAGTTTAAAGGGTATTGGCATCTTAGGTTCCTCCCCATTAGGTTCGGTTTTGTTCATCTTTTCTCGTGTACCAACAACATCTACACATGAGCCTAGCATATTGAAACGCTCAAAGACTTTTATAGCTTCCTTGGCAACATCATAGAACTCCTTAAACAGAGTTTCTAGAATAAAATCCCTCTTTCCAGGGTCCTCAATTTCTTTAAGCTTAAGAAACATTACTTGCATTAAGGGGTTGAGGTTAACAAACCTAGCTTCTATCATGTGAATTAAAGAAGCTGCAACAATCTCATAGTTTGGGGCAAGTTCTGCAAGGGATCTATCCTCAGTATCTTCATGCTTACTTACATGATTGAATAATTCTTCAATATTGTCTTTCCCAATTATAGAACCACTACCAATTGAAAGGTATTTCAAGGTGAATGTAGGGATCAACATGGTGAGCTAGGGGAGAGGTGACTACTAAAGGAGACTTAATTTTTGTGTGTTTTTGAAATAAGAAAACAAACAAGTAAACTAATTTTTGTGTGTTTTTGAAGAACAAAACAAGCAAACAAAGCAAAAAGAAAACTAAGCAAAACAAAAAAAACAAAGTAAAGAGATTGGTTATGAGGGACTCCCCTTGTGAAGATGTCCTTGACTCGGCAGCAGCGCCTTGAAAAAGATCTTGATGTGCTCGTCGTTCGACGTAGAGCTCGTTGGGAACCCCAAGAGGAAGGTATGATGAGCACAACAACAAGTTTTCCCTCATTTATGAAACCAAGGTTTAATCGAACCTGTAGGAGCAAGGAAACACCCCAAAGGTGTTACTAGCCGAGCTTTGGCATGGCGCACTACCGGTGCTAGTAGCAACGTGGAGACCTGCACAACACAACCACAGAACTTTGTCCCCAACTTGCGATGAGGTTGTCAATCTCACCGTGTTTTGCGGAAAACAAAGGATTAAACGTATCGAATGGAAAGAAGTAAAAGTTTGTAGAAAATAAACACAAAGAAGTAAACAGTTGTAGATTGTATGTAAAGAAAAAGGACCAGGATCCATAGTTCACTAGAGGTGGCTCTCCTTAGATAGATAACATGCTTGGTGAACAAATTACAGCGGGGCAATTGACAAACACCGAGAAAGCAATACATGCATTTACTAATCATCTTGACTCCTTTGAGATTTGATTGGGCAATACAACATAATACATAGACCGCCATCCAACTGCATCTATGACTAATAATCCACCTTCAGGTTATCGTCCGAACACCCTCCAGTATTAAGTTGCAAGCAACAGATTATTGCTTTACGAACTGCGTGTAAAGTAAACAATATGATTATTCTATGAACAAAGGATTGTTGTTTTCTCCCTAGTAGCAACAACACATCTAGTACCTTAGAGATTTCTGTCACTTCCTCAGATTACCAGAGGCATGAACCCACTATCGAGCATAAATACTAACTCTTGGAGTTGCTAGCATCTACTTGGCCAAGATAGCTACTAACAACGGAAAGCATGCAAGATCACAAATAACAAAGACATGATAGAATCAATAATCAATCTGAAACATCATCTCAATATCCATCGGATCCTCGCAAACACAACATGTATGGATTACAAATAGATGATCTTGATCATGAACGGAGCTCACAAGATCTAAACATGAAAGCACAAAGGAGGAGAACCAGCCATCTAGCTACTACATGGATCCGTAGTCCAAGGATGAACTACTCACGCATCACACCGGAGGCTTGCATGGTGATGAAGAAGGCCTCCAGGGTGAATTACCCTCTCTGGCAGGGTGCCAGGAAGAGCTTCAGATCCCTCCCGATCTAGGGATGGAGATGACGGTGGCTACAGACTCTTTCGTGGATTTTTTGATCGGGTACTTAGGGTTTTCGTCCCGAGGGAAATATATAGGTGGAAGGAGAGGCCGAGGGGGTGCCGGGAGCGGCCACACCACCTGGCGCTGCCAGCCTGGCCACGCGCCGTGTGATGTGGTGGCTCCCTGGCCCTTCTCCGTCTCGTATTCTGGCACTTGATCCCTTCCGGAAAAATAGGCACTTTGGCTTTTGTCCCGTCCAATTCCGAGAATATTCATTTTCTGACTTTCCTGGAACCAAAAACAGTAGAAAACAGGCAGCTGGCACTGTGGCTCTTGTTAATAGGTTAGTCCAAGAAATCATATGAAAAGTATTCCAAAGTTGGAACAAAACACAAGAAAGTGGATAAAACCAAGCATGGAACATCAAAAATTATAGATACATTTGCAATGTATCAGTGTGTTTTTTAAGTATTATTTTACGGCTTCCATGCAAGTATTAAAGTGCTAAATCATTGTCTCTCTTCTCATCCTTAGGCATGTCTAAGAACTTTGTCTAGGGATGAGATAAAAATTTGGTGCTCTCAGTTGGTTGTTTAATTGCATATTGTTCATCTTATTTCTGTAACTAATGGCTCTAATGTGTGCGAGATTAAGGTGTGACCATGCATGTGGTGTTCTTCATTTAAGAAGATTCCTAGGGTGTAGTCCTCCTTGTATACTTGGTGCATTTTATACTAAATTCTCTCTCTATCATTAGACTTTATTCTTTACTATACTATAGTTAAATCAACAACATTTGTAGCTTCCTAGTAGGCTGATGAAGATTTGTAGCTGCTAATGTGGCTCTTCTCCTCCCGTTATTGAGTTCTTCCTCTTCTTCTCCCTTATCTCTCTCTCAGATCTCTATCTAAAATCTAAGTGTATGTGTTGTGGTCCAAGCTTGAGTGGTGAGTTATGAGCTATGGGGGATCAGGTGGTCCTCTATTTATAGTGTTCCTAAGTGGATGTGTTGCTGACACTAATGCCATATTGTTAGTGAAGGATATATGCCCTTGAGGCAAATAATAAAGGTGCTTATTATCATATCTCAAGAGTTCATAATAGTTTTATATCATGCTATAATTGTATCAAGTGGAAACTTTGATACAAGTGTGATATATAAATGAACCAGGACAGGAGTACCTAATAGACTCTATTCAACTATTTCATTAGGAAGATGATGATCAAGTTTTGTTGATTATGGTGCATTTATTCCAACTGATAATGAAGTCATATCTTCTGGAAAATGATATGATGGATATTACCCCTAGATGATTATTGCAAAATGATAAAGTCACAAGTTCACAGTTCCAATTGTAAGAAACGAAGTGTCCTAACCCTTAGGCTGTGAGATCATATTTAATCATTGTCACCTGAGACTTCTTTGACTACATCAACCATCATGAACATAACAGGGGACTATAAAGGTGTATGTTGGGTATTCCATAGGGGCATGTTGAGGCGTATGTATCGAGATCGAGATTTGTTCTCCTGTGTGACAGGACGATACACTAGGACCACTCGATGAATTTACATCCATAAGTTGTGCAACATATGACTAGGTCATGAGGATGGAATATCATGAGAATGAGTAAAGCATCACTTCTTGGAAATGAGATTGAACAAGGTATCATGATACCGATGATTAGATCTCGGAAAAGTCAGGTATCGAAGTAACAAGGGAATTGGATTCGACGTTTATGGTTCGAAACAACGTTGACATCGTGGAATGCATAAGGGTCATTATGGGCATCCTGGTCCCACTATTGATCATTGATCCGAAGTCATCTCAATCATGGTTGTGTCATTCCCTAACCGTAGGGTAACACACTTAAGGGCATTACGACGCTGGGACATCGTTCTGGAATTGATGGAATCATAGAAGAAAGAGAAGGGATAAACCAGAAGTGTTTTGTGAGAGAACCGGAATCGTTCCGAGAGGATCTGAAGTTGTTCGGAGTGAGCCAAAAGGTGGTTTGCGTCAAAGGGAATTTACTAATATGTATTTCATATTAATTATTGAATTAATATTAAATAAATATTTAAAACTAAATTTATTGGGCAAATTCCACTAATGGGCCAAGTTCCCGAGGTAACAAGGCCCAAAAGGGGGAACCGCCCAAGGGAGGGGCCACCGCTGCCCTAGGTGGGGCAAGTGGGCCTTGGCCACGTGGGGCCCATGGCTACCATGACTGGATGACCACCCCATCTACCATACTCCCACGTTTAGTCCCACATGGGGGAGCTCTTGCAAAGAGTACACCCCTTTCGCCTACATAAAGGAGTCCCTATGGGTGGGAATAAACACAAAAATAATTCTCTAAGGAAATTTTCCTTAGAGAAGAAAATCTCTCTTTCACTCTTGTTGCCTTTTGTGGTGGCGTGGTACCTAGAAGGACTATACACGCAAGAGACAACATTGCTATGGCACACCATTGTGCTGCAGGGATTTTGGCTAGGAGATATACTTCCACAATCTCGGTAGGGATCAGAGATACAAGGGTCATTGTCTTGCACCGTACGTGTGTAATACATCGAGGGTGCTGCCACTTCTGGCACCATACCATCATACGAGGACCTAGACTAAGGGTGATGATGACCCACAAGTATAGGGGGTGTATCGCAGTATTTTCGATAAGTAAAAGTGTCGAACCCAACGAGGAGCAGAAGGTGCTGGCTAGTGGTATGGATCAGGAATTCTCTGCAAATACTTTGCAAACGAATTTTTAGGGTTTTTTGATATAGCAAGTAAACAAAGTACGAGTAAATGAAAGATAGTAGGAATAAATGCAGCAAGTGGCCCAATCCTTTATGCAGCAAAGGACAAGCCGGTTGTATTACTTAAGATGACCAAACGTTCTCGAGGACACATGGGAAGATCCAAGTGCTTTACTTCATATAGTTGATTAATCTTCTTTAGCTTGCTAAGTGTTGTGTGGGTGAACCTGTGCTAATGTACCGACTTTCCTAGGACTAATACATACTTGTGATTATACCCTTTGCAAACATCCGTAAGTACAAGAAAGTAATTAAGGTAGAAACCTAACCACAACTTTAAACTCTAAGACCCTTACGTCCCTTGTGCAATGGTTTCCTAAAGGGGTTCAGGTTTCTGTCACTCTGGCAACCCCTACGATTAGTAGCCAAATACACAATGCATTCCCCTAGGCCCATATGGGTGAAGTGTCATGTAGTCGACGTTCACATGACACCACTAGAAGAAGTACACCACAACTTAAATATCAAACTATTGAATCTTTCTCAACACAACTCCACTACTAACAACATGACTTCTCCCATGTCCTCAAGAACAAAACGAACTACTCACAAGACATCATATGGATCATGATCAGAGATGGAATAATGATGTATAACAATCTGAACATAAACAATAATTCAATGGTTCACTCAATAGCATCAACTACAAAGAGTAATCAACATCGGGAAAGTTTCCCCTATGAATTATGCAAGATTCAACCCAATTGTTACAACAATATGGAGATGATGATGAGGGTGCTGATGGTGGTGGTGATGATGATGATGATCCCGATGAAGTCCAGCTTGATGGTGGTGTTGATGGCGACGATCTCCCCTCTCCGGGAAGGAATTCCCGCGGCAGAAATCTGTCTGCCGGAGAGATCTTTCTCTCTCGGTGTTTTCCGCCCTGCAGAGGCGGCGGGATCTTTCTGTGGTCGATCCTCGAGTCTTAGGGTTTCGGGAGGATAATATACGCCAGAGGGGAGTGCCAGGGGTGGACCAGGGTGGCCACACCACTTGGTGGTGCGACCTAGGCTGGCCCGCGCCAGGGGTGGTGTGGGCCCCCTATGGCCCATCTCTAGCCCCCCTTCTGGCTTCCTTCGTCTTCTGGAAAAATAAGATTTTTCGTATATTTTCCCGTATTTTCTGATCTTCGCGAATTTTGCCTCCAAACAACACCTTTTCCATCAGAATCCTGACTGCAACGGTCCATGCTCCAAAAGTCATCAACCATGCAAAAATAGATGAAATAACATAAGTATCACCTCTCAATACGAAATATATCAATGAATAACAGTGAATTATGACATAGAATAGTGATGCAGAATGGACGAATCAACTTCCCCCAAGCTTAGACTTCGCTTGTCCCCAAGCGAAACTGAGCTCAATAAACATGGCCTCAGGTTTATGGAGTGAAGATTAGATAAAAGAATACGGACAAGAAGCATCACATTCATCAAATACATAGATCATAATAGAAGACAACTCACTATTATATAACTCAACTTGTAATAGGTAAAGGAAACACAATAAAGATACGTAAAGTGAATCATAATTGGCAATGGCAAACTTAGCTCTTGGTCGAAGAATAGTTGATAATTTGCTGGAGTTCACAAATAGCTGGTTTTCAATGATAGCTTTCAAAGTAGTAAACATCAAGATAATAGCAATGTGCAAAACAAGGAACATAAGAAACATGATTTGAATAAATCATCATATGAATGAATGAAACACAACAACTCAAAATACATGCTGAGATAGAAGGGAGTAGGTTTACTGACTCAACTACAAAGTAAAAGAAAGGCCCTTCGCAGAGGGAAGCAGGGATTGCAAGTCTCAAAAAGAGCTCCCAAAAATTATGATACTTACTAGCTTTCAGCTCTCATTGCCCCTATCATAGGCATCTTTTGGTGATTAAGGTTAAAATGACACAACTAAGAGGATATGCTTGACAAGTTATAAATTGAAGCCCCATGCCCCTTACTTATGAGTACCGAACCTCATGCTACTCAACTTCAGTCACGAGCAAGCTCTTGTCATTGTAAATACATGCGTATCATTGAGAACCGCCAACGGGGTACCCCTTGCACATGACACATGAGCTATCCCATAATCAAAATGACAAGGCAAGCAGACAATGAGCATCTCAGTGATCTTTTTATTTGCTATTTGCATAGGTTTTTATTGAGGATGCTTCATAGAATGCTCACTATAGTTATGATGCAAGTTTCCACCATGATTAGGCATGGCTTAGGCTAGCGGCCCAGGCGTTTCTCTAACACACATATAAACTCCATGATCTTACAAGTTCCACTTTTATTTCACACCACCGGGATCCATGAGCAAAAGAACATGATATCAACTAGGTACAAAGTACCAATGAAGTGTTGAAAGTGGTCCCCATGATACATGGTTCTGCTAACTTCAACTCATAAAGCGCAAGCATATACGCAACAAAGAAGGACCCAATGGTTCAAGTTTATTAAATGCAAGAAAGTAAAGTGTGCCATCAAGTTCGTGAGAGCTTTAATCACTAATTTTCACATAACAAGTTTAATTTGGAAGGTAGATAAAACAAGAATTTACTTGGAATAGCAATAATGCTACTAGGTAGGTATGGTGCACACAAATGGCAAAGGTTTTGGTTTAAAGGAGGTGGATGCACGAGAAGAATTCCCTCTCAGTACAGGTTTTTGGCTAGCAAGGTTGGGTAGCAAGTATAAGAGTTGAAGGAAACAAACAAACATACAAGCGATAAAGACAAACATGCAATCTTCCTTGGAAGCATAAACGATCTTAACTAGAGAATACTAAACTTATGAGCAAATCAAGAAAGAAAGATGATGAAATTATATTTCTTTAGGGTACTTCTATCTTTTTCATTCAACTCTCAAAAATAGTGTTGCTACTGACCGAGCCAGGTTTGCCAAAACCAACTAGATTAACTCAATGATCCCAAAGTGATACCAATACTAACAACAAGATCAATCATATAACCACAAATTGAAAACTAAAATAAGCTATGAAAAAGAGTAAATGATAGAACTTCTCATTAATATTCCATAACGGAAACTCACACCAAGGGATACATATCTAACGAGAGAGGGGACACTTACATAATGCAAACCATCCTACATGATAACTTCTCTATTCATGATATGACTCTACTAATAAGGTAAAAAGATAGAAGATAGTGATGTGATACCGCGGCACTCCCCCAAGCTTGCAACAAACCAAGGGGATGCCGAACCTGATGACGAATTACTCCTTTGGTGGTGGTGGTATCCTCTCGATGAGCTCTCTTATCAGTTTCCCCAAGTCCTCAATCTCGAAGGTGAGATTACGAATCAGCTGTGAGTTTTGCTCAATGTGGCTCATGATCGTGTCGGGTTGAGAATTCCAGCTCTTGCTGTTTTTTCCTACTCTTCCTCCTTGAAGTCTTCTTTTCCTGCATGGCTAGAACAAGGCAAATCCCAATTGGAGGGTAATTTCCCCTTGGGCATATTCTGGTATTGATGCTCATGGATAAGGGTATGGAAAGGATTCTTGGTACATGGAGGAAGTGACCAAGGATCTGAACGGTGACGAGGAGGCTTCCCTCCAATTGACATAGTCCTGGCAGGGTTTGCCACCACTCCAATGCTTGCAATGGTAGTGTCGGTGTGATTTGCCTCCTCTTCATCTTCACTCTTGATCTCCTTCTCCTGCCCGGGGTCTTGGAGGTCTTCCTCCATAGGCTCCTTCCCTTTATCCTTGGCGGATACCATTGTGCTTCTAAACTTTCAAAGAGTATGTCCTAGCAGAAACAGACCGAAACAAGAACACGACGAGAACACGATATACGAAACCTCGGGGGATCCGGGGGGGTTATATATTACGAAGTTTCATATCAAAAGAAAGGTACTGGGAGAAAACGAGTCGGAGGCGGAGTCCAGGGTGGACTCACCACCTGGTGGCGCAGCCAGGGTGGGCCCACGCCATAGGGTGGTGTGAGCCACCCTGGCTCCGTTTCCGTCCCTTTTTCGCTTTATAGCTTTCCTTATTGACTAAAAACTGCAAAAATATAGTTGGATAGTATTTTCATGAACTGTTCTTATCAATCGTTACCTATTTGACGCACTCTCTGGTCTCTGAATTTGGTACCTAGTAGATTCTTCCGGAGTCATCACTTGAATAACATCAATATCTTCATCTTCATACACTTATTACTTGAGTCATAAAACCCTTCTCTTCCTTATTACACCATTATCTCCACTTCCTGGAAATTTCTTTCACACAAAACTTCACACAGTTCTCATTAGCAACATTAGTATATATAAAGTGATAAAACCTTTTGAGTAAAATCTCAACTGAAAACCATTAAAACATAAGCTACTAAAGCAACTCCTTCCGAAAACCCAAAAAGAATTCAAAAAGGAAATCGAATAAAGAAGCAAATGCAAGAGTGGCAAAATCTGTCAAAACAGACCAGCAGGTAAAGCTATTTTTTTTTGAAAATCTTCTGTTGCTCAAATCAAAAAATTCAAAACTAACGAAAGTTAAATAACAACCTGGAAAAGAAGCACAAAAAATTACAGCTCAATCCGACATACAGAGATCTCTCACGAATTTTTACGGTGAAGCACATAAATCTGTTTTGGGACAGCAACTTCCCCAAATCTTACTTCTCTCTCATTAGAGGTTGATCTTGACACAAAAACCAAACAAAATGGATAAGGAGAGGTTATTACTGAAGTAATAACTTCCAAGACTCAAAGAAACAAAAACAAACTAAAAGCAAAACAAATTGGGTTGTCTCCCAAAAAGCTCTTTCTTTATAGCCTTTAAGATGGGCATGATAATTTTGACGATGCTCACATAGGAATATGAATTGAAGTGAAATAGAGCATTAAGAAGCAAAAATACACACATTTAAGTCTAACCCACTTCCTATGCAAGGGAATTTTGTAAACAAACAAGTTGTTAAACCCAAAGGCTACTTGCATAAGAAGGCAAAAGAAGTGCAACATAAAAACTCTCAGCATAAAACGAGGAAACTTGATATTATTGAGATGCATAAGAACACTTTTCCCTCTCTCATAATAACTTTCAGTATCATGCATAAACTTAACAATATAACTATCACCAGGATCATCGTAACAATGATCACTTATTCTAACAGAAAACACAGGAATACTAGCTCTTATAACACTACTTTGTGAAACAATATTAGAGGTATCCTTACAAAGGATAGTGTGCCCCTCTTCTTCATATTTAGTAACAAAGTCTTTCACATTTGCTATTATAGGTTCATCAACCATTTGTTTGTCAGGTTCAACAGCTGAAGGAAATATGCCCTGAGAGGCAATAATAAAGTTGTTATTATATATTCCTTATACATGATAGATGTTTATTTTACATGCTAGAAATGTATTGATTTGGAAACATCAATACATGTGTGTTTAATAAACAAAAAGGGTTCCTAGTCATGCCTCTCTTATAGACTAGCTTGTTGATTAACATGATGATCAAGGTTTCCTGATCATGGACATTGGATGTTGTTAATAACAAGGTCACACCATTGGTGGAATGATGTGATGAACATTCATTCGAAGTATAGCATTACGATCAAGTCATTATGTTTATATTGCTATAACATCATACGAAGTAATCTTTATCCTTAGACCATGAGATCATGTTAATTGCCAACACCGGAAGAGTATCTTGATAACATCAAACGTCACACCGTAACAGAGTGACTATAAAGATGGGTTCAATACTACGAAGGTGTTATGTTGAGGCTCATGGATCAAGAGTGGAATTTGTCAATCCATATGACGGATAGATATACTCTGGGCCCTCTCGGTGATATCACATTAGGATATCTTGCAAGCAAGTGATGTGATCAGTAGAATGTTATATCACGGGAACGAGAAAAGAGTGCATGTCGGTAACGAGATCAAACTAGGTATGGAGATACCGATGATCGAATCTTGGACATGTAATATATTGAGAGACAAAGGGATTTAGTTACAAGCGTTAAAGGTTCTCATGATCACAGGAGTCATCGTTGAATGTGTAGAAGTCAGTACGGATCTCCAGGTCCCGCTGCTGATTATTGATCGGAGAAGGGTCTCGATCATGTCTGCATTATTCGCGAACCGTAGGGTGGCACACTTAAGAGTCCGGACACCATTTTGGAGCACATATGTTTGAGACGAAAGAATTGCAAAGCGCAGGAATTGTTTCAATAGAAACCGGAAATTGTTTCGGGTGAAATTGCAGAAGGTGGTTCTGCATGTGATATTGAAATATTGCAAGGGACTATATGTGAATGTTTGTTAATTAAAGTAATTAACAAAATTCTGAATAAATTTAATAAAAAGAGTTTTATTAAATGAGAGAGCATTAAATTTGGAGAAATTTAATGCATTTAAAGTGGAGACTTTAAAAGGGAATGTGAAGAGGCATTTTAATGTGGAGGGGTTACCACCACATGAATGGGGGAGGTGAGGTCACCCCCATGTGCCACCATGGAGAGAGGGCACCTCCTCCTATAAAAGGCCACCCATTCCCTCCTTCATCCTCACACCTCCTTGTGAAGGATCTCTCTCCCCCTCTAGAATTATTCCCCCATGGTCTCGGATTAGCGAGATACATGTTCCCGGTGGCATTTCGTCGGGAAGGAGTTGCTGCTTCTGCTGGATCGCTGGAGCGAGGAGGTGGAGGTTGTCCGGTGGCTTGAACGTGTGTGCGAGTGCGGATGCGCTGCTGAGTTGCGGCGCTCGGACTTCCTCACGATCTTGAGATCGGCAAGTGTACGACTACATCAACCACGAGTTCCTACTCATTAACAAAGCTCGTTGTCTACGAGGGTGAGTTCTCGTTGGATGTATGTCCACCCGTTGCTTTGTACCTAGTAGATAGATCTTGGCGTGTAGTTCACACCGTAGGATTTTTTTTGTTTTCTATGCTGCGGACCCAACAGTGGTATCAGAGCCTGATCTAGTAGGTGCTTAGCACGGGTAGTACACATATGGTTGATATGTGGGCGATGATGATCATGTTATTGCATCTTCTATGTATTTTGGATATTGGTGGCATAGTGGAATGAAGCCGCCCGCACCAACCTTACATGTCATCGTACATGAGACCGGTTCCACGACTGACATGCAACTTGTTTTGCATAAGTGGCTGGCGGGTGTCTGTCTCTCCTACTATAGTCAATATCTGATTTACAAAGAGTTGCTAATAACTTAGTTATCCTCGTTGTGGTTCATGTTCGTAGGTAAGAACGGTTCTATCTCTGAAATCCCTAAGCCACGTAAAACTTGCAATTGATAAATTAGAGGCGTCTAGTTTAGATCGTTGCTGGGCTAGTGTGTTGATATGGTATTGTTGTAAGTAGATGTATGGTGCATACTCTTACAACACACTCAACGTGTAAGTTCCATAGACCTTGGCCTTACACACAAAGGAATGATAGAGATCATACCACGATGCAAGTGATAGAGATCAAATGCATGGACCATATCATCTCACTTTACACATTAGATGTTAGCATCTTATACTGCTAGTTTGGCGCGTTTGATAGCATTATAAGATGATCCCTATTTTAGATATCAAGATAAAAATGTGTTCTTCCTTGAGTATTCACCGTTCTATGGATCGTGTTTCGAGACATCACGTGATGATCGGGTGTACTCGAATCTACGCTTTCATAGGAACGGGTGTAAGACAGTTTTACACACGCGAATACTAAGGTTCTTACTTGGCAAGCCTAGCATGTACAGACATGGCCTCGGAACATGGACCGAAAGGTTAAGCATGAGTCATATGGTTGATATGATGCCCATATAGATGCTCGCCTTTGAAGCTATATCAACTCACGTGATGATCGGACTTGGTATAGTGGATTTGGTTCATGTAATCACCAAAAGGACACGAGGGATGTCGTTTTTGAGTGGGAGTTCATTAGTAATTTGGATTAGTTGAACTCAATCTATCATAAACTTAGTCTAAATAAACTTTACAAATTCTGTTGTAGATGGCACCACCTGCTTTTAATTTCAATGTGTTCATGGAGAAAGAGAAACTTGTTGCGAATGGTAGCAACTTCACCAACTGGGCTATGAATTTGAGGATTCTCCTCACTGCTGTACAAAAGCAATATGTGCTAGATGCCCCGCTAGGCCCCCCACAAGCTCCTGATGCCCCTGACAAGGAAAAGAATGTCTACGTGACTCGTCAGGAGGACCACAACTTAGTTCATTGCGGCGTACTGTATGGGCTAGAGCCAGAACTTCGAAAGCGTTTTGAAAATGGCAATGCCTTTGATACCATGGGAGAATTGAAAATGATTTTCGATACCCATGCTGCCGTAGAGAGTTATAATGCTACAGAAAAGTTCTTTAGCTGCATGATGGAGGAAAATAGCTCCGTTAGTGAGCACGTACTCAAAATGTCTGGGTACGCCGATAAGCTTGTGTCCTTGGGAATAACAATTCCCATTGACTTAGGCATACATCGTGTTCTCCAATATCTGCCACCTAGCTACAAGAGCTTCGTGATGAACTATAATATGCAGGGCATGAAGAAGTCTCTTCCCGAGCTTCTGTCAATGCTTAAGACTGCAGAAGTGGAGATTAGGAAAGAACATCAAGTGTTGATGATCAATAGGACCACCGGTTTCAAGAAGGACAAGAAAGGCAAGCACAAGGGAAAGAAGGGTGGAAAGTCTGTTGCCACGCGAAAAGAAACCCGGGCTGGCCCTAAGTCGACACCGAAAGTGCTACTATTGCAAGGGGACTGCCATTGGGCATCGCCCCAAGTATTTGGTGGACAAGAAGTCCAGCAAAGGCAAACAAAGGTATATGTGATATACATGTTATTGATGTGTACTTGACTAGTACTCATGATAGCACCTGGTATTTGATCTTGGATCGGTTGCTAATATATGTAACTTGGTTCAGGGCTCTGGAACAATGACGACTAGCAAGGGATGAGGTCGGGGATGCTTGGTCAATGGATCAAGAGTTGATGTGATCGCCGTCGGGACGCTACCTCTCCATTTGCCATCGGGATTAGTTATAAACCTAAATAATTGTTATTTGGTGCCTGTACTGAGCATGAATATTGTATCTGGATCGTGTTTGATGCAAAGTGGCCATTCCTTTAAATCTGACAACAATGGTTGTTCGATTTATAAGAATGATATCTTTTATGGTCATGCACCTATGTTGAATGGTTTATTTCTATTGGATCTCGATAGTAATATTAGACACATTCATAATGTTAATGCTAAAAAGATTAAACTTGATGGTGATATGTCTACATATATGTGGCACTGCCGTCTAGGTCATATTGGCGTTAAACGCATGAAGAAACTCCATTCTGATGGACTTTTGGAATCACTTGATTGTGAATCATTTGATACATGTGAGCCATGCCTTATGGGCAAGATGACTAGAACGCCGTTTTTCGGTTCAATGGAACGGGCGACAGATCTATTGGAAATCATACATACTGATGTGTGTGGACCAATGAGTTTGTCGACGCGAGGTGGATATCGTTATTTTGTTACTTTCACGGATGATTTGAGTAGATATGGGTATATCTATTTGATGAAACACAAGTCTGAAACTTTTGAAAAGTTCAAGGAATTTCAGAATGAAGTGGAAAATCATCGTAATAGAAAGATCAAATTTCTACTGTCTGACCATGGAGGAGAGTATCTAAGTTACGAGTTTAGCACACACATGAAAGAGTGTGGAATAGTTTCACAACTCATGCTGCGGAACACCACAACGTAATGGTGTGTGACGTCGATGTCGTACCTTATTGGATATGGTTCGATCTATGATGTCTCGATGACTTACCTCATCATTTTGGGGTTATGCACTGGAAACAACTGCATTCACTTTAAATCGGGCACCATCTAAATCCGTTGAAACGACACTGTATGAATTATGGTTTGGAAACAAACCTAAGCTGTCATTTCTTAAGGTTTGGGGATGCGATGTTTATGTGAAGAAACTTCAACCGGATAAACTCGAATCGAAAGCAGAAAAATGCGTCTTCATAGGATACCCTAAGGAAACAATTGGGTATACCTTCTATCATAGATCCGAGGGCAAGGTTTTTGTTGCCAAGAATGGATCCTTTCTTGAGAAGGAGTTTCTCGCGAAAGGTGTGAGTAGTCGGAAGGTAGAACTCGAAGAGGTTATTGAACCTTCTCTTCATGGAATGGCGAGTGGCGCAGCACCGGAAGTTGTTTCGGAGTTGACTTCACCTGATGAAGAGAGACCTAATGATAATGATCATGAAACTCCAAAAGAGGACACTACCGAACCTCGCAGGTCAAGCAGGACACGTGTAGCTCCTGAATGCAGCAATCCTGTGAATTTCATGGTTGATGAAATGGATGACCCTACGACGTATGAAGAAGCGATGATGAGCCCGGATTCCAACAAATGGCTAGAAGCCATGAAATCCGAGATGGAATCCATGTACGAGAACCAAGTTTGGAACTTGGTGGACTTACCTCACGACCAAAAGACCGTTGAGAATAAATGGATTTTCAAAAGGAAAACTGATGCTGATGGTAATGTGACCATCTATAAGGCTCGACTTGTCGCAAAGGGGTTTCGACAAATTCAAGGAGTTGACTACGATGAGACATTCTCTCCCGTAGCGATGCTTAAATCGGTTAGGATTATGTTAGTAATTGCTGCATATTTCGATTATGAAATATGGCAGATGGATGTCAAAACTGCGTTCCTCAATGGTAAGATTGAAGAAGAGTTGTATATGATACAACCTAAGGGTTTTGTCGATCCTAAGGATGCTAATAAGGTGTGCAAACTTCAGCGATCCATCTATGGACTGAAGCAAGCATCACGAAGTTGGAATCTCCGCTTTGATGAGGTGATCAAAGAGTTTGGATTTGTCAAAACTTATGGAGAGGCTTGTATTTACAATAAAGTGAGTGGGAGCAATGTGGCATTTCTGATATTATATGTGGATGACATATTATTGATTGGAAATGATATATATCTTTTAAACAGTGTTAAAACTTATCTAAACAGCAAATTTTCGATGAAAGACCTTGGTGAAGCGTCATATATATTAAGCATTAAAATCTATAGAGATAAATCAAGGCGCCTAATTGGGCTATCGTAGAGTACACACCTTGATAAGATATTAAAGAAGTTTAATATGGACGGAAGTAAGAAGGGGTTCTTACCTATGTTGCAAGGCAAGACATTGAGTAAGACTCAAAGTCCCATTACTGAAGAAGAAAGAGAGATGATGGATAAGATCCCCTATGCCTCGTCCATAGGCTCTATTATGTATGCCATGCTATGTACAAGACCAGATGTGGCACATGCTATTAGTTTGAGTAGTAGGTACCAATCTGATCCAGGTTCAGAACACTGGATAGCGGTAAAGAACATCCTCAAGTACTTGAGAAGAACTAAGGATATGTTTCTCATATACGGAGGTGAAGAAGAGCTAGTCGCTAAGTGTTATGTCGATGCTAGCTTTGACACCGATCCGGATGACTCTAAGTCTCAATCCGGATACGTATTTCTCTTGAACGGAGCAGCAGTTAGTTGGAGGAGTTCCAAACAACATGTGGTGGCTGGATCAACAACGGAGGCGAAATATGTTGCTGCTTCAGAAGCAGCGCAGGAGGAAGTTTGGATGAAAGAGTTCATTACAGAACTGGGTGTGGTTCCCAGTGCGTTGGACCCGATGGTGATCTATTGTGACAACAATGGAGCCATAGCCAACGCAAAGGAACCAAGGTCTCACAAGAATTCCAAACATATTAAGCGCCGGTTTCACTCCATCTGCGAGCATGTCAAGGATGGAGATATAAAGATTTGTAAAGTACACACGGACCTGAATGTAGATCCGTTGACTAAAGTTCTCCTAGGGCAAAACATGATCAACACCGTAACTCCATGGGTGTTAGATTTATCACTATGTGAACTAGATTATTGTCTCTAGTGCAAGTGGGAGACAAGGAAATATGCCCGAGAGGCAATAATAAAGTTGTTATTATATATTCCTTATACATGATAGATGTTTATTTTACATGCTAGAAATGTATTGATTCAGAAACATCAATACATGTGTGTTTAATAAACAAAAAGGGTTCCTAGTCATGCCTCTCTTATAGACTAGCTTGTTGATTAATAGGATGATCAAGGTTTCCTGATCATGGACATTGGATGTTGTTAATAACAAGGTCACACCATTGGTGGAATGATGTGATGAACATTCATCCAAACTATAGCATTACGATCAAGTCATTATGTTTATATTGCTATAACATCATACGAAGTAATCTTTATCCTTAGACCATGAGATCATGTTAATTGCTAACACCGGAAGAGTATCTTGATAACATCAAACATCACACCGTAACAGGGTGACTATAAAGATGGGTTCAGTATTACGAAGGTGTTATGTTGAGGCTCATGGATCAAGAGTGGAATTTGTCAATCCAGATGACGGATAGATATACTCTGGGCCCTCTCGGTGATATCACATTAGGATAGCTTGCAAGCAAGTGATGTGTTCACTAGAATGTTATATCACGGGAACGAGAAAAGAGTGCATGTCGGTAACGAGATCAAACTAGGTATGGAGATACCTATGATCGAATCTCGGACATGTAATATATCGAGAGACATAGGGATTTAGTTACAAGCGTTAAAGGTTCTCACGATCACAAGAGTCATCGTTGAATGTGTAGGAGTCAGTATGGATCTCCAGGTCCCGCTGCTGATTATTGATCGGAGAAGGGTCTCGATCATGTCTGCATTATTCGCGAACCGTAGGGTGGCACACTTAAGAGTTACCGGACACCATTTTGGAGCACATATGTTTGAGACGAAAGAATTGCAAAGCGCAGGAATTGTTTCAATAGAAACCCGGAAATTGTTTCGGGTGAAATTGCAGAAGGTGGTTCTGCATGTGATATTGAAATATTGCAAGGGCTATATGTGAATGTTTGTTAATTAAAGTAATTAACAAAATTCTTAATAAATTTAATAAAAAGAGTTTTATTAAATGAGAGAGCATTAAATTTGGAGAAATTTAATGCATTTAAAGTGGAGACTTTAAAAGGGAATGTGAAGAGGCATTTTAATGTGGAGGGGTTACCACCACATGAATGGGGGAGGTGAGGGTCACCCCATGCGACCATAGAGAGGGGGCACCCCCCTCCTCCTATAAAAGGCCACCCATTCCCTCCTTCATCCTCACACCTCCTTGTGAAGGATCTCTCTCCCCCTCTAGAATTATTCCCCCATAGTCTCTGATTAGCAAGATACATGTTCCCGGTGGCATTTCGTCTGGAAGGAGTTGCTGCTTCCGCTGGATCGCTGGAGCAAGGAGGTGGAGGTTGTCCGGTGGCTTGAACGTGTGTGCGAGTGCAAATGCGCTGCTGAGTTGCGGCGCTCGGACTTCCTCACGATCTTGAGATCGGCAAGTGTACGACTACATCAACCACGAGTTCCTACTCGTTAACAAAGCTTGTTGTCTACGAGGGTAAGTTCTCGTTGGATGTATGTCCACCCGTTGCTTTGTACCTAGTAGATAGATCTTGGCGTGTAGTTCACACCGTAGGAAATTTTTTGTTTTCTATGCTGCGGACCCAACAACAGCTTCATTCATACTTTCATCAACCATACTAGCTATCATAGAATATTCCTTTATCTTAACTGGGAAAGGCATTTTCTCAATGTAAGGTTTAGGTAAAACATGATTAGCAGTATAAACTTCAGTATTTCTTGCAGGAACGCACTTAACAATATCTTTATACGGTTCATGATACTTATTCCACTTCTTTTTAGGCACTTCAATGTAGGAAGCAAAAGCCTTAAAATAAGAAGCAATAGCTTGAGAATCTAGACCATAAGAATTTTTAATATTTTGAAAGTCATCAGTTCCCATAAAAGATTCAATGCATTCATAATCATAATTTATACCTGACTTTCTATCTTTGTCATTCTCCCAAGCTTTAGCATTGTCTTGAATACGGTCCAGAAGATCCCATTTAGCTTCTTCTTCCATGCGAGTGAATGATCCAGCACAATAAGCATCCAATAAATCTTTATCATGTAGAGGGAGCCTTGCATAAAAGTTATTGATAATAATATTGTTGGGGAGCTCATGAATGGGACATTTGAGCATTAGTAACTTCAATCTCCCCCAAGCTTGAGTTGTACTCTCTCCATCAAGAGGCCAAAAGTTGTATATTTGATTCCGATCTTTGTGAATCTCACTAGGAGGATAAGACTTTGAATAAAAGAGAGGCACTATTTCCTCCCATTCCAGAGCTTGACCATTCTTCAGCAGCTTATACCATTCCTCAGCTCTTCCTTTCAGCGACAATGAGAACAACTTCTTCTTAACTTGATCTGTAATAATACCTGCACACTTGAACAACCCGCATAATTCGTGTATAAAGAGTAAATGATCACCGGGATGGATTGTTCCATCCCCAACATAGTAGTTATCCATAACACGATCAATAATTCTTGTAGGTATTTTAAAAACATCATTCTCAGCAGGTGGTGGCTTATCTACTACCTTAGCAGTGGTAGTAGCATTACCAAATAAGAAACTCAGCGAATTATCGATAACGAAAATAAAGCAACTAATGTATAAACAATACTCACAGAGAAGTTTCCTTTACCAGTTCCACTCTCCAATAACGCTTCACTCCCCGCAACAAATTAAAATAGTCTTGATGACCCACAAGTATAGGGGGTGTATCGCAGTATTTTCGATAAGTAAGAGTGTCGAACCCAACGAGGAGTAGAAGGTGCTGGCTAGTGGTATGGATCAGGAATTCTCTGCAAATACTTAGCAAACGGATTTTTAGGGTTTTTTGATATAGCAAGTAAACAAAGTACGAGTAAATGAAAGACAGTAGGAATAAATGCAGCAAGTGGCCCAATCCTTTATGCAGCAAAGGACAAGCCGATTGTATTACTTAAGATGACCAAATGTTCTCGAGGACACATGGGAAGACTGTCAAGTGCTTTCGCTTCATATAGTTGATTAATCTTCTTTAGCTTGCTAAGTGTTGTGTGGGTGAACCTGTGCTAATGTACCGACCTTCCTAGGACTAATACATACTTGTGATTATACCCCTTGCAAACATCCATAAGTACAAGAAAGTAATAAGGTAGAAACCTAACCACAGCTTTAAACTCTAAGACCCTTACGTCCCTTGTGCAATGGTTTCCTAATGGGGGTTCAGGTTTCTGTCACTCTAGCAACCCCTACGATTAGTAGCCAAATAAACAATGCATTCCCCTAGGCCCATATAGGTGAAGTGTCATATAGTCGACGTTCACATGACACCACTAGAAGAAGTACACCACAACTTAAATATCAAACTATTGAATCTTTCTCAACACAACTCTAGTACTAACAACATGACTTCTCCCATGTCCTCAAGAACAAAACGAACTACTCACAAGACATCATATGGATCATGATCAGAGATGGAATAATGATGTATAACAATCTGAACATAAACAATAATTCAATGGTTCACTCAATAGCATCAACTACAAAGAGTAATCAACACCGGGAAAGTTTCCCCTATGAACTATGCAAGATTCAACCCAATTGTTACAGCAATATGGAGATGGTGATGAGAGTGCTGATGGTGATGATGGTGGTGGTGATGATGATGATGATCCCGATGAAGTCTAGCTTGATGGTGGTGTTGATGGCGATGATCTCCCCTCTCCGGGAAGGAATTCCCCCGGCAGAAATCTAACTGCCGGAGAGATCTTTCTCTCTCGGTGTTTTCCGCCCCGCAGAGGCAGCGGGATCTTTCTGTGGTCGCTCACTGAGTCTTAGGGTTTCGGGAGGATAATATACGCCAGAGGGGAGTGCCAGGGGTGGACCTGGTGGCGCGGCCTAGGCTGGCCCGCGCCAGGGGGTGGTGTGGCCCCCCTGTGGCCTATCTCCAGCCCCCCTTCTGGCTTCCTTCGTCTTATGGAAAAATAGGATTTTCCGTATATTTTCCCAGATTTTCTGATCTTCACGAATTTTGCAACACCTTTTCCATCAGAATCCTGACTGCAATGGTCCATGCTCCAAAAGTCATCAACCATGCAAAAACAGATGATATAACATAAGTATCACCTCTCAATACGAAATATATCAATTAATAACAGTGAATTATGACATAGAATAGTGATGCAGAATGGACGTATTAGGTGACTTGCGAGGAGCTTTGCGACCTTGAGGTCGAATGAGTACGACTACATCATCCATGTTCAACATGAGCATTAACCGCTTATGATATACATGGGCATGTTACCAATGTTTCTCCCCATTACTGCATTACTACTAGATAGATCCTGTATAGGTGTGTTCTATCAGTAGAATTTTTTTGGTTTTCTGCCACGAAAGCCCTTCAGTTAGGTGAATCACCTACTTGTGTATTTGTGAAACCGCCTCTCTTGGCTAACATATTCATAGGTGGCAATAGTTTTTCGGTGGTTTAGCCCATGCTGGGTTGAACTTATCGGTGCATGCCAAAATTGGCATATGACCCTTTTGTTTGTATGTGCAGGGGGTGGTATTTGGATATGCCTAATTAGGCATGTTGGTTTTCCCTTTGTACTGTTCTGGTTTCTGAACATGACAAGTATTTACTATTTGATTTATGATGCTTTTGATTTAGTTTTCATCCATGGCCCCTTGCATCTGTTTGGATGAAAGTTCACAGGTTCCATTACTTTGAAGTTTGATTGAGTTAGAATTTTAATTTATTGTGTTTTAGATTCTTAGAGTTCTAGGATTCTTGGCAGATTTAAATGCCTTGATGATTCCTTTGGTGATTGTTCTTGTTTAGTAGTCTCTAAGGTTTCTATTGGTTTAGATTTTTGATTGATGATGTTTTAGTTTTCTAGAATTCTACCTGTTCTTGATAGAATCCTGAGCCTGGGATTTTCCTTTGGTTGAATATATTATATTAAGGTTTCCAACATTTCTATTGGTTTGGTTTTCCTACTTGATCTAGTTGGAATTTCTGGTAGTTGACTACCAAATTACTATATGTTCTTACTGAAAGTTGTGATAGTTCTTAGGAACTGATGGTGATCAATTCTGCAGGTTTGTTGGTGAATCTGTTGGGTACTAAATGTTTATTGTGAGGATTTTTGATTCTGTTTCCCCAGTCACTCAAGATTTTGCTACTTTATTAATCAAGCTTAGGATTTAGGATTCATTCCTAGACTCTATCTTAAAGGATTCTTATATCAAATGGCTCTGCCTTAGGGAAAAACCAACATTTTAACACTAACTTGTGTCTTCCTGTGTTATTTGTGTTCATAGGTTGAATATTAAATTTTGAGGATAAGTTAAGAAGATAGATATATCATAGGGATTTAGATTAGGTTTTCGTAGGGATTTAAATTAGGTTTTACTTTTATTTTGACTCTATTGTAGATCATATATCATATCATATTATGGATAAAGATCATGTTTCCTTCATTTTCAAGTGATTGTGACTTTTCATTTATGTTATTTAAGGTTGTGTGGTTAAAATATTTGAATGGAACATTTATATCCCATTTTCTATGATTTATATTCGTATATGTGAAATTTGAATTTGAGTTCAAGTTTGACCTTGGTCAAATTCCATTCTGAACTCATTCAAATTTTTTGATAATTGAAATTTGAATATGGTTTCAATTCCCAGTGAACTTTTGGTTGCAAACAACGTCACTAGAACCAAATTCAAATAGTTTATAATTTTTCGAATTGACCCTAATTTCTATATGCATGCTATGCAAAATCTCAATTCACATATCTACCCTTTCTTATAATATCTAACCCTGGGTCATTACAGTGCGTGCGGCATGGAGAGCAGCGACATCGTCGTTGGAGGAGCACACGTGTAGCACTCCTATTATCACTCACTTACGAAGAGGTGAAACACTCCACCTTATAAGGTAGTGCAACCACTAGTACAAACTCGTAACTTAGAGATGTCAATTTCCCATGGGCCTCAGCCGGTTTCTCATTCCGTCTCAAGCACATAGTTTCTAAGAGCACAACACCTGAGCCGGTTTTTCTTTGCAGCTCTAAGATACGAGACCTCAAATGGTGCAAAAAGGAAAATGCCTCTAACATGTACGAGATCGAGACAACCCGTATTTCTGACCGATTACAAGAACTCCTCAACCTCAGACGGCCTATACTAGGGACCGTCTCCAATAGTCAGGAGACCTGAGTCGGATTCTGATACATTGCAAATGTATCTATAATTTTTGATGTTCCATGCTTGGTTTTATCTACTTTCTTATGTTGTGTCCACACTTTGGAGTACTTTTCATATGATTTCTTGGACTAACCTATTAACAAGAGCCACAGTGCTAGTTGCCTATTTTCTGCTGTTTTTGGTTCCAGGAAAGTCAGAAAATGAATATTCTCGGAATTGGACGGGACAAAAGCCAAAGTTCCTATTTTCCCAGAAGACTCATAGATCCAGAAGGAGAGTCGGAGAGGGGCCACAGGGTGGCCACACTACCCCTAGGCGCGGGTCCACCTAGGCCGTGCCAGAGCATGGTGTGGGCCTCCTGGCTGGCCACCGACCTTGTCTCCTTTGCCTATAAGAGACTCCCCAGGCGCGGGTACCCCTAGGCCGCGCCAGGGCATGGTGTGGGCACCCTGGCCGACCACCGACCTTGCCTCCTTCGCCTATATATTCCCCCCGAGGCAAAAACCCTAAATATTAAATCAGAAATCCACGAAAAGTTCCGCAGTGCCGCCGCCACCGAAGGGGAGATTTGGGAGACAGAAAGTCTCTGTTCCGGCACCCTGCCGGGACGGGGAAGTGCCCCCGGAGCTATCTCCATCGATCTCCACCACCATCTCCATCACCATTGCTGATTCCCCATGATGAGGAGGGAGTAGTTCTCTCTCGAGGCTAAGGGTTCTACCGGTAGCTATGTGTTCATCTCTCTCTCTCTATGCATGATCTTATTGAGATCATAAGCTTGTAATCTATAGATCTACCTTGCTACTCAAGTGCTTTAATAGATCTCTGCTCTCCTCATGTGTGTGAAAGTGACAGCATGCACACCATGGTGGCACTTAGTCTAGAGATTACAAATACTTGTTATGGGTTATATTTGGAGTTGGATGTCTCTATAAAATTGTGGTGTTTGTTGGAACCATCTAGTGCTCAAGGTGACAGTGTGGGGTTATCTAGATGGGAAAGGCTTACTTTGAGGTGTGCTGTTGTAGTCCTACCATGGATTAGAGTGTCCAACCGGAGAGTAGTTCAGCGTAGTATCATAAAGAAAAATATATTTATATGAGAGTGTTCACTAGTGAAAGTATGATCCCTAGGCCTTGTTTCTAAGCACCGAAACACCGTTTGCTATTAGATCTATTACGTGTTTGCTTGCTTCCTTTATTTCAGTTTTACTTTAGTCTTTTCCACGCCATCAAGCTATTTTCTAGCACCGTTGTCTTTTCACCATACCACTTGTATTTCACTATCTCTTCGTCGAACTAGTGCACCTATACACCTGACAAGTGTATTGGGTGTGTTGGGGACACAAGAGACTTCTTGTATCTTGATTGTAGGGTTGCTTGAGAGGGGATACCTTTGACCACTTCCTCCCTGAGTTCGATAAACCTTGGGTGATCCACTTAAGGGAAAACTTGCTGTTGTTCTACAAACCTCTGCACTTGGAGGCCCAACAACTGTCTACAAGAATAGAAGTGCGTAGACATCAGATTCTAACAAAGACCATCTCTAGAACTAGTTTGTCTCGAAGAGGATTTTAAAGTGACCATCTCCCAGTGTGTGTAAACCATTTTAAATAATAGCATGCTAATTCGAACACGATCATAGCTAACATGACAAATAATCATGATTGAGGAGACAAGTAGACACATTAACTAAAGAACTTATAGCAGCTCGATCATGGCAACATTAGCCAGATAGTTGGGGAAATCCATACAAATTTAGCCATTACACATTATGGCAGTCATATATACAAAGTGCAGTCCATAAATAAATCTGCTAGCATAATTAGTACTCTCTAACAAACTAGAATTGCATTTATAATCGGCCGCCCGGTGGAAATTACTAAACCAGAATATGTACCTCTCATTATCTTTTTCATCAAACCAAAAAAGGACAATGTTATCCTGCTTTAGGTTGAAGCTTCTCACAGCCTTCTCCCATCCATTAGTCAAGATTGCATTTGACCCTGCTCCCATCTTCATCCTAACCATCTTTGGCTTTTTGCTCTTCATTTTCCAAACATGGACATCAATAGGTTCATAAAGGTGATTCTTTAGGTATTTTCTTGTGAATTCAACTCCAAATGTCTGGGAAAGTATAGAGAATTGAAGAATTAGCATGCTTGTGATTACTGGAAGTATTTAAATATCATAGGGTAGCTTGTTGATAACATGATCAAGAATATATCATCTTACGAGGTTGCATTTCTTTTTCATGATAGATGAATAGGGCAGCCTGTAGATGTAGTACTTGATTTTTGGTGGAAATTCGGGTTCACACTAGTCTAAGAGGAAGTCTACATGAACTTCTTTCAGATACACGTCGTTGTCAAAAAGGCTCTGCTTATAAAAATCAGTGTCCCCCTTGTGTTGAGGCCCTGATGCAACAACACATAAAAATTTCAATGCGATGGAATATTAATGTCTACTGTCTAAACGCATAGAAAATAGATGACTGCAATTTTAATATTCTTTTAATACCTCTAAACTCAATCGTCTCAGTGGACTCTTCATCTGTTGACTGGAATTCAAAACAACCAAAGTTAATGCGAAAACTGTCATAGCTAGAGAGTGTGACTACATCGTCACTTCATATTCCCATCTATTAAATAGATATAGACAGAGCGCATCTTAGGCTGTGTTTGGTTGAGATTTTGTGGGCAGATTCACGTTCTCAAAGGTGGAATCTGAACCAAACACGTTTTGGCGGACCACCAGATTCATGAACGCTGCTGATTCCTAGCATGTAAAATGAAATCGGGCTGACCCCCAGATTTCACCGCGTTGCGTCCAAGGGAATTGAAGGAATTTACCTGTCGTGCCACCGGGAAGTGGAAAATGTACAGTTCGACTTTTCCTTCTATCCTCAAACCCGAACAGTTCCTCTCTCGTGTGTTTCTTTCCCCCAGTGCTCACATCAGGAAGAGGAGAGCTATGGGCTAGAGTTCCACATCGCGGCCAATTTTGGCAATCTACGGTGCTGCACCGGCGAGAAATCGTGTCGCCCCTTTTTTCCATCCCATTTCCCATCTCTAACGATCCCAGCCTCTTGAGAAGATATATAGGAGTATAACGACAACCACTGCCCAACATCCCTCGTTTTGTCGCACTGCCTCCTCCTTTAGCGCACTCGCACCCGGTGAGAAGGAGAACGACGCTCGCCTCCACACTCCCTGCCACATGCTCTCTCTGTCTCCTTGATTTGATATCTTCCTCCTTCCTACTATCCCCTCATCCCATGCACCCATTGTTCCTTATTATTTTCAGATTTTTGTTGATCAGTCTAAATGATTATTGGTCCATGCAATGTGCAATTGATCTGCATGATTATCTTGTACTAGTCCGAACCCAATTAGTTGACTTAGATTTGTCTAGATTCGGTTGTATCTAGACATGATTTAGTATTAGATACATCTGTATCTTGACAAATTTGAGTCAACTTATTTGGGTTAGAGGGAGTATTAAATTTGTGACGATGGCCTTCGTATACAACGTGGATTGGACTTTGCCTTAGTGGGAGTAACTTAGCTAGTAACATGCATGTACATGCAATGCCAACTAAGCAAATTGGTGACATGGCATGATAATTAATGAAGAAAAAGAAGGAGGTAGTAACTTAGCTAGTTACCATAACATCACACATACCAAGATCATATGAGTCGACAACCTAATTATTTTGGGTCTTGTATGACACCACACACATGTTATCATCCACTATGAAGGTAGTAACACCAATTAGTAACTGTGCAAGTTACTAGTCTTAGTTACTTAGCACTATGACCAGCCTAAGTTGTTTGTGAAAATGCACCATCTATAGCCTTTGTATAGACTATCGGAATTTCATATCATGAACCATGTCTTTGTGTAATTTATGTCTTCAGCAGTAATTTTACTATCACATTCTATTTCTACTAGCTATATGTATACAACATTAGTAAATGAAAATTACTTTCCAACATGTCCATTGCATGATTACTAGTGTACAAATAATTGTTCTACGACCAATTATCATACATATAATTTTTTAGGGCCTAGAGGGCATTACAGAAATTTTCGGTCGAATTCACAGTTGGCAGTTATTCTAACCAAACAACTTTCAGCTTTTTCACAGTTGTCAGCTCACAGTAGCTTTTTCACAGAAGATTTCTCATAGCCGATTTCCAGGAATCTACAACTCAACCAAACACACCCTTAATACAATCAAGATGCAAGTAGACTAATGAAGTGATAATTAATTCTCTATTGCTGGAAGTGACAATTAAATCTCTATTGCTGGAAGTGACAATTACAAATTTTGAGACCTAAACAAGGGGAAAAGAGTTGGGACAGATGCATGCCGGTTGGGGGAGCCTCTCCCGATGGTGCCGTCGGGTCTTTGCAGCCCGGTAACCCTGAACCTTAAATTTGAGAAGCAAAATGGCAAATTCCATGGCAAAATTCCTAAATCGAAGCTGCTGATTTAGGGTCTCGGGGTTAGGTTTTCACGCATACCTACCTGGACGACGAACGGATCCTCGGAGGCGAGGAAGAGCGTCCACACCGCACGGGACTAGAGGCGATGGTGGTGGAGAGGCAGGGGATCGGAGGCAGCGGTGGTGGAGGGCGGCGGTGGTGGACAATGGTCTGAGCGGGCGGGGAAGAACAAAAGTGGCACAGGTCTGAAATATTTGTCCAAATATTTTTCAGATATTTGGCGCCAAGTACTAGCCTCAGACGTCTGCAAGTGTAAAAAGTCTCTAATAATGTCCATTCTCTGAATATTTCACATTTTGCCGCCAAGTACTTGACGACTAGTAATTTGAAAAGAGCTAATATTTGGAACTCCGGATATATTTGGAACTCCTGTGTTTGATTATCCTAAAATTTGATAATTATTCATAATTTAAAGCAAAGAAAGGTGTGTATACATGCTTGCTAGAGTGAAATTGAGTCCCCTAAGACTAAATGAGGTTCATAAATTGAAGAAAATAATTGGCGTAGTACAAACCTTGAATCTTTACCCTGAAAGGCATGACAACTAGTATTCATGCGCTTTGCTGCAGAGAAATAAGGTGCAAGTGTTTTGAATTTGACTAATTCAAATGTTTAATCACGAAGTGAGATCATTTGGTTATGAAATTTTCACCAATATTACCTTTTTTGATGTATTCTCTGAAGGAAATCTCGTTGAGTGAATATTCGGACATCCGGATATATTTAGAACTCTGGATTTTCCTAATCCTAAATTTTGAGAGCAATAAGGTGCAACTGTTTTGAATTTGACTAATTCAAATGAGGTTCATACCATGCTGCAGAGAAATAAGGTGCAACTATTTTGAATTTGACTAATTTAAATGTTTAATACCGATGTGAGATTATTTAGTTACTTCAATACGAATTTTCCACCAATTTAAATTCTTGTAGATGTATTTCTTAACAATTATAATATAATCGAGCACTAGAAATATTTGGTAGTGTGCATGAGAATGATCAGTACTATAATTGAACACTAGAAATTTTAAGGAACTCCATATAAATGAGTAGATTAATATATATATAAACTCTAGATTAATATATATATATATATATAAACTCTATTCAGCACTCAGGGTGTAGAATAGTTATTTTGCACCCAACATATTTTTATGTTGTTAGATTGAAAAAATTATGTTTTGTATACGAATAATTCTATTCATATATTCACCACAACCAAAAAATGGACAAAAATGGAGTTTATGAATCATTATAGTGTAAAAAACACCAAACATACATATTTTACGTCATATTTTTATACGGCATGTAAACAAAACATTATATCATTTCTAAATTTTCTTATGTTCTTCTTGACTTATGATGTAAGACAAAATTTACGTGACGTAAAAATAATATACGGTTCAAAAGATAGAGTCAAATAGCGTGACTCTCTCTCTCTATATATATCTATATATATAGACGATGTTCATGAGAGACATCGCAGATATATTGTTTTACATGCAACGAGATAATAATTAACTTAAAAAAAATAAAAGCAGGAGCAGCAGCAGGAGGCCGGGACACAGAGACGCCTTGCAGGGGCCGTAACAAGAGGCCGTGACATCCTACTCGAGGGGATACATGCCAGTCCTGACATATTCCTTGAGTAATTTGCTGAAGGTTGTGTGTCGTGCCAAAGTCTTAGGCTAATGCCTTCGGCCTCGGCTTTTGCTAAAGTCCACCGCATGCTAGATCATGTTGTCGAGGTCTATGTCGATGGCTTTGCCATAGAATGGAAAAAACAGTTCTTCCCACGATAAAAAGGGATTTGCCCACACCATAGCCGCCTCAGCACGTAGCAGCTTTTGTTGTCCCTGAAGTACTGCTATCGTCCACTTTATTAGAATTCTCCTGTTGATTTTTAAGAATATAACTTAGAAGTCATAATTGAATTGTAGTACAACACATATCAAAGGGAATGCATCTGAGCAATATATATTTTGGTTAGTTCATATTCATCTCATCAAAGTATATGTACAATAAATCCAGGATCTTATAAGTTTCTTTAGGGATGGCGTAAGCGAACCAAGTACCAATTGCACAACCTATTGTTCTTGTACATTGTCCCGGGTTCGCTAACTAATCCCTGAAAAATCTAACACCAATGTGTCTGCCTCTCGTTTGGGGAAAATTTGAATCATGGCCACAATACGAAATTGAAATGTAATCCTACATAATAATATTCAGGAATATACATATTCAGGTAAAAAAACAATCCTAAATATTTAATTGTAAAAAACAAAAACCATACAATCTTCAGGTACATGTAGAAACAACTTATGATCAAAACCATGCATATACATATGCATCATACGAATCATTTAAAGATCATAAATATAGTTCTATATGAGAATAAATCAAGGACCTCATAACTTTTTCCAGAGATGGAGTTGGGGAACCAAAGTACCAACAACACTAACTATATTGTTTGTATACATTGCTGCCTAGGTTCACCAACCCATCTCTAAAAAAAGACAGCAACAAATGTATCACCACTACACTCTTTTGGGGAAAATTTCAATCATCGTCCTTAGTGATAAATTAAAATGTAATTATTATATACCATGAATGCATGCAATAACAATTCAAAGATCATAGTTCTATGAATGTAGAATAAATCTGGGGCCTCATAAGTTTCTTCGGGGATGACGTTAGTGAACCAAGTACCAATTGCACAACCTATTGTTCTTATACATTACCTCGGGTTCACTAAATCATCTCTGAAAAATCTGACACCAATGTGTATGCCTCTCTTTTGGGTAAAATTCGAATCATTGGCCACAATAAGAAATTGAAATGTAACAAAAACTCTCCTAAATATTATAATTATAAATAACAAAAAACCAAACAATCTTAAGGTACATGTAGAAACAACTTATGATCAAAACCATGCATATACATATGCATCATATGAATAATTCAAAGATCAGAAACAACTCAAAGATCATATATATTTCCATATGAGAATAAATCAAGAACCTCATAATTTTTTTCAGAGATGGACTTGGAGAACCAAAGTACCAACATTACAACCTATATTGTTTGTGTATATTCCTGCCTCGGGTTCACCAACCCATCCCTAAAAAAAGGACACCATCATATGTGTCTCCCCTTGCACTCTTTTGGGGCAAATTTCAATTATCGGCCTCAATGAGAAATAGTTCAAAGATCATAGTTCATATGTGTAGAATAAATCTGGGGCCTCTTAATTTTTTTAGAGATGAAGTTAGCGAACCAAAGTACCAATTGCACAACTTATATTGTTATACATTGCCTCAGTTTTACTAACCATCCCTAACAAAATCTATGGATTTCTATTTTCGTACCCTCGGTTCCTTAGTTGTACTCACTTTTCCCCAGTCGCTTAAATTTTCCTCACTTTTTCCCATCTCCTTCTACGAAACTATCTCACGGTCTGAAACTCGCCGTCTGTCAGCCTTGTTGTTATGTGCTGATAAGTCTGGCCGCATTCAGTTGGGTCTCGTAGTGGACCCTCGCCATTACGTGCTGACAAGTGGGGCCACGTTCTGTCGGGTCCCATAGTGGACCCTTGCCATTACATGCTGATAAGTGGGGTAGTTTAGTCGGTTACCGTAGTGGACACCTCTTCCACTTATCTAGATCATCATGAGACCCACAACTTATCCACGTGAGCGCCGGACCCACATCTTACCCAGGTTGGTATTGCAACATGGGACCCCGAGCTAGCCGCGTTCCCACGCCCGTGTCGTTGCCTCCACTTTCTTCTTCTTCTCCGGCGACAGTGGTCCTTCTTCGGCAACGACGTCCATTTGTCTAGCTTCATTTAGGCCTCCCATTCATCCTGGCCGCAGTATGGTGTCGTCCCGTTGACCTATATGAAGGATGACAATGGCAACCATGCGCTTGCTGTGGACAATTAATTGGCGCAACTCGGGATCTCAACTAGGTGCACGCTTACTGTGGAGAATGCAGGCGGCCAGCCGTTACAATGATTTAATTGGTTTATCAAGTTAATGTCTCGGCTGGAATCAAGTGAATCTATGAGGTCAATGGCAAACTTTGAGATCTTGGGAGATGGATGTATAAGAAATAAAAGAATGACACAACTCTTGAACACTTTCAAATTAAAAAATAATAAAACTCTTAATGTAAAAGAGTGTTTATAATTGACACAACTCTTGAACACTTTCAAATTATAATTTAGACATGATAATGTTGTCCTAGGAAAATCTTGAGTGTTTACCATTTTTATAATTGACACAACTCTTGAGTGATCCCTAAACTAAAATATTTATGCCTCGTACATATATGAAAATTATACACCTTCAAATACTGTGAAAACGCACTTAGGACATGATAATGTTGTGCTAAGAAAATCTTGAGAGTTTATCATTTTCACGGAGTAAAATATTATGCATAAACTTGGATATACGAAAATTATACACCTTTGATTACCGTGAAATCGCACTTAATACGTGATAATGATGTGCTAACAAAATCTTGACAGATTATCATTTTCATATAGTGAAATGTAATGCATAAACTTGCATATACGAAAATTATACACCTTTGAACTCTTTGAAATCGCACTTATAGGACATGATAATGTTGTTAATAAAATCCTGATTATTTATCATTTCCATGGAGTGAAATATAATACATAAACTTGCGTATACAAAAATTATAAACTTTTAAACACTGTGAAATCGCACTTAATACATGATAATGATGTGCTAACAAAAATTTGAGAGGTTATCATTTTCTCCCCCATTTTCATAGAGTGGAATGTAATGCATAAACTTGCATATACGAAAATTATACACATTTAAACTCTTTAAAATTGCACTTAATACGTGATAATGTTGTGCTAAGAAAATCTTGATAGATTATCATTTTCATAGAGTAGAATGTAATGCACAAACTTGCATATACGAAAATTATACACCTTTGAACACTTTCCCTTCAAATTATATTCAAAATCAATCCTTTATGGAGTTAAAGTACCGGTGGCAAACTCATTATTTTGCATGGATAGAGGGGTGCCCCCGACAGATATAGGGGTTATCCCGTCCGCTAGATCACAGAGGATCAACGATTGGTGGGCATGATCCGCGTGACAAATGTCTCAACCAATCAGAGGGTAGCAGCCAAGATGAGCACATGTGTGAGAGTTTGTGACTAAGTGAGAGGGGAAAACCGAGTAGAACTTAAAAACCAAGGGAAAATCTGAGTAGAACTTAAAAACCAAGGGCAAATCTGAGTAGAACTTAAAAACTAAGGGCAAAACTAACAAAAGGATTCAAATAGAAAATAGAAAGAGATTTTTAAAAAAATGGAAAATGCTTCTTTTATAAAATAAAATACATCTTGGTATATATCAAATTATTTGCAAATCAAATATACATGACAATTATTGCCTCATTCAGACAAACTATGTTTTGGGGAGGGGTGTTTTGGGAAGCGGCTTGAGTAGAAAGCCATGAACCTTCATAGATAGTAGGTGATTTGAGAAGTGGTGATTTACGTTAAAACTTGATTTCTATGCATTTCTTATGGTGGCAGGTCACATAACAAGACTCCCTGGGTAGATGCCACTTTATTTTGATCTTTTTGAATTTGTTGTGCATAAAATGACTCAATTACCTAGCTAAAACCCATTTGTTGACTCTCTGTTGACCAGCCACCGGAGGGTAAAACTGAGTATATTGCACACGGTAGTGTTAGTACCAGAGGGAAAAATTGAGTACAACCAAACTGTTAGTGTTACACTCGAGGGTATAACTGAGCACAACTAAGTCGCCAGGGTTAGACACAAGGGAAAAAATATGATTCACGGTACGCATGTCGCGGTGCACGGGGCGGCAGCAGACACATGTGTCCATGCACGGTGGTGCAACAAAACGTCCCTTCCCTTGTCCTTTATAGAGGCCTCCTCACTCTCACTCTCACTCATCACTCACTCTCTCACTCATCCAACCGTCTCCACTATCCCATCACCTTCTACAAACCCCCAAGAAAACCCCAGCCACGTCGGCGATGGAGAAGAACAGCGTGGTGGCCATCGTCGCCACCAAGGCCGCCGGCGAGGAGGCCCCCGTTTCTGTACAGGCCCCCACCAAGGCATCGAAGGAAGCCGTCATCCCCGTCTAGACCCCTGTCCTCGCTTTCGCCGTAGCCATCAGCGAGGAGGCCCCCACCGGTCTTAGGCAGATCTCGCTCGGCTGGGACACCTACGAGAAGGAGGATTACATTAGGCCGGAGAACCCCTACAACACCAGCATCATTGATCCATGGTCGGAGGTAACTAGGGTGTTCTCCCCTTCCCTTGTTCTTCCCCCATTCGCATCATTGGATGCTAGATCGTATGTTATTAAGATTCGACTATTCGTATTTTTACAGTAGCTAATCCTCTTGTGTTAGATCTCGTATTTCAATAGATCCCCATATTCGTATTTCAATCCTATTTTATTTATCCTCTGAGTTGCAGTTAAAGGATTCCCTAGTTAGTACTAGCGCTGATCTGTTGTTGGGATCAGTATTCGATTTGATTTGAGATTTAGGGAATAATCAGGGGATCTCAATCGGTTAATTTATGCAAATAATCAATCCCAAAAATCAAGGTATCTCAATCATGTACTTATTGCCCTCTAATGTTTTTTCCAACAGGAGGTGATGACCGGATTCCTGCACCAACAACAGGGTTATTGCGATACGTGTAGCAACAAATATTTAAGAATTTATCCCGATGGGAGATCAGCGAACGGAAACAACACGACCCCGCAGCCACGTTGTCAATGCGGCCACATTTCACACCCAAACCGTGGTTTGGAAATAGCCTATTCTATAAGTTACTAGAACAACAATAATTGAGAGAGGTTTAAAATATCTAATAACAAAGAACTTTTAACAAGAACAAAATAAATTAAGATGGAAAGTAATCAGGAATATGAACCAAATTAAAGAGATTGTAGATGTATAATTGAATGGAATGAGAGAGAGCTTCTAGGCTTCGGTCTCACTAGTACTAGATGGTAATATATATGTGTGATCTATAAGAGATTCCTCAGACAAATAAACGTTCCTCAATTGATTACCGGGCTGTCATACTGTATGCACTATGCATGGTTCTCGCGCGTCACCGCAAGGCAAAAGGCACTTCCGGACCAAAGGATCACATAAACTCATCTTAGATCACAATAAATTCTAACTTAACGCACTAGATCATACCTCAACCTAGAATTGAATCAATCACTCACACATGGATGGAAATCAAAACATATATAAATATATATATATAGTGATGTCACAACCGTGTTCAATCTTACAATTACAAAACACAAGAGAGAGAGAGTGAGATGGAGATGATGATGGAGATGGAGATCGATGTCTGGTGGTGGTGATGTCTTCCTTCTCCTCCCCTTCTTCATGCTTGTATGCCTTGATGGTGATGGTGTTGAGGGAGATCTAGATCTCGGAGGTGTGGTTGAGGCAGAGCTCCACTGCAATGGAGATCGGATGGGTGGCGACTGCGGCAGGGCTCCGCCCCTGAAGGGCTATGGTATGGTGGCTCTCTCTTGGGTCCTCCCTCCTTTATATAGGCCTTGGGGGTGCCCTAGGGTTCCCCTAATACCGTCATATGACTTAGTGAAGGTTTTGAAGCTTTTCTAGGGTGAAATCCTGTCGTTTGTGAACTTTTTGGCAACTATACGAGCGGAGCTATACGACTAGAAAAATAGCTCCGGCCGTATAGTTGCTCGTTAAACCGTCTGTCCTCTTTAGTATTTTGGCCGCCATTTCTTCGTACGAACTCCGTTTTAGGTGTTCTTGGGCTCGTTGAGTTCGTATCGTCGAGGGCTACAACTACATGGTCTTGGATATTTATTTTGAGAAGTTGGAAATTCATTTTTCCAACATCTCAAATGGCTAAGTCTGGTCCCTGCAACTCCTCCATACTATGCTCTCTTTGTTGATTTTGACTTCGTTTTATCCATAATCATCATCAACACATACACATATGACATAGACAAGGAAAAGTGATAAAATTCTACCTAAACTACTAAATGTGCAAAGCTCATATGAAAATAAATGAGAACTAGAAGTCATGCATACAAGGCATAACTATAGCTGAAAGAAACATAGTATGAGAGATAAATGGCTCATTTTATATGATTAAAAGAGGTGGTATTTTACAGCCATCAGGAGGATAGCAGCGATGTCTGCAACGACAACGAGTCCAAAGGACACCAAGACTCGCCAGGTGCTGAGGAGGATGAAGTCCGGCCAGTACGACAACTTCTTCACTAGCGACGTCTATAGGTTCCCCTTATGCACCACCAGGAGGCTCCACGCCACCGACTTCAACTCCCTTGTGAAGCATGCCGAGGACGTGAGGACCTGCGACGAGTTCGTGAATGTCCATGGCTTCAGAGACAAGCACCAGTCGCTTGGTTTTCACCTCCGTAACCTCCAGAAGATAGCCATCAAAGAGGGCCGCAATACCCCAATTAAGCCCAAGGTGCCCAAGGTCATGGGACTGGGCAACAAGAAGTGGAGGAGGCGTTAGAGGTAGGAGGCGGAGGCCCTCCTGGCGGAGTCCATGAGGGGCCACTGATCTTGTGTTGTTGTTGCTGCTGCTACTGTAAAGCAGCTTGTTTTGTATTGTATGTGTTGAACTTGTCCGCTGCTGTTGCTGAGCAGCCTAATTTCGAACCTCGTTAAGTATTGTACTATATATATATATCCTATATTAGCTACTTTATTTACATCTATTACATATCCTATATTAGCTGCTTTATCTACATCTACTCAGTTTACTGAATGTATTTATCGTGCTGGTTAGATTTGCTGCTCTAGATTTACTACTAGATTGGAAAAAACGAGGGCCAAAAGGAACAATGAGTGAAGAGAAAAGCTGCTCGAGATTCGCTACTTTTTTAGAAAAAAAAACACAATTGTTAGCGACCGAGAGGGGGAAAAGCGCTCTTAAAAAGGCCAATCATAAAAAATAACAAAAAATAAAAATTCCAATTTAGACGATAGGGGGCACATAACCACCAAATGCGTCCCACATGGTCCCACACCACGTCTCCCATAACACATTCCCAACAAACCAGCCCCACGCAGTCCCATATGGCATGGCTCCACACGTCAACATAACGTATTTCTGACCAACCGTCCCCACACGCCCGCTAACGGTCAACCTGGCGGCAGCTGCCGTTCGAGCTCTTTGATGAGTTTCCGAGAATGAGATGGACAAAAGTGAGAAAAGGTTAAGTGGATGGGGAAAATTGATTACAACTAACGAACCAGAGGCACGAAAATAGAAAACCGAAAAATCTAAAGGATCCATTATATGTGTCTCCCCTTGCACTCTTTTAGGGAAAAATTGAATCAGCCTCAGTAAGGAATAGAAATGTAATGTTATATGCATGTTGTATATCGAAATCAACACTCAGCTAGCAAACTGTAAAACCCCTAAATCAAATGTTACAGATTGATTAAATTTACAGCACAAGAAGAACCGTATGAACATTAACAAGTTTAGCAAATGTAAATTTACTAGATGGCATATGAGCGGATCTAATCAAATCTCCAAAACAATCGACCGTTCAAGACATATATATTCCCTACTTCAAGAGCAAAAAAATCTATAGACGATTGAGAAAATCTTACGTATGAATAGTGAAATCTGCAGTTGCGACTAAAAAAGCTAGCAAAGTAGTACCTCAGACCCCTCATCAGAAACCTCCTCGAACTCGTCCTTCTCCATGATTGCATCGAGGAATTGTTAGTGGAGGATGGGATCACTGATGTAGAGCACCGTGTTGCCTCCGCCTGCCGCCTTCCCCTCATTTAGATCTGCCGCTGGCACCACGACGTTTCAGCCACATATTGCTCGACGGCGACATCGACATCGACTGGCTGGACGGAGCTCAAAGCCTCGACGGCACGGCAACGAGCAGCGTGCATGCCCGGAGAAGCCGCCTCCGCCTGCTCGGCGACGACCGAGCCATCTGCTGCTGCGCCTCCAACTGGCTTCAACTCTAGCTCGTCTCCATGCGTACAGTTCATAGTGCAGCTAGGGAGGGCGGTGGTGCAAGCGAAGGAGTTTCGGCCCTCGTAGAAGGTGCAGACTAGGGTTTGGTGACTAGACAGATTGGAGAAAATGACATGAGCTCGTGGAAGAAGAAGGCCGAGTGGGTTTATATACGCGGGACCGCGTTGGTCGTCCTCGAGTGGACACGTGGGTGTGGACTCGTGTAGGTTGGTTGGATAGCACAATCTCCACTTTCTAACTGCATTAACAACACGCGCATGCTTCCCTAAGAAACACACGCATGCTACCCGGGAACGTGCACGATGCCAGTTTTCGAGACGAGCGGCATAATGGTCCGCCTCAGTAGACACCTAGAGGCGATTAATATTTCTAACCAGCTGCGGTTGAGTGATCTAGAGAGACGGCCAATAATTTCCGTCGTCTCAGGTTCAATTTAGAGGCGGTTTCCTTTATAGACCGGCTGAGAGGGGACTTGTACTAGAGACGGTGCAGATTAACAATGGTCTGAGGTTACAATTAGAGTCGGTCAAAAAATTACGACCGTTTGAGGTTGATGAACACAATCGGTGGTTTGTCTTTTTGGGGGTAAACCGTCTTTAGGCTTAGTCTCTAAGTAATGAGTTTGTACAAGTGAACTCTCCTCCAACTTTTCATGTGGAACTACACTTTAGCTCCTACTCCCTTTGTCACTCACACGTGAGCTGCCACCAACATGGGTTGCATCATAAATGGGGTTCCACACACATGAGCTTTGAGATTTATAGAAAACTAAAATCTCACCTGGGACTAAGATGTTAACCCATTATTTCTAACATATGATGGCTCCATCTTGTTCACCAATCGATGGATATTAATTTAACCTCGGACTCAGATGCTTTTATTTGGAAGTTAACAACATCGGGCTCTTTCATGGAGAAACCATTGTACCTACACCACATGAATGACCACACAAGATTCCTACATAAACATATTTGAAAATTTTAGGTACCTCTGAAGATTGGAATTTTTATGTGGTTCTTGCACCGCAAAGTGTTGCTCACCAAATATAACCTAGACAAACTAAATTGGGAAGATAGCCACATATGTTGTTTTTCTTCTCAAGATGAAACAATCCAACATTTCTTCATATGATGTCCTCTTGCAAAAGTGGTGTAGCATATTGTACACATGGCCTTAAATATTACCTCTCCTATTAGCATTAATAATTTGTTTGGTAATTGGCTAATGGGTGAAAAATGATAAAGAGTGGGTGTTTGTGCTTTACTTTGGGCCATGCGAAACATACAGAATGACTATATCTCTAATAGAGCAAAAAATTCCGCTTTCATGCAGGTTATACTATTGGCTACTCACTGGCTCTGTATGTTCTCCTACTACAACCAAGGCTCAATGCTTTGGATATTGGGTGTAGACGAATGGAGACGGGTGCTCAAGATTTATACATTTAGTTCACCTGGCGTTTTGATCATAGATTGACATATTGATGCATAGTCACTTCATTTTTTATTATGTCTTTGATGGTTGATACATTTTTCAATCCTGTGCAACCCATTATAATCTTCTGTAAAGACTAAATTTCAATAAATTAATTGGAATGATGCATCGATGCAGAGGCCGAGGCTAAGTCTCAATTTGGAAAAACAAAACAATCTCTTTTATCATTCTCTCCTCTAACTATGAACTCTAAAAGAAGTCTGACCACCTCACTATACATACCTTTTTCACGAAACGTTACTTTAGATTACCATCATAGTACAGTACCTCTTCCATATTGTCTCTCAAAATTCTCGGAACTACCATTTTGTAAGAGCATTCTTGGAAGCACCATGTGCCACAAACCCAATGCATTTTCCATATTTTCGTTTTCAAGGAAAAAAGAAGGGTAAATATCTACTTCCAATTTTCCATGTCAGATTTTTCTTGTCAAATTTGTCCTTGTCACATCACAAGCACCCAGAGAAAAACGGCAGCGATCCGGAAATCATCTCAGGTTTGTTTCTTTAAACAAAATAGTGGAGCAAGTGTGCATCGTTGAGATACATAAGCTTTTTGTGAACCCCAAACAAAGAGAATAAAGTGTGTGGCGACCAGTCCATGACCAACATGTGTCGGACGGGTAAGTGGTTGTGGATCGTCCATCGCTCTGCCGCTGATCCGGACGGATAAGGTACCTTTGTTGGCAGCAAAGGCCAGCCACCCCTACCACATCTTGAAATCAACGGGGCTGGGCATATCCATGGCAATATATACAGTGGGTGACCCTGCAATTGTGTACCCTGCCTCCTCCTCTTCATAGCAAAGCATATAGAGCTAGCAAGCTAGCATAGTACGTAATACAATGGCCCCCACGGTGATGGCTTCGTCAGCCACCACCGTCGCACCATTCCAAGGCCTCAAGTCCACCGCTGGCCTCCCCGTCAGCCGCCGCAGCTCCGCCAGCCTCGGCAGCGTCAGCAACGGTGGAAGAATCAGATGCATGCAGGTATGGAAATCTTCCAAGTCCAATTCACTTCGCACCAAGTATTGAGCTGAGCACCAACTGATATGCTCCAACTGGGTATTCTGTCAACAATTCAGGTGTGGCCGATCGAGGGCATCAAGAAGTTCGAGACCCTGTCTTACCTGCCACCACTGTCAGAGGAGGCCCTTCTGAAGCAGATCGACTTCTTGATCCGCTCCAAGTGGGTTCCTTGCCTCGAGTTCAGCAAGGTTGGTTTCATCTTCCGCGAGCACGGCAGCACCCCCGGATACTATGACGGCAGGTACTGGACAATGTGGAAGCTACCCATGTTCGGGTGCACCGACGCCTCACAGGTCATCAAGGAGGTAGAGGAGGTCAAGAAGGAGTACCCTGACGCCTATGTCCGCATCATTGGATTCGACAACATCCGCCAAGTGCAGTGCGTTAGCTTCATCGCCTTCAAGCCACCGGGCTGCGAGGAGTCCGGCAAGGCATAAGCCGCGACCTGGGAATAACTGCCAATGCAAGGCATTTTAGTTCACTTTTTTTTGAGACTCTCCTTTTGGGGTTTTACTTCTGGTCCCATATAATTGTGTCTGTCAACAGAGAGTCGAGGAACATGCATATGTTGATTGTACAACCGGCTACACATACACATATATATTTATATATACAAACTACAGACTATTGCTTTCTTGTTAATTGATGGAAAGTTTTCTTTATTTGGTGCCAGACTGCCTATGCATCGCTGTTAGCTGAAGTGTCTTCGTCCACATTTGTCGACGATTCTTGTTTCAACTCTGCTTTCCTGTCAGGGTTTCTTTCTTCTTTCATATATATTTTTCAGAGTATGCACTCTGACGTTCATTATATACCTCTTACAGAAATGCATCATGAATTTTACCATTTTCAATTTACCATATTTACTATTTTTAGATATCTCAATAGTAGTATAAAAAATATCAATGAGGTTTTCCAGTTTACCCTATTTTCAACTAGCCCGGATCGGCGCGGTGGCACGCCGCCCCAGTGTTGTCGTTGAGATGTATTGCATTGCATATTGCCAGTGTTGGGATAAGCTGAACACAAAAACCATCACCTAAGAACTAATTCAGACTTCAAGGTGAGGATGTACATATGAAATATGACTGTGTCGAGGTTTTTTTCTCTTGACAACTTAAAGCCTGCCTATATATATTAAAAGTGGTGGGTTAAGAACTAAGTTGAAGTTTACAACACTATCATGTAAAGGAACTTCAAAGATCACGATCATACTCCCGTTGAACTGTTGGATATGCAAAGATTTAATCTCCGTATAATATAATGAAGAAAATATCAATTTATGAACCCATCAACTCCATACAGATTTTCATTTTGCTTCGCTACAATAATGAATTCTCTATCAATAAAACAAAAAACTGTTAGGAAAAATACGATACGCCCGAACTGGCTAGAATATAAGAATCTAAAATATAAGAGAAAAGTTTAACGTTTATCTCATTGTAACAATAAAATTACCAATTTCCTATTTATTTCATCTCAGTAGGAAGCAAAAAAAATCTTCACCTTGTTGGTTTGATGAAGCCCTGAAACACAGGATACAACTGTCGTACTTGGTTTACTTGCATCAGCACATTATCACATAATAATTGGCAGACGTAAGACTCGATCTCATGATCTCGCCTACATTTTTATCAGGTTTTATTCAAAATGGCAAACAAGGAAAAAACATGTCTAGTTGTTATGAAAAGCCCATTATAATTCAATGAGCTCAACTTTCCTTGGAATATCCTAGCATTGTCCCAATCTTTTCAACTAAAAAAAGGATGCATTTCTTTTGAACAGTAGTACGGTTGTTGATGGTTCCGATACAATCTTCCATGGGATAGCGTTAGCAACCCCTGATTCAAAAATGAAGGAAGCATCAGTGTTGACCTTTATAAAACTTTCAGGAGGTGGATTCCAAGTTTCCCTGTCGCTTTATCTCCTTTGTCGTGCTTGAAAACTGACATGTATAATTATGCTAGGAAAGAAGTAAAAAAGAAGAACTCTTCGCTCCAGAAAAAATAAAAATAGAGAAATTTTTGAAAGGGAAAAGTGGCAGCATCTCTAGTGATAATACACTAAACTTCACTAGTACCAAACCCATACTTGGAGCCAGTAAATCTCCATAGGCCGGAGCCGGTTTCCCGTTCCGCCTCGACACTTCAGTCTCAAAAAACACACCAACATAAGCCGACTTTTCTTTCTGGCTCAAAGAACCAAAGCCTCAGACGGTCGTGCATAACAACCGTCTTCAATAATATTGGTCTAGAGACGGATGTATTTACTGACCGACTCTAAACGATTTCATACCTGTGATGACTGTTACTCACGGCCGTCTCCGTTGCTCTGGCGCCCGAAGGCGGTTTATTTTAGCCACCGCCTCTATTGTTTCACGCTCTGAGGCAGTTTGTTTTTACATCCATTTTCATTGAATTTTTACTCTGAGTTGGCCTTCTCTGATGACCGTTGTAAATAATTTTCCTCTCTAAGACGGTTTTCATTTTAAGGCGGTTCAGAAAAGAGCCTGTATCGAGTTGTTATTTCATATTTTAAATAATATACAACATACTATAATTCAAAATCATTCAGAATGGATAGTTCAAATACAATACATGATTCACCAGCCATAAATTCATATAGAGATTAGCTGAAGCACCAATCAACATGCAGGCACATATATTATAAGAATTCAGACAGATAGTATAACAACTAATTACCCATATATACTAGTTTGGTTCCACAACTTAGGGATATATACTTGGTTCATCAACTTACTCAACTTAGCCGTACTACTGATTGCAATCCATACATACTAAGAAGTCTAGCTAACATCATGAAATAGGTTCAATGAAAAGATGGAGCTCTCCATATTTTGTTTCAGTGAAGCAGAATATGACAATTATATTCTCATTTAAGAACTTGAACCTCTTCACGAGCTTGTCCCATCTAGTGGTCAAGATTTGACCTAGATGTCATTTTCATGGTCATAATATTTGGCTTCGTGTTGATCATGCGCCAATTGCAAATATGTATATCAATAGGTTGATCCAGACGATTCTTGAGGTAGCTCTTTGTAAACTCAGTTCCAAATGTCTGCGAAAGTACAAAGAAATAAAGTTTAGCATGCTTGTAATTATTTAATTAATTACATATCATATGCTTGTTCATGTTCAAATATCATCTAAATTACTATTTTGCACTTATTCCCCTAACAGATGAATGGGTCATCTTATAGACGTAGTACTTGATAGCTGGTGGATATTTGTGATCACAATAATCTGTCATCCAGGAGACATGCATTTCATTCAGATACATCTCAGTTCCAAAGAGGTAGTGCTTATCAAAGTCTCCGTACCCTGCAAATTGGGTCCTGATGCAACACATAGATATTACATTAGGGTCACATGAAATCTTCATATATACTACTAAACGCGGAAATTTTGATGTTCTTCATGTATGCCTCTAAACATAGGCTCGGGCTCTTCGCTTGATGACATTGTGTTGTCACTACTAGATAGCACAATTGCATCATCATTGTTTGTTTCTATCTATTGAATATATAGAAATTGTTTAATTATCATGGTGTAAAATTCAAAAACAATCTACAAGGAATCTGTAAAAGTGGAAAACAGAAATAGAAGAACATGGAGCAGCAGCATGTTTGTACTAGTTATGGCAACAAACATATGACATACTTCTACACATGTTGCTAATATAAACAGAACCAAGTACTATGCATATAACATTTAGTTCTAAGCAAAGTTCCAGATGAATACTATATCAATGCTAATACTACAGATCAAACAATCATGCCATTTTCCATAACAATTTCAATGTGCAATAAAAACCAGGGTTTCACCTAAACCTGCACAAAGAGGGAAAATGCTATGGATTTTTCGGATGAGATTGAGGGGAGCATTATTCGGAAAAGTGGCTCAGGCAACGGACGCAACAAAGCTTCCTCGCCCCAGTGGATGGAGAGGGCAGCGGCTGCAAGGAGGAGTGGCAGGGACCCGGTGGCGGCTCCGAGGAGAGGCAGGGAAGGGCACATATGTACCTCGACGACGTCCCTGAGTCCTCGAAGGCGATGGACCTCCCCCACAACAGATAGAAAGGGCGGCGGCGGCGAGTAGCGGCAAGGAACTGATGACGGCGCAGAGGAGTGGCATGGGAGGGCGGAGGCGAGGGGAATTTTGAAACAGGCCGAGGGTCGGGGCGGGCTAAAGAGGAAAAAGGGCGCCTTCATGCCCAAATTTTCACCGAAAATTTTGGAATTTGCCGCCAATAATTATACTTAGACGGCTTAGAAAATAATCCACCTCTAAGAAAAACGTCAAAGGGACGGTTATAATTCTTACCAGTTTAAGAGAGATATTTAGCATCAATATTGTATCTAACTATAGATATGTTTGTGAAATGTAGATTTTGGAGCAAATTCACATACGTCGGTTTAACTAACTAGTTTATTAAGTCACAAGAAAAACAAATTTAGAGATGAAAGTAGCAATACACCACTTCCACACCAGAAAACAAATTTATTAAGTCACAATAAACCTCCGAGTATCACTACAGATACGAGCACAAGTACGAGTCCAACTCCGATAGCGAGGCCAAATCATTGATGATGTCGATGACAAACATCATGTGCAGGTCCTGCGCCTGGTCAACCTCGTAGTGATGAGTATAACTTGTCCAATATGTAGTTCCTCAGTATGGAGGAAGTATTTCCACCCCTTCAGCGGTGAAGAAGATGTGTTCGTCATACGTTGACTTATACCCGACGGTGGTGATACAACCTGATGATCCAATGCATAGTCCAACTAAGCCATCTTTAGGGATATCAAGCTGACAAATCATGTCCCGTCGTAATTCCTACAATGCAGAAGTGAGATAACTTGATGTTATATAAACACACGATCATTACCAAATTATGAATCACAAGAACAAAAAGAAATTAAGATATAGTTGTAGGGTCTTCAAATAATTTACGTACCATAAGACGCCTCTCAACATTGCTCCTCATCAACTGGGTGAGAGAATGGCACCGCGGTGAAGGAATTACTTGGAGGGCTGAGTTGTAGGAGGTGTTTATTCTCACCTTCGCTAAGTTTGCATCTCTGGGATATAATCGGGGATAACTTATTATGATCTTCTTCGCCATATATGTTGAGATATATTACTGTAATCCTCGGAGTGTCTCGTGCCAAGGAAAAGCACAACATCTCATCTCCGATGAGATGGTTCCGAGAAATGAACCGACGCCACCCCATACCTCCCAAGTGTTCCGTAGTTATCCTTATTTGCACTTTAATCACGTATTTGTGCCCACAAGATAGGAATTGCACACTATCTCCTGTGAAGTAATTGAATTGCGCCCTTGTGTTGCATGGCATAATCTATGCAAAACAAAACACTAAATTAATAAATTCTAACTAATGCAATGCGGACTTTTCTAGCTAGGTACAATTTCTGTAAGAAATATATAGCACTGAATTCTCGAAACATTCCGGTATGAGATGAACACAGAAAAGTGATCCCGTTGAGAGTGACTCATTGCAACGAGTCATGCAAACTTGGCACAGTGCCATATCCTATCACAATAATTTACTTTACAAGTTATTAGTTAGTATACTAGCTAGTACATAATAGGGACTAAAAAACTACAAGAATAAAAAATCTTAAATAACTAAATATAGCTAGAAGTTAATCTATAACCATGAACTATACACATACATGCTTTTGGGCTAAATTTGTCTACACCGTTGCAACAATGTTGTCCATGATGAATTCCAATGTCTTGGCGTCTAGCACGGTGGTGTCCATCTAAAACTCATTAAAGAATTCCAAGAATTATTAGACAGCTCTATGTCCAACATGTCCAATGATTCTCAGCATATTCTCCACTAATTATATGATCTATAGTTAACCAAATTTTAAACACAAATTCTAATTGAACCGAGACACATCGATTCTCTGCAATAAGAAAAGGGACCGAGGGGTGGCATGGTACTCACCGGCGCGGGGGAAGGCAACGGTGATGCAGGGCCAACTCATCGATGCAGACGAAGCTGCGGTATCTCGGGCCGATGTGTCGTGGTGCCTTAGGTTTGGAAGGACAGCGGCAAACTTGCCTGTCCAGTGGGGGAGCTCGGTGTGGCAGATAGGCGTCCGGCCTGGATGTTTATGGATCTCGCCGGAGGGCTAATGTCATTTCACCCTAAAGCGGATAAAAGTAATAACCGACTCAAAGAACCAAAAATCTGAATCCTTCGGGCCAGAGAGACTCCAGATTATCTGACATGTTTTATATTTTATTAAAGCAAAAAGTCAGAGACACCCTAATAAATTAATGAAATGAGATATATATAAGTAGTTTATTGACTATACATTGTAAATTTATGATATGAGCTACATTTTTTACTCAAATATGATATTTCAATCAATTGTTTCATTTTTTATTCGGACCCTCTGGATTTATTCATGTTGTTTGGATTTTGAAAACTCTTAGAAATTCTGAACTATTCAAAAACAAAATAAAAAGTAAAAATGAAAAGTCACTATAGGTATCCTAAAACGAACAAATATAAAGTTTATTTCACAATTTTCTGACATTTTATTCACTTTATAGGAAGTTATATTTTATGATTGTCTCAAACAGGGCATCGTTTCGAAATTTGAATCAAACGTACATGGAAAAAATATTCCAAATGGATAGGAGATTCAACTGTTAACACCAAGGAAGCATAATAATTGAACTCCAAAACATTTGCGCAAGTTTTCTTTGTAACGACAACATCGATAATAGGAAGCATAAGACCTCTTAGGGTAAAATCCAAAGTTTGTACTACGTCAGCAACTCTCTTCAGTATATGAAGTTCTTTATTGGCATAGGACTTCATTTAACACTAGCAATCATATATTCACATTTGTTCAACTTTATTTTCTCAATTATTTGGAAAATTCATAGTTGGTTCTAATCTAGAGGGTCCGAATAAATCCGGATGCTCTAGATTTTTATTTTAGCATTTCTGCAATAACTAGCTGTGAATTTTTATAATAAGTAAAAAATGTCGAATAGTTATGAAACTTGTCATTTGTTCATGTTTGGATACCTATGTGGTGCATGCGGTAGTTATTAAACTTTATAATAAGTATTTCTCGAAGGAATGCTTGTTGATTACTTAGTTGGACCCTCTAGATTTATGCCCGCTGTCCAGACTTTAAAAAACAAAAGGCAAATAAAGGTGCATATACATTCTTAATATTATGAAAGGAGGACATGTGCCTGAAACTAAAATTAGACATCCCAAAATGAACGAATTTGTGGTTTTACAACTTACATGAAAAACAAAGTTGCAGATCTTCTTTGCATGACTTGGATTAAAATATATTACAAACTGAGTTTTTCTGCCCAAAAGCAACTACAACTAGAGTCAAAATAAACTAGCTAGCTAGAATGTCAGAGAACCGTCATTCTTATTCATAAGTCGTGGATCTTCACCACAAACAACTCAATGCATTTTTCCCTCATTTGCAACCTGACAGCAATCAGAGAACCAACCCTAAGTTGGTTCAAATTGCAGAAGATTTGCCAACCAGTTCTAAACACTATCTGGTTGAGGTTGCTACGGATGATAGTGTACTCCCAGGAACCGGGGCATCCTTGGGAAGGCTCCAAAAAATGGCTTTTCCATTCTTTGGGATATTGATACCACTTACAAAGCTTGAGGACATGGCCTAAAATGAACAATTAATTAAACACATATTAGTAATTGAACACACAAAGTACTCTCAGAGAATGGCTATGGCTGGGCTAGAGTAACTCAAAAATACTTTGTTAGCAACATCAATTGCATTGACCCTTGCAACAAAGTACTAAAGTTCTTTCAGATGGAAAAAATCATGTGAAAGAAGCAATATCGGGTGGCTTACTTCTTCATCATCTCAAAAGTTATGGCACACATGTCTTCCATAGTAATGAGATACATATATATGAAAACACTCCTAGAAAAATTCAGAGGAAATTACCCACATCTGGCATGGTCACTCCTGTAAAATGAAATTCACATTACAAGGAATTCAAGTTGGCATACAATTAATACATTGATAAAAAACACATATCAGGAATATAGTGGAACTATTTGATGTCACATTTAGGGGGCCGTACTTCCATCCTAAACAAAAACTCCTCATTATCCTCTTCCTGCACATCCTGCTCATCATCTCCTTCCTCATATGCTTCCTCACCATGTAGTGGAAAGGTCACAACATCGTGCTTTGCAACCATGTGTGACATCAAGAAAGAAGTCCAGAATAGTCGTCTCAAATATGTAGCTACTTTTGTTTTCACCAGGAAAAGCTCAAACTGATGGCCAGAATGGTCCAGACCATGTAGACATTAATTAGCAAATTTGTTAAGTCTTTCCTTGAAATGACAAGGAACATTCCGAGAATTAAAAGATGAAATTTGTTACAAATTAGTTATGAAAGTAGCACAATCAACCAAGTGGCATTAAATATGAAACACTATATGCAATAGAGATGGTAATCAGAATTATGGCCTACATGGAGTGCTCACTATCTGAAAAATCTAACAAAGCAATGTTGTCTCTCAGTACTCAAAAGATAATCTAGCACATAAAAAACTATCAAACATAGTTCCTAAGTGTGGTAAGCTAATGGTCTTCTAGTTTCAGTATAAGAACATATAGGATTGAACACCTAAATCTCTGTAATTAAAAGTTGACACTTCTATGAAGAAAATGTCAATCTCGAGAATCAGAAACACTACGAGTATCCAAAACCTATTCTACTTGATTATGTCGAGCACCAGTGAGAGCCTAAGTAAAGAGGCTACAAATTACTCACCACATGATCCTGAAAGATTGGCTGGTTTAAGACAATGCTGAAGGACATCGTATTCCTTCTTGAACAACGACAATTCTCCTATGGCTGGGTGCAGACAAGGCAGATCTCCATCAAAACTCTAAATATAAAAAGAATAAAAGGTCGAATAATAAGAATAATCTGAAGAACTAGATGAAGCAAAGGAATCGGAAGCAGAAGAAGAAACACACTGCCCATCTGCATACGAAGTATGAAGAAGGTAAGAATACATCAAAGGAAGAAATAAAATGAAGAGAAGAGGCCAGAGGAGAGGGATGCTGCAGCAGCGAGCCCTGACTCCATAATATCAATGCTTGAACTGCTCGTTCGGTCATGCCGGCTCGGTGAACTACACGTGTCGGGTTAGCCTATTAGAGACGGTCAGTGATAAAATCCTCCTGAGGAGGTCTCACTGGAATGGCACTACCTCTGCTCGGAGGACGTGTATGTGTCATAGAGACGGTTAAAAATCATGGCCGCCTATATCTACAAATCTTAGAGATTGTGGTAATTCGTAACCGTTTGAAGGATGTCTTGTAGTTCAGTTTTATTCATGTCGTCCAAAATTCTAAAAAATCTTAGAAATAGAAAAATGTGGGGCGTACGTGTGCACATGTCTGGGTAATCAATAGTTGCTATACGCGGCACACCGAATCGCTTTCCGTCTGCCCACCCTCCTCGTATATCTCCCTGATCTAGAAAAAAGTTCAGCAGTTTCCCTACTTCCGCATTCCTCCCTCTCTCTGCCTACTCAGAAAAAACCCCATTCCCCATTCCAGCCGGCGATGGAGCACCCATCCGACGCCGTTGCCGGAGCGAAGGTGAAGGCCGAGAGGCTGTCCATAGCCGCAAATGAGCCTTGCAGAGCCGTGATGTAGTCATGCAAGGCCACAACAACGGCTCTCATCATGCACCAGAGGCCAAAGAAGAAGCGGAGGCCATTGCTGAAGGGCGTCCCGTCGGCCCCTCATCGGCTCCCATTGTTGTCGCTAAGTGGGTCTATAGCCTTGGGAAGGAGGTGCAGGAGGACGACAAGGCGGTCGAGCTTATTGTCGAGCCACCACCGCCGGCCTTCAACGAGAAGATCATCGAAGAGGAGTAGTAGGTAAATAAGTTTCGATTCACCCTCTCCCTTATATATTAAACCTAACACTAGAGCGATTTGCGGTACCGCCGTCGCTCTTCCCTGTTAGTTCAGATTTGTACTTAATATATATATATATATATATATGTGTGTGTGTGTGTGTGTGTGTGTGTGTGTGTGTGTGTGTGTGTGTGTTAGGATTGGGGCCCTAGGGTTTTAAATTAGCATCAGATTCATTTAATATATGGTAGTATTTATGTGTAGTTATTGGATCTATGGATTATTTCTAACTAGGAGTTTGATTAATTAGGTGTTGATTCATAACACTAGCTAGGCCGGGTTTTCAATTATAGGATTATTAGTGCTTGACTAGTGCATGATTTTGCTAGCCTATTTTTTCATATCTATAGATTAATGCAAGCTTGTTTCATATCTGCGGTTTAATGGAAGCTTATTGATTCATATTTGCGGATTAATGCAAGCCTATTAATTCATACATTCTGTACATTGTGGCCGTGTTATCTCTTGCTTTCTTTACTAATGATGTTGACAGCGATGTCGAGTCGTGTCATAGGTGTTGGAATTTTTCCTAAAATAAAGGCCCAGCCCATTTATATTATTCAACAATTCCTGAAATCCTAGAGGCCCACTTGGCCCATTCATGCAAGGCAAGAGGTGGGACAAGAGTTTAGTCCCACATTTCTAGTTGAGTGGAAGTTGGACCAGCTTATAAGGTGAGCTCTTCCACCACTTGTACGAGCTTGAGAAGAGAAGACATATACACGCGCACTCCTCCTCCTCCGCCGCCCGCCTCGCCTCGTCATGACGCGCGCGCGAGGGGGTTGCGGGAATGCCTCAAGCCGAGAGCTTCTCTCTCTTTTTGCCACACATGAATGGATAATAATCTGAACAGTCTGTGTGAGTGGATATTTAATACGAACTCAGTGGAGAATTAATTCGAGCTTAATGTAGGTTGTTCGGTTTCAGCCGATGCCTATTCGTTTCCTCTCCCGACGCCGACTATTCGCCTGCCTATCCGTGCCTATAAGAGTGAGAGGTCGCTCCTCTCCTCAAACACAGCAACACACACCCTTGCGCCTCCAGTTCCAGAGCATTGCGCTGCTTAGATCTTCCCCATCCTGTCTTACGGCGTGCACCACAAGCTGGGACAGTAGGCCTCTGAGACCCCGCTGCTTTGAGTCCTGTACGGGAGAAGGGCGATATGGTTTTTGGGGAGCGCTACTAGCGCGATTACTGGCTTCATCACGGACTACTTCATGGATAGCGACTGCGCCGATGTCTTCCCCAACGAGGACTTCTTCCCCGACATCAGCAACCTCTTCCTCGAGAACATGGCTGATAACGCTGTCAACGCCAACGCGAACACCGGCGGTTCCTCTGCTGTGATGTATATCATCTTCCTCAGTCTTGTTTATCATATTCAGATAGTCTGTCGTATCTTATGGTCATGTTCTATTATTCTTCCTGTGTTTTATCTATCGTTGGCTATGGTTAAATCTCTTGGAAAATTGCTCTTTTACTCACAATCCAAAAACCTTATTATAGGCAATTTTCTCCTAGTGGTTTCGTTGCTTATGTGAAGCCACCTGTCTTTGAGGATATGCATTATAAGAGGTGGCGCGTGAGAGAAGTTCTATTGTTTCAGAACATGAACTGCTATGACGTCACTCTTGGCAAGCCCAAGGGAGAGCTTACTCCTGCTCAGGAACAAGTTTTCCGAAAAACTGATACCCTGTTCATGGCTGCTTTGCTGTCTATTCTAGGGGAGAATATTGTTGAACCCTATATGTCATTTGATAATGGCAAGGACATGTGGGCTACGCTCGAGGCCAAGTTTTGGGTCTCGGACGCTGGCAGTGAACTGTATGTCATGGAACAATTCTATGACTACAAGATGCCTGATGACCGCTTCGTGGTTGAGCAGGCTCATGAAATACAGTCACTGGCCAAGGAGCTTGAGCGCTTCCCTTGTGTGTTACCGGACAAGTTCATTGCCGGGGGCATTATTGCCAAACTTCCCCCTTCATGGAGGAACTTTGTTACTTCCCTGAAACACAAGAGACAAGAGTTTTCCGTATCGGATCTCATTGGAGCTCTTGATGTGGAACAGAAGGCGAGAGCAAAAGACACACGTGCTCGAGGTGCTGAGGGAGGTTCAAGTGCCAATCTGGTATAGAAAAAGAACTTCCAGCCTCACAAGTCCAAGAACAAGGAAAAGTTTGATGGAAAAAGAAAGTTCGATGGAAAGAACAAAGCCTTAGAGTCTACTAGTTTCAAGAGGAAGACTGAAAAGAAGAAAGGTGTTTGTCATGTGTGCGGTGATCTTGATCATTGGGCTGCTGCTTGCCCCAACCGCTTTGACAAGCGCCAACATGGAAAAGGCAGAAAGACTGCTAATGTTGTCATGGGCGACGTTGAGATGAAAGATGTTGGGTATGGTATATTACCTACTGTTCTTTCATTATGTCATTCTCCTGATTGGTGGATTGACACGGGCGCTAATATACATGTTTGTTCTGATGTTTCCATGTTTTCTTCATATCAGGTCGGAGGGACTCAGTCCGTGCTGATGGGGAACGGCTCGCATGCTTCTGTTCATGGTGTTGGTACGGTGGATCTGAAGTTCACTTCGAGAAAGACTGTGCGCTTGAAGAACGTGCATCATGTTCCCTCAATAAATAAGAATCTTGTTAGGGGATCACTTCTATGTCGTGATGGCTACAAGATTATGTTTGAGTCCAATAAATTTGTACTGTCTAAGTTTGGAACATTTATTGGTAAAGGCTATGAGTGTGGAGGTTTGTTCCGCCTATCACTATCAGATGTGTGTAATAAAGTCGTGAATCATGTTTCATCTGGTCTTGTATCAAATGTCTGGCATTCACGTCTTTGTCATGTTAATTTTGGTTGCATGATGCAGTTAGCTAAAATGAATGTAATCCCAAAATTCACTATTGTGAAGGGATCTAAATGCCAAACTTGTGTGCAAGCAAAGCAACCTCGCAAGTCACATACGACTGCAGAGGTGAGAGATTTGGCACCACTACAGCTCATACATTCAGATCTTTGTGAGATGAATGGTGTGTTGACAAAAGGTGGAAAAAAATATTTTATGACATTGATCGATGACTCTACGAGATATTGTCATGTGTATCTTCTGAAATCAAAAGATGAGGCTTTGAGTTACTTCAAAATCTATAAAGGTGAAGCGGAAAACCAACTTGATCGAAATATTAAGAGGCTTAGGTCTGATCGTGGTGGAGAGTACTTTTCCAATGAGTTTGATTCTTTTTGTGCGGAACATGGTATAATCCATGAGAGGACGCCTCCCTACTCCCCCCAGTCAAACGGGGTAGCCAAAAGAAAGAACCGTACTCTAATAGATTTGGTTAACGCCATGTTAGACACATCGGGTCTCTCCAAGGAATGGTGGGGGGAGGCATTACTGACTGCATGTCATGTCCTAAACCGAGTCCCCACTAAGAACAAAGAGATCACTCCATTTGAATAATGGGAAAAGAAAAAAATAAATCTTTCTTACTTGCGAACTTGGGGCTGTCTGGCAAAGGTTCATGTGCCAATCCCAAAGAAGCGTAAACTTGGACAAAAAACCGTGGGCCGTGTTTTTCTGGGATATGCTTTTCATAGCATCGGCTATAGATTCTTGATAGTAAAATCTGGAGTACCCGACATGCATGTTGGTACAATCATGGAGTCAAATGATGTGACTTTCTTTGAGCATATATTTCCCATGAAGGATATACCTAGCTCATCAAATCAGGAGATAGCCGACTCATTGAATTAGGAAATACCCATAATTCCTGAACATACCATTTCTATTGAACAGTCGGAAAAACTTGAGGAGGATGATAATGAAATTCCTAAGAGGAGTAAGAGACAAAGGATTGCAAAGTCTTTTGGTAATGATTTCATTGTGTACCTTGTGGATGATACTCCTACATCTATTTCAGAAGCCTATGCATATCCTGATGCTGACTACTGGAAGGAAGCCGTTCGTAGTGACATGGATTCCATCTTAGCGAACGGAACATGGGAAATCACCGATCGTCCTTATAGGTGCAAACTTGTAGGATGCAAATGGGTGTTTAAGAAGAAACTTAGGCCTGATGGTACTATTGAGAAGTACAAGGCAAGACTTGTAGCCAAGGGTTATACCCAAAAAGAAGGTGATGACTTCTTTGATACTTACTCACATGTAGCCAGATTGACCACCATTAGAGTACTACTATCCTTGGCTGCCTCACATGGTCTTCTCGTTCATCAAATGGACGTTAAGACGGCTTTCCTAAATGGAGAGTTGGACGAGGAAATATATATGGATCAGCCAGATGGATTTGTAGTGAGTGGTCAAGAAGGAAAAGTGTGTAAGTTGTTGAAGTCTTTATATGGCCTTAAACAAGCACCTAAGCAGTGGCACGAGAAGTTTGAGAGAACCCTAACCACTGCAGGCTTTGCTATAAACGAAGCTGACAAATGTGTGTACTATCACTATGGTGGGGGCGAGGGAGTGATTCTATGTTTGTATGTTGATGACATACTGATTTTTGTGACCAATCTTAATGTGATTAAGAATTCAAGGATTTCGTATCTTAGTCTTTTGAGATGAAGGATCTAGGGGTAGCTAATGTTATCTTGAACATCAAGCTATTGAGACATGATAATGGTGGGATCACACTGCTTCAGTCTCACTATGTGGAAAAGATCTTGAGTCGCTTTGGGTTTAGCAATTGCAAGTCTTCTCCAACATCGTATGATCCTAGTGTTTTACTTCGAAAGAATAGAGGTACTACTAGAGATCAATTCACATACTCTCAGATTATTGGGTCACTTATGTATTTAGCTAGCTCTACGAGGCCTGACATCACTTTTGTTGTGAGGAAACTCAGTCAATTTGTTTCACATCCTGGAGATGATCATTGGCAAGCTCTTGAGAGAGTCATGTGCTAACTAAATGGCATTGTGAGGTACGACATTCACTATACTAGGTACCCAAGGGTGCTGGAAGGATATAGTGATTCAAATTGGATATATGATGCTGATGACATAAAGTCCACGAGTGGATATGTATTTACACTTGGTGGCGGTGCTGTTTCTTGGAAGTCTTGCAAGCAGACCATCTTAACGAGGTCAACAATGGAAGCAGAACTCGCAGCATTAGACATAGCCACTGTTGAAGTCGAGAACTCTTGATGGACTTACCTGTGGTTGAGAAACCTATACCCACAATCCCAATGAACTGTGATAATCAAACTGTGATTGTTAAAGTGAACAGTTCTAAGGATAATATGAAGTCCTCAAGACATGTGAAGAGGAGATTGAAATCTATCAGGAAAATGAGAAACTCCGGAGTTATTGCGTTGGATTATATCCAAACATCTAAGAATCAGGCAGATCCCTTCACAAAGGGTCTATCACGTAACGTGATAGAAAATGCATCAAAGGAGATGGGTATGAGACCCACAATATAAGTTTTCCACAGTGGTAAACCACTCTATGTGATCGGAGATCCCGTGAATTAGAATTGGGAGACAAGCTGTTGGTTAACTGAGAGAAAAGTATCCCTACTTTAATCACCACTCCGTGAAGATGCAATACTTTCCTATTCTGCATGGCAGGTTGATTTATCTTAATGTGTTCTAAGTGGCTTAGTTTAAGCAGAGATGTTGTCCTGCAGAACATCTTTTGAAGAACACACCTATATGAGTCTGACTGTTAAACATCGCAGTCTATGAGAGTTGGGTGCTCTCTAATAAACTCATGAAAGGCTATGAAGTATGACGCATACGCTCCACCAGAGGGGAAGTCCACGACAGCCCAGTATTTGTCAAGGCTTTGTGTAAAACTAGAATGCAGCAAACTTGCAGTTCAAGGCATAGTCCACTATACAAGTTGCAAACTAGTGTAGCATAGAGTTCTAGGTGGAAGTTCAACTTAACAGTCTCCACTAGTACCAGTATATAAACAATGTTTTAGGAACCATAGGCAAATTTTTGTGTGCCTCTAGGATCTGGTGGGGGATTGTTGGAATTTTGCCTAAAATAAAGGCCCAGCCCATTTATATTATTCAACAATTCCTGAAATCCTAGAGGTCCACTTGTCCCATTCATGCAAGGAAAGAGGTGGGACAAGGGTTTAGTCCCACATTTCTAGTTGAGTGGAAGTTGGACCAGCTTATAAGGTGAGATCTTCCATCACTTGTACGAGCTTGAGAAGAGAAGACATTTACACGCGCGCTCCTCCTCCTCCGCCGCCCGCCTCGCCACGCCTTGCCTCGTCACGACGCGCGCGTGCCATGGGTTGCGGGAATGCCTCGAGCCGAGAGTTTTTCTCTCTTTTTGCCATGCATGAATGGATAATAATTTGAACAGTCTACGTGAGTGGATATTTAATACGAGCTCAGTGGAGAATTAATTCGAGATTAATGGAGGCTGTTCGGTTTCGGCCGATGCCTGTTCATTTCCTCTCCCGACGCCGACTGTTCGCCTGCCTACCCGTGCCTATAAGAGTGAGAGGTCATTCCTCTCCTCAGACACACCAACGCACACCCTTGCGCCTCTAGTTCCAGAGCATTGCGCTGCTTAGATCTTCCCCATCCCGTCTTATGGCATGCACCGCAAGCTGGGACAGTAGGCCTCCGAGACCCCGTTGCTTTGAGTCCTGTACGGGAGAAGGACGATAAGGTTTTTGGGGAGCGCTACCAGCGTGGCTACTGGCTTCATCACGGACTCCTTCATGGATAGCGACTGCGCCGACGTATTCCCCAATGAGGACTTCTTCCCCGACATCAGCAGCCTCTTCCTCGACAACATGGCTGATGATGGTGTTAACGCCAACGCGAACACCGACGGTTCCTGTGCTGTGATGTATATCATCTTCCTCAGTCTTGTTTATCATATTCAGATAGTCTGTCGTATCTTCTGGTCATGTTCTATTATTCTGCCTATGTCTTATCTATCTTTTACTATGGTTAAATCTCTTGGAAAATTGTTCTTTTACTCAACAATAGGAAGGCCAGAGCCACTCTGAACAAGCTTAACGCTGGGAGGTTCGACAACTACTGGAGTGAGCCCTAGACCAGTACCAAGAACCGCTTCCCTTTCTGCAATAGGAGCTTACATCCAGACTTCCACAGCATCCTGCAGCATGCCGAAGCCTATGGAAGCGGCCATGTCAATGTTGGGGAAAATGTCAGCCGCTATGGCTTCATGGCCAGTCACATGGCTATTGGGTTCTTCCTTAGGAAGAAATTGAACCGAGCTATCGAGCTCAGTCATGTGGCTCCTTCCAATCCCAAGATGGCGAAGGTTCCTGGTATGGGAAGCATGAAGCAGAGGAAGCGGACAGGGAGGAGGTAGCGACAACAAGGAGATGAAGAATTGTACCTGTAGTTTGTGTGTCTGCTGCTTCAAAAGCAACATATTTATATTTTATTGAACTCTCTCTTTATGTTGGCTGCTAAGTAGTGTTTGCATGTTGATGAACTAGCTTTTGTTTGTGTGTCTCTATGTTGAATCTCTTAATTTGTTGCTTATTATATATATGTATTGGTGTTTATAGATTATGGATTCATGTTAAATTGTATGTACATTTGTTTTGGTACATGCTTGGTGGTGGGATTTATTTCCTATTTGGGGAAGGTTGAAATTAGTAAGCTAGGGGGATGGTGTGCATATGTTTGTGCATGTGTGATGTTGCTTAATGCAAAAGTAGCAGATTATGTTGAAATCTGTTTGTGCTGAACCTATAGATGAATTAGTTTTATGTTGAAATATGTTTATATTATGAACTGAGCAGCCTTTGTGTAGAACCTCTACAGGCGGCCATGATAATTTACCGCCTCAGGTATGGTTTTAAGATGGTTCGTTCTATTGGCCGCCTGAGGTGAAATACTTCTTAGATGCAGGTGTGATGCAGCACCGTCTTAGATAAGTTTTAGCGACGGTTAAAATTATAAACCGGCTGTGGTGTCAATGTTATTAGAGGCGGACTTAAAAAACTCTCAACCTCTAAGAAGAGTATTTGGTTTCAACCGTCTGAGGTGAGTGATCACAAAGGGGTAATTTCTTAATCACGATTAACCGGCTCTAAGTGCAGTCTCTAAGTAACAAGTTTGTACTAATGCTTGTTCTAAAAATTGTGATATACTAAACTAAGATAGGGTGATAAATAAGAGATATGTAGAATCTTTTGCCAAAATTAAACATTACACTAGTCTTTTTGTCACGAGACCGCCTGTTTTAGCTATGCCCATGGGCTCAGGAATATATATATATAGAGAGAGAGATAGAGAGAGAAACTGATGCGCTTTTTTATGGGGTGCCAGAAAGCAGCTAATGGGGAATCAAGAATTTTTTTGATACGCTCGGCAATATATACGCCAATAGAGTACGTTCAAATGAAACTATAATTATTTCATTTAAAACACGATGCATTATGAGAAGCCTCTCTACTAAGGTTCATAATTAGATCGTTATAATCAAACTATTGATCGACTCACAAGAATATTGTATAAATTTTTTAATCAACTGAGGTGGAAACAGTTCATATACCTCTAGATCCTTAGCGACACTGTTGGTAAATTGGTATGGTTATGTACAACATTTTTTTATTTGAATTCAGAGAAGAAACAAGCACCTTGTAATAAATAGATAGCAGAAAATTATAGTCTCATCAATGACTTGGTAATATAATTTTTTCATAGACTGTTGCTTCTATATTGCATTATTTTTATTCTTTCGAAATGGAGGCATAGCCACGTCCTCTACATCGTGTGATGCATGCCGACTCTTTATTACTTCTATTTTATTAGTTGGCACTATTCTTATCTTCATAGTGCCCAAAACAGGATCCTCAATGTGTTGTGCAAACTTTTCTACATTTGCATATATTTGAAAATAAGCATCATGTAATTAACAACTTACTGCAGAAGGAGATAGGGGAAGGAGCAAAAAATAGGATGATGTCCGATTATGTGACTTCTGCTATCCGAGATGACAAGGTAAATCAATAGAATGATGTATGTTGTTATCCTTTGCAAATGCTTTGGCTATAATCTTTGTTTATCTTGTAACAACAGAAGCACAAAGTTGAAGAAGACTCTCAGCTTCCTGATGAAAGAGTTAAAAATGGATGTCAGATTGCTACACCTAAGTTGCCACCTTGTTTACCTTTTGTGGAGACTAATGCAGCTGCAGATGGTACTGATGAGCCTGCACCCGCCATCGTCATGCCACATGAAGGAGCTGGTGGATTGGTTTTACCATCAGCAGAGACTAGTGTGCCTAGAGCTGGCAGTGAAGAGCCTCCAGCGGACATTGTTGTGCTCGATGATTCACTGTTGTAGAGACTCATGCACAGGTGTTGGCGCTGCTGATCCTGCCCTTGAAATCATCGTGCCACCTAAAGGAGGTGGTGAATTGGATTTACAATCTGTAGAGACTATTGGACCTGAAGGTGGTTGGGGATATGGTGAACTGCCTTCTGTATATTGACCTAGAGATGCTGGTGATGATTTTGCTAAATCTAAGGAATATGATAATAGGTGGCAATCACATACATCTGACCTACTGATGGTTCAAAATATAGAGCTCGTTGGGAACCCCAAGAGGAAGGTATGATGAGCACAATAGCAACTTTTCCCTCAGTTATGAAACCCAGGTTATAGAACCAGTAGGAGCAAGGAAACAACTCCAAGGTGTTGCTAACTGAAATCCTGCACAACACAACCACATAACTTTACCCCAACTTACAGTGAGGTTGTCAATCTCACTGGTTTTGCTGAAAACAAAGGATTAAACGTATAGTGTGGAAGATAGTAATTGCTTGCAGAAACTAAATAGTAAACAGTAAACAGTAGATGGTATATCAATGGTAAAGGAATGGACTAGGGTCATAAGTTCACTAGAGGTGTTTCTCCTTAAGATAAATAGCATATTGGGTGAACAAATTATAGCGGGGCAATTTATAGATTTGAGAAAGCATAACAATGCATATACTAGACATCTTGACTCCTATAAGATTTGATTGGGCATTACAACATAATACATAGACCGTAATCCAAATGCATCTATGACCAATAACCCACCTCCCGGTTATCGTCCGAACCCCTTTCAGTATTAAGTTGCAAGCAACGGATAATTGCATTAGGCAAAGTGTGTAAAGTAAACAATACAATTGCCCCACGGACAAAGGATTGTTGTTTTCTCCCTAGTAGCAACAACAAATTTACAACCTTAGAGATTTCTGTCACTTCCCCAGATTACTAGAGACATGAACCTACTATCGAGCATAAATACTCCCTCTTGGAGTTGCAAGCATCTACTTGGCCAAGACAGTTACTAACAACAGAGAGCATGCAAGATCACAAATAACATAGACATGATAGAATCAATAATCAATCTGACATAGTATCTCAATATCCATTGGATCCCTGCAAACACAACATATAGGATTACAAATAGATTATCTTGATCATGAATGGAGCTCACAAGATCTAAACATGATAGCACAAAGGAGGAGAACCAACCATCTAGCTACTACATGGACCCATAGTAAAAGGATGAACTACTCACGCATCACATCGGAGGCAGGCATGGTGATGAAGAAGGCCTCCAGGATGATCTCTCCCTTCCGGTAGGGTGCCGGGAAGAGCTTCGGATCCCCCCGATCTAGGAATGGAGATGACGGCGGCTATAGACTCTTTCGTGGATTTCTGATTGGGTACTTAGGATTTTCGTCCCGGGGTTAATATATAGGCGAAGGGGCAAGGTCGGCGGTGGCCCGAGGGGACCACACCACCTGGTGGCGCGCCCCCTAGCCGCACCGCCACAGGGTGTGGCCACCTGGTGGGCCCCCTTCGGCTGTCCTTCGGACTCAGTCTTGTGTCGGGTAAAATATTGACTTTGGCTTTTGTCCCGTCCAATTCCGAGAATATTTCCTCACTAGCTTTTCTAAAACCAAAAATAGCAGAAAATAGGCAACTGGCACTGTGGCATCTTGTTAATAGGTTAGTTCCAGAAAATGTATAAAAATACCTCAAAGTAAGAACAAAACATAAGAAAGTTGATATAAAACTAGCATAGAGCATCAAAAATTATAGATACGTTTACGACGTATCAAGCATCCCCAAGATTAACTTCTGCTCGTCCTCGAGTTGGTAAGTGATAAAAAGAATAATTTTTGAGGTGACATGCACCATCACAATCTTGATCAAGGTATTTGTAAAGCATTGATAGCTGGGATCAAAGTACTCTAAACATGAACATGAAAGATAGAGTTCTAACAATAAGACATAGCAACTATGTTGTAACATGAAAAGGTACAAACAAGAGATCATGAAGAACAATGCATTGAAAGATGTTTGTTTTTTTCACATATAGAAAACATAATAAGAGTGGTATTCAGCTTGTCCCTCATGGTATAGCAAAACATAAATGCATAGGACACCTTCAAAGTTCATAAGGGTGACTAGATACAAATAATTTAATAACAAACAATATCAAAGTCATGAATCAATCAACAAGTTTTGGGACAATGCACATTAAACTAACAATGACCACTATGCTCTCTCAATTGGTGCATAAAGATAGAAGATGGAGACTCAACATAAAAGTAAAAAGAAAGGCCCTTCACCAAGGGAAGCAGAGATTCAAGTTTCATAAAGAGCTTTCAAAAATTATGGTACTTATTAGCTTTCATCTCTCATTGCCCCTATCATAAGCATCTTGAAGTAATTAAGGTTAAAGTGACACAAATATGAAGATATGCTTGAGAAGTTATAAGTTGAAAATCTCATGCCCCGTGCTTACGAGTATCGAACCTCACGCTACTCAACTTTAGTCACAAGTAAGTTCTTGTCATTGTAAGTACATGTGTATCATAAAGAACCACCAACGGGGTACCCCTTGCCCCATGATACAGGAGCTATCCCATATCAAAATGACAAGGCAATAGACAATGAGCATCTCAGCAATCTTTTTATTTGCTATTTGCATAGGTGTTTATTGAGGATGCTTCATAGAATGCTCAGTATGGTTATGATGCAAGTTTCCACCATGATTAGGCATGCTTAGGCTAGCCCGCCAGGTGTTTCTCTAAAACACATACAAACTCCATGAGCTTACAAGCTTCCCTTTTATTTCACACTGCCGGGATCCATAAGCAAAAGAACATGATATCAACTGAACAATAAGTGCAATGTTGAAAGCATTCCCCATGACAACATGGTTTAGCTAATTCACAACTTATAAAGTGCAAGCATATAAGAAACATAGATGGACACAATGGTTCAAGTTTATTAAGTGCAAGAAAGTAAAGTGTGCCATCAAGTTTGTGAGAGCTTTAATCACTAATTTTCACATAACAAGTTTAATTTGGAAGGTAGATAAAAGCATGAATATACTTGGAATGGTGTAACACACCAGGCATAGGAATTTATATTGGACTCTTTGGAATAACTTGGTTTTCTTGGAGGTTGGATGCATGAGTGGAACTCACACTTGGTACAGGTGGAGGCTAGCAAAAGACTGGGAGCGACCAACTAAGAGAGCAATAATGGCCATAATCATGCAAAGCGACAAAACATTATTAATTAAAGCATAAAGTGATATTACAAGTCAAAAACTAAATGATCATAGAGGCTAAGGTGACTGGATAGTCTTAACATGGTGTAAGCATGCGCCAAGACAACCCAAATAAAGCATCAAAGGAGAATACCACAATATTATGCTTTTGTATGCTAAAACAACGCATGATTCTTTCAAGGCACATTAAGCAATCTCAATTGTTTGGAACAAGTCATGCTACAACAATAATTACTAAGCATAAACTCAAATGACATGATAAATTCTAGACCATAGTCAAAACAAGCTTCTTTTGTACCACTTATAAGCATGAAGCTTCCTACTCTTTTCCAACACCAATCAACTTATTTGAAAAAAATGTATGAATGCGGGGGTCCAACCAATTTCTTTAAGCAAACCAAACAAAAGAAAACTAAAAACAAAAACAAAGACGCTCCAAGAACAACACAATTGTGCATGAAACAATAAAAATGAAGTGTTTTGGAAGAAAACCTGAGATTTTTATTGATGAAGAAGGGGATGCCTTGGGAAACCCCAAGATTTGACGCTTATACTTCTTGAATATTTCTTGGGGTGACACGGGTGGCATCCCCAAACTTGAGATTTTATCCATTCTTCATCTCATCACATTATTCTTCCCTACACTTGAAAATTTCCTTCATACAAAACTTCACACAATCTTCATTAGCAACATTAGTGTATTCAAGATAATAAGTCTTTGGGTTTAGTTTAAACACAAGTAAAACTTACATTAAAACACAAGCTACTGTAGCAATTCCTTCTAAAAGCTCAATTGATCAAAGAGAACTCAAAGAGAAAGAGATTAAGAGGCAAATGCAAATAATGACAGAAATCTGTCAAAACTGACCAGCAGGTAAAAACCGATTTTTGCGAAGACCTTCGGTTGCTCAAATTGAAAAGTGTTAAACTAACGAAAGTTAGATAATAACCTGGGGCATAAGCACAAAATATTATAGCTCAATCTGATGTACAGGGTTTTGTCATGATTTTTTAAAGTGAAGCACACAAATTTGTTTCGGGACAACAACTTTCCCAAGTCTTACTTCTCTCTCATTAGATGTTATTCTTGTCACAAAAACCACACAAAAAGCATAAGGAGAGGTTATTAATGAGGCAATAACTTCCAAGACTCAACAAAAGAAAAACTTACTTAAAGTAAAAATAATTTGGGTTATCTCCCAATAGTGCTTTTCTTTAACGCCTTTCAGCTAGGCATAGGAAGCAAGATTCAAGTATTTTCAAATGAAGAAGAATTAAGATCAATTTTTGCTTTAATATGAGAGGAAAAAAGTATCTTTCCCATGAGTGGGGCAATTCTTTACCAAAGATTTCATTCTTTCCCAAGCTTGAGCAACATGTTCATTATCAAATTGTTTAAATTTCATTATTTCACTTCTCATAGATATAATCTTAGCAAGAGGATAGTATTTTCCAATGAAAGCATCTTTGCATTTAATCTAGGAATTAATACTATTTCTAGGTAGGGATAGCAACCATTATTTAACTTTTCCTCTCAAAGAGAAAGGAAACAATTTAAGCTTAATAATATCTCCATCTATATCCCTATGTTTTTGCATCTCACAAAGTTCAACAAAGTTATTAAGGTGAGCAGCAGCATCATCAGTACCAGCACCAGAGAATTGTTCTTTCATAACAAGATTGAGCAAAGCAGGTTTAATTTCAAAGAAAGCAGGTTCAGGAACTGGTGGAGCAATAGGTGTGCACATGAAATCATTGTTGTTTGTGCTAGTGAAGTCACGCAACTTAGTGTTTTCAGGAGTATTCATTTTTGTAATATTAAAGCAAGCCAACAGAAATAGGAACTAATTGTTTTTGTGTTTTTGATAAAAGTAGCAAACCAGTACAACTATTTTTGTGTGTTTTTGATAAAAATAACAAGCAAACAAAGCAAAATAAACTAAGAAAAACAAAAACAAAGTAAAGAGATTGGTTGTGAGGGACTCCCCTTGCAAGAATCTTATTTCTCCCTGAAAATTGATTGACGAAGAGGAAGAGATTGAAGCTGTCCTTAACTCCTCGGCAACGGTGCCAGAAAAAGTGCTTGATGGCTCAAATGTAGAGCTTGTTGGGAACCCCAAGAGGAAGGTAATGATGAGCATAGTAGCAAGTTTTCCCTCAGTTATGAAACCAAGGTTATCGAACCAGTAGGGGTAAGGAAACAACTCCAAGGTGTTGCTAACAACTTGGAATCCTGCACAACACAACCACAGAACTTTGCCCCGACTTACAGTGAGGTTGTCAATCTCACTGGTTTTGCTGAAAACAAAGGATTAAACATATAGTGTGGAAGATATAGTAATTGCAGAAACTAAACAGTAAACGGTAAACAGTAGATGCTATATCAATGGTAAAGGAATGGACTAGGGTCCATAGTTCACTAGAGGTGTTTCTCCTTAAGATAAATAGCATGTCGGGTGAACAAATTACAGCGTGGCAATTTATAGATTTGAGAAAGCATAACAATGCATATACTAGACATCTTGACTCCTATGAGATTTGATTGGGCATTGCAAAATAATACATAGACCATAATCCAACTACATCTATAAATAATAATCCACCTTCTGGTTATCATCCGAACCCCTTTCAGTATTAAGTTGCAAGCAACGGATAATTGCATTAGGCAAAGTGTGTAAATTAAACAATACAATTGCCCCATGGACAAAGGATTACCGTTTTCTCCCTAGTAGCAACAACACATCTACAACCTTAGAGATTTCTTTCACTTCCCCAGATTACTAGAGGCATGAACCTACTATCGAGCATTAGTACTCCCTCTTGGAGTTGCAAGCATCTACTTAGCCAAGATAGTTACTAACAACGAAGAGCATGCAAGATCACAAATAACATAGACATGATAGAATCAATAATCAATCTGACATGGTTTTTCAATATCCATCGGATCCCCGCAAACACAACATAGGATTACAAATAGATGATATTGATCATGAACAGAGCTCACAAGATCTAAACATGATAGCACAAAGGAGGAGAACAAACCATCTAGCTACTACATGGACCCATAGTCCAAGGATGAACTACTCACGCATCACACCGAAGGCAGGCATGGTGATGAAGAAGGCCTCTAGGATGATCTCTCCCCTCTGGCAGGGTGCCGGGAAGAGCTTCCGACCCCTTCCCCCGATCTAGGGATGGAGATGGCGGCGGCTACAGACTCTTTCGTGGATTTCTGATCGGGTACTTAGGGTTTTTGTCCTGGGGTGAATATATAGGCGAAGGGGCAAGGTTGGTGGCGGTACGAGGGGCCCACACCACCTGGTGGCGTGCCCCCTAGCCGCGCCGCCACCGGGTGTGGCCACCTTGTGGCCCCCTTCAGCTGCCCTTCGGACTCTGTCTTGTGTCGGGTAAAATATTGACTTTGGCTTTTGTCCCGTCCAATTCCGAGAATATTTCCTTACTAGCTTTTCTGAAACCAAAAACAGCAGAAAACAGGCAACTGGCATTGTGGCATCTTATTAATAGGTTATTTCTAGAAAATATATAAAAATACCTCAAATTATGAACAAAACATAAGAACGTTGATATAAAACTAGCATGTATCAAAAATTATAGATACGTTTACGACGTATCACCTGCAGTTAGCAAAGATGCCTGAAATCGGACGTGCTACCATAGAACAACTAAAGATACGGGTTGGCCATAAAGATCTAGGTACTTGAATCCATTGTCACTCATAACGACCATCCAGCAGGTTTGGTGGTTGCTACCATACTATATTACAAGTTGAAGCACTATAACCGATGCACTATCGATTCCCGTCAGCATGAAGGAAGCAGTTATGTTTTTGTCTAGATGAGTCATGCTGATTTGGTGAGGTTTCACGCGAAGAAGTATGGGTAGGGTGAGGCACGATCCTCATTTAGTAGCGTTCACTCTATTTTTCGTCTTAAGCCGGAACCCATGGATGCTAACCAGGTGCAGCTTAGCTCCTGACTTCTACTATCTATTTTATGTTTTATGGTTTGTATGTTGGTAGTCATAATGTGGTGAAATGTGATGTGGAGCTATATTTCTTATGACTGTATGCTTTTCTCTAGAACCTATACTATGGGTCTACCTTAGGAATTCCTTAAGCTTTTGGTTGTTGAACTGTAATGCGAAACTAGAACTACTCCTAGTATGTAATCATATTTGGATGCTTAAATATTATCAATGATAAACCAATGCTAGCTGAGTTGCACGAGAATTGACCTCTGCCATTTCTAGGTGTGGTTCCTATCTCATATCCTTTTCACAAGCACGGTGAAAAGATAGTTTTGTTCCTTTTCTTGTAGTAACATTATGCTTGTGTTATTGATCTGGCAATGTCATGTTGATTTTGTTACCCAATCTGCTTTTATGTCTCTACATACAAACATATTTGTTCACATGACTTAAACAAAAAACATTATCTTATTTGGATCGACTAAGACAAGGATACATGCAATTCAATTACATTAAGATAACTACTCATACAAGTCAAAGAATGGTAGGGATTGCCATAGGAAATCATTACCTCTCGCATCTTGTTCTATAGAAGGCGGTATATATACCAGATCCCAACCTTCCTTTTCGTGGGATGACAATGTCAACTTCAGGAATTTGAGTCAAAACCCAATCCAGTGTAGGTTCATCAGGATAACCTACAGTTGCGTCAATCTCCATAGAAGGTACATCAGGATTGTGGCAGCACCATGGGAAAGGCAAGATGAAGTTGTTCTTATACTCCTATCAGGACCATAGATAAGGGCTAGAAGTTCAAGCTCTAAAATCTAGCATTACAAAATAGATAAGTGGTTATCCTATGTGCAAAATTCATAGACAATTCACAGTGCAATTTGAGCATCTTACATGATCCTTAAACCTTAGTCATCCTGACTTTTTATTGGTAGAATGAAACTTGCTGGTACTTCTATTTCTGCGAAGAACCTACAAAAGATAGCCAAGTCAGACATCTGAATATATATAATTTTTCTACAAGTTTATATTATATGTGAAGATATCTTTGCATAACACTCGCTTATCAAAATGTCTACGCATAACCTTGGAAATGCGAAGTCGATGTTATATAGGGTACATCCATCCATATTGTAGTATAGCTCTAAGTACTTCCTCACGAGGTACATCAATAGCCAAATTCTCCATCGTATCAAAGAATGATGAGGAATATATCAACTCAAAAAAATTGCATAGGATTTTTGCCAAGTCTTTTTAAAGATATTTTACAACTCTTCTGTCCAGAATTTACTATAGATTTGCCTAAAGAACATACCTATCAAAATCTACAAGCACCTTTTAAATCTACATGGTTAGAAGCTTTAACTATTTCTAGGAGAGGTGGAGTACAAACCAGAGCCAAGAAAAATGTTAAGTGTCTGAATTTAGCAGGCGAAGCGTGGGGATCGCCTAGCTGACTGTCGACTGGTGCATCTCGAGAAGAACGACGTGACCAATGGTGGCAGGCCGACACTGCTGGTATAAAGAAGTGGAAAAATTCGCATCCTGGTTCTAATAAAGACCAATGGTGGCAGGCCGACACGGGCTGGTATCTTGATTGAAGGCGCTCTTAGGAAAGTTTGAGGCCTCCACAGAATGTTTGGGCGCACGTGGGGCGTTTGTCCCCGATTCTCAACAATTTTCACAAAAATATCTGTCCATATTTTATCCCTTGAATTTTCCTAGTTGTCATCTTTGTTTTGAATCCATTCGAGCCCTAGCACATTGGTATTTTAACTAACGAGAATATGAAATTAGGACATCCGGGCCTGTTATAGCCCAAAACCTTCTAATTCGGACTTTTCTAGGTCATTTGGCCATCACACACAACCCATTTAGGTTAGGTGAAAGACCACGGAAAATATCCCATCGACCCAACTTGTCCAATATTTCTTTAATTTGGCCTTTTTTGGACATTGTCCCCCACCCCTAAAAAACCTCCACCTATCCATGTTTTTGTAGAAACTAGTACTACATTATGTATAGCATTTTGTAATTGACTTGCCAGCAATCACACATAGAACATGGACAAGCAATTTTTTAAGGAGACAAATATATAAGTTCTATACCTTTTTAGTATACAATTTGAAACATTTTATAAAAGATAACATTTTTCTTGTGTAGTGGCAAGGCATAAAGTTTACCTATGCTGAAGTCTCGAGTTTGAAATTCGAATCCTAGGTTATATAGATTACCATTTTCTTTGTAACAATATTTCTATACTGAGAGGCTGACATAGACAACCCACTTGTCTGCCGCTAGCGCCCATCAACCTTAACATTCAATTGATCAAATTTAACGAGCAGGTTTAAACAGTACGTGTACAACAGTCCCGCTTAACAAATTATCCAACATACTTGTACAGAGAGGCCGACACCATATAACGCTGCTACGAACAATGTTGGCAAGGCCAAACAACAAATGCTCATCTGGGACCCAGATAAACGGTTGCCGTATCGAGCTTTGTTGTTAAGGTCAAAACGGCAGACTCGACAAAAAATAGTCCAACATACACACGTTTCTTTAAAAGAGAGTCTGACATATGGGATCCAATAGCCAGACCTTAAATGGCTACTGTATCGAGCCACATTGTCAAGGTGTCAAAACAGCGGATGCGACCGAACAAATAAGTCTATCGTACATACAGTTCATTTAAATAGAGACTGACATGTTGGACCAAGCGGTGTGACCAAACGGCTGATGCAGGGAGCAACATTTTCAAGTCCGAAACATGAAAGCACGGGCAAAGAAAAAAGTCCATCATACACAGGATTCTTCTAATGAGAGGCTGATATGGGGGACCCAGCAGCCTGATTAAACGGCTGATGCATCGCTCAATGTTATCGAGTTCAAATCAGGAAGGGGCGAGCCAAGAAAAAAATTCCATCATGCACACCTTACTTCTAATGAGAGGCTGACATGTAGGACCCAGTAGCATGACTAAACAACGGATACATCGAGTATCACTATCAAGTTTGGAACAGGGTAGCATGACCGAAGAAAAAAATTCCATAATACACATGATTCTTGTAATGAGAGACTGACATGCACCCAGGAGCCTGAATAAACAGCGGATACACTGAGCAACGTTATCGAGTTCAAATCATGAAGGCACGACCGAACAGTTTGGTTCGCTAGAGACACTGACATCTAGGACCCACACGCCTCAAAAGATTACGCTTAGTCAACATCACACGAGAAACCGAAAATCTTGATTCTGCCACGCGCTGGACGAGATTCGTCCATGTTTTTAGCGGGTTTGTTGAAGTATAGGGCCGCGAAATGGGAAAAACAATTCCATCAGCCACGGTCGAGCGAAGAAAATCATCGTGGAAGAGGCACCTTCTACAACGACAAACAAACCAAATTGTTGCCGATGGAAACATTTCTTGTAGTGTTTTATTAGTCTTCGTGATATCCTTGTCACCCAATTCGCAAAAAAAAAGATATCCTTGTCACCCCGCCCATAGTAAAAAATCTGATTTATGTTCGTCAGTTCACTCGTGACAACTTATGTTTTGTTGAATTTGACCATTGGGGGTTTTCTGAGAAGGATCTTAGGATAGGAGCCGTCATTCTCAAGTGCACTAGCTCGGGTAACCTCTACCCGACCACCTCCTTGCCGCACATTCTCACCGTTGTTGCCGACGACTCCACCCTTTGGCACTGGTGTTTGGGTCATCCTAGCCTCAATGCTTTCAGACGCCTCTCCGTCATCGTCGTTTTCCATAAATAAAGTGCTCAAGGATCCTAGTTTATGTCACACGTGTCAACTTGGACGTCATGTCCGTATACTTTTTTCTAACTCTACCACACCTACGCATTGTTCCTTTGAATTAATACATTGTGATTTGTGGACTTGTCCTATCGAGAATGTTTCTGGTTACAAGTATTTTCTTGTCATTCTAAATAATTTCACTCATTATCTATGGATGTATCACTTCACTTAAAGTCTGAGGCTTTCTCTATTCAGTATAACTTTCATGCTTAGGTCGCTACTCAATTTTCACTCTCGCTTCAGGCCATATGGTGAACGGGCATGAATTTGACAACCTCTCCAGGATCTCTCCATTCAACACAAATTTCTCATGCGCTTTTCATGTCCCTACACTGCCCCACAGAACGGTAAAGCCGAATGCATCATTCACACTATTAACAACGTAGTACGTAAGTTCTTATTCCAAGCTAGCGTGCCTTCCAAATTTTGGTTTGAAGCTCTACAAACCGATACCTACCTCCTAAACAGACTACCCACCAAAGCACTCTCTGTATGATGAGTACAAAATTGAAGCATATTTACCTTTTGTTTTTGCATAAATAGAATAGGAATTTTGGTACTTCACTGTGCTTGCGTGCACCTTTTTGCCTTTGTTTCAACAAGATCCCAAACTGCTAAGTTTATTATGAACATATCAATTGGAACTATCATATTATATTATAATATGATATTTTTAAGTGATAAAAGTAATTTTATTGATTTACCTTCGTACCTGGGAGAATACCAAGCGAGAGGAAAGCATCAGCCGTGATAACAACCATTGGTACGGGCAGAGCCCACCCGTACCACGCGACATCGCATCCGTCTTGTCAAATACTCTCTGCTGGTGAACATGGTAGAGAGATCCGACATTCACAACCACCAGAAACCACGAAAAACCATATCAGAAAGGGATCTGAAGGAGGAACTTGGTGGAGGGAAATCCCTGCTGCTTCACGGAACATTGGAGGACATTGCATCGTCCCCTTCATCATAAACCGTGCATCCTCATCACCATCGTCACCCCCATCTCTCATCTATTAGATCCTGTTGTAATTCCAAATTCAATTGTGGTTTGCACTAGATTTATCCCTATACTTTTATCCATTCATTTGATTATGATGATGTCGTTGATTACTACCATGTGTGAGTAGTTCCTTTGTTCTTGGGGAGACGGAGAAACCCTAGCGCTATTATGAACTTGCAATAAAGATGATCTATTCTTGTATCCATACGACTGGCATGTCTATGATAGATTTATGATTTCCGTTTGATCTCTCATTTCATATGGTATGTGTAGTCAACCATATATCATTTGCCCTCGAGAGTAAAGGGAGGGAGGAATCCTTTGGACGTGTTTGTGAGCATGCCCGGAATAGCTTTGTAACATCCCAAAACTTTAATCCAAACTTATCAAGATCAAATCATCCAAAAATAGGGTTAACAAAAACTTTTCCAAATTTAAAATGAAAGTATTCATATATGTATGCATTTAAAATAGGAGTTGTTTGAATTGCCATGATTGATTGATCCAATGCTTGTAAAATGTTTCTTAGGTGATTTAAACATCATCTACATCATTCCCAAAATTTTCCTAAAGAAAATCAAATAAAAAAGAATTAAAAAGAAGGAATGGTCATTTTGGCAAATTTAACTCTCATGCCTACTTTGGCTATTCCTAGTACTCAATTCTTAATAGAAACAATTCTTGATCTTTGTACCCCTTGCTAGTACACATAATAAGGTACCAAGGCCCACCTTTGGATCTGTTAAAAACATTCTGTTGACTATTTTAAATGATAGTTTAAAATTGAATCTAATGCATATGCATAGATCACCCCTATTTCAAAAACCATCTATTTGAGCTCCACTTTCAAAACCCTTGCAACCAGAGACTACCTATCACTAGTGGAGATCACTCAAAAATTTTGAAACCAAAATTCAAAACTTTCGTTCATGCGGCCATTTCATCAAACACTTGGCATGCATAATCTCACCTTTAATCCTAGCTCACTGTTTACTACAGGGTTTTGCCCCCAATTGATCCCCATTTAATCCCCTTGTCCCCTCTTGATCTAACCAGAGCCTAACCAGCCTCTTCCCTACCCCCTAGCTGCACTGCCATGCCATGCCGAGCACCACCTCGCCGGCCGACAATGCACTCGCAGCAGCAGCCCTCTCCAGCCCCTCTCCTCATGTCTAGCAGCTTGCCAGTGGTCCATCTCCACCGCCCAACCAGCCCCAGGCCAGAGACAGAGAGCAGAGCAGCCAGGAACCGCCGCGCCCGGAGCCGGTCGAGCATGCCGACGCCACCCCCAGAGCATGCCCTGTCCCTGCTCGCATAGACCATCCCTTGGAACCAGCCCGCGCCCGCCGCTCCACCTCGACCTGGAGAACACCCCAGACATCCCCGTTCGCCACCCAAAGCCTCACAGCCACCGCTCGCCATGGACACCGCTGCGGCCACAGAGCGCCACCTCGCCTGCATCACAGTGCCACCGCCTCACGGCATTCAATTCCTAGAGCACCGCCAGGGAACCGCCCATCGATCGCCACCCCTAGCCATGCCTCTACCCCGCCGTAGCCTTGTCGCCGGAGTCGCCTGCCCATCCCGCTCGGTCTCACCGTCGGGCCTATAAAAGGAGCCCTCCCCAGCCTCTTCTCTCCACACCATTCCACTCCCCTCACCTCTCTAAACCTCACCCACCTCTAGCCGGAGCAAGTGGAGCAGCTGCTCGCCGGAATTGGAGCCGGAGCAGCCGCGGCAGGAGGAAAAGGGTGTCGTTGATTGCGACCACCCCAAGCTCCGCCGCAACCGCGCCTCGCCTCGCCGTCGTCTTCCACATCGTTTGCCCGCCTCGCCGACCCCGCTAGAGGCCTGGTACGGCCCCAGTAGACCCCCACCGAGCCGCTAGTGTTCGAGCTCGCTGGCGACCTGTTCGTCATCGACGATGACCCTCAACCGTTGATCTCGAATCCTAGGGCCCATAGCACGCGTACCGTTTCGCGTTTTAAGTGCCGCTGACACGTGGGACCCCCCTGTCAGCTGAGCCCCGTGCCGCAGAGCGCCACTGGGCTGGCCCAAGTCCTTTCCCGCGCTAGCCCATCGATTCAAATCTGGATATTTCTTTTTAGTTAAATCTAGTTTCTGTCCACTAGTTTGAAAATCAATTCAGAGAGTTTTAGAAATCCAAATTGCATGAAACCAATTTTGTCTGAAAGGTATTAAAATGATCTATCCAAGCCCGTTGGATTTAATTCAATTAGAGTTATAGATATCTCCTAATAAAAATAAGAAGACATAAGCTTTTGCAACTTGCAACATTTTTATAAAATCAACTAAGTTAGCTTTTGAGTTGATTCCAACTCTCAAAAATCACATTTCATCATATCTATCTAAATATGTAATAATATTAAGGCTTACATGCAGTGACTTTGGACTACTACCAAAATAATGCTATATAGGCATTTCTAGTCACTTTAAATCATTAAATAATGAACTTAAACCAAAGTAATATTGATCCAACCCTTAAATCTCATTCCCACATGTTAGAATATGTGGTGATGACATGTGTCCACATGATCCCATATTTTGGTGGTGAATATTAAATTTTAGTTAATATTTGAATGAGTAGAAATTACTTTTCTAAAATAAAAAGGATGAAACTATTGAATTAAAACTTGTGATGTTTGTGATGATAATAGATCATCAAATGTGTGTTTTAGAATGCTACTTAGCCTAGTTAAGTATTGTTTGGTGTGCACTCCCTATGCATTTATAGACGCTAGTTCCGACCAAGCTTTCGAGGAGGAGGAGTTCTACCAAGAAGAAGAAGAACAAGAAAACTTCAACCACTGCACCAACCAAGGCAAGCTATTGTTAGCAAGCTAGAATTAAACTAGATGGTTTAGCAAAGATGCCTTAAGCATGATTTTATCACACCCCTTTTAACTATTAGTACCCCAAGTCTTACCTACAAGTTTTACTCCCCTTAGTATGCAAAGTTCCTTACTTATTTTGAAGGTAGCATAAAAAGTATAGAACTTGACCTACTTAGAAACCTTTAGATGTCATTCTATGGTATGAGATTGATCCCATCTTTCCCCTTTAGTGACTCTTAACTTAGTATTTTAGAGTAGATCAAAAACTTGAGTCACTTTGGATGGGAGCACTTGGTGAAAATGAATTGTGAAAACCTTGGAATGATGAGTCATTCTATTGAGATTATTTTACATGTGTTGAGAAACACAACTAGTTTATGATGATGAAAATGATGAGGCATGAGCCTTAACCCTTTTATAAAACTGATGGTTGGATTCGGATGCGATACCATTCCAAATTTACCGTACAACCACATTACCTGAATTGGGTAAGGCTTAGCTGGAAATTTATATGCATTAGTATTAGTTCCCTCACGGGAGAGGTTTGAGCTGAGGCTACCTCTCAATGTTGTCCACCTATGAAGTGCCCAAGATGACTGATGGTCATGGTTGGGAGGCCATGCTCATAGGAGAGGTGCTTATACTAGGGTGTGTAAAGGGAAGGTTATGTTTGATTATCTGCATACTAAGTATGATGATTCAGGATTATCCCTGACAGATGTATCAAATCTTGTGGTGAAAGTGTACCACCTCTGCAGAGTGTCAAACTATTCGAATAGCCGCGTCCGCGGTTATGGACAGTTGGAATGGCCATACTATTTAGTTGTCAGATGTTTTCTAAACAATTTGAAATGAAGGATGAACTTTGACTTAACCACAATAGGGTTGGGTTGATGATAATAGCTTCCCAACTTAAGTGATTCTAGAACTTTACTTTATCTTTCTTTGCTTCTGAACTCAGCTTAGGTTTCAAACTTAACTTGATAGTTAACTTAGATTCAACACTTTAACTTAGAATTATACTCCTTGTTAGTAGTAGTTTGCGAGTACTTAAAGAGTACTCATGGCTTTTGTCACTGGCTATTATCATGGCCAGACTATGAAGGAGATTATCAAGATGATGGTCAGCAGGACGACTATGATAACTAGGACTATCTGCCACAAGATTGCCTGTGCCCCTGAAGATGGACCCCACTGCTACGCTTATCCTTTATTTCCGCTGCTTGTTGTATTAAAGACTGGATCATGAGATCCTTATTTGTGTAAAACCTTATGTATGGTTTGTAATGGATGATGTACTATGATATCCAATCCGTTATGTCTTGCAAAAATGGTAATCCTGGGATTGCGAGGTATGGCATAACGGGCATCTGGGATTAAAAAACCGGCTGTTGACAAGTTGGTATCAGAGCCATCCTGACCATAGGAGCCCCTAGTTAGAATGGACGTCCAAACCAAAAACTTAGCTTCAAAACCAAAGTGAGTATTTATGAAAAACTATTTCCCCTCTTACCCTTGTGAACTCATTCTTTCTCAAAAATACATGTTCCTCAAAATTCTTACATTACTACTTAAAATTTGACACACTTGATCACTTCACTAACTTCCTCATCCTTAATTCTTGTAGATGGAGACTCAGTTCAGCAAGTTTTACCAGTTGGGAAACGGAGGTCAGCTGATCTTCGAGAGGGATCTGGATTCACTGTCGGAGTTACTAGGACGCCCACATCCGGAGTTTCTTGGAGCTCAACTTCCAGGACCCCAGGAGGAGACCTACAGTGTCTAGTCACCGCGGATCTTCTGGGAGAATTCAGTTCTCCGTGAGAGAGAACAACTGGCTAGATGGATTAGCCAGGGCAATGCATGAAGCTCTCGCACATCTATGTGCCCTCAGTGTCAACAAGATCCAAGGAACCCGTTTTGCCCACTATGCAAGACGTGACTTCATGGGAATGCCGATGGAGATGCCAAGTCACCCAGAGTTGAGGCGTCAAGTGGAGAACCTTGATTTCTTACTTCATGATAGACAGCAGGAACTGGACAATGCTAGGGAGTTAGCCAACCAGAACCGTGCCATCGTCGACCAGAAGGCCCAGACTTTCGCACTGCTCGTCCAAGATCGCCAGTCTCTTCGTCGCCAACGTGCAAAGAAGGATCGCACCATCGCCCGTCTTCGCAAGAAGGTGGTCGACCTCAAGAATACCGTCAAGGAGCAGGAAGCTCAGCTTGCCTCCAAGGAAGAAGAAGATGAGGGTGAAGACATCCAGGGAGATATGGATTCTTACCTCAGCAACCATGATGACTTTCTGGAGGAGGATGTTGTGGACTTCTACACTGATGATGAAGACTTCGATTTCATCGACGATGAATAGATGCACTAGAGCACTGTCGTAGCATGAGATGTATCATCTCATTGTATCATAGCTTGCAGAATGGTTCTTCAAACCATCTGTTTTCCCCTTTGATTGTTGTGGTGTGTGTTGTATCGGGTGCTTGCTTGCATGAATGAAAAAGAAGTTAGTTGAAAAACCTGAGTCTAACTCAATGTTTTAGCTTTGAAAACCCCAAAACCATGAACCTTAGAATTTCCCTCTTACCCCTATATCTATCTCAATCTTCAGATGACTCGTGGAAACCAAGGAGGGAGCAGCTCGTCGCAGGACCCAATGCTGCAGATCTTGCAGAATCTCATCGCGGACCGTGAAGCAAGAAGGGCCGAGCGTCAAGCCAACTTAGCAACATTGCAGCAGATCGCCCAAATGGCTCTCAACAACCAAGGACATCGAAATAAGGATCACCAAGTATCCAAACTCAAAAACTTTTAGAACACCAATCCCCCAATCTTTAACCAATCTAAAAACCCATTAGATGCTGATGACTGGTTACAGACCATGGAAAACAACTTAGAGATTGCCAGAGTTGATGAGAATGAGAAAGTTCTCTTCGCCACCCACTATCTGGCGGGAGATGCAAGAGCTTGGTGGAATAGCATCCGCAATATGAACCATGGCCAGGTGATGACCTGGGAAGCATTCAAGGTCAAGTTCAGCCGCACCCATGTGCCGCAAGGTCTTGTCAACAGGATGAGAGATGAATTCCGCGAATTGAAGCAAGGAAGGATGACTGTGGTGGAGTACCGTGACAGATTCTTGTCACTTGCCAGATATGCACCGGATGAGATCAACACGGAGGCCAAGAAGAAGGAGAGATTCTTAAACGGACTGCATGATGAGATGCAGACTGTCCTCGTCAACATCCATTTTGATGATCTCGAAGAGCTAGTCGACTCTGCCATTCAGATGGAAGGGAAGATTAACTAGGCAAACGACAACCGCAAGCGTCGTATGATGCAGCAGTCTGGATCCAACAGTCACCAGAAGTACCGTCCCAACCCTTCACCAGGATATGCTCCAAGGAACAACCGACCCCCAAATTCTCACCCAAGCTACCCCAACCGTAGCGGAGGCAATGTGAAGTCCGGAGGAAACAATCACAACTCCGGCAATGCCAACAATTTCAACCGTGCACCTCCCAAGAACAACAACAACAATAACACTGCACCCAGAACTAGCAGCAATGTTGTGCCTGTCGCAGTCAAGGACAAGTCCCAGATCACTTGTTTCGAGTGTGGAGTGAAGGGTCACTACTCCAATGAGTGTCCCAAGAAGACTGCCGCCAATGCCCCTGTGAATGCCCCAACTCAGCAACAGCGTCGTGTTCAACCAGGAAGAAGATTTGCCCCAGGGAACCCGCACAACCGCAACGGTCGTCTCTTCCACATGAACGCAGAAGAAGCCCAGGAAGCGCCAGATGTAGTGCTGGGTATGTTTTCTGTCAACTCAGTTTTAGCAAGAGTATTGTTTGATTCTGGAGCATCGCATTCATTTGTCACCGAAGAATTTGTATGCACTAGTAAGATTCGCCCAACCAACCTGAAGCATGTCATGATAGTTCAAATCCCCGGTTCAACAACAAAAGCTAGAAAAATATGGAAAGATGTACCTATCAGAATACATGGGATAGATTTTTATGCCAACCTAATTGTACTTGGAACCAAAGGATTGGAAGTAGTACTAGGTATGGACTGGATGTCAAGGCATAAAGGACTGACAGACTATGCTAAGAAAGCCATCACCATGACCAGTAGTTCTGGAGTAACAGTAGAGCATATCTCTGAAACCTTACCCCGTCAATTCAAGTGCAACAAGAGTGTAGCCCTGCCCACCATAGACCAAGTCAGAGTAGTCTGTGAATACCCCGACGTATTCCCAGATGAATTGCCAGGTATGCCCCCAGATAGGGATATTGAGTTCATTATCGAACTAATCCCCGGAACCGGACCTATAGCCCAGAGACCCTATAGCATGAACCCCTCAGAGTTAGTGGAACTGAAGAAGCAGTTGGATGCCATGTTAGCAACAGGCTTGATTCAGCCAAGCGCATCGCCATGGAGATCACCAGTGTTATTCGTCAACAAGAAAGATGGAGGCAATCATCTGTGTACAGATTACAGAAAGTTGAATGACGTGACCATCAAGAACAAGTACCCTTTGCCAAAGATAGAGGATCTATTTGATCAGTTGACTGGAGCTCAGGTATTCTCAAAGATTGATCTTAGGACTGGTTATCACCAACTTAAGATTCGTGCAACGGATATTCCAAAGACCGCCTTTACTACTCGCTATGGTTTATACGAGTATACGGTTATGTCTTTTGGATTAACCAATGCCCCTGCTTATTTCATGAATCTCATGAATAAGATCTTTATGAATTTCCTAGATAAGTTTGTAGTTGTGTTTATCGACGACATCCTTATCTACTCCAAGTTAGAAGAAGAGCATGAGCAACATCTAAGAATCATCCTAGAAACCCTGAGAGAGCATCAGTTGTATGCCAAGTTCAGCAAGTGTGAGTTTTGGCTGAAAGAAGTAGGATTCCTAGGACATATTGTGTCTGCCGGAGGAGTCTCTATTGATCCCACCAAGATCAAAGATGTCGAGGAATGGGAAGCCCCAACCAATCAAACCCAAGTTTGTTCATTTCTCGGATTAGCGGGATATTACCGCAAGTTCGTAGAAGGATTCTCGAGCATAGCCCGACCAATGACCCAATTGTTGAAGAAGGACAAGAAGTTTGAATGGACAGATAAGTGTGAAACCAGTTTCCAGGAGCTGAAGAAGAGATTGATATCCGCCCCAATTTTGATCATGCCAGACATCAAGAAGCCGTTTGATGTGTATTGTGATGCATCCAAGATTGGCCTAGGATGTGTATTGATGCAATAAGGCAAAGTCATCACATATCTGTCTCGACAATTGAAGCAACATGAGCAGAACTATCCGACCCATGATCTTGAGCTAGCAGCCGTGGTTCTAGCGTTGAAGACATGGCATCATTATTTGATGGGTAATCGCTATGAGATTTACTCAAATCATAAGAGCTTGAAGTATATCTTCACTCAGAAGGAGCTGAATATGAGGCAAATAAGATGGATAGAGTTAATCAAGGATTATGACCTTGACATTCACTATCACCCCGGTAAAGCCAATGTGGTAGCGGATGCTCTTAGCAGATTGCCGTGTAGGCTTAACACCGTGATCAAGGAGAAGCAACCAAGTTTGTATGAGGAGTTGGAGTAGTTCAGGACTGAGTTAGTTAGCATAGGATTCCTATCTAGCATTGAACTTCAACCCACTTTGATTAGCCAAATCAAGGAAGCCCATAAGGGAAATGAAAGTATCGATGGAATCAAACGTCGTATTGGTACAGGAAAGGTACCTGGATTCACCAAAGACGAAGAAGGAGTATTGTGGTACAAAGGACGTATCTATGTGCCAGCAGATTCGGAGCTGAAGGAAATTATCATGAAGGAAGCTCATGATACTCTTTATTCTATCCACCCCGGAGGAACAAAGATGTATCAGGATTTGAAAGAGCAATTTTGGTGGCACAAGATGAAGAGAGAGATCGGAAGCTACATCGCCAAGTGTGACATCTGCCAAAGAGTCAAAGCAGAGCATCAGAGACCTGCAGGACTATTGCAACCATTGCAGATTCCAGAATGGAAATGGGATTCCGTTGGAATGGACTTTATCACCGGTTTACCTACTTCTAGTAGGGGAAATGACTCAATCTGGGTCATAGTTGATCGACTGTCCAAGGTAGCCCACTTTATACCTGTCAAGACAACCTACCAGAGTGCAAAACTAGCAGAGCTGTACATTGCTAGGATAGTTAGTCTGCACGGAACCCCCAAGACCATCGTCTCAGATCGAGGAACCCAATTTACTTCAAGATTTTGGCAGAAAGTTCAGGAAGGTTTAGGAACCAAGTTGAACTTTAGTACCGCTTATCACCCGCAAAAAGATGGACAAACTGAGAGAGTCAACCAGATCCAGAGGATATGCTTACAGCTTGTGTGTTGGAATACGGATCAAAATGGGAAGACTGCCTACCTTTCGCAGAATTCTCATACAACAACAGCTATCAAGCTAGTTTGCAGATGGCACCATTTGAATTCCTATACCGAAGAAAGTGTCGTACCCCTTTGAATTGGTCGCAAGTAGGAGAGAGTCAGATCTTTGGACCCGACATTCTCCGAGAAGCAGAAGAGAAAGTTCACAAAGTCCATGAGCACCTCAAGACCGCCCAATCCATACAGAAGAGTTATGCTGACAAAATAAGGAGAGACCTGACTTTCAATGTCGGAGATTTCTTATATCTCAAGGTTTCACCATTGAAGGGAACTCAACGCTTTAGTCTGAAGGGAAAGTTAGCTCCCAGATATATCGGACCTTTCAAGATTCTGAACTGCCGAGGAGAAGTATCGTACCAACTGGAACTGCCTGAAGAGATGTCAGCCATCCACAATGTGTTCCATATCTCGTTACTTTGCAAATGCTTGGAAGTGCCTGAGAAGACTGAAGTTTTCAAGAATATCGATCACAGAGCTGTGGAAATCAACAATGACCTGACCTATTGGGAAGTACCCATCCGTATCTTAGAAGAAGCCTACAGAACCACCAGGACCAGGAGTATCAAGTTTCTCAAGATTTAGTGGAGCAACCATACCGAGGAGGAAGCTACTTGGGAACGCGAAGATTACATTAGAACAGAGTTCCTAGATCTCTTTAGTTCCTAGTTTTCTTTGTAAATCTCGGGACGAGATTTTGTTTAAGGGGGGAAGGTTTGTAACATCCCAAAACTTTAATCCAAGCTTATCAAGATCAAATCATCCAAAAATAGGGTTAACAAAAACTTTTCCAAATTTAAAATGAAAGCATTCATATATGTATGCATTTAAAATAGGAGTTGTTTGAATTGCCATGATTGATTGATCCAATGCTTGTAAAATGTTTCTTAGGTGATTTAAACATCATCTACATCATTCCCAAACTTTTCCTAAAGAAAATCAAATAAAAAAGAATTAAAAAGACGGAATGGTCATTTTGGCAAATTTAACTCTCATGCCTACTTTGGCTATTCCTAGTACTCAATTCTTAACAGAAACAATTCTTGATCTTTGTACCCCTTGCTAGTACACATAATAAGGTACCAAGGTCCACCTTTGGATCTATTAAAAACATTTTGTTGACTATTTTAAATGACAGTTTAAAATTGAATCTAATGCATATGCATAGATCACCCCTATTTCAAAAACCATCGATTTGAGCTCCACTTTCAAAACCCTTGCAACCAGAGACTACCTATCACTAGTGGAGATCACTCAAAATTTTTGAAACCAAAATTCAAAACTTTCGTTCATGCGGCCATTTCATCAAACACTTGGCATGCATAATCTCACCTCTAATCCTATCTCACTGTTTACTACAGGGTTTTGCCCCCAATTGATCCCCATTTAATCCCCTTGTCCCCTCTTGATCTAACCAGAGCCTAACCAGCCTCTTCCCTACCCCCTAGCTGCACTGCCATGCCATGCTGAGCACCACCTCGCCGGCCGACAATGCACTCGCAGCAGCAGCCCTCTCCAGCCCCTCTCCTCATGTCTAGCAGCTTGCCAGTGGTCCACCTCCACCGCCCAACCAGCCCCAGGCCAGAGACAGAGAGCAGAGCGGCCAGGAACCGCCGCGCCTGGAGCCGGTCGAGCATGCCGACGCCACCCCCAGAGCACGCCCTGTCCCCGCTCGCACAGACAATCCCTTGGAACCAGCCCGCGCCCGCCGCTCCACCTCGACCTGGAGAACACCCCAGACATCCCCGTTCGCCGCCCAAAGCCTAACAGCCACCGCTCGCCGTGGACACCGCCGCTTCGGCCGCGTAGAGCGCCACCTCGCCCAGACCGCGTGCCACCGCCCCTACGGCCGCATTCAATTCCTAGAGCACCGCCACGGAACCGCCCATCGATCGCCACCACCAGCCATGCCTCTACCCTGTCGTAGCCTTGTCGCCGGAGTCGCCTGCCCATCCCGCTCGGTCTCACCGTCGGGCCTATAAAAGGAGCCCTCCCCGGCCTCTTCTCTCCACACCATTCCACTCCCCTCACCTCTGTGAACCTCACCCACCTATAGCCGGAGCAAGTGGAGCAGCAGCTCGCCGGAATTGGAGCTGGAGCAGCCGCGGCAGGAGGAGAAGGGCGCCGTTGATTGCGACTACCCCAAGCTCCGCCAAGAATCGCCTCGCCGTCGTCTTCCACGTTGTTTGCCCGCCTCGCCGACCCTGCTGGAGCCCTGGTACGCCCCTAGTAGACCCCCACCGAGCCGCTAGGGTTCGAGCTCGTCGGCGACCTGTTCGTCGTTGACGACGACCCTCAGCCGTTGATCTCGCTTCTAATCCTACGGCCCACAGCGCGCGTACCGTTTCGCGTTTTAAGTGCCGGTGACACGTGGGACCCCCCTGTCAGCTGAGCCCCGCGCCGCGGAGCGCCACTGGGCCGGCCCAAGTCCTTTCCCGCGCTAGCCCATCGATTCAAATCTGGATTTTTCTTTTTAGTTAAATCTAGTTTCTGTCCAGTAGTTTGGAAATCAATTCAGAGAGTTTTAGAAATCCAAATTGCATGAAACCAATTTTGTCTGAAAGGTATTAAAATGATCTATCCAAGCCCGTTGGATTAAATTCAGTTAGAGTTATAGATCTCTCCTAATAAAAATAACAAAACAGAAGCATTTGCAACTTGCAACATTTTTATAAAATCAACCAAGTTAGCTTTTGAGTTGATTCCAACTCTCAAAAATCAAATTTCAACATATCTATCTAAATATGTAATAATATTAAGGTTTACATGCAGTGACTTTGGACTAGTACCAAAATAATGCTATATAGGCATTTCTAGTCACTTTAAATCATTAAATAATGAACTTAAACCAAAGTCATATTGATCCAACCCTTAAATCTCATTCCCACATGTTAGAATATGTGGTGATGACATGTGTCAACATGATCCCATGTTTTAAGTGGTGAATATTAAATGTTAGTTAATTTTTCAATGAGTAGAAATTAGTTTTCTAAAATAAAAAGGATGAAACTATTGAATTAAAACTTGTGATGTTTGTGATGATAATAGATCATCAAATGTGTGTTTTAGAATGCTACTTATCCTAGTTAAGTATTGTTTGGTGATTGTGCACTCCCTATGCATTTATAGACGCTAGTACCGACCAAGCTTTCGAGGAGGAGGAGTTCTACCAAGAAGAAGAAGAAGAAAACTTCTACCACTGCACCAACCAAGGCAAGCTATTGTTAGCAATCTAGAATTAAACTAGATGGTTTAGAAAAGATGCCTTAAGCATGCTTTGATCACACCCCTTTTAACTATTAGTACCCCAAGTCTTACCAACAAGTTTTACTCCCCTTAGTATGCAAAGTTCCTTACTTATTTTGAAGGTAGCATAAAAAGTATAGAACTTGACCTACTTACAAACCTTTAGATGTCATTCTATGGTATGAGATTGATCCCGTCTTTCCCCTTTAGTGAACACTCTTAACTTAGTATTTTAGAGTAGATCAAAAACTTGAGTCACTTTGGATGGGAGCACTTGGTGAAATGAATTGTGAAAACCTTGTAATGATGAGTCATTCTATTGAGATGTTTTGACATGTCTTGAGAAACACAACTGGTTTATGATGATGAAAATGACGAGGCATGAGCCTTAACCCTTTTATAAAACCGATGGTTGGATTCGGATGCGATACCATTCCAAATTTACCGTATAACCACATTACCTAAATTGGGTAAGGCTTAGCTGGAAATTTATATGCATTAGTATTAGTTCCCTCACGGGAGAGGTTTGAGCTGAGGCTACCTCTCAATGTTGTCCACCTATGTAGTGCCCAAGATGACTAATGGTCATGGTTGGGAGGCCATGCTCATAGGAGAGGTGCTTATACTAGGGTGTGTAAAGGGAAGGTTATGTTTGATTATATGCATACTAAGTATGATGATTGGAATGGCCGCGTCTGCGGTTATGGACAGTTGGAATGGCCATACTGTTTCTTTGTCAGATGTTTTCTAAATAATTTGAAATGAATGATGAACTTTGACTTAACCACAACAGGGTTGGGTTGATGATAATATCTTCCCAACTGAAGTGATTCTAGAACTTTACTTTATCTTTCTTTGCTTCTGAACTCAGCTTAGGTTTCAAACTTAACTTGATAGTTAACTTAGATTCAGCACTTTAACTTAGAATTATACTCCTTGTTAGTAGTAGTTTGCGAGTACATAAAGAGTACTCATGGCTTTTGTCCCTGGCTATTATCATGGCCAGACTATGAAGGAGATTATCAAGATGATGGTCAGCAGGACGGCTATGATAACTAGGACTATCTGCCTTCGTCAGCATTGCATGTGCCCCTGAAGATGGACCCCACTGCTACGCTTATCCTTTATTTCCGCTGCTTGTTGTATTAAAGACTGGATCATGAGATCCTTATTTTTGTAAAACCTTATGTATGGTTTGTAATGGATGATGTACGGTGATATCCAATCCGTTATGTCTCGCTAAAATGGTAATCCTGGGATTGCGAGGTATAGCATAACGGGCATCTGGGATTAAAAAACCAGGTGTTGACAAGCTTGGTGACAAATTGGCACAGGCTTGCAGCCTGTACGGTCAAAGAAGGATAAAGAGGGACTCCCTAAGCTAATTACGATATCCACGGGGAAACCCTTAATTGCGGTGGTTTGTATGGCTGATTGATCTTACACATTGAAGTGGTTATTTAGAGGTGACCTCACTCTTGGCTCAACAAAGTGGATTGCTATGAGCCTTGTAGTGAATATCTTATTATGGATCTCTCTCCACACATATTATGACACAAGAAGTAAGTTATCTTAATTAATAATAATATCATGCTAGTGGTGTATCCTACATCCCTGAGAACGTTTTAGCCCTATTGAGTTTAACCACGTTTTCACACAACATTGTTACTTGCTTTCTTTTACTCGTTTTATTTACTTTTTTGCACACAACGAAAAACCTTTCAAACATCCTTTACTTGATATCAAAGGCAGCTTACAAGTATCCTTTGGTGGAAAGTGACGAGGGGAATAAAGACCTTAACCAAATAGCTCTATGTGTGTACAATACTCTTATTTAGAATCTAGCTACAATTGATTTGTGCACTTGCAGCCATAAAGCTATTTTCTGGTATTGTTGCCGGGGAGCTAAGTGGTTTTGGTCTTTGTTCTTAGTTGCTTATTCTACTAAAGTTGTTTACTAGTTTCAGGTAAGCACCATAACTGCACTCAGACTGATGAATTAGCTCGATGCAACTAAATACCTTGGAAAGTTCAATAAAGGACTTGTAAAAAAATTCCCGAGTGAGAGCGAACTAGAATATGAGGTTAACCCTCGCTGTATCACTATTATTAAAGAGAAAACTTTTGCAAGAGATGACCCCGATGAGGATGCTTACACTCATTTAATGCATTTTACCGAGTTATGTTGGACACTTAAATTGAGGGGCTATTCTGATGATGAATTGAAACTTAAATTGTTTAGCCAATCTCTAACCAACACTGCTTTTGCTTGGTATAGAATTTACTCTGCAGAGAAAATAGATACCAGGGAAAAACTCAAAGGAGAATTCGTATTTCGATTCTATCTTAAGGTAAAAATGCTGAAGCAAGAAGGGAAATCACAAACTTCAAGAACCGCCCAGGTGAAGGCTTGGTGAGGGCCTTCAAAAGGTATAAGTCCCTTCTTAATAAATGTCCCCATCATGATTTTCCTGAATGGTATGTTTTACATATTTTCTACGGGAGACTTAATCAACAAATTAAACATGAGCTTAACACAAATTTCGGAGGCTCCTTTATGGAATTAACTATAACTAAAGCTTGGGAACTTCTAGAATGGATTCGCCGTAATAGAGAAACATGGGGATTTGATTTAGGCGGCGAAGCAGGTATAGAAATTAAATATGATTGTCTCAATGCTTATAAATAATCTGGTAAAGTAAAAGAAACTGCTGATGAACTCCAACTTGATGATGATATTATTTTGCAAATCCTTCAGTCTTTTACAAAACACATCGAGGCTCGTAAGAAATATTGGCTCCATTATACTCCTCCACCCGAGCCAGTCAAAGAAGTTGATCCAATAACTGCAGCCCATGTTGAGCCATTAAGGGAGATATCCCCATATGTTGAACCCCTTCCTTTTCCAAGTATGGCGAGAAAACATATGATGGCTCAGGAGCTCGAAGATCAACGCGAAGAGGAAAGGCTATTCCTCAAGACACTGGAAGAGGAGGCACAGACAAGAAAAACTGAAGAAGTAAGTATACAGGAGACCGAGGAACCAACGAAGGAGGATATCTTAACCATGTTTGCACATCACAACGTGATAGAGCTGGATACGAAAGCTTCACAGTTCGTTGAAGGGAAGGTAAAAGCTAAATAAGTTGGTAAACTTATTCTTCCTTGTACTTTCGGTGGAACTTCTTATTATGGCCTCTGCGACATAGGAACAGCTGTTAACATAATCCCCTTTAATTTTTATTTAAAAATCCAAAAAGAACTAACCTTAGCTAAATTAGAGGATACTAACATGACTAGAATGCTTGTAGATAAGACACTCAGAGTTCCTATGGGAATAATTATAGATGTTCTAATCTATGTTGGACCATATAAATATCCCATGGATTTTATGCTTATTGATATGCCTACTGATGTTTATTGTCCCATTATTTTCGAAGAACCTTCTTAAACACTGATGCCTCCGATTTTTGCCATCTTCCACTGCGTTTAAACATTGTTTTTGGTCAAGAAATTGCCAAAGACACTCTAAATCCTTGCCACTAATGACTAATAATGGCAAATATATGCAAATCCTCTCTTTGATTTATGTTGTGTAGGAAATCACGGTTTTTAATGTGAAATAAGGAGTCATAATGAAGGATTTTAAGGAAGTACACACGACCAAGTAATTGGGATGATGTAGCAAGGCACCTGAGGCGACGGCTTCGTCTCATCAAACCCTACAACTTACGTGAAGACGTCTATATATTTTGAGGCTCCAGCCACCGGCCAGAGAGCCGCTATCTGAGATTGCATCACAACACCACCAAAGGAGATCCACACCATTGTTCATCACTTCCCCCATCCATCCATCCACTAGCCATATCCATTGCTTTTTTACTTTAGATCTCCTTGTGATTTGGTCACTATTGTAAGAATATTTGATTTCAATCTAAGTATTTGTATGTGTTTTCTATCTCGGATCTATTTGTTATGAGTGAGTAGTCCTCACGGGCTGCGGGTTTGGGAGAAACCTCGCAGCGATTATGTGCATCTAGATCATGGAAGAATTGTTGTTTGTTTGGAATTGTGATTTGTATCTTTTGTTTCTTCGTCGCTTGTCTTGATCTGTGGACTTGTAGGTACACAAGATCCCATAGATTGATAAAGGCTTGAGGTGGGACACTTGGCTAGTGGCGGTCTCATAGGAACCTCAGTGATAGAAAGGGTAGTACGATTTTTGTTTAGTGCCCCATTCAGAATCAGCAACAACATCACTACTTAAAGCTTTGATCTATGTTTTACACTTGATAATCGTTTGTGACCCGTGGCTTTGGTGTGCTCTCGGTTGGATTAAAATGTATTGCTATGCCCGCTACATCATGGGGGCTCTACAATATTAGCATGTGTTGCCCACAAGAGATTATCTCCATTCAAACATTATACATGACTATGCTTATTATCATCTTTTATCCCATTTGATGTGTATCTGCAGGTGGATCTTCAACCCTGGCTTATTTCCATCCATTGGTTCAAACCCATTATAAAGTAAACTAGATTGGTCCGGTCAACTAAGGTAAAACGAACAAACAAAGTCTTGTAGATGTGTCCTTTTTATTACCTTTTAGCAATGCTTTCCTAGGTTCGATTAAACCTAGGTCTTCTAGGGAAAAAGCTATTATACTACATCCATGAATCCGAATCGAAGGTATCAAACACCGAAGGAGCAAACATTGATTACAAAAGACAAATTGTGTCTCACAAGTTTGGTGAAGAGAAAATGAGCTTTCACTTCTCTAAATTTGACCATAAGCCGGCTATCAAAGATTTAGACGATTATGAGTGCGAACAAGAAGAGGAATGTAATATTGTTAATCTAGCTTCAGTAGTCATTGAGACCCCTGATGATGATTTAGCGAGGATTTTAGTCAACAATGATAATATTTTTCAAGATGTAGAAAAATTGGAGATAGACAATTATCTCGACTCCACACCTGAGGTGGACCCCGAGATAAATCAAAAATATAAAGAACCTATAAGAAAAGGAGACGAGGCACCACCACCTCCTATTCTCAAAACTTTACCCAAGGAGTTAATATAAAGGTTTCTTGATGAAACTAACAATTTTCCTGTTATTATAAGTTCCAACCTTGCATAGAAAGATGATGAAAACTTAATGACGGTTCTCCGGATGCATCGGAATGCTCTTGGGTATTTGATGAGTGACTTGAAAGGGATTAGTCCCTCGATAGCCACCCATAGAATATTTATGGAAGAAGGATCCCAACTGGTCGTAGACTTTCAGAGGCGACTCAAACCTCACATGAAAGAAGAGGTAAGGAAGGAAATAATATGTTTGTTAGATGCAGGGATCAACTTTCATGTGGAAGAAAGTTAATGGGCAAGGGCATCTCCACTAGGTTGACCCAACCCGTCCTAGCGTGTCCGAACCTGTCCGCACAGATGCGCACGACGTGCGTGACGCCGCAGCAGCACGACCCATATGTCCAAACGTGTCTGGCTCGACCCATCCATGCATCTAATTTGCATGACCACTAGGTCAGCCCGAACACAGGCGGGTCATGGGCGGGTCCTCCTCGCGCGTGCTAGTGGCCCACCGGCCAGCGACAGGCGCAACCGCGTCGATGATTCAGACGCAATCGGGGCACCGATTCAGATGCAAAGTCTGCGGTATCTATCCAGGGTGATAGACTGATCGGCGGCACCGAGTCAGATGCAAACACGGCAGTCTTCGACATCAATGACGACGGGACGGGGCGTCGCCTGAGTTACCACGCCAGCATTGATGGCGAAGGCGCGAGAACCTATGTGCGCTCCCACCGGCAGGGCTACTTAAGCCGCCCCTGCGGCCATCGATGTTGCACACCTCCCTCCTCTCTCCATCGCCATCGCCATCACCGTAGCCTCAGAGCAAGTTGCCACAGCCACCACCACCACCACCACCACCGCGATAAAAAAGCCGGGGTGGTTCAGGATGTCGAAAAACGACCACGAAGCCGGCGAATCCGGCTCGAGCAGCTAGCGCCGCCAGAGCAGCATGCCATAGTTCACTCGGGGGGTACTACCACCGCCGCCCTGGGCGCAGGACTTCCTCGGCATCCGAGCACCACGTCGGGATGATGCGGAGAAAGCCCGCGACCACCGTTACTTCCGCAGTGCGGAGTGCGAGCGGCGGTGGAGGGAGGGGAGAGGCATCACCAACCATGATGTCTCCCTCCCCATGGGCTAGCACCTCAACTAGGAGCGGGTTCCGGTGCCACCCGCCCTGAAGGACGACAAGGCGCTAGCGACGGAGATGGCCCGCCGCATCCACAAGCTCCCACAGGCCTTCTGGTACGACCACGTGTACCAGAACCCAGTCTTCTGGAGGAAGTTCCTCGACTGGGAGCACACAGCACGCCACCTCAGCGCCTCCTGCAGTGAGTTCGACCCGCTGGGCCCTCGCGACCTCCCTACCATCGAGGCCCCCTCTGACGGCGTCGTCAACCACTCCGAAGCTGACCTCAACGGCGACGACGACGACATCATCGTCAAGGAGGAGGAGGACGAGGCAGAGGGGTCTTCCCCTACATCCGCCACCACGCACCTGACCCAGGAGTACCCGGCGGTCCTGGAGCGGGGCTATGATGAGGACGCTATCCTCGAGCAGGCCATCACGGACAGCGCGAGGGAGGAGGAGGCCATGGGCCTACCAGAGGTTGTGGCATGCGCCATGGTTAAGCATCGTCAATGTTAAGACCACCGCCCCCACCGCAACAGCTATAGGTGTGGGCTGCTCCGCCGGCGTCTCAGTGGTCTTCCCCACCTACGCCGGGGTGGTACGCTCCGCCTGCACTGACGAAAAAGGACGCGTGGCTAGCATGGCCAGACCAGGTGATCGACCACCCGGCACATCTTGTGCCGGCACCAGCTCCGGGTCTGCCACTGCTACACCTCTGGACGCTGCCAGAGTACATCGACCTCGATCTATAGAAGGACGTGGTGGCGACGGGGAGAAGATCATTGGTAGCTAGGGCTCGGGTCGGGGCCAGTTTTTTCTTCTTTTTTATCTTTTTGAATGTAATATATTTTGTTTAATTATGAATGAACTTTGCTAGTTTATTTTACATGTGAATCGTGCCGGTGTGAATTTCAAAAAACCCAACGTGGCCAGGCGGACATTTGGGTCGCGTCGCTGGGCGCGGATGTCCGGATAGGCCGGACCGCGGCCCCAAAGTGACCACGGACCGACCCAAACAGACAAAAATAGATCGTTTTGGTCAGACGTTTGGGACGTCCTGGTGGAGATGTCCTAAGTCTTGTTCATTGTGTTCCTAAGAAAGGTGGATTTACTGTTGTTGAAAATGAACATAATGAGATGATACCTACTAGAACCGTTGTTGGTCATAGGATGTGCATTGACTATAGAAAACTTAATAAGGAAACTAGAAATGATCATTATCCTTTGCCGTTTATTGATAAAACTTTAGAAAGGCTAGCTATGCACTCTCATTTTTGCTACTTAGATGGTTATTCTGCTTTTCTCAAATTGCTGTTCACCCTGATGACCAACTTAAAACTACATTTATCTGTCCTTATAGTCTATATGCCTATCGTCGGATGCCTTTTGGTCTTTGAAATGCCCCTACCACGTTTCAAAGGTGTATCACTGCTATATTCGATTATGTTGAAAGTATTGGATGACTTCTCTGTTTATGGAACTTACTTTAATCATTGTCGACATAACCTTCATAAAGTTTTGCAGAGATGTGAAGACACTAACTTAGTCTTGAACTAGGAAAATGTCATTTTATGGTTCAAGAAGGTATAGTTCTTGGTCAAAAAATCACAAGTAAGGGTATAGAAGTTGATAAAGCAAAGATTGAAGCAATAAAAAGGCTTCCACCTCCTCGAGATGTAAAAGGTATAAGAAGTTTCTTAGGCCATGCTGGATTCTATAGAAGGTTCATGAAGAACTTTTCAAAAGCCGCTAGACCTTTAACTAACCTTTTTCAAAAGGATGTTGTTTTTAATTTTGATAAAAAGTGTCTTGTTTTTTTCAATATATTAAAACAACCCCTTCTTGAAGGTCCTGTTATAAAACCACCTAATTGGAAGAAACCTTTTGATCTATTCTATGAGGCTAGCCATGAATTTGTGGGAGAAATTCTTTGCAAGTATGATGGTGATGATCTTAATTTCATTCATCATGCTGATCGCACCCTAAACGTGGCCCAAAAGAATTACCCTATGGTAGAAAATTAATTTTTCACTGTGGTATTATCTTGTGGCAAGTTTAGATCTTATATTATTGACTCTCGAATAAGAGTGCATACTAATCATGTTGGCTTAAAAGAGATTTTTGAAAGGACTGACGTTAAGCCAAGAACGATCTATTTGACTCTACTTTTGCAAGAATTTTATTTGCAGATCCTCAAAAGGAAAGAAGAGCAGGAGGAGGCATCCATGGACTATAACACCCTCGCCTAATAAGGCTGAGTTCCTGTGTATAGTGCTAATCCCTGGATAGGTTCACTAGCACACACGGTACAAAAATGATACCAAATATAGTTGTGCATCATAAATATAATGAATATGATCTAGAATTTACATTATATTATAGCAGAAACAATACAAGGTAGATCTCCATCCTTCAAATGTGTCGCAGGCGAACAACTGTTGAGTGGAGTCTCGCGACCTATAATGATCACTCAGAAGCGATATAACCTGCAACATGAAACATTGCAGCCATGAATTGTCAATACATTGAATGTATGGCAAGTAGGCTAAAGTGGATTACATCAGATCTATCAAGTACATGCTTATTTGGCTAGGTGGAGTTCAAGCTCATTTGCATAAAGCAATAGTTTTATCCTATCATTTGTAATAAATTAGTTTTCCAATACAATAAATAGGACACTCTGGTTCACTCCCAGGTGCTCCTACCCAATTAAGTTCACCCAACAAGTTTTAAGCAATTGAGAAATCAGGATGAGTGAGAAATATGTCATAGCCTCAGAATTAGGTCACTCAAATTGTCTATAACCAGGGACACAACTAAGTACTTAGATTCGACACCCTGTAGGGGTTCGTACACTTTACCCATGCGACCTGGTAAACCCGCTCGTACCACCACACTCATTTTGTGTCATGGTAGAGAGAAGTTCAAGACGAGTCCATTCGGGAAGAGTTTCCCAAATCCATCCACGCACCGTACTAACCTACACTATTCGACATCTCTGACTACATAGCTTCGAGTCACCATAACCTTCTAAGTCCAGCCAACTAGCCATTTCATTATTGGCACATTGTTCTACATGTAAGCTACCAAATAAAGAAACCAATCTTTTCTTAGTGTCCTGGGTGCCTTTCCGCATTAAACCACCAAAAAATATCAATACCATCACATCCAGGTGATTCATTAATTAAGTTGTTTCGGTTTTCACAAAACAATGCTAGTAGAAACAACTACCATATGTTGTAATCCGAGCCCCCGTCTAACATAGCATGGCTAAGAACATCTAATCATACAGTGGCTTAACTAAAATATATTCCCTACCATAATACATAGGATATAGCATAGCTTATACACATCAATTCCTATACATGCATTCTACAAAAACATCTACAATGCATAGGAAAAACATTAGGACATTTATGACCAAGATAGCACCACTTTCCTTTGTTGTAGATGTAGTCAATTAGATAATCCTCACAATTATAATGGTTGCACTCGTCGCACTCAAAATACTTGCAATCACAATACTCGTAATCATAGCAATTGCGATCATAGTAGTTGCACTCCTCGCAATCTAAGGTTTAAAAAAAGCACAACAATACACTATACAAAACATTGCAATTATGCACAATATAATAAAACAATGATGATAAAATGCATGCCTGACGATTTAATATGTCACAGTGGTTGTAATTAGTTCTCTAAACAATACTAGATCACATGATGCATGTAGAGAATCATTTAATGCATTAGGGTTTTATTATTAATTCTTCATTGTCAATAGAAGAGTTTTAATAGTTCTATTGGAACTTATGTACTAATTGTCATCTTAAAATTAGACCTGGAGTGTACTGGATAGATGACATTAATACAAACAACTAGCAATTGGATTCACCCTAAACAGAGTTGTAGATCTTTTTCTATGACTTAATTACTAAATAATATAGTTTAAATTATTTAAGTAGTTCACCATGACTAAAGAATAAATCTAAGGCCTGATCTAGAATCTACAGGGAATTCTGAATCCAGAGACATATTATTTATATTTTTTGGATCTATGAATAATTTACTATGAATTTATTACTCCAAAAGACTATTAAAACTATTTAATTAATTACCAGTTAACTGTAGCGCGAAAGTTAGAACTAATCTTATATTAATAAATATCTGCAATTATCTTCAATTTAATATATTATATGCAATTTGTTTACACAATATGAATTTGTTATTGATTTTACAAGTTAGATCTATAATATAAAATTTTAAATTCGAACGGAATATTCGCTGATCGACACCCAGTGATGCAGCATATACCTATTCCGTTGACTAGAAGTTTAATTCGGCGACATTTACGTGGCGATAATGAGGCAGCTAACCGGGACGATTGAATCTCGACCTTCGATCTGGGACCGGTGGCTCCAAATAGGCTCGATTTTGCCTCAGAAAAGATTAGAAACGGATCTATGTTAGAGAGATAAATTCGTAGATCAAATCAAAAAAATTAACATAAAAGTTGTGGAGAATCATTAGATCTACCTTTTCACCAAAGTAATTTGCATTTGAAGAAATGAGCACGAGTAAATCTTGGAATTACGCCACCAGATCTGAAATATTACGTTGCAAAATTCTTCGGCTATGGGGGATAAAAATATGTGAGATTCGTCTGAATTAAAAGATTTCGACAAGATCTACAAGTTTTGTGTTGGACTCGAAGACAACTGATGAAGTTTAGATAGGTTTAGAAGTGAAATATGGTTCGGAAAGGTGTAGATTCAGGATTTTGAGCAGGAAAAGTGATATAGTTGTGGCTCCGGGGAACTATATAGGGATTTAGGACCGTGATAAGATAGAGCTTGGAGTGGAGAATAAGTATAAACAAACGAAAGTCAATTTGGAGTTGTAGATTAAAAAATATAAAAGTTTGAGTAGAGATAATTTACAAAACAGATTTCCGCACGTTTTAAGATGCAAACTTGGATCAATCCCTCTAGTTCGAGTGCTCCTACCGTCGCTCGCTAGCTGGGCCACCAGCTGGCTTGGCTGGCCCATTTTTGTTTTTTCCTTTACTCTTACTCTTACTTTTTATTTTTTCTTTTCTATTTTTGGTATTTTCTTTATATCTTTTTGAAGGAAATATGTCCTGAGAGACAATAATAAAGTTGTTATTATATATTCCTTATACATGATAGATGTTTATTTTACATGCTAGAAATGTATTGATTCGGAAACATCAATACATGTGTGTTTAATAAACAAAAAGGGTTCCTAGTCATGCCTCTCTTATAGACTAGCTTGTTGATTAACAGGATGATCAAAGTTTCCTGATCATGGACATTGGATGTTGTTAATAACAAGGTCACACCATTGGTGGAATGATGTGATGAACATTGATCCGAAGTATAGCATTACGATCAAGTCATTGTGTTTATATTGCTATAACATCATACGAAGTAATCTTTATCCTTAGACCATGAGATCATGTTAATTGCTAACACCGGAAGATTATCTTGATAACATCAAACGTCACACCGTAACAGGGTGACTATAAAGATGGGTTCAGTACTACGAAGGTGTTATGTTGAGGCTCATGGATCAAGAGTGGAATTTTTCAATCCAGATGACGGATAGATATACTCTGGACCCTCTCGGTGATATCACATTAGGATAGCTTGCAAGCAAGTGATGTGATCACTAGAATGTTATATCACAGGAACGAGAAAAGAGTGCATGTCGGTAACGAGATCAAACTAGGTATGGAGATACCAATGATCGAATCTCGGACATGTAATATATCGAGAGACAAAGGGATTTAGTTACAAGCGTTAAAGGTTCTCACGATCACAGGAGTCACCGTTGAATGTGTAGGAGTCAGTACGGATCTCTAGGTCTCGCTGCTGATTATTGATCGGAGAAGGGTCTCGATCATTTCTGCATTATTCACGAACCGTAGGGTGGCACACTTAAGAGTTACCGGACACCATTTTGGAGCACATATGTTTCAGACGAAAGAATTGCAAAGCGCAGGAATTTTTCAATAGAAACCGGAAATTGTTTCGGGTGAAATTGCAGAAGGTGGTTCTGCATGTGATATTGAAATATTGCAAGGGGCTATGTTGTTGGAATTATGCCCTAGAGGCAATAATAAAGATGTTATTATTATAATTCTTGTTCATGATAAAGTTTATATTCCATGCTAGAATTGTATTAAGCGGAAACATTAATACTTCTGTGGTTTGTGAACAACACCGTGTCCCTAGTACGCCTCTATGGACTAGCTCATTGATCAATGATGGTTAAGGTTTCCTAACCATAGACATGAGTTGTCAATTGATAATGAGATCATATCATTGGGAGAATGATATGGTGGACAGACCCAAACTAAGCAAAGCAATTAGATCGTGTCATCGTGTTCGTCTTTGCGAAGCTTTTCTTATGTCAAATATTGTATTCCTTAGACCATGAGATAATGCAACTCCCTGGTATCGGAAGAAAGCTTTGAGGTCATCAAACGTCATCCTATGAGAGGGTGATCATAAAGGTGTCTCTCAGGTGATCGGAAAGTATCTGTTGGGTTGTATGTATCGAGATGGAATTTGTCCCTCCCAAGTCAGAGAGATATACTTCGGGCCCACTCGGTAATCGATATCAACACCGCTTGCAAGCATGTGGTTAAGGAGTTGATCACAAAGTGATATCGGATTACGGAACGAGTAAAGTACTTGCTGTGAACGAGATTGAACTAGGTATGACGATACCGACGATCGAATCTCGGGCAAGTAAAATATCGCGAGACGAAGGGAATATATATATGGGATTGATTGAATCCTGGCATCGTGGTTCATCCGATATGATCATCGATGAATGTGTGGGAGTCAATATGGGTGCCTGCACCCGCTGTTGATTATTGATAGAAGATCATGTCCAGATATTCCCGAACTGCAGGTCACACACTTAACGTGTCTTGACGCTAGGATAGATTGGATAATTGGTTTATGAGTTTTTGTTCGGAGTCTCGGATGGGATCCGGATATCACGAGAGGTTCCGGAATGGTCCTAAGAATAAGATTAATATAAGTCAGTGCAGTTTTTCGAGTTCGGAATTGTTAAAGTTAATCGGTATTGTACCGGAAGCTTCTAGAACCTTCCGGAAGGGGGCCAACGTGGTTCCACCTTCCGGGAGGAGGCATGGGCCTATGAGGGGGTGTCCTGGCCGCATTGGGCCAAGGGGCACAAGGCCCCATAGGGCCCAGCCGATCCTAGAGAGTTTAAATCGTTTAAACTAGAGATAAGATAAGATAGGATTTCTAGATAAGGGAGAGTTTAAATTGTTTAAACTAGAGATAGGCTTGGAGGAGAGGCTAGGGCTGGCCGCCCCCCTCTATAAATAGAGGGCTGGTGCGCCCCCTTCCCCCTACACACACCTTCCTCCAACCCTAGTTGCCCTGCTGCCCTTCCACTCTCCCTCCCGACTGTTTGTAGGCGAAGCTCATGCAGAAATTCTCCACCATATACACCACGCCGTCGTGCTGTAGATCCAATCCATCTCTCCACCATACTCGCTGGTCCGAGGAAGAAGGAGACGTCGAGGTGCTGCACGTGTGCATCTCACGGAGGCACCGCCACTTGTGGTGCTAGATCGGATCGGATCGCGAGGAGGAGAAGCGAGTACGACTACATCACCCACGTTCCGGGCGAACATTCCGCTGTGCGAATCTTCAAGGGTATGAAGATCTAATCCAATCTCTCTCGTTGTTTTCATCTCCTAGATTAGATCTTGGCTTTCCCTCTATTCGCTTCCATAGAAAATTTTGATTTACTATGCTGCGAAACCCTTCAGTGGTATCAGAGCTAGATCTATGCGTAGATGTGATTCACGAGTAGAACGCAACATGGTTGTTGCGGGTGTTGATGTTTTCTGTTGCAAGCCTCTTGTTTGTGTTCTTCTTATGACGCGGCATAGTGAGATTGAAGCGGTCCAGGCCAACCTTACGCGACGTCGTTCGCGAGACCGTCTCCGCACTTGACGTGTGGCTTGTTCCACACATGCGGCTGGTGGATGTCAGTTTCTCTCACTATAGTGTTCATGGGATTAACACCGGAGTTTGGAAACCATAATATCACCGTTGTGGCTTTCCGTAGGTAAGAATCATTCTTAGCATCTACTCCCATAAGCCACGTAAAACATGCAACAACAAAGTAGAGGCGTCTAACTTGTTTTTGCAGGGAGTGTTTTCGTGATATGGTATGGCCCAAGATGTGATGTGTATAATGTATGCGATGATCATGTTTTGTAATGTTTCACGACTTGCATGTCGATGAGTACACAACCGGCAGGAGCCATATGGTTGTCTTTATAATTGTGTATGACCAAGAGTCAACTTCTTATACGCCTATGTACTAGCTTTACTTTATCGCTACGTAGTCAGCAAGAGTTGTAGTTGCTATTCGTGGTGGAGGTAATCATGGTGGAGTGATGGAGATCATGCCGGAATGCACAAGATGGAGATCATTGTCAAGATTGGCTATACCATGTCACATAAAGTTATATGCATGTGATGTTTATCCTTTATGTATCTTATTATGCTTAGATCGCGATGGTAGCATTATAAGATGATTCCTCACTTAAAGATCAAGATAAAACTGTGTTCTCCCCAAGTATGCACCATTGCGAAAGTTCGTCGTGTCCAAGCATCACGTGATGATCGGGTGCTATAGACTCTACGCTCACATACAACGGGTGCAAGCCAGTTTTGCACACGCGGAAATACTTGGGTCTAACTTGACGAGCCTAGCATGTACGCATGGCCTCTAACACAAGAACCGAAAGGTTAAGCATGAGTCATATGAATGATATGATCGACACTTCGTTGTCCACCATTGAAACCACATCTCTTCTCGTGAAGATCGGATTAGGTGTGGTGAATTTGGATCGTGTTCACTAAACAACTTGAGGGATGTTGAATTTAGTGGGAGTTCATCTAGTAATTTGATTAAGTTGAACTATTTATCATGAACATAGTCTAAATTGTACTTGCAAATACTGTAGATCACATGGCCAAGTCCAACTTCAACTTCAACGTTTTTGCTGAGAAAGAAAAGCTTAGAAACAATGGGTCTAACTTCACCAACTGGTTCCGCAATCTAAGAATCATTCTGTCTGGCGGACAAAAGGACTATGTCCTTGAAAAAGCGTTAGGTAACCCCCCTGCTGCAACTGCGCCGGCTGATGAGAAAGCTGTCTATCAGTCGCGCAAAGATGATTATGGTGTGATTAAGAGCACCATGTTGTTTGCTATGGAACCGAACTTCAAAATCGTTTTGAAAACTATCCCGTCCCTTTGAGATTCTCAAGAGTTGAAAACCATGTTTCGCACTCAGCCCGCTCGAGAGATATGAGATCTCCGAAGTTCTTTAACTACAAGATGGAGGAAGGAGTTCCTAGTGAGCACGCCATTAAGATGTCGGGCTACACTCAATGCCTTGAGCAACTGGATCAAGATTCCAGAGGAGCTCAAGATTGACAGTGGTTCGCAATCACTCCTCCCAGCCTACAAAAGTTTTGTAGTGACTCATAATTAGATTGGTTCCACTGATACGATCACCGAGCTCTTCGCAAAGTCAAGGCTGCGGAGGTGGACATCAAGAAGGATAATCATGTGTTGATGGTCAACAAGCCCTCCTTTAAGAAAGGTAAAGGCAAAGAAGCCCTTCAAGAAAGGCGGCGCGTTGCTGCCCTCGCTGAGAAGAAGCTCAAGTCTGGTCCCAAGCCGACATCGAGTGCTTCTATTGCAAGGACAAGGGTCACTGAAGCGCAATCGTCCAAGTACTTAGCGGACAAGAAGGCTGGCACCATCAAAGGTATATTTGATATACATGTTATTGATGTTTTCCTTACTAGCCCTCGTTGTAGTGCCCGGGTATTTGATACCGTTCAGTTGCTAATATTTGTAACTCAAACAGAGCTACGGAATAGACGGGCTTGCGAGGATGAGGTGACGATGCGCTGGCAACGGATCAAGAGTTGATGTGATGGCCGCACGCCTCCTTAGTTTTACCTTCGGATTAGTTTTAAACCTTAATAAGTGTTATTATGTGCCCGTTGAGCATGAACATTATCTCCGGATCTTGTTTATTGCAAGACGGTTATTCATTTAAATCGGAGAATAATGGTTGTTCTATTTCTATGAGTAACATCTTTATGGTCATGCACCTATTGTGAATGGTTTATTTCTTCTAAATCTCGAAAGGATGAAACACACATCCATAACATTGAGGCTAAGAGATGCAAAGTAGATAGTGATAATACTACTTATTTGTGGCAATCGCTGCCTAGGTCATATTGGTGTAAAGCGATGAAGAAACTCCATTCGATGGACTTTTGGAGTCTCTTGATTTTGAATCATTTGACACATGCGAACCATGCCTCATGGGCAAGATGATCAAAACCCCGTTCTCCGTATGATGGAGCGAGCAACGGACTTGTTGGAAATCATACATACCGATATATGCGACCAATGAGTGTTTAACGCCGGTGGATATCGCTATTTTCTCACTTTACCGATGACTTAAGTAGATATGGGTATATCTATTTAATGAAACATAAATCTGAAACGCTTGAAAAGTTCAAAGAATTTCAGAATGAAGTGGAGAACCATCGTAATGTAAAGATTAAGTTTCGCGATCCGATCGTGGGGAATATTTGAGTTATGATTTTCTCACGCATCTCAAAACAAGTGGAATCGCTTTCACAACTCACGCCACCCTAACACCACAAGCGCAATGGTGTGTCTGATCCGGAATCGAACCCTATTAGATATGGTCCGATCGATGATGTCTCTTACTGATTTGGTTGCTATCATTTTGGGATTATGCATTAGAAACCGCTGCATTCACTTTAAATAGGGCTCCATCTAAATCCGTTGAGACACCATATGAACTGTGGTTTGGTGCTAAACCTAAGTTGTCGCTTAAAGTTTGGGGATGCGGCTTACGCCAAGAAGTTGATGCCGACAAGCTCGAACCCAAAGCGAGAAATGCGTCTTCATAGGATACCCTAAGGAAACTATTGGGTATACCTTCTATCACGTAATCAAGGCAAAGTGTTTGTCGTGAAGAACGGTTCCTTTCTTGAGAAGGAGTTTCTCAAAGAAGTGGGAGGAAAGTAGAGCTAGACGAGGTTATTGAACCTTCTCTTGAATTGGAGAGTAGCGCAGCACCTGAAATTGATCCAAGGTCACCGCACACCAACAATAGAGGAAGCTAATGACAAGGATCATGAAGCTTTGGACGATGTCGCTATCGAACGTCGCGGTCGACAAGGTCGCGTGCTCCCGAGTGGTACGGCAAACCCTGTCTTGACTGTCTTGTTAGTAGAAGATAGTGAACCTACGAACTATGAGGAAGCGATGATGAGCCCAGACTCTGAGAAATGGCTAGAAGCCATGAAATCCGAATTGGGATCCATGAGCGAAAACCAAGTATGGACTTTGGTGGACCCTCCTAGCGACCGAAAGGCCGTTGAGTGCAAATGGATCTTCAAGAAGAAAACGGACGCGATGGTAATGTTACCGCCTATAAAGCACGGCTTGTTGCGAAAGGTTTTCGACAAGTTCAATGTGTTGACTACGATGAGACTTTCTCTCCGTAGCGATGTTTAAGTCCATTCGATTTTATTAGCAATTGCTGCATTTCATGATTATGAAATATGGCGGATGGATGTCAAGACTGCCTCGATGGCAACATTGATGAAGAGTTGTATATGATGCAACCCAAGGTTTTGTCGATCCTAAGGATGCAGATAAAGTATGCAAACTTCAGCGCTCCATTTATGGACTCAAGTAAGCATCTCGGAGTTGGAACCTTCTTTGATCAAGTGATCAAGAGCTTTGGATTTGTTCCAAATTGCTACGAAGCTTGCATCTACAAGAAAGTGAGTGGGAGCTCGGTGACGTTTCTGGTACTATATGTGGATGACATATTGATTATTGGAAATGACATTAACATGCTTAACGATGTGAAGAGTTATTTGAACAAGTGTTTTCAATGAAAGACCTAGGTGAAGCTGCTTATATATTGGGCATCAAAATCTATAGAGATAGACAAAGACGCGATAGCTTTAAGCCGTAGTACATACCTAGACAAAGTTCAAAAGGTTCGTAATGGATAAGGCATCGAAAGGTTCAAAGGCCTATGTTGTCGAGTAAGATATTGAGCAAGGCTCAGGTCCAGCCACGGTAGATGATAGGGAAGCTATGAGCAAAGTGCCTTATGCCTCGCCATAGGTTCCATCATGTATGCCATGTGTACTAGACCGGATGTGTCCAATGCTCTTAGTTTGACGAGCAGATATCAAAGTGATCCAGAGTGGAACATCGACAGTGAAGAACATCCTAAGGTACCTAAATAGGACTAAAGAAATGTTCTTAGTCTATGGGGTGATGAACAGCTCGTCAGAAAAGGTTACGCTGATGCTAGTTTCGACACCGACAAGGATGATTCTAAATCTCGACAGGATACGGTATATTTTGAATGGAGGAGCTGTGAGTGGAGAAGCCGCAAGCAAAGCGTGATCGCGGGATCTACAGAGAAGCGGAATACATGGCTGCAGCAAGCGTCAAGTGAAGGAGTTTGGATCAGAAACTTCATCATCGAGCTTGTGGTTCCGAGTGCATTGGACCCATCGGAGATATTGTGTGACAACACGCGCCATAGCACTCGCTAAGGAACCAAGGTATCATCCAAAGACCAAGCATATCAACTGCAAGTTTCATATAATCCGAGATTATATAGCGATGGAGATCCAAGATCAGCAAAGTACATACAGATCTGAATGTCGCAGATCCATTGACTAAACCTCTTCCACGTAAAACATGATCAGACCTCAAAGGCCATGGGTGTGAGATTGTTGCCAAATATAAACTAGATTATTGACTCTAGTGCAAGTGGGAGACTGTTGGAATTATGCCCTAGAGGCAATAATAAAGATGTTATTATTATAATTCTTGTTCATGATAAAGTTTATATTCCATGCTAGAATTGTATTAAGCGGAAACATTAATACTTGTGTGGTTTGTGAACAACACCGTGTCCCTAGTACGCCTCTATGGACTAGCTCATTGATCAATGATGGTTAAGGTTTCCTAACCATAGACATGAGTTGTCAATTCATAATGAGATCATATCATTGGGAGAATGATATGGTGGACAGACCCAAACTAAGCAAAGCAATTAGATCGTGTCATCGTGTTCGCTTGTAAGCTTTTCTTATGTCAAATATTGTATTCCTTAGACCATGAGATAATGCAACTCCCCGGTATCGAAGAAAGCTTTGAGGTCATCAAACGTCATCCTATGAGAGGGTGATCATAAAGGTGTCTCTCGTGTGATCGGAAAGTATCTGGGTTGTATGTATCGAGATGGAATTTGTCCCTCCCAAGTCGGAGAGATATACTTCGGGCCCACTCGGTAATCGATATCAACACCGCTTGCAAGCATGTGGTTAAGGAGTTGATCACAAAGTGATATCGGATTACGGAACGAGTAAAGTACTGGTGAACGAGATTGAACTAGGTATGACGATACCGACGATCGAATCTCGGCAAGTAAAATATCGCGAGACGGGGAATATATATATGGGATTGATTGAATCTCGCATCGTGGTTCATCCGATATGATCATCGGCGAATGTGGGAGTCAATATGGGTGCCTGCACTTCGCTGTTGATTATTGATAGAAGATCATGTCTGCATATTCTCGAACCCGCATGGTCACACACTTAACGTGTCTTGACGCTAGTATAGATTGGATAATTGGTTTATGAGTTTTTGTTCGGAGTCTCGGATGGGATCCGGGATATCACGAGAGGTTCCGGAATGGTCCGGAGAATAAGATTCATATAAGGCATTGCAGTTTTTGGAGTTCGGAATTGTTCCGGGTTAATCGGTATTGTACCTAAGCTTTAGAACCTTCCGAAGGGGGCCAACGTGGTTCCACCTTCCGGAGGGGGCATGGGCCTATGAGGGGGTGTCCTGGCCAGACAATAGGGGCACAAGGCACCATAGGGCCTAGCCGATCATATAGAGTTTAAATCGTTTAAACTAGAGATAAGATAAGATAGGTTTTCTAGATAATGGAGAGTTTAAATTGTTTAAACTAGAGATAGGCTTGGAGGAGAGGTAGGCTGGCCGCCCCTCTATAAATAGAGGGCTGGTGCGCCTCTTCCCTACACACACCTTCCTCCAACCCTAGTTGCCTGCCGCCTTCCACTCTCCCTCCCGATCGCTTGTAGGCGAAGCCTGCAGAAATTCTCCACCATATACACCATGCCGTCGTGCTGTAGATCCAATCCATCTCTCCACCATACTCGCTGGTCCGAGGAAGGAGGAGACGTCGAGGTGCTGCACGTGTGCATCTCACGGAGGCACCGCCACTTGTGGTGCTAGATCGGATCAGATCGCGAGGAGGAGAAGCGAGTACGACTACATCACCCACGTTCCGATTTAACGTTCACAGGCGAATCTTTAAGGGTATGAAGATCTAATCCAATCTCTCTCGTTGTTTGCATCTCCTAGATTAGATCTTGGCTTTCCCTCTGTTCGCTTCCGTAGAAAATTTTGATTTACTATGCTGCGAAACCCTTCATATATTTGAATGTTTGTTAATTAAAGTAATTAACAAAATTCTGAATAAATTTAATAAAAAGAGTTTTATTAAATGAGAGAGCATTAAGTTGGGAGAAATTTAATGCATATTAAGTGGAGACTTTAAAAGGGAATGTGAAGAGGTATTTTAATGTGGAGGGGTTACCACCACATGAATGGGGGAGGTGAGGGGTCACCCCCCATGCGCCGGCCATGGAGAGAGGGGGCACCCCCCCTCCTTCTATAAAAGGCCACCCATTCCCTCCTTCATCCTCACACCTTCTTGTGAAGGATCTCTCTCCCCCTCTAGAATTATTCCCCCATGGTCTCGGATTAGCGAGATACATGTTCCCGGTGGCATTTCGTCTGGAAGGAGTTGTTGCTCACCGGATCGCTGGAGCGAGGAGGTGGAGGTTGTCCGTGGCTTGAACGTGTGTGCAGTGTGGATGCGCTGCTGAGTTGGCGCCGGACTTCCTCACGATCTTGAGATCGGCAAGTGTACGACTACATCAACCACAGTTCCTACCGTTAAAAAGCTCGTTGTCTACGACGGCGTTCTCGCTGGATGTATGTCCACCCGCTGCTTTGTACCTAGTAGATAGATCTTGGCGTAGTTCACACCGTAGGAATTTTTTGTTTTCTATGCATGGACCCAACAAAGGGTATCAGAGCCTGATTTATGCGTAGGTGCTTAGCACGGGTAGTACACATATGGTTGATATGTGGGCGATGATGATCATGTTATTGCATCTTCTATGTATTTTGGATATTGGTGGCATAGTGGGATGAAGCGGCCCGGACCAACTTTACATGCCATCGTACATGAGACCGGTTCCACGACTGACATGCAACTTGTTTTGCATAAGTGGCTGGCGGGTGTCTGTCTCTCCTACTATAGTCAATATTTGATTTACAACGAGTTGCTAATAACTTGGTTATCCTCGTTGTGGTTCATGTTCGTAGGTAAGAACGATTCTATCTCTGAAAGCCCTAAGACACGTAAAACTTGCAATTGATAAATTAGAGGCGTCTAGTTTAGATCGTTGCTGGGCTAGTGTGTTGATATGGTATTGTTGTAAGTAGATGTATGGTGGATACTCTTACAACACACTCAACGTGTAAGTTCCATAGACCTTGGCCTTACACACAAAGGAATGATAGAGATCATACCATGATGCAAGTGATAGAGATCAAATGCATGGACCATATCATCTCACTTTACACATTAGATGTTAGCATCTTATACTGCTAGTTTGGCGCGTTTGATAGCATTATAAGATGATCCCTTATTTAGATATCAAGATAAAAATGTGTTCTTCCTTGAGTATGCACCGTTCTATGGATCGTGTTTCGAGACATCACGTGATGATCGGGTGTACTCGAATGTACGCTTTCATAGGAAGGGGTGTAAGACAGTTTTACACACGCGAATACTAAGGTTCTTACTTGGTGTGCCTAGCATGTACAGACATGGCCTCGGAACACGGACCGAAAGGTTAAACATGAGTCATATGGTTGATATGATGCCCATATAGATTCTCGCCTTTGAAGCTATATCAACTCACGTGATGATCGAACTTGGTATAGTGGATTTGGTTCATGTAATCACCAAAAGGACACGAGGGATGTCGTTTTTGAGTGGGAGTTCATTAGTAATTTGGATTAGTTGAACTCAATCTATCATAAACTTAGTCTAAATAAACTTTACAAATTCTATTGTAGATGGCACCACCTGCTTTTAATTTCAATGTGTTCATGGAGAAAGAGAAACTTGCTGTGAATGGTACCAACTTCACCAACTGGGCTATGAATTTGAGGATTCTCCTCACTGCTGCACAAAAGCAATATGTGCTAGATGCGCTGCTAGGCCCCCCACCAGCTCCTGATGCCCCTGACGAGGAAAAGAATGTCTATGTGACTCGTCAGGAGGACCACAACTTAGTTCATTGCGGCATACTGTATGGGCTAGAGCCAGAACTTCGAAAGTGTTTCAAAAATGGCAATGCCTTTGATACCATGGGAGAATTGAAAATGATTTCGATATCGATACTACCGTAGAGAGTTATAATGCTATAGAAAAGTTCTTTAGCTGCATAATGGAGGAAAACAGCTCCGTTAGTGAGCACGTACTCAAAATGTCTGGGTACGCCAATAAGCTTGTGTCCTTGGGAATAACGATTCCCATTGACTTAGGCATACATCGTGTTCTCTAATCTCTGCCACCTAGCTACAAGAGCTTCGTGATGAACTATAATATGCAGGGCATGAAGAAGTCTCTTCCCGAGCTTCTGTCAATGCTTAAGACTGCAGAAGTGGAGATTAGGAAAGAACATCAAGTGTTGATGATCAATAGGACCACCGGTTTCAAGAAGGACAAGAAAGGCAAGCACAAGGGAAACAAGGGTGGCAAGTCTATTGCCACGCCTGAAAAGAAACCCCGGGTTGGCCCTAAGTCTGACACTGAGTGCTACTATTGCAAGGATCGCCATTGAAGCTTAATCGCCTCTAAGTATTTGGCGGACAAGAAGTCCAGCAAGGCAAACAAAGGTATATGTGATATACATGTTATTGATGTGTACTTGACTAGTACTCGCAGTAGCACCTGGGTATTTGATACCGGATCGGTTGCTAGCGACAGCTAGCAAGGGATGAGGTCAGGATGCGGGTCGACAATGGATCAAGAGTTGATGTGATCGCCGTCAGGACGCTACCTCTCCATTTGCCATCGGGATTAGTTATAAACCTAAATAATTGTTATTTGGTGCCCGTGACCGAGCATGAACATTGTATCTGGATCGTGTTTGATGCAAAGTGGTCATTCCTTTAAATATGAAAACAATGGTTGTTCGATTTATAAGAATGATATCTTTTATGGTCATGCACCTATGTTGAATGGTTTATTCCTATTGTATCTCGATAGTAATATTACACACATTCATAATGTTAATGCTAAAAAGATTAAACCTTATGATGATATGTCTACATATATGTGGCACTGCCGTCTAGGTCATATTAGCGTTAAACGCATGAAGAAACTCCATTCTGATGGACTTTTGGAATCACTTGATTTTGAATCATTTGATTCATGTGAGCCATGCCTTATGGGCAAGATGACTAGAACGTCATTTTCCGGTTCAATGGAACGGGTGACAGATCTATTGGAAATCATACATACTGATGTGTGTGGACCAATGAGTGTGTCGGCGTGAGGTGGATATCGTTATTTTGTTACTTTCACAGACGATTTGAGTAGATATGGGTATATCTATTTGATGAAACACAAGTCTGAAACTTTTGAAAAGTTCAAGGAATTTCAGAATGAAGTGGAAAATCATCGTAATAGAAAGATCAAGTTTCTACGGTCTGACCGTGGAGGAGAGTATCTAAGTTACGAGTTTAGCACACACATGAAAGAGTGTGGAATAGTTTCACAACTCACGCTTGGAACACCACAACATAATGGTGTGTCTAACGTTAATCGTACCTTATTGGATATGATTCGATCTATGATGTCTCGATCGACTTACCTCTGTCATTTTGGGGTTATGCACTGAAACAACTGCATTCACTTTAAATCGGGCACCATCTAAATCCGTTGAAACGACACCGTATGAATTATGGTTTGGAAACAAACCTAAGCTGTCATTTCTTAAGGTTTGGGGATGCGATGTTTATGTGAAGAAACTTCAACCGGATAAACTCGAACCCAAAGCAGAAAAATGCGTCTTCATAGGATACCCTAAGGAAACAATTGGGTATACCTTCTATCACAGATCCGAGGGCAAGGTTTTTGTTGCCAAGAATGGATCCTTTCTTGAGAAGGAGTTTCATAAAGGTGTGAGTAGTCGGAAGGTAGAACTCAAGAGGTTATTGAACCTTCTCTTCATGGAATGGCGAGTGGCGCGAAGACCAAAGTTGTTTCGAGTTGACTTCACCGATGAAGAGAGAGCTAATGATAATGATCATGAAACTCAAAGAGGACACTCGAACCTCGCAGTCAAGCAGACACGGCAGCCTCCTCAGACTGCATTTACAATCCTGTTGTGAATTTCATGGTTGATGAAATGGATGACTCTGCGACGTATGAAGAAGCGATGATGAGCTCGGATTCCAACAAATGGCTAGAAGCCATGAAATCGGAGATGGAATCCATGTACGAGAACCAAGTTTGGAACTTGGTGGACTTACCTCACGACCGAAAGGCCGTTGAGAATAAATGGATTTTCAAAAGGAAAACTGATGCTGATGGTAATGTGACCATCTATAAGGCTCGACTTGTCACAAAGGGGTTTCGACAAATTCAAGGAGTTAACTACGCTGAGACATTCTCTCCCGTAGCGATGCTTAAATCGGTTAGGATTATGTTAGCAATTGCTGCATATTTCGATTATGAAATATGGCAAATGGATGTCAAAACTGTGTTCCTCAATGGTAAGATTGAAGAAGAGTTGTATATGATACAACCTAAGGGTTTTGTCGATCCTAAGGATGCTAATAAGGTGTGCAAACTTCAGCGATCCATCTATGGACTGAAGCAAGCATCACGAAGTTGGAATCTCCGCTTTGATGAGGTGATCAAAGAGTTTGGATTTGTCCAAACTTATGGAGAGGCTTGTATTTACAAGAAAGTGAGTGGGAGCAATGTGGCATTTCTGATATTATATGTGGATGACATATTATTGATTGGAAATGATATAGATCTTTTAAACAGTCTTAAAAGTTATCTAAACATCAAATTTTCGATGAAAGACCTTGGTGAAGCGTCATATATATTAGGCATTAAAATCTATAGAGATAGATCAAGGCACCTAATTGGGCTATCGCAGATTACATACCTTGATAAGATATTAAAGAAGTTTAATATGGACGAAAGTAAGAAGGGGTTCTTACCTATATTGCAAGGCAAGACATTGAGTAAGACTCAAAGTCCGGCTACGGTGGAAGAAAGAGAGATGATGGATAAGATCCCCTATGCCTCGGCCATAGGCTCTATTATGTATGCCATGCTATGTACAGGACCGGATGTGGCACATGCTATTAGTTTGACTAGTAGGTACCAATCTGATCCGTGTTCTAACACTGGATAGCGGTAAAGAACATCCTCAAGTACTTGAGAAGAACTAAGGATATGTTTCTCATATACGGAGGTGAAGAAGAGCTAGTCGCTAAGTGTTATGTCGATGCTAGCTTTGACACCGATCCGGATGACTCTAAGTCTCAATCCAGATACGTATTTCTCTTGAACGGAGCAGCAGTTAGTTGGAGGAGTTCCAAACAACATGTGGTGGCTGGATCAACAATGGAGGCGGAATATGTTGCTGCTTCAGAAGCGGCGCAGGAGGCGGTTTGGATGAAAGAGTTCATTACGGAACTGGGTGTGGTTCCCAGTGCGTTGGACCCAATGGTGATCTATTGTGACAACAATGGAGCCATAGCCAATGCAAAGGAACCAAGGTCTCACAAGAATTCCAAAAATATTAAGCGTCGGTTTCACTCCATCCGCGAGCATGTCAAGGATGAAGATATAAAGATTTGTAAAGTACACAAGGACCTAAATGTAGCAGATCCGTTGACTAAAGTTCTCCCTAGGGCAAAACATGATCAACACCAGAACTCCATGGGTGTTAGATTTATCACTATGTGAACGAGATTATTGTCTCTAGTGCAAGTGGGAGACTGAAGGAAATATGCCCTGAGATGCAATAATAAAGTTGTTATTATATATTCCTTATACATGATAGATGTTTATTTTACATGCTAGAAATGTATTGATTCGGAAACATTAATACATGTGTGTTTAATAAACAAAAAGGGTTCCTAGTCATGCCTCTCTTATAGACTAGCTTGTTGATTAACAGGATGATCAAGGTTTCCTGATCATGGACATTGGATGTTGTTAATAACAAGGTCACACCATTGGTGGAATGATGTGATGAACATTGATCCGAAGTATAGCATTACGATCAAGTCATTATGTTTATATTGCTATAACATCATACGAAGTAATCTTTATCCTTAGACCATGAGATCATGTTAATTGCTAACACCGGAAGAGTATCTTGATAACATCAAACGTCACACCGTGTAAGGTGACTATAAAGATGGGTTCAAGATACGAAGGTGTTATGTTGAGGCTCATGGATCAAGAGGAATTTTTCAATCCGGATGACGGATAGATATACTCTGGGCCCTCTCGGTGATATCACATTAGGATAGCTTGCAAGCAAGTGATGTGATCACTAGAATGTTATATCACGGAACAAGAAAAGAGTGCATGTCGAATCTAGATCAAACTAGGTATGGATATACCGATGATAGAATCTCGACATGTAATATATCGAGAGACAAAGGGATTTAGTTACAAGCGTTTAAGGTTCTCACGATCACGTGGAGTCATCGTTGAATGTGTAGGAGTCAAGACGGATCTCCGTGTCCGCCGCTGATTATTGATCGGAGAAGGGTCTCGATCATGTCTCGCATTATTCGCGAACCGTAGGGTGGAACACTTAAGAGTTACCGGACACCATTTTGGATCACATATGTTTCAGATTTAAAGAATTGCAAAGCGCAGGAATTGTTTCAATAGAAACCGAAATTGTTTCAGTGAAATTGCGTAGGTGGTTCTGCATGTGATATTGAAATATTGCAAATATATGTGAATGTTTGTTAATTAAAGTAATTAACAAAATTCTGAATAAATTTAATAAAAAGAGTTTTATTAAATGAGAGAGCATTAAATTTGGAGAAATTTAATGCATTTAAAGTGGAGACTTTAAAAGGGAATGTGAAGAGGCATTTTAATGTGGAGGGGTTACCACCACATGAATGGGGGAGGTGAGGGGTCACCCCCATGCACCGGCCATGGAGAGAGGGGGCACGCCCCCTCCTCCTATAAAAGGCCACACATTCCGTCCTTCATCCTCACACCTCCTTGTGAAGGATCTCTCTCCCCCTCTAGAATTATTCCCCTATGGTCTTGGATTAGCGAGATACATGTTCCCGGTGGCATTTCATCTGGAAGGAGTTGCTGCTTCCGCTGGATCGCTGGAACGAGGAGGTGGAGGATGTCGGGTGGCTTGAATGTAAAAGTGAAAGTGGATGCGCCTGAGTTGCAAGGCCGGACTTCCTCACGATCTTGAGATCGGCAAGTGTACGACTACATAAACCACGAGTTCCTACTCGTTAACAAAGCTCGTTGTCTACGAGGGTAAGTTCTCGTTGGATGTATGTCCACCCGTTGCTTTATACCTAGTAGATAGATCTTGGCGTGTAGTTCACACCGTAGGAAATTTTTTGTTTTCTATGCTGCGGACCCAACACTTTTGCCATACAAACTTCAAATGTCATGATTCTTGTTTCTAAATTTTTCTAAAATTTAGTAGGTCATTATAGGATCATCTTTTTAATATTTTCACTAGTTTGAAAATGGTGGCTTCATAAATCTCTATATATTCTTTATAGGAATATTTGGACAAATCAACTATAGGATTTAAATACTAGGATTTGGATTCAGTTTTTGAGAACTTTGCATGGATGTAAAGAAATGCTTATGAATGCTTTATGATTTTCATTTTTGCAAACATTCACTCAAATACTAAAACTAAACTCAATCCACGCCTTTTTGCCTATATGGCTACTTAGGTCATAATAGAGTGAGTTCTTTCCAATTCAAAAGGTTTCTTTTCCTTGAGAATTTTCAACAAAGTCAAACAATCAACCAAACTTATTTTTATCTATTTCACATTCCAAAATTAGGAAATTTTTGGGATGTGATAGACTTTCACCCTTAAAAGGAATGTCGTCCTGATATTCGAGAAGGCTAGAAAGAAAGATGTGTTAAGGATCCTTTACGGAGCTACCACCCTTAAAAGAATATGGACTAGATTGTTTCTTAATAATTCACTTGGCTACTATTGATTCTCCTTTGGACATTTATTGGTACAATGTCCCTACATTTTCTAAACTCCATGATTTGTAGATTCTAGGTAAACACTACTTAAACTAGCGAAACTCTCATGGTGGGCAATTGTAACATCCCAAAACTTTAATCCAAGGTTATCAAGATCAAATCATCCAAAAATAGGGTTAACAAAAACTTTTCCAAATTTAAAATGAAAGCATTCATATGTGTATGCATTTAAAATAGGAGTTGTTTGAATTGCCATGATTGATTGATCCAATGCTTGTAAAATGTTTCTTAGGTGATTTAAACATCATCTACATCATTCCCAAACTTTTCCTAAAGAAAATCAAATAAAAAAGAATTAAAAAGAAGGAATGGTCATTTTGGCAAATTTAACTCTCATGCCTACTTTGGCTATTCCTAGTACTCAATTCTTAACAGAAACAATTCTTGATCTTTGCACCCCTTGCTACTACACATAATGAGGTACCAAGGCCCACCTTTTGATCTGCTAAAAACATTCTGTTAACTATTTTAAATGACAGTTTAAAATTGAATCTAATGCATATGCATAGATGACCCCTATTTCAAAAACCATCTATTTGAGCTCCACTTTCAAAACCCTTGCAACCAGAGACTACCTATCACCAGTGGAGATCACTCAAAATTTTTGAAACCAAAATTCAAAACTTTCTTTCATGCGGCCATTTCATCAAACACTTGGCATGCATAATCTCTACTCTAGTCCTAACTCACTGTTTACTATAGGGTTTTGCCCCCAATTGATCCCCATTTAATCCCTTTGTCCCCTCTTGATCTAAACAGATCCTAACCAGCCTCTTCCCTACCCCCTAGCTGCACTGCCATGCCATGCCGAGCACCACCTCGCCGTCCGACAATGCACTCGCAGCAGCAGCCCTCTCCAGCCCATCTCCTCATGTCTAGCAGCTTGCTAGTGGTCCACCTCCACCGCCCAACCAGCCCCAGGCCAGAGACAGAGAGCAGAGCGGCCAGGAACCGCCGCGCCCAGAGCCGGTCGAGCATGCCGACGCCACCCCTAGAGCACGCCCTGTCCCCGCTCGCACAGACCATCCCTTGGAACCATCCCGCGCCCGCCGCTCCACCTCGACCTGGAGAACACCCCAGACATCCCTGTCACGCCTAAAGCCTCATAGCCACTTCGCCATGGACACCGCGGCTTCGTCACAGAGCGCCCCTCGCCATCACAGCCACCGCCCCTACGGCCGCATTCAATTCCTAGAGCACTGCCAGGGAACCGCCCATCAATCGCCACCCCCAGCCATGCCTCTACCCCGCCGTAGCCTTGTCGCCGGAGTCGCCTGCACATTCCGCTCGGTCTCATCATCAGGCATATAAAAGGAGCCCTCCCCAGCCTCTTCTCTCCACACCATTCCACTCCCCTCACCTCTCTGAACCTCACCCACCTCTAGCCGGAGCAAGTGGAGCAGCAGCTCGCCGGAATTGGAGCCGAAGTAGCCACGGAAGGAGGAGAAGGGCGCCGTTGATTGCGACCACCCCAAGCTCCGCCAAGAATCGCCGCCTCGCCGCTGCCTTCCACGTTGTTTTCCCGCCTCACGACCGGCTGGAGCCCTGGTACGCCCTAGTAGACCCCCACCGAGTCCGCTAGGTTCGAGCTCACGGCACTGTTCGCTGTTGACGACGACCTCACCGCTGATCTCGCTTCTAATCCTCTACCACGCTGCATCGAGTCACGTTTTAAGTGCCGCTGACACGTGGAACCCCCTGTCAGCTGAGCCCCGCGCCGTGGAGCGCCACTGGGCCGGCCCAAGTCCTTTCCCGCGCTAGCCCATCGATTCAAATCTGGATTTTTCTTTTTAGTTAAATCTAGTTTCTGTCCAGAAGTTTGAAAATCAATTCAGAGAGTTTTAGAAATCCAAATTTCATGAAACTAATTTTGTCTGAAAGGTATTAAAATGATCTATCCAAGCCCGTTGGATTAATTCAGTTAGTGTTATAGATCTCTTCTAATAAAAATAACAAAACAGAAGCTTTTGCAACTTGCAACATTTTTATAAAATCAACCAAGTTAGCTTTTGAGTTGATTCCAACTCTCAAAAATCAAATTTCAACATATGTATCTAAATATGTAATAATATTAAGGTTTACATGCAGTGACTTTGGACTAGTACCAAAATAATGCTATATAGGCATTTCTAGTCACTTTAAATCATTAAATAATGAACTTAAACCAAAGTAATATTGATCCAACCCTTAAATCTCATTCCCACATGTTAGAATATGTGGTGATGACATGTGTCAACATGATCCCATGTTTTAAGTGGTGAATATTAAATGTTAGTTAATTTTTCAATGAGTAAAAATTAGTTTTCTAAAATAAAAAGGATGAAACTATTGAATTAAAACTTGTGATGTTTGTGGTGATAATAGATCATCAAATGTGTGTTTTAGAATGCTACTTAGCCTAGTTAAGTATTGTTTGGTGATTGTGCACTCCCTATGTATTTATAGACGCTAGTACCGACCAAGCTTTCGAGGAGGAGGAGTTCTACCAAGCAGAAGAAGAAGAAAACTTCAACCACTGCACCAACCAAGGCAAGCTATTGTTAGCAGGCTAGAATTAAGCTAGATGAATGAGCAAGGATGCTTTAGGCATGCTTTGATCACACCCCTTTTAACTATTAGTACCCCAAGTCTTACCTACAAGTTTTACTCCCCTTAGTATGCAAAGTTCCTTACTTATTTTGAAGGTAGCATAAAAAGTATAGAACTTGACCTACTGAGAAATCTTTAGATGTCATTCTATGGAATGAGATTGAAACCATCTTTTTCACCTTAGTGAACACTCTTAACTTAGTATTTTAGAATAGATCAAAAACTTGAGTCACTTTAGATGGGAACACTTGGTGAAAATGAATTGTGAAAACCTTGGAATGATGAGTCATTGTATTGAGATGTTTTGACATGTGTTGAGAGACACAACTGGTTTATGATGATGAAAATGATGAGGCATGAGCCTTAACCCTTTTATAAAACTGATGGTTGGATTTGGATGCGATACCATTCCAAATTTACCGTACAACCACACTACCTGAATTGGGTAAGGCTTAGCTGGAAATTTATATGCATTAGTATTAGTTCTCACGGAGAGGTTTGAGCCGAGGCTACCTCTCAATGTTGTCCACCTATGCAAAGGCCTAAGATGACCGATGGTCATGGTTGGGAGGCCATGCTCATAGGAGAGGTGCTTGTACTAGGGTGTGTAAAGGGAAGGTTATGTTTGATTATCTGATACTAAGTATGATGATTCGTGGTTATCCCCATGATGTATCGAATCTTGTGGTGAAAGTGTACCACCTCCGCAGAGTGTCAAACAATTCAATACCCGTGTCCGGTTATGGATGGCTTGGAATGGCCATACTGTTTCATTGTCAGATGTTTTCTAAATAACTTGAAATGAAGGATGAACTTTGACTTGACCACAACAGGGTTGTGTTGATGATAATAGCTTCCCAACTTAAGTGATTCTAGAACTTTACTTTATCTTTCTTTGCTTCTGAACTCAGCTTAGGTTTCAAACTTAACTTGATAGTTAAATTAGATTCAGCACTTTAACTTAGAATTATAGTACCTGTTAATAGTAGTTTGCGAGTACTTAAGAGTACTCATGGCTTTTGTCCCTGGCTATTATCATGGCCAGACTATGAAGGAGATTATCAAGATGATAGTCAGCAGGACGGCTATGATAACTAGGACTATCTGCCTTCGTCAGCATTGCCTGTGCCCCTGAAGATGGACCCCACTTCTACGCTTATCTTTTAATTCCGCTGCTTGTTGTATTAAAGACTGGATCATGAGATCCTTATTTGTGTAAAACCTTATGTATGGTTTGTAATGGATGATGTACTGTGATATCCAATCCGTTATGTCTCGCAAAAATGGTAATCCTGGGATTGCGAGGTATGGCATAACGGGCATCTAGGATTAAAAATCCGGGTGTTGACAGCAATTAGGGAACATTTGCTTCACGATACCCATTTTACACGGTTGTGATTCATCCTTACCGTACATTCCTACGCTTAGCAGTGAATACTTTTGTAAAGGTTCAAAGCCATACCATTCTAAGATCCAGGCTTAACGCCGTCTCTTTTCTAAGGTTGGAAAGGCACTCAAGATTCATAGAGCCAATAGTACAAGAGCGAATAATAAGAATAGTAGGAAAGGTGATCAACCCATCCTACACCCAAATCATTAACCTGCATGAGGATAGGTGAATCACATGTTTCTATCACTCGGGCATCCTCACTTTCCTCGTAGAAGTTTTCATGGGTACGAACTAGGGTCCAGTGTAGATTCCCATGTATCCAATCTATAGGGCTACTACAAAAACTAATCTATCGATGCTCTAAAACATTCAGGTTGTGTAATCTAGTACATAACATCCTTTGCAACACTTCTTACTTCCACAACATTTTTGTTGCATTAGATGAGCTATTCACCTTTATTGGGGCATCATCGTCCAAAATTTTCCACTAAATCATTCTCCATGTATTCAACACATCGTCCTAACTCTAAGGGTTTAAGATAAAAAAGAATAGATTCTATAGAAAAGAAGCTAAAGATACCCATACAAACAACATTATATTAGGAAATAAGTTCCATTCCTAGCTGTCATGAAAACAAGGAAGGAATGACAACTAACAAATCTCCACATCAAATGTTTCTATCTAAGCGAAAGTGGGTTATGATATCTAATAGGTTATCCTGAAAATCTTTAGTCTTAGGGCATATACCATAGACAAGTTAGAGGTCTAGGGGAAACGTTATCCCTGTGCTAAGATAACCACGGAACACTCAAAAGCAACAAGAACACAAACAATTCAATCAAGCAAGAAAACAACTAGTATTTCCTCCACATAAGTTGGTAAGGCCAATACACCATCATGATAATGATATTCTCCAAGAGAGGTAAAACATGGTGGTCCAGATCTACTCAAACTTGGTGAGATATTTATTGTATCATCTTATTTGTTTGTTTACTTACAGGCCAAGTATCATTTAGGGATAGAGATATTTGTTTTAGACTACTTATAATAGTAGAATTATGAGAATTGAAGTGGTAAGAGGATACTAGAAAGAAGTGTATGAAGAGAAGAAGAATAGAATGAAATATATTCTATAATTCTTATGGCTTTCCTATTCCATTCCTAGTTCACGATCCTACAGTCAACACACAGCTCTGATACCATCTTTTAATACCCTCGCCTAATAAGGCTGAGTTCTTGTGTATAGTGTTAATCCCTAGATCGGTTCACTAGCACACATAGGACAAAAATGATACCAAATATAACTGTGTGATGACCCACAAGTATATGGGGTGTATCGCACTATTTTCGATAAGTAAGAGTGTCGAACCCAACGAGGACCAGAAGGTGCTGGCTAGTGTATGGATCATGAATTCTCTGCAAATACTTAGCAAACGGATTTAGGGGTTTTTGATAATGTAAATAAATAGAGTACGAGTAAATAAAAGATAATCTATACCTAATAATAAAGTATGGATTGCTTCTGTCAACCAGTCTTTTTTCCGGACGATTTTGCCCCTGATATTTAGAAGATATTACCCACTGTGCCACCGCTGAGTTAAACTGAACGTTTCCTTTCGGCGAAAAAAAGGGCCACGACCTCCTTCCCCATCGCTGGACTGACAGAGAAGGTGTGCTCGCGGCCTCCTTCCCCCGTCGCCGGACGAACGGAGAAGGTGTGCTCTCCCGGGGAGGCGGCGAGGAGGCGCGGGACGTCGGGACAAGCTCGAGTCGAGGTCGGCCGGAGAGGATGCAGGGCTTGCGGAGGACGACGAGGACACGTGGCCGGCGGTATTGGGGAAGAGGACGGCGTCAGGCACGGACTCGAGGCGGAGCTTTCTCGGGAGCGAGACGAGCTCGGTGGCGGGGAGCACCTGGAGGCGACCAGAGAGAGGACGAGGGAGGCGCTCGGGGCCGTGCTTGGAGATGCGCATGCCGTCGCTGGAGATCTCGGCCACGGAAGCCTACGGGAAGAGGGGAAACTCCGGGAGGGATGCGCTTGCGTGGCCGGCGGCGCGGTCATTGTAGACGAGCGGGGCGGCGACGCGGTGAGGACGAGGGGATCGTGTCGAGGTTGAGGGACACAGCCTGGGCGTTAGGCCACGCGCGTGGTAGGTGGCGATGCGGGGTTGCGCGTGCGTGTTGACCGAAGCGTGAGTGCGTGCCCCTGGTGTTGGGTGCATGTGCGCAGGGTTGGGTCAGGTGTGGTGTTGTAACTTGTATGCGTGGAGCTTGCGTCTGGTTCATGCCAGACCGTGTCTTGTGTGCGTGTCGTGTTAGACGGTGGCGGGATGTGGTGTTGTGTGGAGCTCAGGTAGGTTTGGCCGCCAGCCTCCTCTAAACATCTTATGTATTTATTTTATTTTATTAAAGACTTTTTGCAAATAGTTTTTAGACAAACAAAATATCTAGAAAGAGCTGGATTTTTGGTTTAAAATAAAGGAGAGGCATAACTAGAAAATAAAATAGGTTTTTGGCGAAAATATTTTAGAGGCAAAATATGCGTGATGTTATGATGATGCATACAAATAAAAACAACAAGAAAATTCGAATGTGAAATTTTTTTCCGGGCATTGCACCTCGACACCTCTAACAAAGGATCTCGTTCCAAGATCCAAACCAAGACACCGAGGAAGAGAGGGATTTAACTGTCGGATATTCTTGCATCGGTTGAAGATCACGACACCACTAACAACAATTCTTGCTTCGTCTTGAAAATTTCGAGTTGCTCACGTTCTTCGAGAGAACACTGCGGAATTTCTATAGTAAAATGCTTCATAGCCTAAAAATATTTAGAAAATAAACATGTACCAAAGCCACCGGCTATGATATTTACGGCACATATTTTTGTCCTTCGTTGCAACGCATGGGCACGTGTGCTAGTAAGAATAAATGCAGCAAGTGGCCCAATCCTTTATTCAGCAAAGGACAAGCCGGTTATATTACTTAAACTGACCAAACGTTCTCGAGGACACACAGAAAGACTGTCAAGTGCTTTCGTTTTATATAGTTGATTTATCTTCTTTAGCTTGCTAAGTGTTGTGTGGGTGAATCTGTGCTAATATACCGACCTTCCTAGGACTAATACATACTTGTGATTATACCCCTTGCAAATATCCGTAAGTACAAGAAAGTAATTAAGGTAGAAACCTAACCACAACTTTAAACTCTAAGACCCTGATGTCCCTTGTGTAATGGTTTCCTAACGGGGGTTCAGGTTTCTGTCACTCCGGCAACCCCTATTATTAGTAGCCAAATACACAATGCATTCCCCTAGACCCATATAGGTGAAGTGTCATGTAGTCGACATTCACATGACACCACTAGAAGAAGTACACCACAACTTAAATATCAAAGTATTAAATCTTTCTCAACACAACTCCACTACTAATAACATGACTTCTCCCATGTCCTCAAGAACAAGACGAACTACTCACAAGATATCATATAGATCATGATCAGAGATGGAATAATGATGTATAACAATCTGAACATAAACAATAATTCAATGGTTCCACTCAATAGCATCAACTACAAAGAGTAATCAACACCGGGAAAGTTTCCCCTAAGAATTATGCAAGATTCAACCCAATTGTTACAGCAATATGGAGATGGTGATGAGGGTGCTGATGGTGATGATGGTGGTGGTGATGATGATGATGATCCCTATGAAGTCCAGCTTGATGGTGGTGTTGATGGCGACGATCTCCCCTCTCCGGGAAGGAATTCCCCTGGCAGGAATCTGTCTGCCGGAGAGATCTTTCTCTCTCGGTGTTTTCCTCCCCGCAAAGGCGGCGAAATCTTTCTGTGGTCGCTCCCTGAGTATTAGGATTTTGGGAGGATTATATACGCTAGAGGGGAGAGCTGGAGGTGGGCCAGGGCGGCCACACCACCTGGTGGCGCGGCCTAGGCTGGCCCGCGCCAGGGGGTGGTGTGGGCCCCTTGTGGCCATTCTCCACTCCTCCTTCTGGTAGTCTTCGTCTTCTGGAAAAATAGGATTTTCTGTATATTTTCCCGGATTTTCTGATGTTCGTGAATTTTGCCTCCAAACAGCACCTTTTCTATCAGAATCCTGACTGAAGCGGTCCATGCTCCAAAAGTCATCAACCATGCAAAAACAGGTGAAATAACATAAGTATCATCTCTTAATATGAAATATATATTTGAATAACAGTGAATTATGATATAGAATAGTGATGCAAAATGCACGTATCACTATGCATCATAAATATAACGAATATGATCCAAAATTTACATTACTCCCTCCGTCGCAAAATGTAAGGCGCCTAAGCTTTAGTCAAAAGTTAACATATTCTAAGTTTGACCAAATTTATATGTAAAAATATAAACATCCACAATATCAAATCAATATCAATAGATTCACCATAAAGAATAAATTCCCAGTATGTCTATTCAATATTGTAGATAGTCGTATTTTTTGTGTAAACTTGGTCAAACTTAGAAGATATTGACTTTTGACTAAAGCTTAGGCGCCTTACATTTTGGGACGGAGGGAGTATATTACAGGGGAAAAAATACAAGGTAGATCTCCATCCTTCAAATGTGCCAGATGCGAATAATTGTTGAGTGGAGTCTCGCGACCTATAACGATCACTCAGAAGCGATATAACCTGCAACATGAAATATTGTTGCCACTAATGGTCAATACATTGAATGTATGGCAAGTAGGATAAAGTGGATTACAACAGATCTATCAACTACATGCTTATTTGGCTAGGTGGAGTTCAGACTCATTTGCGTAAAGCAATAGTTTTATCCTATCATTTGTAAAAAATTAGTTTTCCAATACGATAAATAGGACACTCTGGTTCACTCCCAGGTGCTCCTACCCAATTAAGTTCACCCAATAAGTTTTAAGCAATTGAGAAATAAGGATGAGTGAGAAATATGTTATAGCCTCAGAATCAGGTTGATTAAATTGTCCATAATAGGGGACACGGCTAAGTACTTAGATTCGACACCCCGCAGGGGTTTGTACACTTTAGCCATGCGACCTGGTAAACCTACTTGTACCACCACACTTATTTTGTGTCATGGTAGGGAGAAGTATAAGACGAGACCATTCGGGAAGAGCTTCCCAAACCCATCCACATACCATACCAACCTACACTATTCTACATCTATGGCTATGTAGAGTTGGAGTCACCGCAACGTACTAAGTCCAGCCAACCGCCCATTTTATTATTAGCACATGGGATTGTATGCGCTTTATCAAGGGATGAGTGTGAAATCCATTGCTTGTTCTTTCGGTAGCCTTCTTTCATTTCCGAATTTTCTTGCAAGCAGTCCTTCATCCACAAGGGCATTCTAGTGCGTTGTAGATTCTTATCCAATACTTGTATCATTTGATGATGCCATGTGAATCGCTAGAAATATGTGAAGTGTATGGCTAACCCAATAACGAAAGTTTCGTCAGGAGACTGGAGTAGGCTACCATGAGACAAAAGATCCTCTTTCTAAAGAGATTCGATTCGAAACTCTTATATGTACATGTAAGTTACCAAATAAAAAACCAATTTTTTCTCAGTGTCCTGGGCGCCTTTCTGCATTAAACCACCAAAAAAATATCAATCCCATCACACCCAGGAGATTCATTAATTAAGTTGTTTTGGTTTTCACAAAACAATACTAGTAGAAACAACTATCATATGATGTAATCTTAGCCCTCGTCTAACATAGCATGGCTAAGCATATATAATCATACGGTGGCTTAACTACAATAGATTTCTTACCATAATACATAGGATATAGCATAGTTTATACACATCAATTCCTATATATGCATTCTACAAAAACATCTACAATGCATAGGAAAAACAATAGGACATTTATGACCAAGATAGCACCACTTGCCTTTGTTGTAGATGTAGTCGATTATATAATCCTCAAAATTATAATGGTTGCACTCGTCGCACTCAAAATACTTGCAATCACAATACTCGCAATCATAACAATTGTGATCATAGTAGTTGCGCTCCTCATAATCTAACGTTTAAAACAAAGCATAACAATACACCGTTCAAACATTGCAATTATGCACAATACAATAGAATAATGATGCTAAAATACATGCATGATGATTTATTATGTCATAGTGGTTGTAATTAGTTCTCTAAATAATACTAGATCACATGATGGATGTAGAGAATCATTTAATGCATTAGGGTTTTATTATTAATTCTTCATAATAAAGGGGTTTTAATAGTTCTATTGGAACTTATATACTAATTTCCATATTAAATTTAGATCTGAACTGTACTAGATAGATACATTAATATGAAACAGTAGCAATTGGATTCACCCTAAACGGAGTTATAGATCTTTTTCTATGATTTAATTACTACTTAAGGGAGTTTAAATTATTTAAACAGTTTACCTCGACCAAAAAATAAATCTAAGGCCCGATCTAGAATCTACACAGAATTGTGAATCCAGTGACATATTATTTATATTTTTCAGATCTATGAATAATTTACTATAAATTTATTACTCCAAAAGGCTATTAAAACTATTTAATTATTTTCCAGTTAACTATGTCACGAAAGTTAGAACTAATCTTATATTAACAACCTACATGAAATTATTTTCATTTGATATATTATACACATTTTTGGACATAGTTTGAATTTCTTATGGATTTTACAAGTTAGATCTATAATCTGTAATTTTAAATTCGAACGGAATATTCCAGTGAATATTCCACTGCCTGGACAGGCTGACCGTGTATCCTGGTTGGGACTAGACGCTGACCTGGCGACGACAGGACGATGATGAGGCAGCTGACCTAGACGACTGGATCTCAACTATGGGGATGGGATCCGGTGGCTAGGAGAGAAGTTGGCTTCAAATCGGCTCGATTTTGCCTTAGAAAAGATTATACGGATCTGTATTAGAGAGATAAATCCGTAGATAAAATTGAAAAACTTTCAACATACAAGTTGTGGAGAATCATTAAATCTACCTTTCATCAAAGGAGTTTGGATTTGAAGAAACGAGTGCGAGTAAATCTTGGAATTATGCCGTCAGATCTGAAATATTACGTTGCAAAATTCTCCGACTATGGTGGATAAAAAGAGTTGAGGTTTATCGGGATTGAAATTTTTTTACAAGATCTACAACTTTCGTGTTAGAGTCGAAGGCAACCGATGAAGTTTAGATAGGTTTAAAAGCGAAAAATGATTCAGATAGGCGTAGATTCAGGATTTTGAGAAGGAAAAGTGATATACCTTTGGTTCTAGGGGATTATACAAAGATTTAAGATGATGATGAGATAGAGTTTGTATTAGGAAACAAGTAGAAACAAACATAAGTCAATTCAAAGTTGTAGATAAAAAGATATAGAAGTTTGAATAGAGATAGTTTACAAAACATATTTCCGCAGGCTTTAGGATGCAAACTTGGGATCGATCCCTGCGTGAGTTCTCCTCCGGTCGCTGGCTAGCTGGGTCGCCCGCTGGCTTAGCCGGCCCATTTTCTTTTTTTTCTTTTTTTTCCTTTTCTATTTTTGGTATTTTTTATATCTTTTGCATACGAACTTGAAATGACATGATTTTTGTTTCTAATTTTTTCTAAAATTCAGTAGATCATTATAGGATCATATTTTTAATATTTTCACTAGTTTGAAAATGGTAGTTTTATAAATCTCTATATATTCCTTATAGGAATATTTGGCAAGTCAACTATCAGATTTAGATACTAGGATTTAGATTCAATTTTTAAGAACTTTGCACGGATGTAATGAAATTCTTATGAGTACTTCATGATTTTCATTTTTTCAAACATTCACTCAAATACTAAAACTAAACTTAATCCAAGACTTTTTCCCTATATGGTACTTAGGTCATAATAGACTGAGTCCTTTCCATTTTAAAAGGTTTCTTTTCCTTGAGAATTTTAAATAAAGTCAAACAATCAACCAAACTTATTTTATCTATTTCACATTCTAAAATTAAGAAAATTTTGGGATCTGACATGGACACCGAGGAGGTTGATCTACCTAAGGTAGTGTCATCCATTTGCATACCCTCGGGAACTACAATTTCTAAAAGAAAATTTGCAATTTCTATTTCCATTGTTTGTTGGAATTTTCTGCAACCAACCTTGTTTAAAGGGAAAAAGAAAAAGTTGAACCAAGAATTAAAAGAAGGAGAAGGTACCCGAATAAACTCATTCCCTCTCAATGAGCAAGACATTTGTAATCTTGAAAACATCTTTGTTCTGGATGATTTTTGGCTATTCCTTTTTGCATATTTGTATTCCTTTCGTTTTTATGAATTCATTGGCGGTCTTGCGAGGTTGGTACGGGTAGCCAGTACGACTGGATCCTCCCGTACCACTGCTCATTAAGGCGGCAGTAACATCAATGCACTTTTTCACATATCAGTATGATCGTGCAGTACGGGCGCATCCGTCCGTACGGGTGGTCGTTACCGACGCTGTGTTTCCTTGTTTGTTCTTAATTATTCTTTTACTCCAGTAAAATAAAGACCAAAGTTGGTAAAATTCAGTACAGGCGGGAAGTACGGGTGGAGCTTGCCCGTACCACCTTGTCGGTTGACTACCCATCGGATTTTTGGAAACGACCTGGTACGGGCGCGCCGTACGGGCGTCCGCCCGTACCAGGTGGTCATTATGATCCCGATTTCTTCCTTTTTGCACTTATTTCTTTTCATATTTGTTGGTATTCTTTTCTTGGCCGACCCTTTTTCTTCCGGTATAATTTTTTCCCATCTTCCAACTCTTAATAAACCTTCCTAGAGGTCTTCTTCCCTCTTATATCGATAGATCCAATCTACTTGATGTGATATCCACTTCAAGGAAAAGCTCAAGGCCTAAGCCCGAAGTACAACCGGTACGCCTATGAATCTGATGATGATGAGGAGGAATTCGAGACCTTCATGGAGCAAACTAAGAGGAGATGGAAGTAGATGAATTACTTGGCTATGGTGAAGCCTGAAGACGAGGAAGAAACCAAGAAACCTCATGGGAAGGGATGCACGAAGTCACTCAAGTTCATCATCGTCAACTACTCCTCACCAAAGCGTAAGAAAATTAACCGTCTTGATGAAGGAACTTATCAGGAGACTACATCGCATACTTCAACAACAAAGAAGATCACCATGAAAGCGCGCATGAGTGTGAAGCCACAAGAGGATTGGGGGTTTAACCTTCTGGATGTGCCCGTCAGCACGCACGTTCCGGACACTGAACATCGTCTTCACAAGATAGAAGAGTACTAGAAAGAAGAGCTCCTCTAGAGGGAGAATGTGCGCAAGAATCTCTTGGATCTTGAAGGTAAGAAGGAACTCAATGACGTGATGAGCAAGGTCGCTGATGGGATGTTCCTCTTGTGTTCTGATCTACAGAAGTGTCTTCGTCGCATATCTTCCCTGGAAGAGACAAACAAGAAGCTTCGTGCAACGGTCTCCAACAAAACTACCTTGCCATGAAGGACGACATGGCATCAAATAATCACAAGGGATTATTTGATCCACCCGGCTTGATTCCAAGCTTAGGGGATCTGTGAAAACCTTGTAATCTATCTTACAGTTTTAGCATGTTTATTTTCCCGCACGCATGTTAGGTTTGAATTTCAGAATTTGCATTAGTTGCATCAACTTCGAGCTCCCTTTTTTTCAAGAGAAGATTTATATCCATTGAGTCTCGAGACATTATGATATTTGACGTTATCTTTTGATTCATGATTATTATATTAAATGATTGAACTAGGTTGAGTGTTATGATACTTGTATAGCTGTCATGAATTTTAGGGACTTCCACACCAACAAGAGTATTGATTAAATTATGAGAAGAAGAATTTTGGTAGCATATTATAGTCACGAGTTCCAAAAATCCATAAAGGTAGTGAGCATGATCAAGTGGTTGTACTAAAAAAATATAGAAAGAAAGAAAAATAAGAGAGAAAGAAAAAGAGAAGAGAGGAGAAATAAAAGAACAACAATCAAAAGAAGCCCAAGAAAAAGAATGATCATGAACCTTCATTACTGAAATCAAGTGCTCAGTCAGTCTAACTTTATGATTATATGATATGTTGAATCACTAAAAGCTTCTTATAACTTCATCAATACTAAAAAGGGTGTGGAAGTCTCTAAGTCATGTGATGTGTAAGGGTATGAAAATACCGCCGAAGTAACTTTACATCTGATTTTGTATTCTTATTTCAATTTCTACCTCATTTATTGTAACTCCTCATGCCTCATGAACATGATGATCTTGTCCATAAGCCACCATCTTGCTCTGGGACGATCAAGAGTCTAGCTTGGGGGAGTTCATGAGTCCAAAATTGAAGCATATTTACCTTTTGTTTTTGCATAAATAGAATAGGGATTTTGGTATTTCATTGCGTTTGCACGCACCTCTTTGCCTTTGTTTCAATAGGATCCCAAACTAGTAAGTATATTATGAACATATCAATTGAAACTGTCGTATTATGTTACAATATGATATTTTTAGGTGATAAAAGTCATTTTATTGATTTACCTTCGCACCTGGGCGAATACTAAGCGAGAGGAAACCATCAGCCTTGATAACAATCAGTGGTACAGGCGGAGCCTACCCGTACCGTCTGCCCGTACCACGCGGCATCGTGTCCACCTCGTCAAATACTCTCTCCTGGCAAAGACGACCGAGAGATCCGACATTCACAGTCACTAGGAACCATGAAAAAATACAGCTGGAAGGGATCTGAAGGAGGAACTTGGTGGAGGGAAAATCCCTGCTGCTTCACGGATCATTGGAGGACATCGTATCATCCCCTTCTTCATCAACCGCTGCATCCTCATCACCATCATCACCCCCATCTCTCATCTAATAGATCTTGTTGTAATTCCAGATTAAATTATGGTTCGAACTAGATTTATTCTTGTACTTTTATCCATCCATTTGATTATGATGATGTCGTTGATTGCTTCCATGTGTGAGTAGTTCCTTTGTTCTTGAGGAGATGGAGAAACCCTAGAACTATTATGAACTTGCAATAAATATGATCTATTCTTGTGTCTGTATGACTGGCTGGTCTATGATAGATTTATGATTAGTGTTTGATCTCTCTCTTTAGATGGTATGTGTAGTTGGCCACATATCATTTGCTCTCAGGAATACAGGGAGGGAGAAATCCTTTGGATGTGTTTGGGAGCATGCCCGAAATAGCTTCGTGACAAATTGGTGCCGGCTTGCAACCTACACGGTCAAAGGAGGATAAAGAGGGACTCGCTAAGCTAATTACGATATCTACGGGGAAACCCTTAATTACGGTGGTTTGTATGGGTGATTACTCTCACACATCACAGTGGTTATTTAGAGGTGAACTCACTCTTGGCTCAACAAAGTGGTTTCCTACGAGCCTTGTAGTGAACATCTTATTATGGAGCTCTCTTCACACATATCATGACACAAGAAGTATGTTATCTTAATTAATAATAATAAAATGTTAGTGGTATATCCTACATCCCTGAGAACGTTTCTGCCCTATTGTGTTCAACTACGTTTTCACACAACATTATTACTTGCTTTCTTTTACTTGTTTTAATTACTTTTCTGCACACAACGAGCAACCTTTCAAACACCCTTTACTTGAGATCTAAGGTAGCTTACAAGTATCCTTTGGTGGAAAGTGATGAGGGGCATAAATACCTTAACCAAATAGCTCTCTGTGGGTATGATACTCTTATTTCGAAACTAGCTACAATTGATCTGTGCACTTGCAGCCATCACCATCCCATGCCATTTTTCTGCCCCTTTTTGCAAACCACCCAACTACATTGTTCTCCACATGTTCGGTTGTTTGTGCTATCCTAATTTCTCCGCCACCTCGCCTCACAAACTGTCGCATCTCTCTACCACATGTGTGTTTCTGGGCTATCTTTCTAATCATAGTGGCTACTATTGCATGGACCTTGAGTATCGTCGTATCATTTTATCTCGACATGTGGTTTTTGATGAAACTCGGTTCCTTTTTGCATGCAATTTATCTTCAACTAACATGCAGCAGCAACAAGAGTCCCCGCTGCCCCTCGACATCGATTCGGTCAATGATCTTCCCTCGGTAACCTTGTACCCTAAGCACGCTAGGCCGCATCCACCTCCTGGACCACGCACCACGTCCACACTGATCTCCCCCGCGCAGGCTGCCTCCACAACGCCCTCTACGGCCCGCTGCCCGCCTCCTCGGCCTAGCGCATGTCAACCCACTCGGCGCCCAGCCCCACCTCGCCCGCTTCAACCATGGCACGTCCAGACCCGCCAAGCTATGGCCCAGATCCTAACGACACTGCCACGTCGAGCCCGTCCTCGTCACGCTCGTGGACTTGCTCATCCTCGCCAGTTCCCGCTGCCTCTGTTTGGCAAATGGTCACCTGCCATCAAGCTGGCAAGATCATCGGCCCTCGCGAGCGTCTCAAACTCAATGCCACGACCATCACCGCTCCATCGCCCATCCCCAAATCGGTTTGTGGTGCTCTCAAAGACCCGAACTAGCTAGCGGCTATGACGGACGAGTACGACGCTCTTCTCGCCAACAACACATGGGATCTTGTGCGTCCTCTGGCCAATGCCAATATCATCTCCTGCAAGTGGGTTTTTTGTCACAAGTTCAAGACGAGTGACAACCTCTACCGCTACAAAGCACGCTAGATGATGCGTGGTTTCTCCCAGGAGCATGACATTGACTTTGATGAGACATTTAGCCTGGTGGTTGCACTGGCTAACATCCGGGTTATTCTCTCCGTTGCCCTCTCCTCCATCTAGAAGATTCATCAGCTTGATGTCAAGAACGCCTTCCTCCATGGGTGTCTCGATGAGTTGGTTTTCTTCCATCATCCCACTGGTTTCATCGACTCCACTTGTCTCGAACATGTGTGTCGTCTCAACTGTGCCCTCTACGGATTAAACAAAGCTCCTCGTGCATGGTATCATCGCTTCACGACCTTCAACACCACCTTCGGCTTCACCTACTCGAAGTCCGACCTATAACTCTTCATCATGCATGGCACTTTAAGAATGGCTTACCTGCTTCTCTACATTGACGACATCATCCTCACGGCCTCCTCCTCCACACTGCTTAAGCACGCCATCACCACTCCGATTTCTGATTTTCCCATGACCGGCTTGGGTGATCAACATCACTTCCTTGTCCTTGCCATTCGACGTGATCCTGAGGGGATGTTTCTCTCCCAGACGCAGTATGTTCTCGAGATTCTCAAGCGTGCTGGCATGAGCTCTTTCCATCTTGCTTTGACACCCGTGGACACGTCCCCGAAGCTTTCTTCTGCTAACGGTTGTCTAGTTGCTGATCCCTCAACATACTGGAGTCTGACCGGTGCCCTACAGTACCTGATGTTTACACTGCCCGACATCACCCATGTCGTCCAGCAGATATGTCTGCACATGCATGATCTTCGAGATCAACACTTGACCTTGATCAAGTGCGTCCTTTGATATGTCGAGGGTACTCTGCACCATGGACTTCAACTCGCGCCATCGACCACAAATCGTCACATGACCTACACTGACGTGGACTGGGCCGGTTGTCCGACACTCGTCATTCTACTTCTGGCTACTGCGTGTTCCTAGGTGACAACCTCGTCTTATCATCGTCAAAGTGACAACCCACTGTCTCTTTCTCTAGTGCCGAGGTGGAGTACCGCGTCGTCGCCTGGCTACGCCAACTTCTCCAGGAGCTTCATCGACCTCTTCCCAGCACCTACACATGTCCACAAATCTGGTTCGGCATCAGCGGACCAAGCACATTGATATCGATATTCACTTCGTTCGAGATCGTGTGGCACTTATGCACATTCTAGTTCTTCATGTACCTTCGTCTTGACAATTTGCAGACATGTTCACCAAAGGCCTACCATCGCCGTTATTCTTGGACTTTCGATACAGTCTCAATATTCAGTCATATCCTAGCATCATTAGTGCTTGATATTTGTTATTAATCAGACCATTATAATTAGGATTTGTATTGATCCATTCCCTGTATATCATGTGTAATTATCTATATATGAGATAACAGGAAACTCACCATGGTGTGGTCAATCAATCTAGTCTATCACTGTCGGGTGGGTTTCTTTTTTATTTTGAAGCACCGTAGTGCTGAAATAAGTTCTGTTCATTAATCTAAAACAGTTTGTCCAGTCTCTGGCAAGGAATGCCAAATTCCTTGCCAGAGACTGCAGATTGGAACACTAGTAGAAAATGAGGCTTTCGTCCATCCCAGTTTAAAGCATTAGTCCTGGTTGTGGTTAGACCCGGGACTAATGCCGGTTCAAACGGAACAATCTTTAGTCCCGGGTCAAACGGGACCTTTAGTCCCCCGGTTGGAGATACGAACCGGGACTAAAGGGGTGGCGGCAGCTCATGCCGACCCCTTTAGTCCCGTTCAGATCACCAACTGACTAGTATGACCTTTAGTCCCGGTTCGTATTAACAACCGGGACTAAAGAAAATGGACAATTTTTTTTCTAAATGGCCATAACTTTTACACACGATGTTAGAAAAAACATACAACCTATCAAAACATGCAGAAAACAATTTCCTCTTTGATTTCAACAGCTTTAGACCGTTTTGGATTCTTTTAGATTCTTAAAATTCGAAAAGAAATAAAAATTATTTCAAAAATTAAAAAAAATTAGTAATTTTATATGTCATGTTTGAATTCCTCACATTTTTTTGATAATAATAGATATATTATTTGTCAAATTTCGATTTACAGAGTTGAAGATATTATTTATGTCATATTAAATGAATAAATGGCAAAAAATGAATAAAATATTAATTTAATTAGTTTTTTATTTTCATATGAATAAAATATTATTATTACTTATTTATTATTGTTTACTTAAATAGTTATTCGTAATTTCAAAAAAATAAAAATGGTTGACATATTGATATGAGTTAATAGGATTGATACACTAGTCCTGACAACAAGGTATAATGGTCCTTCGCGCGAGGTGAGAGAGATGGAATGAGGAAGTTAAGCGTGCTAGGGGTGGAGTAGTGCTAGGATGGGTAACCGACCGAAAAGTTTGATCATAAGTGTAATTTGAACTAAGATTAAGTATAGTTAGTGTTAAAAATGAGAGATGTGAGAGATTAAAGAGTCAGATAATTCAAAAGTTCAAGAAAAATTTGAAAAAAAAATTGGATTTTTTTTTTGAAAAAATAAGTCTTTAGTCTCGGTTCGTATTACGAACCGGAACTAAAGGTCCCGCTCACTCAACAAAGTCTCGTGAGGACCTTTAGTCCCGGTTTGTGGCAGAACCGGGACTAAAGGGGGTGACCTTTAGTCCCGCCTTTTCGGTTGTGAAAGCGGGTAAAAAGCACTAAACCCCAAAAGGTCCGTTTTCCACTAGTGGAATGAGGTCATCCGCCGCACATTCCACACCTCTCTTTTCCATCTTTGGGGGCCATTGAAATAAAAATTGAGGTGGAAATATCATATCATGTGAAATTCCATGGATCTAAAAGGCATGTCGACGATGACAGGAGACCGATCCTCCACCGTAAATAAGTTCACCACCATCCTCGCCAAGAAAGTAATACTCTATGTAAACCAACATTCAACTCCATGCCCCGAGAAATCCACAGAGAAAGGCAGAAAAAGTTGAGAACTACTGTAGTATGAAGTCAACATTGGAAAAATTAGGAGCAACATTCCAGCACGCCTATAAAAATACAGCCCTACCAGTACACCGTGCAAAAAAGATCACATGGATACACTTCCGCCAGGCACAGTGCTGATCGGAGACAAAGCTAGATGACGCTTGTGTAACCCATCGATGACGGGCAGTGTAAGGATCGGAGTGACACCCATCAGAACCTCCAAGTCAACGGCAGACCTCACCACTGACGGGCTCTTGAACTACATGATGTCGCTTGGAATCTACAATATAAAATCTAAGTTTTATAAGAAACAAAGATAATTTATAAAAAATACTTTTTTTTGTAACAGCGTACGTTAGTAAAAAATATGATCTTACAGACGGAGGATTAAACCCCAGTTGTGACCCGTTTGTTTCCGTGTTCCTTTCCGTAGTTTTCCGTCCGCATCCGAAAGAAAAAGGAAACGAACAATTAAAGTTACAGAAGCTCTTCGTGAACCCCAAACAATGAGGAAAGTGTGTGGCGTCCAGTCCATGACATGTACGAGAGAAATTTGGAACACACATATGTGTCGGACAGATAAGTGACTGTGAATCGTCCATCCCTCTTCCCCTGATCCGGACAGATAAGGCACCTTTGGTGGCACCAAATGCCAGCCACCCCAACCACAACTTGCAGGAAAGCAACGGGGCTGGGCATATATGATATATGGCAATATATTCCGTTGGTGACCCAGCAATTGTGTACCCTGCCTCGTCTTCAAAGCAAATCATATAGAGCTAGGAAGCTAGCTAAGTAGGCAATACAATGGCCCCCACGGTGATGGCTTCGTCAGCCACCACCGTCGCACCATTCCAGGGCCTCAAGTCCACCGCTGGCCTCCCCATCAGCCGCCGCAGCAATGCCGGCCTCGGCAGCGTCAGCAACGGCGGAAGGATCAGGTGCATGCAGGTATGGATATTTCTGAACGATACCTATGAGTTTTCTTTTCAATCCAATGTACTTGGCGCTAAGTGTCCTAAGTGTCATCAACAATTCAGGTGTGGCCGATTGAGGGCATCAAGAAGTTCGAGACTCTGTCTTACCTGCCACCACTCTCAGAGGAGGCCCTCCTGAAGCAGATCGACTTCTTGATCCGCTCCAAGTGGGTTCCCTGCCTCGAGTTCAGCAAGGTTGGCTTCATCTTCCGCGAGTACGGCAGCACTCCCGGATACTACGACGGCAGGTACTGGACAATGTGGAAGCTGCCCATGTTCGGCTGCACCGACGCCTCACAGGTCATCAAGGAGGTGGAGGAGGTCAAGAAGGAGTACCCTGACGCCTATGTCCGCATCATCGGCTTCGACAACATCCGCCAAGTGCAGTGCGTCAGCTTCATCGCCTTCAAGCCACCAGGCTGCGAGGAGTCCGGAAAGGCATAAGCTGTGACCTGGGAATAACTGCCTATGCAAGGCATGTTTGTTCACTTTTTGTTGATGACTCTCCTTTCGTGGTTTTACTTCACGTTCCATGTAATTGTGTATGTATGTATGCTCGAATCTATCAATATGTTGACTGTACAACCGGCTACACATAAACATATATTTTATATACAAACCACAGACTATTGTCTTGTTGTTAGTTGATGGAAAGTTTGTTTATTTGCTGCTATAATACCTATGTTTTGCTTAGTTGAAGTTTCTTGGTTCACATTTGTAGACAATTCTTGCTTCAACTCTGCTTTCTGGTCGGGCTTTCTTGTTTCATAAGCCATATAGATGATGAAACTCGTGTGATAAATTTAGAGAGTATATACCCTGACGTTTACTATACCTTTTAAATAAATTTATCATCCTTTTTAGCATTTTCAGTATACCTCATTAACTATCTCGGTACTAGCATGAAAAAAATATCAACAAGCCCTTAATTTTATCAATATACTCTTTTCAATATACCTTTCTTAAAATACAAGTAGCTTGAATTATATGAACTCATATTATGGTATATGGTAATTAATAATGAAGTATATTAAAAATTGCAAGAATCACTTACCGAATGTGGGAGTACATACTCCCAGTAGTACTGAACATTATTCATTAGGTGATATTTTTTTGCGAATAACACATTATTTGTTATGGAGAATCATCCTGGTTACAAGTTGGCGGATCTCGCCTGGTCGTGACTGGATCCAGAACTGTGTATAAGCATTGGCACGGATGTGAAATTAGGTTCTTATTATTTCAAATATCAAACTCGCTCCGGAGGTTTCCCCACCGCTTTCTTAAAGAAAAAAGAACTTTGTACAAACATTGACACGTCCGCACTTTGATCAAATGCCCCAAATTATATATGGGGCGCTTTGAGAAATGCCCCTAAATATTTAAGGTCACTTTGATCAAATTCACCAAATTGTATATGGGGAACTTTGAGAAATGCCCCTAAATGCATTTAGGGGCACCTCGACTAGTGCCCCTAGATAGATTGGAATTTTGCGAAGTGACCCAGAATCCAATTAGAGGCAATTCAATAAAATGCCCCAAAATCCAATATAGAGGCAATTCAACGAAATGACCTCAATTCCAATTAAAGGCAATATAGTAAAATGCCTTGTTGTACAAATAGAAGCAATATAAACAGTAATTGATTCACATAATTTAATAGTACTAAAAATATAGTATGCAAAAATCACATCACACTATTAATCTGGGATTTCAGCATTCTAAATATCACAACATTTAAACATCACCATGTAAAGCTAGAACAACTCTAGTGCTTCTATGCTACAAACAAGCATTGTGAGATAGTTACATATTGCAGGAAACAAACTTGAGTACCTTAAGCATTCTCAAACTACTAACCACTAGGGGCTGAAATGTTCAATTAGAAATTATAGTGGATTATTTCTGAGGTGCACCAAGAGCCCAAAAATGATGGCCTCCAATCTCTTGTACAAGGAATGATCCAGATAGTGAAAGTATCTCAAATCTATGGCAGAAAACAAGAAGAACCATTACTTACGAACCATTCATCAACAAACAATCTATAGTGACTATATTTCAACATAACTAATACTTCAGTTGGATTAGATTTCTTATAATCATGATATTTTACAATACAAGGACTCTTGTATTAATACCTCCTGGAGTTCTCAGCAACTACCATTTCATGATAAGAGACGTATTATCTCGAGAGGTTCTTACAGTCAAAAGTACATACCTCATATGTGGTCCTTCCACCTAAAGTATAAGCTTGCCAAAGTCTCCATTTGATATGGCACCATTTGCAGAAAGGACGCAAACTCCTCAAGTTTCACGCTAAGAGAATGCCATAATATTTGCAGCTATATCATGATATAAATAGTGTTCAAGTCATTTTCCATGAGAAAAGTTTGAGGATACATGATACTGTATCGGCAAATCTGCAGCCTTATAGCCTTGGTCTTGCATCAGAGATACAATTACGTCTTGATAAGTTTTTCTATAGACGAATAACTTGTGGATACTTTTTTCATATGCAAACAATTAATAGTGCTTAAGATAGCAAGAAAACTAACAAGATGACTAGTATCCCGTTTTTTCAGAAATGTACCAATATATGTTCAATAATATATACTCATTATATGGATGAAAAAGGTAAAGGCCAAGTGAACAAAATGCAACACATATGAACTGTACAGAATCAAAAGATCATAAGATGCATATCACTCTATGGACTTCATATCAATACCAGATTACAAGATAGAAAGAAATAAAGATAAATTGCATCGAGCTACTATCAGCCTCAGAAGTGTATAATGGTAACATAAGAGTATAACATTATATTATATCACAAGCTCAGTGTGTAATTAACAGCTACAATATAAAATGAAAAATTGTTGGTATATATGTGCTCAGAGTAACATGCCAAAAATAGGATGGAAGGCATTGATATAGTTATAGGTTCGTGCAAAGATAGTATGCTGAGATATTCCAAAGTGAAAAATGGAATGATGCTAGCTAAAGATCACTCTATAGAAATAATGAGATACTAGACGAAAAGACGAGAAGGAAAACAACTAGACTGGAAGCTCATTTAATCATTCTCATTTCCTACAGCGATAGGATCATGCGGTGCACACCAGGGGTCATGCTATAACTATTTAAATGAACAGTGCCGATATCAAATAAAAAATAAGCAAAGAATCATGACTAACATGTAAATAGGGGCATGATACCTGCACATATCACCGAAAATGGGTCCATTATTTCGAACTTGCAATGTATGAATCGAGGCCACTAAATAAAAAAAGAATAAGTGAGCAATAGATGAGATTTGGTGTTTATCCGCTCACTTGTGTTCTGTAGGACCCGACTAATTGATTCATGTTCCTTGAATATCACGCTAACCACTCGCGGGAGACTTTTTGGGATCCCTCTCGGCATGACCTTGATTGGAAGTTTGTTTCGGGGGCCACAATTAGTTCTGGATTTGCTACTATTCTACATTTATGTCATAGTATACCATTGTCGATTTATTATTGTTACTCGAGAAGCATTTACTATTATGTATTGTTTTGGATGTAAAATGTTTATGCTGTCTAGACATGCCTAGTCACTCTTTCGGGCCTATAAGCTTTTTCAGCCATTGACGCAAATCTTTTGGTTCATCTTTGGAGAATGACCGACTTCGTAGTGGGTAGCTTTGATGGGTGGCCCTCTAAAATACACTTTGGGTTTTTCAATTGCTCTGATGTGAAACTGCGATGACCCAACACACCACCACAGGTTGTAGTGCGCAAGTCGTTGACATAATATTCACGAAGTACCGTTTCGCAAGTATCACATCCCTCATAGTGGTACAATAGAAACATTACGGGTCCACAAATTTTACATGTTCACAATATTCAAACAAAATTGGGCAAAGGTTTTGAAATCCTCATCGGTTCATTTAGTACTTCTTTGAACATTGAAAATTAAACTAACTAATTAGAGTAGCAATGACATCACTAGATGAAATGCCAGTGGAGCTCAATAACTTATTTAAGTAAATCTATGTTGCTCTGCTCATCTATTCTATCCTAACAACTACACTTCTGTTTCCATGTCTTTAGGTTTTGCTCCATACTCTATATAGTAGTCTACTCCTTCAATGGCTCTAGAAAGATCTTGTTCCTCGTAATAGATCTCTCCATCGTCATTGTTTGTACTATTTTCCTCTGTCTCGATATGCTCACAGTCTTGCAAGGATTTAAGAAGATAATTTGAGTACGAGTGTACTCAGTAAGTTCTATAGTTGGTTGTGTAACTATGGATCAAACATCCAGGTTCATTTTTTTTAAACTGGTTTCTTATCAAAGATTGTTTTAATATAGAAAAACTATGTTCGTCAGTTTTCATGGGTTGTTATAACTTTCCTAAGTTCCTTTCCACGCTTTGTTTGCAGTATGTTTCTTGGATAAGGAGTATCATGACATGTTTTATACACTCTCGAGAGGTTCGCTACTTTTCCCACACACGTTACTGGCCTTTTTGCCGTAACACACTTCCTTAGATGTGTGGCTTGTTACCAAGTTTCTCCAAGTAATGACAAACTCTACCCCATTCCATATTCCTTCTTTTGCATTGAACCTGGTCGACGACCGTTGCTAAAATGCTATCCTTTCAGAGATACTAAGGTTGTCATCTTGCAGTACAAGATGGGGACGTTATGGGATCTCACCCACTATAATTCCTCTCCGGGGATACATCCCAACTTAGTCATATGAAGTTACGCGGAACAAATCAAAACTTCTTCCAGCCTTAGTTCTCTTGGTTCAATGGTTATTACGGTTTGTGGTCAACGCGGTTATTACGGTTTGTGGTCAACACGGTTTGTACGACGCCTTGGAATAACTGACTACATTTGTTATTTACTCCTAAGTTCTCTTGGTACAATGGAATATGTTAACTCAACATTTCACATTGTGGTTTCCATATACCTTCTATTCATTCATTTCATACATAAAAAAATATTTGCTTTTGTATGAACATTTGTGATACTTTTGGAAAAGTATTTGCTATATAACTTGCAAGAGTTGTGCAAGGTTTAATTTGCCAATTTCTATGCAAGATTAAACTTGCTTGGTAACTGTGAGATAATGTAGTTCGAAATTTCTACCCTTGTTGTACTGCTGGCTTACCCTATTTAGGGTTTACTATTCTAGCTATATCAATGGGGATTCTAGGGTTCTAGTAAGTTATAGAAGATTCTTGTAGATTCTTTGTTGTTTCTTAGGCTATTGATACTCTACTTGTGGTCTTGGTTTACATGCTAGATTGGTTCCTAGTTAGCTATGTCAACATTACATAATTTACAATTCGCATGTTCATGTTAATTACTTCTAGCAATTTCTTAGTGGTTGATTAGGGTTTGTTTGGTAGCTTAGTTTTCTTTGTCTACCTGGTACTAGTCACTACAATTATAGGAGCAATACCATTACTGACACTTAGTTAACTATGTTACACTAGTAGGAAAAAGCTCATTATTGGCCTTCGGGAAATGAAGTTACTGGCGTTGAACCCACCACACGCCACTAACTTCACGCTACTGGTAGCAGTTAGTAGTGGCGTGACCGTCCGAATGCCACCACTAACTAGGTTACTAGTAGCGTTCATATTTTTTTGAACTCCACCACTAAGTTAGTTACTAGTGGCCACGGAACGCCACTAGTAATGGTGTTGAAAATAGCACGGACGCCGCTAGCAATGTAGCTACTACTGGCATTGCCAAAAACATGAACGCCACTAGAAACTATATACGGATTTAAAAAAATTAAAATCATCATTGTTGTGGATTTCACCGTCATCGTTGCCTATGTAGCCTCGTGCCAAGGTCTTAGTCCTCGTCGTGGCTAGTGCATCCCCGTGTAGATGTTGCTATCATCGTCGTTCGTGCTGCATCACCATGCTGACATCATTGTAGAAGCCACAGCCCCGTGTCAAGATCTTTGTCATCATTGCAGCAACCTCGATTCGAGGTCGTCGTCGTGGCAGCAGCATCCCCATGTCTAGCTAGCTAACTGAAGCCAAACAAAGATGAATATTAATCTATCGCTGTTGCTGCTCGAAGAAAAACGAATCGGGGACAACAGAGGGAGTGAATCTCACCTATAAGAGATAGAGGTTGTCGGATGTTGTGGAGGAGTGAGGGACGGGACCTCGTCTTCTTCCACCGCTGGTCGCCACAGGAGATTGGCCGAATCGGGTGAGGAGGCGTGGGGATAGATGCGAGAGGAGGCGGCGGCATTGAGCTCGTGCGTGGCCACGTGCAGTGGGTTCCTTGCGGCCAGAGTGAAGTAAGGGAGGGAGCTAGCTAGCTAGCGCTTTGGATCAGATCGTGCACAAGATGGAAATATACAAGAAAAGGTTCTACATGACATATTAAATAAGTTGGTGGCGTGCGCATGTATAACAACACCACCCCTAGCTAATTAATGGTGACGTTCCTATAAAAAGAATGCCATGAGTAAGTAGTTCATAATTTATATTCGTAGATAGATCGATCAAATTAATAGTGGCATGCTGAAATAATAGAATGCCACTACTGATGAAATTGTGGCGGCATTACATTGTTTTTGAATACCACTACTATTTTTAACCGGACAGACTGATGGCTCCAATTTACTAGCTGCATTCTTTTTTTCCCAAATGCCGCTAGTAACATATAGTAGTGTCCTTCCATAATTTCTGAACGCCACTAGTATGTTGGAAGATACTAGTGGAGTGTAATTTTTAGGCACACCACTACTAAAATGACTACTATAAGGATTTTCCTACTAGTGTTATTGTGTTGTTCGTGAGTAACAAGTTGTTGATAGTGTGGTAATTGTGTTCTTGTGATTAGTTTGGTCGATATCCACAACTCTACTACGTTACTTAAGCTTAACTATGATTATTTTGTCATATTTGTTAGTTTCTTACTCATAGTGTTTGTTACACTATTACACTAATTAAAGCTTGTATTCTTAAGTGTGTTTTCATTATGTAAGCTTAATGTTGTTTACCTGCTCTTTCTCAACATTTGGTTTAGGTTATTGTTTACTTGCTATATTCTAAAGTTGAGCTATAAACCTTTGAAGACTCAAAAATGGGCTTGAGGAAGATCAGATGCAGTCTTTCCTCTTCTGGCTCCTGTTCTTGCTCCTTTCTCCTATCCAGATCTCTCTCTCTGGTGAGTGTGGAATTATGTTTTTCCTCTCTCTCAACCTATGGTCTGAGAGTGTTTCTTATGAGCTTTGCTGTAAGGATTGTGAGCTTTGGGGTTGAGTCTGGGATGATATTTATAGTACTCTAGGGTTCATCTTGTGTTGACACCTCAATTCATGCAATCTGTGACTAAGCTTCTTATACCACCTCTCTAGCTTAACTTTTAGTGCCCTAATCGGCTTATGTCATATGCCAAATAAGGAATGAAGGTTAAGGGTAATTTTGGTAATTTTTTCCATGACAATTTAAAAAAGAATTGAATTGTAAGTTTATGTTTTTGACACTATCTCCTTGGAATTCAGCGATCATGTTTTTGATAGTTTAGATAATTTTCAGTTTATGTTTCTCTGACAAGTTGTTTATGTAGCTTGATGAACCACAAGTGTTCATTAGTTGCAGTTGATTCTTTTAAAGAATCCGGAGTTTGAGGTGTGTTTTAGTTGTTGTCCTTTCTATTCAGTTATTTTATTTTGATTATTGTTCCTAGGTTCCACTACTGAACTTGTTGGTGGCTTGTACTATTTTCTATGTTGCTAAGGTTGCTATCTTACCGGTTTATATATTTGTATCTACTATTGTTGTTGTTGTTGTTGTTGTTGTTGTGTTACTTCCATCTGGTTACCCATTGAGCTGCATTGACTATTGTCTTGTGTTTTGGTCTCAGCTACTGTGAACTATTATTCATAATGTATCTACTTCTCTATTGTGGCTTTCTGATACTTCAGAATATGGTTTATTGTTGTTACTTGATTTCTTTTATTATAAGACCTCAAACTGATTAGGTTCAGGACAAGTTCTTTGACCTTGTCCAAATGGATTCTATAACAAGTGGATTCACCACTTGGTGGATCCAACATTTAAAACCAAAGTTGGGTTGTTTGTATTTCTTTGTATTGCAGGTCAAGATTGTCTAGCAATGCAAGAAGAGCAAAGAGTGGGATAAGAATGTAGTTTAGGGTTTAACTTTGGTTTTACTTTTATTTTTATCTTGTAGTTTGTAATAGGGTTCAACATTTATATCAATAAATATCTCTCTTTTTATCAACATTGTTCCCTTTACTTTATATTTGTATGAATTATTTTAATTTACTTCTAAATATATGAATTCAAGTATGAATTCTTCAAGCCTCAATTTTGAACTCAACAGTCACTATTACTTCTTAAGTGATCATAATATATGTGTATGTGTTGATTTAAGCAATGCGCTCAATACATAATGAAATAATCTTTTAAAATCCTAACTTTTGAAATTACATTTTCATTTTTGAAATTTGAATTTAAATACTAGGGTTGATCTAAATCAAACTTCAACACTAGAGTTCAATCTCAATCACTTGCAACCTTTAAAACAAAGTTTTAAAGTTTTCACACTTCTGTAAATGCAATCTATGCGGAAGCACTTATCGCAAATCAGTCATGTAAGCAACTCCTATTCTTCGGTTCATCACATAAACCTCGTTACTTTTTTACCTTCCTTTGGTTTTTCCAAGGTGATCGTGCGTGTGTATGGGTAATTTTGAAGGAGATATGCCCTAGAGGCAAATAATAAATAGGTTTATTGCCATATCACAGTTAGTTCATAATAGTTTTGTACCATTCTATAACTGTATCAAGTAGAAACATTGATGCATATGTGGTATATAAACAAGCCAAAGTCCCTAGTAGCCTCTATACAGCTAGTTCATTAGGCAACCGCTGATTAAGGTTTCCTGATCATGGATATTCTACGCTAGTTGACAATGAAGTCATATCATTAGAGAATGATGTGATGGACATTACCCGTATAAGTATAGTGACGTGATCAAGTCACATGTTTTATCATTGAAATATTTAGAAACGAAGTGACATTCTCCTCAGACTATGAGATCATATTTAATCACTATCACCCGCAACTGATTTGACTGTATCAACTGTCACATTGTAATAGGGTGATCATAAAGGTACATGTTGGGTATTCCAGAGGGACACGTTGAGGCATATGCATCAAGATCGAGATTTCTTTGGTCGCGTCATGGGAAGATAGACTAGGCCCACTCGGTGAAATTGTATTCAAGAAGCTGCAATGAATGACTAGGTCATGATAATATGATAATATGATATTATGATAATGAGTTAAGTAGACTTATCAGTAACGAGATTAGTATGTTGATACTGATGATCAATCTCGGACGAGTAATGTATCAAAGTAAAAAATTAATTGGACACAAAGTTTATGGTTCAAACGACAAAGCATCGCAGAATGCATGGGGATCATTATGGGCATCCCAGTCGCGCTATTGATCATTGATATGAGAGACATCTCAATCATGTCTGCGACATTCCCAAACTGTAGGGTAACACACAAAGGGTCTTACGATGTTTTTAGATTATTATGGAATCATTGGTATCACCGTTGAGAAAGATCTGAGAATGTCGGAATTGTTCCGAAGAAGTACCAAAATAGTTCCAAGAGAATCTGAATTCGTTCGGAATAAACCGAGAGGTGTTTCGGATCAAAAGGAATTTAATAATATGCATTTTTATATTAATTTATAGAAGTAATAAAAAATATTTAAAATAAAAGGGGAACTTCCCTAATGGGCCAAATCCCTAGAGGGAAAAGGCCCAAAGGTAAGCCACCCAAACGGGGCAGCTGCCACCGCCTAGGAGGGCCCCACCCGGCCAGCCTTGGGCCGCGTACGGGGGTGGGGGTTCCACCTAGCCGGCCTCCTTCCTTGGCTGGTGCGCCCCTCCCTCCTCCTCTCCTTTAGTCCCACCACGGAACTTTGGGGAGAAGGGGTCTCCCCTTTCCTCTATATAAGAAGGTCTTTATTGGTGGATTAAATAAAAACAATAAATATGGAATTTTCTAAGGCATTTTTCTTACGGATTTTTTCCCTCTCTCTCCATTGAATCTCGTGAGTGCGGTTCCAAGATGAACTGTGCACGTGAGAGATGACACCACTCCGGAACACCTTCGCACTACTAGATCCCAGTTTCAGAAGGTCTACTTCTACATCTCAGCTGGATCACGGAGAACGGGAGTCGTCGCTGGACACCGTACGTGTGAGAAACCAATTGTGGTGCCAGAGCTATCGTGAAGGACCATGAGGTGACGTACAAGGAAAAACGCGACCTCGAGGTTGGCTACGAGCATGACTACATCAACAATGTTCCAACGGACGTAACACTTTCGGTCTACAAGGGTATGTCACAAAAAATCTATCCCCATTACTGCATTAACTCATAGATAGATCTTAGCATTGGAGTTGTGCTAGGAATTGTTTTTGCTGCTACGAATCTCCTAAGTGGTATCAGAGCCAATCTATGCGTAGTTATTCTAGAACCAGTAGAACAAATGTTGAATATGGGCATTGATCATCTAGTTGTTACCCTCCCACGTGTACTTGTTCATATCGTGACACTGTAAGATGAAGCGGCCCGGACCGACCTTACTCGTAAGCTTACGCGCGAGACTGGTTCTATGCTTGACATACGTCTTGTATCATATAAGTAGCCAGCAGGTGTCTGTCTCTCTCACAGAAGTTTATATGGCATTTGCAACGAAAGACCCCGAAAGGGGTGTAGTAGAGACAACTATTTGATCAATGTTGTGGTTAAAGTTTGTAGGTATGAAATGGTTCTATCTCGAAAGCCCTAGAATCCACATATAAAATTTAAGAGATAAAATAGAGGCCTCTAACTTTATTTTGCAGGGAAAAGTGATGTGATAAGGTCATTTTATATTGTTGAATAAAATGCACTCTCATGTAAAACAACCGGCAGGAGCCATCTGGTTGTTCATTCTATTGTCATGGCCTACGTGCCAAGATCATGATGTAAAGTAGTTTATTTGCTGTTACTAAATGATAGTAGTAGTGGATCATGATGGACGACCAACTGGTAGCGTAGTGGACTTGGCGTCATGCTGGTGGGCGTGTTATGGAGATCAAGGCACGGAGCATGACGGTGATCAAGGCGCAGGACATGAAGGACCATATCATATCGCACACACATTATGAATTTCATGTGATGTTAATTCTTTATGCATATTACTTTGCTTAGTTGTATTAGATACGTGACGGTAGAAATTATAAGATGATCCCTAAATAATACCAACACTAGTGTTCTCCCTAAAGTGTGCACCACCAAGAAAGTCCATTGTTATGAAGAAGGTCGTGACGATCACGTACTAGACACATCGATGTTTGCATACGGTGGGTGCACGCCATGTATGCACTGCAAATACATTTAGGTTAAATTGGTGAGCCCAGCATGTGAAGACATGTCCTCGGAACACAGGAAGATCGAAAGATCAAGAATGAGTCACATGAATGATGTGATCAACACAACGATGTCCACCATTGTAGCTATATCAAAGGCCATGAAGATCAGGAATAAGAGCGAAAGATCAAGAATGAGTCACATGAATGATGTGATCAACACAACGATGTCCGCCATTGTAGCTATATCAAAGGCCATGAAGATCAGGAATGATATAATGAATTTGGGTCATATAATCACTAAAATAAACTTACAGATGTTAGTTTTAGTGTGAGATCATGTAATAATTTGATTATAAAACATGAAATCATGTTATGAACTTAGTATTATGTCTTTACAAATGTCTTTGTAGATCATGGCAATCAAACCTATGAATGTCTACTATGGGTATTTTTGAGAGATGGTGATCTTGAGTTAGATGGGTCCAACTTCATAGACTGGTATCTATGCTTAAGGAAACTCTTCACCATTAATGACGTACTCTACACACTATCAGAACCACTAGGAGATGCTCCCGATGATAATGCACCTAAGGAAGAAAAGGATGAGTTTCACGATCATCATGACTTATTCATGTTCATTTGTTGCATCATGTGATGGGCGATGGTAGCTGAGATGCGAGTGCAGTTTCCATAAATCGTCCCATATGATATGTTGTATGGGTTGAAGGCAATGTTCATAGAACAAGTCAAGCTTTTGTAGTTTGAGCTATTGGATAAGTTTTTTCTCAGAAGATGCAAGGAAACACGTGCATGGATAGTCACTTGGAGATCATGCATAGGCATCATGCACACCTCGTGTGTGAGGTTGACTACTAGAAGGATGACCAATTTGCGATAGATGGGGTATTGCGCTCTCTTCCTCCTAGCTACAAAAAGGTCGTCTGAGGCTATGTGATGAGAGGGGATCTGCTCACCTTTCATAAATTCATGAAATAGTTAAGAGATGCCAAGATAGAACATATCACAAGAGAGATCATTGATGGGGGAGGTATATATGATATACAATATATAAATGTGTTTCTCACAAAAACACTTATTGAAATTTCATCAAGTATACTGATACTTGTTCTTGTTTTATGAAAATAGATTCGTCTACAATGAGTGTTGCGTGTAGGAGATGGGGAGACATGACATGTTGATGGCATGATGTTGATGTTCGACGACACTTCTCCTTATACATTTTATTATCTGGATTTGCTTGAATTTGAACAATTTTGTAATCGAGTTGAGTGTCTGAAATTATTAGTGTGTCTTGCATCTCGCGAGACGGTTATTCATAATGAGTCAGTGATAAATCAGTTGTTATATTATTATGAATAATTTCTATTATGGTCATATTTTTGTGTTATAGATATGTTATTCTTACTGTGATCTTGATTATAATGGTTTATGCATTTATAATGTCAGAACCTAAAACATGTCCAACTTGATGATAATGACGCTATTGTTTAAGTCATAATTAGGTTGTATACATTCATGTTCATGAAAACATGAAGTCATTGGACACTTGATCATTTGACACATGCAAAATATGCCTAACAAGGCGAGGATTACTGAAACTAAATATGTTCTGGTAAAATAGAATGTGTACCAGGTTGCTAAATACTGTACATAATGATGTATTATTCATCAATATAGTTGATATCATTATATCGTTGAGATGAATGCAGATTTAAGTGAATAAAATGTATTTACTAGATGAAGCATGAGTCTAAAACCATTTGAAATGTTGAAAGACTTTCATAATAATAGATAGATATAAAATTAGCAAGAGAATACAAGTCTATATGATACGATCAAAATGACTAGTATTGAGTTAAGTTTTTAGCACACAAAAGACTTGTGAAAACTATTCCACAAATTACGATGGTTAAATATATTAAAGAGTATTGATATATATATTAAGCATCATAATCATAATGTCTATTGGGAAAATTCCTTTTGCTGTAAGTGGAAGGATCTTAGGTTTTTTTACCAGGAATTGCGCTCCCTATAAAAGTTTTAGTTTGGGTTTTCCCGCAACCAAAGAAAAAGAGAATGGAATAATTCTTCTTTTCTTCTTTTAGATACATATGGTCTAAAAAAATCTCTAAATGACCTATAGGTCAAAATTAAGCAAACACTTAAGAATAAGGGGAATCATCCAGTTTCGTGGAAACAACACCATAAGAGTTATGGTACGTTTGAGTTTCTAGATACTTTGATAAAGTCGTTACTAAGGATACAAATCTTTGTAGAACATTCATAGGCAACTATGAATGTGTTTTCAACAACTGAAAGACAAACTAGCTGTTGTCCAGTGCATTGTTATCAAGAAAAGTTTTCTCTATAATAAGGCTGATGGAAGTAAGTAAAAGTTCAAAATCAAGATATTCGATCTTACTCCAAATGTCGAGTTGCATAACGAAATGTGTTCCGCGAAACGAGACTCTACAGGATGAGGTAAAACTAATGATAGTGATCATAACCATTTCAATTAAGCACCTTTCCTAGAGAAAGTAGGATTCAATAGTGTATTTGCACTATGTGGAAATATATTGTTGATTTACTTGTCATGTTAAATGAACAAGACATACCTACGAACTATGATGAAGGAATGATGAGCTGAAGTACGAGAAATGACTAAGAGTCATGAAATCCTAAATAAAGTTACATTTAAGATATAAAAGTAATGAGTTTCTTGATCTTATCAAGTAAGTGAATCACTTAAATCTTTCCTGAATAACTGCAAAGTTATAAGGAAAAAATGAAACTTAAAGGGAGATATAAAGCTCGATTTGTCACATAGATTGTCTTGACAAATTCAAACAATTGACTATAATATGTAGAGATGCTTGAGTTTGGTGGATTTACTTAGAAATTACTATAATTCAAATTGATTATATGTTGGGGGGATACCCTGGGTAGGGTAACGCCGAGGTATAAAGGCCGAGTTAGCCGAGGTATGGCACGGTCAAAGCAAATGCTGACCGGGTCACCTCAAGGCAGGCCGAACCACAAAGTGACCCGGCCCATGGAACATCTCCCTCACCTTAGCCCAGCCGGCATAAAATATATGTCGGCCATGTTTGTCTGTCTATTATACAGGTACCCTCATAGCCGGGTTAGCCACGTGCAAGCCGGACTATCATATGGCTTCCGAGAGAAGGAAGGAATCTCCCGCTGGTCAAAAGGTGGCTTTGTTGGCTGTAGCGTGAGCAAAGCAAAGCAGATAGGAGGACCAGCGGGTTAGGGGCAACCAAGATGACGCGGGCAATGTCGGCTGACGTAGCTCGTGTCCGGTGACGCTTAAAGGCAAGAATTATGTTACGGGTTACGTCCAAAGACTGGATGAGCTGTTAAAGGGAATAAAGAAGCATCTAGCTTTAACCAAGGAGCATATTCGGAGAATATGCTGCCACATGTTCCCTAACTTTGTAACCCAGACTTCCCTATATAAGGAGCACCGGGGCCTCCATAAAGAGGGATCGATCATTTTCTCCGTCTAGGTTAGAACTCTAGGGATAGGTTGTGGGGAGTAAGAGACATAGTCTCCTTCTCACGAACAGCTTGAGGAGCACTTGTATCCACCATTGATAGAGAAAATAAAAGAACATATGTTCGTGGAATCACTGCGTTTTCCCTCCTCGGATTCCCCCTAGCACTCATTGGCCCCATCTTTAGCCTATCCGTGGCATCTGCCGTGCCACCACCACGACAGTTGGCGCACACCATGGGGCTAGCGGTGCTAGCAAGGGTGAGAATCCAGACGGGAAGCATGTCCAACACCGGCGAGCACGTCGTCTCCGGCCTGGTTCAACTCTTTGGTGCGCTGGACTATGTCAGCGACAATTGCAGGGAGCTTCGGCAGGCATCCCCCTCCGTGCAACAACGTCTTCATCAAATTTGGCGCGCACAACATCTACGTCGACGCGGACGAGTCCTTCATTCATCCATGGCACGTCGTCGAGGGAGGCGAACAACTTCTCAGCGCAGCTCGTGGTGTGCGTATCACTCGCCCCACTAGCAGCGTTGAGGTTGTGATGTCCGCGCCAGACATAGGAGCAAGCAAGGGCCCGGCGCCAGAGCCGGAAGTCACACCGAAGCAAACCAGGTCTAGATTCGCCCCACTAGAGAGGCCAGATAATGTGCTCCAGCAAGCAATAGATAGCCTAGCAATGCCAATAGCACCTATGGTAGATCCGGTTCAGGCGCAAGCTGAGTTAGAGGAAACTAGGCAGAAAATGTTACCTGGGGCAAAGAAAGTAGCAGAGTTACAGCAGTCATTGAACATTACTTTGAGGGAATATGCGAAGGCAAACCGCATAGATGGGGTAAAAATCCGAGGTAGGAACCTAATCACTGAGATTGACAAGGAATACGAGCCTAGTCCGGGTCAGACAGCCACGATAGTAATAGGAGGGCTAGAGAGGGTGAACCACTTGCTGAGGGTCGCTTGCCAGCAAAATGAAGAAATGAACAAAGCAAACCCGGCACCACTGGGAGCATCGCACGTGGTTCATTCGGCTAGAAATAACCCGGCAAAATCCGGCGGAGCCGCATCATCTCCGGGTCACAATCCTAGGAGAGAAGAGGTGGTAAACTCTAGGAAAAGAGACAACCAAATGGTCCCCTCTGACCCGGTGAGAGCTGGAAAAGGCAAAGCAGTGCAAGTAGATGAAGATCGTCACAACACTAGCCGAGGTGAAGTTGACCGAGGTAACCGCGACCAAGGCAATGCCGGTCAAAGGAATGCTGCCAATAGCAATGCCGGACAACGTGATCCAGTGGGAACAGGACAAAATATACCTCGGCAGTAGCAGCAACGCGTACCTCAACAGGAGAGAAGTGCAGGTCAAGCAGCGCCACATCAGAATGCTTGTACGGATCAGGAAATATACAACGATTGTTATTCGGTGATGATCAATGAACGGTACCCCAGATCGGAGCACCATATAATTGGGTCGAGTCTAGGAAGCAGAAACTTGCAGCCAGATGATGCGAGGCTAAAGCTTGATAGAATTTATAGGTCGGAGCTAATCGAGGTACAAGGTCCTTCTGGTCCGGCATGCTTTGGGCCCCGGATCATGAACGAGCCGCCAGTATCAAACTTTCAATTGGCCAGACGAACCAGAACCTACGATTTTAGTACCAGACCAGAGGATTGGATGATTGATTACGCAGCGGCGATCAAGATTGCAACTGGAAATTTGAGATGGGCAGTGAGGTATGTACCTCAAATGTTGGAAGGACCAGCGAGAGTTTGGCTAAACAACTTGCCACCGGGGAGTGTCAACTGCTGGTTGGATTTTGAGGAGTTATTCGTTAGCAATTTCTCAAGCACTTACAAGAGGCCCAATAGGCCACAGACTTTGGCGTTATGCCGGCAGAGACCGAATAAGCTAGACCGAGATTTCTTGACTCAGTGGTGCAACGTGCGGAACTCATGAGAGGGGGTAATTGAATCACAAGGAATTGTGTGGTTCGCCCAGGACTGCAGATATGGAAGTATGTTGTGGCAAAGACTGCAACGAGATATGCCAACCACCTTGGCAGAGACGATCCGGATCGCAGATTCGTATGCTTTGGGAGATCCAACCCAACCCCGGCTAATATCAAGTGAAACGAGCGAGGAGTATTACAACCGAGATGGCTCCGGATCATCAAGGAGAAATGATTTCCGAGGAAATAGAAGGGACGAGCGTCCGGATTACATATATAACTCGCAGCAGGTGGCAGTGGTAGACCGGGATCAACCCAATGCTGGTGCCAGCTAGCGCCAGAAAACTGGAGGGCAAAACTAGCAACAGAAAAATGAAGGGAAGAAGCCTTGGACCCCGGAGCATAAAAGCAATGACAAGAGCAAAAAGATCGACCGAGGTATACGTTCGAGTCTATGCTGGATCAACCTTGCAAGTTTCATACGCCAAGTCCCAATAGTCCAGCGAATCATACAACCCGACAGTGTGAATGGATGATGAAATTAGAACAGGGCAGTTCGGGGAATGCTCAGGCACCTCGGAACAAAGACAGCAACTAATGTTGCCTCCACCACCGCCGAGGTATGAAAATCAAGAAAGGAGGGATGTTGTGCATCAAGTGAATAACAACCAACAACAAGACCAAGGTTACCACGTAAATGAGGGACGAAACGAATATAGGGAGCATCATCAAAGCTATTGTGTGTTTACTACGGAAGAAACTGACCGGAAAAGCTTGCAGCGCCGGCATATGGAGGTGAATGCAGTAATGCCAGCAGTGGTAAGGTATATGCCTTGGTCAGACCAGGAGAGTACATGGAGTATCAAGGATCACCCACAGATCATGCCTAGTCTAGGGACCTACGCACTAGTCCTGGATCTGACGTTCATCGGGCCGAATCTCAATGTGAGGTTTTCCAAAGTGCTGATTGACAATGGCAGTAGCATCAATATCATGTACAAGGATACCATGCACAAGTTGGGAATATCGGAGAACATGCTGCAAGCAACAAGGACCACCTTTCATGGTATTGTACCGGGTATTTCCTGTGAGCCAATTGGTAAGGTCCGGGTTGATGTGTTATTCGGCATGAGGGATAATTGCCGGACTGAAAATTTGGAGTTCGAAGTAGTGAATCTGGAGAGCGCTTATCACGCGTTACTTGGCAGGCCTGTATTGAACAAGTTCATGGCAAGTACTCACATCAACTACTTAAAGATGAAACTGCCCGGACCTAGGGGAGTGATAACCGTATCAGGGGACTTCAGGCGCTCGATCAAGTGCGCCTCAGTCGGATCTAACTTAGCCGAGTCACTCGTGATAGCTCAGGAAAATAGGAGGATACAGGAAGTGGCGGCTTTGGCTCAATCCGCGTAGCAGCATATGTCGGCTCTGACCAACCCGCACGGAAGCGTATCATTCCAAGCAACCAAAGATACAAACAAAGTGCCTATCAATGATCAGTTCCCGGAACGCACCATAACCATTGGCGCCGGATTAAGCAGCAAATAGGAAAGCGAGCTCGTCAACTTCCTCCATGAGAATCGGGATATCTTTGCTTGGTCCACACAGGATATGCAAGGTGTGACGAGGGAGTTGGCCGAGCACTCTTTGAACGTAAGACCCGGTGCTAAGCCGGTGAAACAGCCTCTCAGGCGTTTCGCCGAGGATAGAAGAAAAGTCATTGGGGATGAGATAGCTAGGCTCCTTGCAGCCGGGTTTGTCATGGAAGTACTCTATCCGGATTGGCTCTCTAATCCGGTGCTTGTGGAAAAGAAGAAGGATGATCCGAACGTGGCCATCGTATGGCGCATGTGCATTGATTACACGAACCTGAATAAGGCTTGTCCTAAAGATCCATTCCCACTCCCTTGAGTAGATCAAGTCATAGACTCAACTGCCGGATGTGAACTGTTATCATTCATTGATGCGTATTCTGGTTTCCACCAGATATCCCTAAACCCGGATGATCAAATATAGACTGTGTTTATTACCTCGTACGGGAATTATTGCTATCGCACTATGCCGTTTGGATTACGTAATGCTGGAGCAACGTACCAGTGATGCATGCAAAAGTGTTTACATGACCAAATAGGTCGAAACGTGCAAGTTTATGTGGATGATGTGGTGATAAAAACTAAGGAAAGCAACACGCTCCTTGATGACATCCGACAGACATTCGCAAACTTGAGACGGTTCCGAATGAAGCTTAACCAGGAAAAATGCACCTTTGGTGTGCCTGCAGGAAAGTTACACGGTTTTCTAGTGTCTAGCCGAGGTATCGAAGCTAACCCGACAAAGATCCGGGCCATAGAGAGAATGGAACTGCCAAAATGTCTTAATGTTGTGCAGAAGTTCACTGGTTGCCTGGCATCGTTAAGCCGGTTTGTATGTCGGCTGGGAGAGAAGGCCTTGCCCCTCTACCACTTAATGAAAAAGGCAGACAAATTTACATGGACGCCACAGGCGGATATCACATTTCGAGAATTGAAAAAGATGTTATCTACTGCACCACTACCCAAGGAGCCAATGTTGCTCTATGTAGCCACGACCAACTGAGTCGTAAGTGCAGTAATCATAGTGGAGCGCGAAGAAGAAGGAAAGTCGGTGCAAAGGCCAGTGTATTATCTGAGCGAAGTATTATCTGCGTCAAAACAGAATTACCCTCACTATCAAAAGATGGCGTATGGCGTGTATATGTCGGCCAAAAAACTCAAACACTACTTTGAGGAACACCCCATCAAGGTGATATGCGAGGCACCAATATCAGAGATTATGAGTAACAAAGATGCAAGTGGCCGGATAGCAAAGTGGGGAATTGAGCTAGCCCCGTATGCACCACAGTTTGACAGAAGAGATGCGATCAAATCGCAAGCTGTGGCAAATTTCTTTGTTGACTGGGCCGAGATGCAATACAAGCCACCACTGCCGGACTCAAACTATAGGCGAATGCATTTTGACGGATCAAAATTGAAAGAAGGGCTGGGCGCCAGAGTAGTGCTTACCTCGCCCAAAAAGGATCAATTGAAATATGTCCTCCAAATCCACTTTAGTGCCTCAAATAATGTTGCGTAATATGAAACACTGGTACATGGTCTCAAAGTAGCAAAAGAAGTGGGGATACGTCGGATACAATGCTTCGGAGATTTAGATTTGGTGGTGCAGCAAGTATCTGGCAACTGGGATGCCTTGGATGCAAATATGGCCCTCTACAGATTTCATGTGCAAAAGATAAGCGGATTCTTCGAGGGATGTGAATTCCACCACATACCTCGGATTGAAAACGAGGCAGCCAACACACTGTCCAAGTTGGGCTCATCCCGGCAACCAATCCCGCCAAATGTTGCCTTGGAACGCTTAAGAAAACTGTCTATTACCCCATCGCCCAAATCCGAATCAATTTATATCCTAGCATTCTCCGGGTCAGAGGCCACACCAATGGAAATAGATTGGGGAGGCACCTCAACAAACCTGGGGACTGCTTCGGCAAACCCGGGGACTATCTCAGCAAATCCGAGGACTGGTCAGCCAACCCCGGCGGGAGTTATGTTGGTGGATGCAATGGAAATTAACGAGGAACCTTTCTCAAGCCGTGCTATACCCACTTGGGCCAAGCCAATATTTGACTTCCCGAAGGAGGGAATCTTGCTAGGTGATGAGATACTCTCAAGGCAGGTCCAGAGAAGGGCAAATGCCTACACCATTATCAATGCCGAACTATACAAGAGTGTAACCACAGTACTACAGCGGTGCGTTGACCTGGAGGAAGGACTTGACATACTTGGGATATCCACCAAGGAGAGTGTGGTCACCATGCATCTTCAAGAGCATTAGTGGCAAAAGCTTTCTGGCATGGATTTTATTGGCCAAGTGCTTTGGAGCAAGTAGAAGATTTGGTGAGAAAATGCAATGGTTGTCTGAGATATGCCACGAAAACTCATCTGCCAATGTCAGAACTCAAAACTATCCCCATTACTTGGCCATTTGCTATATGGTGCCTAGACATGGTAGGGCCATTTAAGCCGGCTAAAGGAGGAATGACCCATATCCTAGTTATGGTCGACAAATTAACCAAATGGATCGAAGTGAAGCCAATCAGGAAATGTGATGGGGATACAACGGTGAAATTTCTCAAGGATATAATCCTGAGATATGGCTACCCCCACAGTATCATAACTGAAATGGCACAAATTTCGCTGAAGGAGCATTTGCAAGGTTCTACCGAGAAAAGAAAATCTGGCTAGATCTAGCCTCAGTGGCCCACCCCGCATCAAACGGGCAAGTGGAAAGATCCAACGGACTGGTATTGTCCGGGATAGAAGAACTACCAGCAGTACTGTGGAGTTTAAGAACAACTCCAAATCGATCAACAAGCTATACGCCATTTTTTCTGGTATATGGGGCAGAAGTTGTATTACCAGCCGACATAGAGCATGATTCGCCAAGAGTTGCCCAATACACAGAAGCCGAAGTGCGTGAAGCCTGAAAAAATGAAGTTGATCTGCTGGAAGAAGCGAGAGAACTGGCCTTGTCCAGATCTGCCATATATCAGCAAAATCTCCGACGCTACCATAGCCGGAAAGTAAACCCCCGAGTCTTCCAGGAAGGTGATCTGGTACTCCGGTTGGTGCAGCGCACTGCTGGCATGCATAAGTTATCCCCTCCATGGGAAGGACCTTTCATTGTAAGCAAAGCTTTGCACAATGATTCCTACTATCTTATTAATGCACACCCATAGGAAAAGAACAAGGCGGACAGGTCTGGAGAGGAATCTAAGCGACCGTGGAATGTAGCATTACTTCGTCCTTTTTACACCTGACAAAGAGGTGAATGTATCTGAGCTACTCATATGCCGGTATGTATGTTGGCAATGAGATTATTAATGAAACTTAGGCACCCTAAGCAGAAACTCGGGGACTGCCATAATAATTGTTCTACTTTTTTCGTATTTTATATGTCGGCTGGGTTAAGTCGCTTATATTTTAGCCGGATTAGTAGTGTGTGAGCACCAAAAACCCAACTCTTCGAATTTGCTTTTGTCCAACAAGAATTGGCTTCATGACAAGCAAGAGAACAAGTTTGGAATGGCAAAGCACATGAAAAACGACTAAGGAAAAGAACTTAAACGAGCCGACATTTGTTGTTCGAACTAACCCTCTGTTTAATCATCTAACACCGGATTATTTTGAGCCAATATCAAAGTTTCAAGTATTGTTAAGTCAATTTTTTGAACCTCGGACTCGTAAGTCAAAAAACCGAATCAAAGTAGACACGAGCTGACTCAAAAATTGGGAGAACAAGAAAACAAAACTCGTGGACTTCGCTCACGATAATCCAACATTAAAGACTTAGTCGCAAACAACACAAATTGTAGAAAAATCACACCAAATCACTTAAATACATTTTCACCCGACACTCTGGGATCTGACGAATACGGTCAAGTGTTTTTTAAGGAGCATGGGCAGCAGCCGAATCATTGGCCAAAGGAGGAGGTACTTCGGAACTTGTGGGTGGGGCGCTAGCCTCGGCCTCATGCTCGGGGTTTTCCTCATCATCCTCCGGGTCTTCAGCCTCGTCACCAAGTTCGGAGGCCTCACCCTCACTTCCCTCATCTTCTTCACCTTCATAAGCAACTTCATCATCGAACACGTCAAGATAGCTTGTACCCTTGTTCTAGGCATGGAAGAAGGAGTACTGGATAAGCTTGTTGGAACAGGCTTTGCGACACGCAACGCACTCCGGATCTTCGGACCACATAGATCCGGTGCGCATGCGGGTGAGCAGCCCCAAGTCAATTCCTTCGTACCATGAAAGGACGAACTACAGCGCAATATCAGCCTCGGCTCGCGCAGTGGATTCTCGCCACAGGTGCACTTGTGTATCGCACTCCATCAATTTGGCTATGAAAGCTGCATTTCCTTTGGGAGTGGGCTCAGTGGGCCAGCGGGAGTTTAACATCCGCATTGCCATCGGCATAATGTCTGCACCGTAGTTCTTCACTAGCTCCATGCGAGTGAAGAGGCTCGCTAAATCCTCCGTATCATACGGGATTGGCTTGGCATCAGGTCATGTGCGGATACCACGTTGCTCGTGGTACCGGGCTATGGCTGCAGCAGTAAGAGTATCACCTTCTGGAAATTTGCCTGAGGATAGAACATAGGAAACAGTGAGTAAAAGCACTAACTCCGGAGAAATGAGAGTTGAGTAAGGGAAGGGAACTCACAGGCAATCTGGAAAAGGAGTCGCTGAAGCTCGGCATGGACATTGTGTTGGGTTCACAGCATAGAAAACAAAATTTTTCCTACAATGAGAACTACACGCCAAGATCTATCTACTAGGTACAGAGCAACGGGTGGACATACATCCATTGAGAACTTACCGTCGAAGACAATGAGTTTTGTTAATGAGTAGGAACTCGTGGTTGATGTAGTCGTACACTTGCCAATCTCAAGATCGTGAGGAAGTCCGAGTGCCGCAACTCAGCAGCGATCCGTACTCGCACACATGTTCAAGCCACCGGACAACCTCCACCTCCTCGCTCTAGTGATCCAGCGGAAGAAGCAACTCCTTCTAGACGAAATTCCTCCGGGAACATGTATCTCGCTAATCCGAGACCATGGGGGAATAATTCTAGAGGGGGAGAGAGATCCTTCACAAGGAGGTGTGTTGAAGAAGGGAAGTGAGGGGGGCCTTTTATAGGAGGAGGGGGGTACCCCTCCCCCATGGCCGGCGCCCATGGGAGGGTGACTCCTCACCTCCCCCATTCATGTGGTGGTAACCCCTCCACATTAAAATGCCCCTTCACATTCTCTTTTAAAGTCTCCACTTCAAATGCATTAAATTTCTCCAAATTTAATGCTCTCTCATTTAATAAAACTCTTTTATTATTTTTATTCAGAATTTTGTTAATTACTTTAATTAACAAACATTCACATAAAACCCCCTTCAACATTTCAATATTACATGCAGAACCAATTTCAGCAATTTCACCGGAAACAGTTTCGGTGTCTATTGAAATAATTCTAGCGCTTTCTTAAATCTTTATCTGAAACATATTTGCTCCAAATGGTGTTGGTATCCCTTAAGTGTGTCACCCTACGGTTCGCAAATAATGCAGACATGATCGAGACCCCTCTCCGATCAATAATCAGCAGCGGACACAGAGATCCATCGACTCCTACACATTCAACGATGACTTCTGTGATCGTGAGAACCTTTAACGCTAGTAACTAAATCCCTTTGTCCCGCGATATATTACATGTCCGAGTTTCGATCATCGGTATCTCCATACCTAGTTTGATCTCGTTACCGACATGCACTCTTTTCTCGTTCCCGTGATATAACATTCTAGTGATCACATCACTTGTTTGCAAGCTATTTCAATGTGATATCACCGAGAGGGCCCAGAGTATATCTATCCATCATCGGGATGGACAAATCCCACTCTTGATACATGAGCCTCAACATAACACCTTCGTAGCTCTGAACCCACCTTTATAGTCACCCTGTTACGGTGTGACGTTTGATGTTATCAAGATACTCTTCCGGTGTTAGCAATTAACATGATCTCATGGTCTAAGGACCAAGATTACTTCGTATGATGTTATAGCAATATAAACATAATGACTTGATCGTAATGCTATACTTCGGATGAATGTTCATCACATCATTCCACCAATGGTGTGACCTTGTTATTAACAACATCCAATGTCTATGATCAAGAAACCTTGATCATCTTGTTAATCAACAAGCTAGTCTATAAGATAGGCATAACTAGGAACCCTTTTTGTTTATTAAACACACATGTACTGATGTTTCTAATCAATATAATTATAGCATCCAAAATAAACATTTATCATAAACATGGAATAAGATAATAACCACTTTATTATTGCCTCTCGGGCATATTCCCTTCAGTCTCCCACTTGCACTAGAGTCAATAATCTAGTTTGAAAAACTTTGCGTATTGAACACCTATGGCTTTCTGGTGTTGCATATACGCGATTGCTAGTGGTTAGCGTAATCTCCGGATCTGACAGTTTTATTGTAACACTTTACAATGAACTACCTTTAACTCTTTGTCACTTATACATGATATTCTTAGTTCTTCCAAAGCTCATAAGAATATCTTTACTATCATCCAATGATCATCTTATGAATCATTCTGGTATGTGCTCATAACATTTAGATCATAGGACATTTTGGATATATACATATCATGGTATAATCGATCAAAATCTTCATGTGATTTTACTCACCAAGTGTTGAAACACTTGAATCTTGATACAATTCTTTCCATGCAGCAAGAACCTTTCTTGTTGTTTCCATATTGAACCCTTTCAATATCTCATATATGTATGACTGGCACAACCATATTAGTGCCTTAATCTATCCATATAGATATTGATGCCAAATATTCTGGGTTTGCCCAAGTCTTTCATCGAAATCTTATTTTAATGAAATTCTTAACTTGTGTCAATACAAGAAACATCATTTCCAATCAACAATATGTCCTCTACATAACGTATTAGAAATATGTCTCAGCACTCCCACTTAATTTCTTGCAAATGCAAGCATCTTCGTCATCTCCGATGAATTTGAACTCTTTTAACAATTTCATCATGGTGAAGATTCCAACTCCGCTATGCTTACTTCAACTATTGAAGTTTACATGCCCTTTTAGCACCCTTTGAATTAACAAAACCCTTCGGACCGTGTCTTGTACACGTCCTAGGTAACCATTCTATTAGAAGAACATTGTTTTGTTTGTTCAACTACCATACATCAAATTATATGTAGTGGTTGCTACATTTAATCCGTCAAGACTAAATATCGCTATGAAAGATCAAATCTTGTCATAGTCAACTCATTGAACATTCCCGTAAACTTCTTTTCGACATGTCGACTATTTCATAGATGTTAAACATCCATGTCTATTTCTTTATAGATCCAAACACGACCGATAGGCTTCACGCCTTTCCGAAGTATCTTCCAAGTTCAGAAACTTGATTTCTCGTGTATGGATACTATCACGGATTCTATGACTTCTAGTCATTTTATGGAGTCATGGCCCATCATCGCTTCTTTGCATGTAGTCGGTTCATCATTGTCAAAACAATAACGACTTGCTTATCAAATCACACTATTTGATTCTTACCGACCCACATTGTTCAATATGAACTCTAATCTCCGAGATCACACCCTTTGTAATCATGGGAGCCATGAGCATTGTGGCTGCCACCGGGACACTTTTCGGTGCTGCCCTACTTAGCACATATAGCTAAGGTTCAACAACCTTATCCAAGTTCTATTGTCCTCCCACTTAACTTTTCGCGAAAAATTCCTTCTCAAGAAACTTGACGTTCCAAGTAACAAACTCTTTTGTCCTCAGTGTTATGGAGAAATTCCCAACAAATTCTTTGGGATAACCTACAAAAACGTGCTTATCCGACTTTGCTTGTAAACATTTTACTTATGCATAGCATACCAAAATTTAAGAAAAGACAATTCGGGTTTTATCCCAAACCATAACTTATATGGTGTCATTTCAACGGATCTCGATGGTGCTCTTTTCAGTGTAAAAGCAGTAGTCTCTAAAGCTTCAATCCTTAAAACATAATGGCAGTTTTATAAATGACACCTTTGATCTTACCATGTCAAACATGGTTTTATAAATGACACCTTTGATCTTACCATGTCAAACATGGTTTGATTTCACCTTTGATCTTTGGAACAATTCCTCTAATCTTAAGTGTTTTGCAAAACAGTAACTCAAATATCTTCCTTTATGATCAAATCATAAACTCTTTTATTTTCCTGTTACAATGATTTTTCACTTCATCTTGAAAGTCTTTGAACAATTTTCAAATGTTTCATACTTCTTCCTTATTAAGTAAATATATAGATATATTCACTCAAATTTCTGGAGAAAGCATATGAAGCAAAAAGATCCATCGCATATGGCTACATATAATGGTCTATATACATCAATATGTATAATATCCAATAACTTAGTCATCCGTTCCTCTTTGGCCTATGAACGGAGTTTCAATTATCTCGAGGAAAGTCTCACAAGCGTCAATTGATCAAAATCAAAGACTCCAAAAATCCATCAACACGAAGTTTCTTCATGTTTTCTTTCCAATATAATTTAAACAGCGATGTCACTTCATAAGTGATCTGTCAATCATTTGTCTTGCGACATTTGAGCAATAGTGTTTATGGATGTGATTTCTCCCACTAGATTTGTAAAAGTTCATCCACCCTTTATGGAATACGGTAATTATTTGAACAACCATTGTTCTCGTAATACCGGAACAAAATAACAATTATTAAAACAAATCTTGAAGGCTAGGTTTGACGACAACGAAAAACACAATAACACTTTATTTGTTTTCGATGAACATCATCACTTATTCTTTTGCTAGTTACTTAGGCCATTGCAGTTCATGAATTGTGTTGTCCTGTATGACACTTCATACCAACCAATTCGGTATCCAATACCTAAGAACCACATTGTTTAACAAGCAAGGAATACAACCATAACATGTATATCTTCTATATACCTAAGTTGGACATCTCCAACCTTTTCTTTTCTGCCAAATATTTTATAGATTATCTTTCAACAATTCCTTTTCTTTTAAAAGAATCTATCAACATCAATAGTGGTGTCATTCACATGACACATAGTACAAAGCGTATATAGTCAAATACTAATACCTTTAGACTTGCACTTTGAAGTGGATCACCATCATCAAATGTTGGGCGTTCTTTCTAAAATCCATTCTTTAGTAATCTATTAGTGTAGTAAACATTTTACTTACATCTTCTATTCATCCTTATCATGACAACTTTCATGATCAAGCTACTATAGCCTGTAAGGAAGAATCGCGAGTATAATGTTAGTTCCCAAAACCTTTTGGGAGATCCGGATGCTTAGCATCTCCATCCTTCACAAATTCTCATACAATATGAGAACATGTATTTTGCTAAATTATACTCTATCATAATGCAACCAAAAACATTGTTTCAGATATCACAATATGTTTCACATATGATGGTTTCTGAAACAATTTTCAGCTCCAATATAATCTTGATATTAAAACAACTTTTGAATATCAATAATCATGGAGGCAAACATGATACTTTAGATACTAACATTGGAATTCTTACTCTTGATTTAATACTACTTATTAAACTTCATGGAGTAAATAGAGTTTTCTGAAAGTTTGCAATAGGACTTATAAACTTTAAATTGACATTCAAAACAATACGATACCAGTTTGTAAAGTAAATATCCAGAATTATATAGTTCTATTATCTCAATTAAAACTAAGCATAAGGTAGTGAACAGACACCAATGACTACAACAAATTATGCAAATTCACTTTGATTTAGTTTATGACAAATTGAGTTCGACTAATCCAAATTAGAAATGAACTCCCACTCAAAAACGACATCCCTCGTGCCTTTTTGGTGATTACATGAACCAAATCCACTACACGAAGTCCGATCATCACGTGAGTTGATGTAGCTTCAAAGGCGAGCATCAATATGGGCATCACATCAACTATATGACTGATGATTAACCTTTCGGTCCCTGTTTCGAGGCCATGTCTGTACATGCTAGGCTCGCCAAGTAAGAACCTTAGTACTCGCATGTGTAAAACTGTCTTACACCCGTTTGCATGAAAGCGTAGAGTGGAGTACACCCGATCATCACGTGATGTCTCGAAACACGATCCATAAAATGGTGCATACTTAAGGAAGAACACATTTTATCTTGATATTTAAATGAGGGGTCATCTTATAATGCTACAAAAAGCGCCAAACTAGCAGTATAAGATGCTAACATCTAATGTGTAAAGTGAGATGATATGGTCCATGCATTTGATCTCTATCATTTGCATCGTGGTATGATCTCTATCATTCCTTTGTGTGTAAGGCCAAGGTCTATGGAACTTACACATTGAGTGTGTTGTAAGAGTATCTATCATACATCTAATTACAACAATACCATATCAAGACACTAGCCTAGCAACGATCTAATCTAGACGCCTCCAATTTATCAATTGCAAGTTTTACATGGCTTAGGCCTTTCGGAGATAGAACCGTTCTTACCTACGAACATGAACCACAGCGAGGATAACCAAGTTATTAGCAACTCATTGTAAATTAGATATTGACTACAGTAGGAGAGACAGACACCCTCCAGCCACTTATGCAAAACAAGTTGCATGTCAGTCGTGGAACCGGTCTCATGTATGATGACATGTAAGGTTGGTCCGGGCCGCTTCATCCCACTATGCCACCAATATCCAAAATACATAGAAGATGCAATAACATGATCATCATCGCCCACATATAAACATATGTGTACTACCCGTGCAAAGCACCTACGCATAGATCAGGCTCTGATACCACTGTTGGGTTCGTAGCATAGAAAACAACAAAATTCCTACGATGAGAACTACACGCCAAGATCTATCTACTAGGTACAGAGCAACATGTGGACATACATCCATCAAGAACTTACCCTCGAAGACAACGAGTTTTGTTAACGAGTAGGAACTAATGGTTGATGTAGTCGTACACTTGCCGATCTCAAGATCGTGAGGAAGTCCGAGTGCCACAACTTACCAGCGCATCCGTACTCGCACACACGTTCAAGCCACCGGACAACCTCCACCTCCTCGCTCCAGCGATCCAGCGGAAGAAGCAACTCCTTCCAGACGAAATGTCACCGGGAACATGTATCTCGCTAATCCGAGACCATGGGGGAATAATTCTAATGGGGGAGAGAGATCCTTCATAAGGAGGTGTGTTGAAGAAGGGAGTGAGGGGGGCCTTTTATACGAGGAGGGAGGTACCCCTCCCCCATAGCCGGCGCCCATGGGAGGGTGACTCCTCACCTCCCCCATTCATGTGGTGGTAACCCCTCCACATTAAAATGCCCCTTCACATTCTCTTTTAAAGTCTCCACTTTAAATGCATTAACTTTCTCCAATTTTAATGCTCTCTCATTTAATAAAACTCTTTTATTAAATTTATTCAGAATTTTGTTAATTACTTTAATTAACAGACATTCACATAAAACCCCCTGCAACATTTCAATATTACATACAGAACCAATTTCAGCAATTTCACCCAAAACAGTTTCGGTGTCTATTGAAATAATTCCTGCGCTTTGCAATTCTTTTGTCTGAAACATATGTGCTCCAAAATGGTGTCCGGTAACTCTTAAGTGTGTCACCCTACGGTTCATGAATAATGCAGACATGATTGAGACTCCTCTCAGATCCATAATCAGAAGCGGGACCTGGAGATCCGTACTTACTCCCAAATATTCAACGATGACTTCTATGATCGTGAGAACCTTTAACGCTTGTAATTTAATCCCTTTGTCTCTTGATATAATACATGTCCGAGATTCAATCATCGGTATCCAAATACCTAGTTTGATCTCGTTACCGACATGCACTCTTTTCTCGTTCCCGTGATATAACATTCTAGTGATCACATCACTTGCTTGCAAGCTATCTCAATGTGATATCACCGAGAGGGCCCAGAGTATATCTATCCTTTACCGGGATTGACAAATTCCACTCTTGATCCATGAGCCTCAGCATAACACCTTCGTAGCACTGAACCCATCTTTCTGGTCACCCTGTTACGGTGTGACGTTTGATGTTATCAAGATACTCTTCCGGTGTTAGCAATTAACATGATTTCATGGTCTAAGGATAAAGATTACTTCGTATGGTGTTATAGCAATATAAACATAATGACTTTGATCGTAATGCTATACTTCGGATGAATGTTCATCACATCATTCAACTAATGTTGTGACCTTCTTATTAACAACATCTAGTGTCCATGATCAGGAAACCTTGATCATCTTGTTAATCAACAAGCTAGTCTATAAGAGAGGCATAACTAGGAACTCTTTTTGTTTATTAAACACACATGTATTGATGTTTCTGATCAATACAATTATAGCATGCAAAATAAACATTTATCATAAACATGGAATAAGATAATAACCACTTTATTATTGCCTCTCGGGCATATTCCCTTCACACTGGGGTTGTGGGCCTGGAGGTTTTGTATTTAGAGGTCACTGACGTAAGTTTAACGTCAGCTTCCTGCAATAAATTCTGGTCCATGGAAATATGCGTGGCTAGACGCTCTTTTTCCTCGGCAAACTTCTGGTCAGCCTTCTCCAATTCAGACTTATGGAGGCCCTTAAGCCTCTGAATTTTGGTATTCAACTGAGTAATTTCCGAGTCCGGGAGACGCGGCCGAGCTATCTCGTCATCCTTCGTTTTCAGCTTAGCCTGATGCTTCCCTGCTTGTTCGAGAAAATGCGTCATCATATTAGGCAAAGCTACGCTATCCTCAAGAGCAACTGTAATAGTGGGTTAATCCGGCGGATCCGAAGTATAAATTTCTATCGAATCAAGAGGAGAGTGTGCAATGATCACGTGAACAAGATAAGTTACCTTGGATTTTAGCCAGGTTTTTCTGCATGATGATATTCTCAGCTTCAAACTCGGCTGCATGGTTCGGATAACAACTTAATACAGATCACAGATAACTCGAACAAACGAAAGTGGAAGAAGGAAAAGTATTAAGTAATAAAAATTACCCTTCTTTTGGTGCTCCTCCAGGAGTTTGCCATAACGCGCTGCTGACTCGTGTATTAACGAGCTCGTTGGGAATCCCAAGAGGAAGGTATGATGAGCACAGTAGTAAGTTTTCCCTTAGTACGAAACCAAGGTTATCAATCCAGTAGGATCAAGGAAACACCCCAAAGGTGTTGCTAGCTGAACATTGGCAGGGCGCACTACCGGTGCCAGCAGCAATGTGGAGACCTGCACAACACAACCACATAACTCTATCCCCAACTTGTCATGAGGTTGTCAATCTCAACGGTTTTGCTGAAAACAAAGGATTAAACGTATCGAATGGAAGGAAGTAATAGTTTGCAGAAAGTAAACACAAAGCAGTAAACAAATTGTAGATAGTATGTAAAAGAAAGGACCGGGGTCCATAGTTCACTAGAGGTGGCTCTCCTTAAGATAGATAACATGTTGGATGAAGAAATTACAGCGGGGCAATTGACAAACATCGAGAAAGCATACAAGCATATACTAATCATCTTGAGTCCTTTGAGACTTGATTGGGCATTACAACATTATACATAGACCGCCATCCAACTGCATCTATGACTAATAATCCACCTTTAGGTTATCATCCGAACCCCCTCTAGTATTAAGTTGCAAGCAACAGATTATTGCTTTATGAATTGCGTGTAATGTAAACAATACGATAGTTCTATGAACAAAGGATTGTTGTTTTCTCCCTAGTAGCAATAGCACATCTAGTACCTTAGAGATTTCTATCACTTCCCCAGATTACCAGATGCATGAACCCACTATCGAGCATAAATACTAACTCTTGGAGTTTCTAGCATCTACTTGGCCAAGATAGCTACTAACAACGGAAAGCATGCAAGATCACAAATAACAAAGACATGACAGAATCAATAATCAATCTGAAATAGCATCTCAATATCCATCGGATCTCCACAAACACAACATGCAGAATTACAAATAGATGATCTTGATCATGAACGGAGCTCACAAGATCTAGACATGAAAGCACAAAGGAGAAGAACCAGCCATCTAGATACTACATGGACCCGTAGTCCAAAGATGAACTACTCATGCATCACACCGGAGGCTTGCATGATGATGAAGAAGGCCTCCATGGTGAATTCCCCTCTCTGGCAGGGTGCCAGGAAGTGCTTAAGATCCCTCCTGATCTAGGGATGGAGATGACAGCGGCTATAGATTCTTTCGTGGATTTTTGATCGGGTACTTAGGGTTTTGGTCCTGAGGGAAATATATAGGTGGAAGGAGAGGCCGAGGGGGTGATGGGTTCGGCCAAACCACCCCTCTAGGCGCTGGCCTGGCGGCCAGTGGTGTGGCACCCCAGCCTTCTCCGTCTCGTATTGTGGCTTCAGACGTCTTCTGGAAAAATAGGCACTTTGGCTTTTGTCCTGTCCAATTCCGAGAATATTCATTTTCTGACTTTCCTGGAACCAAAAATAGCAAAAAACAGGCAGCTGGCACTGTGGCTCTTGTTAATAGGTTAGTCCAAGAAATCATATGAAAAGTACTCCAAAGTGTGGATAAAACACAAGAAAGTAGATAAAACCAAGCATGGAACATAAAAAATTATAGATACATTTGCAATGTATAAACATCCCCAAGCTTAACTCCTGCCCGTCCTCAAGTAGGTAAGTGATAAAAAGAAAGAATAATTTTTGAGGTGACATGCACCATCATAAACTTGATCAAAGTATTTGTAAAACATTCGAAGCTGGGATCATAGTACTTCAATCATAACATGAAAGACAGAGTTCTAGGAATAAGACAAAGAAACTATGATGCAACATGAAAGGCACAAACAAAAGATTCATGAATAACAATGCTTTGCAAGACGTTTGTTTGTTTCACATAAAGAAAACATAGCACAATAGTATTCAGCTTGTCCCTCATAGAGTAGCGAATATAAATGCATAGGACACCTTCAAAGTTCATAAGAGTGACTAGACACAAATAGTTTAGAACAAGCAATATCAAGTTATGCATCAATCAACTAGTCTGGGGACAATGCACATAGAAATAAGAATGGCCACTATGCTCTCGAAGTAGGTGCATAAAAGTAGAAGGTGAAGACTCGATATAATGGTGGAAGAAAAGGCCTTGAAAGAAGGAAGCAAGGATTCAAGTCTCATAAAGAGCTTCCAAAAATTATGGTACTTATAGCTTTCAGCTCTCATTGCCCCTATCATAAGCATCTTGAAGTGATTAAGGTTAAAGTGAACAAACTATGGTGTACATGCTTGACGAAGTATAAGTTAGAAATCTCATGTCCCTTGAATACGAGGGCCGCTCCTCATGCTACTCAAGTTTAGTCACCGGTAAGTTCTTGTCATCGTAAGTACATGTGTATCATAGAGAACCGCCAACGGGGTACCCCTTGCCCGATGATATGGAAGAATCCCCATATCAAAATGACAAGGCAAGCAGACAACAAGCATCTCAGCAATCTTCTTATTTACCATGGGATTATGGTGATTTTTTCTCTCTTTCCTCTTTTCATAATATCTTTTTTTTATTTTTCTCTTTTTTCTCAATATAGGACTCTTTTTTTATAAGAAGAATGCTTCATAGACAGCTCATTATGGTTACGCTGCAGGTTTCCACCATGTCAGCATGGATTAGACCAGCGGCCCAGGCGTTTCTCTAACACATATACATAACTCCATGGACTTACAAGCTCCCCTTTCATTTCACACTGATGTTATCCATAGACAAAAGAGCATGATATCAACTAGGTACAAAGTACCAAGTGCAATGTTGAAAGCGTTCTCCATGACAACATGGTTCTGCTAATTCCCAACAAATAAGAGCAAGCATATACAACATAGATGACACAATGGTTCAATTTTATTAAGGGGAAGAAAAGTAAAGTGTGCCATCAAGTTCGTGAGAGCTTTAATCACTAGTTTTCCCATAACAAGTTTAATTCGGAAGGTAAACAAAAGCATGAATATACTTGGAATACCATAATCTAGTAGGTAGGTATGGTGGACTCTTTGGAATAACTTGGTTTATGGAGTTGGATGCATGAGTGGAACTCATACTTGGTTGTGGAGGCTAGCAAAAGACTAGGAGCGACAAACTAAGAGATCAATAATGGCCATAATCATGCAGAGCGACAAAACATCATTGAGCAAAGCATAAAGTGATACTACAAGTTGAAAACTAAAAGATCATAAAGGCTATGGTGACTTGAGATAGTCATAACATGGTGTGATCATGTGCCAAGTCAACCCAAATAAAGCATCAAAGGAGAATACCACTATACTATGCTTTAATATGCTAAAACAACGCATGATTCATCCAAGGAACATTAAGCAATCTTAATTATTTATAACAAGTCATGCTACAGCAAAGAATACTAAGCATAAATCCAAAACAATATCAAGCATGGCATGACAAAGCATAGGCCACAGTCAAAAACAAGCTCTTTTTTACCACTTAAGCATGAACTTTCCTACACTTTTCCAATCCAAACCAAACTATTTGAAAACCAATGTATGAAAGAGGGGGGCACAACCAATTTATTCAGCAAGCTAAGAAAACAAAGCAAATGAAAAACCAAAACGAAAACGAAAAAGAAGACGCTCCAAGAACAACATAACTGTGCATGACACAATAAAAATGAAGCGTTTGGAAGAAACCTGGGATTTTTATTGATGAAGAGGGGGATGCCTTGGGCAGAAATCTGTCAAAACAGACCAGCAGGTAAAGACGAATTTTTTCGAAGACCTTCTGTTGCTCAAATCAAAAAGTGTTGAACTAACAAAAGTTAGATAACAACCTGTGGCCGAAGCACAAAAATTCACGCCTCAAAAGGACGTTCAGAGATTTTACACGAATTTTTATGGTGAAGCACAGAAATCTGTTTCGGGACAGCAACTTTCCCAATCATTACTTCTCTCTCATTAGAGGTTACTCTTGGCACAAAAAGCAAATAAAAAGGATAAGGAGCGTTTATTACTGAAGTAATAACTTTCAAGACTCATCTAAAACTTTTGGGCTATCTCCCAATAAGTACTTTTCTTTAACGCCTTTAAGTTAGGCATAAGAAGCAAAAAGAAGAATCAAGTGTTCTCAAATGAAGAAGCATTAATATTAATACCAGAAATATCTTCAACAAGGCAAGGTATATCATCCAAATAAGTTCTAGAGGATCCTCTCTCAATGATCTTAGGTTAACTATTTTCATCAAAAGGTTTTTCAGGAATAATCCAATCAAGATTCTTTTCTATGGCTTCATGTATTGCTACCAGTTTAAAGGGTATTGGTATCTTAGTTTCCTCCCCATTAGGTTCAGTTTTGTTCATCTTTTCTCGTGTACCAACAACATCTACACATGAGCCTAGCATATTGAAATGTTCACAGACTTTTCTAGCTTCCTTGGCAACATCATAGAATTCCTTAAACAAAGTTTCTAGAATAAAATCCCTCTTTTCAGGGTCCTCTATTTTCTTTAAGTTTAAGAAACATTACTTGCATTAAGGGGTTGAGGTTAACAAACCTAGCTTATAACATGTGAACTAAAGAAGCTACATCAATCTCATAGTTTGGAGCAAGTTCTGCAAGGGATCTATCCTCAGTATCCTCATGTTTACTAACATGATTAAAGAATTCTTTAATATTATCTTTTCCAATTATTAAACCACTACCTATTGAAAGGTCTTTCAGGGTGAATTTAGGGATCAACATGGTGAGCTAAGGAAGAGGTGACAACTAAAGGAGACTTAATTTTTTTGTGTTTTGATAAAGAAAGCAAACTAGTAAAACTATTTTTTGTGTGTTTTTGATAAAGAAACAAGCAAACAAAATAAAAGTAAACTAAGAAAATAAAAATAACAAAGTAAAGAGATCGGTTATGAGGGACTCCCCTTGTGAAGATGTCCTTGACTCCCCGGCAACGGCGCCAGAAAAAATACTTGCTGCCTCATGTATTAACGAGCTCGTTGGGGAACCCCAAGAGAAAGGTATGATGAGTACAGCAGTAAGTTTTCCCTCAGTATGAAACCAAGGTTATCAATCCAGTAGGAGCAACGAAACACCCCAAAGTTGTTGCTTGCTGAACGTTGGCAGGGCGCACTACCGGTGCCAACAGCAACGTGGAGACCTATACAACACAACCACAGAACTCTGTCCCCAACTTGCGATGAGGTTGTCAATCTCATCGGTTTTGCTGAAAATAAAGGATTAAACATATCGAATGGAAGGAAGTAATAGTTTGCAGAAAGTAATCACAAAGCAGTAAACAGATTGTAGATTGTATGTAAAAGAAAGGACCGGGGTCCATAGTTCACTAGAGGTGGCTCTCCTTAAGATAGATAACATGCTGAGTGAACAAATTACAGCGTGGCAATTGACAAACATCGAGAAAGCATACAAGCATATACTAATCATCTTGACTCCTTTGAGACTTGATTGGGCATTACAACATTATACATAGACCGCCATCCAACTGCATCTATGACTAATAATCCACCTTCTGGTTATCATCCGAACCCCCTCGAGTATTAAGTTGCAAGCAACAGATTAATGCTTTACGAATTGTGTGTAACGTAAAAAATACAATTGTCCTATGAACAAAGGATTGTTGTTTTCTCCCTAGTAGCAACAGCACATCTAGTACCTTAGAGATTTCTGTCACTTCCTCAGATTACCAGAGGCATGAACCCACTATCGAGCATAAATACTAACTCTTGGAGTTGCTAGCATCTACTTGGCCAAGATAGATACTAACAACAGAAAGCATGCAAGATCACAAATAACAAAGACATGATAGAATCAATAATCAATCTGAAATAGCATCTCAATATCCATCGGATCCCCGCAAACACAACATGCAGAATTACAAATAGATGATCTTGATCATGAACGGATCTCACAAGATCTAGACATGAAAGCACAAAGGAGGAGAAGCAGCCATCTAGCTACTACATGGGCCTGTAGTCCAGAGATGAACTACTCATGCATCACACCGGAGGCTTGCATGATGATGAAGAAGGCCTCCAAGGTGAATTTCTCTCTCCGACAGGGTGACGGGAAGAGCTTCATATCCCTCCCGATCTAGGGGTGGAGATGATGGGGGCTACAGACTCTTTCGTGGATTTTTGATCGGGTACTTAGGGTTTTGGTCCCGAGGGCAATATATAGGTGGAAGGAGAGGCCGAGGGGGTGCTGTGGTCGGCCAGACCACCCCCTGGCGTGGGCTAGGCCTGGCCGCGCGGCCAGGTGGTGTGGCCGGCCCCCAGCCCTTCTCCGTCTCGTATTCTGGCTTCAGACGTCTTCCGAAAAAATAGGCACTTTGGCTTTTGTCCCGTCCAATTCCGAGAATATTCATTTTCTGACTTTCCTGGAACCAAAAACAGCAGAAAATAGGCAGCTGGCACTGTGGCTCTTGTTAATAGGTTAGTCCAAGAAATCATATGAAAAGTACTCCAAAGTGTGGACAAAACACAAGAAAGTAGATAAAACCAAGCATGGAACATCAAAACTTATAGATACATTTGCAATGTATCACGCGCGCGAACATCTTTGTAGGAGTCCAGCAGGCGCTGGAACTCAGCAGATCGGCGGTTAGTGGTAATCTGAAAAAAGCAAGACAATGTCAAGTTCATAGGCAAAGTGAAAATAATTCCAAGTCTACAAGATCCGGGCCAAGTAGAACTTAACCCGGCTCTAGGTGTGTGGATATTCGAAGTCTACAAGATCCGGGCCAAGTGGAACTTAACCCGGCTCTAGGTGTGTGGATATTCAAAGTCTACAAGATCCGGGCCAAGTGGAACTTAACCCGGCTCTAGGTGTGTGGATATTCGAAGTCTAGAAGATCTGGGCCAAGTGGAACTTAACCCGGCTCTAGGTGTGTGGATATTCGAAGTCTACAAGATCCGGGCCAAGTGGAACTTAATCTGGCTCTAGGTGTGTGGATATTTGAAGTTTACCAGACCCGGGCCAAGTGGAACTTAACTCAGCTATAACTTTATCACTATTTGAAATTGCTAAGGACAAAAACTAATTTCTCAAGGAGCATCCGACCGAGTAACAAGTTACTCCCTCGGAGGCTCAGGGACTAGGGGATATATCTATAAGTGTTCATACATATAAAGTATCGCAGTAGAAGAAAAAGGGTTACCTCCATCATCTGGCCAGCCAAAGAGATGGCCTTGGTGGCGGAGTTCATCTACACGCTGAACTCTGCTGGGCCAAACTTCTCCGGCAAATCGTCCTTTGGATCGATAACTTTGGCGTTGTTCCAGTTATGCACATACTCCACGAGTAGTGGACTATAACTTTTGCCTCTTGGAGAGTGACTCGCCACCAAGCCTTTGACGTGGGCTTCTTGCCTTGCAGATTGAGCTACAGCGGGGCTGGTATGCAGGACCAGCTGCCGGCTACCCTATGATCCGGCAGCGGGAGACCCAAAGGTGATGCCCTTGGTTAATCCGGCAGCAGGAGACCCAAAGGTGATGCCCTTGTCTTGCCGGATGATGGAGGATGCGGCGGAAGATTCCAGGCAGCTGATCCGGACGGAGCCTGGAAAGCTGGCTGGAAAATATCCGCAATGGACACTGTTCGTCTAGAGGCAGCTGACAGAGCCTTCCTCTTTGGAGGATTAGTGGGGGTTGTCACTGCTGATGCGGTTGGTGCTGTCACTGTTGTTGCTGGTGCTGTTGGTGCTGGGGCCGCTGGTGCTGTTGGTGCTGGGGATACTGGTGCTGCCGGTTCTGAAGAAACTCGAACTGGAGAAGAACTTGATTGGGGCGGTGCCGATGAAGCTGGCACCTAAGAACTAGGCGCTGGCACTGAAGAGGAGCTAGGATGATCCGGCATGGCCGTTGTTGGGTCCGCAACATAGAAAACAAAAGATTCCTACAATGAGAACTACACGCCAAGATCTATCTACTAGGTACTGAGCAACGGGTGGACATACATACATCGAGAACTTACCCTCGAAGACAACGAGTTTTGTTAACGAGTAGGAACTCGAGGTTGATGTAGTCGTACACTTTCCGATCTCAAGATCGTGTGGAAGTCCGAGTGCCGCAACTCAGTGGCGCATCCGTACTCGCACACACGTTCAAGTCACCGGACAACCTCCACCTCCTCTCTCCAGCGATCCAGCGGAAGCAGCAACTCCTTCCAGACGAAATGCCACCGGGAACATGTATCTCGCTAATCCGAGACCATGGGGGAATAATTCTAGAGGGGAAGAGAGATTGTTCACAAGGAGGTGTGAGGAAGAAGGGAAGTGAGGGGGGCCTTTTATAGGAGGAGGGGGTACCCCTCCCCATGGCCGGTGCCCCATGGGGGGTGACTCCTCACCTCCCCCATTCATGTGGTGGTAACCCCTCCACATTAAAATGCCCCTTCACATTCTCTTTTAAAGTCTCCACTTTAAATGCATTAACTTTCTCCAATTTTAATGCTCTCTCATTTAATAAAACTCTTTTATTAAATTTATTCAGAATTTTGTTAATTACTTTAATTAACAGACATTCACATATAACCCCTTGCAATATTTCAATATCACATGCAGAACCACTTTCTGCAATTTCACCCAAAACAATTCCGGTTTCTATCGAAACAATTCCTGCGCTTTGCAATTCTTTTGTCTGAAATATATGTGCTCCAAAATGGTGTCCGGTAACTCTTAAGTGTGTCACCCTACGGTTCGTGAATAATGCAGACATGATTGAGACTCCTCTCAGATCAATAATCAGAAGCGGGACCTGGAGATCCATATTGACTCCTGCATATTCAACAATGACTTCTGTGATCGTGAGAACCTTTAACGCTAGTAGTTTAATCCCTTTGTCTCATGATATAATACATGTCCGAGATTCGATCATCGGTATCCAAATACCTAGTTTGATCTCGTTACCGACATGCACTCTTTTCTCGTTCCCATGATATAACATTCTAGTGATCACATCACTTTCTTGCAAGCTATCTTAATGTGATATCACCGAGAGGGCCCAGAGTATATCTATCCGTCATTGGGATTGACAAATTCCACTCTTGATCCATGAGCCTCAACATAACACCTTCGTAGCACTCAACCCATCTTTATAGTCACCCTGTTACGGTGTGACGTTTGATGTTATCAAGATACTCTTCCGGTGTTAGCAATTAACATGATCTCATGGTCTAAGGATAAAGATTACTTCGTATGATGTTATAGAATATAAACATAATGACTTGATTGTAATGCTATACTTCGGATGATTGTTCATCACATCATTTCACAAATTATGTGATCTTGTTATTAACAACATCCAATGTCCATGATCAGGAAACCTTGATCATCTTGTTAATCAACAAGCTAGTCTATAAGAGAGGAATAACTAGAACCCTTTTTGTTTATTAAACACACATGTATTGACGTTTCCGATCAATACAATTATAGCATGCAAAATAAACATTTATCATAAACATGGAATAAGATAATAACCACTTTATTATTGCCTCTCGGGCATATTCCCTTCAGTCTCCCACTTGCACTAGAGTCAATAATCTAGTTTGAAAAACTTTGCGTATTGAACACCTATGGCTTTCTGGTGTTGCATATACGCGATTTCTAGTGGTTAACATAATCTCCGGATCTGACAGTTTCAGGTCCGTGTGTATTTGCATGTCTTTGCGTCTCTATGCATCACTCATTCTCAAATGAGATGGCATTGTATAAATTTGGTCCTTTGGTGAGACCTTTGGTTCGTTCGGGTTAAAATATGTTGATATTAATTTCATACAATATATCTTCATAGTATTAGCCCACTTTGAACCACACCTAGTTTGATAACAAACTACTTAACACAAATGCCCTCCTTTGCTGCTACTATAGTAGTTATATACTTAGCCTATTGTTGTAGTATCTGTCACAATGTCTCTACTTTGGAACTCATCCAAATCCATCATGGAACATCCTTTCCATTACATTGCGCCACCCATAGTCTAAATTGAGATAAATTTAATTTGTATCTTGTGACAAAACTAGTATCAATGTAACACTTTACAATGAACTACCTTTAACTATTTGTCACTTATACATGATATATTCTTAGTGCTTCCAAAGCTCATAAGAATATCTTTACTATTGTCCAATGATTATCTTATGAATCATTCTGGTATGTGCTCATAACATTTGGAGCATAGGACATTCTAGATATATACATATCATGGTATAATCCATCAAAATGTTCATGTGATTTTACTCACCAAGTGTTGAAACACTTGAATTTTGATACAATCCTTTCCATGCAGCAAGAACCTTTCTTGTTGTTTCCATATTGAACCCTTTCAATATTTTCATATATGTACATCTGGCACAACCATATTAGCACCTGAATCTATCCATATAGATATTGATGCAAAATATTCCGGTTTTTCCCAAGTCTTTCATCGAAATCTTCTTTTAATGAAATTCTTAACTTGTGTCAAAATAAGATACATCATTTCCAATCAACAATATGTCCTCTACATAACGTATTAGAAATATGTCTCAGCGCTCCCACTTAATTTCTTGCAAATGCAAGCATCTTCATCATCTCCGATGAATTTAAACTCTTTTAACAATTTCATCATGGTGAAGATTCCAACTCCGCTATGCTTACTTCGACTATTGAAGTTTGCATGCCCTTTTAGCACCCTTTGAATTAACAAAACCCTTCGGACCATGTCATGTACACGTCTTAGGTAACCGTTCTATTAAAAGAACCTTGTTTTGTTTATTCAACTACCATATACCAAATTATATGTAGTGGTTTCTACATTAATCCGTCAAGACTATATATCGCTATGAAAGATCAAATCTTGTCATAGTCAACTCCTTGAACATTGCCGTAAACTTCTTTCTGACATGTCGACTATTTCATAGATGTTAAACATCCATGTCTATATTTCTTTATAGATCCAAACACGACCGATAGGCTTCACGCCTTTTCGGAGGGTCTTCCAAGTTCAGAAACTTGATTTCTCGTGTATGGATACTATCACGGAATCTATGACTTCTACTAATTTTATGGAGTCAGGGCCCATCATCGCTTCTTTGCATGTTGTCGGTTCATCATTGTCAAAACAATAACGACTTGCTTATCAAATAATACTATTTGATTCTTACCGACGCACACGGTTCAATAGGAACTCTAATCTCCGAGATCACACCCTTTGTAATCACGGGATCCATGAGCATTGTGGCCGCCACCGGGACACTTTCTGGCGTTGCGCTGCTTAGCACATATAGCTAAGGTTCAACAACCTTATCAAAGTTCTATTGTCCTCCCACTTAACTTTTCACGAAAAATTCCTTCTCAAGAAACTTGACGTTCCAAGTAAAAAACTCTTTTGTCCTCGGTGTTATGGAGAAATTCCCAACAAATTCTTTGGGATAACCTACAAAGACGTGCTTATCCGACTTTGGTTGTAAACATTTTACTTATGCATAGCATACCAAAATTTAAGAAAAGACAATTCGGCTTTTATCCCAAACCATAACTTATATGGTGTCATTTCAACGGATCACGTTGGTGCTCTTTTCAGTGTAAAAGCGGTAGTCTCTAAAGCTTCAATCCTTAAAACATAATGGCAGTTTTATAAATGACACATTTGATCTTACCATGTCAAACATGGTTTGATTTCATCTCTCGAATATGCCATACTCCTATGGTTTACCGGGAAACACAAATCATGGAACAATTCCTCAAATCTTAGGTGTTTTTGCTAAACATGTAACTCAAATATCTTCCTTTATGATCAAATCATAAACTCTTTTATTTTCTTGTTACAATGATTTTTCACTTCATCTTGAAAGTCTTTGAACAATTTTCAAATGTTTCATACTTCTTCCTTATTAAGTAAATATATAAATATATTCACTCAAATTTTTGGAGAAAGCATATGAAGCAAAAAGATCCATCACATATGGCTACACATAATGGACTATGCACATCAGCATGCATAATTTCCAATAAGCTAGTCATCCGTTCCTCTTTGTCCTATGAACGGAGTTTCAATTATCTCGAGGAAACTCTCACAAGCGTGAATTGATCAAAATCAAAGACTCCAAAAATCCGTCAACATGGATTTTTTTCATGTTTACTTTCCAATATAATTTAAACAGCGATGTCACTTCATAAGTGATCTTTCAATCATTTGTCTTGCGACATTTTAGCAATAATGTTTATGGGTGTTGTTTCTCCAACTAGACTTGTAAAAGTTCATCCATCCTTTATGGAATATGGTAATTATTTGAACAACCATTGTTCTCGTAATACCGGAACAAAATAACAATTATTAAAACAAATCTTGAAGGCTAGGTTTGACGACAACGAAAAACACAATAACACTTTATTTGTTTTCGATGAACATCATCACTTATTCTCTTGCTGCCATTTAGGCCATTGCAGTTCATGAATTGTGTTGTCCTGTATGACACTTCATACCAACCAATTCGGTATCCAATACCTCAGAACCACATTGTTTAACAAGCAAGGAATACAACCATAACATGTATATCTTCTATATACCTAAGCTGGACATTTCCAACTTTTTCTTTTCTGCCAAATATTTTATAGATTCTCTTTCAGCAATTCCTTTTCCTTTTAAAAGAATCTATCAACATCAATTGTGGTGTCATTCACATGACACATAGTACAAAGCGTATATAGTCAAATACTAATACCTTTGGACTTGCACTTTGAAGTGAATCACCATCATCAAATGTTTGGTATTCTTTCAAAAATCCATCCTTTAGTAATCTATTAGTGTAGTAAACATTTTACTTACATCTTCTATTCATCCTTATCATGACAACTTTCATGATCAAGCTACTATAGACTGTAAGGAAGAAGCGTGAGTATAATGTTAATTCCCAAAACCTTTTGGGAGATCCGGATGCCTAGCATCTCCATCCTTCACAAATTCTCATACAATATGAGAACATGTATTTTGCTAAATTATACACTATCATAATGCAACCAAAAACATTGTTTTAGATATCACAATATCTTTCACACATGATGGTTTCTGAAACAATTTCTAGCTCCTATATAATCTTGATATTAAAACAAACTTTTGAATATCAATAATCATGGAGGCAAACATGATACTTTAGGTACTAACATTGGAATTCTTACTCTTGATTTAATACTACTTATTAAACTTCATGGAGTATATAGAGTTTGCTGAAAGTTTGCAATTGGACTTATAAACTTTAAATTGACATTCTAAACAATATGATACCAGTTCGTAAAGTAAATATCCAGAATTCTATAGTTCTATTATCTCAATTAAAACTAAGCATAAGGTAGTGAACAGATGCCAATGACTACAACAAATTATGCAAATTAACTTTGATTTAGTTTATGACAAATTGAGTTCGACTAATCCAAATTAGAAATGAACTCCCACTCAAAAACGACATCCCTCATGCCTTTTTGGTGATTACATGAACCAAATCCACTGCACCAGGTCCGATCATCACATGAGTTGATGTAGCTTCAAAGGCGAGCATCTATATGGGCATCATATAAACTATATGACTCATGCTTAACCTTTCGGTCCGTGTTCCGAGGCCATGTCTGTACATGCTAGGCTCGCCAAGTAAGAACCTTAGTATTCGCGTGTGTAAAACTGTCTTACACCCGTTCCCATGAAAGCGTAGATTCGAGTACACCCGATCATCACGTGATGTCTCGAAACACGATCCACAGAATGGTGCATACTTAAGGAAGAACACATTTTTATCTTGATATCTAAATGAGGGATCATCTTATAATGCTACAAAAAGCGCCAAACTAGTAGTATAAGATGCTAACATCTAATGTGTAAAGTGAGATGATATGGTCCATGCATTTGATCTCTATCATTTGCATCGTGGTATGATATCTATCATACATCTACTTACAACAATACCATATCAAGACACTAGCCCAGCAACGATCTAAACTAGACGCCTCTAATTTATCAATTGCAAGTTTTACATGGCTTAGGGATTTCGGACATAGAACCGTTCTTACCTACGAACATGAACCAGAACGAGGATAACCAAGTTATTAGCAACTCGTTGTAAATCAGATATTGACTATAGTAGGCGAGACAGACACCCGCCAGCCACTTATGCAAAACAAGTTGCATGTCAGTCGTGGAACCGGTCTCATGTACGATGACATGTAAGGTTGGTCCGGGCCGCTTCATCCCACTATGCCACCAATATCCAAAATACATAGAAGATGCAATAACATGATCATCATCGCCCACATATAAACATATGTGTACTACCCGTGCAAAGCACCTACACATAGATCGGGCTCTGATACCACTGTTGGGCCCGCAGCATAGAAAACAAAAAATTTCCTATGATGAGAACTACAATGCAAGATCTATCTACTAGGCACAGAGCAACTGGTGGACATACATCCATCGAGAACTTACCCTCGAAGACAACAAGTTTTGTTAACGAGGAGGAAAACGCGGTTGATGTAGTCATACACTTGCCGATCTCAAGATCGTGTGGAAGTCCGAGTGCCGCAACTTAGCAGCGCATCCACACTCGCACACACGTTCAAGTCACCGGACAACCTCCACCTCCTCCCTCTAGTGATCCAGCGGAAGAAGCAACTCCTTCCAGATGAAATGCCACCGAGAATATGTATCTCGCTAATCCGAGACCATGGGGGAATAATTCTAGAGGGGGAGAGAGATCCTTCACAAGGAGGTGTGAGAAAGAAGGGGAGTGAGGGGGGACTTTTATAGGAGGAGGGGGTACCCCTCCCCATGGCCGGCGCCCCATGGGCGGTGACTCCTCACCTCCCCCATTCATGTGGTGGTAACCCCTCCACATTAAAATGCCCCTTCACATTCTCTTTTAAAGTCTCCACTTTAAATGCATTAAATTTCTCCAATTTTAATGCTCTCTCATTTAATAAAACTATTTTATTAAATTTATTCAGAATTTTGTTAATTACTTTAATTAACAAACATTTACATATAACCCCTTGCAATATTTCAATATCACATGCAGAACCACTTTCTGCAATTTCACCGAAAACAATTCCGGTTTCTATCGAAACAATTCCTGCCCTTTGCAATTCTTTCGTCTGAAACATATGTGCTCCAAAATGGTCCGGTAACTCTTAAGTGTGTCACCCTACGGTTCGCGAATAATACAGACATGATTGAGACTCCTCTCAGATCAATAATCAGAAGCGGGACCTGGAGATCCATACTGACTCGTGCATATTCAATCCCTTTGTCTCATGATATAATACATGTCCGAGATTCGATCATCGGTATCCAAATACCTATTTTTATCTTGTTACCAACATGCACTCTTTTCTTGTTCCCGTGATATAACATTCTAGTGATCACATCACTTTCTTGCAAGCTATCTTAATGTGATATCACCAAGTGGACCCAGAGTATATCTATCCGTCATCGGGATTGACAAATTCCACTCTTGATCCATGAGCCTCAACATAACACCTTCGTAGCACTGAACCCATCTTTCTAGTCACCCTGTTATAGTGTGACGTTTGATGTTATCAAGATACTCTTACTGTGTTAGCAATTAACATGATCTCATGGTCTAAGGATAAAGATTACTTCGTATGATGTTATAGCAATATAAACATAATGAATTGATCGTAATGCCATACTTCGGATGAATGTTCATCACATCATTTCACAAATGCTGTGACCTTGTTATTAACAACATCCAATGTCCATGATCAGGAAACCTTGATCATCTTGTTAATCAACAAGCTAGTCTATAAGAGAGGCATAACTAGGAACCCTTTTTGTTTATTAAACACACATGTATTGACGTTTCCGATCAATACAATTATAGCATGCAAAATAAACATTTATCATAACCATGCAATAAGGTAATAACCACTTTATTATTGCCTCTCGGGCATATTCCCTTCAGCCGTATCCTGAGATGCCCCACTACCCCCCGCATCGACGTTGCCCTCCTCATGACGAGAGGGGCTCTGATCACGCGCAGCCGTGGAGCCCTATTGGATAGGGCTGAGCGGGCAAGCGTCGTCGTTGCTGGGGGAGAGGGACTGCTTCGGATTGGAGAGGCAATGTCGGAGCCGATCTAGGGAATAACCCTAGGAGCTTTGGAAAATAAAAAGCACCAAGTCAGGAAAAGACGAGTAAAACAGATAAGAAGCAAAGGCCAAGACAGAAAGCGAAAGACCCATCAGTGAACGCAAAAAGACTTACTCATCCGAGGTTGGAGGTGCTCGAGGTTCGGGCGCCCTCTGGACCGTGCTCTTGGCCGCCGAATTGGTCGAGGCTTTAACCCTGGATTGCTTCTGCCTCTTCTTGGGCGGTGGCGCGTCCAAAGCTGCGGCCGAGGTTCCGTGCGCTTTTGGGACGGAGCAGGGACCGGGCCACCCGTGGCGAGGGGGGGAACCTCGTGGACCTGACCGGCCGGGTTAGCTGAAGATTCGAACATAACCAGATATACGTAAAAGATGGGAACCGGGCCAAGTACCTCCAGAACCTCAACATCCGATTCATCGTCATCCGGCCAATCCCTTAAGGAAGAGGCCTCACCAAAGCTGCGTTTGACGACATCCGAAGTGGGCAGGAAGGTCTCCGGATCAGGATCCACCTTGTCCTCCTCGGCGCAGTCCGGCACCCACTTGCTCGCCTGCTCCTGGCCATCTTCCAATGGCTACTAGAGGAATTGCTGAGAATAGAACAGCAGAGGTTAAGTTAAGAAAATTCTCCAGCGTATCGAGAAGACCTGAAAAAGCTATAAGTAAGAAGTTTACCTCCGGAGGAGGATTGTCCCTGTTGAAGGGCGCAAGCCCCCATTCCCAAGCCTCGTAGAATTCCTTCTCCACGTTGAAAATGGCCTTAATCCGGTGGTATACCGCCGAGTTATCAAGCTCGAAGGAGGAAGTCCGGTGGGGGTCGAGGGGGCCACTCAAGTAGCAGATCTTGTGGGTGCGTTTCTGCAGGGGAGACCTGGCTACGAATGAATGTGATCATGATATCTTCCCCTGGCAACTTCTTGAGCTGCTCCTTGATCCGGCGCTCGACCTGGTTCGCTAGAGCCGTGGGGCGCTTGGAAATCTTCTCCCATAGAGAGGTGTCCGGGGGTCCAAGCCTGAAGGAGAGGAGCCGGATCAAATCTTTGTCCGTAGTGTTCTGGACAAAGAAGAAGGATCAGGCCCAGCCTTTGCAAGACTCGAGCCCGGTAAACCGGGGGAATGCAGAACCCTTGCAGGGAGAGATGGAGGCCCCACCGCATTGGGTCAGATGCTTCTCTGCTGGAGTAAGATCCTTAGCCGTAACAACATTCTTCCGGAGATCGAAGAACTTAATCCACATCTCCTTGGAGGACCAGAGGCCGACATACCCCTCTATGCCGGAGGCAAAAGAGGAAAGAGAGGTGATGGCATTGGCAGGAAGATGGTGTGGTTGTAGTTGGTATGTGGAAATGAAATCAAAAAAGAAATCGGAAATAGGAAGGCCGAAGCTGCGCTGAAAATGGGAAAGGAAAACTACGTACTCGTAGATTGGGAGAGGGAGAAATCTCGTCGGCGGCGAGGCGGAAGGCGACACCGGTGGGGATGCAGCGCGTGGCACGGAGCCAATCCAGATCGTCCTCGTAGATGAACGCGTCGTCCCAACAGCCACGCTCGTGACCCTCTTCTTCCTCCTCTTGTTGAGCAACCATGGCAGCTTCCTCCTCTGTCATGGAGAAGTCGAGGTCCTCGAGGACAAAATCGGAGTAGATGTAACCGGTGGCGGGGAGCCTAGAAGATCAGGGCCCCGTGGTGAAGACCTTGGCCGAAAGCGGCAACTCGGGCACGAGGAGCTGCTAAGTGCGGTCGCGGCGGCGCAGCGATGGCGAAGAAGCAGCGGCGGCGGTGGAGTTGCAGTGAGAGAGAAAGGAGGTAGGGAAGCGCGAGAGATGTGGGGAACATTCCCAGAGATTGCCCCTAGCCTCCTACTTAACCGTGCATGAGGGCGCATAGTGGGATCTGATGGCCCAAAATATATCGAGCTCGTTGGGAAATCCCAGGAGGAAGGTATGATGAGCACAACAGCAAGTTTTCCCTCAGTACGAAACCAAGGTTATCAATACAGTAGGAGCAAGGAAACACCCCAAAGGTGTTGCTAGCTGAGCCTTGGCAGAGCGCACTACCGGTGCTAGTAGCAACATGGAGACCTGCACAACACAACCACAGAACTCTATCCCCAACTTTCGATGAGGTTGTCAATCTCACCGGTTTTGCTAAAAACAAAGAATTAAACGTATCGAATGGAAGAAAGTAATAGTTTGCAGAAAGTAAACACAAAGCAGTAAACAGTTTGTAGATTGATTGTAAAAGAAAGGACCGGGGTGCATAGTTCACTAGAGGTGGCTCTCCTTAAGATAGATAACATGCCGGGTGAACAAATTACAGCGGGGCAATTGACAAACATCGAGAAAGCATATAAGCATATACTAATCATCTTGACTCCTTTGAGATTCGATTAGGCATTACAACATTATACGTAGACTGCCATCCAACTGCATCTATGACTAATAATCCACCTTCAGGTTATCATCAGAACCCCCTCCAGTATTAAGTTGCAAGCAACAGATAATTGCATTACGAATTGCGTGTAATGTAAACAATTTGATTGTTCTATGAACAAATGATTGTTGTTTTGTCCCTAGTAGCAACAACACATCTAGTATCTTAGAGATTTCTGTCACTTCCCCAGATTACCAGAGGCATGAACCCACTATCGAGCATAAATACTAACTCTTGGAGTTGCTAGCATCTACTTGGCCAAGATAGCTACTAACAACGGAAAGCATGCAGGATCACAAATAACAAAGACATGATAGAATCAATATCAAACTGAAATAGCATCTTAATATCCATCGGATCCCCGCAAACACAACATGCAGAATTACAAATAGATGATCTTGATCATGAACAGAGCTCACAAGATCTAGACATGAAAGCACAAAGGAGGAGAACCAGCCATCTAGCTACTACATTGACCCGTAGTCCAGAGATGAACTACTCACGCATCACACCAGAGGCTTGCATGATGATGAAGAAGGCCTCCAGGGTGAATTCCCCTCTCCGGCAGGGTGCCATGAAGAGCTTCAGATCCCTCCCGATCTAAGGATGGAGATGACGGCGGCTACAGACTCTTTCATGGAATTTTTATCGGGTCCTTAGGGTTCCATATCAGAGGAAATATATAGGCGGAAGAAGAAGCCGAGGGGGTGCCTAGGGCGGTCAGACCACCCCCTGGTGTGGGCTAGGCCTGGCCGTGCGGCCAGGTGGTGTGTCCGGGGCCCAGACCCTCTCCGTCTCGTATTATGGCTCCAGGTGTCCCCCGGTAAAAGAATGACTTTGGCTTTTGTCCCATCCAATTCCGAGAATATTCATTTTTTGACTTTCCTGGAAAAAAAACAGTAGAAAACAGGCAACTGGCACTATGGCTCTTATTAATAGGTTAGTCCAAGAAATCATATGAAAAGTACTCCAAAGTGTGGACAAAACACAAGAAAGTAGATAAAACCAAGCATGGAACATCAAAAATTATAGATACATTTGCAATGTATCAACATCCCCAAGCTTAACTCCTGCTCGTCCTCGAGTAGGTAAGTGATAAAAAGAAAGAATGATTTTTGATGTGACATGCACCATCATAAACTTGATCAAAGTATTTGTAAAACATTCAAAGCTAGGATCATAGTACTTCAATCATAACATGAAAGACAAAGTTCTAGCAATAAGACAAAGAAACTATGTTGCAACACGAAAAGGCACAAACAAAAGATTCATGAATAACAATGCTTTGCAAGACATTTGTTTGTTTCACATAAAGAAAACATAGCATAGTAGTATTCAGCTTGTCCCTAATAGAGTAGCCAATATAAATACATAGGACACCTTCAAAGTTCATAAGATTGACTAGATAAAAATAGTTTAAAACAAGCAATATCAAGGTATGCATCAATCAACAAGTCTTGGGACAATGCACATAGAACTAAGAATGGCCACTATGCTCTCAAAGTAGGTGCATAAAGATAGAAGGTGGAGACTCAATATATAAGTGGAAGAAAGGCCTTCATAGAAGGAAGTAGGGATTCAAGTCTCATAAAGAGCTTCCAAAAATTATGGTACTTAATAGCTTTCAACTCTCATTGCCCCTATCATAAGCATCTTGAAGTGATTAAGGTTAAAGTGAACAAACTATGGTGTACATGCTTGACGAAGTATAAGTTAGAAATCTCATGTCCCTTGAATACGAGGGCCGATCCTCATGATACTCAAGTTTAGTCTCCGGTAAGTTCTTGTCATCGTAAGTACATGTTTATCATAGAGAACCGCCAACAGGGTACCCCTTGCCCGATGATACTGAAGAATCCCCATATCAAAATGACAAGGCAAGCAGACAACGAACATCTCAGCAATCTTCTTATTTACCATGGGAATATGGTGCTTTTTTCTCTCTTTCTCTTTTCATAATCTCTTTTTTTCTTTTTCTCTTTTTTTCTCAACATCTGACTCTTTTTTTTATAAGAAGAATGCTTCATAGACAACTCATTATGGTTACAGGTTTCCACCATGTCACATGGATTAGAACAATGACGGTGTTTCTCTAACACATATACATAACTCCATGAACTTACAAGCTCCCCTTTCATTTCACACCGACGACATCCATAGACAAAAGAGCATGATATCAACTAGGTACAAAGTACCCGTGCAATGTTGAAAGCGTTCCCCATGATAGCATGGTTCTGCTAATCCACAACAAATAAGTGCAAGCATATATAACATAGACGACACAATGGTTCAAGTTTATTAAGGGCAAGAAAATTAAAGTTTGCCATCAAGTTCGTGAGAGATTTAATCACTAGTTTTCTCATAAAAAGTTAATTTGGAAGGTAAACAAAAACATGAATATACTTGGAATAGCATATGCTAATAGGTAGGTATGGTGGACTCTTTGGAATAACTTGGTTTAAGGAGTTGGATGCATGAGTGGAACTCATACTTGGTTGCGGAGGCTAGCAAAATACTGGGAGCGACAAACTAAGAGAGCAATAATGGCCATAATCATGCAGAGTGACAAAACATCATTGATCAAAGCATAAAGTGATACTACAAGTTGAAAACTAAAGGATCATAAAATCTTATGGTGACTTGAGATAGTCATAACATGGTGTGAGCATGTGCCAAGTCAACCCAAATAAAGCATCAAAGTAGAATACCACAATACGATGCTTTAATTTGCTAAAACAACACATGATTCTTCAAAGGCACATTAATCAATCTCAATTGTTTATAACAAGTCATGCTACAGCAAAGAATACTAAGCATAAAGCCAAAACAATATCGAGCATGGCATGACAAAGCATAGGCCACAATCAAAAACAAGCTCTCTTTAACACTTAAGCATGAACTTTCCTACTCTTTTCCAAACCAAACCAAACTATTTGAAAACCAATGTATGAAAGAGGGGGTCCAACCAATTTATGCAGCAAACTAAGCAAACAAAGAAAACAAAAAACCAAAACGAAAACGAAAAAGAAGACACTCCAAGAACAACACAACTGTGCATGAAACAATAAAAATGAAGCGTTTGGAAGAAACCTGGGATTTTTATTGATGAAAAAGGGGACGCCTTGGGCATCCCCAAGATTTTACGCTTGTACTTCTTGGATATTTCTTGGGGTGACACGCGTGGCATCCCCAAGCTTGAGCTTTAGTCCATCCTTCATCTCATTACTCATTCCTTCCATACACTTGAAATTTTTCCTTCATACAAAACTTCACACAATCTTTATTAGCAACATTAGTGCACTCAAGATAATAGGTCTTTTAGGTTCAGTTCTAACACCAATAAAACTTCCATTAAAACACAAGCTACTGTAGCACTTGGCTCAAAAATCTCAATTCCCCAAAAGAACTCAAAAAGGAACCAACAAGAAGCAAATGCAGAAAATGGCAGAAATCTGTCAAAACAGACCAGCAGGTAAAGACAAATTTTTTCGAAGATCTTCTGTTGCTCAAATCAAGAAGTGTTGAACTAACGAAAGAAACATAACAACCTGGGTCAGAAGCAAAAAAAATGCATGCCTCAAAAGGACATACAGAGATTTTACACGAATTTTTACGGTGAAGCATAGAAATCTTTTTCAGGACAGCAACTTTCCCGATCATTACTTCTCTTCTCATTAGAGGTTACTCTTGGCACAAAAAGAAAATAAAAAGGATAAGGAGCGGTTATTACTGAAGTAATAACTTTCAAGACTCATCTAAAAATTTTGGGTTATCTCCCAATAAGTACTTTTCTTTAACGCCTTTAAGTCAGGCATAAGAAGCAAGAAAGAATCAAGTGTTCTCAAATGAAGAAGCATTAAACCAAATTTCTTGCCCTTACGTCTCTCACTTTTATTCTTACCCTTGGGGAACTTCTGAATGCTTGGTAGAGAAACAAAGTGCATGGTGCCTTTTCCACATCTATTATTGCTCCAAGGAGTTTTAATAGGGATCTTCCAAGTGTAATTTGTCCATTTCCTGCACATTCAATAACAAGATAATCAGTAGAGACCATTTTCCCTAGGATCTTTGTAAACACTCCTTCAGCTATTCCAATGGGTAATATTGTGGCATTATTAGCAAGAAAAATTTCATCTCCTCCTTCAGAAAGCCCCCAAAGATTCAAGGATTCATAAATATCTTTTGGCATAAGACAAAATTCAGACATGATATCATAGCGAGCTTGAAAATTTTCATTGTTTATAGCAATCTTTACTGTGGGAAGCCATTCAGAGGGTTCAGAGTTTATTGGAACATAGTTGTGATGCTCCTGATGACCCACAAGTATAGGGGGTGTATCGCAGTATTTTCGAGGGAAGTGAAACCCAATTTATTGATTCGACACAAGGGGAGTCAAAGAATATTTATAAGCCTTAACAACTGAGTTGTCAATTCAGCTGCACCTGGAAACAATCTTGCTCACACCAGTTTATCAGTAGCAACAGTTTTGTAGTAGGAATAGTAAAGTAAAGACAGCAGTAACAACAGCAGTAAACAGTAGGATTCGAGTGCGGTAGGCATAGGGATGGATGGACGGGTGTTGCATGAACAAGACAATTCATATAGCAATCAGAACATAGGGCAATTACAGATAAATAAGAAAAGCATCCAAGTACTAGATAATCCTAGGCATGTGTCCCATATATAGTCATACGTGCTCGCAATGAGAACTTGCAAAACATCTTTTGTCCTGCCGGCCCGTTTGCAGCGGGGCCTCAAGGGAACTACTCGCAATTAAGGTGCTCCTTTTAATAGAGCACCAGAGCAAAGCATTAACACTCCGTGAACACATGTGATCCTCACATCAAAGCCATTCCCTCCTGTTATCCCGATTTTTGTCACTTCGGGGCCTTTGGTTCCGGACAACGTGTGTACACATCTTGCAGGTAAGACCATAAACAATACTATCATAATGAATCAATAACATGTTTAGATCTGAAATCATGGCACTCGGGCCCTAGTGACAAGCATTAAGCATAACAAGTCGCAACAAAGTCAAAAAGCACTAATAGTAGATACTAGGCACCATGCTCTAACAATCTGATGCCATTACATGAACGTTCTCATCCAATCCCTACCATCCCCATAGCCTACAACGGGGGATTACTCACTCATAGATGGGGAAAACATGGATGGTCGATGGAGAAGCGATGGTGATGATGATGGCGATGATCTCCTCCGATTCCCTGTCCCGGCAGGGTGCCAGAACAAAGTTTCTGGTTCCGAATCCTAGAATCTGGTGGTGGCGGCGGAGCGGAACTCTTTCTGGAAAAACGTCGAACCCCTTGAGTTTTTAGGTCAGAAGGCAACTTATAGGCGAAGAGGGAGACCGAGCGGGTGTCTGGGGCGGCCAGACCACCCCCTGGCGCGGCCTAAGACGGCCAGTGGTGGCCTGGGCCCAGCCCCCCTCTGTCTCGTATTCTTGCTCTGGGAGTCTTCTGGTGAAATAGGATTTTTGGCATATTTTCTAGGATTTTTCCTGATAGTTGATTTTCCGCACAAAAAGTAGACACCAAGGCAATTCTGCTGAAAACAGCGTCAGTCCACGTTAGTTGCATCCAAATCACACAAGTTTAAAGGAGAAACAATAGCAAAAGTGTTCGGGAAAGTAGATACGTTTTGGATGTATCAACTCCCCCCAAGCTTAGCTTATTGCTTGTCCTCAAGCAATTCAGTTGAAAACTGAGTGCGATAAAAGAAACTTTCACGAACACATTTGCTTCATATGATGTATATATTCTCAGCATGTGATCAACTACTTAGACAATTCATAATAAAGAGTATGCAACTAAGTTTACTTAATAGGCATTGCAAGCTATGAAGAGATTCCAACTTAAAAATAATAAGTAGCATGAAGTATAAATATAAGCAACATTACAATGCTCATAACAAGGTATGATAGAGTGGTAACTCACTTGCCTTTTTGTTGTCAATGCCAAGGCACCTCTGAAGTTCAGCTGAAGACTAGAAGTAAAGATATCAAAGATACAAGCATCAAAGTCATAAAACAAATAATGAAGTTTTGAGACAAGCACATTACACTAAGAATGGCAACTATGCTCTCAAGAAGGTGCTCATAGAGTAAGTGGAGACTCAAGAAGGAAATGAAAAGGTTTTGAATAGTTTGAAAGGCTTCCAAATGCTGAAAGTATGGTACTCATTAGCTTTGAGCTCTCATTGCCCCTATCATAAGCATCTTTAACATGTTTAAGGTGAAAGTGAGGTCCAGTCTGAGTTATACGCTTGACAGACTATAAACTGGAAATCCCATGTCCCTTGAGTACGAGGGCCACTCCTCATGCTACTCAACTTTAGTTACCTGTAAGTTCTTTTCATCGTAAATACGTGTGTATCATAGAGAACCACCAACGGGGTACCCCATGCCCGATGATACGGAAGAATCCCCATATCAAAATGACAAGGCAAGCAGATAATGAGTATCTCAACAATCTTCTTATTTACCATGGGAAAATGGTGCTTTTTCTCTCTTTCCTCTTTTCTCAAATCTCTTTTTTTTCTATTTTATTTTTGTCAATGGCTATCTCTCTCTTTTTTTATAAGAAGAATGCTTCATAGATATCATTATGGTTACGCTGCAGGTTTCCACCATGACAACATGGATTAGACCGGCGGCCCAGGTGTTTCTCTAACACACATACATAACTCCATGGACTTACAGGCTCCCCTTTTATTTCACGCCGACGACATCCGCAAACAAAAGAGCATGGTATCAACTGGGTATATATTTACAGGTGTTGAAAGCGTTCCTCGTGACAGCACGGTTCTGCTAATCCCCAGCCTATAATTTGTAAGCATATAACTTTCATGGACAGTCACAATGGTTCAGGTTTATTAAGTGCAAAAAATAAAGTGTTCCATCAAGTTCACGAGAGCTTTACTAATTAACTTTCTCATAACAAGCAAACATTTTATTCGGAAGAAAACAAGGCATATTGAATATGCACGGAAATAGCAAATGATGCTAATAGGTAGGTATGGTGGGCACTTTGGCAAAATTTGGTTTTAGGGAGTTGAAAACATGAGTAAAACATACTCAGTGAAAGTGAAGGCTAGCAATAGTAAGGGAGCGACAAATGAGAGAGAAATAGCTGTCATAATCATGCTTGCAACAAAACAGGACTAATCATGGCATGAAAGTGATTCAAGACCCTCAAGGCAAAATAATTCATCGAGGCTTAACTGATTATTTTAGTCGTATGCATGCGTGAGCATGTGCCAAGTCAATTGAAATGAAACATTTAGAGGAGGATACCATGGTGTCATACCAAGTTATGAATAGAGTAATGCAAGCAAACATTCATATGACACGCTACAAACTATTAGCCAGCTGGAACTAGTCATATGAAAGCAAGAACTACTAAGCATCCATAAATAACATACACCCTACACAAACAGGCTAAGCATGCCCACAATGATGAGTATATGTACAAAAATGAAAACAAATAGAGTTCGTTACCAGCCTCTTACCACATCTCAAGTTGTCATTAATCCTCATTATTGCCCTTCACTTGTGTGGCTTGAATAATAATATGAAACCAAATACCACTGAGAACTGCTAAACCCTGCAACAAACTCACAAAACCAAAGAAGAACAACAAATATTTTTGGTGTTTTTGATTTTTAAAACAAGAACCAAAAAGGGAAGAACAAGAAAAGCAAAATCTTTTTGGGTTTTTTGAATAGTTCAAACAAAGCAAAAAGGGAAAAGCAAACCAAGACAAAAATAAGAAGAAGCAAACCAAGAGAAACAACAGAAATATTTTTGGTCTTTTTGTGTTTTAGAAAGCAAAAGAGAACGAAACATGAATATACAAAGTACCCATGCAAAATGATATGGAGATGAGTGCGATGCCGGCGTACCTCCCCCCAAGCTTAGGCTTTTGGCCTAAGTGGGTATCAATCCCAAGTTGGCTAGGATGAAGTGTCTCCGTGGTACGACGAGGAGGTACCCTCGTCCTGGTGAGAACTCGATTACGTCCCTCCGTAGTGCGCAGAGTAATCGTAAGAGGGCACATCCTCCTGGTGCTTCCCGTGGAAACCCAGGAAGCGGAGCTGCTCGTCCACCTCCTCCTTGGAGTGCGACCACAATCTCCTGTGAACACTAAACAAAGTAGATTGTAGCAAAGGGATCTCCCTCTCATCCCCGTCAGTAAACAGCATCCTATAAACTAGACCGTCCAAATCAGAATCAACAGTGACAAAATGATGAGTTTTCATAGCAACAAGGTCAAGCCTTTCTGGTGCCAATATAGTATCATTGGGTCCACTGAAAGCCCTAATGCATTGACCTTACGTGAGGCAATGATGTTCCCATAGATAGGCCCCCTAGCATCTAGGTGGCGAGCAATAAGCAAGCCAAGGTTGTACCGAGTGTCATTGTTAAGCGCAACAGCAAGGAAGGCTAAATGATAGTTGGAGATATTACTCGTATTCTCCCTACCAAGAACGCTAGTAGCAAGATAATATGCAAAGTATCTAAGGGCAGGGAGTTGGATGTTTCTTATCTTTCCGCGCTGAGCCACGCGGTCATCATCATTGGTCACCCCTCGGTAAAGCTCCAGCAAATCAACGGGTCGCCCTTGAATCTTTTTCATGGTCCCTGTCATGCTTACACCTACAACACTGCAAAATCTTACCAATGACATGGTAAAGGGAAGATTATAAATTTTGAAAGAGACAGTTGACTGATAGGGCGTGTTAGTAAACACGAAGCTCTCAACAAAAGTTTTGGTGAGCATAGCGTATTTGTCACTCACATCTTGCATATATGAGGTCAAACCAACCCTCCGAATCAGTAGCAAGAAATCATCAAGAATCCCTGCAGCTTGTAAGAAAGTAAAACAACGAAAAGTAGATGGGTGAGCATCCCCATCACCCCCTTCATTACCAATACAAGTTGCAATGAGATCTTCATTGTATGATGGCCTAAACTGAGAGGCTGATCTTGAGGGCCTCGACCTCCTAGGTGTATCCCTCTCAAATATCTCTCCAAAGGTATGGTTGTTCATCCTTGATATTCTGAAATTTAAACACCTATTAAACAAGTGATTGCAAAGTGAATATAATGGAGGGCACTACTCATAGGGACTTGTAAGAGGCCTAAACATGCATCAAAACTATATCTCTAAGCATCAAACAAGCTTACAAGCTCTCATAACCTATCACCTAAAGTAGCAAAATACTCAAGATATAATCCACTAGACACAAATCTACTTGGACAAGCGGAGGAGTCACATACCGGAGAACAAATGCTCCAGATTTCAGCAGCAAAGATGAGCTGAGCAAGGAGATCGAAAAAATCGAGAGCAAGCACAGCAAGAACATGATTTTGAGCAATGAACAGGAGTTTACTCGGGAGAGAGAAGAAAGTGGCAAGTGAGAGAGTGAGTGGAGGGCCAGGGGTGGCCCACACCATGGCATGGCGCCACCCAGGGCAGGTCCACCACCAGGTGGTGTGCCTGCCTGGTGGGGCCCCCTGGGTCACTCTAGGTACTCCTCTGCCCTTTTTTCATGTAAAAATTTAATATGAATTTTCTGGAATTTTTCGAGACACTTTATTTTTGGGCATAGATGAATGATTTTCTGACAGAAAAAGATTTTTTGGAAATGATGCAATGAAAAAACAAGGCTAGAACTACAGAAGTTCTAAGACACTCTAACATGCAAGCAACTAACAATAACAAAAAAAGAAAACTAAACAAAAGCAAAAACTAAGATGGATAGAATAAAAGTAAACGAAGATAATCATGGTGAAAACATTGTTTTGCTCAATGAAATCCTTTTGTTAACAAGGTTGATCAAGTCTTGTTACCAAAACAATTTTATATGAAACAAAACTTTGTATTCCACTAATGATTATGTTACCTCAACCTTGATAGCAATGGTCCCAATCATAATAGTTTCAAATTTTTCTCTTGGTATGGGACAATATATTTCTCCAACTTGAATGCCCTCAACATGTTCAATTGAATTTAAACCATAAGTCCTATCAATCTTCTTGGGGAAATAGACAGTATGTTCCTTGTCATTAACATTGAAGGTCACCTTTCCTTGATTACAATTAATAACAGCTCCTACAGTATTAAGAAAAGGTCTCCCAAGAATAATAGACATATTATCATCTTCAGGCATTTCAAGCACAACAAAATCAGTTAATATCAAGCAATTATGAGCCACTTGAATAGGTACATCTTCACATATACCAACAGGAATAGTGGTAGATTTATCAGCCATTTGCAAAGATATATCAGTTGGTATTAGTCTTTCCAGTTGAAGTCTCTTATAGAGAGAGTAAGGCATAACACTAACTCCAGCTCCCAAATCACACAAAGCAGTTCTAACATAACTATTCTTAATAGAGCAAGGGATAGTTGGAATCCCTGGGTCTCCAAGTTTCTTTGGAATCTTACCATTAAAGGAATAATTAGCAAGCAAAGTAGAAATTTCTTCATTAGGGATCTTCCTTTTATTCGAGACAATATCCTTCATATACTTTGAGTAAGGAGGCAATTTAATAGCATCAGTCAAGGGAATTTGTAGGAATAAAGGTTTCATCCACTCACAAAACTTATTATAGTGTTCATCTTCCTTTGACTTGTGTTTCTTATAAGGGAAATGCATAGGTTTTTGGACCCAAGGCTCTCTTTCACTACCATGTTTCTTAGCAATAAAATCTTCTTTAGTGTATTTAGTTCTCTTAGTGTGCTTTTCAGGTTCTTCTTCAACTTTTTCTTCATTAGGAACATCATTTTCTTCATTACCACTTTCAATTTCAGCATCAGAGGTAGATATACTATTAGGATCTATACCAGGTTCAGAGGGTTCTACAATAGTTTTATGTTTCTTTTTTCCTTTTCTTACAAGTAATACCACTATTTTCAGCTTGTTGAGAATCCTGCTCAATTCTTTTGGGATGCCCCTCAGGATATAGAGGATCCTGGGTAGTAGCACCACTTCTAGTTCTAATTTCATAAGCATGTTTTTCTTTAGCAGCATTAACTAGCAAGTCTTTTTGCACTTTAATAAGTTGATCTATTTGAGTTTGAACCATTTGAAAGTGTTTGACAATCATTTTAACATCATTAGAGGTTCTTTCCACAATATCTTTTAACTCAACAATAGCTCTAGTGTTTTCCATTAGATGATTTTGCACCCTTTTATTAAAATTATCTTGCTTAACAATAAAAATATCGAATTCTTCTAAGCATTGATCAGGAGGTTTAGAGTAAGGGATATCATCTTCATCAAAGTGTTGGAGAGAGTGTACCTCAATAGTGGATGAGTAGGGGATAGGCTTACATAATTCTTCTATAGGAGGTAAATTTTTGACATCTGCAGCTTTAATTCCCTTCTCCTTAAGACATTTCTTAGCTTCCTTCATCACTTCATCATTTAATTCAATAACTCCCCTCGTCTTTGATGTTGGAATAGGCACAAGAATAGTTGGTGCAGGTATAATTACTTCAGGTATAGCTGGTTCAGGTATGATTACTTCAGGTATAGCTGGTTCAGGTATGATTACTTCAGGTATAGCTGGTTCAGGAGGAGTCCAATCTTCATAGTTCTTGCTTATTTTAGCCATTAATTCCTCGGCTTCTTTGGGAGTCCTATTCCTGAAAACACAATCAGCATAACTATCTAGGTATGTCCTAGATTTTTCAGTTAGTCCATTATAGAATATATCAAGAAGCTCATTCTTAGGTAATGGACTTCCAGCCTGAGCATTAATCAAAGCACAAAACCTTGCCCATGATTCAGGCAATATCTCTTTTTCTCCCTGTTTAAAATCAAAAAGTTCCTGCAAAATAGCATGTCTAGCACTAGGAGGAAAACATTTTTGCAGGAAAGTACTAATCAAGCAATCAGGGCTATCAATAGATATAGGAGGTAAATTACTAAACCAAGCTTTAGCTTCTCCTTTCAGTGAAAATGGGAAAATCTTAGCAACAAAGTAAGTATGCATCTTAATATCATCAGAAAATAAGCCACTCATGGTAGAAAGCTCAGTCATATGTGCTACCGCACTTTCATTCTTAGTCCCACAAAAAGGTTCTTTCTCAACAATAGCTATGTAAGATAGATCAAGAGAGAAATCATAATCTTTATCTTTAATGTTTATGGGAGAAGCAGCAAACTTAGCAATAGGAGACAATTTGGGTCTAATAGTACGCCTCTCAAGGAGACTCTTAGCAGTGCTCCTATCATGGGTGTTTTTACATTCTTTAATAAATTCTTTGGTCATCTCAACATAACCATCTTCAATATCATAGCTCTCACTAGACTCAGGTGAACTAACATGTGTAGTAGTGTGTTCATTAGGAGTTTCAGTATTTGTAGCTATAGTTCTAGCAATCGTAGCATCTAGGAAAGGACCTAATGAACCACTCTTATCAAGAACAGTAGAAGCAGCATCATAAGTATCATAAGTTTCAGATTCAGCAGTAGTAGCAGTGTGTGTAGCATGTGTATGTGGTGGTGTAACGAGCTTACTCATAACAGATGGTGAATCAAGAGCAACATAGGTGTTCAAAACCGTACCTCTCCTTGTAGTGGATGGTAAATAGGAACCTTGCCATCACGAGACTTACCCATGATGGATGGATAGCAGCGAACAATAGAGAATCCAAGTGAACTTAATAAATAAAGTTATGCTCCCCGGCAACAGCGCCAGAAAATAGTCTTGATGACCCACAAGTATAGGGGGTGTGTCACAGTATTTTCGAGGGAAGTGAAACCCAATTTATTGATTCGACACAAGGGGAGCCAAAGAATATTTATAAGCCTTAACAACCGAGTTGTCAATTCAGCTGCACCTAGAAACAATCTTGCTCACAGCAGTTTATCAGTAGCAACAGTTTTGTAGTAGGAATAGTAAAGTAGCAGCAATAGTAAAGTAAAGACAGTAGTAACAACAGTAGTAAACAGTAGGATTCGAGTGCGGTAGGCATAGGGATGGATGGACGGGCGTTGCATGAACAAGACAATTCATATAGCAATCAGAACATAGGGCAATTACAGATAAATAAGATAAAGCATCCAAGTACTAGATAATCCTAGGCATGTGTCCCGTATATAGTCATACGTGCTCGCAATGAGAACTTGCACAACATCTTTTGTCCTGTCAGCCCGTTTGCAGCGGGGCCTTAAGGTAACTACTGGCAATTAAGGTGCTCATTTTAATAGAGCACCGGAGCAAAGCATTAACACTCCGTGAACACATGTGATCCTCACATCAAAGCCATTCCCTCCGGTTATCCCGATTTCTTTCACTTCGGGGCCTTTGGTTCAGGACAATAACGTGTGTATACAACTTGCAGGTAACACCATAAACAATACTATCATAATGAATCAATAACATGTTTAGATCTGAAATCATGGCACTCAGGCCCTAGTGACAAGCATTAAGCATAACAAGTCACAACAAAGTCAAAAAGCACTAATAGTAGATACTAGGCACCATGCTCTAACAATCTGATGCCATTACATGAACGTTATCATCCAATCCCTACCATCCCCATAGCCTACAGTGCGGGATTACTCACTCATAGATGGGGGAAACATGGATGGTCGATGGAGAAGCGATGGCGATGATGATGGCGATGATCTCCTCCAATTCCCTGTCCTAGCAGGGTGCCAGAACGGAGTTTCTGGATCCGAATCGTGGAATCTAGTGGTGGCGGTGGAGCGGAACTCTTTCTGGAAAAACGTCGAACCCCCCTGAGGTTTTAGGTCAGAAGGCAACTTATAGGCGAAGAGGGAGACCGAGGGGGTGTTTGGGGCGGCCAGACCACCCCCTGGCGAGGCCAGGCCTAGCCCGCGCGGCCAGGTCGTGTGGCCTAGGCCTAGCCCCCCTCCGTCTCGTATTCTGGCTCCGGGAGTCTTCTGGTGAAATAGAATATTTGGCATATTTTCCAGGATTTTTCTTGACAGTTGATTTTCTGCACAAAAAGTAGACACCAAGGCAATTCTGCTGAAAATAGTGTCAGTCCGCGTTAGTTGCATCCAAATCACACAGGTTTAGAGGAGAAACAATAGCAAAAGTGTTCGGGAAAGTAGATACGTTTTGGACGTATCAGCTCCCTAAGCGTATTATAGCAATCTTTCAATCTAGCAGTGCTGGTCTCAAGAGTATTCAATCTAGCAAATATGTTTATGAGAGAAGTATCAGTTTTGCTAGGAAAGTTGTAAGTGAAGACCAACTTCTTTATGGCGTTAACAGCATCATCTTCATTGCATTGGAGGAAATCTCCTCCCACAACAGCATCTAAAGCATATCTATAGCAAAGAGCAATTCCAAGGTAAAAACTGCTAAGGAACAAGCTTTGAGTCATTTTAGGCTCGGTTTTTTCATGTAGATCAGAGATTCTAGACCAAGCTTCTTTGAAACTCTCTTCAATTTCTTGTTTAAAAGTGAAAATCATTTTCTCAGGTGACATAGTGATTGGAGCAATGCTAGACATAATGGAAACTTAAGATAGGAACTAATTTTTTTGTGTTTTCAATAAAGAAAGCTAACCAGTAAAACTAATTTTTTTTGTGTTTTTGATAAAGAAACAAGCAAACAAAGAAAACGTAAACTAAGCAAAACAAAAATAACAAAGTAAAGAGATTGGTTCTGAGGGACTCCCCTTGTGAAGATGTCCTTGACTCCCCGGCAACGGTGCCAGAAAATATGCTTGATGGCCCAAAATATATCGAGCTCGTTGGGGAACCCCAATAGGAAGGTATGATGAGCACATCAGCAAGTTTTCCCTCAGTATGAAACCAAGGTTATCAATCCAGTAGGAGCAAGGAAACACCCCAAAGGTGTTGCTAACTGAGCCTTGGCAGGGCGCACTACTGGTGCTAGTAGCAACGTGGAGACCTGCACAACACAACCACAGAACTCTATCCCCAACTTGCGATGAGGTTGTCAATGTCACCAGTTTTGCTGAAAACAAAGGATTAAACGTATCGAATGGAAAGAAGTAAAAGTTTGCAGAAAGTGAACACAAAGCAGAAACAGTTTATAGATTGTATGTAAAAGACAAGGACCGGGATCCATAGTTCACTAGAGGTGGCTCTCCTTAAGATAGAAAACATGTTGGGTGAACAAATTACAGCGGGGCAATTGACAAACACCGAGAAAGCAATACATGCATATACTAATCATCTTGACTCCTTTGAGACTTGATTGGGCATTACAACATAATACATAGACCGCCATCCAACTGCATCTATGGCTAATAATCCACCTTCATGTTATCATCCGAACCCCCTCCAGTATTAAGTTGCAAGCAACAGATTATTGATTTACGAATTGCGTGTAAAGTAAACAATACGATTGTTCTATGAACAAAGGATTGTTGTTTTCTCCCTAGTAGCAACAGCACATCTAGTACCTTAGATATTTACATCACTTCCCAGTTACAGAGGCATGAACCCACTATCGAGCATAAATACTAACTCTTGGAGTTGCTAGCATCTATTTGGCCAAGATAGCTACTAACAACGGAAAGCATGCAAGATCACAAATAACAAAGACATGATAGAATCAATCTGAAATAGCATCTCAATATCCATCAGATCCTTACAAACACAACATGCAGAATTACAAATAGATGATCTTGGTCATGAACGGAGCTCACAAGATCTAAACATGAAAGCACAAAGGAGGAGAACCAGCCATCTAGCTACTACATGGACCTGTAGTCTAGAGATGAACTACTCACGCATCACATCGGAGGCTTGCATGATGATGAAGAAGGCCTCGAGGGTGAATTCCCCTCTCCGGCAGGGTGCCGGGAAGAGCTTCAGATCCCTCCCGATCTACAGATGGAGATGACGGTGGCTACAGACTCTTTCATGGATTTTTTATCGATTCCTTGGGGTTTCCATATCAGAGGCAATATATAGGCGGAAGGAGAGGCTGAGAGTGTGCCTGGTGTTGCCGGGCCCCAGCCCCTCTCCATCTCGTATTCTGGCTCCAGGTGTCCCCCGGTAAAATAATGACTTTGGCTTTTGTCCCGTCCAATTCCGAGAATATTCATTTTCTGACTTTCCTAGAACCAAAAACAGCAGAAACCAGGTAGCTGGCACTGTGGCTCTTGTTAATAGGTTAGTCAAAGAAATCATATGAAAAGTACTCCAAAGTGTGGACAAAACACAAGAAAGTAGATAAAAGCAAGCATGGAACATCAAAAATTATAGATACATTTGCAATGTATCAGATCCTTTATGTTGCCCAAAGACACGCATACGGGCGATGTACGCAAATGAGTCACCAATCGAGCATGGCCACAAAGAAGGGCCACAGAGGTAAGATCCCATGACACGACGTGGTGTTACAGTTAACGAGGCGCTGCAATGAAGGGACGCTTGCAGCAGTTATTCCTGACATTGCAACAGTAACTGGTGCATTAAATGCGTGTGGCCCTTAAAATGAGGCAAAATGATGATTACCCTTCACGTAGGACGTGGGGAAGCATATGAGAGAAGGAAATATAACCCGGATAAGCGATCAAAAGACTCGTCCAACGAGGAATAACTCGGAATGAGCCAAGGGATCGCAAGAGAAAAAACTCCGGGTTACGGGGTAACTCAGCCAAAGAGGCAAGGAGATCCGGATATGGGAACCTGTTGTGGCCTTAACAACTAAAGTTGCTAAGACCGCACCAGCTTCGGGGACTAATGTTGGGGGGATACCCCCGGGTAGGGTAACGCCGGGGTATAAAGGCCGAGTTAGCCGAGGTACGGCATGGTCAAAGGAAATGCTAACCGGGTCACCTCAAGGCAGGCCGAACCACGGAGTGACCCGGCCCATGGAGCATCTCCCTAGCCTTAGCCCAGTCGGCATAAAATATATGCCGTCCATGTTTGTTTGTTTATTATGCAGGTACCCTCATAGCCGGGTTAGCCACGTGCAAGCCGGACTATCATATGGCTTCCAAGAGAAGGAAGGAATATCCCCGCTGGTCAAAAGGTGGCTTTGTTGGCTATAGCATGAGCAAAGAAAAGCAGAGAGGAGGATCAACGGTTCAGGGGCGACCAAGATGATGCGGGCAATGTCGGCTGACGTAGCCCGTGTCTGGTGATGCTTAAAGGCAAGAATTACGTTGCGGGTTATGTCCAAAGCCCGGACGAGCCGTTAAAGGGAATAAAGAAGCATCTAGCTTTAACCAAGGGGCATATTCAGAGAATATGCTGGCACATGTGCACTAACTTTGTAAACCAGGCTTCCCTATATAAGGAGCACCGGGGCCTCCATAGAGAGGGATCGGTCATTTTCTCCGTCTAGGTTAGAACTCTAGGGCTAGGTTGTGGGGAGTAAGAGTCATAGTCTCCTTCTCACGAACAACTCGAGGAGCACTTGTATCCACCATTGATAGAGAAAATACAAGAACATCTGTGTGTGGAATCACTGCGTTTTCCCTCCCTGGATTCCCCTAGCACTCATTGGCCCCATCTTTAGCCTATCCATGGCACCTGCCGTGCCACCACCACGAGATTATAGATTAATCAAAACTGTAAAATTTTTATGTCATAATTGAAGAAGGATTGTATCCAGTACAGTAAGCAGAATTATTGAAGGATGCTAAAGTATCTCGTAGTGGGAAAATTCTCAATTTTATAAAAGATCAAAGGATTTTGGAATCACCAAAATAGCATGAATACCTAAACTTGTGAAGGATTTAAGTGGGAGATAAATAGTTTCTTGATCAAATGTGTGAATGACATACTTGAGTGGTAGCTATGAGGATATCACAAATGTCTCATATACAGTAGCATATTTGAGTGAAAGCGTGACAATATTCTAATATATGTGTACGGCATATAGTGAATGCTATGTTTTGATATTGGTAATGTTTAGGGATTTCTATGTCCGTGCCCCTGGTTCGTTAGTTATACTCAGTTCTTCATGGCCGCTTAACTTTTCCTCACTTTTGTCCCTCTCCTTCTCGGAAACACATCAAAGAGCTCGAACGGCAGCTGCCGTCAGGTTGATCGTTGGCTGAGCGGTGTGGGGCTGAGCGGTGTGGGGCCACGTGGGGTCGTTTGGTTAGGAATGCGTTATGCTGACATATGGGGTAGTGCCATGTGGGACTGCGTGGGGCCGGTTTGTTGGGAACGCATTATGTGGGACGTGGTGTGGGACTATGTGGGGCGCGTTTGGTGGTTACATGTGCCCTGTCGCCTAAATTGGAAGTTTTTTTTATGATTGGCCTTTTTAAGAGCGTCTTTTCCCCTCTGTCTCGCTAACAGTTGTATTTTTCCAAAAAAAGGTACCTAAATCTAGAGAATCTTCTCTCTTCATTCATTCTTCCTTTTGGCCCTCGTTTTTCCCAATATGGTAGCAAATCTAGAGAAGCAAGTCTAACTAGCACCATAAATACATTCAATAAACAGAGTATATGTAGATAAAGCAGCTAATATAGGATATATAGTACGGTACTTAACGAGGTTCGACAATTAGGATACTTAGCAGCAGCAGCGGACAAGTTCAACACAAACAATACAAAAGAAGCTGATTTACAGCAGCAGCAGCAGCACAAGATCAGTAGCCCCTCATGGCCTTCGCTAGAAGGGCCGCCGCCTCCTCCCTCTGGCGCCTCCTGCACTTCTTGCTGCCTAGTCCCTAGACCATGGGCGCCTTGAGCTTGATCGGGGGCATGTGACTCTCCTCGATGGCCACCTTCTAGAGGTTGCGGAGGTGAAGACCGAGCGCCTGGTGCTTGGCTCTGAAGCCGTGGACGTTCACAGACTCGACGTAGGTCCTCACGTCCTCGGCATGCTTCACGAGGGAGTTGAAGTTGGTGGCATGGAGCCTCCTGGTGGTGCAGAAGGGACACATGTAGACGTCGCCAGGGAAGAAGTTGTCGTACTGGCCGGACTTAAGCCTCCTCAGAACCTGACGAGTCTTTGTGTCCTTGAACTCGTCGTCGCTGTAGACGTCGCTTCTATCCTCCTATTGGGAAAAAATGTAGAGTGCAATAAGGACATGATTGAGATACCTTGATTATCGAGATTGATTATTTGCATAAATTAACGGATTGAGATTCCCCGATTATTTCCAATCCACAAATCTCAAACCAAATCGAACATTGATCCCAACTATAGATCGGCGCTAGTACTAACTAGGGAATCCCTTTACTGTAACTCGGAGGACAAATAAAATAGGATTAAAATACGAATAGGGGGATTCATCGAAAAACGAGATCTAACACAAGAGGATTACCTACTATAAAAATACCTAGCATCGAAAGATTGAAAATACGAATAGCCGAACCCTAATAACATACAATCTAGCATCCATATAAGGGAATGGGGAAGAACAAGTGACATGGGTATACCCTACAGGTACTCGAGCTTGGTATATACGGCCTGAATACAGCGGAAGCCCACGGTGTCGCCAAGGCCCAAATAGAGAACTCGAGTAACCTACGGACTCTCGATTGCTTGAGGAACAAGAAGAAGCTAAAGATAGAAAGTTCAAAGGAGAAAACCCTAACCTGTAACTGACTCGACCTGCTATCCGATACCTAGCCTATATATATAAAGGCTAGGAGGGGGCAGTGAGGAGAACACACGCAACCCTAGTTTCCACAACCCACACCAGATTGCATTTGCGCACCATTGTAATCTTCGATTCCTCTATTAATTCCACGAGCAGACAAGCAGGAGTAGGGACCTCTACGAGGCCTGAACCTGGCTAAATCTTTGACTCCCCTGTGTGCTTGTTTGCTAGACGATTCATGCTTCCAGTGCTCCCTCCTTCTCCAAAACCCAAGTCCATAAAAATGGGCATTGGTGAGTTAAACCCTCGTCAATTGGCGCCTTCTGTGGTAATTCGGAGTGCTGATGTTGCGGCTTCTTCGGCCCCATCAACTGCGATCTACAACTCCGCAACATCGGAGATTCGCCAGCTCTTCGGCGTGTTCAACTTCACCGTCCACACGCCAGCCACTCGCCCGGCTTTCGAGTCCGTGGGCGACGGAATCAGCCTGGCGATCGGGAGCTTCCGCTTCCAAGTTGGTCAGATGGGCACGCTTCGAATGCCTGACCAGCCAACAACACCATCGATTGCTCCAATATTGTGGTTCCCTCCGCCGATCGGTACCCTCAGTGAGCTCAATGCCTCGACAACAGTCGAGAATACGGTCAGCGACAGCAGTCGCCAATTCGATCTGGGCGATCTGGCAACTAAAGATGGAGCCTACGGTTCCAGATCTGAAAGTTGTGGGAGCAACAGCTTCCCCAACCACTTCATGTGCGCCGTCATCAACGCGGGTGATTCCTCCGCCAATCGCGACAACATGGGCAACTGTGGCCATGGAGCCGATCCGCCAAATGGCGGCATACGCAATGGCAGAACACCCAATGGCGGACCACCCAACGGCGGCCCTACCAACAGCGCCCCCGCCAATAACGGAGGGGAAGCAGAACCCCCCCACCATAATGAACGAGCAAACCGGCGAACGCGTCGTGATTCGGCTCAACGATCTCGAGTGGGCCCTCTGTCGAGAAGCCCTACGAGGCCACCCTCTGCCTTTTGGCTCCCCACAAGAACTATTGATAGGCTACCATTGGCTCCTGAAAGAGGAAAACAAACGCCAACTGCAAACAGTCGCGCAACTCGAGGCACGCAAAAAGGCGCCAGACGAGTCGAGCCTCCGGCGAGCTGGGCTCTCCTCCCACGGAGGATCCTCCTGAAGGGAATATGCCCGAGACGCAATAATAAAGTGGTTATTATCTTATTCCATGTTTATGATAAATGTTTATTTTACATGCTAGAATTGTATTGATCAGAAACATCAATACATGTGTGTTTAATAAACAAAGAGGGTTCCTAGTTATGCCTCTCTTATAGACTAGCTTGTTGATTAACAAGATGGTCAAGGTTTCCTGATCATGGACATTGGATGTTGTTAATAACAAGGTCACACCATTGGTGGAATGATGTGATGAACATTCATCCGAAGTATAGCATTACGATCAAAGTCATTGTGTTTATATTGCTATAACATCATACGAAGTAATCTTTATCCTTAGACCATGAGATCATGTTAATTGCTAACACCGGAAGAGTATCTTCATAACATCAAACGTCACACCCTAACAGGGTGACTATAAAGGTGGGTTCAGTGCTACGAAGGTGTTATGTTGAGGATCATGGATCAAGAGTGGGATTTGTCTATCCCGATGACGGATAGATATACTCTGGGCCCTCTCGGTGATATCACATTGAAATAGCTTGCAAGCAAGTGATGTGATCACTAGAATGTTATATCACGGGAACGAGAAAAGAGTGCATGTCGGTACCGAGATCAAACAAGGTTTGGAGATACCAATGATCGAATCTCGGACATGTAATATATCGCGGGACAAAGGGATTTAGTTACTAGCGTTAAAGGTTCTCACGATCATAGAAGTCATCGTTGAATATGCAGGAGTCAGTATGGATCTCCAGGTCCCGCTTCTGATTATTGATCTGAGAGGAGTCTCAACCATGTCTGCATTATTCGCGAACCGTAGGGTGACACACTTAAGGGTTGTCGGACACCATTTAGGAGCACATATGTTTTTGACAAAAGGTTTGCAAAGCGCAGGAAATGTTTCGATAGAAACAGGAATTGCTTCGATAGAAACCGGAATTGTTTTGGGTGAAATTGCAGAAAGTGGTTCTGCATGTGATATTGAAATGTTGCAAGGGGTTTTATGTCAATGTTTGTTAATTAAAGTAATTAACAAAATTCTGAATAAAATAAATAAAAGAGTTTTATTAATTGAGAGTTGTATTTAATTTGGTGGAAATTAAATACATGTGAGTGGGATTTTGGGTGGAGGCCATGTTTATGTGAGTGGAGGTTCACCACATGAATGAAGGAGGGGAGGAGTCCCCCCCTCATGCGCCGACTATGGGAGGGGAGGGGTCTCCCTCCCTCCTATATAAAGCCCCCCTCTCCCCTCTCACAAACCACACCTCCTCGTGAAGGATCTCTCTCCCCCTCTAGATATTCCCCCATGGTCTCGGATTAGCGAGATACATGTTCCCGGTGGCCTTGCGTCTGGAAGGAGTTGCTGCTTCTGCTGATTCGCTGGAGCGAGGAGGTGGAGGTTGTCCGGTGGCTTGAACGTGTGTGCGAGGATGGATGCGCTGCTGATTTGCGGCGCTCGGACTTCCACACGATCTTGAGATCGGCAAGCGTACGACTACATCAACCACGAGTTCCTACTCGTTAACAAAACTCGTTGTCTTCGAGGGTAAGTTCTCCATGGATGTATTTCCACCCGTTGCTCTGTATCTAGTAGATAGATCTTGGCGTATAGTTCTCATCGTAGGAAATTTTTTGTTTTCTATGCTGCGGACCCAACAGTGGTATCAGAGCCTGATCTATGAGTAGGTGCTTTGCACGGGTAGTACACATATGTTTATATGTGGGCGATGATGATCATGTTATTACATCTTCTATGTACTTTGGATATTGGTGGCATAGTGGGATGAAGCGGCCCGGACCAACCTTACATGTCATCGTACATGAGACCGGTTCCACGACTAACATGCAACTAGTTTTGCATAAGTGGCTAGCGGGTGTCTGTCTATCCTACTATAGTCAATATCTGATTTACAATGAGTTGCTAATAACTTGGTTATCCTCGTTGTGGTTCATGTTCGTAGGTAAGACCGGTTCTATCTCCGAAAGCCCTAAGCCACGTAAAACTTGCAATTGATAAATTAGAGGCGTCTAGTTTAGATCGTTGCTGGGCTAGTGTCTTGATATGGTATTGTTGTAAGTAGATGTATGATAGATACTCTTACAACTCACTTAATGTGTAAGTTCCATAGACATTGGCCTTACACACAAAGGAATGATAGAGATCATACCATGATGCAAATGATAGAGATCAAATGCATGGACCATATCACCTCACTTCACACATTAGATGTTAGCATCTTATATTGCTAGTTTGGCGCTTTTGGTAGCATTATAAGATGATCCCTCATTTAGATATCAAGAAAAAATGTGTTCTTCCTTAAGTATGCACCGTTTTGTGGATCGTGTTTTGAGGCATCACGTGATGATCGGGTGTTCTCGACTCTACGCTTTCATACAACGGGTGTAAGATAGTTTTACACACGCGAATACTAAGGTTCTTACTTGACGAGCCTAGCATGCTTAGACATGGCCTCGGAACACGGACCGAAAGGTTAAGCATGAGTCATATAGTTGATATGATGCCCATATAGATGCTCGCCTTTGAAGCTACACCGACTCACGTGATGATCAGACTGGGTGTAGTGGATTTGGTTCATGTAATCACCAAAAAGGCACGAGGGATGTCGTTTTTGAGTGGGAGTTCATTTCTAATTTGGATTAGTCGAACAAAATTTGTCATAAATTAAATCACAGTGAATTTGCATAGTTTGTTGTAGTCATTGCATTCGTTTTCTACCTTATGCTTAGTTTTTATTTGAGATAATAGAACTATAGAATTCCGGATATTTACTTTACGAACTGGTATCGTATTGTTTCGAATGTCAATTTAAAGTTTATAAGTCCTATTGCAAACTTTCAGCAAACTCTATTTACTCCATGAAGTTTAATAAGTAGTATTAAATCAAGAGTAAGAATTCCAATGTTAGTATCTAAAGTATCATGTTTGCCTCCATGATTATTGATATTCAAAAAGTTGTTTTAATATCAAGATTATATTGGAGCTGAAAATTGTTTCAGAAACCATCATGTGTGAAAGATATTGTGATATCTGAAACAATGTTTTTTGGTTGCATCATGATAGAGTATAATTTAGCAAAATACATGTTCTCATATTGTATGAGAATTTGTGAAGGATGGAGATGCTAGGCATCCGAATCTACCAAAAAGGTTTTGGGAACTGATATTATACTCGCGATTCTTCCTTATAGGCTATAGTAGCTTGATCATGAAAGTTGTCATGATAAGGATGAATAGAAGATGTAAGTAAAATGTTTACTACACTAATAGATTACTAAAGAATGGATTTTTGAAAGAACACCAAACATTTGATGATGGTGATCCACTTCAAAGTGCAAGTCCAAAGGTATTAGTATTTGACTATATACGCTTTGTACCATGTGTCATGTTGATGACACCACTATTGATGTTGATAGATTCTTTTAAAAGAAAAGGAATTGCTGAAAGAGAATCTATAAAATATTTGGCAGAAGATAAAAGGTTGGAGATGTCCAACTTCGGTATATAGAAGATATACATGTTATGTCTATATTCCTTGCTTGTTAAACAATGTGGTTCTTAGGTATTGGATACCGGTATTGGATACCGAATTGGTTGCTATGAAGTGTCATACAGGACAATGCAATTCATGAACTACAATGGCCTAAGTAACCAGCAAGAGAATGAGTGATGATGTTCATCAAAAACAAATAAAATGTTATTGTGTTTTTCGTTGTCATCAAACCAAGCCTTCAAGATTTGTTTAAATAATTGTTATTTTGTTACGGTATCATGAGAACAATGGCTGTTCAAATAATTATCGCATTCCATAAAGGATGGATGAACTTTTACAAATCTAGTTGGAGAAATCACATCCATAAACACTATTGCTAAAATGTCGCAAGACAAATGATTGAAAGATCACTTATGAAGTGACATCGCTGTTTAAATTATATTTGAAAGAAAACATGAAGAAACTCCATGTTGATGGATTTTTGGAGTCTTTGATTTTGATCAATTGACGCATGTGAGACTTTCCTCAAGATAATTGAAACTCCGTCCATAGGCCAGAGAGGAACGGATGACTAGCTTATTGGAAATTGTGCATGCTGATGTGCATAGTCCATTATGTGTAGCCATATGTGATGGATCTTTTTGCTTCATATGCTTTCTCCGAAAATTTGAGTGAATATATCTGTATATTTACTTAATAAGGAAGAAGTATGAAACATTTGAAAATTGTTCAAAGACTTTCAAGATGAAGTGGAAAATCATTGTAACAAGAAAATAAAGAGTTTATGATTCGATCATAAAGGAAGATATTTGAGTTACATGTTTAGCCAAACACCTAAGATTTGAGGAATTGTTCCATGATTTGTGTTTCCCGGTAAACCATAGGAGTATGGCATATTCGAGAGATGAAATCAAACCATGTTTGACATGGTAAGATCAAATGTGTCATTTATAAAACTGCCATCATGTTTTAAGGATTGAAGCTTTAGAGACTACCGCTTTTACACTGAAAAGAGCACCAACGTGATCCGTTGAAATGATACCATATGAGTTATGGTTTGGGATAAAACCCGAATTGTCTTTTCTTAAATTTTGGTATGCTATGCATAAGTAAAATGTTTACAACCAAAGTCGGATAAGCACGTCTTTGTAGGTTATCCCAAAGAATTTGTTGGGAATTTCTCCATAACACCGAGGACAAAAGAGTTTGTTACTTGGAACATCAAGTTTCTTGAGAAGGAATTTTTCATGAAAAGTTAAGTGGGAGGACAATAGAACTTTGATAAGGTTGTTGAACCTTAGCTATATGTGCTAAGTAGCGTAGCACCGAAAAGTGTCCCGGTGGCGGCCACAATGCTCATGGCTCTCATGATTACAAAAGGTGTGATCTCGGAGATTAGAGTTCCTATAGAACCGTGTGGGTCGGTAAGAATCAAATAGTAAGATTTGATAAGCAAGTCGTTATTGTTTTGACAATGATGAACCTACTACATGCAAAGAAGCGATGATGGGCCCTGACTCCATAAAATGACTAGAAGTCATAGAATCCGTGATAGTATCCATACACGATAAAACAAGTTTCTGAACTTGGAAGACCCTCTAGAAAGGCGTGAAGCCTATCGGTCGTGTTTGGATCTATAAAGAAATAAGACATGGATGTTTAACATCTTTGAAATAGTCGACATGTCGGAAAGAAGTTTACGACAATGTTCAAGGAGTTGACTATGACAAGATTTGGTCTTTCATAGCGATATATATAGTCTTGACGGATTAATGTAGCAACCACTACATATAATTTGGTATATAGTAGTTGAATAAACAAAACAAGGTTCTTCTAATAGAACGGTAACCTAGGACATGTACATGACATGGTCTGAAGGGTTTTGTTAATTCAAAGGGTGCTAAAAGGGCATGTAAACTTCAATAGTTGAAGTAAGCATAGCGGAGTTGGAATCTTCACCATGATGAAACTGTTAAAAGAGTTTAAATTCATCGGAGATGATAAAGATGCTTGCATTTGCAAGAAATTAAGTGGGAGCACTGAGGCATATTTCTAATACATTATGTAGAGGACATATTGTTGATTGGAAATGATGTATCTTGTATTGACACAAGTTAAGAATTTCATTAAAATAAGATTTTGATGAAAGACTTGGGCAAACCCGGAATATTAGGCATCAATATCTATATGGATAGATTAAGGCGCTAATATGGTTGTGCTAGACATACATATATGAGATATTGAAAGGGTTCAATATGGAAACAACAAGAAAGGTTATTGCTGCATGGAAAGGATTGTATCAAAATTCAAGTGTTTCAACACTTGGTGAGTAAAATCACATGAAGATTTTGATCGATTATACCATGATATGTATATATCCAGAATGTCCTATGCTCTAAATGTTATGAGCATATACCAGAATGATTCATAAGATGATCATTGGACAATAGTAAAGATATTCTTATGAGCTTTGGAAGAACTAAGAATATATAATGTATAAGTGACAAATAGTTAAAGGTAGTTCATTGTAAAGTGTTACATTGATACTAGTTTTGTCACAAGATACAAATTAAATTTATCTCAATTTAGACTATGGGTGGCACAATGTAATGGAAAGGATGCTCCATGATGGATTTGGATGAGTTCCAAAGTTGATACGTTGTGACGGATACTACAACAAAAGGCTAGGTATATGACTGCTATAGTAGAAGCAAAGGAGGGCATTTGTGTTAAGTAGTTTGTTATTAAACTAGGTGTGGTTCAAAGTGGGCTAATACTATGAAGATATATTGTGTGACACTAATATCAACATATTTTGAGCCGAACGAACTAAAGGTCTCACCAAAGGACCAAATCTATACAATGCCATCTCATTTGAGAATGAGTGATGCGTAGAGACGCAGAGACATGCAAATACACACGGACCTGAAACTGTCAGATCTAGAGATTATGTTAACCACTAGCAATAGCGTATATGCAACACCATAAAGCCATAGGTGTTTAATACGCAAAGTTTTTCAAACTAGATTATTGACTCTAGTGCAAGTGGGGAACTGAAGGGAATATGCCCGAGAGGCAATAATAAAGTGGTTATTATCTTATTCCATGTTTATGATAAATGTTTATTTTACATGCTAGAATTGTATTGATCGGAAACATCAACACATGTGTGTTTAATAAAAAAAGGGTTCCTAGTTATGCCTCTCTTATAGACTAGCTTGTTGATTAACAAGATGATCAAGGTTTCCTGATCATGGACATTGGATGTTGTTAATAACAAGGTCACACCATTGGTGGAATGATGTGATGAACATTCATCCAAAGTATAGCATTACGATCAAAGTCATTGTGTTTATATTTCTATAACATCATACGAAGTAATCTTTATCCTTAGACCATGAGATCATGTTAATTGCTAACATCGAAAGAGTATCTTGATAACATCAAACGTCACACCGTAATAGGGTGACTATAAAGGTTGGTTCAGTGCTACGAAGGTGTTATGTTGAGGCTCATGGATCAAGAGTGGGATTTGTCCATCCCGATGACAGATAGATATACTCTGGGCCCTCTCGGTCATATCAAATTGAAATAGCTTGCAAGCAAGTGATGTGATCACTAGAATGTTATATCACGGGAACGAGAAAAGAGTGCATGTCGGTAACGAGATCAAACTAGGTATGGAGATACCAATGATTGAATCTCGGACATGTAATATATCGCGGGACAAAGGGATTTAGTTACTAGCGTTAAAGGTTCTCACGATCATAGAAGTCATCGTTGAATATGCAGGAGTCAGTATGGATCTCCAGGTCCCGCTTCTGATTATTGATCTGAGAGGAGTCTCAATCATGTCTGCATTATTCGCGAACCATAGGGTGACACACTTAAGGGTTGCCAAACACCATTTAGGAGCACATATGTTCTAGACAAAAGGTTTGCAAAGCACAGGAAATGTTTCGATAGAAACAGGAATTGTTTCGATAGAAACCGGAATTGTTTCGGGTGAAATTGCAGAAAGTGGTTCTGCATGTGATATTGAAATGTTGCAAGGGGTTTTATGTCAATGTTTGTTAATTAAAGTAATTAACAAAATTCTGAATAAAATAAATAAAAGAGTTTTATTAATTGAGAGTTGTATTTAATTTGGTGGAAATTAAATACATGTGAGTGGGATTTTGGGTGGAGGCCATGTTTATGTGAGTGGAGGTTCACCACATGAATGAAGGAGGGGAGGAGTCCCCCCCCCCTCATGCGCCGACTATGGGAGGGGAGGGGTCTCCCTCCCTCCTATATAAAGGCCCCCTCTCCCCTCTCACAAACCACACCTCCTCGTGAAGGATCTCTTTCCCCCTCTAGATATTCCCCCATGGTCTCGGATTAGCGAGATACATGTTCCCGGTGGCCTTGCGTCTGGAAGAAGTTGCTGCTTCTGCTGATTCGCTGGAGCGAGGAGGTGGAGGTTGTCCGGTGGCTTGAATGTCTGTGCGAGGATGGATGCGTTGCTGATTTGCGGTGCTCGGACTTCCACACGATCTTGAGATCGGCAAGCGTACGACTACATCAACCACGATTTCCTACTCGTTAACAAAACCGGTTGTCTTCGAGGGTAAGTTCTCCATGGATGTATGTCCACCCGTTGCTCTGTATCTAGTAGATAGATCTTGGCGTATAGTTCTCATCATAGGAAAATTTTTGTTTTCTATACTGCGGACCCAACACCTCCTCCAAGTGCAACGAGTACGTCGCTACCAAGAGGCGATCTCGACTGGCCCACCTCACCAAACAAGAGCGTGTTGAAACAGCAAAGGTCCTCAACTTCGGCTCCATGATGGTGGATACGCGTGGCAACGTGCTTCAAAAAACGCCACAAGCCGCGGTAACGGCGGCCACAATGTACCTCCTTAACAACCAGCCGCTAGCTAGAGACCCTCGAGCTGCCATGCACCGATCTATGATCGCAGGCTTGGGGTTAATCGAAGCCGCTCTCGACAAAGAGCCGATACCGGAGCCGAAGAAAGGCAAGGCTCTAGCAAAACGCTATTCCTCGCCCTCATCTAGCTACGACAGTCACGACCTGTCTCGATGCCACCGCTCGCGGCGACACGACCACGACTATGACGTGTGTGATGGCATCACGCAGCGCAAAATCAACAAATCAATGGCGTGACGTGACCGATCGACTGACTCAGAAGATGAAGATGTGGAGCTCTGTGGCGCTAGATGCTTCAGCAGGGCCATCAGGCAAAAGCGAATGCCCAAGGGATTTAAGCTCCCATCAGAGAACCCAAAGTTTGACGGTCTGCAAGACACAAAAATCTGGTTAGAGGACCATATCTCCTCTGTCAGGCTCCACGACGGGAGTCGAAGCATGGCTATGCAATGCCTGCAGCTACAGCTACAGGGCGCCACCCGGGCATGGCTCAACAACCTCCCACGCGGATCCATTCTTAGTTGGGAAGAGCTGGTCCACAGCTTTGTGCGCAACTTCAAGGGCACCTACAAAAGGCCGGCGTCAATCGAAGAGTTGAGGTGCTGCCAACAAAGGTCGAGCGAATCCTATGCTCGTACATCCAAAGATGGTCCATCATCAAGAATTCCGCAGAAAATATCTCGAAGGATCGTGCAATCGACGCATTCAACGACGGCGTTCGCCGCATAGAGCTCAGGGAGGAGTTGGGTCGCTCGAAGCCCAAAACCATTGACCACCTGATGGAAATTGCGAATCGGTGGGAAGATGGAGAGGATTCGGTGAAGAATCGTGTTCACTCCGACAATGAGGCAGAACTCGAACACAGATGCGACCATCGAAGCAAACGTCGAATGCGCATCTACGATGACTGCGACGACGTCAACATGGCCGCAGCCGGCTACGCCAACCGACGCGACAACAACCGCAACAGCAGCTATCGCAGTGGTGGACACCGCGACTCCTGGAAAACCATGCAAGTATGGTAGCGCCGCACTCGCGACGAGACACCCGTAGCATCCATCAAAGACAAGCTGTCCGGGCCATGCACTATGCACTTCTATATCGACAAGCATGACGGCAATAAGAAATCTAGCCACCTCCTCAAGGACTACCGCGAGTTCCTCAAACTTCATGAAGGTCTGGCTCGGATGAATCGCGATGCAGTGAACAGGGGCTACGGAGCCGCCCCAGGCGGTGTGGCACATTGAGCTCCTCCACCACCGCCCGTACCACCGCCAAACGCAGTTGCACCGAACCAGCACCACGGAGGCGAGCCGTACCCACGGACCATGGGTACCATGATGATTCAAAAGGGCCGCCCATCTAATCAGGTGCAAAAGGCCATCACTCGCCAAGTGAATCTGGCAACAAACTCACCACCATCCACCAATGAGTACCTCAGTGGAAGCGACTCATGCATCACCTTCGATAAGCGCGATCATCCGCGCCAAGTACCTCATCCAGGCCACTGTCCCCTCGTACTCGAGGCACAAATCGGAGGCTTCGACATGAGCCGCGTCTTCATGGACGGCAGAAGCGGCATCAACCTTATGTTCGTGAGTACCTTGCGAGCAATGAGGATCCCTCTGACCTGCCTAGAGGCCTCGGACACAACATTCCACGGCATCGTCCCAGGCAAGGGTGTATATCCCCTTGGCAAAATCAACCTCGACATCATCTTTGGCACGTCGAAAAACTTTCGATGCGAGCGCATCGACTTTGAAGTCGTCGACTGGCCCTCATAGTACCACTGCATCCTCGGACATGTCGTGTTCGCCAGGTTCATGGCAGTACCACACTACGCCTATCTACAGATGAAAATGCTAGGCCCTAATGGCATCATCACAATCAATGGGAGCTTCGAGAGGTCCGATAGTTGCGACAGGGAGTTCAACAGAATTTCCCAGTCCTTTGGAATGCAGGAAGAGCTCGCGAGACTGAAGGAGTCGACAGACAACAGTCTGCCTCCCCTGAGCCAGCCAAGTTCACCCGACCTATCCTTCGACTCATCGGTGCACACGAAGAAAGTTCAGGTCCACCCATCGGATCCCGCCAAGACGGCCCTCATCGCCAACAACTTGAGTCCCGCATAGGAACTCACACTCGGAGAATTCCTCCGTGAGCACTGGGAAATCTTCGCCTGGTGTCCAGCGGACATGCCAGGAGTTCCCAGGGAATTCGCCGAGCATGCACTCAATGTCAACCCAGGTGCAAGGCTAGTCAAACAAACAATTCGGCGACTGTCTGAACCAAGAGCAAAGGCAGTCGGAATGGAGATCAACAGACTCCTCGACGCCAAATTCATACGCGAGATCAAAGAAAGCACTTGGCTTGCTAACACGGTGCTAGTACCAAAAAAGGACACGGATATCCTGCGGATGTGCGTGGACTTCACCTCTCTAAATAAGCACTGCCCGAAGGACCACTTTCCGCTACCACGAATCGACCAGATCATCGACTCCACCACGGGATGTGAGTGCCTCTGCTTCCTCGACGCCTATTCAGGCTACAATCAGATTCGAATGAAGGAGGAGGATCAAGAGAAAACGGTGTTTACAACCCCTTTTGGTGTGTTCTGCTATAACACAATGCCCTTTGGGCTAAATAACGCAGGAGCCACCTACCAGCGGTGCATGAAGGCGTTCCTCAAGAACAAACTTGGTCACAACATCCAAGTCTATGTTGACGATATAGTAATCAAGACCAAAGAGGAAGCTTCACTAATCGATGATTTGCACGAAACCTTCGCCAACCTCGACCGCTACCGGATCAAGCTCAATCCGGACAAGTACGCCTTCGGCATACCATCTGGGCAACTACTCGGGTACCTCATCTCCGCGAGAGCGATCGAGGAGAACCCGAAGAAAATATAAGCCATACTAGCCATGGAGAAGCCGAAAAACATAAGAGGCGTCCAGCAGCTGGCTGGGCGAATTGCGGCGTTCAGTCGATTTATCAGTCGAATGGGCGAAAAGGAACTGCCCTTCTACCAACTCCTCCACAAAGCTGACAAGTTCGAATGGACCAACGAGGCACAGGAAGCATTCGAAGACCTCAAGCGCCTATTGTCCACCTCGCCAGTACTGGTGACCCCATGCGAAAGGGAACCATTGTTGCTGTACATCTCCGCCACCAATCAAGTGGTCAGCACTGTACTCGTGGTGGAACGAGCCGAGGAAAACAAGGTCCACGGGGTGCAGCGCCCAGTCTACTACCTCGGTGAGGTACTCATGCCAACAAAGCAGCGGTACCCGCACTACCAGAAACTGGCGTACGGCGTCTTCATGATAGCCCGACGACTACGCCACTACTTCCAGGAACACCCAATCGTGGTAGTCAATGACGCCCCGCTTGGGCATATCCTCAACAATCCAGACGCCACCGGATGAGTCGCGCTTTGGGGAATCGATCTATCTCCACGAGACATTACATATGAAAAAAGCTATGCAATCAAGGCACAAGTTCTCCCTGACTTCCTCGTGCACTGGATGGAGAACCAGCTCCCTGAAAAACCAGATATGTCCTACCTCTGGACAATGCACTTCGATGGATACAAGAGAAAGGACGGAGTTGGTGCAGGTGTCATACTGACATCGCCCTAGGGAGACAAACTAAAATATATCCTGTGAATGCAGTTCACCGCCTCCAACAATGAAGCTGAATACGAGGCCCTACTACACGGGGTGAGGATGGCAAAAGCCTGCAGCGCCAAGAGGCTCATAATATACGGTGACTCCAAGCTGGTCGTCAACCAGACAATGCATGAGTGCGACGCACTGAACGACAATATGATCGCCTACCACGACCTCTACGACACACTCGAAGAGGACTTCGACGGCTGCGAGCTGTGGCACATAGGCCGCGAAAGCAATGAAGAGGCGGACGCACCCGCCAACATTGGCTCTACCTGCACCCCCATACCACCTGGGGTATTTCTCGAGCGCATCTGTGAATGCTCCATCATGCCAAAGGCCGCAAAGAAGAAAATAAGCGCAACAACGGACTCGGGGGCTGCACCGCCCAATGAGCCAACAACACTTGACGACCTGGAGCTTGACACAGGACTCGAGGTACCAATGAGCAGCATGATGATCGAGCCATCTTGCAATCAACCGTACATCACGTACCTGCTCAGCAAAAGGCTACCGGATGACCCGACTGACGCACGACACATTGCGAGGCGATCCAAAGCATTCGCTGTTATCAACGGCGAACTGTACAAACACAGCATCACAGGAGTACTCTAACGATGAGTCTCCAATGCCGATGGAAGAGTTGTTCTACTCGACATCCATGAGGGGACTTGCGGGCACCACGCTAGCAGTCGAGCCCTCGTCGTCAAAGCTCTACGAGCTGGATTCTACTGGCCTACGGCCATGCGTCATGCTAAGGACATCGTCCAAAAATCCAACGCTTGCCAGCAATTCACGGACAAGCCACACGAACCTGGCGTGGAACTCTGGCCAATTCCATTGGCCTGGCCCTTCGCGCAATGGGGACTCGACATGGTCGACAAGCTCCCAAAGTCCTCACAAGGAGGCTATATCTACCTCCTGGTCATAGTCGACAAATTCACCAAGTGGATAGAGGCCATGCTAGTGACTAACCAGTCAGGATACAGCGCAGTCAAGTTCTTCGAGTCCATCGTCTATCGCTTCGGAGTACCACACAACATCATCACGGATAATGGGATGAACTTCACATCCAAAGAGTTCCAAGAATTCTGCGAGAATCTGGGAATCAACATAAGCTATGCCTCCGTAGCACATCCACAGACCAACGGTCAGGTCGAAAAAGCCAACGGGCTCGTCTGCGGCGGCATCAAAAAGTGACTCCTCAGGCCACTCGAACAAGCCGCACACTACTGGCCATACGAGCTGCAATCAGTACTCTGGAGCCTGTGCACAACTCCAAACAGTGCCATGGGGTACACCCCGTTCTTCATGGTGCACGGCGCTGAAGCGGTGCTACCCATGGAGGTACGATAGAAAGCACCGCAAGTGGTCGCTTACAGCAAGCAGGAGTCAACTCTTGTACTCGAAGACTCTGTCAACCTCCTTGACGAGGCACGGGAAATCACCGCGGAAAGATCAACGATCTACCAATAGAACCTGCGCAACTACCACAGCAGAAGGCTACGCCCTAGGTCCTTCGTCGAAGGAGACCTAGTCCTACGACTGAAATAGCAAGGGCATCTCAAGCTCAGTCCCCCTGGGAAGGACCAGACGTGATTACATAAGTGATCCCAGGTTGCGCCTATCGCCTTAAAGATTTCGAGACAGGAGTCGCGTACTCCAACCCCTGGAACGTCGCACAGTTGCGGCGCTTCTACCCTTAGTCGTCTTTTATTTCTTACATTGCAAATAAGGCTATTCAGCCAAGGCTACTTAGCCAGACATTCTACATCATACTATCCTGCGAATAAATAAAGCTAAGTGCCCCAAAACTCCGTGTTTCCTTTTATTATTGCAAATTATCCACTCGGGGGCTGCGCCACCCTATACACATCTATTCTACGAACCAACGCGATATCCTGAGTAGCTGACGTACTAATCGAACCCTTGATAAACACCAACCCAGATGCAACACATCTGATAGGTTGGCAAGGCGCTGAGATAAACACAAGTCAGACTAACGAAAAGGAATCGCATAGTGCAATGCACTTGCAAAAACATACACGCTAACAAGCTATGTATATACATCAATGTCAATCAATTATACACAGTATATATATATATATGAACTTTACAACAATGGTGCAACTATGTGCAGCATACAAACTAAACTACTGCTGCAACAAAGGAACGTCTGTCTGCTCCTTGAAGAAGTCGACGATTTCCTCCGCTGGGCGATCAACCGTTTGATAGTGAGGAACCATATTCCAAGTCGAACCTGCCGGTAGTGCTGGTGGCTCGGCAGCAACTGCTGCAACATCCACATCCAGCCTGTGCAGTCGCACCAGCGTTAGAGCAGCCTTGGCACCAGCCACTAACTGCTGCCGTACACACTCGCGGACTGCACTCAAGTCTTGAAATTTGGCAAGAAGGGCCAACAGGCTCGATGGAACGACCTCTAGCGGGAACATCGTCTGATAAATATTCTTCAAGCATGATTGGGACTTCTTTAGGAAGTGAAGCACTCGCGAAGCACGATCCTATAGGGTCGCAAGTGCGATTGCGCGATCATGATCCACCCAGAAGTATCCACTCACCTGAAGCTGCTCTTGGGTCAGATCATTCATGCGAATGGCAATCCTATCCTTCTCATCCTGCAGATGGCGTGCACTGACAACTATAGCAAGCAAAAGCAAAAAATAAGAAGACAACGAACTACTGCGAGTGACTACAAAGAAAAGATAAGGAAGAAGAGAGCTAACACTTAAATTGGTCGCCCAACTACGTCACCTCCCCTAGCAGATATTGCTCTCGAGCGATGGCCTTCTTCTCCCTCGACTTCCATACATCCGCATTACCACGGAGCACAGGCAGTTCGTGCTCCAACTGCTTCACGCGGTCACGGAGTCGCGAGAGCAGAGACAGCTCATCCACCCTTGAGCGCGACTATGCCAAAGTATCATCAGGGGGTGGCATATTCCGAGGTTCACTCGAAGGACCACTCGATGTGCCCTATCACAAGCCTAGCAAGAAAAAATAAGAACACTAAGGCGATGCATAGACAAAAGAGTCGGGCGCATTCAAGCATAATAAAAGTATCAACAGATACATTCGCCAAAGGCATGTTCCAGACAAAAGGGATAGGCTATTTAACTATTACAGACACAACTACTGAGGAGCAACTGGCTTCTTCGACTTGGACTTCGGCTTCGGGGGCCTCATTGAGTCTGTGGTAGTATCAGACGCCATAGACTTTCCTCCGGCCCCTGACGTCACATCCTTCGCCGCCTTCTTGGCTCGCTGCAGCTCCTCAGAGTACTTCGCAACTGTATTGATCAGCTGTGGCCCGTACTTGCCACAAGCAGTTGCGAAAGGAGCAAATACTACCTGTTGGCCATCCGTGTTGACAGGCATTGCCTTGGAGACCGCAGCAGGATTAACCTCGACTCCATCGGCTTGAACCATCGCGAGTGACATTGAAGCGCCAGCTGCACGGAGTGAGTTCTTGAAGCATGCAGGAATGCCTCCGGCAAGGGACTCCACCAGCTCGTCCACATCCTCGATTAGCTCAGCCTTGGGAGCCAGCTCCTCACGGAGGCGACTGAGCACACCCCTGGCCTTGGCAAGCGTCCCTTGAACGGCAGCACTGCGATCTTCGACTGCCGAGATGGAGCCTGCCAAGGCATCATCAGGACGAAGTGCCTGGGCATCAAAGCTCAAACCACTGGCATCAACACAAGAATCAAGCATTGGCACAAAAGTCAGCACAAGAGCAAAAATCAGAAGAAGGCACATCGAAAATCCAGATAAGAAAATACCTGAGAGAGCCTTGGCAATCGACAGAAGCTGCTCTTCGAACAACTTCTCCCCAGCCACGATGGAGGGGCGCAGATCCTCTTCACTTTTCCGCGATTTGTCACGTGCTGCGACTGCCTCATCATGGCTCTTCACCGCCGCGGCAAGAGGTTTTTCGAGGGAAGCGGCGTCGCGAAGGAGTGCATTATTCTCAGCTACGAAACAAACAAAGATCGACTGTCAGTCGAATATACCACAAGGATAAAGAAGAAGGAGCAAAAAACACCCACTTTCAACCACGTGACGGCGATTGTCCAGCATCACATGCTGCCGACCCATCACAAGCACCTGCTCTGCCAGACGAGCGGCTTCCTTCACAATGAGCTGGGACAAGAGAAACAGTAAAGGATCAGCAGATGATACGGATGACAAAATTCGACTGCAAAATCAGAAGAAGCAACACTACACATACATGATCCTCCAATGACTCCGAAGTCGATTGACGCGCAGTCGTCTGGATAACCATCTGGTGCTCTGCATCGCGAGGATAACTCGCTGAATTACGCCCGGAGTGGGCCACCAATGGAGGAGAAGGAGTCGAAGGAGATGATGCATCCGAATCCTCGTTGCACGAACGCTTGCGAGTGTCCGGACTACTCGACTCAGGGGCTTCCTCCTCCACATCAGATGGGACAGTCGACTCCGACTCATCCTCTTCCAAGAATCCACGAGGAATAACCCCCTCAGGAAGAGGGGGCCTACAGGGAGACACCCCCCAATCCTGCATACCGGAAACAAGTCAGAGCAAGTCAAGAAAAAATAAGCATTCGACAAACAAAGCTACTTCGTAGCACAACGGTACCTCTGGAGGAGGATTAGTAGCATCGAATGGAAGCACGACTGGTTCACTAGGGAGCACATCCTTGGCGGTGTACTTGGTGAGTAGTCGCACGCTCTTAACTACTTCACTCGCGGAAATGCCATCGGTAGATAGGCGAGTGACATCATCCGCACCAGCCCACTAGAACATAGGGTGGACTCTGGCATGCAGGGGCTTGACGCGACGGTGCAGCCATGTGCGAATGAGGGCGCAACCTCCCTCTTCTTTTCCCATGCGACTCTCAAGGTCGCAGACATGCTCGTACAACACATCTGTTTCCATGGACTCGTCAGGCATCACTACGTTCTTCCAGGAGCGCCTCCTCTTGCACGACGTCGCGGGATCGAAGGGCGCGAGTCCGAAGTGGTCTTCGTCGGCCTTCTGGTCGCGGATGTAGAACCACTTGTCCCTCCACCCTTGGACGGACGCCATGAGTTTGATGTCGAAGTACGTGGCGGAGGAGTCAACTGGATACCGTAGCCGCCTAAATCATAGACTATGGAGCCAGACACCGACTAGTGCTTCAGCTTGAAGAGATGTTTGAAAAGACCGAAGTGTGGCTCGATTCCGAGCCAGCACTCACAAAGAGTAATGTAGCAAGCTACATGGAGGATGGAGTTGGGGACAGCTGATGCAGCTGGATCCCATAGAAACAGGGAAGGCCCCTGAAGAAAGGATACAGGGGCAGCGAGAGACCGCGGATGATGAACGCTAGGAACATCGCCCGAAAACCGGCAGGAGGAGAAGGGATTACCTCACCACCGGGGACACGTGCGTCAGTGACTACAGAAGATAGAACTCCATCTTGGCGTAGGATACGGATCTTAGAAGACTTGATCACGGATGCACGCCACGCGCCATTGGTGACGCGAGTGCCCGTGCCCTTCTTTTTACCGGAGGCGGCGGCGCTGGTGCCCGCAGCAGCAGAGCTGCCCTTTTTCTTGGCAGCAACAGTGGCGGCGGTGGATTCAGCCGCGGCACCTCCTCTCTTCTTCCCCGTCCTGCGGTGGCGATGCGACCGGAGGAAGTAACTAGGGAATACGCGGAGTTGGTCCAGTGCCGCGAGGAAGATGAAGTGTAGGAAGCAGAGGAGCAGCAGCAATAGCGACGGAGTCAAAGGTAGAGAAAAGAGTAGATGGGAAAAATTACCATCGCAGCACTGCTACTTAACCCCCTAGAAGATGCAATCCAACGGTCAGGAAAAACCCTATCAGACGCGTGGCGTTCATCGTGATCGACACGTGGAGGACCCGAAGCGTGAACCGTCCCCCACTACCCCCATTACGCGTGGAAATTGAGGAGACACGGTTAAAACAAAGATTACACACGCCCGGTCAAATCAGAGTCAGAAAATGGGACCCACCACTCGTCGCGTCCAGTTAAACCCGCTCACGCAGGCAACTGAGGTCATCACATCGTCAGCACTGATGTCATCCAAAATTGAGCAGCAGAAGACTTCGATTACTTTAGTCCTTGCTCGAGTCTTCGACTCTACCAAGCACTCGGGGGCTACTCCCATAGGGAGCGTTGGTCGCACACCCTACGATTTTCTTTTTCTCTTCTGCAGGAATATGGAAATTCAAAGCATACCCAACCACTCGAATCCATGATTCGACTATGGACATGGGTTACTCCCATAGGGAGCGCTGGCAATAAATTCGACTGAAACAAGCAAACAAAAGATGACAGCAGTCACAAAAGTTCTTTAGTCCCTGCATGAGTCTTCAACTCAACCAGGCACTCGGGGGTTACTCACATAGGGAGCGCTGGTCGCGCACCCTATAATTATTTGTACATCATACTGTGTGTCGATAACATCCACACTCGAAGCTTATGGCGACACCGCCTCATGATGTTTCCGTACAAAGAGACTGCGTCTCCTGGGTCACCCGAATCATCTCCGCGATGACAAAATTCAGATGCCGCGCTTGCAGCGTGAAGATAAGACCTGAATAAGGCCTGGCAACGCATTTACTGCGCACTACAAAAAATATATCTGTGCCAACAGGTACGATGAACATGCCTTGACGGACGCATAGAGTGCTCACACCCATATACTGGAATTCGACTCATGTAAGACCTCCGCGGCTTGAGTCGAATTACACCAGCACTTTTCCGGATTCGAGTCTAGGGACTCTAGTTCGAGTAGATTGCGTTGTTTTACCCTAAGGTAGTTAACTGATATCGATACATCGGTTAAATCAGGCACGCACATCAACAATCCCTATGACACAAACAAAGCAGTCGAAAATATACTCATTCATGCACTCAAAAGGCTTCATAAAGTCTCTAGTCGAATTTGCGATTCCACTGGACACTCGGGGGCTACTGACATGGGTATACCCTACAGGTACTCGAGCTTGGTATATACGGCCTGAATACAGCGGAAGCCCACGGTGTCGCCCAGGCCCAAATAGAGAACTCTAGTAACCTACGGACTCTCGATTGCTTGAGGAACATGAAGAAGCTAAAGATAGAAAGTTCAAAGGAGAAAACCCTAACCTGTAACCGACTCGACCTGCTACCCAAGACCTAGCCTATCTATATAAAGGCTAGGAGGGGGCGGCGAGGAGAACACACGCAACCCTAGTTTCCACAACCCTCGCCAGATTGCATCTGCGTACCATTGTAATCTTCGATTCCTCTGTTAATTCCACGAGCAGACAAGCAGGAGTAGGGACCTCTACGAGGCCTGAACCTGGGTAAATCTTTGAGTCCCAAGTGTGCTTGTTTTCTAGCCGATTGATGCTTCCAGTGCTCCCTCCTTCTCTAAAACCCAAGTCCATAACAATGGGCATTGATGAGTTAAACCCTCATCAACAAGGGAAGGGGAGAAAACCATAGTTACCTCCGACCATGGGTCGGCGATGCTGGTGCCGTAGGGGTTCTCCGGCCTGGTGTAATCATCCTCCTCATAGGAGTCCCAGCCGAGCGGGATCTTCCCGAGAGTAGCGGGGGCCACCTGGCCGACGGCTACGGCGAAAACGGGGACGGGGATCTGGACAGGGACAGCGGCTGCCTTCAGTGCCTTGATGGGGGCCTGTATGGGGACGGGGGCCTCCTCGCTGCCGGCCTTGGAGGCGACGATGGCCACAGTGTTGTTCTTCTCCACCACCGGTGTGGTTGGTGTTTTCTTGGGGGTTTGCAGAAGGTGATGGGATAGTGGATACGGTTGAATGAGAGAGTGAGTGATGAGTGAGAGTGAGGAGGCCTCTATAAAGGAGAAGGGAAGGTACGTTTCGTTGCACCACCGTGCACCGCGACATGCGTACCGTGAGTCACGTTTTTCCCTCGTGTCTAACCCTGGTGACTTAGTTGTCCTCAGTTATACCCTCGAATATAACACTGGCAGTTTGGTTGTACTCAGTTTTGCCCTCTAGTACTAAGAATACCGTGTGCAATATACTCAGTTTTACCCTTTGGTGGCTGGTCAATAGAGAGTCAACGAATAGGTTTTAGCTAGCTAATTTATGCACAACAAATTCAAAAATATCAAAACATAGTGGCATCAACCCAGCGAGTCTTATTATGTGACTTGCCACCATAAGAAATGTATATAAATCAAGTTTTAACCTAAATCACCACTTCTCAAATCACCTACTATCTATGAAGGTTTATGCCTTTCTACTCAAGCCTCTTCCTAAAACATCCCTCCCCAAAACATAGTTTGTCTAAATGAGGCAATAATTGTCAAACTAGAGTATATTTGAATTGCAAATAATTTGATGTATGCCAAGATGTATTTTATTGCATAAAAGAAGCATTTCCATTTTTTAAATCTCTTTCTATTTTCTATTTGAATCCATTTGTCAATCTTGCCCTTGTTTTTTAAGTTCTACTCAGTTTTGCCCTTGGTTCTTAAGTTCTACTCAGTTTTCCTCTCTCTCTTAGTCATAATCTCTCACACCTGTGCTCGTCTTGGCTGCTACGCTCTGATTGGTTGGGATAGTTGTCACGCGGATCGTGCCCACCAACCGTTGATCATCTGTGATCTAGCGGACAGGATAACCCATATATCTGTTGAGGGGCACCCCTATATCCATGCAAAATAATGAGCTTGCCACCGGTACTTTAACTCCATAAACAAAATATTTTGAATATAATTTGAAGAGGAAGTGTTCAAAGGTGTATAATTTTCATATATGCAAGTTTGTGCATTACATTCTACTCTATTAAAATGATAATCTCTCAAAATTTTCTTAGCGCAATATTATCGCGTATTAAGCTCGATTTTAAAGAGTTCAAATGTGTATAATTTTCGTATATGCAAGTTTATACATTACATTCTCTATGAAAATGGGGGAGAAAATGATAATCTCTCAAATTTTGCTAGCATATTATTATCATATATTAAGTGCGATTTCACAGTGTTCAAAGGTTTATATTTTTCGTATACGCAAGTCTATGCATTATATTTCACTCCATGGAAATAATAAATGATTAGGATTTTATTAGCACAACATTATCATATCCTAAGTGCGATTTCAAAGAGTTCAAAGGTGTATAATTTTCGTATATGCAAGTTTATGCATTACATTCCACTATATGAAAATGATAATCTCTCAAGATTTTCTTAGCACAACATTATCATGTATTAAGTGCGATTTCCAAAAGAGTTCAAATATGTATGATTTTTTTATATGCAAGTTTATGCATTACATTCCACTATATGAAAATGGGGGAGAAAATGATAATCTCTCAAAAAAATTGGTAGCACATCATTATCACGTATTAACTATGATTTCATAGTGTTCAAAGGTTTATAATTTTCTCATATACAAGTTTGTGCATTAATTCCACTCTGTGAAAATGATAATCTCTCAAGATTTCCTTAGCACAACATTATCACATATTAAGTGCGATTTCAAAGAGTTTAAATGTGTATAATTTTCATATATGCAAGTTTATGCATTACATTCCACTCTGTGAAAATGGGGGATAAAATGATAATCTCTCAAAATTTTGTTAGCACATCATTATCACGTATTAAGTACGATTTCACAGTGTTCAAAGGTTTATAATTTTCGTATACGCAAGTTTTGTGCATTATATTTCACTCCATGGAAATGATAAATGATCAGGATTTTATTACCACAACATTATCATGTCCTAAGTGCGATTTTAAAGAGTTCAAAGGTGTATAATTTTTGTATATGCAAGTTTATGTATTACATTTCACTATATGACAATGAAGTTAGACAAAGGACCGCCGTCTCCAGAGAAGAAGAAGAAGAAGAAAGGAGAGGCAACGACATAGGCACGGGCGCGGGGATGGCTCGGGGTCCCATCTTGCAACGCCAACCTGGGTAAGTTGTGGGTCCGGCGCTCATGTGGATAAGATGTGGGTCTGATGCTGATCTGGATAAGTGGAGAGAGGTGTCCACTATGGGAACCGACTAAACGTGGCCCCACTTGTCAACATGTAATGGCAAGGGTCCACTATGAGACCCGACAGAATGCGATCCTACTTGTCAGCACGTAACGGAAAGGGTCTACTATGGGACCCGACTGAACGCGGCCCCACTTGTCAGCACGTAATGGCAAGACTGACAGACAGCGAGTTTTCAGACCGTGTGAGAGTTTCGTAGAAGGAGATGGGCAAAAGTGAGGAAAAGGTAAGCAGCTGGGGAAAACAGAGTACAACTAACGAACCGAGGGTACGGAAATAGAAATTCCTAATATTTAAGTTAGTGAATGAAGCTGAGCAAAGCATTAAACATTGAAATCTATCAAAATAGATTGATATGCTTAATTGAAATCTATCAAAATTGAAGGCACCTGGCTACAAGAATTCTGGCTCACCAATTGGCTTGCCTAGGTAGAACTCCTCGATGGTGCTTCGATTCCCCAGCGCATAACCTCGAAATCTAGGGTCGATGGAGCCATCTTAGGTTCTGCGCGGGACACCGAATCAGGCGTCGACCTTGCCGGCCTAAATCCCCCATTCACCTTGCTAGACATTGCTAGGAGCCATGGAAAGAGGAACGCCAAAGTCGCCGCCGCCTCCGCTGAAACTAGACTCGGAGCTAGGGTATGTAGAGTCTAGGAAGGGAATGGGTGCTCCAACAGTAGCTGGTCAACATATATACACGTGCACTGTTACAACGGGATTATCCCGACACACAGGACTCATCCGCCTCCATAATGGGGGCAAGTCACGGGAAAGTTTGATTCCACCGAAATTCATTCAAAAAAGCCCCTCTCGGTAAGTGGCACACCTACTTTACAAACAAAGGTAACTACACGCAACTCCGCCCCTCAGGGCGCTGGCGTATGAAAACCAGGACCTTAAAGTGAATCACCCGTGCTAGTTTATGTAGTCGTCCTTAGGTGGTCCAGTAATTTATTTGTAATTTTTATTACTATCAGACGCATGTATACTGTTGTTGATGATTATTAATAAATCGGTGCAATTTTGTAAAATAAATAAATAAACAAATAGTGGTGCAAGCGTGTATCGCTTGAGATACATAAGGGCATCTCCACCAGCACAACCCAACCGGTCCACTGGCGCCCGAACGCGTCTGAACGGATGCGTGGGTTGGCCGCGCTCCCTCCAGCGGGATGACCCATCTAGCCCGACTCATTCGGCCCGACCCATCCGTGCAACAATTTTGGGCAACGGTTGTGTTGGGGCGGACAACGGTGTATCCTCCCGTGTCCTCCCGCGGGGTCGAGGGCCCGCATGGCAACGACCCAACGACCTTCTTTCACTAGCCATCAATGGAGAGAGGTAGGCTCCACCAAAGGTTGGCTGCGCCGCTGACGCTTCACCTCCTGTGCTGGCCGCGCCGCCCGATGCCCGCACTCCTGCCATCACACATCAATGTCATCTCTTTAGCCTCCACGCCAACATCCAATGCCGTGCCTTCTTAACCAGCAACCCGCCACCATCTTCTTCCACACCACACTCTCCTCCCTCCCATCCTTCACTACCGGTAGAAAGCCATGGCCAGCGGCATTGGATCGAGGGGAGAGCGTCTAGGACGACCACCGGGCTCTGGCTGTGGCCATCGAGGTAGACGCAGAGGGCACAGACAGAGCAGCACGCCGCCACGGTCTCCCTCACCACCGGGGCCTAGTTGTGGTCATCGAGGAAGGCGTGGGGGACGCGGCCAAAGCATCACGCCGCCACGATCTCCCTCGCCGCTGGCATCACAACCACCGTCATCGCCTCGAGCTTGGGCCCATCGACATCAGCCTCGCCGGTTTCGAGTTCGCCGTGAAAGTCTTGCCAGGGGTCGTTTCGCAATCGGAGGCGGCAACATGTTCGGTAACTCCGGCGCGTCCAGCGGCCATGACGGCTCTACTCTGCCGCGGTTGCGAACGCCAGTGCCGCGACGCCGATGGCCAAGCATGGTGGTTTGTGGGGGATTTCTGGTTGTATCTATCTTGGCTGGCCCTCTCCTGTTTATGGCTGCGCCTGGACGCGGCGGGAAAGGCCCAGAACAGCCAGGAAGCAGCGGGAAAAAAAGGCAAGAAGCGGCGGGCGGCGAAAAAACACTGAAAATACACCGGCGCTGGTGGCCACAGTGATGGCATAATTGCAAGCATGAACAGATGGATCACGCCGCTAGACGTGATTGGTCGGATCACGATCCAAATCCATCCGTTGTCCAACCCATCCGGACAGTAACGGATGTTTTGGGTCGCATGTTTGAGTCGACCCAGCGGAGATGCCCAAAGCTCTTTGGGCACCCCAAACAGAGAGGATAAAGTGTGTGGCGACCCGTCCATGACACACATGTGTCGGACGGGCAAGTGATTGTGGATCCTCCATCCCTCTTCCGCTGATCCGGACGGATAAGGTACCTTTGTTGGCAGCAAACGCCAGCCACCCCTACCACATCTTGGAAATCAACGGGGCTGGGCATATCTATGGCAATATATACCGTGGATGACCCTGCAATTGTGTACCCTGCCTCCTCCTCTTCATAGCAAAACATATAGAGCTAGGAAGCTAGCATAGTACGTAATACAATGGCCCCCACGGTGATGGCTTCGTCAGCCACCAGCGTCGCACCATTCCAGGGCCTGAAGTCCACCGCTGGCCTCCCCGTCAGCCGCCGCAGCTCCGCCAGCCTCGGCAGCGTCAGCAACGGTGGAAGAATCAGATGCATGCAGGTATGGAAATCTTCAAAGTCCAATTCACTTACCAGCAAGTGGTGAGCTGAGTACAATTCACTTGTACATGCAAGTTCTGATGTGCATGTGCTCAACAATTCAGGTGTGGCCGATTGAGGGCATCAAGAAGTTCGAGACCCTTTCTTACCTGCCACCACTCTCAGAGGAGGCCCTCCTGAAGCAGATCGACTTCTTGATCCGCTCCAAGTGGGTTCCCTGCCTCGAGTTCAGCAAGGTTGGCTTCATCTTCCGCGAGTACGGCAGCACTCCCGGATACTACGACGGCAGGTACTGGACAATGTGGAAGCTGCCCATGTTCGGCTGCACCGACGCCTCACAGGTCATCAAGGAGGTGGAGGAGGTCAAGAAGGAGTACCCTGACGCCTATGTCCGCATCATCGGCTTCGACAACATCCGTCAAGTGCAGTGCGTCAGCTTCATCGCCTTCAAGCCACCGGGTTGCGAGGAGTCCGGAAAGGCCTAAGCCACGAGCTGGGAAGAACAGATGCTATATGAAGTGTCTTGTTCAAATTTGTCGACAATTCTGATTTTGGGGTTTTACTTCTGGTTCCATATAATTATGTATGTACACACGTATGTATGTATGTATGTATGCACCTACAAACGTAGGTCGATGAACACTCGCAGGCTTGAGTAAGTCTGTTCCTTATTAGATTGTCTTCGTTGGCTAACCCAGGCAATGCAAATGAGGTTTCAGATTTATGCGAGGGATTCTATATGTTTGCTGGTGATGTTGTTTGGAATCTGGATTCTATATGTAGGCTTATGTAACTGTCAGGCTACATTTTTCAGTGTGTTTCAACATAAATAGAACAAGTTTGAGTTTTTGAAAATGGAGGGTTGCTTCATTTCGGAAAGGGCAAAAGCTTGCCGATAGCGGAAAATAAGAAGTGGGTATATCTAGCAAGTTTTGGATGCGCGTGGAGTACTCGACAAAAGAGTGAAGGCGGCGACCTTGTGCTAGAACCACACACCGGAAGGGTGAGATACCGTTCATATCCAACCAAAGCCCGTTCATAATTAACAATGACCTGACCTATCGGGAAGTGTCCATCCGTATCTTAGAAGAAGCCTACAGAACCACCAGGACTAGGAGTATCAAATTTCTCAAGATTCAGTGGAGCAACCATACCGAGGAGGAAGCTACTTGGGAGCGAGAAATATGTCCTGAGAGGCAATAATAAAGTTGTTATTATATATTCCTTATATATGATAGATGTTTATTTTATATGCTAGAAATGTATTGATTCGGAAACATCAATACATGTGTGTTTAATAAACAAAAAGGGTTTCTAGTCATGCCTCTCTTATAGACTAGCTTGTTGATTAACAGGATGATCAAAGTTTCCTGATCATGGACATTGGATGTTGTTAATAACAAGGTCACACCATTGGTGGAATGATGTGATGAACATTCATCCGAAGTATAGCATTACGATCAAGTCATTATGTTTATATTGCTATAACATCATACGAAGTAATCTTTATCCTTAGACCATGAGATCATGTTAATTGCTAACACCGGAAGAGTATCTTGATAACATCAAACGACACACCGTAACAGGGTGACTATAAAGATGGGTTCAGTACTACGAAGGTATTATGTTGAGGCTCATGGATCAAGAGTGGAATTTGTCAATCCAGATGACGGATAGATATACTCTAGGCCCTCTCGGTGATATCACATTAGGATAGCTTGTAAGCAAGTGATGCGATCACTAGAATGTTATATCACGGGAACGAGAAAAGAGTGCATGTCGGTAACGAGATTAAACTAGGTATGGAGATACCAATGATCGAATCTCGGACATGTAATATATCGAGAGACAAAGGGATTTAGTTACAAGCGTTAAAGGTTCTCACGATCACAGGAGTCATCGTTGAATGTGTAGGAGTCAGTATGGATCTCCAGGTCTCGCTGCTGATTATTGATCGGAGAAGGGTCTCGATCATGTCTGCATTATTCGCGAACCGTAGGTTGGCACAATTAAGAGTTACCGGACACCATTTTGGAGCACATATGTTTGAGACGAAAGAATTGCAAAGCGCAGGAATTGTTTCAATAGAAACCGGAAATTGTTTCGAGTGAAATTGCAGAAGGTGGTTCTGCATGTGATATTGAAATATTGCAGTAATATATAGAATGTTTGTTAATTAAAGTAATAAAATTCTGAATAAATTTAATAAAAGCGTTTTATTAAATGAGAGAGCATTAAATTTGGAGAAATTTAATGCATTTAAAGTGGAGACTTTAAAAGGAATGTGAAGAGGCATTTTAATGTGGAGGGTTACCACATGAATGGGGAGGTGAGGGGTCACCCCCCCATGCGCCGGCCATGGAGAGAGGGGGCACCCCCCCTCCTCCTATAAAAGGCCACCCATTCCCTCCTTCATCCTCACACCTCCTTGTGAAGGATCTCTCTCCCCCTCTAGAATTATTCCCCCATGGTCTCGGGTTAGCGAGATACATGTTCCCGGTGGCATTTCGTCTGGAAGGAGTTGCTGCTTCCGCTGGATCGCTGGAGCGAGGAGGTGGAGGTTGTCCGGTGGCTTGAACGTGTGTGCAAGTGCGGATGCGCTGCTGAGTTGCGGCGCTCGGACTTCCTCACGATCTTGAGATCGGCAAGTGTACGACTACATCAACCACGAGTTCCTACTCGTTAACAAAGCTCGTTGTCTACGAGGGTAAGTTCTCGTTGGATGTATGTCCACCCGTTGCTTTGTACCTAGTAGATAGATCTTGGCGTGTAGTTCACACCATAGGAAAATTTTTGTTTTCTATGCTGCGGACCCAACAGTGGTATCAGAGCCTGATCTATCCGTAGGTGCTTAGCACGGGTAGTACACATATGGTTTATATGTGGGCGATGATGATCATGTTATTGCATCTTCTATGTATTTTGGATATTGGTGGCATAGTGGGATGAAGCGGCCCGGACCAACCTTACATGTCATCGTACATGAGACCGGTTCCATGACTGACATGCAACTTGTTTTGCATAAGTGGCTGGCGGGTGTCTGTCTCTCCTAATATAGTCAATATCTGATTTACAACGAGTTGCTAATAACTTAGTTATCCTCGTTGTGGTTCATGTTCGTAGGTAAGAACGGTTCTATCACCGAAAGCCCTAAGCCACGTAAAACTTGCAATTGATAAATTAGAGGCGTCTAGTTTAGATCGTTGCTGGGCTAGTGTGTTGATATGGTATTGTTGTAAGTAGATGTATGGTGGATACTCTTACAACACACTCAATGTGTAAGTTCCATAGACATTGCCTTACACACAAAGGAATGATAGAGATCATACCATGATGCAAGTGATAGAGATCAAATGCATGGACCATATCATCTCACTTTACACATTAGATGTTAGCATCTTATACTGCTAGTTTGGCGCATTTGATAGCATTATAAGATGATCCCTCTTTTAGATATCAAGATAAAAATGTATTCTTCCTTAAGTATGCACCGTTCTATGGATCGTGTTTCGAGACATCACGTGATGATCGGGTGTGCTCGAATCTACGCTTTCATAGGAACGGGTGTAAGACAGTTTTACACACGCGAATACTAAGGTTCTTACTTGGCGAGCCTAGCATGTACAGACATGGCCTCGGAACACGGACCGAAAGGTTAAGCATGAGTCATATGGTTGATATGATGCCCATATAGATGCTCGCCTTTGAAGCTATATCAACTCACGTGATGATCGGACTTGGTATAGTGGATTTGGTTCATGTAATCACCAAAAGGACATGAGGGATGTCGTTTTTGAGTGGGAGTTTATTAGTAATTTGGATTAGTTGAACTCAATCTATCATAAACTTAGTATAAATAAACTTTACAAATTCTGTTGTAGATGTCACCACCTGCTTTTAATTTCAATGTGTTCATGGAGAAAGAGAAACTTGCTGCGAATGGTAGCAACTTCACCAACTGGGCTATGAATTTGAGGATTCTCCTCACTGCTGCACAAAAGCAATATGTGCTAGATGCCCCTGACGAGGAAAAGAATGTCTATGTGACTCGTCAGGAGGACCACAACTTAGTTCATTGTGGCATACTGTATGGACTAGAGCAAGAACTTCGAAAGCGTATCGAAAATGGAAATGCCTTTGATACCATGGGAGAATTGAAAATGATTTTCGATACCCATGCTGCCGTAGAAAGTTATAATGCTACAGAAAAGTTCTTTAGCTGCATGATGGAGGAAAACAGCTCCGTTAGTGAGTACGTACTCAAAGTGTCTGGGTATGCCGATAAGCTTGTGTCCTTGGGAATAACGATTCCCATTGACTTAGGCATACATCGTGTTCTACAATCTCTGCCACCTAGCTACAAGAGCTTCGTGATGAACTATAATATGCAGGGCATGAAGAAGTCTCTTCCCGAGCTTCTGTCAATGCTTAAGACTGCAGAAGTGGAGATTAGGAAAGAACATCAAGTGTTGATGATCAATAGGACCAGCGGTTTCAAGAAGGACAAGAAAGGCAAGAACAAGGGAAAGAAGGGTGGCAAGTCATTGCCACTGAAAAGAAACCCCAGGCTGGCCCTAAGTCCGACACGAAAAGTGCTACTATTGCAAGGATGGCCATTGGAAGTGCAACTGCCCCAAGTATTTGGCGGACAAGAAGTCTAGCAAGGCAAACAAAGGTATATGTGATATACATGTTATTGATGTGTACTTGACTAGTACTCGCAGTAGCACCTGGGTATTTGATACTGGATCGGTTGCTAATATATGTAACTCGGTTCAGGGGCTATGGAACAAGCGACAACTAGCAAGGGATGAGGTCAGGATGCGGGTCGACAATGGATCAAGAGTTGATGTGATCGCCGTCGGGACGCTACCTCTCCATTTGCCATCGGGATTAGTTATAAACCTAAATAATTGTTATTTGGTGCCTGCACTGAGCATGAACATTGTATCTGGATCGTGTTTGATGCAAAGTGGTCATTCCTTTAAATCTAAGAACAATGGTTGTTCGATTTATAAGAATGATATCTTTTATGGTCATGCACCTATGTTGAATGGTTTATTTCTATTGGATCTCGATAGTAATATTACGCACATTCATAATGTTAATGCTAAAAAGATTAAACTTGATGATGATATGCCTACACATATGTGGCACTGCCGTCTAGGTCATATTTGCGTTAAACGCATGAAGAAACTCCATTCTGACGGACTTTTGGAATCACTTGATTTTGAATTATTTGATACATGTGAGCCATGCCTTATGGGCAAGATGACTAGAACACCGTTTTCCGGTTCAATGGAACGGGCGACAGATCCATTGGAAATCATACATACTGATGTGTGTGGACCAATGAGTGTGTCGGCGCGAGGTGGATATCGTTATTTTGTTACTTTCACGGATGATTTGAGTAGATATGGGTATATCTATTTGATGAAACACAAGTCTGAAACTTTTGAAAAGTTCAAGGAATTTCAGAATGAAGTGGAAAATCATCGTAATAGAAAGATCAAGTTTCTACGGTCTTACCGTGGAGGAGAGTATCTAAGTTACGAGTTTAGCACACACATGAAAGAGTGTGGAATAGTTTCACAACTCACGCCTGCCGGAACACCACAACATAATGGTGTGTCGGAACGTCGTAATCGTACCTTATTGGATATGGTTCAATCTATGATGTCTCTTACTGACTTACCTCTATCATTTTGGGGTTATGCACTGGAAACAGCTGCATTCACTTTAAATCGGGCACCATCTAAATCTGTTGAAATGACACCGTATGAATTATGGTTTGGAAACAAACCTAAGTTGTCATTTCTTAAGGTTTGGGGATGCGATGTTTATGTGAAGAAACTTCAACCGGATAAACTCGAACCCAAAGCGGAAAAATGCGTCTTCATAGGATACCCTAAGGAAACAATTGGGTATACCTTCTATCACAGATCCGAGGGCAAGGTTTTTGTTGCCAAGAATGGATCCTTTATTGAGAAGGAGTTTCTCGCGAAAGGTGTGAGTAGTCGGAAGGTAGAACTCGAAGAGGTTATTGAACCTTCTCTTCAAGGAATGGCGAGTGGCGCAGCACCGGAAGTTGTTTCGGAGTTGACTTCACCTGATGAAGAGAGAGCTAATGATAATGATCATGAAACTCCGAAAGAGGACACTACCGAACCTCGCAGGTCAAGCAGGACACGTGCAACTCCTGAACTGTACGGCAATACTGTTGTGAATTTCATGGTTGATGAAATGGATGACCCTGCGACGTATGAAGAAGCGATGATGAGCCCTGATTCCAACACATGGCTTGAAGCCATGAAATCCTAGATGGAATCCATGTACGAGAACCAAGTTTGGAACTTGGTGGACTTACCTCACGACCGAAAGGCCGTTGAGAATAAATGGATTTTCAAAAGAAAAACTGATGCTGATGGTAACGTGACCATCTATAAGGCTCGACTTGTCGCAAAGGGGTTTCGACAAATTCAAGGAGTTGACTACGATGAAACATTCTCTCCCGTAGCGATGCTTAAATCGGTTAGGATTATGTTAGCAATTGTTGCATATTTCGATTATGAAATATGGCAGATGGATGTCAAAACTGCGTTCCTCAATGGTAAGATTGAAGAAGAGTTGTATATGATACAACCTAAGGGTTTTTTCGATCCTAAGGATGCTAATAAGGTGTGCAAACTTTAGCGATCCATCTATGGACTGAAGCAAGCATCACGAAGTTGGAATCTCCGCTTTGATGAGGTGATCAAAGAGTTTGGATTTGTCCAAACTTATGGAGATGCTTGTATTTACAAGAAAGTGAGTGGGAGAAATGTGGCATTTCTGATATTATATGTGGATGACATATTATTGATTGGAAATGATATAGATCTTTTAAACAGTGTTAAAAGTTATCTAAACAGCAAATTTTCGATGAAAGACCTTGGTGAAGCGTCATATATATTAGGCATTAAAATCTATAGAGATAGATCAAGGCGCCTAATTGGGCTATCACAGAGTACATACCTTGATAAGATATTAAAGAAGTTTAAGACGGACGAAAGTAAGACTCAAAGTCCGGCTACGGTGGAAGAAAGAGAGATGATGGATAAGATCCCCTATGCCTCGGCCATAGGCTCTATTATGTATGCCATGCTATGTACAAGACCGGATGTGGCACATGCTATTAGTTTGACTAGTAGATACCAATCTGATCCAGGTTCGGAACACTGATAGCGGTAAACAACATCCTCAAGTACTTGAGAAGAACTAAGGATATGTTTCTCATATACGGAGGTGAAGAAGAGCTAGTCGCTAAGTGTTATGTCGATGCTAGCTTTGACACCGATCCGGATGACTCTAAGTCTCAATCCGGATACGTATTTCTCTTGAATAGAGCAGCAGTTAGTTGGAGGAGTTCCCAACAACCTATGGTGGCTGGATCAACAATGGAGGCGGAATATGTTGCTGCTTCAGAAGCGGCGCAGGAGGCAGTTTGGATGAAAGAGTTCATTACGGAACTGGGTGTGGTTCCCAGTGCGTTGGACCCGATGGTGATCTATTGTGACAACAATGGAGCCATAGCCAACGCAAAGGAACCAAGGTCTCACAAGAATTCCAAACATATTAAGCGCCGGTTTCACTCCATCCGCGAGCATGTCAAGGATGGAGATATAAAGATTTGTAAAGTATACACGGACCTGAATGTAGTAGATCCGTTGACTAAAGTTCTCCCTAGGGAAAAACATGATCAACACCAGAACTCCATGGGTGTTAGATTTATCACTATGTGAATTAGATTATTGTCTCTAGTGCAAGTGGGAAACTGAAGGAAATATGCCCTGAGAGGCAATAATAAAGTTGTTATTATATATTCCTTATATATGATAGATGTTTATTTTACATGCTAGAAATGTATTGATTCGGAAACATCAATACATGTGTGTTTAATAAACAAAAAGGGTTCCTAGTCATGCCTCTCTTATAGACTAGCTTGTTGATTAACAGGATGATCAAGGTTTCCTGATCATGGACATTGGATGTTGTTAATAACAAGGTCACACCATTGGTGGAATGATGTGATGAACATTCATACGAAGTATAGCATTACGATCAAGTCATTATGTTTATATTGCTATAACATCATACGAAGTAATCTTTATCCTTAGACCATGAGATCATGTTAATTGCTAACACCGGAAGAGTATCTTGATAACATCAAACGTCACACCGTAACAGGGTGACTATAAAGATGGGTTCAGTACTACGAAGGTGTTATGTTGAGGCTCATGGATCAAGAGTGGAATTTTTCAATCCAGATGACGGATAGATATACTGGGCCTCTCGGTGATATCACATTAGGATAGCTTGCAAGCAAGTGATGTGATCACTAGAATGTTATATCACGGGAACGAGAAAAGAGTGCATGTCGGTAACGAGATCAAACTAGGTATGGAGATACCAATGATCGAATCTCGGACATGTAATATATCGAGACAAAGGATTTAGTCACAAGCGTGAAAGGTTCTCACGATCACAGGAGTCATCGTTGAATGTGTAGGAGTCAGTACGGATCTCCAGGTCCCGCTGCTGATTATTGATCGGAGAAGGGTATCGATCAAGTCTACATTGTTCGCAAACCGTAGGGTGGCACACTTAAGAGTTACCGGACACCATTTTGGAGCACATATGTTTCAGACGAAAGAATTTTAAAGCGTGGGAATTGTTTCAATAGAAACCGGAAATTGTTTCGGGTGAAATTGCAGAAGGTGGTTCTTCATGTGATATTGAAATATTGCAAGGGGCTATATGTGAATGTTTTTTAATTAAAGTAATTAACAAAATTCTGAATAAATTTAATAAAAAGAGTTTTATTAAATGAGAGAGCATTAAATTTGGAGAAATTTAATGCATTTAAAGTGGCGACTTTAAAAGGGAATGTGAAGAGGCATTTTAATGTGGAGGGTTACCACCACATGAATGGGGAGGTGAGGGTCACCCCATGCACCGCCATGGAGAGAGGGCACCCCCTCCTCCTATAAAGGCCACCCATTCCTCCTTCATCCTCACACCTCCTTGTGAAGGATCTCTCCCCTCTAGAATTATTCCCCATGGTCTCGGATTAGCGAGATACATGTTCCCAGTGGCATTTCGTGCGGAAGGAGTTGCTGCTCACTGGATCGCTGGAGTGAGGAGGTGGAGGTTGTCCGTGAAAGGCAAAAGCGGTGCTGGCCGCTGAGTTGCGGCGCTCGGACTTCCTCACGATCTTGAGATCGGCAAGTGTACGACTACATCAACCACGAGTTCCTACTTGTTAACAAAGCTCGTTGTCTACGAGGGTAAGTTCTCGTTGGATGTATGTCCACCCATTGCTTTGTACCTAGTAGATAGATCTTGGCGTGTAGTTCACACCGTAGGAAATTTTTTGTTTTCTATGCTGCGGACCCAACATCACTTCCATCTTAGTGAACACTCTTAACTTAGTAGTTTAGAGTAGATCAAAAACTTGAGTCACTTTCGATGGGAACAATTGGTGAAAATGAATTATGAAAACCTTGGAATGATGAGTCATTCTATTGAGATGTTTTGACATGTGTTGAGAAACACAAATGGTTTATGATGATGAAAATGTTGAGGCATGAGCCTTAACCCTTTTATAAAACTGATGGTTGGATTCGGATGCGATACCATTCCAAATTTACCGTACAACCACACTACCTGAATTGGGTAAGGCTTAGCTGGAAATTTATATGCATTAGTATTAGTTCCCTCGCGGGAGAGGTTTGAGCTGAGGCTACATGTCATGATGTCCACCTATGCAGTGCCCAAGATGACTGATGGTCATGGTTGGGAGGCCATGCTCATAGGAGAGGTGCTTATACTAGGGTGTGTAAAGGGAAGGTTATGTTTGATTATCTGCATACTAAGTATGATGATTCAGGGTTATCCCTGACAGATGTATCAAATCTTGTGGTTAAAGTGTACCACCTCTGCAGAGTGTCAAACTATTCGAATAGCCGCGTCCGCGGTTATGGACAGTTGGAATGGCCATACTATTTCGTTGTCAGATGTTTTCCAAATAACTTGAAATGAATGATGAACTTTGACTTGACCACAACAGGGTTTTGTTTATGACAATAGCTTCCAAACTTAAGTGATTCTAGAACTTTACTTTATCTTTCTTTGCTTATGAACTCAGCTTAGGTTTCAAACTTAACTTTATAGTTAAATTTAGATTTAGCACTTTAACTTAGAACTATAGTACCTGTTAATAGTAGTTTGCGAGTACTTAAAGAGTACTCATGGCATTTCTCCCTGGCTATTCTCATGGCTAGACTATGAAGGAGACTACCAAGATGATGGCCAGCAGGACGACTATGATAACTAGGACTATCTCGTCACAAGATTGCCCTGTGCCTGAAGATGGACCCCACCGCTACGCTTATCTTTATTTCTGCTTCTTGTTGTATTAAGACTGGATCATGAGATCCTTATTTGTGTAAGACCTTATGTATGGTTTGTAATGGATGATGTACTGTGATATCCAATCCGTTATGTCTCGCAAAAATGGTAATCCTGGGATTGCGAGGTATGGCATAACGGGCATCTGGGATTAAAAATCCGGGTGTTGACAGATAATCTTCACCCGGTCCACATAGCGACTTATCTGGTTGCTCGATACAGACAACATTATAATTCTCACAATGCTGCCTAGTGACGGGGCACGATGCTGATGACATTTCCCCACAGAGATCCCGAGATGACCCATAAATAGGCCATTGTATGAACATGGGACACAATGCACACTGGTGGAAAAAGGGTCTCTAATTCTGGTTCATAAGGGCCATTGGTCCCGGTTTCACTCGGGACTAATGTTGGTCCCGGTTCGGGCATGAACTGGGACCAATGGGTCTCCAAGTGGGCACGCGCATGACGAGGGGGGTGATGTGCTCGTCGTTCGACGTAGAGCTCGTTGGGAACCCCAAGAGGAAGGTATGATGAGCACAGCAGTAAGTTTTCCCTTAGTTATGAAACCAAGGTTTAATCGAACCAGTAGGAGCAAGGAAACACCCCAGAGGTGTTACTAGCTGAGCTTTGGCATGGCGCACTACCGGTGCTAGTAGCAACATGGAGACCTGCACAACACAACCACAACACTTTTTCCCCAACTTGCGATGAGGTTGTCAATCTCACCATGTTTTGCGGAAAACAAAGGATTAAACGTATCGAATGGAAAGAAGTAAAAGTTTGCATAAAGTAAACACAAAGAAGAAACAGTTTATAGATTGTATGTAAAAGACAAGGACCGGGATCCATAGTTCACTAGAGGTGGCTCTCCTTAAGATAGAAAACATGTTGGGTGAACAAACTACAGCGGGGCAATTGACAAACACCGAGAAAGCAATACATGCATATACTAATCATCTTGACTCCTTTGAGACTTGATTGGGCATTACAACATAATACATAGACCGCCATCCAACTGCATCTATGACTAATAATCCACCTTCAGGTTATCATCCGAACCCCCTTCAGTATTAAGTTGCAAGCAACAGATTATTGCTTTATGAACTATGTGTAAAGTAAACAATACGATTGTTCTATGAACAAAGGATTGTTGTTTTCTCCCTAGTAGCAACAGCACATCTCGTACCTTAGAGATTTCTGTCACTTCCCCAGATTACCAGAGGCATGAACCCGCTATCCAGCATAAATACTAACTCTTGGAGTTGCTAGCATCTACTTGGCCAAGATAGCTACTAACAACGGAAAGCATGCAAGATCACCAATAACAAAGACATGATAGAATCAATAATCAATCTGAAATAGCATATCAATATCCATCGGATCCCCGCAAACACAACATGTATGAATACAAATAGATGATCTTGATCATGAACGTAGCTCACAAGATCTAGACATGAAAGCACAAAGGAGGAGAACCAGCCATCTAGCTACTACATGGATCCGTAGTCCAAGGATGAACTACTCACGCATCACACCGGAGGCTTGCATGGTGATGAAGAAGGCCTCCAGGGTGAATTCCCCTCTCCTGCAGGGTGCCGGGAAGAGCTTCAGATCCCTCCCGATCTAGGGATGGAGATGACGGCCTCTGAACTCTTTCGTGGATTTTGATCGGTACTTAGGGTTTTTCGTCCGAGGGCAATATATAGGCGGAAGGAGAGGCCGAGGGGGCCGAGTACACACCACCCCTGGCGTGGGCCAGGCCTGGCCGCACGGCCAGGTGGTGTGGTGGCTCCCTGGCCCTTCTCCGTCTCGTATTCTAGCACTTGATCCCTTCCGGAAAAATAGGCACTTTGGCTTTTGTCCCATCCAATTCCGAGAATATTCATTTTCTGACTTTCGTGGAACCAAAAACAGCATAAAACAGGCAGCTAGCACTGTGGCTCTTGTTAACAGGTTAGTCCAAGAAATCATATGAAAAGTACTCCAAAGTTGGAACAAAACACAAGAAAGTGGATAAAACCAAGCATGGAACATCAAAAATTATAGATACATTTGCAATGTATCAACATCCCCAAGCTTAACTCCTGCTCGTCCTCGAGTACTTAAAGAATAATTTTTGAGGTGACATGCACCATCAAAGACTTGATCAAAGTATTTGTAAAACATTCAAAGCTGGGATCATAGTACTTCAATCATAACATGAAAGACAAAGTTCTAGCAATAAGCAAAGAAACTATGATGCAACATGAAAAGGCACAAACAAAAGATTCATGAATAACAATGCTTTGCAAGACGTTTGTTTGTTTCACATAAAGAAAACATAGCATAATAGTATTCAGCTTGTCCTTCAATAGAGTAGCAAATATAAATGCATAGGACACCTTCAAAATTCATAAGAGTGACTAGATACAATAGTTTAAAACAAGCAATATCAAGTTACGCATCAATCAACTAGGCTTGGGACAATGCACATAGAACTAAGAATGGCCACTATGCTCTCAAAGTAGGTGCATAAAGGTAGAAGGTGGAGACTCAATATAATGGTGGAAGAAAGGCCTTTGTAAAAGGAAGTAGGGATTCAAGTCTCATAAAGAGCTTCCAAAAATTATGGTACTTATAGCTTTCAGCTCTCATTGCCCCTATCATAAGCATCTTGAAGTGATTAAGGTTAAACTGAACAAACTATGGTGTACATGCTTGACGAAGTATAAGTCAGAAATCTCATGTCCCTTGTATACGAGGGTCGCTCCTCATGCTACTCAAGTTTAGTCACCGGTAAGTTCTTGTCATCGTAAGTACATGTGTATCATAGAGAACCGCCAACGGGGTACCCCATGCCCGATGATACGGAAGAATCCCCATATCAAAATGACAAGGCAAGCAGACAACGAGCATCTCAGCATTCTTCTTATTTACCATGGGAATATGGTGCTTTTTTCTCTCTTTCCTCTTTTCATAGTATCTCTTTTTTTTCTTTTCTTTTTCTCAATATAGGACTCTTTTTTATAAGAAGAATGCTTCATAGACAGCTCATTATGGTTACGCTGCATGTTTCCACCATGTCAGCATGGATTAGACCAATGCCCAGCTTTCTAACACATATACATAACTCCATGGACTTACAAGCTCCCCTTTCATTTCACACCGACGACATCCATATACAAAAGAGCATGATATCAACTAGGTACAAGTACTAAGTGCACTGTTGAAAGCGTTCCCCGTGAAAGCATGGTTCTGCTAATTCCCAACAAATAAGTGCAAACATATACAACATAGACGACACACTGGTTCAAGTTTATTAAGGTCAAGTAAAGTAAAGTGTGCCATCAAGTTCGTGAGAGCTTTAATCACTAGTTTTCTCATAACTAGTTTAATTTGGAAGGTGAACAAAAGCATGAATATACTTGGAATAGCATAAGCTAGTAGGTAGGTATGGTGGACTCTTTGGAATAACTTGGTTTAGGGAGTTGGATGCATGAGTGGAACTCATACTTGGTTGTGGAGGCTAGCAAAAGACTGGGAGCGACAAACTAAGAAAGCAATAATGTCCATAATCATGCAGAGCAACAAAACATCATTGATCAAAGCATAAAGTGATACTACAAGTTGAAAACTAAAGGACCATAAAGGCTATGGTTACTTGAGACAGTCATAACATGGTGTGAGCATGCGCCAAGTCAACCCAAATAAAGCATCAAAGGAGAATACCACTATAATATGCTTTAATATGCTAAAACAACGCATGATTCATCCAAGGCACATTAAGCAATCTCAATTGTTTATAACAATTCATGCTACAGCAAAGAATACTAAGCATAAAGCCAAAACAATATCAAGCATGGCATGACAAAGCATAGGCCACAGTCAAAAACGAGCTCTTTTTTACCACATAAGTATAAACTTTCCTACTCTTTTCCAAACCAAACCAAACCATTTGCAAACCAATGTATGAAAGAGGGGGTCCAACCAATTTATTCAGCAAACTAAGCAAACCAAAGCAAACGAAAATGAAAAAGAAGATGCTCCAAGAACAACACAACTGTGCATGAAACAATAAAAATGAAGCATTTGGAAGAAACCTGGGATTTTTATTGATGAAGAAGGGGATGCCTTGGGCATCCCCAAGCTTTGACGCTTGTACTTCTTGGATATTTCTTGGGGTGGCATGCGTGGCATCCCCAAGCTTGTACTTTCTCTCAATGTTTCTCCACTACGACCCATTAGCGGGGTGTCTCAGTTTCCCGTCTTTCTTACGCTCTTCTTTGTGCCATCGCAACAACCTGGCATGCTCTTTGTTTCTAAACAAACGTTTCAACTGTGGTATTATAGTAGCATACCACATAACCTTAGCAGGAACCCTCTTCCTAGGGGGCTCGTCATCGCCCTCAACATCACCAGGGTCATCTTGTCTGATCTTGTATCGACATGCAGTGCATACCGGTCTCGTACTTCTCACTGCGGTACAGGATGCAGTCATTAATGCATGCATGTATCTTCTCCACATCTAATCCTAGAGGGCAGATAGTCTTCTTTGCTTCGTACGTTGTCTCGGGCAGCTCGTTATCCTTTGGAAGCTTCGGCTTCATTATTTTCAGTAACTTCTCAAATCCCTTGTCAGATAAGCTAGTCTCTGTCTTCCATTTCAGCAGTTCAAGTGTGGTACCGAGCTTTGTGCTGCCATCTTTGCAATTTGGGTACAACAACTTTTTGTGATCCTTTTGCATGGCCTCCAACTTAAGCTTCTCCCTTTCCGTATCGCATTGTTGCTTTGCATTAGAAATGACCTGACCAAGACCATCAGCGGGCTCATCCGATGCCCATTGTTCATCTTCATTGCCGCCTCCCTCTTCTTCATTGTCTTCCATTGCAGTATCACCGTATTCTTCAGGGGACATAGGATAGCTGTCATCATCCTCCTCTTCTTCATTTTCTTCCAGCCTAACCCCTCTTTCTCCATGCACGGCCCAACAATAATATCCGAGCATGAAACCTCTCCGAAGCAGATGGCTTTGAAGGATTCTCGGGGCAGAGTGCTCCGCCACGTTCCGATAGTCGACGCAGGGACAAGGCATAAAATTATCCACTTTGTTTTCCTTAGCCAAATTGATAAATTTATGCATGTCTGCAATAAAATCGGAATCGCGTCGATCGCCGTACATCCATCGCATCTGTGCATCAATCTGCGACATAATAATTAACCATGACAATGACATCGTGAATAGTGAAATGACCACCCTTCCTGGACACATGCAATATTTTTGTATCAATTACAGATAAAGAAGATAAGGTTGCTAACCTCGGTCGAGGATACCGTGTTGTGCGAACTTAAGCGTGGCTCGGACATTTCGTCGAACACCTTGTGTGCAGTGTGAAGAAAAAAACCTAGCATCCACCTCCCACACAAAATTCCAGAAAAAATAAGTGGATGGGTTGGGCTTATTTATAGCCAGGGGAGGGTTTTTGGTCCCGGTTAATGCCATGAACAGGGACCAAAACCCTTCGTGACATCGTGGAGGCCCAAGATCGCCTCCCACCAGTCATTGGTCGGTTGATGGCACGAACCGGGACCAATGACCTGGTGGGGGTTGCTAAGCCACGCAGCGGAAGGCTTTGGTCCCGGTTCGTGGCATGAACCGGGACCAATGCCCACCGTCGCTTCGTCCTCCTCGTGTACAAATAGGAGGCCACAGCACGTCGCTTTCACCATCGCCTCGGCCTCTCTGCAATTTCAACACCGCGCCATCGCCTCGCCCTCTGCACTCTCCACTACGTCATCGTCTCGCCTCCCCTCCTCTCAAATCTCCACCGCGTCGCCACGGAGATGCCCGTGCTGAACTTCTATGAGGCGGTGATGTTCGCGCAATTCGACATCCTCGCGCCGTCGGGCGCGACGGTGCCCCACGGATGGCGCATCAGCTATGCGGGTGTGCCGGTGGCTACACTCCATGTCTCCGGTGGAGCCGAGATGGAGAGCGAAATCGCGGCGCGTCGCCGCCAGATGCCCGCGTGGAAGAGGGCGCTGCCCCGGTACGCGGCGACCAGCCCGTACTGGCCCTGGCTGTTCAAGAAGGAGCGGAAGGTCAAGATTGGCAACCGCATCGTTTATGGGCGCGTGGTGCGCCCGGATCTCCACAATCGAGAACGGCGGGAGAGGTTCTAGTCCGTCCCTGGACATACCAAGTACACCATCATCGACGCCGCTCGCCGCGGAGAGGAGCTCCGTCTCGTGAATACTGCGGAAATCGTGGAGGTTTCGTCCGACGACGACGAGGAAGCTGGCGGCTCGAAGGACAGCGGCAGCGGAAGTGAAATTGTCGACTAGGAAGAATTTGTAAAATCACACCTTTGTTTAGGAAGAATTTGTGATCGAATTAATGAAATGACTTGATTTAGATCTATGTCTCGATTAATTTGTGGAAGAATTTTCCAAAAATACTAGATCAATTCAATTTCTGCCTCGATTTAATTTAGATCTCTGTCGTGGATTGGGACCGTCGGGGGTTTTTGGTCCCGGTTCGTGCATGAACCGGGACCAATGCTCTGCAGAGCGCCATGTGGGCGTCGCAGTGTCATTGGTCCCGGTTCGTGCCACCAACATGGACCAATGCTTACAGATGAACCGGGACCAATGCCCAGGCGGCATGAACCGGGACCGGTGCTTGGCATTGGTCCCGATTGCGAAACCGAACCGGGACCAATGGAATTTGCGCGCTGGACCAATGACCCTTTTTCTACCAGTGGCAATTGGTGTGATATAACACATCAAACCTTGAGATCGACTCACCATATACAGGCACAAAGACCCACCGCCAGATTTCTACACTGCTCACTACTTGTTGCTCTACCTCATCCCCTCGACGCTATATATCAACTCCATGAATAAATCCCTCACGTCCCTCTCCTCCAACACCATGGATCCTAGCGCACCTAGGAACAACATGGCGTAACAAACCAAATCATCGCCTGCAATTTGACAGGCACCACCGTCCACGGTGAGACGCTACAGTGGTACGCCTCCGCCGGACTACTGCTTAAAAAGAGCGAACACCAATGGTGCGCACGTTGGATTCGCACATGCCGCATGATCTCCTCGAGAAAACCCGCGCACGCCTCTAGGTCGTCGCACATCGGGCCCACAACACGATCTCCCCGCGATGAGCCGTGTGAGCCCACAACCTGGAAACGCCACCTCGTTACACGGTAGACCCCACCACGCGAGGAGCCGCGCACGCCCACGACTCCGAGATGCCACCTCGGTTCTCACCCGCGAGAACCCGTGGAGGGCAAGGGTTTCTTCCACCACATCATCTTGGACGGGCCCCATGGCTCAGTGGGTGCGGAGTGCCTGGATCCCTCCAACCGCCTCTCACCAAGAGCACTGTCGCACACCCGCTGACGTGTGGGCCAGGGTACGGCACATGACCCACCGTCCGGTGACCCGGGTTAGGAAAGGGTGCGCGACCTCTTCGTGACAAGGAACCTAGTGACATGGGTATGACATGTAGGGTCTCCACTGCTAGTATACCTTGTACAAATCCATGACAAGACCCATAAGGAGCCGAAGGTTATGGATGCATCCGAAGCGCAGGAAGCAGACGTGATGATCAAGGCAGAAGCCCAAGGTGTAACCTACATTGTCATAGAGTTTCCTTTCAATCTGCAAATCGACCCGAACTGGACTCCGAGACCCCGTCTCTCATATAAAGGCTGGGAGTACCCAATGGGAGGGTACCGTATTGTGAGTTTAGCCATAGCAACCTGATGTAAGCTAGATCGCATCTAACAACCTGACGACTTTGTACTCTCCATTAATAAAGATCAGACAAGCAAGAGTAGGGTTTCCTCTATGAGGCCCTGAACGCTGGTAAATCTCGCCTCACTTGTTTGTCTGATAAGCCGACAAAATCACCAGCGCACCTCTTTCCCTGAAATCCAAGTCCATAATAATGGACATTGCCAAGGTCACCCCTCATTAATTAGCATCATCTATAGGAAATCTGGGTGCTGGAGTCATGAATTCGGCGGCTCCCTCTTCACCAAGAAGCAACTCGATGATCGGGAGTGGTCAGATCCATTTCGGATCCATCTACTTCCTTCCACAACCTCCAGCCCTTCTCTTGAGTTTCGACAACTTCGACCATGAGATAGATCTGATGCTTGGAAGCTTCAACATTCATATCGGGTCACAGGGCACTTTTGGCCTCTCACATCTGATCTGTTCGGGTCCATCGGCAGCAATCTCAATACCAATCACAATGTCAACATATTCCGTTGGCTCCACTTACGGGACAAACTCGTCCCTAGCCACCACCATGAGCAATTGTCACTCGATCACGGATCCTGGGGATCTAGCTGATCTTCATGGCGGTCTCTCCTTCAATTCTGATGGCAAGCCAACATCGGCTCCAACACTTCACGCCACGGACTCGACGAGCGTCATCAACGATGAACTCAACGAGAACATTGACTCCGGAATCAAGAAGGTCGATCCATACCCAAACCGGGACTCGACGGATTTCACCAATCTTAAAGTTGGTGTCTCCTACGACTCTGACAGCTGCAACGGCAACCCATACCTGTCATAGGGCCCGACTCCCAGGGAGAGCTGGGCTCTGCCGCGATGGTGACGCACATTCTTCCCGTGGTCCATCCAAGGGCCTAAAAGAATCATGGCGATGTGGATAGCAGAATTGGCCCAAACTTTCCTGAGCTCTTATTTACTCTGATATATTATGTGTAGCAATTTGTTTAGACTTTATATTTCAAGACAGCTTTTGTTTCTATATTTTTAGTCATGTTTTATTTACTGTTTTTATGGATTAACTAGCGTGGTGGCCCTCGCAATTGCGAGGGTATCATCTTTATTTTTATAGAAAGATGAGCATCGTTCCTACTGTGTCAAAATTAACTGAAAAACAGATTTATTGATTTTGTGCGTATTCACATTATTTGATGGAAGCTAATATAATTATAGCCCATATTTTTGAAATATAATATATGTAGGATATATACACGTTGAAAACATGTTTAGTCATCTTTGTTGGTAAACGATTATTACGATATTTTAAAATATAGTAGATTGAGTTGATGCATCATTTTTGCACGATATTAAATTTTATATACAAGTAATTTTTTTGATTTTTCTATAGTTTGTAAGGTTAGCAATCAGATTGTCAAATAAGTAGGAGCAACTTGAGCAATGACCAATGCTTTTTTAGCATTCAGCAACTTGAGCAATGACCAATGCATGTTTAGATAACTTAGGCGCAACTTGTATATACAATTATATTGTATTTTCCTTGTAGTAAGTAATTGACTAATGCAAAATCTATAGATCACGGTTGATTATTTATGCTTTTTAACGATTTTCTATTAGAATATCACCGTGAGTAGTATTATGGATAGGTTCTTGATATAAGATTATTTACGATTTTTAATGATTTTCTGTTTGAGGAATTGGGATTACCTTTGGAGTTTGTAAGTATCCTATTTTTTTATGTTAGTGAGAAAATTTTAAGTTTTCGGAAGGAGCCTGGTTGCTTCTTTGACTACGGAATTTACCTGCATTGAACCTACTCTCAAATAAATCTCTATGGTGTAGCTTAGCTATCTTAGCTTAGTGTGCTATTCGCGACAATATCGGTCTTAGTGGCTTAGATTGTGTCATCTAGAATGAAGGTATATTGACTCTGTTTAGATCTTGATACTCTTGTATGCCATATTTATGGTGCAATAATCCACAGAGCTAGTGGTTTCCCATGGTTCATCTCTTTTTCGCTGTCAGTTTGACCAATGCGGAAATTTTGTCATAGGTCTTGTGAGCAGTATGTCCCTGGCAACCATGTGTTTGTTGAGCTTAGGGTCGTACTATTAGTAATTGTACTTCTTCTATCATATTCGATAACCTGTGGAAGTAATTAAACCTTGTAAGTTCTACATTTTTTTTTTACTTTTATATTTTCATAGATAGTCCTATATACATATGAATTAATTCAATTTTGGACGCTCTACTAAAATTTTCTTGCCACCATTTCCTTTTTTATATACCACCATGTTCTAGGGTAGTAGTACTCATATGTCCTGGTATATATCTTGACACGGTACTAACTTACTATGAGTCAAACATCAACAATATGAGCCTTGATTTCCCTGTTCGATCAAATATGGGAGTCTAAGATAGAATAAAAGGATAATATTTCCAATGCTCACAAAATATATTACAATTTTTTTCAATCGAACTATAACTGGGTAGCAGACATTGATTTTTAAGAAGATGCACTGATGTGACACAAAAAAATAATAACCCAGCTGCATTTTGATGTCACACACAAAAATATAGAGATTTAATACTCTCTCGGTTCCAAATTAATTGATTTGGATTTATCTATATTCAGATGTATCTAGGACGAAAACTTGTATAGATACATCAGAATCTAGACAAATCCAATGGATCAGAAGGAGTACTTGACTTCTGTGTCACTTCCAACCATTCATACTAATACATTATGGATTAAAGCTAAAAAAAATAGACATACATAAAGAATTATAACTAAGATAAGGCTTGATTTTTTTTACGAATGAACCTTAAGTCAGACAGGCTGATATGCCATGAAAATATGCTTCGGATGTGGTTTGCAAAGTTTTTAATGTATAGATATGTGGGCCCAGTTTGTCTCACGGAAAGAAATAAGAAAATTAACCCGGTCTAGCGTATGCACCGGGCCATATATGCATACAGGGCAAGGAACCTTCGGGTCGAATTATTTTCACGTGCACCTTTGATCGATTTTACAAAGTAGGTGGTCCCTACCGATTTAATGTGACATAAGACATTTTTTGTACACAAATATGTGCTACGTAACACTACTTATATTTTAATCTAAAATTAAATCATAACCATAAATTACAGATCTAATGGTCAATATTAATTCTAATGATGTGGATCAACAAGGTGCCTCGAAAAACACCCTTATACTCCCTCGGTCCCGGTTTATTAGGCGCGCACGTCGTTTAAAAAAATGTTTGATCATCAAATTTAGCCAATAAAATATATAATATGTGTCTCCAAAAATATACTATTGGAAACTTCTTTTGAAGATGAATCTAATGATATAATTTTTATGACATACTCCATCCGTTTCAATATATAAGATATTTTAGCATTGTGAAATGAGTGTATCTAGACTCTTTTTAGTGTGTAGGTTCAGGTAGGTTTGGAGTGAACCTATACATTAAAATGAGTCTATATACACTTCTTTCACAAGCTAAGACATCTTATATTTTGAAACGGAGGAAGTATTATGTAAAATTTCTTGACAAAAATTAATACAGTGGCACCACGTAGTTTAAGAACATGGTGGTATATAAAAAAGGACATATATTAGACACGCACGTAGTTTAAGAATAACTTTGACCATTAATTTTGGTCAATAAATTTTACATAATATGTCACAAAAATTATACCAATGGATTCATCTTCAAAAGTAGTTTCTAATGGTATATTTTTTAGGCATATATTGCATATTTTATTGCTCAAAATTGATGATCAAAGATTTCTTAAACTAAGAAACTAGACCGAAAAGAGTAGTCAAAGTTGTTCTGAAACTACGTACGTACCTAATAAACCGGATCAGGGGAGTATTGCTTTTAGTATATACTAGCAAAAAAAAGCCCGTGCGTTGCAACGGGAAAAAAAATAATGACATAAAAGTTTATATAAAAATAAAAAATAAAAATGATTAATTAAACTAAATATTATTTGATGTGAATAAGTCACCGGAACGGTCCTATCTCACAACCACAGTTGTTAAAGGAACACCTCGTCCATCACAAAGAAACTCGTCAACCCGCCCACCATGAACCCCACCTACCCTTCTCTAACATGTCGATTGTATCCCTCCCGATCTTGTATCGTGCGTGTGGCTTTCCACCACCGAGGGTCGCCGTGGCACCCTCCCTTGATAATGCATGTCGCCACCTCCCATGTGCCTCTTTCTCGTCGAAAATGAAAGAACATTTTTAATTTTGTGATTTTTCTATTTATTGGAATTGGAAATAGTTTTCTATCTGGGAATACTTGAGGCAAAATGAAGAAACACAAGTAGTGTACACGAGTTTGGGAGTCCTTCTTTTCTTGCGCGATGGAGTAACGTGTAAACCACAAGAAACAAGTCCCACGGCCATTGAAACGTGAGAGGAGGAAAATTGGAAAAAGACTTGGTGCTCGTGGCCATTGAAACGTGAGAGGAGGAAAATTGGAAAAAGACTTCTCGTGGCCCCACTTGATTTCTTCACACGCCTCCACTTTTCTCTACCTTTCTCTCACGGAACCTCTTTCTCTCATGCCGTCCTGCCTCAGGCGCCCCGCTCATCGAGTATCCGGTGCTACTTTCTAGGCCTGGCCTGCCGCTGTTTTATTATTTGCTCCTTGATTTTCCGCTCAGCTCTAGACGCGCTTAAAGGAACACCTCGTCCATCACAAAGAAACTCGTCAACCCGCCCACCATGAACCCCACCTACCCTTCTCTAACATGTCGATTGTATCCCTCCCGATCTTGTATCGTGCGTGTGGCTTTCCACCACCGAGGGTCGCCGTGGCACCCTCCCTTGATAATGCATGTCGCCACCTCCCATGTGCCTCTTTCGTCAAAATGAAAGAACATTTTTAATTTTGTGATTTTCTATTTATTGAATTGGAAATAGTTTTCTATCTGGGAATACTTGAGGCAAAATGAAGAAACACAAGTAGTGTACACGAGTTTGGGAGTCCTTCTTTTCTTGCGCGATGGAGTAACGTGTAAACCACAAGAAACAAGTCCCACGGCCATTGAAACGTGAGAGGAGGAAAATTGGAAAAAGACTTGGTGCTCGTGGCCATTGAAACGTGAGAGGAGGAAAATTGGAAAAAGACTTCTCGTGGCCCCACTTGATTTCTTCACACGCCTCCACTTTTCTCTACCTTTCTCTCACGGAACCTCTTTCTCTCATGCCGTCCTGCCTCAGCGCCCGCTCATCATCGAGTATCCGTGCTACTTTCTAGGCCTGGCCTGCCGCTGTTTTATTATTTGCTCCTTGATTTTCCGCTCAGCTCTAGACGCGCTTAAAGGAACACCTCGTCCATCACAAAGAAACTCGTCAACCCGCCCACCATGAACCCCACCTACCCTTCTCTAACATGTCGATTGTATCCCTCCCGATCTGGTATCGTGTGGTTTTCCACCACCGAGGGTCGCCGTGGCACCCTCCCTTGATACTGCCTGTCGCCACCTCCCATGTGCCTCTTTCTCGTCGAATATGAAAGAACATTTTTACTTGTGTGAGTTTTCTATTTATTGGAATTGGAAATAGTTTTCTATCTGGGAATACTTGTGGCAAAATGAAGAAACACAAGTAGTGTACACGAGTTTGGGAGTCCTTCTTTTCTTGCGATGGAGTAACGTGTAAACCACAAGAAACAAGTCCCACGGCCATTGAAACGTGAGAGGAGGAAAATTGGAAAAGACTTGGTGCTCGTGGCCATTGAAACGTGAGAGGAGGAAAATTGGAAAAGACTTCTCGCCCCACTTGATTTCTTCACACGCCTCCACTTTTCTCTACCTTTCTCTCACGGAACCTCTTTCTCTCATGCCGCCCTGCCTCAGCGCCCGCTCATCGAGTATCCGGTGCTACTTTCTAGGCCTGGCCTGCCGCTGTTTTATTATTTGCTCCTTGATTTTCCGCTCAGCTCTAGACGCGCTTAAAGGAACACCTCGTCCATCACAAAGAAACTCGTCAACCCGCCCACCATGAACCCCACCTACCCTTCTCTAACATGTCGATTGTATCCCTCCCGATCTTGTATCGTGCGTGTGGCTTTCCACCACCGAGGGTCGCCGTGGCACCCTCCCTTGATAATGCATGTCGCCACCTCCCATGTGCCTCTTTCTCGTCGAAAATGAAAGAACATTTTTAATTTTGTGATTTTTCTATTTATTGGAATTGGAAATAGTTTTCTATCTGGGAATACTTGAGGCAAAATGAAGAAACACAAGTAGTGTACACGAGTTTGGGAGTCCTTCTTTTCTTGCGCGATGGAGTAACGTGTAAACCACAAGAAACAAGTCCCACGGCCATTGAAACGTGAGAGGAGGAAAATTGGAAAAAGACTTGGTGCTCGTGGCCATTGAAACGTGAGAGGAGGAAAATTGGAAAAAGACTTCTCGTGGCCCCACTTGATTTCTTCACACGCCTCCACTTTTCTCTACCTTTCTCTCACGGAACCTCTTTCTCTCATGCCGTCCTGCCTCAGGCGCCCCGCTCATCGAGTATCCGGTGCTACTTTCTAGGCCTGGCCTGCCGCTGTTTTATTATTTGCTCCTTGATTTTCCGCTCAGCTCTAGACGCGCTTAAAGGAACACCTCGTCCATCACAAAGAAACTCGTCAACCCGCCCACCATGAACCCCACCTACCCTTCTCTAACATGTCGATTGTATCCCTCCCGATCTTGTATCGTGCGTGTGGCTTTCCACCACCGAGGGTCGCCGTGGCACCCTCCCTTGATAATGCATGTCGCCACCTCCCATGTGCCTCTTTCTCGTCGAAAATGAAAGAACATTTTTAATTTTGTGATTTTTCTATTTATTGGAATTGGAAATAGTTTTCTATCTGGGAATACTTGAGGCAAAATGAAGAAACACAAGTAGTGTACACGAGTTTGGGAGTCCTTCTTTTCTTGCGCGATGGAGTAACGTGTAAACCACAAGAAACAAGTCCCACCATTGAAACGTGAGAGGAGGAAAATTGGAAAAGACTTGGTGCTCGTGGCCATTGAAACGTGAGAGGAGGAAAATTGGAAAAAGACTTCGTGGCCCCACTTGATTTCTTCACACTCCACTTTTCTCTACCTTTCTCTCACGGAACCTCTTTCTCTCATGCCGCCCTGCCTCAGGCGCCTGGCCATCGAGTATCCGTGCTACTTTCTAGGCCTGCCGCTGTTTTATTATTTGCTCCTTGATTTTCCGCTCAGCTCTAGACGCGCTTAAAGGAACACCTCGTCCATCACAAAGAAACTCGTCAACCCGCCCACCATGAACCCCACCTACCCTTCTCTAACATGTCGATTGTATCCCTCCCGATCTTGTATCGCGGCGTGTGGCTTTCCACCACCGAGGGTCGCCGTGGCACCTCCCTTGATAATGCATGTCGCCACCTCCCATGTGCCTCTTTCTCGTCGAAAATGAAAGAACATTTTTAATTTTGTGATTTTTCTATTTATTGGAATTGGAAATAGTTTTCTATCTGGGAATACTTGAGGCAAAATGAAGAAACACAAGTAGTGTACACGAGTTTGGGAGTCCTTCTTTTCTTGCGCGATGGAGTAACGTGTAAACCACAAGAAACAAGTCCCACGGCCATTGAAACGTGAGAGGAGGAAAATTGGAAAAAGACTTGGTGCTCGTGGCCATTGAAACGTGAGAGGAGGAAAATTGAAAAGACTTCTCGTGGCCCCACTTGATTTCTTCACACGCCTCCACTTTTCTCTACCTTTCTCTCACGGAACCTCTTTCTCTCATGCCGTCCTGCCTCAGGCGCCCCGCTCATCGAGTATCCGGTGCTACTTTCTAGGCCTGGCCTGCCGCTGTTTTATTATTTGCTCCTTGATTTTCCGCTCAGCTCTAGACGCGCTTAAAGGAACACCTCGTCCATCACAAAGAAACTCACAACCCGCCCACCATGAACCCCACCTACCCTTCTCTAACATGTCGATTGTATCCTCCGATCTTGTATCGTATGTGGCTTTCCACCACCGAGGGTCGCCGTGGCACCCTCCCTTGATAATGCATGTCGCCACCTCCCATGTGCCTCTTTCGTCGAAAATGAAAGAACATTTTTAATTTTGTGATTTTTCTATTTATTGGAATTGGAAATAGTTTTCTATCTGGGAATACTTGAGGCAAAATGAAGAAACACAAGTAGTGTACACGAGTTTGGGAGTCCTTCTTTTCTTGCGCGATGGAGTAACGTGTAAACCACAAGAAACAAGTCCCACGGCCATTGAAACGTGAGAGGAGGAAAATTGGAAAAAGACTTGGTGCTCGTGGCCATTGAAACGTGAGAGGAGGAAAATTGGAAAAAGACTTCTCGTGGCCCCACTTGATTTCTTCACACGCCTCCACTTTTCTCTACCTTTCTCTCACGGAACCTCTTTCTCTCATGCCGTCCTGCCTCAGGCGCCCCGCTCATCGAGTATCCGGTGCTACTTTCTAGGCCTGGCCTGCCGCTGTTTTATTATTTGCTCCTTGATTTTCCGCTCAGCTCTAGACGCGCCACCACAAGCCCATCAACAGTGTTCAATCCTAGGCTCTATCATTGTTCCGTTCCATCTGAGTCGGCTTCTATCTGCTTGGCTTGTTGACAGTCAATCAGATAAAGTATATAAACCGGTTGAATTTTGTGCAAGGAAGCGAGGTGGTACTATTCTATACCTACATCGTCATGGATTTGGGTCAGCAAAGGGCAGCTAGACAGCGACATGGGTCAAACACCGAACCGGCTGTGGATCATTCCCGTATGTACATGCATGTGGGCCTACTGGTAGTTTCGTATGTACGTACATGTGGGTGGGCCTGCAGGAAACGGGAAGGATGAAAGAAAATAAAAAATAGCACACACAATTAGCTAGGAGTCTGATAGCAATCAGATCCATACGCATAGCATGCACACCCACATGAAGCTATCACGGAGAGGCAGCAGAAACCAGGCACACGGAGCGAGGACTTTGTCCAAGAAAAAAAAAGACGCGGAGGAAGACCAGGAGCAGATCAACATACGGCAGCAGCCAGCAGGCTTCTCGAAGCATGCGCCTCTTGCCTGCTCAATCATCCACGGACGTGCATGTATGCCCAGAGAGAATACGCCTCCGATTACTTCTCGTCCTCTGCCACGGGCAACGGCGAGGAGACCTATGCCCAGAGAGAATACGCCTCCGATTACTTCTCGTCCTCCGCCACGGGCAACGGCGAGGAGGCCGCGGAGTGGGCAGGAGCTGCCATATGCGTTCAGTTTTTCTTTTTTGGGGATAGAAAAAAATAAACGAACCGGTACATGGCAGTTCTGTATAATGTATTTTTGAAGGAGGGTAAAAGAATCCAATAAAGTGTTGGATCGGAAGAAACAATCCGTCCTTTATTATTAGGTATAGAATAGATAGATTGCAAATGTCCTGGCGATGACTCTCTATAATCTCGTTTCTCCCTGCAGATTCTTTGAGAACATATGTGTGCATCAATGATTGCTCAATAATGGAATGGAACCGACTGCATTCTGGATGTTCAATTCAAGGTGCAGTACAACTGTACAAGTCTCATTTCAGACTTTTATTTTTTGACCTTGTTCATTTCAGCCTGACCAGTCTCTCTTTTCAGCCTGTCGGAACCAGGTGAGGCCCAGGACATGGACAAGCCAACATTCAGCCATTAACCATATGCACGAACTGGCCCTATCGAAGGTAGGATCTAGCTCAGACTCTAAGCACACATTACATTATACAAACACAAAGAAATACAAATCACCGTAGCACCGACAGCGAGGAAGGTTGAAGCAATGATGTTTCTTTGGTGAGGAGCTTAGGCTTTGGGGGCACTTTAACCAACTCAGTCATGATGCTGTCCATTTTCTCCATGGACGGCCATTTGATCTTGCCGTTGCCGTAGCTTTATCATCCGGTTTGACTTCATGGCACCAAATCTGGCCAGCAGGGCCCTACCTGGAAAAATATGTGTCATGAACATGTCTACAAAGAGCTGAAACCATCATTGTTATCACTCTAATCTCCGGAATGATGGGGGTTAGCCGGTTCGGGGAGAAGGGTGATGGATCAGCTCCTCCGTCCAAGATGCACCACTTGCAGTAAGAAAATAAGAAAATCACTAATCAGTGTGGTATGGATGCAAAGGGTATTTTGCTGGTAGCTCTCCTCCTGGCCCCTTTCCTAACCTTCTAGAGAAACCCATTTTCATGTCTTGTACTGGTGGTACACGTACTAGTTAGTAGTACTCCCTCCGTTTGGAAATATAAGATGTTTTAGCTTTGTGAACCGAATGTATCTAAACGTTTTTTAGTTTATAGGTTCGTAGAGGTGGAGTGAAATACACTAAAAGGTGTCTAGATACATTTGTTTCATAAAACTAGAATGTCTTATATTTCCGAACGGAGGGAGTAGATCGTAGTCCTAGGCTACAATGCTAGTGAAAGGGCCGTACTGCCGACGTGTAGAGACCATCAGACCAGGATGATCACCTCTAAAGAAAAGGCAGATGGCATAACAGGAAGTACCAAGTCTGTCCGTCTCTCTCTGAGTTACTACCAAAATCCTAGAACATTATGGAACATGGTCACTAAGCAAAAATTATATATGGACCGATCCATTCCATACATGGGATTGGATTTTTCCTGTGTTCCAAATAAGGCCTTAGTTACACATGATGCTCTCCCTTGTCGGTGATTAGAGCGATACTCCTTTAACGGTCTATGAAATGGCAGGTACATGGAGAAATTAGATGAATCGGTTCATTTCAGTTTTTTTTCTGGATAAAGGGTATCCTCTCGCTTGAGTCGGAGAATGCAGACACGATAGCATCATCTTGGAATCGCGAATCGGAAGCGAAGAATTTCCATGGAGGCGACGACAAGGCACACGATACAACATGAACCGGAAGGAATTTCGCGGAATTATGGTGATAAGAGAGAGGTATGGAGAATTAGTGAGGCCTTTTAGTTGCGGCATCCGATTCTGTTCGCTGCCTTGGAAGGCACATATCGGTTTCTTAACATGGTTTCGTGGTTGAATTTGTTGGGCAGGCAGATAATTCGATTTGAGTTGCAAAGTGCGTTTTACAGTGGCACCACGTAGACTGTAGCTAGCTAGAGGGAATCAGTTGGTGTTGTGCTTAAATGTGTGTGGAATAAATAATCTGGAATTATCTGTGTGTTTTATTTTCTCCATTCGCAGCTTCTTGCACTGGCAGAATTCTGTAAATCATATCCATTATACATGGACAATTTATGGTAAGTAGGCCCTTTTTAAAATTACCGTCGGGTAGCGCCTGTAGCTCAGTGGATAGAACGTCTGTTTCCTAAGCAGAAGGCCGTAGGTTCGACCCCTACCTGCCGCGTTCTGTGAAACAAATTAACCATTTTTTAAATTAATCTTATTTTTTTGTTTCACCCACAAAGGCGGAAGGAGATCGATAATATTAACTCAAAAGTTCTTGTTTTGGACCACCTAAAATTTCTTATTCCTATTAGAACGTTGGCAAAACTATGCAACGCGCAGAAAAACTAACCCAAGAGAATACGAAACTCAACCAGAGCACTATTGTTGGAGACAGTCCCTATGGGGTCGTCTCCAACCATAGGGTGCGTTTAGTAGCCTGCATCAGGTCTAGACAGGTCTACTGGCACAGACAATGGTATGTTTGGTTACCTGGGCTACCCACGTTGTGTCCAGCACAGGTCTCAAAGCAGCCCAGAGCCAGGCCAAGAGAAAACGGCCGAACCAGCCGTTTTCGTGGAGCCAGCCTTGTTGGGCGCAAAATGAGCCGCCACCGTCCAACGGTTGCACGCGTGGGAAAGCGCGGGAGACGCGAATAACTCCTTCCCCACTCTCACTACTAGAAAAAAATAAGATCTTCTGTGAAACAAATTAACCATTTTTTAAATTAATCTTATTTTTTTGTTTCACCCACAAAGGCGGAAGGAGATTGATAATATTAACTCAAAAGTTCTTGTTTTGGACCACCTAAAATTTCTTATTCCTATTAGAACGTTGGGCAAAACTATGCAACGCGCAGAAAAACTAACCCAAGAGAATACGAAACTCAACTAGAGCACTATTGTTGGAGACAGTCCCTATGGGGTCGTCTCCAACCATAGGGTGCGTTTAGTAGCCTGCATCAGGTCTAGACAGGTCTACTGGCACAGACAATGGTATGTTTGGTTACCTGGGCTACCCACGTTGTGTCCAGCACAGGTCTCAAAGCAGCCCAGAGCCAGGCCAAGGGAAAACGGCCGAACCAGCCGTTTCCGTGGAGCCAGCCTTGTTGGGCGCAAAATGAGCCGCCACCGTCCAACAGTTGCACGCGTGGGGAAGCGCGGGAGACAAGAATAACTCCTTCCCCACTCTCACTACTAGAAAACAGCTAATCCGTGGCGCACCTATTTTCCCCTTTCGTGACGCACTAGGGGTGTGCCACGACTTCTACGCTACGGCTAAAAAGTGCCCGTAGCGTACTACCATGTGCGCTACAGGTATCTCGACATAGTAGTGGCGCACAACGCAGTGTGCTACCACTGTTTTTCTGTGACGCATACAAGTGCGTTGCTAGTATGTAGTTAGTAGTAGCGTACTGTCTGGTGCGCCACTACGGTTATTCCTGTGGCGCATGACATAGTGCGCTACTAGTTGCTCACCAGGTGCGCCACTAACAACGTATATGTGCGCCACGGCTTAGCTTTTCAAAAAACAAAAACAAATACTCAATACAGATGATATTCAATACAGATTATATACAATACAACTGATATACACAGATATACAGTACATAAATAAATACACAGATATACAATACAGAAATAAATACACAGACAAGATAGAATCAAATACATATAGATAAGTCACATACATAAATACACAGTATAAGTTATATTATTTCGATCAAGTTACAAAGTAGCTAGTGATGACATGAATACATGTCTCAACCAAGTTAGAGCTCGCGGAAGCTCGCCTAGAAATCTAAAGTAGGAACATGCATGACAGACAACCAAGGACGATAACCATCACCGCGACGGAGGTATAGGTATTCATCCGGTTCCTCGTCCTAACTCCCGCTAGATAGCGCGCGTATCTAGCTTCCGCCTCCGCCATAGTATTGTACCATTTGTAGCTATTGCCGCTGAAACGGTGCACCTGTCTCCGGCGGTCTTCCCAATCATCATAGACTCCAGGAACCGTCCCTTGTACACGACGTACCACGTCATCTAAAAGTTGGCAATAATAATTAAATGATGGTGAAGAAACAAGTAAAAGTCACATATAAAGATATACCTATCAAATAAGGTAACAAAGTAAGCAAAAAATAACAAGTAGTAGCATGTACATATCGACACACACAAGTACACGTGGTGATAAAGAACTACAACTAGACCAACACATCAAGACTTATGGCTCGGCTCAGGGAACGGAAGGACGCCTTGTTTCATCATGAACGCCCTATAGTCACCCTGCATCTTTAGGCGATCTACTACGTCACGGTTATTCAGGGGATTGCATCCGTAGAAGACCCCCCATGAAGTCATGACATCACGGCTGATGATTGCCCCAAACTGTTGCTGGATGCGATACATCTCTTGTCTAATATCTGAATCATTGATCCTGGCCTTGACTTAGGCTCACCGTTTGAGATGATCTGGCAGCGTAGAATTCTGTTGCTCTAGTAGGAACGCCCTCATGTGATGGAGTGCATAGTAGGCTTCCTTCTGCCTGCCTGCCGGCTGCTTCACGCAGGGGAATTCCGTCACATGGGTGAAGACGTGCCTGCCAAACTTGAGCTTCTTACGCACGAAGGTGGCGCCTTCCGCTGAGGCATAGCCGGTGAGAGCATCATCCAGAACTTACTTGATCTTGTCGTAGTTTTTCTTCTTCTCTTGACTCCCTGAGTCGAAATACGTGGCTTGTGAATGTTTCGGCGACAAGTAGATGAGTGTGCAGTGTTGATCTCTGTGCAAAACAATTCAAACGGAATGTGTTGGAAAAAGAATGATGAAAATCTAATAAAGCATGTTATGGCGGCGAGTGAATAATGACTTACTCGGGAAAGAAAGGCACGAGAATGTATTCCTTTGTCTTGTTCGCCACCAAGATGCCTTGGATGTACGAGGCCACGAATCGCCGTTCAATGGCGCTTCCCAAGCAGCCATCACGCATGTAGTAGGGGTCCACTATAGCGATGCCCGGGGTGTTCTCTCTAACGATCTGAATGGCCAGGCTGAGAGAAAACAAGCGTACCATGGTATAGTGCAGCGGATACAGGTGGAACATATTGAAGATGTCGTCAAACCGCAGGAAGAATAGATCCGCGGGGACATTATCAACGAAGCTCAAGCCTCGTGGCACCTTAACCACGAATACCGGGTGCGAGGGATCTTTCTCCGCAAGAAGGTGTCTCTCTATCGTCAGCACACCGTCATGCACACTCCTCATTTCTGAAGTGGCGAGCCTGAGCAATTTCTTAGTTAGCATGGGCTCACCCGCCACATGCATCCTCCACATAATACCTTTGGTCTTGCTGGCCCGTCCTAAAACCTGATCGGATTCGCAGTTGATGCCACCGGCTGGCTCGAGCTGCGAGATTTTCTTTTCCTGGTCTTCTTGCCTTTTGGGAAGTGGGTAGGCACCGCAATCTGAGCATCGATCGCCCTATGTAGTGTGTCAGGGCTTAGAACAAAGGGCCGGTTGGATGTATCCGCTGGCTCGGTGAAGGTGCAAGCTGGAGGCGTCTCCTGAGAACCAAAGAGACGTTTGTTGCAAGTCGCTTTCTCTGCGGGGCCACCAGCTGGGTCTTCGTTTAGGTCACCGGGGAAAAGATTAGTGTTGATGAAATCATCGAAGTAATCTTCGTCATCCTCATTCGGATCCTGCGCCATGGTCATGTCAATATGACCAGCCGAACAATCGCGTGGAGGTGACGGTGTGGGGGTCTTGCCATGGCTTGGCGCTGGCACGACAGGCAGTGTTGTTGTCTATGGGGTGATGGCCCTGGCCGTCCCCAAACGAATCATGCTCTTTGGCCATAGAAGGAATAAGCCGAAGCAACTTCTAAGGACAGCCGGCTCTTCTTCATCCGCTCCTGGGGGTTGAATGGGAGGTTCCAGGTCATCGCAGCCCCTTAGCACCCGGATAATTTTAACCCTATGCACGCTATCTGGCATCGGCTTTGAGTGGAACGTGCGGTGCAAGGGTTGAATGATGGTACCCTTGGCAACATCCGTAAACTCGTTGTTCACGAAGCTTAAGAGAGTGCATGGAACATCCGTCTGCGAACAACATGTATGGCATTAAAAAGATGCCATAAGAGTAATAAATGGCAAGGCGGTAAAGTATTTGGTTTACCATGATGGCGTCGAGCTCGGCTAATGTCGAGGCACCACATACGCATTTGACGGCGCGTAAGAGACGGAGGGCTGCTTGATGGCACGGTGCCGGGCCGATGTATTCTCCCTATCGGTTGCATTAAGCTTCAAGCGCCGGTGATGGCGTGAGTCACCAATGCTTCGCCGCCCGTTAGCGGGCGGAGTCACCAATGCTTCGCGCCGCTGCGTTAGCGGCGGAGTCACGAACACATAATTCACCGGATCGCCGGCCGCATTGTTTGAGTGGCTACCGACCATGCTTGAATCGGCACGGCCTTGTCGACCACCCGCACTCCAGTTCGCTATTGACTCCACCAAGGTAGGTGATGGAGGTGAGGGTGATTGCCAGTTGTCTTGGATGATCTGCGGGATCCGCGCCACTTGTTCCTTAAGTTCCTGAACCTCACGGTTTTCCTCGCCCTTCCCTCCACACGTGTCCTCGGGTGGACCAAATGATCCACCCAATTCTTAGCCCCGGCCGCCAGACGGCCAGCCGACGATGGCTTCTTTGTAACCGGCGTGATTTTCTTGGCCCGTTCATCGCCTCGTTAAAAGGGTTATCCCATGGTGGCCGCCGACCCGTGGGATGAGGAACCATGGGATCCCCGACTAGCAATTTCCTCGCCCCGTAAGAAGTAACATGAACCGCTTAGAATTGACTTGATCGATTAGAATGTAATCGACTTGATCCGCGGTAATTAAATTACTTACCGCAAGAACCTCGAAGTCCTTCACCTTAGTTTCCGCGGTGAGTTCTTTGGTTTTGGGGTCCACATGGTAATGAGCCCTGATGAAGTTTCGAAGCTGCTTGTTTTCGAATTTCGAAAAGGGGTTAGGTATCCCCTTAGCTATATACTCGCCGTCCTCCTTATCCCATTTGGGCTCCGCAGCTCTGTAACCACCAGATCCGAGATGGTGGTGACCTATATTCATCTCCTGCAATTCCTTTCCCCACTTACTCGAGGCCTTGGCTGCTTCGGAGGTGCACTTGGCCTTGAACTCCTGGAATTGATCTTCGGTGATCTGTGGGTCAATCTTCTGGATCTCCTCGAGACTTTTCTCTTCTTTAAATATCTTTTTCTTTATCCGGGTTCTCCAGCTGGCCAGGGCGGTGCTCATCCTCGTGAGGGCGGATTTATTTACTTCATTCCCATGATAATCTGTGTTCCGATACTGAAGGGGAACCTTGTATCTTGCGTGCAGCTTCTCGAAGAGGAGTGTGCGCAAATGGCCATTATCTTTATGCCGGAGATTCTCGGTGTTGATCGAGATGGTGGTCCGGGTGATAGCCGCCACTTGCCCACCGTACCCTTTGACCACATGGTCGGGCGCCAAAGGAACCCCTTTTGGGCTCACTTCGGTAATTTCCTCTCTGACGGTGCCGACCGTGTTCGGGCGCCTTTCCTTCTTCTTCTTAGGCGAATTACTACCACTTGTTGTGCCCTCGCCGCCATCAGTGGTTTCATCATCCGCCGTTCCTTCGGCCGCTTCTTCTTCCTCCGCGTCTTCCATCCCATCGGCATCGCTCTCGGAAGGGTTGTATTCTTTATCACCCTCTGTCATTCTTTCTAGCCGCTCGACCTCCTCCCAGAATGACAAGGGTCTGTTTTGAGGTCTCACTTCTCCTTTAGCATTGATACGCTGAGAAGATCCAGCCTTGTCGTTGTCACACATGTTTGCACTAATAAAAGGCAAATAATGGTTAGTAAAGTGCGTGGAAAAATCCGTCATGACCATTGCTCATTTTTGTTAAACTAGGAGTGCCCGATTTCTGCCGAAACGGAAGTTAATTAACATTTCGGCGAAAATCGGGACTCATTTCATACAAGCACCTGCATACGAATACAACTAGGCAGGGTATTTTCCTGTATATAAGCCTAACAGCAGACCTGGAGCACCTGCATATAAGCCTAGCAGCAGACCTAGAGCTACACAATATAATGCATTAGTTCCACTTAGACTTGAATTAGCGGATGCAATGCAGCACTGAGAGATGCATGTTCTACTGAAATAAAAAAGAAAGATGCAATGCATGTTCCATCTAGATTCAGCAAACTACAGTAGAGCTACTGTACATCAATTGTAACAGAATATGAATCAGTATAAAGTGTCTTAAAAATAATAGATCAGCACAGCTACTGTACATCAATTGTAACTGATGCTAAGATTGCTACTAGTATGTGTGTCCTTGTTGATATTCTGTCACTCTTTGCTAAAGCTAAACTCTTTCGGAGCCTGAAGCGAACTGGCAGTAATGGTTGCTAGGTCTTATAGTGATCCAACAAGGACACACAATTCAGGCTTTAGTCCTAATAGATAATCACATATAAAAAAGTATATATTCAAGCCTTAGTCCTAATAGTTACTTCATGGCATAAATGATTATTTTTCTTACATAGGCTTGTCAATTATCTTTTCCAAAAGGAACTCTGAATTACCATCATCAAATAGATCTGCATCAAGCTGGTAGCTCATACTGTAGCATATACGAGTCAATGGATATAACTGTTTCGCTCCCTCTTCTAAATTTTAAATTTTATATGTTGTGAAGAAATTGTGTGCCTAATTAAGATAGTTTTTTAATGGGAAAGGAGCTGTAGGCCTTTTAATTAAAAAAAATACAAGTTACCGGTTTGCAGTATCTAACAGTGTAGTTCTAACCATGATAATTATGATAACTGGTCGTAAAAAAAGGTAGGGATGCATACAAAATATAGGCTCGGTTCTTTCACAAATGGATGAAGTTCTCTAACACATGTCATAGTAGAATGCATCGAAATAATAATCTTACATCAGTAAATCTCATGTAAGCTAAGTATGTGTAGGAAACTCGTTCATACTGAAACGGTTGTACACACCAATAATAAACCTGCTATTACTGTAAACTTAAGTTTGTGGTGGGAATCGTACTGTACAGCAAGTTTCAGGCTTCAGACAAATTGTATCAAAATATTCCAGTTCAGACAACAAATAAAGTTCCCTCTCATAATCTCAGGGGAAAGGGTTTGTGCTTGATGAATGATTTGATCTTGCACAAACACTGCGAGATTCAGATTTAAGCGGATCATTCTAGGCAGCTACCAAAAAAATACTTGTAGCAACCATTACTGCCAGTTCAAGTAGCATCTCGAGCTCAAGGGAGACGTCGTCGAGCCCCACCACGAGTTCATGTGCTCGGAGGAGGAAACCCTAGAGAGGGGAGAGAGGGAGAGAGGGGAGAGGGGACGCTCACCTGAAAGACGATGACGAAGAGTGCGGACGGAGCTCCTCCACGGACGCGCGGTGGCCTCCTCTCCTCCTCCTCGGACGCGGTGGCCTCCTCTCCTCCTCCACGGACGCGGCGGCCTCCTCTCCTCCTCCTCGGACGCGGCGGCCTCCTCACCTCCTCCACGGACGCGACGACCTCCTCTCCTCCTCCTCGGCAGGCAGCGGGCGAGCGGCGGAGGCGGCAGATCGAGCGGCGGAGGCGGCTGATCGAGCGGCGAAGGCGGCAGATTGAGATGGGATATGGGATATGGGAGATGGGAGATGGGAGATGACCATGCGCAACACAGACGACTTGTCACGACACTTAGCCGTAGCGCACCCCTACCTAGTGTCAAGTCAAACAAAAGGCTGCCGCCCCGTTAGTTGACACTAACACTTGCATACCCCACTGGTTCCGCCCTAGCTATGTACGCTCACTAAACCTGGAGCACACAGGTTCGAACCCTGGTGCCCCCATTTTTTGTTTTTATTTTAAAACTACTTTAAAATGTTAAAAAATATCCCAAAAATTATGTAAACTATATAAATATATGTTATATGATTTATATGACAAAAATGGTACATATATATCATCAAAAGTGGTACAAAAGTGATTCAAAGTAGAAAGAAATTAAATAATAATGTGTCCATTAATAATATGCCATCCATATGCATCAATACAATCTTTTTTGAGCTAGCGTTTTACAATCTTTTTTCCCTTCTTTGTCGCGGTTGAATAATTTAGCCCTGACACTTTTATGTTTCTTCGCTCAAACGGGCTACCTTTTTTGGGTAAGGTTGTCCTTTTTCTTCTTGTGAAGTATGTTTTTTCATCGTAGTCGTCATCATCTTCAATCTTTGGATCACCGTACTGGTCGAAGTCTTGCTCGTTGGCGACTCCATCCATTCCGATGATGTTTCTTTTTCCTCTCCTCACGACAACACGGCTAGGCTTTGTCGGTCAAGAATAAAAACATTGGTCCACTTTGCTAGCCAGCACCCACGGTTCATTTTTCGCGACGCGTTTGCCGTGACCTTGGATTTGGCTGCTTTGGGTATTAACATGGTTGTGAAAACCGGTCTTCTCTTTCGACGCTCTTGGCCCATATGACACGGAACATCGACACTTTTTCTCCATAGTAGTCGAGCTCCCAGATCTCCTCGATCCTTCCGTAAAATATTTCCTTCACGTTGTCATCGGTGTAGAATTCCGATGTTACGCCTGATTCTGATAGTCACACTTTTTGTCCTTTTCCTCCGTGTAGAATGTGTAGCCGTTGATATCATACGCCTGATAGGTCACCAGGTTGTGCATGGGTCCCTGCGACAGGGTGAATATGATGTTTTCCTCCGCAGAATGCGATTGCGGGGGATTATCTAGGAGCGTCTGCCTAAACCAACGCGTGAAATCTGAGTTGTGCTCTTTGATTATTTCTCCTTGTGTCCTCTGTATGCCCCGGTCACTATACTTCTTCTCGATTGACCTTTTGTGCTTTTGTACCCAAGGATCGACCAGTTCTAAATGTTGTAGCGCGACTAGGTTTGCTCTATCAAAGTCTGCGCGTCGACAATCGTAGTCTGCATGCAGTACGCGACGACCCTCTCGGTGACCCGATCCATCGAGCTTGCCAAGGTGCCTATTGACGGGAAGACCGACAGGGTTCTCGATGCCTAGATAATTCGTGCAGAAAGAGATGCACTCTTCGCCGTAAAGCCCTTGGCTATGCTTCCATCTGGACGGGACCTGTTGCGAACGTATCCTTTGATGTGTCCGTTCATCCTTTCGAACGGCATCATGCTGCGGAGGAACATCGGCCCGAGTTGGATGATATCCTCCACGATATGGACCAGCAGATGCACCATAATGTCGAAGAATGCGGGCGGGAAGTAGATCTCGAGCTCGCATGGTATCACCACGATATCCTCTTGTAGCCTCCCGAGCTGTTTCACGCCAATTGACTTTCAAGAGACGACGTCGAAAAACTTGCAGAACCCAAACAATGTTTCTCGGACATGCTCGTCCATTATACCTCGTAGTGCAACCGGAAGTATCTGCGTCATTAGCATGGCACAGTCATGAGACTTCATCCCACTAAACCTCTGCTTAGCCTCATCTAGGTACCTGCTTATCTTGCCAGCGTAGTCGTAAGGAAATTTGACTCCTAGAAGGCACTTGAAAAATTGTTTGATCTCATCCTGGCTTAGTGTGAAGCACGAAGGGGGGCAGTAATATTCGTTCTTCTTGACCTTTTTACCCTTTCGATGACCTTGTGTCACCTACGACTGATGATCATCGTCATTTTCCTGATCATCAGGAGTAGGGCATCCTCCTTGAAGATCCTTCCGGATGCCCATGAATATCAAGTCGTTCCTTGCTTTAGGACCATCTTTCGTCCTATCTAGCATGTTGATTAGGGTGGCGACTAGACTCTCGCACACGTTCTTCGTGATATGCATGATGTCAAGGCTATGAGGCGTGCGGAGAAACTTCCGGTATGGCAACTCCCAAAATGACCTTGTTTTCCATACCTTCATCAACGGCTTGTCTTCTTTGCCTCTTTCGCTTCTTTCCGGTTTAGGACACTCTTTCCAGTTTTCAGCAATTCATCCACTTCCTCACTGCTCCTCCGCCTGGATTCCTCGGTCTCGGATTTTCCATTGAGCAGATCTCCACGTTTTCTCCATGCATCATTCTTTCCAAGCCACCTTCGGTGCCCCATGAACACGGTTTTCGAAGACCCTGGATCTTTCTCTAGTTGGAGATAGGTCGTGTTATCCATGCACCTAACGCATGCGTAGAATCCTTGGATAACCTGCCCCGAGAAATATCCGCAACCTGGATAGTCTTGCACCGTAGTGACCAACGCGGCTTTCATAGTGAAATAATCTTGTGCGACAGCGTCATACGTATTGGCTCCGGATTCCCATAACATGGCTAGCTCCTCTTTCAACAGCCCGAGATATAGATTGATGTCGGTACCAGGTTGTTTTGGCCCTTGAATTAGCATACTCATTTGTATGTACTTCTTTTTCATGCACAACCAGGGAGGGAGGTTGTACATCCATACAAACACGGGCCAAGTGTTGTGCGTGCTTTCGCTACCGAGCGGATTGAGTCCATCGGTGCTTGCACCTAGCCCGATGTTTCTCGAATCTCCACCGAATTCTGAATTCGAGGTCTAATGCTTTCCAATCGCTACCATCCGAAGGGTGCGCCGGCTCGTCCTTTTCAGGGTCATCGTCATCTACTGGCTTCTTTCTTTCCGCATGCCAGCGCATGAGATTTGCTTCCTTAGGGTCTGCGAAATAGCGCTGCAGACGAGGAGTGATAGGAAAGTACCATACCACTTTTCGAGGAGCTTTCTTCCCTTTCTTGTATCGACTAACGCCGCACACCGGGCATGTGGTTTTCTCTGCGTCCTCGCCCCGATAAATGATGCAATCGTTGATGCAGACGTGGTATCTAATGTGCGGTAGATCAAGAGGACACACGATTTTCTTGGTGTCCTCGATACTAGTTGGACACGTGTTCCCCTCCGGGAGACGATCGTGCCAGAATGCCATCATATCGTCGAAGCTTGCGTCGATCCATTTGTGTTTTGCCTTCATCTCCATAGCCTTGAGCGTTACATTCAACCGGGTATCATCGGGCTTGCATCCTTCATACAATGGAGTAACCGCGTCTTTCTCAAGTTGCGCAAGCTTGGCTTTCTCTCTAGCGGCAGCCCTGGTGTTATTCGTTTGCTTGAGAAGTAGTTCTTGAACATAAGGGTCCTGCACCCAACCTGACGTTGTTCCATCGTCTGCTCCGGCATCTAGATCATCATCATCCTGGTCTGCTTCCGCACCTTCACCATCTCCAGGAGACTCTTCTTCATCTCGCCCGTCCTTGCCGTGATCATGATCATGTTGCCTGCCTTCCTCATTTTCCGCCGCCCCATTTACGGCCTCATCGTCTTCGTCATCACTTATCCACCGAGTGTAGCCATCCATGAAACCATGGCAGAGCAGGTGCGCCTGCAGTTTTACGAAATTTGGGTCAATCAACCAATTGAGTTTGCATCTTCTGCATGGACATCTTATCTCCGTCATGTTATTTCGTATCATGTCGACCGTCGCGCATTTCAAAAATCTAGCCACAATGTCTTCGCTCATTATGCGGACCATGGTTGCCTGCGCGATGTACAAGGTAGAATTAGAAGTTTATTACAACCACAGAACCAATGCATGCATGCAATGGTCGATGGAAAATTTTGGCATGACCTATCCTAAAATTAGGACCTTTGCGAAATGCCAAAGTCTTGCCAAAATGGAAACGAATCAACATTTTGGCAAAACAATGCCAATATATGAGAGAGCATACAATGCATGCTCTCCAAACACATGAGAGCATCGATCCTCTCCATAGATATGTGACCATATATCATCTATACACATAAACACATCCTCTTACATAGACAACTTACCAAGATGAGAGACCGAGAAGATCTCGAAAGAGAGGTAAGAGACCGAGAGATGGTGGCCGGAAGGAGAGCTTTCCTCTATTATGTATGTAGCATCCAACGTAAGTTTTACATGCTACAAATGGTGAAAGAGTGGATAAATTGAGGTGGAAGGAGGAGGGGGCGAGATCCAAGGAGGAAGAAGGAGGAGAAAGTGAAGTGTGAGATGGTGAGATCTAGTCAAATGTGCAAAGGTGATATCTGCCAAAAAGAAGTAGCAGAACGCACATCCGTGGCGCACATGGGGGGGTGCGCCACAGGAGTAAAGAACATCCGTGGCGCACTTACAGGCAGTGCGCCACATACGTGTTTTCCTAGTTAACGACGGTGGCCGATCTTGCTCAGAAGCGCACGGAGGCCATGTGCGCCACGACTACCGGCCACACCTGTAGCGCACTTCACAGGGTGCGCTACGGCTATGTGGTCTACGGCCGATAGGGGCCTGGCCCACACACAACCGTGGCGCACCAAACGCATGTGCACCACTATTATGGTAGATAGCCGTAGGGCACCTGTGTCCAGTGTGCCACGCCTAGTTTAGCCGTGGGGCACCACTAGCACGTGCGCCACGGATGTGCAGATTACCTATAGCCATTTTCCTGGTAGTGTCTATCTCGCTTCCTGTCACTGCCACTCAGAGCACTCCCATCCCATCCCATCGGAGAGACCGATGGCCTCCTCCGGCCAGCTTTCCCGCCGGCAAGGTTGTGCCCCGTGTCAAGCACACACCCCACAAGCAGGTGAGGCGCCACGTCCAGCGCGCCATCACCGAGTACGAGGCGAGGGGATTTAGGAGCACGGCGCCGCTAGCTGACCTCGCTGTTGTCCCCTCTCTACAGCGGTCGTCGCCGATTTTGAGGGTGCCCCGCGAGGCGGCAATTAGGGCTGCGGCGGTCAGGGCGATGTGATCCATGGGGATTGCATCGGGGTTTTTCCCCGTCCCGAACCGCTTCAGCACCGACCCCTCCGCGAGCGTATTGAGGGCGGCGACTATGACAGTAGGGGCGCCGGGGTGGAGCGGCGACATGGTCGGGCCGTCCGCCTTCATGGTCGTGCCGCCGAGCCGAGACATCTTGTTCCTGTCGGTGTTTGGTCCGATCCCGGTAGGGTTTCCTGGCTTGTCGTCCGCATTTCCGCTAGGATTAGCCATGACAGCAGCGGGCGTCGTCCCCTCCGGGCAGGACACACCCAGCATGACCGCTCCAGCAGCCGCCACGACGGCCTGATCCGCCGCTGCTTCACCAACAGCTCCGGCGATTAGGTCGTCCACTGCTCCGCTGCAGGTAAGGGTTTTCTTTTCCCCATCTGTTCTTGTTTCTTCTGTACAAATTGATATGTTTTCTTGATAGAATGTGTTACATACGAATGCTGGCATTGTAGATTACCATCTGTACATAGCACAAAGCTTGTTATGTAGCTTCATATGTTACCCTTATGCAAATGCTTGGTGTGTATGTTGGTATGTTGCTTGATATGTGACCATTGTGCAAGGAAAGCTTCTGTAGATCAAATTTTGCATGTGTAGATGCATGTCACTGCCATTATGCATTTTTACATGCTTGGCACTACCATTATGCATGTGTAGATGAATGTCACTACCATTTTGCATCTGTAGATGCTTGGTAGCACCATTATGCATATGTAGATGAATGTCACTGCTATTTTGCTTGTCTAGATGCTTGAAAGCACCATTATGCATGTGTAGATAAATGTCACTGCCATTTTTCTTTTGTAGATTCTTGGTAGCACTATTATGCATGTGTAGATGAATGTCACTGCCATTTTGCTTGTGAAGATGCTTGACAGCACCATTATTCTTGTGTAGATGAATGTCGCTGCCATTTTGCTTGTCTAGATGCTTGGCAACACCATTATGCATGTCTAGATGAAGGTCGTTGCTATTTTACTTCTCTACATGATGAATACCACTACCTTTATGCATGTGTAGATGAAGCAAGTGCAATGTACCAATCTCTGTACAACTCTCATTGATCTATTTGATTTGCATAATGCATTTGCTACTGTTTTCTGATCAGTTCTGATCAGAAAGATACCCAAGTAGGACTGGGACACCTTGTGCAGGAACACAGTTCCTCCTATGCATGGGTACGAGGACTTCATCCAAGACCTCCCTCCCTCAACAACTAGACCAGCCCTCAACAGCTTGCTGGCAGAAGTGCAGACGAGGAAGAAGAAGGAACGTCAGGGCCGCAAGCCTCGCCTTGGTCACCGCAAAAAAACGACATCCCGCATCACTCTACGTCCAGATCAAGGCCATAAACCTGACTACACTCCAGCTCCTGGAAAGCATGAAGGCGGTAGTGCTAAAGCAGCTGAAGATTAGGCAACAGGTCTGCACTCTCCCCCTGAAGACCTCCTCCTTCTATGAGTACGGTGTGTAGCTGCAGATGTTCGAGCGGTAGATGTACTTCATGAAGGGCTGGAGTGAGTTTGCATCGAAGATCAAGCTTTGGGTTGGTGACGTCCTCTCCTTCAAGTACATCAACAAGCAGAAGGACATCAAGGTGACTCTCTTCAGGGCTTTCAACGACACGGAGGAGTTGATCACCTGCGATAAGCTCATCTGATCATCTATCTGTTGTTAATTGTATATATATAGTCTAGTTTTTCTGGTGGATGCAATGTCAAACCCCTGTCTTTTAGGTCAGGGGTGTGTACCCCTGATGTAAAAAACCTATCAAGTGCCATGGGATGCACTGACTATGAACTAACCTGGTTAGTCTAGTTTCTATGATGTGTTCTTATGTGCTCTATTCATGAATGTGTGCTGTATTGATGTGCTGTGGTAAGATCACCACATTTGAATGTGGTGAGTGTATCAACATGTATATGCAAAGAGGAGGAATCATGCTAGGCGCCAAACACCTTTTTTGTCTCTGCTAGAAAAAATAGGCAACCAAAAAGGATACAATAGCACCTAAAAGATGCGATCCAGACTACCAAACGGGCTGTAGAAGCTGGCCCAGCGCTCGTTCATAACAAGTAGTGTCATGGCCAGCACTACCAGGCTGAGCTGAAAATCAGCTGCAGACTACCAAACAGGCCCACGGCTACTCGACGGCCTGCATGTCTCGCCTCACCAATTGCATCGTTCAGAATAGTCAACCATCGCCGGTACCTTCTTTTGAAATTCAGAGCCACGTACAACGTGTACTATACTACTCTGTAGTACCTTCTTTAGAAATTCAAAGTAGTACTATACCAGCAGTATTTGATTACTTATCAGGAGCTTCAGCTTCCTGGACAGGCCAAGTACACGAAACTATGCCCCGGCGAAAAATGAGATGGCCACCACGGTTGGTATTAAAGTATAATCCAAATTCTATTAAGAAGACTAACTTCTGACGGAACGAAGCGAGACCCATCGTCTGTTGTTCAAGGTAAATTAAAGGTATGCAAGAATAGCACTCATGATAATCCTGCTGATATGATGACTAAACCTGTTCATGTTGCTAAGTTTGAGTATTTGCTTTGTTTGTTCAAGGAGATGATTACTATTGATGCTACAAGAAAAAAAATTGTCTCTCTTTATTGGAGAGGTTTTTCCACGGTAAATTTGTGTCTCCTTGCTGTGATTTTGTTTTTGGTTCATCATTATTTACTTGTCGCAAAGCTAACAGTTGGCACGAGCTAGGAAACACAACCCCGTGGATTAATTATATGTCGATTTTTTTAAAACGAAAACAAACAAAAACTAAACTAAACACTTAATGTACTAAATTTGTTTCACATAGGTTGATTTCCATGAAGCGCTTCTAATTTCGGCTGTTCGGTTCAGCCATGATGGTGATCACTTGAGTTTCGGAAGTGGGATTCCCACTCCAAAGTAGTTCGATTTCAATGTGATGATCCCATCATCATATTTCTTGACCTTATTTTTCCTGCAAAATTGAACAAAAAAAGGTTCTCGCGAGGGTAGTTCAAATCTCACATTCCCTTTAAGAAGATTAATTAAGGACTTAACAATTCTTAAAAACAGTCTACCAATAATTATAGGTGCTATATGATGTTCAGGCATGTCAACTATGATAAGATCAATAAATGTTAGGCATCGTTTAATTTGCATAACAATGTTCTCTTTGATACTCACAACTTGTTTAAAGGTGAAATCCGTTAGATGAAATTTGAGTTCAATTATTTCATATGAACCAAGGTTAAACCTATCGAATAAACTTTTAGCAATAGTTGAAACGCTTGTACTAAGATTACAAAGTAAAACTATCTTATTACTCCTACATGAATCTTAATAGTAGGTTCAAATATATCTTCTAACCGGAGATGCTTAAAATGACCAAGAAAAGATTTCAGGGTCCCTATTTTGTTGAGATTGTTATTCTAACCTGCTGGAACATTTGGAAACAAAGAAATGACAAGATTTTCAAGGGATTGAGACCAACATTTAGAGGATGGAAAGCATGATTCATTTATGATGTTTCCCTTCTCAAACATAGAGTTAGGCATGTTACAGTAACAAGTTTATCATCATGGATTGACAATATCTTATAATTTCATAGCTTAGTTTTTGTTTTTCCTTTTTAGCCTAGATTCCTCCCCATAATCCTGTATTGGTTCACAAAGTCTATTTCCATGATGAGACTACCCGGCATTGAGCCCTGCGCGTCCTATTTTGGGCTTGTCTCTAAACAAACATACTCCCTTCGTCTAGAAATAACTGACTTGGGCTTGTCTAGATTTAATTGTATCTAGACATATTTTAGTGTATATATACATTTAAATCTAGAAAAAACTCAAGTCTGGATGGAGAGTAAGTAGGATGATGCATTTGGAATTTCCTGCGATAGAGTAGAGCCCACATCAAATATCACGGGAAAGAAAAAGACAGATCGGATACATTATGCTACCCTTCGAGAAAACAGAAGTCCAATTAAATTAACCATCGGTACAGTGATCTGTAAACTACACAAAGACATAGTTGTACATCTGTTGAGGAGGAGTGATTACCTGGCGTGAGCAATTGATATTATTTCTCTGGACCCGGACCTGGACGATTGCATCGCTAGAAACAATAGACAATAGTGCTGCTGTTGGTAGTACTATTTCTACAGCAAAGAAGGGCATTACTGGTACCAGCAGTCACGCAAAGAATTTGTCCCGCAGGAGGTGTCTGTATCGTGGTGCCATCTAGTCCTCCACCTGGAAGAGTAGACCCTAGGAAAGAGGCAAGAGCAACAACGGAGATAAAGAGGGAGCGGCGGCAGCCCGAGGGCTTGTTTCGGTAGGAGGGAACCTAGCCTTTTCTCAGGGAAATAAATCCACTAGTAGAGAGGGAGGGAAATAAATCCTAGGAAGGTGGGGAATAAAATCCCGGTGATTTAAACTGTTTTCGCGGATTCCCGGTCGGGATTTGATTCCCCGGGATAGTACATCCAAACAAGGCCCTGAGGGTTCGTTTGGATGCGAGGGATCCCCAGTGGATCCGCTTGTTTCCCCGGGCCGAGTAAGCCGCGGGCCGGATATCCGCCGGGTGATCCTACCTGATCGTTTGGCTGTCCAGGAGCGGAGGAAAATCGGGCCTCTCCACGCCCTTCCTCGGGATATCTCGCCACTGGTCAGGAGGTCGGGGAGGAAACCCGCGCATGACAGGGTGACGAGCGACACTAGGTTCGACTCGCCAGCGCCGCCACACCGCAGTAGGCCGCCGCTTCCAGTCCCTTTGTTGACCATCCGCCTCCTCTGTCCCCCGCACCCCTGCCCTCCTCCCACATAGTCTCCAGTCGGATCCCATCGTCCTCGTCTGCCTCTGCTAGCTCCCGTCCGTGCCCGCAAGGTCGACGCCGCCAAGAACCTTCGAGCCAGCCTCGACACTGCTGGCAGACGCCCTCTGAGGACGACCTCGACTCCTCCCGCTCCTCCCCAACCAACGTCCGGCAAGGTGAGCCTCCCATGATTTTCCTGAAGTTCCCTCAGATCTGGGCTACTACGGTTCACATTCTGACAAAGGAGCAGGGGTGGCAGCTGCTGGCTGTGTGGGAGGACACAACGGGAGGCAATTCATGTCCATGTTTCATTCAGGATTGATCTCTGGTAGGAATACTTCTTGTAATCTAACTGAATTTCGTACTCCCTTCGATCCAAATTAATGTTTTCAGATTTGTCTAGATTCAGATGTATCTGAGAACATTAATTTGGATCGGAGGGAGTATATAGTTGTGCCCGTGTATATAGTTTCTTGCTGATACATTATGTTTTATAGCACTGAAACAATTGAGAATTGTTTCTAGGTACAAGTTTTATACGAGATTGCCTAAATTAGCATAGAGTACGAGGGTCAGACTGATGTAAAAATTAAATAATATATATCATTTCATGTTGATTTTTCTGGAAATAATGTGTGTAGCATCTACACGGACTTCTCTTGGAAATAATGTGCAACACTTTATGTGTTTTTGTCTGGAAGTAATGTGCATCATCTTTAATCGTTTCTAAAAATAAGCTTATGCCACTGTACAGTCAGCTCACAACTTCCGGTTTCTTGCATGTATTTTATAAGTTGAAAACAGATTCTTAGGTCCAGCTCAAGTTATCCCCGTGTTAACCTATTGATCTTCTCTTCGATGCATGATTCACTATTAGAAGAACTAAGCTAACAAAATTGGTGACCTATTGTTGGCAGTGCCAACAACCCATGTACTTTATCATGCTACTTGTGTGCATCCCTTTTGCTTATACCATGAAGTGTAATTCGATTTCTTTTAATAATTTTGTGTTTTTCAATTGGATAACTTGTTTTTCGTTACAATGCCGTGCTTCCCATTGCAATGTGGGTGTAATACTTAAACTTTTTAAGTAATAGAGCACCTTTTATCGGAAAAAATGCCGTGCTTCCCATTGCAACGCATATGAGTACCCATAGATGGCTTATACTTATACACATAAATGACTTGTAACCATAATTCTAGTTGGTACATGCAGTCATGTTCTTGTTCTTCTGAGCTGATCATGCTGAGATACTTTTTGGTCAGGTTTTCTTTCTTCTCTCAGCATATTTTATTGGTAAGGTAAGTTCGGTAAATGCCAATATGAATAGTGTAATCTTGTCTCTTAAACAATGTTGTTTCATTGGGACATGGGAGTGTTGATTGCTTGGTAATGATGCCGAATTGTTGCTAATCCACATATGAATTTGTTCTAGATGTATACAATTCCTTTTATTTTCCTTTACAGTAGAGTCATTATATTGTCAATACCTTTTGCTTTACAGGTTGTTTAAAGCAAGCCGACGGAACTCTTCATAGGAATTGACTGTGTGAGTTCAAGTAGAGTGACTATGTTCCAACAGCAGTTCAGCAACAGTAAATACCATGAGTTAAATACTTTTGCTTGCTGGACTTGGAACTGTAATTAGTATTTCCACTTTTGAAATGTAAATAGCTAGTTTTATCCTTGGTGCTATCCTATCTGTATGACGGCGTAATTACATGTATGATAGATTCTATGCATGTGTTCAGACAATATTTTGTTAATTTCTTACTTTTCTGTATTTTAGTTTTCTCTGGACCCGGGCCTGGACGATTTCATCGCTAGAAACAATTGTGCTGCTGTTGGTAGTACTACTATTTCTCCAACAAAGAAGGGCATTATTGGTACCGGCAGTCACGCAAAGAATTTGTCCCGCAGGAGGTGTGTGCATCGCGGTGCCATCTAGTCCTCCACCGGGAAGAGGCAAGAGAGAGAAACAAGGGAGACGAAGAGGGAGCAGCGGCAGCGAAACAAGGATGGTAAAAGAGACTGTTTTTTTGAAAGAGACTGTTGATTGGAGAACGTGAGTGAGAGATGTGCCCAGGAGGATGTGCCTGGCCGAGGGCCAGATGCGGGCCAGGCGGGCCTGATCTGGGCCTGGCGGGCCGCGGCTGTCCACTATGCCTGCCTTCCCTGGTCGTCGTGGCCGGGGACCAGTGCCTGACCAGGGGGCCTAGTGCTGGTGCCGCCAGTCAGAACCCGGTGGGTTCTGTAGGCGTGACTCGCCGGCATCGCGGAGGCGCCGTGTACACTGTGTGTCTTGCTTTTGCTCCTGTTTGCTTGGGCTATCGGGCCTCCTCGACTGTGTCATGGAACCGGTCAAGGTGGGGTTTGTTGTTGTGGGCTCAGGTGGTGTCCCTCAGACCAACGGTGGTCCGGCAAGTCCGGGTGCGCACAGTGGTGTTGGAGCTGCTCATTGGCGGCAGGGATCGATGGTGGCAGCGGATCCTCCAGTGGACGAAGGAGTAGGGCCTAGTGCTGGGTTGGCATGTACGGCGACACCTTTGCTGCAGTGCGGCGGCGGGGCTTCACGAGCCCTTTCGGGCTCGACTAGGCCAGAGAGGGCCCGGTTTGCCCTGCTGCTACATCCGGACGGCTACCGCCTTCAGGTGGTGGAGGTAGTTCCCTCCCGCGTGTTGAGGTCATGCCGACCCTTGCCGAAGGTTCTTATTTTTCGGTCCTACTGGCCTCACCCCGGGTGTCATGGTGAGACGACGGTGGTGGCTTCAAGACCGTGGTGGCGCGTGCTCGTGGGCGGCGAGTTTGGTGGAGCTATCCGAAGTGTCCGAGAGTGTGGTTTTTTGAGGGGTCGGGAGAAATCCTTGTCATCGCGACACCGATGTGGTGACGCCTGCAGGTGTCGCCGTCCTTCCTGAAGGACGTCGGGTGTATTTCTTCCCCACCTCCCGTTGCGTATTGGGGGAAACCCTAGGACATGTCCGGGCAACATCGTCGTTGTCGTCGCTTTCCTTCTTGAAGGTGCTGCTTGGTACACGATGCTTCAGAGCGCTAGGAGCATGGTGGTACTTCTCTGGAGGGCGCAGCTGTGGTGGGTCATCCTCGTTTTCGTCGAGCCATTGTCGTCGGCTTTGTTTTTTCTTCTTTTTCTTCTTCGGTTTATTTGTCTTTTCTTTTGAGCGTTGTGTTGTCTGGCCCAGCAGCGGTATCTGTCGTGGTTGCTATATTAATATAGCTGGGCGCATGCCTGTTTCGAGGAGGATGCACTAGTGGAAACGAGGCCTTTGGTTGATCCTAGAAATGGGCTTTAACACCGGTTCTTCTACGAACCGGTGTTAAAGGGGAGGGCCTGTACCAGTGTGGCCCGTGCAGCAAAAAGGAGCCCCCCTTTAACACCGGTTCGGTTCGTGGCACGAACCGGTGTTAAAGGCCCCTACACTGAAGGCTTACAGCCCTTCTTACACCGGTTGGCTTGAACCGTGTTAAAGGGGGGCTATATAAGACACCGCAGCCCACACCCCACTCTTCCATTTTTCACTATCTCATTTTGGAGCCTAGCAAGAGGGTGTGAAGTGTGCTAGTTTGTGTTTTTTTCAGATGCACAAGAGGTGTTCGTGAAATGCCCGAGAGCTCAAAATAAGTTTTCTCGTTGCTCTTTCCTTCTACGGCAACTATCCTTTCATGTGTCATTGATGTACTATATATATAAATGGTCATCTCCCTATTATTTTTGATATATACTATATATTAATGCAGATGAACCGCAATGGATGTACGGTTACACCGACTTCCAAGTACATTACGGGCCTCCAAAATTTCATCGTTGTGGCTAATGCAAACCGTGGTCACAATGGTTTTATGTGTTGTCCGTGTGTTCACTGTCAGAACAAGAAAGACTATTCAAATACAGAACCATTCACGCCCACCGCTTGATCCGGTTTCATGCCCGGCTATAATTGTTGGACCAAGCACGGAAAAAGGGTTGTGATAGAAGACAACGAAGAAGAAGAGGATGATGACAACTATCATAATATGTATCCTGAATATGATGATACCGCAACGGGGTAGATAATGAAGATCAAGAAGGCAGCGATGGGCCCTCTGATGACGATCTTGGTCGGGCCATTACTGATGCAAAGGAAGAATGTGAAACTGAAAAGGAGAAGCTGGACAGATGTTAAAGGATCACAAAACATTGTTGTACCCAACTTGCGAAGATGGCCACAAAAATCTAGGTACCACACTGGATTTGCTGCAATGGAAGGCAGAGAACGGTGTGGTGACCAAGCATTTTCAAAGTTGTTGGTAAAATGAAGAATCTTCTTCCAAGAAATAATGAGTTGCCCGACAGACATACCAAGCAAAGAAGGTTGTCGCCTCTAGGATTAGACGTGCGTAAGATACATGCCTATATTAATGATTGCATCCTCTACCGCGGTGAGAAGTACGAGAATTTGGATGCATGCCCGGTATGCACTGCACTGTGGTATAAGATCAGACGAGACGACCCTGGCGATGTTGAGGGTGAGGCCCCTAGGAAGAAGGTTCCCAAGGTTATGTGGTATGCTCCTATAATACCACGGTTAAAAGCGCTCTTCAGAAATAAAGAGCATGCCAAGTTGTTGCGATGGCACATGGAAGACCGTAAGAAAGACGATGTTGAGACACCCCACGATGGGTCACAGTGGAGAAAAGTCGAGCGAGAGTACCGGACTTCACGTGACGCAAGGAACTTAAGGTTTGGTCTAAGTACGATGGCATGAATCCTTTTGGTGAGCGAGAGCTGTAGTCACAAAGACCTGGCCCGTGACTCTATGTATCTATAACCTTCCTCCTTGGTTGTGTATGAAGAGGAAGTTCATTATGATGCCGATGCTCATCCAAGGCCGAGGCAACCCGGCAACGACATTGATGTGTACCTAAGGCCATTAGTTGAAGAACTTTTACAGCTGTGGGCCAAACCAGGTGTACGTATGTGGGATGAGCACAAAGGGAGCCATTTGACCTACGAGCATTGCTTTTCGTAACCATCAATGATTGGCTTGCTCTTAGTAACATTTCAGGCGACAAACAAGGGATACAATGCATTCACACACTGTTTAGATGAGACTGAAAGTGTATATTTGGATAAATGTAAGAAGGTTGTGTACCTAGGGTATCGTCGATTTCTTCCGAACCTGCATCCAGTAAGAAATAAAGGCAAGCATTTCAAACGTCTGGCGTAACCGGAGGAAGCCTCCTCCGTGCGGTGAGGAGGTATTTGGTATGGTCAGGACCTAGAAGTAATCTTTGGAAAAGGTCCCGGCATCTCTCATTCGAATGACGATGCTAGACACGCGCCCATGTGGAAGAAGCAATCTATATTTTGGGACCTACCCTATTGGAAAGTCTTAGAGGTCCGCTCTTCAATCGACGTGATGCACGTGACGAAGAATGTTTGCGTGAACCTGATAGGCTTCCTAGGAGTGTATGGGAAGACAAAGGATACACCGGAAGCACGGCAGGACCAGCAACGTCTGAAAGACCCTGAAGAGCCTATGCATCCTGAGAACGAGAAGGGTAAACGATGCCACTTAACTCCTGCCACCACGCTCTTACTAAAGCGTAGAAGGAAATCTTTTTGAATGCCCGAGCAAGATCAAGGTCCGTCGGCTTCTCGTCGAATATAAAGGAATAATAAATATGGCGAGAAAAAATTCCAAAACCTGAAGTCTCATGATCGCCATGTGATTATGACACAATTGCTTCCGATTGCATTGAGGGGCTTCTACCGAAAATGTTCGAGTACCCATTGTGAAGCTATGTGCATTCCTCAATGCAATATCTCGAAGGTAATCGATCTAGAAAGCCTACCAGGAGTTACTGCATGATGTGGCCCAATGTCTTGTCAGCTTTGAGTTGGTGTTCCCACCATCCTTCTTCAATATTATGACGCATCTCCTGGTTCACCTAGTAGAAGAGATTGCCATTCTCGGTCCTGTATTTCTACACAATATATTCTCCTTTGAGAGGTACATGGGAGTCTTAAAGAAATATGTTCATAACCGTGCTAGGCCAGAAGGAAGCATCTCCAAGGGCTATGTAACATAGGAGGTCATTGAGTTCTGTGTTGATTTTATTCCTGACCTTAAGGCGATTGGTGTTCCAGAATCACGACATGAGGGGAGACTGCGTGGAAAAGGCACCCTAGGATGTAAAGCAGTGATATGTAGGGACGGGCATTCTCTCAATCAAGCACACTACACGGTTTTACAAAGATCTATCTTGGTTGCCCCGGATATCAATGAACACAAGAATTTAATACGCCTCAAACACCGTGGCGGTCGATGAATGGATTATAAGTGAACACATGGCGAGTTTTGGCGGATGGCTGCAAAGACTTCTCACGAATAACACCACTGTTGGGGATCAGCTGTACTTGTTGGCCAGGACACCATCTTCGACTGTATGGCGAGGACACCATCTTCGACTATGGACCTAATTTTAAGGTCCCCTTGTTTCGATGCAAATGGGTCAAGCTAACAGGAAGGGGGGTTGAGGTAGACAAGAAGTACGGAATGACAACGGTGGATCTCAACAATCTTATGAAGGTAGACAAGAACTTAGACGAACCATTCGTCTTAGCCAATGATGTGGCTCAGGTTTTCTATGTGAAGGACATGTCTACCAAACCGAAAAAAAGAAAAAATAAGCAAACAGATACATCACACGATGAGCCAAAGCGTCACATAGTTCTTTCAGGGAAAAGAAAAATCGTGGGAGTGGAGGACAAGATAGACATATCAGAAGATTATAATAAGTTTGATGAAATTCCGCCCTTCAGAGTGAAGACTGACCCAACCATCATGTTAAACGGTGTTGATACTCCATGGTTACGGCCGACGCGATCATAAGATTGACTATATGTATTAATTGAGCCATTTTTGGCACACATATGTATCTCAACATGGAAATCAGTGTCATATTTCTTCTGTTAACAGTATATGTATTAAATGAGCCATTTTTCTTCCTTCTATTTCTTCCCTCCATTTTTTTCCCGCCATTTTTCTTCCCGCCATTTTTTCCCGCCATTTTTCTTTAAGACTCAGGAAGAGGGTTCCTGCCAAGGTGATGTGGTATGCTCCTATAATACCACGGTTGAAATATTTGTTCAGAAATAAAGAGCATGCCAAGTTGTTGCGATGGCACATGGAAGACCGTAAGAAAGACGGGATGTTGAGGCACCCTACTGATGGTCGGCAATGGAGAAAAATCGAGAGAGACTTCCCGGACTTTGATGGTGACGCAAGGAACTTATGGTTTGGTCTAAGTACCGATGGCATGAATCCTTTTGCGGAGCAGAACTGCAGTCACAGCACCTGGCCCGTGACTCTATGTATCTACAACCTTCCTCCTTGGTTGTGCATGAAGCGGAAGTTCATTATCATGCGGTGCTCATCCAAGGCCCAAGCAACCCAAGCGACATTGTGGGCCAACAGATGGGGGGGCTTATCTGGGGGAGGCTTATTTGGGAGGGCCTTATCTGGGGAGTGGCTAACCTTTAGTACCGGTTTGTGGGTGCAACCGGGACTAAAGGTGGTTTTTGTGTCATCTAACAAAACTGTCGGTGGGATAAGGACGCAGGGTAACCTTAGTACCGGGTGGGGCTCAAACCGACTAAAGCTGTTGGTAGGATAAGGACGCTGGGTGGACTACACTGCCGATGTAGCACACGCCTACTGGAGGAAGAAGACAAAGTAGAAGCGGCGCCGTGCCTATAAAAGGAGCATCGATACGCCATGGCAAGCAACTCAACAAGCCAACATGGATGGAGAGTTTCATCCCCATGGATAGAGGAAAGGGTTGGGAAATCTCCCATGGCGGAACTTCTCGAAGATGCCCTTGGTGCACACGCCCTATGGCATCTTCGGAAGTTCCGCCTCGGAAAATATTTTCCTGCTAGCCCGTGAAAAACTACATCTTCGCCTCCCTGGGGTTAGAGGTATGGTGGAAGCCAATGGGATAGAGTGGAGATCATGCAGATATGAGTGTAGATGCTATGGCAACGACAAGCCAACATGGATGGAGAGTTTCATCCCCATGGATGGAGGAAATATTTTCCGCCATTTTTCTTCCCCATTTTTTCCCGCCATTTTTCTTCCCGCCATTTTCTTCCTTGATTCTTCCAGTTCTTCACTATATATATATATGTAGGGTTGGCCTCCATTGTCATTGCACATCTCTAGACTCATATCTGCAACCTCATCACTCTTTCCCATGGCTTCCACCATAGCACTAACCCCCAGGGAGGCGGAGGCGCTGGCGCCGAACTACCCGCCCGGGCTTGTGTCCCCTGTCGGCTAGATGCTGAGCGTCGAGGCGTCTGCCTCCTCCTGTCCCTCTAGGTGTGGCGCGCCGGATGGCCATCACGAACCAGTACTACTTCGAGCTCACGTCGGAGCAGCGGAGGAATCCCAGATGGCATCCCGACTATTTCCCTACTTGGGAAGCCTTCTTCGTGGATCGGCGTGAGAGGGCGCTCGCCAGGCACGAGGAGGATGGCCCACCTCCTCCGAACTTCAACGAGGCCGGCCGTCGGCTATGGTGGCGCGGTCGGACTCTCCAGAGCGTCATGGCCTATGACATTGCCGCCGACTCTAACCCCCGTCTGCACTACCCTCAAGTCCAGCCCACGCGTACTCAGCCTTCAAGGTTCAATTACGGCGACCCCGACGATGACAGCGATGACGGCGGCGGTGAGTACGACAACTACAGTGGCGGGTATTACAGGTGTAGGCAGGAGCATGACTGAATCATTCCAACATTCTGAAACAAGTTCGGCCGATTATTACTTAATCTGGCCATGTATCTTAATTTTCAGTTCTTTTATGTATCTTAATTTTAAGTCGTGCTTTATGTAACTTACTATTAGTTGCATTCTGTATTTTAATTCTAGTTCTATCTCCTTCACAAAATGACCTATCTCATTCGAGGTTTCTTGGCTTTCGGGTCAAATGACCAACGTTATGGCTAGAATCAAGGCATAGTTTGTGATAATAAGGCCATATTATGCATACATGTGCATCATGGCATGGCAAACAATGTTGCAAGAGCAAGTTTTCCTTTTTATCACACCAAAAAGGCATTTTCCATTTTCCGAGCATAAAAAACGGACGGTTTTGTGAAGCAACCACCAAACGGCTAATTCAAAAAACCATCACCACATTTTACAAAAATACTAGACCACCTTATATGGACAATGTACCAACAGGGGGATCTGAAACCTTTTCGTCCACCTCTGGTGAAAAAGACAAATTCCTGCCGAATCGGCAGGAAGTGGGTCAGATATGAACTACAGGTACATGATACGATCCTCATGATTTTTTACAAAAATAATTTAAATATCCAATCAATTCAAGTGTATACAAAAGATGCGGCATTTAAATATCCAATCAATTCAAAAATGTTAATACAAAATAAAATATGATTTGCTCTAATAAAATAGGGTTAGATTCCTTTTTAGATGCTTAATATTTCTTATGTTCAAAGTTTTAGGATTTGACAATTTATTTTTGTTTGAATTGAATAATCAAAATTTATATGTAAGTGTTTTAATCATTTTGAAAAAATTCATCTAAAGTAAATATAAAATGTTTTTACATGAATGGATAGATATTATTTTTCTGAAAATTATGATATATTATTCATATTTTTTTGAGTTGAAATGAATAAGATTAAATTCATATCCTATTTTTTGAATTATAAATGCCCCCACCCCATTAATGCATGAAATAAATGTCCCCCCTTTAACACCGGTTGCAGCCACGAACCGGTGTTAAAGAAAGCGATTTATTTCGTTGCTTCACACTTTCTTTAACACCGGTTCGTGGTGGAACCGTGTTAAAGGGAGGGGCGCTGAACGAATCCTCTCCTTAACACCGGTTCCAGCCATGAACCGGTGTTAAAGGGGGGGGGGGGTTATAACACGCGCGCCACCCCCTTACCTTCTTCCCCACCAGATCGATCCGGCGTCGTGTGCCCCGCCACCGCCTCTAACCACACACTCACAAGACGTCAAGCGCCGCGCCTTGCATGAGAGGCTCGCCCGCGCTGTGGGAAGGCTCGCCGCCTGCCACGCTGTCTGTCACGTCTTTTCTCACCACATTGCCCATGCCGCCTTCCTTCAGTGAGGTCATGATTAGTTAGTATAGGTTAATTAGCTATATTAGTATTAGGTTAATTATAGCTACTATTATTAGGCTAAGTATTAGGGTTAGAATTAGAATTAGTATATAGGTTAATTAGCTAGTATTAGTATTAGGTTAATTTGCAAGTATTAGTATTAGGTTAATTAGCTAGTATTATTAGGCTAAGTATTAGGGTTAGAATTACATTTAGTATATAGGTTAATTAGCTAGTACTAGTATTAGGTTAATTAGCTAGTATTAGTATTAGGTTAAGTATTAGGGTTAGAATTAGAATTAGTATATAGGTTAAGTATTAGGGTTAGAATTAGTATTAGTATTAATTATTAGGCTAATTTAGAGTTAGAATTAGGGGTATTGGTTAAGTATTAGGGGTGTTGGTTAAGTATTAGGCATATGATTGGTTAAGTATTAGGGGTATTGGTTAAGTATTAGGGTTAGAATTAGAATTAGTATTAGTATTATTAGGCTAATTTAGAGTTAGAATTAGAATTAGTATTAGTTGTTAGTATTAGTATTAGTTAGATAAATACCGTGTTATTGTTATTAGTGATAGGTTTAGGGTTATTATTATTAGGGCAATATATACTTAGTGATTTAGTTACTGTTTATGTTTTATGATTGTTTATTGCTATTATTTAGTTATGTCAGTCCATCTCGTCCGAGCCTCGGACTCTGTCGGGATGTCCGAGTCCTGGCTCATGGGTTGGCACTGGAGGTGCTACCTGCCGGGACTCGTACCTTGGTGAGGAATCCGGATATAATCGCTCGACCCGAGCTTCTTTGGTGGCGTCCACGAGGTCCAGAGGCGGTCGAGGGAGCCAGCCCCCGAGGAGGTGGTACGTCGTCGTATTAGGGAGGAGGACGAGCATGTACGGCGATACATGTATCTTTTGGAGACTAGGTTCTCCAATATCTGGCAGCTTCACGGATCTCACCCGAGCTATTCTCCGGTGATGGTTCCTCTTCTGTGGCTGCAGAGCTCCCGTAGCATAGAACGCGGCAGCCGTGTTCACTAGTTTATCTTAATAATGTACTTTATCTTATACTTTATCCTATAATGCACCCGAGCTATTCTCCGGTGATGTATTAATAATGTACTTTATATTATACTTTTTCCTATAATGCACCCGAGCTATTCTCCGGTGATGTATTAATAATGTACTTTATCTTATACTTTATCCTATAATGCACCCGAGCTATTCTCCGGTGATGTATTAATAATGTACTTTATCTTATGTACTTTATCCTATTTGTGTATTTTTGTATGAATAATATGTATATTTGTGTATGAATCCAAGTCCACTTGAATATTTACTCTCTTACTCTAGATAATATTATTGTTTTAGAAACTATGGATCCACTTAGTAGAAACCTTGAAGAAGAAGAAATAATGGAGAACATTATCGATGAGGACACCTCACAATATCTAGACTTAGAGGGACATGATGACAACTCAAGTAGTCATGGAGAAGATGAAGACTCCGGTGAACGCAATTTAGTGATTACAAAGTCCGGCGAGATATATGCATTGATTAAGCCTCTGCTGACTTCCACCAACAATCTTCTTCTACATGTATTAATTAACGCTTCTTTCTTCTTTTAGCCCTCTGGATCGACCAGCCAGCAACCATCTTCTTTCTGAAAAGAGCAAGCGAGGCGAGCCATCAGTTGAAAGATCGTGCAAAGTTCACGATCAAGCGATCGTGTTGATGGCAGGCCGATGGAGCCCAAGAATGTCGCAGACAAATTTGTACGTCAGGCTGGAGTTGTTGTTAGGGACCAAATCCCAATCACAATTGAATATTGGAATAAGCCAAAGAATGGCGACGGTACCTTTGTCGATGAAAGATCCAAAGAAACACTTTGAAATTCGCTGTTGGTAAATTTCACCCTTCCGCCAGAGGAGGATGAAAACAAACCGGTTATAAAGGAAAAGGTCAAAGAGTGGACTCTAAAGAAGATGGCTGACGCTTCCAAGAATCGGAAGACAAAATTGAACAAATTTGTCAAAGCTCGCAAGACTCCAGATTTCAAAGACGCATATTATGCGAAGATAAGTCCTCACTGGCGCGAATTTGTGGCATACAAGGAAGGTGCTATAGCTACAAAGAGGTCAGAAACCAATACGCTAAATGCCCAGAAGAAGGAATATCACCAGAGGACAGGGTCAGGTGGCTACATATCTCAGAGGCCTAAGTGGGAGGAAGCTGAGAATGCCCTGACGAGAGGGATCACACCCTGACACATGGGTGGGACCTACGTGCAAAGACTTGGTTCTCTGAATCGGGCAAGGTTGGACCCGAAACAGAATTGTGTATCTTCCCAACCCTCCTTGCCAAACCCGTCCTTTGAACTCATCATCACGGCATACGAGGAAACAGCCGCCAGGACCTTCCATCCCGACAGAGAGAATGACCAGCTCACACGCGCCATCGATAAAAAGAACACCCTGGACATGCACGAGGCACAGGGGGTATGACGTGGAAGGATGGGTTTGCCGAGTGGAGCGACTCTTACAGATGGCACGGCAGAAAAGAAAAAGAGCGTACAGAGCGGATGACACAGATAGAACATGCACTTGTGGCTGAAGGCGCAAGTGAATGCACAACAGAGCCATCAAGCTACCGCCCATCTCAGCACGAAGAGCCTGCATTGGAAGCTGCCGGCCGATCATGGCGGAAAAAGCAGCGTGGCTTCCACGGAGAACATGCAGCCCACGCTTGAAATGGCGGGTCCTCGATACCCCGTGGATGAGATCACGGAGAGCGAACACGCTGAGCTGCATGTGAGATTAATGGGCTTATCCATTAAGGTGGTATCGGCTATGCCTTACCTCCCTGTAGCTGGTGGAACTTACCACACGACCGATTCCAGATGGCTATGCTATTGTCGGGTGGATGAGGTTGTGAAGGAATATGAGGAAGCACAACTTGACCATGCTACGGTGAAGGGAAACTCAACTCAAATTTGCAGTGAAAACAACCATTCTTTGGAAGAAGGAACACATCGTGCTTCCAAATTGGAGGCCACTGCACCCCGCCGTCTCCATGCATGTCGTGATCTGAGCTGCTTCAGCCATCTCCTCTGCTGACAGCCATCTCGGCGCTTCAGCCATCTCCTGTGGCAGCCATCTCTCCTGCCGTCACCATCTCCTGTGCGCCAGCCATCTCCGGCCACCAGCCATCTCTGCCGTCAGCCATCTCCTCAACGTAAGCGGAAGAGCACCACGAAGAGCATCACTAGCACTGCCAGAAGAGTTCAAAAACTACGCCCCGCAGCCTTCCGCCAAGCCATTGCCGGTTTACCGTGGAATCGCAGCACGAGGAGACCAATAGGATCTCGGAAGAAGAGGTCAAGAAATTCTTTGCACCTAGACGGGCCAAGCCAAAGGAGAAAATAGATCCCGGTGGTGGAGAAGTTTTACAAAAATCTTTGAAACCTGAAACCCCACTTGTGCGGACTCTGACGCCAGATTTTGAAGACGGATGCAAGGCGCCGTAGGGAGAATGAAAGTAGCAGTCGTGTGGCACCCCAGAAAACAGTTCCCATGCTCGGAGAGCAGGAAAACCAATCATGCGCCCCGCTCCAAGTGTTCGACACACGGGACGCTCCTCCCGTAAATGATTACGAGGCAGAGCTACAAAGAAAGGCCAATGAGATGGGGATGACTTACATTGCATACTTGAACATCATGGGAGACAACTTGCCCAAATGCGATGCCAACCCCATACAGCCATGGAAGTATGGGAAGAATCTCGTCAAGAAAGAGGAGCTCAAGAATCTACCAACAAAGATGCGAAGATTGCACAAGTGGTACCTTGATTTCTGCAAGACGAGAAAGGAAGAATGGATCACGGCGCATATAAGAGATGAGATTTTCTTGTGCAGAGACGACGAGATCGACTTCAACATTGAAGACTTGCATTTTCTATTCAATCAGAAGGAACTCGACAAAGCTGCCATCAGCCTTTATTGTGTGTAAGTACTATTTCTGTATTTTCTATGTCATCTCATTCACTTCATTAATTGCATGTATATATATATGCTCACCATATATGTGTATATACTATTATGCAGGAAAAAGGTTATGGAATGCATGAAAGGAGGACCTTTTGACATTGGGTTCGTTGACCCAAATAGAGTTCATAAAGAAGTGGTAAGAACCAAACCCGGGCAAACAGAAGATTTATTGCTAAGGTCTTTACTGAGACAACAAACCAAAAGGAAAATACTATTGCCTTACAACTTCTCGTGAGTACTGTTACCCTCTCTTGTACACATTCTGTTTCGGCTTACTCGATGTTAAGTGTAACTGATGATGAGTTATGCGTGCGTAGGTTCCAGTTTATTCTGCTAGTCATTCAACCTGACTCAGGAAAAGTCCTTGTCATGGACTCGTTACGAAAAGAAAAAGAGCGATGGGCAGACTTTAGAGAGATGCTCCAGAGGTAATTTCAATCATATTATCGCACTAGATCGGCAACTTTCATGACAACAAGTTATTAATTACTCCTTTATCCATTTTCTTTGCCGGACAGAGTTTGGAAAAGGTTCACGGGCAGGGCCGTGGGTGAATGGTTAGAAGAACTAAAATTTGTAGACCAAAATATAAGTAATACTAGCTAGCTAGGTCTGCGTATCTCTTTGATTCTGCTTCCAATTCCATTATATCATGCTTTACTGATTATTATTTTGATTGAACTCTCTATTCTCGTAAAGTGCGCGCATCAGGGACACGACAATAACTTATGTGGGTACTATGTTTGCGAGTTCATTCGCAACACGATATGTGCGACGGGCCAAGTCGCACTAGAACAACTTAGAGTAAGTAAACAAAGTACACAACATTATTTTATTACCATCAATTGTGTTGAGTTTTATTCTTATATATATATTGACCCCATTCTTCATATATATTCAGATCGAACGGATGCGGGACCAACTCCTACCATTTGACCGCATACGAGTCATTCAAGAGGAATTGGCGGGGTTCATACTTGATGAGGTCGTCACGCCTGGCGGAGAACTCTTTAGATATCCACCAAAATAAACGTTGTATATATGATTGAACGTGTTTGTCTTGTACTTGATGCTTCAACGTTTACGGAGAATACCACACAATGACGATGTTATGTATAATAATAGTTGCTTAATTATTCATGTACTCGTATGTACCGATGACGATGTATGTGTATACCGCTCCCGATCGATTCCCCCTCCCCCTCCCCGCCGCCGCGAAATACGCAGAGCGGGCAGGGTCAGAACTCTGCCGCGGCAGAGATTTAGGCCGTTTTCCTGCCGCGGCAGAGATTTATCTCCTTTTCCTGCCGCGGCACAGAACCTTTAACACCGGTTTGTGTGTTACGAACCGGTGTTAAAGGGGGGGGGGGGTGTGAGCCCTGCGGCAGCCCCACGTGCGCCACCCTTTAACACCGGTTCGTATAAGAACGGCTGTTAAAGGGGGGCCCTCTAACACCGAACCCTCAACAGCGGTTCTACAACCGCTGTTAGAGGGCCCTCCAAACCGGTGTTAGAGGGGGCCGTGTGCACTAGTGATGTGCCTGACCGCGGTGACGTCGGATCGCTCAGGCGGAACTGCGATCCCAATGACGGCGGCTAGGCGAAATTACTGGTGCGGTACCTAGTATCAAATCTGAGGGAGGTAGAGCTTTGCTAATTTGATAGGGTTATATACTAAAAGCAATATAAGGGTATGTTTGATCCACATCGTCTAAATTATTTTTGGTAGTCAGATCTAAAATCATTAGTTGTTACATAATTCCTTAACATGGTGCAACTATGGCTGTCACATTATTATTATGGGCCTTTATTATTTTCTTGAACGGAGGGCCTATATTATAAGGACATGGTCCATATTCAGTAATAAGACATACACGTTACCAAGTTAGCCCATGCAGTTCCAGAAAAAAAAACAGCAGTCCGTGTCAATTGTTAACCGGAAACAACACCAACTCAATCGGTAGATTTTGGTGTATGTGTCAAATACAAATTGGCAGCCCACTAGAGCTTAATGTCTAGAAGAAAAAAAGACATGCACATGTAAAATCAACAAGTCGTGTACTAACTATTTTATAAAAGTGTACATGGAGCCTACTGATTAAAAAAACTAGCCTGGTCAGGATGTCATGCATGGTTTGAACTCATCTATTATAAGGTAAGCTAATAAACACATTGGCACTTATTCTAATTGATTTTACATCCTTATCAATTCTAACCGGCTCTAGGTGCTAAACACAACGATGACCTTCGTACACTATTTGCTGAATCTCATCCAAGTAACATTATGTAATTAGTCCTTTCAATTGTTTTTTGAGGAAAATGGTAATCGTTTCAAAGAACTCAATAGACAACACACAATGATGGACTTCAAATGAAGATATAGTAGGGTGATATAAAAAAAATACTTTGGAATGCAAAATTTAAATATTTACGCAATAACTCTAAATTAATTTTAAACAGCTAAATCAACACTTGGATTTAGGTAGAATATTAAACCCTGGTCTAATAGGTGTAATAGGTGGAGACTAATCTAATTTCCAATCCATAAATAGAAGTGCTAGGCATCCCCGGGACGATGGGGGAACTCCCATAGTCCTCCTTCCGCGCGCTACACGTGTCCCAAAATCACCCCCAAATCCCGCTTTTGCTGCAAGACACCCCGTTTTGCTGCAAATGTTCCCGCTTTTGCTTCCGAAGCAAAAAAAAAGGTTCGTTTCAGAAATAGAACGTCCCGCCGGAGACCTCGCCGGAAACCATGCAGTAAAACAATTATGCTAATAAAGCAAAAACGAATTCGCCGAAGACATCGTCGGAAAAAACTCGCCGGTGACTCTCGCCGAAGACCTTGTAGCAAATAGTTGACACTGTTGTAGCAAAACCACAAGACGGTTGTAGCAACAAACTTCTTCTAATGTAGCAAAACCGAATTCGCCGAAGATATAGTCGCAAAAACATGCTATGTAGCAAAATAGTCTGTCACATGTAGCAATGCCGATAGACGTATGTAGCAAAATTGACCACCACAGGTAGCAAAGAAGCGCAAAAAATGATTCTAGGGTTTCGAGGGACAAGGTCGGGGAGCTTGAGGCCCTTGCTACGGAAGGAGGCGAGCAGGTCGGTGAAATTCATGGTGCGTGCCAGTATCTAGTCCAGCGCCTCCTGCTTCAGCGACACCCGCCCGTCGGAGGAGGGTGCTCGCGGCGGAGGAGGGCAGCCGCGCGGCGGCGGCGCGGAGGTGTGCGGCGGCGCAGCCGCGTGGTGGCGGAGGAGAGGGCTCGCGGCGGAGGCGTGCGGCGTAGGGCTGGAATTATAACTCGGAACTCGCGAGTTAAATGAGGAACTCGCGACTCGGCTCGACTCGGCTTGAACTCGGTGTCTAACGAGTCGAGCCAAGTTTTCGATTTGAGCTCGTTTGTTCACCCAAGCTAAATGAGCTACTCACGAGCTACTCATTTAGCTCGTTAAACTCGTTTAAATACAGAATTTGAAAATTTTCATAGATGAGTACTATACTATGAATGTTTTTTGAACCTGTAATTGTGTAGAGGTACTATATTTTTCATTGATCTTCCTTCGTGTTATTATTGAAGTACTTCAGTGTTCTAGTTCCAAATTAGTAGGATAATTACTAGTTTTTCTTATATATTCTCATGTTCGTAACTTGTAACAAGCTAAATGAGCTACTCGCGAGTTTGCCGAGTCGAGCCGAGTTTTAAATATGAGCTCGTTCTGTAAACGAGTTGAGTCGAGCTAACTCGTTAGTTGAATGAGCTTCAGCGAGTCGAGCCGAGTTGGCTCGGCTCGGCTCGAATTCCAGCGGAGGCGTCTGGAGCTTCTGCGTGCGTGGTGGATCCGGACGATCATCGTCCGGATGATCCCCATCATTTTCCTAAAATTTAACACGTATTGATTGATAAATAACAACAATGTAACATGCCAAGATGTATCAACATGCAAATGAGTTCATTGGCAGGAAAAAATAGACACAAATAGAACGTAAGAAAGTGGTGCCACAAGATCAAAGACTTTTTACTATAACCATTGGTAGTAGGACAAGGAATATAAATCCGACGGCGCCTACCACTCTTTCACTGATCCGGAGGGATAAGGCTAGGGAAGGTCAGCCACCCGTTCCACATCTTGTAAGAAAGAAACGGCGCTGAGCATAATGGCGAGCAATATATAAGGCGACCCTGGCTTGGAAGGGCCTCAACCTCAAGCATAGCCTAGCTAGCTATCTCATCCTCCACTTACCAATATACTTACAACCATGGCCCCCGCCGTGATGGCCTCGTCGGCCACTTCCGTCGCGCCTTTCCAGGGACTCAAGTCCACCGCAGGACTCCCTGTCAGCCGCCGCAGCGCCTCCAGCCTCGGCAACGTCAGCAACGGTGGAAGGATCAGATGCATGCAGGTATGGAAATCTTCAAAGTTCAGTTCACTTACCAGCAAGTGGTGAGCTGAGCGCCAACTGATGTGCGTGTATTGTTTCTGTCAACAATTCAGGTGTGGCCGATTGAGGGCATCAAGAAGTTCGAGACCCTGTCTTACCTGCCACCACTCTCAGAGGAGGCCCTCCTGAAGCAGATCGACTTCTTGATCCGCTCCAAGTGGGTTCCTTGCCTCGAGTTCAGCAAGGTTGGCTTCATCTTCCGCGAGCACGGCAGCACCCCCGGATACTACGACGGCAGGTACTGGACAATGTGGAAGCTGCCCATGTTCGGCTGCACCGACGCCTCACAGGTCATCAAGGAGGTGGAGGAGGTCAAGAAGGAGTACCCTGACGCCTATGTCCGCATCATCGGCTTCGACAACATCCGTCAAGTGCAGTGCGTCAGCTTCATCGCCTTCAAGCCACCGGGTTGCGAGGAGTCCGGAAAGGCATAAGCTGCGCCCGAGCAGGGAATAACAGCATATACATATATACAATTATACCAAGGTTTTACTCATGGCATACGCATGCCATTTCATTTTTTGTTGACGACTCTGCATTCAGGGTTTTACTCATGATTCCATACAATTATGCAAGTACCTATCAACGTAGGTGGAGGATCATGCATATGTCGATTGTACAACTGGCTGCACATACACATATATACAATGCAAAGACGATTGTCTTCTTGTTAATTGATAAAAAAATTCTCTATTTGCGGCTAGGATTCCTTGGTTTCGCCGTTATTCATTGGAGTAAGATTTCTTAGTTTGCCATTAAACTTTCACACGCCGACTTCGTCACTTTCTCGGTTTATGGTCTGTTGGCTCTATGATTGGCTCTACATTCCGTTGGCTCTGTGACTGGCTCTACATTAGATGTTGAGTTGCTAGCTCTGCGTAGACATGGGACTGTGCCATTATGGTTGCTACGGTTAATCTCGATCAATATGGATAATAGTGGTGAGCAAGTTATTAAGGCTGATGTACTGGTGAAGATGAAAGGTTTCGAGCTACGGTTCACTTGCGAGATAACCAATTATGTAGTTGTTCCGGAATTTTTACCTTTCGTTTGGGAAAAGAAACAGTTACCGGGAGTACACTGCTGGGAGCAAACAGCTAGGCGGCCTGGGCTCTACTGTGCGGTCGCACCAGCTTCAGGAGTGAAATGCATCTACAATCCTTGAACTTACTTGTCATGTCTAAAACATTTCTGAAACTTAGGATTTGCATTACTATAGTACTATAGTACTAGAAGTTGCTCTAGATGTCCACCTACGATTCTGTATATGAATCTCGGCTGTATAAAGCTGACATGGCATTGAAGCGGGCCCACTACGGCACACCAGGTTGACCCACCACGAGAGAAATGCATTTTCGGTCCTTAAACTTGCCGGCCATGTCTAAAATGGTCCAAAATAAAAAAATCTTTAAATTTCAAAAAATTATATCTTTTATTTTATTTATCCAAAATTTACAATTTATACCTTTGTAGGAACACGGTGAGAGTAGAATAAAATGACACTTAGTTTCCAATTTGTAGTTTATGTTATTCAAATTTTAAATGAGGATTTTGAGTATTTTTTCATATATTTCATTTTATAAATCCTTAAACAAATGATTATTTCTGCAAATGTCAAATAGGAATCATGTGGCACACATACTTTTCCTCTAGAACATTTACTATGTCGCTTGTCAATCGATTAGCTAGACTTGCATCACAATTTTTTCCAATTTGTTCTCCTTTTTCTTTCTCGCGAACGTACATACATGCCGTGCAAGACCATGCAATGCCAAGACGAGACTAATTGACTATTGTCAATATTCTCTAGAGAAGCCGGTTATAAGTCAGTACTGTTTTAGACATCGCTGATAACTTGTATGACTGTAGATGCATTTCGCTCCAACTTCAGGATTCTGGACCATCAGCCAAAGTCCGGTGCCACATTCTTGGCCTGCGCCTAGGCAGTGTGGCTGGGCTTCTGCAGCTGGGCTCCAGCTCCACGTGCCCGGATTGCCGGCAGTTAAAAAACTGTTGGCAATCAAATTTAGAGGAAGAAAAAAGCGCCGCATTAAGTGGTGTCAGAAAAACATTTGCCGGTAGTTTCCAAAAGTGATGGTAAAGTTTCAAAACTGCCAGAAAATTTTTAGAGACAGTGTTGGAAAAGTGACTGCAATTTTCTTTGGAGCCAAATTTTGGCAAACTGCCGCCGAAATACATTGGAGGCAGTTCTGGCAAAGTTTAGGCGAAATATTTTGGAGGCAGTTTTCTGATTTGCCTTTGCTTGGAACTTTCGGCAGACTGCTTCCAAAGTATTTTGTCGGCACTTTTCCAATGTTTATACCTTCGGTAAATAATGCATGCAACAAAATTTTCGGGCTCTGGTACATTCTCAAATAACAAATTCCCCCCGGCCCATTAATCGACACGGAATGTATAGTAATTCAATTATACAAAAACCCCTTCCTAATTATAGTGGTTTTGAAATTAGTTCAGATTCAAATTGGCATTTTCGCGCTGGGGACAACCGCACCCCTCCACGTTGTGGTCTAGGACGTCGCCGGCTACCTTGCTAGACAGGTCTTTACCTCAGTGACAAATTACTTGAAAAAGCATTTAGTTGCTATATTTTTAGAACCAATGCAAAGCATGTTAAAAAGTATAATGTTTCATGCAATATCTGATAGAACATAATCACTATTTGCAAGACCAAAGTATAGCAAATCTAGTCTTTCCTTCACCGTCCATTACTGCAATAACTTGGACATATTGTAGTGAATAAATTGAATAAGTTTTACATATTGTACTTGTACTGGAATGAAAGTGAAGAACAATGTGCGAAGACAGTGCTGCTATCCTAGTACCCTATAGAAAAGCTTATAGCCAACATAAATAGAGCAGAGTCTCACGCACATGTAACTATTGGAAATAATCTTGCGTGACGAACGCCACCAGCAATTTGTATATTGGCGGCATTCAACTACATTAAGACACTACTAATATATTTTTTTAATGAAAATTGTAGCATTTGCTAATTATAGCAGTAATAATATCAGAAATAGAAGGAAATGATATTCACCACATGTTATTTCGCCACAACAAACGGTTCAAAACAAGTACCACAACTAGCAAGTTCATCACAACATGTTCTTAAGAAACATCTCAAAAAAAAATCACTCGGAGTATGAATTCGAATCTGACAGTTGTTGGTTATAATTAAAGATGATATCGATGATGAACATCATCTGAAGGTTCTGGCACAAAGTGTTTCTACTGGTGAGGAGTATGGCTTGTGGAACATATAGATCTATGGCTTTTTTTTTGAAATGGAGGATGCGACCCCCGGCCTCTGCATCGAAAAGATGCATACGGCCTTAGATAGATCTATGGCTTGAAGGAAGTTCTTCCACCCCTCCTTGTTCAAGGCGATGCGGCCATCCGTCACCTTCTTGTACGCAATGTTGCTGACGCCACCTCTAGCTCCAACATGTACTCCAAGCGAGCCTTCTTGAGAAATTTTAAGAGAAAAAATCATCCTCGGCGGTAGTTTCTAATATGCGAAAGTTAGATAGCTTGATGCTAGATAGAGCACCATCAAACGATGTGGATAATAAGAAATGAAGAAAGAATGGTAACTTGGAAAACATACTATATTGTGTAGCTCAATATTTTTCCTTATCAAGCGAGTGACAATTGAAAGCCCGATGAAGGAATTGTCTGGAGGGAAGTTACCGAAGAGCTACAATATAGGTAAACTTGCATCTTTGAGCGATGATAACATCGCCATCGTCCTCGTCCCCACCCTCCTCCTTGCCACCCTCCATGTCGTCACCCTCATTGAAATAAACGATATTGATCCTAAGCCCATGAGTTCTCATTGTAAAATATAGGTACCCATCCACATGTGGCTATTTTGCTGCTACCGGCAAGGTTTTGCCCTTTCTGAAATGAAGCATTTTTTTCTCAAAACCAGAGGAAGAAATGGATGTTTCATTAGAACTTATATGTGCAATCTCACAAAACTACACTTTATGTTATGGTTTGGTTATTTGATAACGTTGCACTACACAATAAATATGCAAAGCCCGCACATGGACATCAAGGATTCCATCCATCGCAGCGACGAGGATCTCACCCTCTGTGGCGGCAGCGGATCTCTTCTTCACCGACGTCGCCTCGACGAATGGCAATGCCAATCTTGACAGCGAGGGAGGGCGATCTAGCGTTCGATCAGATAGGATCCTGTGGTCGCTGCAGTTTCTGGCTCTACGTTCACATGTGGACGGATGGGCTTGGGCAGGCCTGTGGAGCAACGACAGATGGTGGCGGTAGCGGTGGTTGTCTCCTGCTGCGTGCTAGCATAGTGGTGGCGGCATCCGGCCAGGAAGCAGGAGTGGATCTGTCACAGATTCGTCCGGTGGTGAGTTTGAGGTTGCGTGACTAACGTCAAAACCGATCCTCGACTTCGGTCGTGGCGGACGATGACGACGTATCTTGATGTCGTTCCCTTGTTGAAGGAATCGTCGTAGAAGGTTGCATCGCTCTGCTCAGACTGCTTGAGGGGAAACCCTAGATCTGGGTCTACTAGATCGGGCGATGGAGGCGCCTGCGCTATGCTCCCCGCTGGGGGAGCAACTGTTTACTGGAGTGGTTGGTATGGAGGTGGAGCGGTGTCTCATCTATCGCATCAACGACAACCAGTCTCGGTGGCATGGCGCAACAGGGTCACGCTATGTGTTGCATGGTGATCGACACGCGCAGGCTGGTAGCGTTGTATAGCATCATGGAGGCATCGATAGCTGGCCTATCAAAGACTATGGAGATCTTTGCCCTGAAAATTGGACGGTTGTTCAACGGCGGTGACGGCTTCTGTAGCGTGTGCATAGGGTTCTCACTAATGTTAGAGTATTAGGTATATACGGTTGTTATGGTAGTTTAGATAGAGTTAGGATATGTTTACGTACAGTCCTAACTTGACTCGTACTCCAAGATAATCCTCTGTACGCCTATATATACTCGCCCATGAGGCTCAATAATATATCCATCATATTCTGCCAAACTCATACTCTTTTATGGTATCAGACTAATCGGTCCAAATCCTAGCCGTACGCTTCTGCCACGCCGCCCCCAGGGGATCGATCTTCATGATCTCCGCCGGGGGCCGCGCGATCCGTACGTAGGGTTCGTCCGCCGATCCGTGATCAGCTGCCCTGTAAGTCCTTTTTTTACCTGATCTCTTGATCGGTTTTCTTTTTTGATTTACCGATCTTAGATCGGATTGAGTCGCCCACCGCCGTCGTCATCGCCGTGCCTCTACTCCGACCATCGGCATCGAGGATCTACACCACGCCGTCGCTGCCTCCTCATTTATTTGCTGCCTCAGACTGTCATGACCTCGGTGTCAACACCCGGATTTTTAATCCCAAATGCCAGTTATGCCATACATCGCAATCCCAGGATTACCATTTTTGCGAGACATAACAGATTGGATATCACAGTACATCATCCATTACAAACCATAAATAAGATCTTACACAAATAAAGGATCTCATGATCTAGTCTTAGTACAATCAAGTAGCGGAATAAATAGCGTAGCAGTGGGGTCTATCTTCAGAGTCACAAGCAATGATGACGATGAAAGATAGTCCTAGTTATCATAGCTGTCCTGCTGTCCTTCATCTTGGTAATCTCCTTCATAGTCTGGCCACAAGAATAGCCAGGGACAAAAACCATGAGTACTCTTTAAGTACTCACAAACTACCACTAACAAGTAGTATAGTTCTAGTAGGAAAAGCTAACTCTAAGTTTACTTGTAAAGTTAAGTTTGAAACCTAAGCTGAGTTCTGAAACAAAGAAAGATAAAAGAAGTTTGAAAACACCTAAGTGGGAACTTCATTGTCATAGTCACAACTCTGTTGTGGTCAAGTCATGTCACAATTCATTTCATAAGTTGTTTTGAAAACATCTGACAATGGAACAGTATGGCCACTCCAACTGTCCATAACCACGGACGCGGCTATTCGAATAGTTTGACACTCTGCAGAGGCGGTACACTTTCACCACAAGATTCGATACATCTATGAGGGATAACCCTGAATCATCATACTTAGTATGCATATAATCAAACATAACCTTTTCTTTACACACCCTAGTATAAGCACCTCTCCTATGAGCATAGCCTCCCAATCATGACCATCTGTCATCTTGGGCACTGCATAGGTGGACAACATTGAGAGGTAGCCTCAGCTCAAACCTCTCCCGGGAGGGAACTAATACTAATGCATATAAACTTCCGGCTAAGCCTTACCCAATTCAGGTATTGTGGTTGTACGGTAAAATTGGAATGGTATCGCATCCGAACCCAACCATCAGTTTTATAAAAGGGCTAAGGCTCATGCCTCAACATTTTCATCATCATACACCATTTGTGTTTCTCAACACATGTCAAAACATCTCAATAGAATGACTCATCATTCCAAGGTTTTCATAATTCATTTTCACCAAGTACTCCCATCTAAAGTGAATCAAGTTTTGGTTTAGCTCTAAACTACTAAGTTAAGAGTGTTCACTAATGGGGGATGATAGTCTCAATCTCATGCCATAGAATGACATCTAAATATAACTAGATAGGTCAAGTTTTATACTCTTTATGCTACCTTTAAAACAAGTAAAGGACTTTGGTAAGGTAAAGAAAAGTAAAGCTTGGAATTAAGACTTGGAATAGGTATAGGTCCAAAATGGTATAACCAAAGCATGCCTAATGCCTTTTCTTAGGTTATCTAGCTTGCAAGGGCTAGCTTGCATTGTTAATGATGGCTTGCTAGTATAAGACTTGCAAGTGTTAGCTTCCCTTGGGTAGTGCAGTGGTTGAAGTTTTCTTCCTCCTCCTCTTGGTAGAACTCCTCCTCCTCGTAAGCTTGGTCGGTACTATCGTCTATAAATACATACGGAGTACACAATCACTAGACAATACTTAACTAGTCTACTTAGTACACTAAGGCACACATTTGATGATCTAATATCATCACAAGCATCACAAGATTTAATGAACTAGCTTCATTTTTTTAGAAAAGTAATTTCTACTCATTGAAATTAACTAAGATTTAATATTCTCCAATTAAAATATGGGATCATGTGGACACATGTCATCACCACATATTCTAACATATGGGAATGTGATTTAAAGGTTGGATCACATTTTAATAAGTTTAAGTTTAATAATTAATGATTTAAAGTGACTAGAAATGCCTATATAGCATTATTTTGGTAGTAGTCCAAAGTCACTGCAGGTAAACCTTAATATTATTACATATTCAGATAGGTATGGTTAAATGTGATTTTTGAGAGTTGGAATCAACTCAAATGCTATTATGGTTGATTTTATAAAAATGTTTTAATGTGCAAAAGCTTCTGCCTTATTATTTTTACGAGGAGAGATCTCTAACTCTAAATGAATTAAATCCAACAGGCTTGGATAGATCTTTTCTGAAGCTATCCAACAACATTGGAATCACTTAATTTGGTTTAGCAAATCTTCCTGAATTCATTTTTGAACTAAGGGAAATAATTGAGTTTAAACCTAAATAGAAAAATCCTAATTTGAATTAATGGGTTAGCGCGGGAAATGAAATGGGCCGGCCCAGTGACGCTCAGCGGCGCAGAAGGCGGCTGACAGGTTGGTCCTGCTTGTCAGCGACACATAAAACCCGAAACGGTATCGAGCGATCTGGGCCACACGATTATAACGTGGATCAACGGCTCACGATCGTCGTCAATGACGGACTCATCGCTGGCGAGACCAAACCCTAAACGGCCGGTGGGGGTCTACTGGGGACGTACCAGGGCTCCAGCTAGTGCGGCGAGGCGGGCGATCAAACTGGACAGTGACGGGGGACTCAGGCGAGGTAGCGGAAGGGGCTGAGGTGGACAGAATCGACGGTAGCGTCTGCTCCTCTGCAACGGCCTCCTCCGGTGCAATTCCGGCGAACAGCGGCTCGAGTGGCTCCGGCAAGAGAGGGGAAATGCTCATTGGAGAGAGGGGAGTGTGAGAGTGTGAGGAATTCGTGCTGGGGAGGCCTGCTTATATAGGCGCGACGAGGGGGTTGACGGGTATGGGCAGGCGTATCCAGCGAGGGCGGTACATGGGGCTACCGGCTGGGCAAGGTAAGCGGATGGTGGGCGGTTCCCTGCCGGTGCTCTATGGCGTAATGGCGATGCTAGGGGCGGTAGCATTTGGTCGAGGGTTTCCCGCGCTCTGGGAGACAGAGGCGATGCTCGACGGCGATCACGGCAACTGTGGATTGCGCGGCGGTGCACGGTCGTGTGTGGCGGGGTGCTGGGTCGAGGCAGAGCGGCGTGCACGATATGGCGTCAAGGCGCGGTCTACTGCGTGCTAGCGGTGATCGCACTCTGGCGCGCTCTGGCTGCGTGCAGAGAGAAAGGGCGGCGCTGCACTGGTGCTGCGGGGAAGGGGGAGGCTGGTTGGTGGCTTGGTTGGACTCAGGGGGATAGAGGAGAGTAGAGAGGGCCAAGAGGGGGATAGGGGCTTAACTAGGAATAGTGTTAGTTAGGCAGTTTGATCTCTTCCTGCCACCTGTTCGACACAATGACCGCAAGAGAAAAAGTTTTGAATTTTGGGCTGTTTTTTGGTGGATGCTTTCATCTGATGCTTGGTAGGCTGTGGTTGCTAGGATTTGTTAAATGGAAGTCATTTGGGTGGTTTTTGAGAAAATGTGATCTATACATATGAACTACATTCAATTTTCAATTGTCATTTAAATTTAGTGTTTGAAAGTTCTTGGGATGAAACAAAGTGGGCCTTGGCACATCAGTACTTGTACTAGCAAGGGGTGCAAAGAACCATAATTGTTTCTGTTAAGATTTGAGTTCTAGGAATAGCCAAAATAGGCTAGTTAGATAAAATGGCACAAATGACCATTTCCTTATTTTATTCTTTTTGATTTCTTTTTCTTTGGGAAATGCTTGGGAATGATCTAGATGATGTTTAATTCACCTTAGAATCATTTTACAACCAATGGATCACTCAAACATGGCAATTCAAAGCAACTCCTAAATTAAATGCACACACATATGAATGCTTAATCATTTTAAATGGAAAACTTTTTGTTAACCCTAAATTGGGTAGATTTGATCTTGATTAACCTTGGATTAATGTTTTGGCATGTTACAAACCTTCCCCCCTTAAACAAAATCTTGTCCCGAGATTTAAGAAAGAAAACTAGGAACTAAAGAGATCTGGGAACTCCGTCCTAATGTAATCTTCTCGCTCCCAAGTGGCTTCCTCTTCGGTATGGTTGCTCCATTGAATCTTGAGAAACTTGATACTCCTTGTCCTGGTGGTTCTGTAGGCTTCCTCCAAGATACGGATGGGCACTTCACGATACGTCAGGTCCTTGTTGATATCAACAGCTCGATGATCGATATTCTTGAAAACTTCGGTCTTCTCCAGCACTTCTAAGCATTTGCGAAGTAACGAGATATGGAACACATTGTGGATAGCAGACATCTCTTCAGGCAGTTCCAGTTGATAAGATACATCTCCTCGGTGATTCAGAATCTTGAAAGGCCTGATAAATCTGGGGGCTAACTTTCCTTTTAGACTAAAATGTTGGGTTCCCTTCAGTGGTGAAACCTTGAGATACACAAAATCTCTGACATTGAAAGTCAGGTCTCTCCTTCTCTTGTCAGCATAACTCTTCTGTCTGGATTGGGCGATCTTGAGGTGCTCATGGACTTTGTGAACCTTCTCTTCGGCTTCTCTGAGAATGTCAGGTCCAAAAATATGACTCTCTCCTACTTGCGACCAATTCAAAGGGGTGCGACACTTTCTTCCATATAGTAACTCAAATGGTGCCATTTGCAAACTAGCTTGATAACTGTTGTTATATGAGAATTTTGTGAAAGGCAGGCAATCTTCCCATTTTGATCCATACTCTAACACACAAGCTCTCAATATATCTTCTAAGATTTGGTTAACTCTTTCAGTCTGTCCATCAGTTTGCGGGTGATAAGCGGTGCTGAAGTTCAACTTGGTTCCTAATTCTTCCTGGACTTTCTTCCAAAATCTCGAGGTAAATTGAGTTCCTTGATCTGATACTATGGTCTTGGGGGTTCCATGCAGACTAACAATTCTAGCAATATACAGCTCTGCTAGCTTCGAACCCTGGTAAGTTGTCTTGACAGGTATAAAATGAGCTACCTTGGAAAATCTATCAACGATGACCCAGATTGAGTCATTTCCCCTACTGGAAGTAGGCAAACCGGTGATAAAGTCCATTCCGACGGAATCCCATTTCCATTCTGGAATCTGCAATGGTTGCAACAGTCCTGCGGGTCTTTGATGTTTTGCTTTGACTCTTTGACAGATATCACACTTGGCGATGTATCTTCCAATTTCTCTCTTCATTTTGTGCCACCAAAATTGCTCTTTCAAATCTTGATACATCTTCGTTCCTCCGGGGTGGATAGAATAAAGAGTATCATGAGCTTCCTACATGATAACTTGCTTTAGCTCCGAATCTACTGGCACACAGATACGTCCTTTGTACCATAGAACTCCTTCTTCGTCTTCGGTGAATCCAGGTACCTTTCCTATACCAATACAACATTTGATTACGTCGATACTTTCATTTCCCTTATGGGCTTCCTTGATTTGGCTGATCAAAGTGGGTTGAAGTTCAATGCTAGCTAAGAATCCTTTGCTAACTAGTTCAGTTCTGAACTGCTCCAACTCCTCATACAAACTTGGATGCTTCTCCTTGATCATGGTGTTTAGCCTACACGACAATCTGCTAAGAGCATCCGCTACCACATTGGCTTTGCCGGGGTGATAGTGAATGTCAAGGTCATAATCCTTGATTAACTCTATCCATCTCCTTTGCCTCATATTCAGCTCTTTCCGAGTGAAAATATACTTCAAGATTTTGTGATCTGAGTAAATCTCACAGTGATTACCCATCAGATAATGACGCCATGTCTTCAATGCCAAAACTACGGCTGCTAACTCCAGATCATGGGTCGGATAGTTCTGCTCATGCTGCTTTAGTTGTCGAGACAGATAAGCGATGACTTTGCCTTCTTGCATCAATACACATCCGAGACCAATCTTGGATGCATCACAATATACGTCAAACGACTTCTTGATATCTGGCATGATCAATATTGGGGCTGAAATCAATCTCTTCTTCAGTTCTTGGAAACTGGCTTCACATTTGTCGGTCCATTCGAACTTCTTGTCCTTCTTCAACAATTGGGTCATGGGTCTGGAGATGCTGGAGAATCCTTCTATGAACTTGCGGTAATATCCCGCTAATCCATGAAATGCACGGACTTGGGTTTGAGTGGTTGGGGCTTCCCATTCTTCAACATCTTTAATTTTGGCGGGATGAACAGAGACTCCTCCGGCAGACACAATATGTCCTAGGAATCCTACTTCTTTCATCCAGAACTCACACTTGCTGAACTTGGCATACAACCGATGCTCTCTAAGGGTTTCAAGGATGATTCTCAGATGTTGCTCATGCTCTTCTTCTAACTTGGAGTAGATAAGGATATCATCGATAAACACAACGACAAACTTATCCAGGAAATTCATAAATATCTTATTCATGAGATTCATGAAATAAGCAGGGGCGTTGGTTAATCCAAAAGACATAACCGTATACTCGTATAATCCATAACGAGTAGTAAAGGCGGTCTTCGGAATATCTGTTGCACGAATCTTAAGTTGGTGATAACCAGTCCTAAGATCAATCTTTGAGAATACCTGGGCACCAGTCAACTGATCAAATAGATCTTCTATCTTTGGCAAAGGGTACTTGTTTTTGATGGTGACATCATTCAGTTTTCTGTAATCGGTGCACAAACGGTTGCCTCCATCTTTCTTGTCGACGAATAACACTGGTGATCTCCATGGCAATGCGCTTGGTTGAATCAAGCCTGTTGCTAACATGGCATCTAACTGCTTCTTCAGTTCCACTAACTCTGAGGGGTTCATGCTATAGGGTCTCTGGGCTATGGGTCTGGTTCCGGGGATTAGTTCAATAATGAACTCAATATCCCTATCCGGGGGCATACCAGGCAATTCATCTGGGAATACGTCAGGGTATTCACAGACTACTCTAACTTGGTCTATCGTGGGCAGGGCTAGACTCTTGTTGCACTTGAATTGACGGGGCAGGGTTTCAGAGATATGCTATACTGTTACTCCAGAGCTACTGGTCATGGTGATGGCTTTCTTAGCACAGTCTATCAGTCCTTTATGCTTTGACATCCAATCCATTCCTAGTACTACTTCCAAACCTTTGGTTCCAAGTACTATTAGATTAGCATAAAAATCTATTCCATGTATTCTGATAGGCACAACTTTGCAAATTTTTCTAGCTTTTGTAGTTGAACCAGGAATTAGAACTATCATGACATGCTTCAAGTTGGTTGCAGGGTGAATCTTACTAGTGCATGCAAATTCTTCGGTGACAAATGAGTGCGATGCTCCAGAATCAAACAATACTCTTGCTAAAACTTAGTTGATAGAAAACATACCCAGCACTACATTTGGCGCTTCTTGGGCTTCTTTGGCGTTCATGTGGAAGAGACGACCGTTGCGGTTATGAGGGTTCCCTGGGGCGAATCTTCTTCCTGGTTGAACACGATGCTGTTGTTGAGCTAGGGCATTCACATTTGCAGTGGCGGCAATCTTCACTCCACACTCGAAACAAGTGATCTGAGACTTGTCTTTCGCTGCCACGGGCACAACATTGCTTCTAGTTCGGGGTGCAGTGTTGTTATTGTTGTTGGTGGTGTTGTTGCTCTTGGGAGGTGCACGGTTGAAATTGCTGGTGTTGCCGGAGTGATTGTTGTTTCCTCCGGACTTCACATTGCCTCCACTACGGTTGGGGTAGCTTGGCGAGACATTGGGGGTCGGTTGTTTCTTGGTGCATACCCTGCAGACGGGTTGGGACGGTACTTCTGGTGACTGTTGGATCCAGCTTTGTGCATCATACGACGTTTGCGGTTGTCGTTTGCCTGGTTAATCTTCCCTTCCATCTGAATGGCAGAGTCGACTAGCTCTTCGAGATCCTGGAAACGGATGTTGACGAGGACAGTCCGTATCTCATCATGCAGTCCGTTCAAGAATCTCTCCTTCTTCTTGGCCTCCGTGTTGATCTCATCAGGTGCATACCTTGCTAAGGACAGGAATCTGTCATGGTACTCCACTATAGTCATTCTGCCTTGCTTCAACTCTCTGAATTCATCCCTCATTTTGGTGACTAGACCCTGCGACACGTGGGTGCGGCTAAACTTGATTTTGAAGGCTTTCCATGTCATCACTTGAACATGGTTCATTGTGCGGATACTGTTCCACCATGCTCTTGCATCTCCTGCCAGATAGTGGGTGGCAAAAAGAACCTTCTCGTTGGCATCCACTCCAGCTACTTCTAAGTTGTTCTCCATTGTCTGCAACCAGTCATCAGCATCCAGTGGGTTCTTTGAAGTATTAAAGATTGGGGGTGGTATTATGAAAGTTTTTGAGTTTGGATCCATGATGATCCTGATTTCCATGCCCTTGGTTGTTTTGGGCCATCTGGGCGATCTGCTGCAGTGTTGCTAGGTTGGCCTAGCGCTCTGCCCTGCTTGCTTCACGGTCTGCAACCAGCATTTGCATAATCTGCAGCATTGGGTCTTGCGATGAGCTGCTCCCTCCGTGGTTTCCACGAGTCATCTGAAGATTGAGATGGATAAAGGGGTGAGAGGGAAAGTTCTAGGGTTTATGGTTTTGATTTCAAAGCTAAAATTTTGAGTTTGACTCAGGTTTTGCAACTAACTTCTTTTCATTCATTCAAGCAAGCACACGATACAAACACACACACACACCACAACATAAAAGGAAAATAGATGGTTTTAAGAACCATTCTGTAAGCTACGATACAATGGGGCCGATCCATCTCATGCTACGATAGTGCTCTAGTGCATCTACTCATCATCGATGAAGTCGGAGTCATCATCGTCGGTGTAGAAGTCCACGGCATCTTCCTCCAGAAAGTCATCATCATTGCTGAGGTAGGAGTCAATATCCCCTTGGATATCTTCACCTTCCTCTTCTTCCTCCTTTACAGCAATCTGAGCTTCTTGCTCCTTGATGGTCTTCTTGAGGTCGGCCACCTTCTTGCGGAGACGGGCGATGGTGCGATCTTTCTTTGCACGCTGACGGCAAAGAGACTGACGATCCTTGACTAGCTGTGAGAAAGTCTGGGCCTTTTGGGCAGCAATAGCAAGGTTGTGGTTGGCTAGCTCTCTTGCATTGTCCAACTCCTTCTGGCGGTCGTACAGTAGGAAGTCGAGGTTCTCCACTTGGCACTTCAGTATTGGGTGACTTGGCATCTCGAGCGGCATTCCCATGGAATCACGCCTTGCATAGTGAACAAAGCGGGTTCCCTAGATGAGGTTGACACTGAGGGCACACAGACGTGCGAGAGCTTCATGCATTTCCCAACCTTATCCATCTAGCCAGTTGTTCTCTCTCACGGAGAACTGAATCCTCCCAGATACTGGTGCTTCTATCTTGCCCCGAAGATCAGCAGTCACTAGCCATTGTAAATCTCCTCCTGGTGGACCTGGGAGTTGAGCTCCAAGGAATTCGGATGAGGATGCTCCAAGAACTCAGACAGTGCATCCAAATCCCTCTCGAAGATCAGTTGGCCTCCGTTGCCCAACTGGTAGAACTTGCTGTATTGGGCTTCCATCTATAAGAATTTAGGATGAGAAAGTTAGTGAAGTGATCAAGTGTGTCAAAGTTTTATGTAGTAATGTAAGAATTTGGAGGAACATGAATTTTTTTGAAAAAAAGAATTCCCAAGGGTAAGAGAGGAATAATTTTCATAAGTACTCACTTTGGTTTTGAAACTAAGTTTTTGTTTGGACGTCCATTCTAACTAGGGTCTCCTATGGTCAGGATAGCTCTGATACCAACTTGTCAACACCCGGATTTTTAATCCCAGATGCCTGTTATGCCATACATCGCAATCCCAGGATTACCATTTTTGTGAGACATAACAGATTGGATATCACAGTACATCATCCATTACAAACCATAAATAAGGTCTTACACAAATAAAGGATCTCATGATCCAGTCTTAGTACAATCAAGTAGCGGAATAAATAGCATAGGAGTGGGGTCCATCTTTAGAGTCACAGGCAATGCTGATGATGGAAGATAGTCCTAGTTATCATAGCCATCCTGCTGTCCTTCATCTTGGTAATCTCCTTCATAGTCTGGCCACGGGAATAGCCAGGGACAAAAGCCATGAGTACTCTTTAAGTACTCGCAAACTACCACTAACAAGCAGTATAGTTCTAGTAGGAAAAGCTAACTCTAAGTTTACTTGTAAAGTTAAGTTTGAAACCTAAGCTGAGTTCTAAAACAAAGAAAGATAAAAGAAGTTTGAAAACACCTAAGTGGGAACTTCATTGTCATAGTCACAACTCTGTTGTGGTCAAGTCATGTCACAATTCATTTCATAAGTTGTTTTGAAAACATCTGACAACGGAACAGTATGGCCACTCCAACTGTCCATAATCATGACGCCACTATTCGAACAGTTTGACACTCTGCAGAGGTGGTACACTTTCACCACAAGATTCGATACATCTATCAGGGATAACCCTGAATCATCATACTTAGTATGCAGATAATCAAACATAACCTTTCCTTTACACACCCTAGTATAAGCACCTCTCCTATGAGAATGGCCTCCCAATCATGACCATCTGTCATCTTGGGCACTGCATAGGTGGACACCATTGAGAGGTAGCCTCAGCTCAAACTTCTCTCGCGAGGGAACTAATACTAATGCATATAAACTTCCGGCTAAGCCTTACCCAGTTCAGGTATTGTGGTTGTACGGTAAAATTGGAATGGTGTCGCATCCGAACCCAACCATCAGTTTTATAAAAGGGCTAAGGCTCATGCCTCAACATTTTCATCATCATACACCATTTGTGTTTCTCAACACATGTCAAAACATCTCAATAGAATGACTCATCATTCCAAGGTTTTCATAATTCATTTTCACCAAGTACTCCCATTTAAAGTGAATCAAGTTTTGGTTTAGCTCTAAACTACTAAGTTAAGAGTGTTCACTAATGGGGGATGATAATCTCAATCTCATGCCATAGTATGACATCTAAATATAACTAGATAGATCAAGTTTTATACTCTTTATGCTACCTTTAAAACAAGTAAAGGACTTTGGTAAGGTAAAGAAAAGTAAAGCTTGGAATTAAGACTTGGAATAGGTAGAAGTCCAAAATGATATAACCAAAGCATGCCTAATGCATTTTCTTAGGTTATCTAGCTTGCAAGGGTTGATGACCCACAAGTATAGGGGGTGTATCGCAGTATTTTTGACAAGTAAGAGTGTCGAACCCAACAAGGAGCAGAAGGTGCTGGCTAGTGGTATGGATCAGGAATTCTCTGCAAATACTTAGCAAACGGATTTAGGAGTTTTTGATAAAGCAAGTAAACAAAGTACGAGTAAACAAAAGATAGTAGGAATAAATGCAGCAAGTGGCCCAATCCTTTATGCAGCAAAGGACAAGCCGGTTGTATTACTTAAGATGACCAAACGTTCTCGAGGACACATGGGAAGACTGTCAAGTGCGTTCACTTCATATAGTTGATTAATCTTCTTTAGCTTGCTAAGTGTTGTGTGGGTGAACCTGTGCCAATGTACCAACCTTCCTAGGACTAATACATACTTGTGATTATACCCCTTGCAAACATCCGTAAGTACAAGAAAGTAATTAAGGTAGAAACCTAACCACAACTTTAAACTCTAAGACCCTTACGTCCCTTGTGCAATGGTTTCCTAACAGGGGTTCAGGTTTCTGTCACTCCGGCAACCCCTACGATTAGTAGCCAAATACACAATGCATTCCCCTAGGCCCATATAGGTGAAGTGTCATGTAGTCGACGTTCACATGACACCACTAGAAGAAGTACACCACAACTTAAATATCAAACTATTGAATCTCTCTCAACACAACTCCACTACTAACAACATGACTTCTCCCATGTCCTCAAGAACAAAACGAACTACTCACAAGACATCATATGGATCATGATCAGAGATGGAATAATGATGTATAACAATCTGAACATAGACAATAATTCAATGGTTCACTCAATAGCATCAACTACAAAGAGTAATCAACACCAGGAAAGTTTCCCCTATGAACTATGCAAGATTCAACCCAATTGTTACAGCAAAATGGAGATGGTGATGAGGGTGCTGATGGTGGTGTTGATGATGATGATGATGATCCTGATGAAGTCCAGCTTGATGGTGGTGTTAATGGCGACGATCTCCCCTCTCCGGGGAGGAATTCCCCCGGCAGAAATCTGTCTGCCAGAGAGATCTTTCTCTCTCGGTGTTTTACGCTTGAGAGCGCGAAATCTTTCGTGGTCGCTCCCGAGTCTTAGGGTTTCGGGAGGATGATATACTCGGAGGAGTGCTCAGGTGGGCCAGGTGGCCACACCACTGCTGGCGCGGCCTGCCAGCGTCGGGGTGGTGTGGGCCCATCCCATCTCCAGCCCTCTCAGCTTCCTTCATCTTCTACGGAAAAATAGGATTTTCCGTATATTTTCCTGGATTTTCTGATCTTCGCAATTTTGCCTCCAAACAGCACCTTTTCCATCGAATCCACATTGCGGTCCATGCTCCAAAAGTCACCAACCATGCAAAAACAGATGAAATAACATAAGTATCACCTCTCAATACGAAATATATCAATGAATAATAGTGAATTAAGACATAGAATAGTGATGCAAAATGGACGTATCAACTCCCACAAGCTTAGACTTCGCTTCCCCAATGGCGAGCTCAATAAACATGGCCTCAGGTTTATGGAGTGAAGAGTCGATAAAAGAATATGGACAAGAAGCATCACATTCATAAAATACATAGATCATAATAGAAGACAACTCACTATTATATAATTCAACTTGTAATAAGTAAAGGAAACACAATAAAGATACATAAAGTGAATCATAATTGGTAATGGCAAACTTAGCTGTTGGTCGAAGAATAGTTGATAATTTGCTGGAGTTCACAAATAGCTGGTTTTCAATGATAGCTTTCAAAGTAGTAAACATCAAGATAAGAGCAATGTGGAAAACAAGGAACATGAATGAATAAATCATCATATGAATGAATGAAACACAAGAACTCAAAATACTTGTTGAGATAGAAGGGAATAGGTTTACTGACTCAACTACAAAGTAAAAGAAAGGCCCTTCAAAGAGGGAAGCAGGGATTGCAAGTCTCATAAAGAGCTTCCAGAAATTATGATACTTACTAGCTTTCAGCTCTCATTGCTCCTATCATAGGCATCTTTATGTGATTAAGGTTAAAGTGATCAAATATGAGGATATGCATTGACAAGTTGTAAATTGAGAATCGCATGTCCCTTCAATACGAGGGTCGCTCCTCATGCTACTCAAGTTTAGTCACCGGTAAGTTCTTGTCATCGTAAGCATATGTGTATCATAGAGAACCGCCAACGGGGTACCCCTTGCCTGGTGATACGGAAGAATCCCCATATCAAAATGACAAGGCAAGTAGACAACAAGCATCTCAGCAATCTTCTTATTTACCATGGCAATATGGTGCTTTTTTCTCTCTTTCCTCTTTTCATAATCTCTTTTTCTCAATCTCTATCTCTTTTTTTATAAGAAGAATGCTTCATAGATACTCGTTATGGTTACGCTGCAGGTTTCCACCATGTCAGCATGGATTAGACCAGCGGCCCAGGCGTTTCTCTAACACATATGCATAACTCCATGGACTTACAAGCTCCCCTTTCATTTCACACCGACGACATCCATAGACAAAAGAACATGATATCAACTAGGTACAAAGTACCAGTGCAATGTTGAAAGCATTCCCCATGGCAGCATTGTTCTGCTAATTCACAACTTACAAAGCGCAAGCATATACGCAACATAGGTGAGCACAATGGTTCAAGTTTATTAAATGCAAGAAAGTAAAGTGTGCCATCAAGTTCGTGAGAGCTTTAATCACTAATTTTCACATAACAAGTTTAATTTGGAAGGTAGACAAAACAAGGATTTACTTGGAATAGCAATAATGCTACTAGGTAGGTATGGTGGACACAAATGGCAGAGGTTTTGGTTTAAAGGAGGTGGATGCACGAGAAGAATTCCCTCTCAGTGCAGGTTTTTGGCTAGCAAGGCTAGGTAGTAAGTACAAGAGTTGAAGGAAACAACCAAACATACAAGTGATAAAGACAAACATGCAATCTTCCTTGGAAGCACAAAAGATTTTAACTAGAGAATACTAAACTTATGAGCAAATCAAGAAAGAAAGATGAAATTATTTTTCTTTAGAGGTACTTTTATCTTTTCTTTCAACTCTCAAAATAGTGTGCTACTGACCAAGCCAGGTTTGCCAAAACCAATTAAATTAACTCAATGATCCCAAAGTGATACCAATACTAACAACAAGATCAATCATATAACCATGAATTGAAAACTGATATAATCTATGCAAAAGAGTAAATGATAGAACTTCTCATTAATATTCAATAACGGCAACTCACACCAAGGGATACATATCTAACGAGAGAGGGGACACTTCCATAATTCAAACCATACTACATAATAACTCCTCTATTCATGATATGACTCTACTAATAAGGTAAAAAGATAGAAGATAGTGATATGATACCGCGACACTCCCCCAAGCTTGGAACAAACCAAGGGGATGCCAAACCTGATGACGAATTACTCCTTTGGTGGTGGTGGTATCCTCTCGATGAGCTCTTTGATCAATTTCCCCAAGTTCTCAATCTCGAAAGTGAGATTATGAATCAGCTGTGAGTTTTCCTCAATGCGGCTCATCATCATGTCGTGTTGAGAATTCCAGCTCTTGCTATTCTTTCCCCACTCTTCCTCCTTGAAGTCTTCTTTTCCTGCATGGCTAGAACGAGGCAAATCCCAATTGGAGGGTAATTTCCCCTTGGGCATATTCTGGTATTGATGCTCATGGATAAGGGTATGGAAAGGATTCTTGGTGCGTGGAGGAAGTGACTAGGGATCTGAACGGTGATCAGGAGGCTTCCCTCCAATTGACATAGTCCTGGGAGGGTTTGCCACCACTCCAATGCTTGCAATGGTAGTGTCGGTGTGCTTTGCCTCCTCTTCACCTTCACTCTTGATCTCCTTCTCTTGCCCGGGGTCTTGGAGGTCTTCCTCCATAGGCTCCTTCCCTTTATCCTTGGCGGACACCATTGTGCTTCTAGGCTTTCAAGAATAGTTCCTGGCAGAAACAGATTGAAACAAAAACACGACGAAAACACGATATACAAACCTCGGGGGATCTGGGGGGGGTTATATATTACGAAGTTTCATAACAAGAGGAAGGTACTGGGTGAAAACAAGTCGGAGGCGGAGTCCGGGGAGAACTCACCACCTGGTGGCGTGACCAGGGGAGGGCCTGCGCCATAGGGTGGTGCGAGCCACCCTGGCTCCGTTTCCGTCCCTTTTTCACTTTGTAGCTTTCCTTATTGACTACAAACTGCAAAAATATAGTTGGATAGTGTTTTCGTGGAACTTTTCTTACCGGAACTGTTACGTATTTGAAAACAGACTCTGCAGATATCTGAATTTGGTATCTAGTAGATTCTTCCAGAGTCACCACTTGAATAATCAACAGTATCTTCATCTTCATATACTTATTACTTGAGTCATAAAACCCTTCTCTTCCTTATTGCACCATTATCTCCACTTCCTGAAAATTTCTTTCACACAAAACTTCACACAGTTCTCATTAGCAACATTAATATAAGTGAAGTGATAAAACCTTTTGAGTCCAACTTCAACTGAAAACCATCAAAACATAGGCTGCTGTAGCAACTCCTTCCGAAAACCCAAAAAGAATTCAAAAAAGGAAATCGAATAAAGAAGCAAATGCAAGAGTGGCTAAATCTGTCAAAACAGACCAGCAAGTAAAGATCAATTTTTTCGAAACTTTTCTGTTGCTTAAATTAAAAAGTGAAAAACTAACGAAAGTTAAATAACAACCTGGGGCAGAAGCACAAAAAATTACAGCTCAATCCGACATACAGAGATCTCTCACGAATTTTTACGATGAAGCACAAGAATCTGTTTCGGGACAGCAACTTCCCCAAATCTTACTTCTCTTTTATTAGAGGTTGATATTGACACAAAAACCAAACAAAACGGAGCGGTTATTACTGAAGTAATAACTTCCAAGACTCGAAGAAACAAAAACAAACTGAAAGCAAAAACAAATTGGGTTGTCTCCCAAAAAGCTCTTTCTTTATAGCCATTAAGATGGGCATGATAATTTTGGAGATGCTCTCATAGGAATATGAATTGAAGTGAAAGAGAGCATTAAGAAGCAAAAATACACACGCATTTAAGTCTAACCCACTTCCTATGCAAGGGAATTTTGTAAACAAACAAGTTTTTGAAACCAGAGGCTACAAGCATAGGAAGGCAAAAGAAGTGCAACATAAAAACTTTCAGCATAAAACGAGGAAACTTGATATTATTGAGATGCATAAGAACACTTTTCCCTCTCTCATAGTAACTTCCAGTATCGTGCATAAACTTAACAATATAGCTATCACAAGGACCATCATAACAATGATCACTTATTCTAACAGAAAACACAGGAATACTAGCTCTCATAACACTACTTTGTGAAACAAAATTAGAGGTATCCTTACAAAGGATAGTGTGTCCCTCTTCTTCATATTTAGTAACAAAGTCTTTCAAATTTGCTATTATAGGTTCATCAACCATTTGTTTATCAGGTTCAACAGCTTTATTCATACTTTCATTAACCATACTAGCTATCATAGAATGTTCCTTAATCTTAACTGGGAAAGGCATTTTCTCAATATAAGGTTCAGGTAAGACATGATTAGCAGTATAAACTTCAGTATTTCTTGCAGGAACACTCTTAGCAATATCTTTATAAGGTTCATGATACTTATTCCACTTATTTTTAGGCACTTCAATGTAGGAAGCAGAAGCCTTAAAATAAGAAGCAATAGCTTGAGAGTCTAGACCATAAGCATTTTTAATATTCTGAAAGTCATCAGTTCCTATAAAAGATTCAATGCATTCATAATCATAATTTATACCTGACTTTCTACCTTTGTCATTCTCTCAAGCTTTAGCATTGTCTTGAATACGGCCCAGAAGATCCCATTTAGCTTCATCTTCCATGCGAGTGAATGATCCAGCACAAGAAGCATCAAATAAATCCTTGTCATGTAGAGGGAGCCTTGAATAGAAGTTATTGATAATAATATTGTTGGGGAGCTCATGAATGGGACATTTGAGCATTAGTAACTTCAATCTCCCCCAAGCTTGAGCTGCACTCTCTCCATCAAGAGGCCAAAAGTTGTATATTTGATTCCGATCTTTATGAATCTCACTAGGAGGATAAAAATTTGAATAAAAGAGAGGCACTATTTCCTCCCATTCCAGAGCTTGACCATTTTTCAGCAGCTTATACCATTCCTCAGCTCTTCCTTTCAATGATAATGAGAATAACTTCTTCTTAACATGATCTGTAGTAATACCTGCACACTTGAACAACCCGCATAATTCGTTTATAAAGAGTAAATGATCACCGGGATGGACAGTTCCATCCCCAACATAATATTTATCCATAACACAATCAATAATTCTTGTAGGTATTTTGAAAACATCATTCTCAGCAGGTAGTGGCTTATCTACTACCTTAGCAGTGGTAGTAGCATTACCAAATAAGAAACTCAGCGAATTATCCATAACAAAAATAAAGTAACTAGCAGAAGTAAGCAATACTCACAGTAGAAGTTTCCTTTACCAGTTCCACTCTCCAATAGCGCTTCACTCCCCGGCAACGGCGCCAGAAAATATTATTGATGACCCACAAGTATAGGGGGTGTATCGCAGTATTTTTGATAAGTAAGAGTGTCGAACCCAACGAGGAGCAGAAGGTGCTGGCTAGTGGTATGGATCAGGAATTCTCTGCAAATACTTAGCAAACGGATTTTTAGGGGTTTTTGATAAAGTAAGTAAACAAAGTACGAGTAAACAAAAGACAGTAGGAATAAATGCAGCAAGTGCCCCACTCCTTTATGCAGCAAAGGACAAGCCAGTTGTATTACTTAAGATGACCAAACGTTCTCGAGGACACATGGGAAGACTGTCAAGTGCTTTCGCTTCATATAGTTGATTAATCTTCTTTAGCTTGCTAAGTGTTGTGTGGGTGAACCTGTGCTAATGTACCGACCTTCCTAGGACTAATACATACTTGTGATTATACCCCTTGCAAACATCCGTAAGTACAAGAAAGTAATTAAGGTAGAAACCTAACCATAGCTTTAAACTCTAAGATCCTTACACCCCTTGTGCAATGGTTTCCTAACGAGGGTTCAGGTTCCTTTCACTCCGGCAACCCCTACGATTAGTAGCCAAATACACAATGCATTCCCCTAGGCCCATATAGGTGAAGTGTCATGTAGTCGACGTTCACATGACACCACTAGAAGAAGTACACCACAACTTAAATATAAAACTATTGAATCTCTCTCAACACAACTCCACTACTAACAACATGACTTCTCCCATGTCCTCAAGAACAAAACGAACTACTCACAAGACATCATATGGATCATGATCAGAGATGGAATAATGATGTATAACAATCTGAACATAGACAATAATTCAATGGTTCACTCAATAGCATCAACTACAAAGAGTAATCAACACCAGGAAAGTTTCCCCTATGAACTATGCAAGATTCAACCCAATTGTTAAAGCAATATGGAGATGGTGATGAGGGTGCTGATGGTGATGATGGTGGTGATGATGATGATGATCCCGATGAAGTCCAGCTTGATGGTGGTGTTGATGGTGACGATCTCCCCTCTTCGGGAAGGAATTCCCCCGACAGAAATCTGTCTGCCGGAGAGATCTTTCTCTCTTGGTGTTTTCCGCCCAGCAGAGGCGGCGGAATCTTTCTGTGGTCGCTCCCCGAGTCTTAGGGTTTTGGGAGGATGGTATACTCCAGAGGGGAGTGCCTGGAGTGGGCCAGGGTGGCCACACCACCTGCTGGTGTGGCCTAGGGCTGCCCGCGCTAGGGGGTGGTGTGGGCCCCCTGGGGCCCATCTCTAGCCCCTCTTCTGGCTTCCTTCGTCTTCTAGGAAAATAGGATTTTTTGTATATTTTCCCGGATTTTCTGATCTTCGCGAATTTTGCCTCCAAACAACACCTTTTCCATCAGAATCCTGACTGCAGCGGTCCATGCTCCAAAAGTCATCAGCCATGCAAAAACAGATGAAATAACATAAGTATCACCTCTCAATACGAAATATATCAATGAATAATAGTGAATTAAGACATAGAATAGTGATGCAAAATAGATGTATCAAGGGTTAGCTTGCATTGTTAATGATGGCTTGCTAGTATAATACTTGCAAGTGTTAGCTTGCCTTGGGTAGTGCAGTGGTTGAAGTTTTCTTCCTCCTCCTCTTGGTAGAACTCCTCCTCCTAGTAAGCTTGGTCGGTACTATCGTCTATAAATACATACGGAGTACACAATCACCAAACAATACTTAACTAGTCTACATAGTACACTAAGGCACACATTTAATGATCTAATATCATCACAAGCATCACAAGGTTTAATGAACTAGCTTGATTTATTTTATTTGAGAAAAGTAATTTCTACTCATTGAAATTAACTAAGATTTAATATTCTCCAATTAAAATATGGGATCATGTGGACACATATCATCACCATATATTCTAACATATGGGAATGTGATTTAAAGGTTGGATCACATTTTAATAAGTTTAAGTTTAATAATTAATGATTTAAAGTGACTAGAAATGCCTATATAACATTATTTTGGTACTAGTCCAAAGTCACTGCAGGTAAACCTTAATATTATTACATATTCAGATAGGTATGGTTAAATGTGATTTTTGAGAGTTGGAATCAACTCAAATGCTATTATAGTTGATTTTGTAAAAATGTTTGAATGTGCAAAAGCTTCTGTCTTGTTATTTTTACTAGGAGAGATCTCTAACTCTAAATGAATTAAATCCAACGGGCTTGGATAGATCTTTTCAGAAGCTTTACAACAAAATTGGAATCACTCAATTTGGTTCAGTAAATCTTCCTGAATTCATTTTTGAACTAAGGGATAGAATTGAGTTTAAACCTAAATACAAAAATCCTAATTTGAATTAATGGGTCAGCGCGGGAAATGAAATGGGCCAGCATAGTGACGCTCAGCGGCGCAGAGGGCGGCTGACAGGTTGGTCCCGCTTGTCAGCGACACATAAAACCCGAAACGGTATCGAGCGATCCGGGCCACACGATTATAATGCGGATCAACGGCTCACAGTCGTCGTCGACGACGGACTTGTCACCGGCGAGACCGAACCCTAAACGGCTGGTGAGGGTCTACTAGGGACGTACCAGGGCTCCAGCTAGTGCAGCGAGGCGGGCAATCGAACTGGACGGTGACGGCGGACTCATGCGAGGTAGCGGAAGGAGCTGCGGTGGACGGAATCGACGGCAGCGTCTCCTCCTCTACAGCGGCCTCCTCCGGTGCAATTCCGGCGAACGGCGGCTCGAGTGGCTCCGGCGAGAGAGAGGAAATGCTTAGTGGAGAGAGGGGAGTGTGAGAGTGTGAGGAATTCGTGCTGAGGGAGCCTGCTTATATAGGCGCGACGAGGGGGCCGACGGGTATGGGCAGGCGTCTCCGGCGAGAATATCATTTTGCGGCCCGAAAGTTGAGGTGGCCAGGCAACACGCTACCCGAGTTCCCTGATATCAACCACGATGACTACAGTTGGCGTGCCAAATACTCAGAGGGTCTTTTTCGGCACGAATTCAACATTACGTTTCAATACACAAAATCAGGCTAACGGCCGTCAAGTTGGGCCCCCCTGTCAGCTTTCGCCGTTATGTCGCTTCCGTCATCGCTGCCATGTAGGCTTGCTGTGTTGGCGCATGCATCCTTTATGCGTCTTCTTCTTCCTCCCGGGCGACAATCTGTGGTCGCGGCCATGGCGTGGAGCTAGGACTTGGACAAACCTGCTCGGCCCGTTCTCCTCCCCATCCCGAATCAGAGCTCGCCCTCACCATGACCGCACCATTGGCCCGGCGCGGGGACGGGAATTCATTCCCGGGTGAGATCTTTCACCATGCCGACCATGCTGAGTCCTGTTGGTCTCCTCCAAAATACGAGCTCGCCGTTGCCGTGGTCGAACACGCACCAGCCACGACGCCTTCCTCTCCTAACCCCAAAGCCACATCCACCCAGTTCAGCACAATGCCAACAAGGTGAAAATGCATCAAGTTTTCTTCTTGTGATTGTAGAAAACCATGTATGTACCATGGCAGTAGCATACTCTAACAATGTACACATATATTGTTTACTAGATTTTCATTTGAAATTAGTAGCTCCATGATGACGAAACATAGAGAACCTAAATGGAATGACGATGACGACCATGTTTTGTACTTTGCATTGCATCAACAAGTGCTCGCTGACGAAGCAAGTTACCAAGAGAGTGGAGTTCATTAGCCATTGCCAAAAAATATGTGAACAAATCAATGAGCGATTCAATGCAAATAAGCGTAGAAAAGCAAGATCCATGTCATCAATCATCAATAGGTGGCACATTCGAGTGATGCATTCAAATGCGTACACGATGTATCATTTGCTTGAAGTGGTTGTTATCGTGAGCAAAAATGCCTGATATGCACATTACATTTGTATGTTCTATGCTGCAATTCTATTGTTATGGGCGTGGAAAGAAAAGCTGGGCTTCACTGAATATTACGTAGTTAGGCCTAACTTAGTCTTACACAAATAAGCACAGCTTAGTCTTTACACACATAAGCGTAACTAATGATAAAGATAAAGACAAATGGTTCATCGGATCTGCCAGTATGAGCACTAGGTCCCTAGAGCTGGTGGTATCGTCGGAACGAAACAGAATGCTGCGTTTGGCCGTCTTTCATTCTCCTTCAAATAGTACGACCCCACTGATGAGCCAATTGTAGCCCCCCTCCCCCAGACGTGGATTCGGCTCCAGGTCGGATCTGGAGTGTCAACATGATAGGCGCGTGAGTGTGCAGCAAACACACAGTCTGCTATCAACACTAGAAGTGCTGGCACCTCAGCAACAACACCAGCATGTTCTTCCTAGACTCCGGCAGCAGCCTCAACAGGTATTTCGTCAGCTTCACCAGCATCATCATTAGCAAGTATTTCGTCAGCTTCACCAGCAGTAGCATCACCAAGTATTTCGTCAGCTTCACCAGGAGCAGCAGCAGCTAGTTCTTCGTCAGCTCCACCACCACCACCAGCAGCAGCATCAGGGGCCAGGGCTGCCTGAGCAATTACAGGTTCAACAGCTCCAGGGGCTCCGACAAAGAAAGGGTAGTTGATCCCAAGAAACACAAATTGTCCCTTCAGATTGTTGACTCTGCTCCAGACTTGCTCTATTGGGTCTTCGGATGGGCATGCGGACCTCGAGAAAACGTGACACCGCAGCGATGGGTATGAAGAAAGTTGTGTCCCCATATGTTCTATTGTATCACCAACGCTGTTTAGTGCTCCCCTGATATGAATCCACAAGAGTTCATCATCCTGTTCCGTGTTGTCTCCGAGAGGTGCCAGGAACCAGCGTCGTGTCCCAAGTTCAGCATCTGCTACTGCATCTTTGATGACCAGAGCTGGAATGATGCGCGGGGCTGCGTGGGTACCTACGTGTTACTAACAGTCAGTAAGCAGAATTTTGAATGGGATTTTACATGCTATATGACACCATGACTCACCCCAAATGGACGGCTCCTAAACACGCACGTCGCCGCTAGGTTTAGTGACCGCATAAATGCGTTGCGGTTTGTACGAAGAGTAGCCGTAGGTGAAGACGGTGTTGACTTACTTCTCTGGCCGCAGGAAGTCGTCGCGCAAGACTGTCCATTCCTTGTCTTCTGGGCATCTAATGAATGTGATCGCCTTGTCGAACACCGCTAAGAGGTCGTACTCCCAGTTCTTCCATGCCCCCTCCCGTGGTCTATGTGGGAGCTGTACCTTCACGAAGTCAAATTCTGCCATGTTGAACCTGTAAGCGAATTCGGAAATGGGCGGCGGCCACCCACTGTTGAATGCAGTAATGCCGATACCCTTCAAAGATGGCACTGCAAGTCTCACCGATCTGTAGCCATTTTTTAGAGTCCAAGTACTGCCATCCTGTGATAAAAGGACCAGCCACTCGCCGTTGCCACCCACCCAGTTCTGGTCATCTTCCATTTCCGTCTCTTCTTCTTCCTTGATATTCACCACTACTGATTCGGACCACTTATCCAGCAGCATCAGTTGTGCATGAATATTCTGTAGAGTTTGTTGTCAGTTGGTACAATAAACTAGCGTGGATTCCATTGCAGATACAATTTGACAACTGGGCCTTCAGATTAAAGTACACAAAATATCGCCTAAATACGAGTGTCTCCTCAGATATTGCCTAAATTGTGCATGTGTCACTACGAAGATACTCAATATATGGAGTAGTAGCAGAGCCCCCGGAACAAACTCCTAACGATGATCATAATTAAATAGCTCGAGGCATAACAGCCTTAAATCGTCTAATCTATTTGTTTTTATTTTAGGAAACAGAATATCACCTAGCAGGCATTCCATTGCAAAATCAAAATTGACAACTCGTCTATCACCTAAAGTAAGACTGTGGCACTACGAAAATACCAGAATATCAGGTACGAGCAGAGCTTCTGCTGTACAAAATAGTCTTAAATGATTCGATTTGTTCAAACCGCGCGTGCACACAACAAGTTCGACGAAAGGAACATAGGATTCCGATGAGAGTTCAGCACATATGAATCAACGATATGACTGAACGAATAAGCTAGATACTGGAACTTACGTGGCCATCGCGGTCGTCTAGCCATTTGCTGTTATCGGGGTAAAGAAGGCCTGGCATGCTGAACGGTTGTTCGTCCATGTTCGACATCGTCACGCGGTAGCCAGGGATGCAGCGAGCAAGGCAGCCGGCTGAGATGATGTCAACCTCCGAGGCGATCCTGTGCACGTTCGCGGCGCTGAGGTTCGGCCATTCCCAATCCTCACGGTAGCGGTCGCCCTGGCCATCCGCGTTGTCGTCGCATGCCTTTCGCTTCAGCCTGCTGCTACCCCAAACTCTACCCATAGCGGCAAATGGAGTCTGGAATCTGATAGATTAATGGAGGCGTTGTGATAAGGAGGCGGATGGATTCGAGAGGGGGTGGAATCAGGGATGGGGGCAGTTGTTCGAGTGGGGAGTGAATCTGCAAGGAATCGCCGCCGCCGGTTCTCGTCCGCGTGGAAGACAAGAAGGGGGGCGTAATTATTGAGGGCGGGCACCGGAACCGTCTAGAGGAAGTGAAAAAATAAATCGTAAAAGGGAAATGTGTGGCCTGCCTGTCAGTGAGTGAAGGTCGGCACGCGCAAACGTGCCTACGTTTGAATTGATTCCACCGCATGCAAGTGGCGTAGAACAAATTTTAGGAAGTGCTAGCGTCGACGTGTAACACCGCCGTTTTTCGCCACCTTCACCCTACTACGAACGATCGTGCACCATTCCAGATATTGGCAAGGGAGGTTCCAATATTTCACTTCTCCGTTCATTTCGTCCTCCACGGCCTCAAAAATTTTCCTCCACCACCGCATCACCCTCTTCCTCCGTATCCTTTCCCTCTTGCATGTAGTCATGGACGCTCCGGACGTCCAAAACGACGGCAGGCAAGAAACTGCGCACTTCGACATCGAAGTACATGGCGGGAAGAAGATCGATGTTGTCTACACCACCGACCCTCGGATGGTGAGGAACACTCTGAATAATTACACGAGTTGGCTACAGTTCGAAGAAAACAGGTTCGTAGGTCTCGACCTCGAGTACAGCCGCGATCACCATAGGATCGCCGTGGTGCAACTCTCCATGAAGGGGCACGTCCTCGTATACCAGCATTTTTGCGAGAAGGGGCTGACGGGATCTGGTAGACTTTGCTGTCTTTTTGTTCCTGAACCGTCTGTTTGCAAAAGTTATTGCTATACTATTTGTCTAAATTCATTTTCATGCAGGTGGGGCGAAAGCATTAGGGATCTGTTTCATGACTTTCACATGAACTAGCACATAATATTTACCAGTGTTGACATCACGAATGACAGTAAACTGCTTGAAAGCCCAACTGTCAACATTAGAATCCCAAAGGAGTGTAGAGTGGACATCCAGGAAATTTATCGATCCGTGGACGGCGAAGGCGGCAAGACCGGGATGGCCGCTCTTGCCTCCGAACTCATCGACCCGTGGTACGCTGACATGAAGGACAGATTGCCGAGATGTTCGTGGAGGCGTTTAGGGCACGATTACTGGGAGGATAAGCCACTTTCTGAACCTAATCTGAAGTACGCTGCAATTGTGGGTATGTTAGCCACGAGCTGTACCGCCAGATTGTAAAATCTCGTTCCAGGCATCGCATCATTGAACCACCATCAAGACAGGTTGTTTGCCCCAGATGCCGGAGTGTAGATGAATCTTCAAACCGGGGCAAGCGACCGAAGGCATCCTGGGATCGGTTGCCTTCTCCAACAGGCTGGGATGTAGACTATTAGTGCATGATTGTTGTGTTTATGAAAACATGTTATTTCATAAGTACACTACGTGAGCAATTACGAACTGCTGTGTATTACCTTTGTCAAACTATAATCTGGTTTATGACTGTATCCTTCTCTATAATCTGGGTTTGGTTATGACTTATGACTGTATCCACCTTATGCATGTCAGTCCTGGATTCTGCCGCATGCAAATGGCACAGACAAAATTTGTAAGAATGAATGTTGAGCATACAAAAGGGGGAATGTAATTAATACATGTTAAGTAGCTAATAGCACATGGATCATACGAGCTTGGTTCTTACACACAGAATGCTTAGAAAATACATGCGAGATAAAATACAGGCGAGATAAAACTAGGAACAAAATGCGAAACTAGTAGTGGTAAATAGCACACTCACCCACCCGCCAGATCCTGTTGAGCATCTCGTAGCAGACATACGCGTCCCTGGCTGCGTACTTGATTGCATCGTAATACATGTGCCTCCACTCCCATCGCTCGTGCAGGTGCTTCGGGAACTCGATTTTCATGCCGGCGTACTCGCGGTCGATGATGTCGGAAGCGAGTCTAGCCATGCCGGCTTTCCCCGTACCGCCATCCGGGTACCTCCACAAACATTAGAGATCGACGTGATTGACGACATGAACGAGGAGATCCCGTTCTAGCTTCGGAGTGTCGTTCTTGATGTCAACGCTGGCGAAGTAGATCTCCCTCCTGTGTAGGAACTCACGAAGCTCTGGGCATACAGATTTGGCCCTACATACGTGATATAGGAGGCAGTGGTTGCGCATGGACAGCTGCAAAAGCGCCATCCTCTTCCTATCTCTGGTATACTCGAGGTCAAGGCCGACGATCTTGTACCTGTCCATCGGCTCCTATAGCCACCGCTCGTACCTTGCGATGACCTTGGCCACCTTCGCTGACGCATTTGTGTGGACGACCGTCAGCTTGGTGGTGCCATGGGCAGTGACCGTGTACTCGTCGGTGTAGTCGCTCCCGTCGCCGAACACGCCGTACTCTGCATCCATGGCAGCAGCTAATGCGGCGGCGGTGGCCTATGGTCGGTAGTGGTGGCTGGGACTAGGCATGGAGGTGGAGTGATCTGTTGCGGTGGTATGGCCAGGCGAAGGTGGTGCCTGCGGCAACATCGATGGTTCTTGCGGTGGCGGCGCCGGCGGAAGGAATGAGTTGGGGATTTTTGCACAGTGATGTGCTGAGGAGACGGAAGGCAATGCTTAAATTCTGTTTACCAATATTCCGGTTATACCCATGCGGAAGCAAGTTTGACCGAGCGAGCACCGATGGTTTCCAATCCTAGTGATTAAATTCGGCGTCCGTCCCGATAGGCGATGGGACGGGTGTGCGACGTGGCTTTGGCGTGGCAGAGACCGGTCACGTAGACCACCGTCCCGTTGCCGATCCGCAGCGGGTGCGCGGTGCTGATACGATGTAACGTGACAAGACAGAAGGAAGTGTACAGCTATTATTAATTATTAACAAGTTTAAGAACTATAAGCATAGACATGGACCTATCATCCCTGCACCCCGGGGCAGCCGCCCAGCCGATCAGGCCTACCGATTGCGCAAAGCTTGTCCTGAATTTGCCAAAATGAAGCTCGTTTGCCCATGCTTCTATAAGTTTCTCTGTAGGCCACTTGTGTAAGCATGCACGATCAAGCAACCTGCAACACACGTGTCGGTGGAAAAGCATTAGCTTTCAACGCACCACATAGTTTAGGGATTTAGAATAGCTACATTGTGGAGCTCTAGCCAAATTGCATGGTAAAGCCAAATTCAGCTTTTTGTCAGATTTAGCTATAGCAACATTGTGTCTCGTTTGTCCTCACTTTTGCCCTCCCGATATTCCGAAGCCCTCACATGCGCTCGGAGGGGGGTGCCGTCTGGTCAAAGGCTTGGCCGTTACGTGCGCCATGACGCCTAAAGTGGAAGCTTTTTTTTGTTATTTAGCCTTTTTAAGAGCACCTTTTCCCCTCTCTCTCCAATAGTTGTGTTTGTTTTGCCCAAAAAGGTAGGGAATCTAGAGCAGCTTCTCTCTTTTCATTCATTGTTCCTTTTGCGATCGTTTTCCCCCAATCTGGCAGCAAATCTAGAGAAGCAAAACAAACCAGCACCATAAATAAATTCAGTAAACAGAGTATATGTAGATAAAGAAGCGAATATAGGTTATATAGTACAGTACTGTGGCGCCCCGCAAAAACCACTACTAGAAAATCGCTGTGTTTTTGTGCATTGCATCATCATGACCGCATGCTCATGTCATCATGCCACATTGTATTTGAGCATCATCATGTATGCATGCATTTGTTCGCCTAAAACTATTTTCTAAAAGCCCACTTTTGGTTTCTAAAACACCCCTTCTTTATTTCAAACTATAAATCCCGGTCTCTAGAATCTTTTATTTGTCTAAAAATTATTTACAAAAGTTTATTTAAAATAACATAATTAATAAAACATATTTTTATAAAAAAAACTGGGGAGGCAGACAACCGGCCAGGCCCGTTGGCCCAACCGGAGTCCACCTACGACTCAGCAACCGAACCCTAGACCTGACCCTAACCCTAACCTACCCAGCCGCCGCCACCTACCAAACCACACCCACAAGCACGCACGCAGGCAAACCGCATGTCGCACACACCCGCTCCATCCACCCGCACGCGCTTCTTGCCACGTCGGCGTGAAGCGTGACTGCCGGCCAGCCCCAGCCCACACGACACATGTCCGCGCGGTTGCCCACCTCGTGGCCTCGCTCGCGTGCACCCCGCACCACTGGACCGCCCACCCTGCATCAAACGCGTCGCTGGTACTCCTCCCCGCGGCCCCACTCTTCCGTCCCCACCACCTCGCGAGCGATGGGCTCCTCTCCCACCTACCCTCGCACCACGCCCGCATGCGCATGGGATCCTGATCCCGCATGCGATCCCGCAACTGAACCCCGTCCGCGCTAGCTCTGCCGCTGGTGAAACCCTGCCTCGACCTCGCCGGAGACCAGCTGCCGCCACGCCGAGTAGCTCCGCCGCTGCCTGGCCTCCTCCCGTTCGCCCCCGCAGCGCCGAGCCCCTCTGCGCCATCCCCTGCGACGTCGCCGCGGCGCGACTGTTCTTCCTCGATCCCCGGTCGCGCGAGACCGTCTCCACCCCGCCGGCTTCCCCTCTCCGGCTCGCCCTCCCCCGCCTGTGCCGGCACGCTCTCCTGCGACCCCTGGCTCCACCTCGTCCCACCGCAGCGCCACGGGTCCGCCTCGGTCCTGTACGGCGCCGTTCGCCACCCCTGCAACACGCTGCCGGCCAGCGCCCCTGCAGCGCTCGTCCCTACCTTAGCCGCATGCGCCTCCTCCTCATCACGGGCCCCCTCTACCTCGCCTGCAGGCTCCGCTCGAGCCGGCCGTTGTTCGACCACCTCGCCCGGTCGTCGTTCCGCAGCCGTCGTCATCCGCCTGCCTCTCTCTGCTCGCGTTCGCCACCCTCCTCGAAGCTCCACCGCCCTTGCTGCGCCCGAGCCACGTCGCCGTGAAGAGCCCGTGTACCCACCTCCCCATGGCATGTGCTGCCTCCGCAGAAGCCTGGCCGCCCTTGCAGCCACACCAAGGCCGCCCTCCTGCCATGGGTCTGTCCGCGACCTGCTCGCCGGTCATCGTCCCCTCTCCTAGTTGTGTTCATGGCCGGTTCAGAAGATCAGGCTCCTCTCCATGTTTTGCCCGCGAGCCTGTCCCATATTTATATCCTGGTAACAACCTCCTGCAGCTCCAGTGTCCTGTAGGTGTGGTGAACCATGTGGTCGTCGATGCCTCCATTCAGTCGCCGCGTCACAAAAACCAACCAAGAGCCACGCAGGCCTTGTAGGGCTGTGACAAAATGGTTCAACGCCAAGACTATCATGTGAACCCGAAGCCATGGAAACGTAATTCGACCTTCACCCCGACACAACCCAAGTTCTCTTTCTTGGACAGAACAAGATCTTCTACATGGGACCGAAGACCCCTGAACCCGGACCCGAAGACCACGGATGCCAAGACCCTGTTCCCGGAGGCGAAGTCCGAACCCAAAGGCAACCAAGCTCTTCTTCCCGGAACGACAAGTGCTTCGACAAGGATCCGATGGTCAAGACCCCGAAGACCGATCCCGCCGAGACCCTCGACCCTCGATCCCCAAGATCTTCGGACTTGATGTGTGACCCCTTTCCGAGACCCCTATTTTTTATAATATATGGCATCTATCTTGTTGCATATAAATTGTCATGCTTGCATACATGTTTATTCGTTCGGGGGTACTTTGTCGATTCACCACATAATTAAATATGGAGTCTATATACGGGCTATTCTAGTCTTATTCCGGACTCCATTTAAATTTGTGTAGCGAACCGATGCCATGTTTTGCCCTATTAAGTCAACATTTAAATTGTGAGGTTTCTAAATAACTTGAACCGCCTAATTAATTGTGGGACCCCGGTTCCGCTTAATATTACCTAATTGCACCGCATCTGCATCATATCATAATCATGCCGGATCTTCTGCCGTAGTATTAAATATTGCATCTGGTGTTTCTTCTAGTGTTTGCTTCTTCGCGGATTAGGCCGATGAGTTGATGCGAGTATCGACAAGTTCTTCGGATAATGAATCTTCAGCTATGTTTCCCAGGCGAGCATCTCCCCCTTTCTACCCATTTTGCTTTATGGTCTTTATTTCCTCCTATTGATCTATTGCTATCCGTGTTACGATGCTTCAGTTTCCGGGCACAATTTATATTCCTTGCAGCCTCTATATTGCCTTGGACACATCCTATTGCCTGTTGATTGATAGACAGTCGGCCTTGCGAGTCGTAGTTGCTTGCTCAGGTGTTGCTTTGCGTCGTTGTCGTTCCACTGTTGATAAAAAGTTGGCACATGCTTAATGATGGAGATGCTTAATGGTGGAGAGGGTCGTGGCTTTAATTATAACTTGTCAATTAAAATGCTAGGAATAGATATAACTAATGCAAAGGCATCTGTGGGCAATAGATGATATTTGGTTTTTCCACGCTCACTTGTGTGCCGTAGGACCCCGAGTACCTGATACCTGTTCCTTGACTATTCGCACTATCCACATACGGGAGACTCTATGAATCCCCCTTAGCCAGAGCTTGATTCATTTCTTATTTCTTGGGGCCACAAACTAGTTTGGGGCTTTATTACTATCTTGTACCTATGCCATGTTTTACTGCTTTATTTAAGATTGTGCGTGGAGGACCTGTACTGTTTTGGATCGCGGCACGATTTCGCGGTATCGACAAGCCCAGTCACACTTTCGGGTTCCCAGTCGTTTACAACCGTTCTCGCAAACCCTGGGTCCGTTTCGGAGCCGGCCAACTTCGTTGCGGGTAGTTTAGTGGGGTGGCCCCCTAAAATATTTTATGAATCCTGTGATTGCTTTGTCGTGAAATCCTCGTTGGGTTTTGATTTGGTTTTTCCGAGGTTGATCGTGTGTGTGTTGCTATTTGTGCACCCCTACAGGGTAAATCTTTCTAAAAGCCGTGTCCGCGGTTATGGACGACTTGGAGCACAGTATCTCGATCATAGACAAGCATAACTAAAGTAGTGCTATAAATTTGACTTAATATGTGACTAGTAATCAGCTTTACTACAATGGAATGGATAATAAAAGTGCCAACAACTGGTGGAGATGGGCTGTATCGTGTCATGTTATACCTGCCTAGTAAGTATCGCAACTCCAATGGAATGAAATAAAAGTGCCAACAACTGCTAGGGTTTGGAATGTCACATGCCAATTGTATCTGACTAGTAAGTACTGCAACTACAACTTCTTGGTTAACTAAAACTGCCCACTACTTATGCTATCTGGATGACTCGTGTTATCTATATCTGACTAGTAAGTGCTACAACTATAATGAAATGAATAAAACTGCCAACTCTGTGAGTTCCTCGGTTTGACTTCCTCGTTTGGTCTTGAGGGGGAATACCAGGACAGGTATGATTGGTGTTAGTATCAGGTGTTCCCGGATAGGTCTTTCTTATCCCTCTCTAATAGCCGACAGTTGTATTGAGTCTCTATAGGTTGTTTAGTGCATGCTTCACTGTCGCTTCAGTCCACCATACCTATGTAGGCGAGAGCCGCCAAATTCTAGCCTCGCCGTGTACTGGCCTCAGTACTGACACTCCTCTTTTTCCCTTCGCCCTTTGTCGGCACCCCTTTTGTTTAGCAGGTACGAGTTCGACGTTGTTAGCAGGGTTACCCTTCCGGCTTGGCCTGGGCAGGGTTATGGACGCCATTGGTTATTCTTCAGGGCTCTTAGCCCCATTTGCATCTTGTCCGTAGTCAGACGCTCTATCGTTTTCAAGGTGATTTGGATCTTTGTGTTGTATATCTATATTCTTGGCTCATGGAGTCGTTGTTGTATATATATGTTCTGTGGGTTCCATCATGGACTAATGTGTAATGGTATTACTTAGTTTTCCACCCGCACAAAAGTGCCTGGTGGGCGTCCTTGAATCGTTTCTATGCGGGTTTGGCGGGAAGCGCTAAAACTTGCATAGGGCCGATTCGAGGGTGTTACAGGTACTTAACGAGGTTCGACAATTAGGCTGCTCAGCAGCAGCAGCAGCAGCGGACTGCTTCAACACAGACAAGACAAAAGAAGCTGCTTTTACAAAGAAGCAATACCGACCAAGGCCCTCGTGGCCTCTGCCAGGAGGGCATCCGCCTCCTCCCTCTGGCGCCTCCTCCACTTCTTGCTGCCTAGCCCCTTGACTTGGGCGCCTTGGGTCTGATTAGGGGCATGCGACCCTCCTCGATAGCCACCTTCTGTAGGTTGCGGAGGTGAAGACCGAGCGCTTGGTGATTGGCCCTCAAGCCGTGGACGTTCACGGACTCGCCGCAGGTCCTCACGTCCTCGGCATGCTTCACGAGGGAGTTGAAGTCCGTGCCACGGAGCCTCCTGGTGGGGCAGAAGGGGCACCTATACACATCGCCGGCGAAGAAGTTGTTGTACTGACCAGACTTTAGCCTCCTCAGCACATGACGAGTCTTGGTGTCCTTGGACTCGTCGTCGCTGCGGAGGTCGCTGCTATCCTCCTGTTGGAAAAAAACAGTAGAGTGATATAAGGACATGATTGACATACTTTGATTATCGGGATTGATTTTTTGCATAAATTAACCGAATGAGATCTCCCGATTATTCCCCAAATCTCAAACCAAATCGAATACTGATCCCAACTACGAACAGGGGGATTCATCGAAAATCGATATCTAACACAATAGGATTAGCTACTGTAAAAAATACGAACAGCCGAGCCCTAATAACATACAATCTAGCATCCAACAATGGGAACGGGGAAAGAACAAGGGAAGGGGAGAAAACCCTGGTTACCTTAGACCACGGGTCGGCGATGCTGGTGTCGTAGGGGTTCTCCGGCCTTATGTAGACAACCTCCTCGTAGGGGTCCTAGCCGAGCGGGATCTGTCCGAGACCGGTGGGGGCCTCCTCGCCGGCGGCTACGACGGATGTGGGGACGGGGACGGGGGGCTCCTCGCCGGCGGCCTTGGAGGCGCTGATGGCCACCATGCTGATCTTCTCCATCACCGGCGTGGTTGGGGTTTTGTTGGGCGTTTGCAGAAGGTGATAGGATAGTGGAGACAGTCGAGTGAGCGAGTGCGTGATGAGTGGGAGTGGGGAGGCCTCTATTAAAGGAGAAGAGAAGCGACGTTTCGTTGCACTACCGTGCACTGCATACTCCAATGCACCGTGCACGGCCACACGTGTCCGCTACCGCCCCGTGCACCGCACACGCGTACCGTGTGTCACGTTTTTCCCTCGTGTCTAACCATGGCGATTCAGTTGTACTCAGTTTTGCCCACTAACCGTTGATCCTCTATGATCTAGCGGACAGGATAACCCTTATATCTATCGGGGGCACCCCTCTATCCATGCAAAATAACGAGTATGCCACCGAAACTTTAACTCCATAAACAGATGAACTTGAATATATTTTCAATGGTACGAAAATAGAAATCCCCATAGTTTAAGGGTCTAGATATGGTAAGAGAACTAAATATCCCCATAGCATAGTGACGGGGTTGGTCGGCTAGAAGTTGCTGATTCCTAAGTAAGGGGACACTAGGCCGGTCTTGACATACTCCCTCAGGAACTTGCCATAAGCAGCGTGCTTAGCCTTGGTCGCCGACTTGTGTTTACTAGCCGGGATTTTACCGATGCCAACCGCATGCGGAATCAAGCTGGCAATCCTCGGGTTGACTCCTTTCTTACAGAAAGGGCACCTGAGCTCCCCAAGTCGAGTGCGGAAAGGGATTATCCCGCTCTTGAGCTTCTTCATGACATGGCGGCTCTTGTTGTCCCTGGTCTCCTTGTCAGAGTCCATCTCACTTGAATACAGCTGTAATGTATGGAATACAAACCAAAATGAGCAAAATAATAAATATATATTCCTTCCACCATTCCAAGTTACTTTCGATGCAATAACATGTCTATACAGGTTCAGCGGTTCATTACGGCCGTCTCCCCAGCTCGCTCCTAAATTAATGTGGTTTGTGTTCTTGGTAACTTATTAATAAATAAATAATGTGGATTCATTCAGAACAGACTAGATCTCTCCATGTAACGGTTCGTACGTTGCATCTAATCATTAGGACTAGATTTTTTTATGACGCCAGGATAGATTAAGCTCGAGCAGAAAATATGAAACATGTAGAAATAGATGTACCTCCGGGTACACGAGCGGAGCATGTTCGTTAACTCCACGCCTCATCGGGCGCCCAAGTCGTCGACCGGCGTGCACATGGTCCCCCAAGCGGTTGAACTGCACGTCCTCCTTAGCCTATGCTGCATGATGCTCCTCCAGATCTGCCGCGTGAAGCACCACCCCGGCAGCGATGCCTGGACACTCACCCCCACGCACTGGTTTCATGGAGAAGGTTCGTGCAAGTACGTTCAAGATAGTGGGGTTTTGCTGGATAGGGAACATAGAGTAGTGGATGAGTGCGAATGGAGGACCCGATAGGCTGGGTTTTTAATGTGGGGATGTTTAGGCCTCCTCGAGGGCCCCGGTTGGCAACTCTTCCCGCTGTGGCTGCCACGTGGAAGGTTCGTGTGGTGGGGGCCTGACGGAAGTGAGAGTGCAGGCGCGCTGCGTAGTAAAAATGGTATAGTCGGTGGTCCGTGGATGACCAGTTGCCGTGCAGTAGACTTGTAGCCTTTGAAGACTAGATTAAACATGACATGACCACTCGACGACTTTTTCCATGGACGGCATCGTGTTCCTTATTGTAGAAGTCTCGTTGAGGGAGACGTCCGTGCTGTCTCGCGCTGTCCTGTGAAGGGCACGACATGTGCAACGAGCCTCGTTGGATCACACAGGATCAACGGTTGGTGCGCACGATCTGCATGACACCTGTGACAACCAATCAGGGCGTAGCAAACAGAGTGGGAACATGTTTGGGCTTCTACGAAAGAGAGAGGGGGCCAAAACTGGGTAGTATCAAAAAAACCAAGGGCAAAGCTGAGTAGTATAAAAATGGAAAGTGGGTGTCTTTTACAATGAAATGCATCATGGCATACATCAAATTATGCCAAGATAGATCCACTAGAGTTAATTGCATGTGTGTTCTTTCCACAAACCACATATGTATCCACAAGAGTTATTGCATGCATGTTCCTGTCATGAACCACATTTGGATCAACCAGTGTCATTGCATGTGTGTTCTTTCCACAAACCACATATGGATCAACCAATGGCATTGCATGTGTGTTCTTTTCACAAACCACACATGGATCAACTAGTGTTCACTATCATGTGTGTTCTTTCCACAAACCACTTATGGATCAATCAGTGGTCATTGCATGTGTGTTCTTTTCCACAAACCACATATGGATCCATATGTGTTCTTAAACTAAAACTAGCATTAGAGTCACTACATGTGTGTTCTTTTCACAAACAACATATGGATCCACCAGTGGTCACTACATGTGTGTTCTTTCCACAAACCACTTATGGATCAACCAGTGGTCATTGCGTGTGTGTTCTTTCCACAAACCACACATGGATCAACCACTAGAGTCACTGCATGTGTGTTCTTTCCACAAACCACACATGGATCAACCAGTGTCATTGCATGTGTGTTCTTTCCACAAACTACATGTGGAAACACTAGAGTCATTGCATGTGTGTTCTTTTCACAAACCACATATGGATCCACCACTGTCATTGCATGTGTGTTCTTTCCACAAACCAGACATGGATCAACAAGTGGTCATTGCATGTGGGTTCTTTTCACAAACCACATATGGATCCATTAGAGTCATTGCATGTGTGTTCTTATACTAAAACTAGCACTAGAGTCATTGCATGTGTGTTGTTTCCACAAACCACTTATGGATCCACCAGCGTTCATTGCATGTGTGTTCTTTTCACAAACAACATATGGATCCACCAGTGGTCACTGCATGTGTGTTCTTTCCATAAACCACTTATGGATCAACCAGTGGTCATTGCATGTGTGTTCTTTCCACAAACCACGTATGGATCAACCAGTGGCCATTGCATGTGTGTTCTTTCCACAAACCACCTATGGATAAACCAGTGGTCATTGCATGTGTGTTCTTTTCCACAAACCACATATGGATCAACTAGTGGTCATTTCATGTGTGTTCTTTCCACAAATCACACATGGATCAACCAGTGGTCATTGCATGTGTGTTCTTTTCCACAAACCACACATCGATCAAGCAGTGTCATTGCATGTGTGTTCTTTCCACAAACCACATATGGATCAACGAGTGGTCATTGCATGTGTGTTCTTTCCATAAACCATGCATGGATTAACCACTAGAGTCATTGCATGTGTGTTCTTTTCCACAAACCACACATGGATCAAGCAGTGTCATTGCATGTGTGTTCTTTCCACAAACCACATATGGATCAACCAGTGGTCATTGCATGTGTATTCTTTCCACAAACCACATATCGATCAAACTGTGGTCATTGCATGTGTGTTCTTTTCCACAAACCACATATGGATCAACCAGTGGTCATTGCATGTGTGTTCTTTCCACAAACCACACATGGATCAACCAGTGGTCATTGCATGTGTGTTCTTTTCCACAAACCACACATGGATGAAGCAGTGTCATTGCATGTGTGTTCTTTTCACAAACCACATATGGATCAACCACTGGTCATTGCATGTGTGTTCTTTCCACAAACCACACATGGATCAACCACTAGAGTCATTGCATGTGTGTTCTTTACCACAAACCACACATGGATCAAGCAGTGTCATTGCATGTGTGTTCTTTCCACAAACCACATATGGATCAACCATTGGTCATTGCATGTGTGTTCTTTTCACAAACCACATGTGAACCCACTAGAGTCATTGCATGTGTGTTCTTATACTAAAACCAACACTAGAGTCATTGCATGTGTGTTCCTTTCACAAACCGCACATGGATCCACCAGACGCATTGCATGTGTGTTCTTTTCCACAACCAACTTATGGATCAACCAGTGGTCATTGCATGTGTATTCTTTTCACAAACTACATGTGGACCCACTAGAGTCATTGTATGTGTGTTCTTATACTAAAACTAGCACTAGAGTCATTGCATGTGTGTTCTTTCCACAAACCAGACATGGATCAACCAGTGGTCATTGCATGTGTGTTCTTTTCCACAGACCACACATGGATTTAGCAGTGTCATTGCATGTGTGTTCTTTCCACAAACCACATATGGATCAACCAGTGGTCATTGCATGTGTGTTCTTTTCACAAACCACATGTGAACCCACTAGAGTCATTGCATGTGTGTTCTTATACTAAAACCAACACTAGAGTCATTGCATGTGTGTTCTTTTCACAAACCACACATGGATCCACCACTGTCATTGCATGTGTGTTCTTTCCACAAACCACACATGGATCAACACGTGGTCATTGCATGTGGGTTCTTTTCACAAACCACATATGGATCCATTAGAGTCATTGCATGTGTGTTCTTATACTAAAACTAGCACTAGAGTCAATGCATGTGTGTTCTTTCCACAAACCACTTATGGATCCACCAGTGTTCATTGCATGTGTGTTCTTTTCACAAACAACATATGGATCCACCAGTGGCACTACATGTGTGTTCTTTCCACAAACCACTTATGGATCAACCAGTGGTCATTGCATGTATGTTCTTTCCACAAACCACTTATGGATCAACCAGCGGCCATTGCATGTGTGTTCTTTCCACAAACCACTTATGGATGAAGCAGTGGCATTGCATGTGTGTTCTTTTCACAAACTACATGTGGAAACACTAGAGTCATTGCATGTGTGTTCTTTTCACAAACCACACATGGATCCACCACTGTCATTGCATGTGTGTTCTTTCCACAAACCACACATGGATCAACAAGTGGTCATTGCATGTGTGTTCTTTTCACAAACCACATATGGATCCATTAGAGTCATGGCATGTGTGTTCTTATACTAAAACTGGCACTAGAGTCATTGCATGTGTGTTCTTTCCACAAACCACTTATGGATCCACCAGTGTTCATTGCATGTGTGTTCTTTTCACAAACAACATATGGATCCACCAGTGGCACTACATGTGTGTTCTTTCCACAAACCACTTATGGATCAACCAGTGGTCATTGCATGTATGTTCTTTCCACAAACCACTTATGGATCAACCAGCGGCCATTGCATGTGTGTTCTTTCCACAAACCACTTATGGATGAAGCAGTGGCATTGCATGTGTGTTCTTTTCACAAACTACATGTGGAAACACTACAGTCATTGCATGTGTGTTCTTATACTAAAACCAGCACTAGAGTCATTGCATGTGTGTTCTTATACTAAAACCAGCACTAGAGTCATTGCATGTTTGTTCTTTTCACAAACAACATATGAATCCATCAGTGGTCATTGCATGTGTGTTCTTTCCACAACCACATATGGATCAACCAGTGGTCATTGCATGTGTGTTCTTTTCACAAACCACTTATGGATCCATTAGAGTCATTGCATGTGTGTTCTTTCCACAAACCACATATGGATCAACCAGTGGTCATTGCATGTGTGTTCTTTCCACAAACCACATATGGACCCACCAGTGTTCATTGCATGTGTGTTCTATCCACAAACCAGACATGGATCAACTAGTGGTCATTGCATGTGTGTTCTTTTCCACAAACCACTTATGGATCAACCAGTGGTCATTGCATGTGTGTTCTTTCCACAAACGACACACGGATCCACCAGTGTTCATTGCATCTGTGTTCTTTTCCAAAAACCACATATGGATCAACCAGTGGTCATTACATGTGTGTTCTTTTCACAAACCACATGTGGACCCACTAGAGTCATTGCATGTGTGTTCTTATACTAAAACCAACACTAGAGTCATTGCATGTGTGTTCCTTTCGCAAACCGCACATGGATCCACCAGACGCATTGCATGTGTGTTCTTTTCCACAACCAACTTATGGATCAACCAGTGGTAATTGCATGTGTATTCTTTTCACAAACTACATGTGGACCCACTAGAGTCATTGAATGTGTGTTCTTATACTAAAACTAGCACTAGAGTCATTTCATGTGTGTTCTTTCCACAAACCAGACATGGATCAACCAGTGGTCATTGCATGTGTGTTCTTTTCCACAAACCACACATGGATTCAGCAGTGTCATTGCATGTGTGTTCTTTCCACAAACCACATATGGATCAACCAGTGGTCATTGCATGTGTGTTCTTTTCACAAACCACATGTGAACCCACTAGAGTCATTGCATGTGTGTTCTTATACTAAAACCAACACTAGAGTCATTGCATGTGTGTTCTTTTCACAAACCACACATGGATCCACCACTGTCATTGCATGTGTGTTCTTTCCACAAACCACACATGGATCAACAAGTGGTCATTGCATGTGGGTTCTTTTCACAAACCACATATGGATCCATTATAGTCATTGCATGTGTGTTCTTATACTAAAACTAGCACTAGAGTCAATGCATGTGTGTTCTTTCCACAAACCACTTATGGATCCACCATTGTTCATTGCATGTGTGTTCTTTTCACAAACAACATATGGATCCACCAGTGGCACTACATGTGTGTTCTTTCCACAAACCACTTATGGATCAACTAGTGGTCATTGCATGTATGTTCTTTCCACAAACCACTTATGGATCAACCAGCGGCCATTGCATGTGTGTTCTTTCCACAAACCACTTATGGATGAAGCAGTGGCATTGCATGTGTGTTCTTTTCACAAACTACATGTGGAAACACTAGAGTCATTGCATCTGTGTTCTTTTCACAAACCACACATGGATCCACCACTGTCATTGCATGTGTGTTCTTTCCACAAACCACACATGGATCAACAAGTGGTCATTGCATGTGTGTTCTTTCCACAAACCACATATGGATCAACCAATGGCATTGCATGTGTGTTCTTTTCACAAACCACACATGGATCAACTAGTTTTCACTATCATGTGTGTTCTTTCCACAAACCACTTATGGATCAATCAGTGGTCATTGCATGTGTGTTCTTTTCCACAAACCACATATGGATCCATATGTGTTCTTAAACTAAAACTAGCATTAGAGTCACTACATGTGTGTTCTTTTCACAAACAACATATGGATCCACCAGTGGTCACTACATGTGTGTTCTTTCCACAAACCACTTATGGATCAACCAGTGGTCATTGCGTGTGTGTTCTTTCCACAAACCACACATGGATCAACCACTAGAGTCACTGCATGTGTGTTCTTTCCACAAACCACACATGGATCAACCAGTGTCATTGCATGTGTGTTCTTTCCACAAACTACATGTGGAAACACTAGAGTCATTGCATGTGTGTTCTTTTCACAAACCACCCATGGATCCACCACTGTCATTGCATGTGTGTTCTTTCCACAAACCACACATGGATCAACAAGTGGTCATTGCATGTGGGTTCTTTTCACAAACCACATATGGATCCATTAGAGTCATTGCATGTGTGTTCTTATACTAAAACTAGCACTAGAGTCATTGCATGTGTGTTGTTTCCACAAACCACTTATGGATCCACCAGCGTTCATTGCATGTGTTTTCTTTTCACAAACAACATATGGATCCACCAGTGGTCACTGCATGTGTGTTCTTTCCATAAACCAATTATGGATCAACCAGTGGTCATTGCATGTGTGTTCTTTCCACAAACCACGTATGGATCAACCAGTGGCCATTGCATGTGTGTTCTTTCCACAAACCACCTATGGATAAACCAGTGGTCATTGCATGTGTGTTCTTTTCCACGAGCCACATATGGATCAACTAGTGGTCATTGCATGTGTGTTCTTTCCACAAACCACACATGGATCAACCAGTGGTCATTGCATGTGTGTTCTTTTCCACAAACCACACATCGATCAAGCAGTGTCATTGCATGTGTGTTCTTTCCACAAACCACATATGGATCAACGAGTGGTCATTGCATGTGTGTTCTTTCCACAAACCATGCATGGATTAACCACTAGAGTCATTGCATGTGTGTTCTTTCCACAAATCACACATGGATCAAGCAGTGTCATTGCATGTGTGTTCTTTCCACAAACCACATATGGATCAACCAGTGGTCATTGCATGTGTATTCTTTCCACAAACCACATATGGATCAAATAGTGGTCATTGCATGTGTGTTCTTTTCCACAAACCACATATGGATCAACCAGTGGTCATTTCATGTGTGTTCTTTCCACAAACCACACATGGATCAACCAGTGGTCATTGCATGTGTGTTCTTTTCCACAAACCACACATGGATGAAGCAGTGTCATTGCATCTGTGTTCTTTCCACAAACCACATATGGATCAACCACTGGTCATTGCATGTGTGTTCTTTCCACAAACCACACATGGATCAACCACTAGAGTCATTGCATGTGTATTCTTTACCACAAACCACACATGGATCAACCAGTGTCATTGCATGTGTGTTCTTTCCACAAACCACATATGGATCAACCAGTGGTCATTGCATGTGTGTTCTTTTCACAAACCACATGTGAACCCACTAGAGTCATTGCATGTGTGTTCTTATACTAAAACCAACACTAGAGCCATTGCATGTGTGTTCCTTTCACAAACCGCACATGGATCCACCAGACGCATTGCATGTGTGTTCTTTTCCACAACCAACTTATGGATCAACCAGTGGTCATTGCATGTGTATTCTTTTCACAAACTACATGTGGACCCACTAGAGTCATTGTATGTGTGTTCTTATACTAAACTAGCACTAGAGTCATTGCATGTGTGTTCTTTCCACAAACCAGACATGGATCAACCAGTGGTCATTACATGTGTGTTCTTTTCCACAAACCACACATGGATTCAGCAGTGTCATTGCATGTGTGTTCTTTCCACAAACCACATATGGATCAACCAGAGGTCATTGCATGTGTGTTCTTTTCACAAACCACATGTGAACCCACTAGAGTCATTGCATGTGTGTTCTTATACTAAAACCAACACTAGACTCATTGCATGTGTGTTCTTTTCACAAACCACACATGGATCCACCACTGTCATTGCATGTGTGTTCTTTCCACAAACCACACATGGATCAACAAGTGGTCATTGCATGTGGGTTCTTTTCACAAACCACATATGGATCCATTAGAGTCATTGCATGTGTGTTCTTATACTAAAACTAGCACTAGAGTCAATGCATGTGTGTTCTTTCCACAAACCACTTATGGATCCACCAGTGTTCATTGCATGTGTGTTCTTTTCACAAACAACATATGGATCCACCAGTGGCACTACATGTGTGTTCTTTCCACAAACCACTTATGGATCAACCAGTGGTCATTGCATGTATGTTCTTTCCACAAACCACTTATGGATCAACCAGCGGCCATTGCATGTGTGTTCTTTCCACAAACCACTTATGGATGAAGCAGTGGCATTGCATGTGTGTTCTTTTCACAAACTACATGTGGAAACACTAGAGTCATTGCATGTGTGTTCTTTTCACAAACCACACATGGATCCACCACTGTCATTGCATGTGTGTTCTTTCCACAAACCACACATGGATCAACAAGTGGTCATTGCATGTGTGTTCTTTTCACAAACCACATATGGATCCATTAGAGTCATGGCATGTGTGTTCTTATACTAAAACTGGAACTAGAGTCATTGCATGTGTGTTCTTTCCACAAACCACTTATGGATCCACCAGTGTTCATTGCATGTGTGTTCTTTTCACAAACAACATATGGATCCACGAGTGGTCATTGCATGTGTGTTCTTTCCACAAACCACTTATGGATCAACCAGTGGTCATTGCATGTGTATTCTTTCCACAAACCACTTATGGATCAACCAGTGGTCATTGCATGTGTGTTCTTTTCACAAACCACTTATGGATCAACCAGTGGCATTGCATGTGTGTTCTTTTCACAAATTACATGTGGACCCACTAGAGTCATTGCATGTGTGTTCTTTTCCACAAGCCACATATGGATCAACTAGTGGTCATTGCATGTGTGTTCTTTCCACAAACCACACATGGATCAACCAGTGGTCATTGCATGTGTGTTCTTTTCCACAAACCACACATCGATCAAGCAGTGTCATTGCATGTGTGTTCTTTCCACAAACCACATATGGATCAACGAGTGGTCATTGCATGTGTGTTCTTTCCACAAACCATGCATGGATTAACCACTAGAGTCATTGCATGTGTGTTCTTTTCCACAAACCACACATGGATCAAGTAGTGTCATTGCATGTGTGTTCTTTCCACAAACCACATATGGATCAACCAGTGGTCATTGCATGTGTATTCTTTCCACAAACCACATATGGATCAAATAGTGGTCATTACATGTGTGTTCTTTTCCACAAACCACATATGGATCAACCAGTGGTCATTGCATGTGTGTTCTTTCCACAAACCACACATGGATCAACCAGTGGTCATTGCATGTGTGTTCTTTTCCACAAACCACACATGGATGAAGCAAAGGTCATTGCATGTGTTCTTTCCACAAACCACATATGGATCAACCACTGGTCATTGCATGTGTGTTCTTTCCACAAACCACACATGGATCAACCACTAGAGTCATTGCATGTGTATTCTTTACCACAAACCACACATGGATCAAGCAGTGTCATTGCATGTGTGTTCTTTCCACAAACCACATATGGATCAACCAGTGGTCATTGCATGTGTGTTCTTTTCATAAACCACATGTGAACCCACTAGAGTCATTGCATGTGTGTTCTTATACTAAAACCAACACTAGAGTCATTGCATGTGTGTTCCTTTCACAAACCGCACATGGATCCACCAGACGCATTGCATGTGTGTTCTTTTCCACAACCAACTTATGGATCAACTAGTGGTCATTGCATGTGTATTCTTTTCACAAACTACATGTGGACCCACTAGAGTCATTGTATGTGTGTTCTTATACTAAACTAGCACTAGGGTCATTGCATGTGTGTTCTTTCCACAAACCAGACATGGATCAACCAGTGGTCATTACATGTGTGTTCTTTTCCACAAACCACACATGGATTCAGCAGTGTCATTGCATGTGTGTTCTTTCCACAAACCACATATGGATCAACCAGTGGTCATTGCATGTGTGTTCTTTTCACAAACCACATGTGAACCCACTAGAGTCATTGCATGTGTGTTCTTATACTAAAACCAACACTAGACTCATTGCATGTGTGTTCTTTTCACAAACCACACATGGATCCACCACTGTCATTGCATGTGTGTTCTTTCCACAAACCACACATGGATCAACAAGTGGTCATTGCATGTGGGTTCTTTTCACAAACCACATATGGATCCATTAGAGTCATTGCATGTGTGTTCTTATACTAAAACTAGCACTAGAGTCAATGCATGTGTGTTCTTTCCACAAACCACTTATGGATCCACCAGTGTTCATTGCATGTGTGTTCTTTTCACAAACAACATATGGATCCACCAGTGGCACTACATGTGTGTTCTTTCCACAAACCACTTATGGATCAACCAGTGGTCATTGCATGTATGTTCTTTCCACAAACCACTTATGGATCAACCAGCGGCCATTGCATGTGTGTTCTTTCCACAAACCACTTATGGATGAAGCAGTGGCATTGCATGTGTGTTCTTTTCACAAACTACATGTGGAAACACTACAGTCATTGCATGTGTGTTCTTTTCACAAACCACACATGGATCCACCACTGTCATTGCATGTGTGTTCTTTCCACAAACCACACATGGATCAACAAGTGGTCATTGCATGTGTGTTCTTTTCACAAACCACATATGGATCCATTAGAGTCATGGCATGTGTGTTCTTATACTAAAACTGGAACTAGAGTCATTGCATGTGTGTTCTTTCCACAAACCACTTATGGATCCACCAGTGTTCATTGCATGTGTGTTCTTTTCACAAACAACATATGGATCCACCAGTGGCACTACATGTGTGTTCTTTCCACAAACCACTTATGGATCAACCAGTGGTCATTGCATGTATGTTCTTTCCACAAACCACTTATGGATCAACCAGCGGCCATTGCATGTGTGTTCTTTCCACAAACCACTTATGGATGAAGCAGTGGCATTGCATGTGTGTTCTTTTCACAAACTACATGTGGAAACACTACAGTCATTGCATGTGTGTTCTTTTCACAAACCACACATGGATCCACCACTGTCATTGCATGTGTGTTCTTTCCACAAACCACACATGGATCAACAAGTGGTCATTGCATGTGTGTTCTTTTCACAAACCACATATGGATCCATTAGAGTCATGGCATGTGTGTTCTTATACTAAAAGTGGAACTAGAGTCATTGCATGTGTGTTCTTTCCACAAACCACTTATGGATCCACCAGTGTTCATTGCATGTGTGTTCTTTTCACAAACAACATATGGATCCACGAGTGGTCATTGCATGTGTGTTCTTTCCACAAACCACTTATGGATCAACCAGTGGTCATTGCATGTGTATTCTTTCCACAAACCACTTATGGATCAACCAGTGGTCATTGCATGTGTGTTCTTTTCACAAACCACTTATGGATCAACCAGTGGCATTGCATGTGTGTTCTTTTCACAAACTACATGTGGACCCACTAGAGTCATTGCATGTGTGTTCTTATACTAAAACCAGCACTAGAGTCATTGCATGTGTGTTCTTATACTTAAACCAGCACTAGAGTCATTGCATGTTTGTTCTTTTCACAAACAACATATGAATCCATCAGTGGTCATTGCATGTGTGTTCTTTCCACAACCACATATGGCTCAACCAGTGGTCATTGCATGTGTGTTCTTTTCACAAACCACTTATGGATCCATTAGAGTCATTGCATGTGTGTTCTTTCCACAAACCACATATGGATCAACCAGTGGTCATTGCATGTGTGTTCTTTCCACAAACCATATATGGACCCACCAGTGTTCATTGCATGTGCGTTCTATCCACAAACCAGACATGGATCAACCAGTGGTCATTGCATGTGTGTTCTTTTCCACAAACAACTTATGGATCAACCAGTGGTCATTGCATGTGTGTTCTTTCCACAAATGACACATGGATCCACCAGTGTTCATTGCATATGTGTTCTTTTCCAAAAACCACATATGGATCAACCAGTGGTCATTGCATGTGTGTTCTTTTCACAAACCACATGTGGACCCACTAGAGTCATTACATGTGTGTTCTTATACTAAAACTAGCACTAGACTCATTGCATGTGTGTTCTTTTCCACAAACCACACATGGATCCACTAGACTCGTTGTATGTGTGTTCTTTTCCACAAACAACTTATGGATCAACCAGTGGTCATTGCATGTGTGTTCTTTTCAAAAACTACATGTGGACCCACTAGAGTCATTGTATGTGTGTTCTTATACTAAAGCTAGCACTAGAGTCATTGCATGTGTGTTCTTTCCACAAACCACACATGGATCAACCAGTGGTCATCGCATGTGTGTTCTTTTCCACAAACCACACATGGATGAAGCAGTGTCATTGCATGTGTGTTCTTTCTACAAACCACATATGGATCAACCAGTGGTCATTGCATGTGTGTTCTTTCCACAAACCACACATGGATCAACCACTAGAGTCATTGCATGTGTGTTCTTTACCACAAACCACGCATGGATCAAGCAGTGTCATTGCATGTGTGTTCTTTCCACAAACTGTTGGAGATATGCCCTAGAGGTAATAATAAATGTAGTTATTATTATATATCTTTGTGTTTATGATAAATGTTTACATTCATGCTATAATAGTATTAACAAGGAAACCATTAATACTTGTGTGATTTGTAAACTTAATTTGAAGTCCCTAGTATGGCCTCTATACTTCACTAGCTTGTTGGTTGATTGATGATGTGGTTTCTTTGTCATGAACATTGAGATGTTATCAACAACAAGATCATATCGTTAGGAGAATGATATGGTGGACATACTCCTATAGACAAGCGTAGCATAAAGATCAAGTCATTTCAATAGTTCAATTGCTATATGCTTTCTGATACATAGTAACCTAATTCCTTCGACCATGAGATCATGCATATTGCCTTTACTGGATGGATGCTTTGATGTCATCAAACACCACACCGTAACAGGGTGGCTATAAAAGTGGCATTGGGTGTTCGGAAAGTATTGGTTGAAACACATGGATCAAGAGTGGGATTTGTCCATCCACATGACGGATAGATATTCTTCTGGCCCTCTCGGTGAAATGTCATCCAATTAGCTTGCAAGCATGTGACTTGGTCACAAGGGATCACATATCACGGAACGAGAAAAGAGTACTTATCAGTAACGAGGTTGAACTAGGTATGCAGAGATACCGACGATCATGACCTCGGATAAGTAACATATCGTGAGACAAAGGGAAATTGGTATCGTATGTAAGTGGTTCATTCGATCGCAAAGTAATCGAGAAATATGTGGGAGCCATATGAATTTCCAGATTCCTCTATTGGTTATTGTTCGAGAAGTGTCTCGATCATGTCCGCATAATTCACGAACCGTAGGGAGACACACTTAAGGATTCGACGTTGTTTGAGTAGTTATGGTATTATGAGAAAGAGACCGAATGTTGTTCGAGTCTCGGATGGGATGCGTGATATCACGAGGTGATCCGGAATGGTCCGGAGAATAAGATTCATATAAGGTAATTCCCATTTCGGTTTTTGGGTATGGTTCCGGTTTTTTCATCGGGAACATTCTTGAAGGTCCTGAATGTCCGCACTGGGGAAGGGGTACATGAATGTGTCATTGCAAGATGGAATGATTGCATCATGTACTAAGTGTTCTCGCTGTCCAAAATAAAGGGTTTATTTAATTCCTAATTGAAAAGTCAAACCGCCAGCCGTCAAACCGCCAGCTGAAAGAGGAGAAGTTGAAACCGACTTGGGGAGGAGTCCTCCTCCCAAGCCGGGCGGCCAGCCGAGTTGGGGAGGGACTCCTCCTCCCTGGCGCGCCAGCCCTCCCACCTATAAAGGAGGGCAGGGCCTCCTCTAGAGACACACAGTTCCTATCCTCTAAACTAGAAACTAGACCTAGACCCCTGTTTAGAGCTGTTTCGGCTTAGAGCCTTCTAATTGGTTTAGAACCTCTAATTGGTGTGTCTAATTACTAGACCACTAATAGCCTCTCTCATAAGCTCCACCATACTGCACCGGCTTAAGGCGAAGCCTCATGATCTCCCTCTACCTCCTGCATTCACGCCAGTCAGGCCGAATCGCGAGGAGAGTGCTACAACCTCCGCCGCTGGAACAAGGGAGAGGAAGGTCTTCGCCGAGTACCGAACGCAGTGACCGATCAAGGGAGCGCCATGGAACGCGCGCCGAAGGATCGCTCACGCGATCTTGAGATCGAAAGAGTATTTACTACATCACCCACGAGAATCGCCTCGTTAAACACTTTGGAATCTTCGAGGGTGAGTTATTCCATCGACTCGCTACAATCTAGTAGATAGATCTTGGCTTGTTTGTTTGTATGCGATAGAAAATTTTGTTTTCCATGCTACGAACCCCTAAAGGGTATCAGAGCCGTGTCTATATGTAGATCTGCAGACGAGTAGAACACAATGGTCATTGTGGGCGTTGATGCTTTTATTGTAGATTGCTTTTTGTGTACTTTGCATCTTATGTATGTTGGGATGAAGCGGCCCGCTAACCTTACATGACATCGCTCATGAGACTTGCTCCACGCTTAACATGCAACTTGTATTGCATAAGTGGCTTTATGGGTGCCTGCTTTCTCCTAGCATAGTTAAGATCCAATTTACAACGGGTAATCAACAATGCTAGTATCAATGTTGTGGTTCTTGTTCGTAGTTAGAACGACACTTATGGAAAGCCCCAAACCACGTAAAATATGCAAAGAAAGTAGAAGCGCCTAACTTTGTTTTGCAGGGGTGTGCAAAGTGATGTGATATGGCCATGATTGTGATTATATTTGATGTATGCAATGTTCCTTATTGTAAGTTGGCAACCGCGTGAGCCATATGGTTGTCTTTAATTTCTGTTAAGACCTCGGTTCATTCAAAATAGTTGTAATAGTTGAAGCTGGTGGACTACAACCATGAAGAAGGCCATTGACCTTGATGCTATGCCGAGATGATGGAGATCATGTTCGTGCTTGAAGATGGAGATCGAAGCACAAAGAAGAAAGGCCATATCATATCACATATTATGAATTGCATGTGATGTTAATCCTTTATGCATCTTGTATTGCTTAGTAGACGACGGTAGCATTATAAGATGATCCCTCATGCACATAAATTTCAAGTTCTAAAGTGTTCACCCTTAGTATGCACTGCTACAAAGCTTGCTGCTCAAGCACCACGTGATGATCGGGTGTCTTTGATTCCGCTGGTGACTACAACGTAAGCAAGCCAGATTTGCTTATGCGGAAGCTAAGGTTTGTCTTGACGAGCCTAGCATGTACGTACATGGCCTCAGAACACGGATCGCCGAAAGGCAAAGCATGAATCATATAGTAGATATGATGAACATGATGATTGTTCGCCATTGAAACTATATCAACTCTCGTGATGATCGGTGTTGATGTAGTGGATTTGGTTCGTGATCACTAAAACAATGTGAGGGATGTTGTTTTGAGTGGGAGTTCACCTAGTTTAATTTCATTAATTAATTTGAACTCAATTTGTCATAAACTTAGTCTAAACTATTGCAAATATGTTGTAGATCAATGGCAGCCCCTACCATCAATTTTAATGCTCCTAGAGAAAGAAAAGTTGAAAACAATGGAAGCAACTTCATGGATTGGTTCCGCAATTTGAGGATTGTCCTCACAAATGGTAATTTGACCTATGTGCTGGATGCACCGCTAGGTGACCCACTGCAGCTGATGCTACCGATGAAGTAAAGAATGTTTACCTCGCCTAAGAATCAAGATCTATAGTTCAGTGTGCTATCTTGTATGGTTTAGAATCGAGCTTCGTAAAAGGTTTGAAGAGTCGACCATATGATATTGTCGAGGATCTCAAATTAATCTTTGAGACTCATGCGGCAATTGAAAGTTATGAAGCTTCTGAAAAGTTCTTTAACTGCAAGATGGAAGAGGGTAGTCTGCCAAGGAGCATGTGCTTAAGATGTCCGGGCACGCAAATAAACTTCAAAGTTTGGGTATAGTGATTCCTAATACTTTGGGGTTTACCGCATCCTCCAATCACTACCACCAAGTTACAAGAACTTTGTGATGAACTACAACATGCGTAATATGAACAAAGAGTTGCCGTAACTATTTGCTATGTTAAAATCTGCGTAAGTGGAGATCAAGAAAGAGCACCAAGTGTTGATGGTCAATAAGACCACCAAATTCAAGAAAGGCAAGTCTAAGGTAAGGGACACTTCAAGAAGGGTGGTAAGAAAGTTACCATACCGACGAAGAGGACCAAGGCTGGACCCAAGCCTGAAACCGAGTGCTTTTACCGCAAGGGAGAAGGTCATCGAAGCGGAATTGCCCAAAGTACTTGGCAGATTTGAAGAACGGCAACATCAAGAAGAAAGGTATATCTGATATACATGTTATTGATGTGTATCTCACTAGTATTCGTAGTAGTGCCCGGGTATTTGATACTGGTTCGTTGCTCATATTTGTAACTCAAACAGAGCTACGTATCAAACGGAAGCTAGTAAAGAACGAGGTGACGGCGCGCTGGGAAACGGATCAAAGGTTGATGTGATCGCGGTCGGCACACTACCTCTTCATCTACCATCGGGATTAGTTTTATACTTAAATAATTGTTATTTGGTGCCTCGTTGAGCATGAACATTATATCGATCTTGTTTATTAAGTAGACGTTACTTGTTTAAACCGAGAATAATGGTTGTTCGATTTATATGAGTAATGTGTTTTATGCACATGCACCTTTGATAGATGGTCTATTCATATTGAATCTCGATAGTAGAAATACACATATTAATAACATTGAGGCTAAACGCTTGAAATCGTTTATAATTTGACCTATATGTGGCAATCGCTGCCTTGGTCACATTGGAGTGAAGCGTATGAAGAAACTCCATTCGATGGACTTCTTGAATCACTTGATTTTGAATCACTTGAAAGATGCGAAGCATGTCCGATGGGTAAAATGACTAAGACTCCATTTTCAGATGATGGAGCGAGCCATGACTTATTGGAAATCATACATACCGATGTGTGGTCCAATGAGTGTAGCATCGCCAAAGTTGGTTATCGTTATGTTCTTACCTTCACGGATGACTTGAGTAGATATGGGTATATCTATTTCATGAAACATAAGTCCAAACTTTCGAGAAGTTTAAGGAGTTTCAAAGTGAGGTAGAGAATCAACGTAACAAGAAGATTAAATTTCTACGCTCGATCGTGGAGGTGAATATCTAAGTTACGAAGTTTGGCAGCATTTGAAGAAATGTGGAATACTTTCGCAGCTGACACCGCCGGAACACCACAACAGAATGGTGTGTCCGAACGTCAGAATCGAACTCTTAGATATGGTTCGCTCTATGATGTCACTTACAGATTTGCCACTATCATTTTGGGGTTATGCATTAGAAACAGCGCATTCACTTTAAATAGGGCACCGCCTAAACTGCTGAAACGACACCGTATGAATTATGGTTTGGGAAGAAACCTAAATTGTCGCTCCTTAAAGTTTGGGGATGCGCCTATGTAAAGAAGTTACAGCCGACAAGCTTGAACCCAAAGCGAAAAATGCGCCTTCATAGGATACCAAGGAAACTATTGGGTATACCTTCTATCATAGATCCGAAGGCAAAATCTTTGTTGCTAAGAATGGATCCTTTCTAGAGAAGGAATTTCTCTCAAAGAAGTGACTGAAGGAAAGTAGAACTCGACGAGGTTGTCGAACCTTCTCTCGAATTATGTAGCGCAGCACCGGAAGAAGTTCCTGTGGTGCCTGCACTAATAAGAGAGGAAGCTAGTGATGGTGATCATGAAACTGCTGAAGTTGCTACAGAGCCCTGAGGTCAACGAGAAATCGCATACCCGCATTGGTATGATTCCGTTATGAATGTCATGTTGGTGGACAACACCGATGACCCCGAGACATATGAGGAAGCAATGATGAGCCCAGATTCCAATAAATGGCAAGAAGCCATGAAATCCGAGATTGGATCCATGTACGAAAACCAAGTATGGACTTTGGTGGACTTACCGGATGGCCGGAAGGCTGTCGAGAACAAATGGATTTTCAAGAAGAAAACAGATGTCGATGGTAATGTTATCGTTTATAAAGCTCGACTTGTCGCAAAAGGGTTTCGACAAATTCAAGGAGTTGACTACGATGAGACTTTCACCGTAGCGAAGCTAAAGTCCTGTGAGGATTATGTTAGCAATCGCTGCATATTATGATTATGAGATATGGCGATGGATGTCAAAACAGCATTCCTCAATGGAGACATTGATGAAGAGTTGTATATGATGCAACCCAAAGGTTTTGTCGATCCTAAAGATGCTAACAAGGTATGCAAACTTCAACGGTCCATCTATGGATTGAAGCAAGCATCCCGGTTGGAATCAACGCTTGATAAGGTAATCAAAGTTTTGGTTTTATACAAACTTATGGAGAAGCTTGTATTTACAAGAAAGTGAGTGGAGCTCAGTAGCATTCTTAATTCGTATGTGGATGACATATTGTTGATTGGGAATGATGTAGACCTTCTTAATAGTGTCAAAGAGTATTTGAATAATAGTTTTCAATGAAGGATCTTGGCTAAGCAGCTACATATTAGGCATAAAGATTTATAGAGATAGATCGAACGCCAAATATCATTGTCACAAAGTACATATTTGGACAAAGTTCTAAAGAGGTTTGGAATGGAAGATAGCAAGAAAGGGTTCTTGCCCATGTTGCTCAATATGACCTTGAGTAAAACTCAAAGTCCGACATCGGCGTAAGATAGAGAAAAGATGAGTAAGACTCCTATGCCTCAGCCATAGGATCTCTAATGTATGCCATGCTATGTACTAGACCCGACATCGCATATGTCGTTAGTCTAACTAGCAGATATCAAAGTGATCCAGAGTGGATCATTGACAATGTCAAAAACATCCTTAAGTACTTGAGAAGAACTAAGGATATGGTTCTTTCTTATGGAGGTGATGAACAGCTCGTTGTTAATGGTTACACCGATGTTAGTTGGAACACCGATCCGATGATTCTAAATCACAACTGGATAATGATTTATTTTGAATGGTGCAGCGCTTAGTGGAGGAGTGCAAAGCAAAGCGTTGTATAGATCTTCAACCAATCGGAATACATGGTCGCTTCGAGGCTTCACAAGAAGCGATATGGATGAAAGAGTTCATTACAGAGCTGGGTGTGGTTCCTAGTGCTGGACCCAATGTCTATCTATCGTGATAACATGGGCGCCATAGCCAATGCGCAAGAACCAAGGTCACACAAGAAGTCAAGATATCAAGCTGCTTTCACGCTATTCGAGAACATATCCAGATGGGGATATAAAGATTTGCAAAGTACACACAGATCTGAATGTGGCGGATCCGCTGACTAAACCTCTCCCATGGGCAAAACATGACCAACACCAAACTGCCATGGGTGTTCGTATATTACCATGTAATCTAGATTAGATGACTCTAGTGCAAGTGGGAGACTGTTGGAGATATGCCCTAGAGGTAATAATAAATGTAGTTATTATTATATATCTTTGTGTTTATGATAAATGTTTACATTCATGCTATAATAGTATTAACAAGGAAACCATTAATACTTGTGTGATTTGTAAACTTAATTTGAAGTCCCTAGTATGGCCTCTATACTTCACTAGCTTGTTGGTTGATTGATGATGTGGTTTCTTTGTCATGAACATTGAGATGTTATCAACAACAAGATCATATCGTTAGGAGAATGATATGGTGGACATACTCCTATAGACAAGCGTAGCATAAAGATCAAGTCATTTCAATAGTTCAATTGCTATATGCTTTCCGATACATAGTAACCTAATTCCTTCACCATGAGATCATGCATATTGCCTTTATCGGATGGATGCTTTGATGTCATCAAACACCACACCGTAATGTGGTGGCTATAAAAGTGGCATTGGGTGTTCGGAAAGTATTGGTTGAAACACATGGATCAAGAGTGGGATTTGTCCATCCACATGACGGATAGATATTCTCTGGGCCCTCCGGTGAAATGTCATCCAATTAGCTTGCAAGCATGTGACTTGGTCACAAGGATCACATATCACGGAACGAGAAAAGAGTACTTATCAAGAACGAGGTTGAACTAGGTATGCAGAGATACCGACGATCATGACCTCGGATAAGTAACATATCGTGAGACAAAGGGAAATTGGTATCGTATGTAAGTGGTTCATTCGACGCAAAGTAATCGAGAAATATGTGGGAGCCATATGAATTTCCAGATTCCTCTATTGGTTATTGTTCGAGAAGTGTCTCGATCATGTCCGCATAATTCACGAACCGTAGGGAGACACACTTAAGGATTCGACGTTGTTTGAGTAGTTATGGTATTATGAGAAAGAGACCGAATGTTGTTCGAGTCTCGATGGGATCCGGATATCACGAGGTGATCCGGAATGGTCCGGAGAATAAGATTCATATAAGGAAAGTCCCATTTCGAGTTGGGGAATGGTTCCGTGTTTTCATCGAACATTCTAGAAGGTCCTAATGTCCCAAGACTCGGGGAAGGGGTACATGAATGTGTCATTGCAAGATGGAATGATTGCATCATGTACTAAGTGTTCTCGCTGTCCAAAATAAAGGGTTTATTTAATTCCTAATTGAAAAGTCAAACCGCCAGCCGTCAAACCGCCAGCTGAAAGAGGAGAAGTTGAAATCGACTTGGGGAGGAGTCCTCCTCCCAAGCCGGGCGGCCAGCCCTAGGAGTTGGGAGGGACTCCTCCTCCCGGCGCGCCAGCCCTCCCACCTATAAAGGAGGGGCAGGGCCTCCTCTAGAGACACACAAGTTCCTATCCTCTAAACTAGAAACTAGACCTAGACCCGGTTTAGAGCTGTTTGCTTAGAGCCTTCTAATTGGTTTAGAACCTCTAATTGGTGTGTCTAATTACTAGACCACTAATAGCCTCTCTCATAAGCTCCACCATACTGCACCGGCTTAAGGCGAAGCCTCATGATCTCCCCCACCTCCCAGACCACGCCACAGTCGCCGAATCGCGAGGAGTGCTACAACCTCCGCTGCGCTGGAACAAGGGAGAGGAAGGTCTTCGCCGAGTACCGAACGGTGACCGATCAAGGAGCGCCATGAACGCTGCGCCGAAGGATCGCTCACGCGATCTTGAGATCGGAAAGAGTACGACTACATCACCCACGAGAATCTGCTCTCGTTAAACACTTTGGAATCTTCGAGGGTGAGTTATTCCATCGACTCGTTGCTACAATCTAGTAGATAGATCTTGGCTTGTTTGTTTGTATGCGATAGAAAATTTTTGTTTTCCATGCTACGAACCCCTACACAAACCACATATGCATCAACAAGTGGTCATTGCATGTGTGTTCTTTTCACAAATCACATGTGAACCCACTAGAGTCATTGCATGTGTGTTCTTATACTAAAATCAACACTAGAGTCATTGCATGTGTGTTCCTTTCAGAAACCGCACATGGATCCACCAGACGCATTGCATGTGTGTTCTTTTCCACAAATAACTTATGGATCAACTAGTGGTCATTGCATGTGTGTTCTTTTCACAAACTACATGTGGACCCACTAGAGTCATTGTATGTGTGTTCTTATACTAAAACTAGCACTAGAGTCATTGCATGTGTGTTCTCTCCACAAACCAGACATGGATCAACCAGTGGTCATTGCATGTGTGTTCTTTTCCACAAACCACACATGGATTCAACAGTGTCATTGCATGTGTGTTCTTTCCACAAACCACATATGGATCAACAAGTGTTCATTGCATGTGTGTTCTTTTCACAAACAGCATATGGATCCACTAGTGGTTGCTGCATGTGTATTCTTTCCACAAACCACTTATGGATCAACCAGTGGTTATTGCATGTATGTTCTTTCCACAAACCACTTATGGATCAACCAGTGGCCATTGCATGTGTGTTCTTTCCACAAACCACATATGGATCAACCAGTTGCATTGCGTGTGTGTTCTTTTCACCAACTACATGTGGACCCACTAGAGTCATTGCATGTGTGTTCTTATACTAAAACCAGCACTAGAGTCATTGCATGTCTGTTCTTTTCACAAACCACACATGGATCCACCAGTGGTCATTTCATGTGTGTTCTTTTCCACAAACCACACATGGATCAACCAGTGGTCATTGCATGTGTCTTCTTTCCACAAACCACATATGGATCAACCAGTGGTCATTGCATGTGTGTTCTTTTCCACAAACCACATATGGATCAACCAGTGGTCATTGCATGTGCGTTATTTTCCACAAACCACTTATGGATCAACAAGTGGTCATTGCATGTGTGTTCTTTCCACAAACCACACATGGATCCACCAGTGTTCATTGCATGTGTGTTCTTTTCCAAAAACCACATATGGATCAACCAGTGGTCATTGCATGTGTGTTCTTTCCACAAACCACTTATGGATCCACCTGTGTTCATTGCATGTATGTTCTATCCACAAACCACACATGGATCAACCAGTGGTCATTGCATGTGTGTTCGTTTCCACAAACCACTTATGGATCAACTGGTGGTCATTACATGTGTGTTCTTTCCACAAACCACACATGGATCCACCAGTGTTCATTGCATGTGTGTTCTTTTCCGAAAACAACATATGGATCAACCAGTGGTCATTCCATGTGTGTTCTTTTGACAAACCACATGTGGACGCACTAGAGTCATTGCATGTGTGTTCTTATACTAAAACCAACACTAGACTCATTGCATGTGTGTTCTTTTCCACAAACCACACATGGATCCTCTAGACTCATTGCATGTGTGTTCTTTTCGACAAACAACTTATGGATCAACAAGTGGTCATTGCATGTGTATTCTTTTCACAAACTACATGTGGACCCAATAGAGTCACTGTATGTGTGTTCTTATACTAAAACTAGCACTAGAGTCATTGCATGTGTGTTCTTTCCAGAAACCACACATGGATTAACCAGTGGTCATTGCATGTGTGTTCTTTTCCACAAACCACACATGGATCAAGAAGTGTCATTTCATGTGTGTTCTTTCCACAAACCACATATGGATGAACCAGTGGTCATTGCATGTGAGTTCTTTTCACAAACCACATGTGAACCCACTAGAGTCATTGCATGTATGTTCTTATACTAAAACCAACACTAGAGTCATTGCATGTGTGTTCTTTTCACAAACCACACGTGGATCCATCACTGTCATTGCATGTGTGTTCTTTCTACAAACCACACATGGATCAATAAGTGGTCATTGCATGTGTGTTCTTTTCACAAACCACGTATGGATCCATTAGAGTCATTGCATGTGTGTTCTTATACTAAAACTAGCACTAGAGTCATTGCATGTGTGTTCTTTCCACACACCACTTATGGATCCACCAGTGTTCTTTGCATGTGTGTTTTTTCACAAACAACATATGGATCCACCAGTGGTCACTACATGTGTGTTCTTTCCACAAATCACTTATGGATCAACCAGTGGCCATTGCATGTGTGTTCTTTCCACAAACCACACATGGATCAACCAGTGTCATTGCATGTGTGTTCTTTTCACAAACCACACATGGATCAATCAGTGGTCACTGCATGTGTGTTCTTTCCACAAACCACATATGGACCAACCAGAGTCATTGCATGTGTGTTCTTTTCCACAAACAACTTATGGATCAACCAGTGGCCATTGCATGTGTGTTCTTTCCACAAACCACTTATGGATCAACCAGGGGCATTGCATGTGTGTTCTTTTCACAAACCACATATGGATCCATTAGAGTCATTACATCTGTGTTCTTATACTAAAACCAGCACTAGAGTCATTGCATGTGTATTCTTTCCACAAACCACATATGGATTAACCAGTGGTCATTGCATGTGTGTTCTTTCCACAAACCACTTATGGATCCACCAGTGTTCACTGCATGTATGTTCTTTCCACAAACCACGTATGGATTAACCAGCGGTCATTGCATGTGTGTTCTTTCCACAAGCCACACATGGATCTGTTGGAGATATGCCCAAGAGGCAATACTAAAAGTGGTTATTATTATATCTTTGTGTTTATGATGAATGTTTGCATCCCATGCTATAATTGTATTATAAGGAAACACTAATACATGTGTGTTTTGTAAACATAAAAGAGTCCCTAGTAAGCCTCTTGTTGAACTAGCTTGTTGATTAGTTGATGATCATGGTTTCCTGATCATGGACATTGGATGTCATTAATAACAAGGTTATATCATTAGGAGAATGATGTGATGGACACACACCCATAGTAAGTGTAGCATAAGATCAAGTCATTAAGTTCGTATTGCTACAAGATTTCAAATGCATAGTAATCTAATCCTTCGACTATGAGGTTATGTTAATCACCATCACCGGATGGGTACTTTGATGACATCAAACACCGCTTTGTAACTGGGTGGTTATAAAGGTGTCATTGGGTATTCTGAAAGTATGTGTTGAAGCGCATGGACCAAGATTGGGATTTGTCCATCCATATGACGGATAGATATGCTCTTGGCCCTCTCGGTGGAATGTCATCTAGTTAGCTTGCAAGCATGTGACTAGGTCACAAGGGATGACATATCATGGAACGAGTAAAGAGTACTTATGAGTAACGAGGTAGAACTAGGTATGGAGATACCAACGATCAAACCTCAGATAAGTAGAGTATCGCGTGACAAAGGGAATTGGTTTCGTATGTTAATGGTTCTATCGATCACGAAGTCATCTAGGAGCCGTTATGGATCTCCAGATCCCGCTGATGGTTATTGATCGGAGAGGTGTCTCCATCATGTCTGCATATTCACGAACCGTAGGGTGACACACTTAAGGTTCGATGTTGTTTAGGTAGATATGGAATATGCGTTGGAGACTGAATGTAGTTTGGAGTCTCGAATTGGATCTGCGACATCACAAGGAGATCCGGAATTGTCCGGAGAATAAGATTCATGTAATGGAGATCATTTTCTAGGTTCGGAAATGTTCCGGAGTGTTTATATGGGGATTCTAGAAGGTTTCGGAATGTTCCGGAAAGTTCCAGAAGGTTCCGTGGACTTTACTTGAAAACCAAGAAAGGAAAGGGGAAGACTTGGGGGGAAGGAAACTCCCTCCCCCCTCTCCCTTGTGCGCCGTCCCTAGGAGGTGGGCCTAGGGGTGGGTGAAGGGTTTCGCAGCATAGTAAATCAAAATTTTCTACGGAAGCAAACAGAGGGAAAGCCAAGATCTAATCTAGGAGATGCAAACAACGAGAGAGATTGGATTAGATCTTCATACCCTTGAAGATTCAAGAGCATGAACGCCTGGCTTAACGTGGGTGATGTAGTCGTACTCGCCTCCTCCTCGCGATCCGATCCGATCTAGCACCACAAGTGGCGGTGCCTCCGTGAGATGCACACGCGGCACCTCGACGCCTCCTCCTTCCTCGGACCAGCAAGTATAGTGGAGAGATAGATTGGATCTACACGACGGCGTGGTGTATATGGTGGAGAATTTCTGCGCAGGCTTCGCCACAAACAATGGGAGGGAGAGAGAAGGGCGCCAGGCAACTGGGTTTGGAGGAAGGTGTAAGGGGGGTGTGAGGGCGCACCAGCCCTCTATATAGAGGGGGTGCGGCCAGCCTAGCCTCTCCTCCAAGCCTATCTCTAGTTTAAACAATTTAAACTCTCCCTTATCTAGAAATCCTATCTTATCTTATCTCTAGTTTAAACGATTTAAACTCTCTAGGATCGGCTAGGCCCTATGGGGACTTGTGCCCCTGGCCCAATGCGGCCAGGACACTCCCTCATAGGCCCATGCCCCCTCCCGGAAGGTGGGACCACGTTGGCCCCTTCCTAAGGTTCTAGAAGCTTCGTACAATACCGATTAACCCGAACAATTCAACTCCAAAAAACTGCACCGCTTTATATGAATCTTATTCTCCTGACCATTCCGAACCTCTCGTGATATCCCGGATCCCATCCGAGACTCAACAAAAATTCATAAACCAAGTATCCAATCTATCCTAGCGTCGAGACACATTATGTGTGACCTCGGGTTCGAGAATATGCAGACATGATCTTCTATCAGTAATCAACAGCGGGGTCTAGGCACCCATATTGACTCCCACACATTCATCGATGATCATATCGGATGAACCATGATGCCAGGATTCAATCAATCCCATATATATATTCCCTTTGTCTCGCGATATTTTACTTGCCCGAGATTCGATCGTCATCGTCATACCTAGTTCAATCTCGTTCACAGAAGTACTTTACTCATTCCGTAATCCGATATCACTTTGTGATTAACTCCTTAACCACATGCTTGCAAGCGTGTTGATATCGACATCGAGTGGGCCCAAGTATATCTCTCCGACTTGGGAGGGACAAATCCCATCTCGATACATACAACCCAACAGATACTTTCCGATCACCGAGAGACACCTTTATGATCACCTCTCATAGGATGACGTTTGATGACCTCAAAGCTTTCTTCCGATACCAGGGAGTTGCATTATCTCATGGTCTAAGGAATACAATATTTGACATAGGAAAAGCTTCGCAAAGATGAACACAATGACACGATCTAATTGCTTCGCTTAGTTTGGGTCTGTCCACCATATCATTCTCCCAATGATATGATCTCATTATCAATTGACAACTCATGTCTATGGTTAGGAAACCTTAACCATCATTGATCAACGAGCTAGTCCATAGAGGCGTACTAGGGACACGGTGTTGTTCACAAACCACACAAGTATTAATGTTTCCGCTTAATACAATTCTAGCATGGAATATAAACTTTATCATGAACAAGAATTATAATAATAACATCTTTATTATTGCCTCTAGGGCATAATTCCAACAGTCTCCCACTTGCACTAGAGTCAATAATCTAGTTTACATTTGGCAACAATCTCACACCCATGGCAATGAGGTGCTGATCATGTTTTACACGTGGAAGAGGTTTAGTCAATGGATCTGACATTCGATCTGTATGTACTTTGCTGATCTTCAGATCTCCATCTGCTATATAATCTCGGATTATATGAAACTTGCGGTTGATATGCTTGGTCTTTGGATGATACCTTGGTTCCTTAGCGAGTGCTATGGCGCCAGTGTTGTCACACAATATCTCCAGTGGGTCCAATGCACTTGGAACCACGCCAAGCTCAGTGATGAAGTTTCTGATCCAAACTCCTTTACTTGACGCTGCAGCAGCCATGTATTCCGCTTCTCATCAGATCCCGCGATCACGCTTTGCTTGCAGCTTCTCCAGCTCACAGCTCCTCCATTCAAAATATACACGTATCACATGCGAGATTTAGCATCATCCTTGTTTGTCGAAACTAGCATCGACGTAACCTTTACGACGAGCTGTTCATCACCCCCATAGACTAAGAACATTTCTTTAGTCCTATTTAGGTACCTTAGGATGTTCTTCACGGCTGTCCAAAGGTTCCACTCGGATCACTTTGATATCTCGTCAAACTAAGAGCATTGGACACATCCGTCTAGTACACAAAGATGGCATACATGATGGAGCCTATGGCCGAGGCATAAGGCACTTTGCTCATAGCTTCCTATCATTTTTACGTAGCTGGACATTTAGCCTTGCTCAATATCTTACTCGACAACATAGGCAATCAACCTTTCAATGCCTTATCCATTCTGAACCTTTTGAACTTTGTCTAGGTATGTACTGCTTAAAGCTATCAAGCGTCTTTGTCTATCTCTATAGATTTTGATGCCCAATATATAAGCAGCTTCACCTAGGTCTTTCATTGAAAAACACTTGTTCAAATAACTCTTCACATCGTTAAGCATGTTGATGTCATTTCCAATAATCAATATGTCATCCACATATAGTACCAGAAACGTCACCGAGCTCCCACTCACTCTCTTGTAGATGCAAGCTTCGTAGCAATTTGGAACAAATCCAAAGCTCTTGATCACTTGATCAAAATGAAGGTTCCAACTCCGAGACGCTTGCTTCAGTCCATAAATGGAACGCTGAAGTTTGCATACTTTATCAGCATCCTTAGGATCGACAAAACCTTCGGGTTGCATCATATATAACTCTTCACCAATGTTGCCATTGAGGAAAGCAGTCTTGACATCCATTTGCCATATTTCATAATCATGAAACGCAGCAATTGCTAATAAAATCCGAATGGACTTAAACATCGCTACGGGAGAGAAAGTCTCATCGTAGTCAACACCTTGAACTTGTCGAAAACCTTTCGCAACAAGCCGTTTTCTTCTTGAAGATCCATTTGCACTCAACGGCCTTTCGGTCGCTAGGAGGGTCCACCAAAGTCCATACTTGGTTTTCGCTCATGGATCCCAATTCGGATTTCATGGCTTCTAGCCATTTCTCAGAGTCTGGGCTCATCATCGCTTCCTCATAGTTCGTAGGTTCGCTGTCTTCTACTAACAAGACAGTCAAGACAGGTTGGTACCACTCGGGAGGGCACGCGACCTTGTCGACTGCGACGTTCAAGATGCAAGATCGTCCAAGCTTCATGATCCTTGTCATTAGCTTCCTCTATTGTTGGTGCAGGCGGCACTGGAACAATTTCAGGTGCTGTGCTACTCTCCAATTCAAGAGAAGGTTCAATAACCTCGTCTAGCTCTACTTTCCTCCCACTCACTTCTTTCGAGAGAAACTCCTTCTCAAGAAAGGAACCGTTCTTTGCGACAAACACTTTGCCTTCGGTTCTGTGATAGAAGGTATACCCAATAATTTCCTTAGGGTATCCTATGAAGACGCATTTCTCGCTTTGGGTTCGAGCTTGTCCGCATCAACTTCTTGACGTAAGCCGCATCCCCAAACTTTAAGAAACGACAACTTAGGTTTAGCACCAAACCACAGTTCATACGGTGTCGTCTCAACGGATTTAGATGGAGCCCTATTTAAAGTGAATGCAGCGGTTTCTAATGCATAACCCCAAAATGATAACGGTAAATCAGTAAGAGACATCATCGATCGGACCATATCTAATAGGGTTCGATTCCGGCTCAGACACACCATTGCTTGTTGTGGTGTTCCGTGGCGTGAGTTGTGAAACGATTCCACTTGCTTTGAGATGCGTGAGAAAATCATAACTCAAATATTCGCCACGATCGGATCGTAGAAACTTAATCTTTCTGTTACGATGGTTCTCCACTTCATTCTGAAATTCTTTGAACTTTTCAAACGTTTCAGATTTATGTTTCATTAAATAGATATACCCATATCTACTTAAGTCATCGGTAAAAGTGAAAAAATAGCGATATCCACCGCGCGTCGAAACACTCATTGGTCCGCATACATCGGTATGTATGATTTCCAACAAGTCCGTTGCTCGCTCCATCATACCGGAGAACGGGGTTTTGATCATCTTGCCCATGAGGCATGGTTCGCATGTGTCAAATGATTCAAAATCAAGAGACTCCAAAGTCCATCGAATGGACTTTCTTCATCGCTTTACACCAATATGACCTGAGCAGCGATTGCCACAAATAAGTAGTATTATCACTATCTACTTTGCATCTCTTAGCCTCAATGTTATGGATGTGTGTTTCATCCTTTTCGAGATTTAGAAGAAATAAACCACTCACAAGAGGTGCATGACCATAAAAGATGTTACTCATATAAATAGAACAACCATTATTCTCCGATTTAAATGAATAACCGTCTTGCAATAAACACGATCCAGAAATAATGTTCATGCTCAACGCAGGCACATAATAACATTTATTAAGGTTTAAAACTAATCCGAAGGTAAAACTAAGGAGAGCGTCGACGGCCATCACATCAACTCTTGATCCGTTGCCAGCAGCGCGCCGTCACCTCATCCCTAAAGCCCGCCTATTCCGTAGCTCTGTTTGAGTTACAAATATTAGCGAACCGATATCAAATACCCGGGCACTACAACGAGGGCTAGTAAGGAAAACATCAATAATATGTATATCAAATATACCTTTGATGGTGCCGACCTTCTTGTCCGCTAAGTACTTGGACGATTGCTTCCGAGGACCCTTGTCCTTGCAATAGAAGCACTCGGTTTCCGGCTTAGGACCGGACTTGAGCTTCTTCTCGGCGGGGCAACGCTTGCCGCCGCTTTTCTTGAAGGGCTTCTTTGCACCTTTACCTTTCTTAAAGGAGGGCTTGTTGACCATCAACACATGATTATCCTTCTTGATGTCCACCTCCGTAGCCTTCAGCTTTCGAGAGCTCGGTGATCGTGTCGATGGAACCAATCTGATTATGAGTCACTACAAAACTTTTGTAGCTGGGAGGGAGTGATTGCAGGACCCTGTCAATCTTGAGCTCCTCTGGAATCTTGCAGTCCAGTTGCTCAAGGCATTGAGTGTAGCCCGACATCTTAATGGCGTGCTCACTAACGGAACTCCCTTCCTCCATATTGCAGTTAAAGAACTTCTCAGAGATCTCATATCTCTCGAGCGGGCCTGAGTCTGAAACATGGTTTTCAACTCTTGAGAATCTCAAAGGGCCGGGATAGTTTTCAAAAGCGATTTTGAAGTTCGGTTCCATAGCAAACAACATGGTGCTCTTAATCACACCATAATCATCTTTGCCGATCGATAGACAGCTTTCTCATCAGCCGGTAGCGATTGCGTGAGGGGTTACCTAACGCTTTCTCAAGGACATAGTCCTTTTGTCCGAATGTAATGATTCTTAGATTGCGGAACCAGTTGGTGAAGTTAGACCCATTATTTCTAAGCTTTTCTTTCTCAGCAAAAACGTTGAAGTTGAAGTTGGACTTGGCCATGTGATCTACAGTATTTGCAAGTACAATTTAGACTATGTTCATGACAAATAGTTCAACTTAATCAAATTACTAGATGAACTCCCACTAAATTCAACATCCCTCAAGTTGTTTAGTGAACATGATCCAAATTCACCACACCTAATCCGATCATCACGAGAAGAGATGTGGTTTCAATGGTGGACACCGAAGTGTCGATCATATCATTCATATGACTCATGCTTAACCTTTCGGTTCTTGTGTTCCGAGGCCATGTCTGTACATGCTAGGCTCGTCAAGTTAGACCCAAGTATTTCCGCGTGTGCAAAACTGGCTTGCACCCGTTGTATGTGAGCGTAGAGTCTATAGCACCCGATCATCACGTGATGCTTGGACACGACGAACTTTCGCAACGGTTCTTACTTGGGGAGAACACAGTTTTTATCTTGATCTTTAAATGAGGAATCATCTTATAATGCTACCGTCGCGATCTAAGCATAATAAGATACATAAAAGGATAAACATCACATGCATATAACTTTATGTGACATGGTATAGCCAATCTTCGCGCAATGATATCCATCTTGTGTGTTCCAGCATGATCTCCATTACTCCACCATGATTGCCTCCACCACGAATAGCAACTACAACTATTGCTAACTACTTAGCGATAAAGTAAAGCTATTACATGACGTATAAGAAGTTGACTCGCAGGTCATACACAATTATAAAGACAACCATATGGCTCCTGCCGGTTGTGTACTCATCGACATGCAAGTCGTGAAACATTACAAAACATGATCATCGCATACAATATACACATCACATCTTGGGCCATACCATATCACAGAAAACACTCCCTGCAAAAACAAGTTAGACGCCTCTACTTTGTTGTTGCATGTTTTACGTGGCTCATGGGAGTAGATGCTAAGAACGATTCTTACCTACGGAAAGCCACAACGGTGATATTATGGTTGCCAAACTCCGGTGTTAATCCCATGACAACTATAGTGAGAGAAATCGACATCCACCAGCATGTGTGGTACAAGCCACACGTCAAGTCTTGAGCCGGTCTCATGACGGCGTCGCGTAAGGTTGGCCTGGACCGCTTCAATCTCACTATCCCGCGTCATAAGAAGAACACAAACAAGAGGCTTGCAACAGAAAACATCAACGCCCGCAACAACCATGTTGCGTTCTACTCGTGAATCACATCTACACATAGATCTAGCTCTGCTACCACTGAAGGGTTTCGCAGCATAGTAAATCAAAATTTTCTACGGAAGCGAACAGAGGGAAAGCCAAGATCTAATCTAGGAGATGCAAACAACGATAGAGATTGGATTAGATCTTCATACCCTTGAAGATTCGCGCAGCGGAACATTCGTCGGAACGTGGGTGATGTAGTCGTACTCGCTTCTCCTCCTCGCGATCCGATCCGATCTAGCACCACAAGTGGCGGTGCCTCCGTGAGATGCACACGTGCGGCACCTCGACGTATCCTCCTTCATCGGACCAGAAAGTATGGTGGAGAGATAGATTAGATCTACAGCACGACGGCGTGGTATATATGGTGGAGAATTTCTGCCGCATGGCTTCGCCTACAAACAGTCGGGAGGGAGAGAGGAAGGGCAGCAGGGCAACTGGGTTTGGAGGAAGGTGTAAGGGGGGTGTGAGAGGGGGCGCACCAGCCCTCTATATATAGAGGGGGTGTGCGGCCAGCCCTAGCCTCTCCTCCAAGCCTATCTCTAGTTTAAACAATTTAAACTCTCCCTTATCTAGAAATCCTATCTTATCTTATCTCTAGTTTAAACGATTTAAACTCTCTAGGATCGGCTGGGCCCTATGGGGCCTTGTGCCCCTGGCCCAATGCGGCCAGGACACTCCCTCATAGGCCCATGCCCCCTCCCGGAAGGTGGGACCACGTTGGCCCCCTTCCGGAAGGTTCTAAAGCTTCGGTACAATACCGATTAACCGAACAATTCCGAACTCCAAAAAACTGCCTTTGCCTTATATGAATCTTATTCTCCGGACCATTCCGAACCTCATGATATCCCGGATCCCATCCGAGACTCGAACAAAAATTCATAAACCAAGTATCCAATCTATCCTAGCGTCAAGACACGTTAAGTGTGTGACCTGAGTTCGAGAATGCAGACATGATCTTCTATCAATAATCAACAGGGTCGGGCACCCATATTGACTCCACACATTCATCGATGATCATATCGGATGAACCACGATGCCGATTCAATCAATCCCATATATATATTCCCTTCGTCTCGCGATATTTTACTTGCGAGATTCGATCGTCGGTATCGTCATACCTAGTTCAATCTCGTTCACGAAGTACTTTACTCGTTCCGTAATCCGATATCACTTTGTGATTAACTCCTTAACCACATGCTTGCAAGCGGTGTTGATATCGATTACCGAGTGGGCCCGAAGTATATCTCTCCAACTTGGGAGGGACAAATCCCATCTCGATACATACAACCCAACAGATACTTTCCGATCACCTGAGAGACACCTTTATGATCACCCTCTCATAGGATGACGTTTGATGACCTCAAAGCTTTCTTCCGATACCAGGGAGTTGCATTATCTCATGGTCTAAGGAATACAATATTTGACATAGGAAAAGCTTCACAAAGATGAACACAATGACACGATCTAATTGCTTCGCTCAGTTTGGGTCTGTCCACCATATCATTCTCCCAATGATATGATCTCATTATCAATTGACAACTCATGTCTATGGTTAGGAAACCTTAACCATCATTGATCAACGAGCTAGTCCATAGAGGCGTACTAGGGACACGGTGTTGTTCACAAACCACACAAGTATTAATGTTTCCGCTTAATACAATTCTAGCATGGAATATAAACTTTATCATGAACAAGAATTATAATAATAACATCTTTATTATTGCCTCTAGGGCATAATTCCAACAGTGGGAACCCTAGGCCGCACCCTTCCCTCTATATATAGAGGGGTGGAGGCGCCACCCCCCTTGCCTCTCCACTCCTTGCCCTAGCCGCCTCTCTCCTCCTCCTTCGCTCTGCTCTGGCTTAGGCGAAGCCCTAAAGAATTCTCTACTCCACCACCACCACCACGTCATCGTGCTGCTGGAATTCTGTGGAGAGATCTACTACCTCTGCTGCTCGCTGGAACGGGGAGAGGAAGGTCTGCATCGACTCCACACGTGTGACCAGGAGCCTTCATGAAGCGGCCAGAACAGGAAGGATCGTCTACTCGATCTTGAGATCGGCAAGTGATCGTCTACATCAACCACGAGATCCGATCTCGCACAAGGCTTTCAGATTTACAAGGGTTAGTACAGATCTATCTCGTTGCACATGTCTAATAGATTAGATCTTGGCTTTTATCTAGATTAGATCTGGGTTTTGTTCGTTCTTGCGAAAGAATTTTTTTGTTTTCCATGCTACGAACCCATCAGTGGTATCAGAGCCGTGTCTATGCATAGATCTGTTGCACGAGTAGAAGACAATGGTTTTGTGGGCATTGGTGCTCGTGTCATCTTTTGCTTTGTGTACTTTGCATCTTGCGGTATGGTGGGCTGAAGCGGCTCGGGTTAACCTTACATGTCATCGCACATGAGGCTTGCTCCACGCTTGACGTGTAACTTGCTTTGCCCAAGTGGCTTTGCGGGTGTCTGTCTCTCTCACCATAGTATAGATCCAATTTACACTTTGCACTTGATAGCACTTGTATCAACGTTGTGGTTCAATTTCGTAGGTAAGATCCGTTCTTATTCAAAAGCCCCAAACCACGTAAAACATGCAAAGAAAATTAGAGGCGTCTAACTTGTTTTTGCAGGGGTTTTGTGATGTGATATGGCCATCATGTGATTGTGATTATATTTGATGTATGCAATGATCCTTGTTGTAATATGGAAACCGGTAGGAGCCTAATGGTTGTCTTTAATTCTGTTAAGACCTGCGTGTCTATTCATCTTGTAATAGCTTTATTACAAGTAGTTGTAATAGTTGCTAGTGATGATGGACAACCATGAAGCGGCGCCACTGACCTTGACGCAATGCTGGTGATGATGGAGATCATGTCCATGCCTTGGAGATGGAGATCAAAGGCATAAGAAGAAAGGGCCATATCATATCACACTAATTATGAATTACCTGTGATGTTAATCCTTTATGCATCTTGTATTGCTTAGATCGCGACGGTAGCATTATAATATGATCCCTCTCACTAAATATCAAGTAATAAAGTGTTCGTCCTTAGTTGGCACCGTTGCTAAGACTTGTTGTTTCGAAGCATCTCGTGATGATCGGATGTGATAGATTCTACGTGTGCATACAACAGGTGCAAGCCAAATTTGCACATGCGGAAACTAAGGTTAATCTTGACGAGCCTAGCATGTACAGACATGGTCTCGAAACACGGAATACCGAAAGGTAGAGCATGAGTCATATAAATGATATGATGAACGTGAAGATTGTTCGCCGATGAAACTACATCTTCTCTCGTGAAGATCGGACTTGGTGTAGTGGATTTGGTTCGTGTAATCACTAAGACAACATGAGGGATGATGTTCTGAGTGGGAGTTCACCTAGTTAATTTAAGAATTAAGATATAACTCAATTCTTCATAAACTTAGTCTAAACTACTTGCAAATTTGTTGTAGATTATGGCGAACCTCTCCATCAATTTCAATGTGTTCCTAGAGAAAGAAAAGCTTAAGAACAATGGAAGCAACTTCACGGACTGGTTCCGTGGACTGCAGATTGTCCTTAGGGTTGGTCAGTTGACCTATGTGCTCGAAGCACCGCTAGGTGACCCACCTGCAGAAGATGCCACCGATGACGTAAAGAATGTTTACGCCACTCGGAAAAATCACTACTCCACAGTTCGAGGTGCCATCACAGACGGTTTAGAAACGGAGCTTCAGAAGCGCTTTGAGCACCACGACCCGTTTGAGATCATTAAAGAGCTCTGGCTGATTTTTGAGACTCATGCGGCCGTGGAGAGCTATGAGGCCTCCAAAAAGTTCTTTAACTGTAATATGGAAGAGGGTAGCTCCGTTAGCGAGCACATGCTCACGATGTCTAGGCACGCAAACAAGCTCCAAGAGTTGGGGATAACAATTCCTAATGAGTTAGGGATTCACCATGTCCTCCAATCACTGCGACCGAGTTATAAGAACTTTGTGATGAACTACAATATGCACTGCATGAACAAGACGTTGCCTGAACTATCGTCCATGCTGAAAACTACTGAAGTGGAGATCAAGAAGGAGCACCAAGTGTTGATGGTCAATAAGACCACCAATTTCAAGAAACAGGGGAAGCCTAAGAACAAGGGCAACTTCAAGAAGGACGGCAAGAAAGCTGCCGCACCTGCTAAGAAGCCCAAGGCTGATCCTAAGCCTGAAACTGAATGCTTCTACTGCAAGGGTGCTGGTCACTGGAAGCGTAACTGCCCCAAGTACCTGGCAGATCTGAAGAACGGCAACATCAAGAAGAAAGGTATATTCGATATACATGTTATTGATGTGTACCTTACTAGTAATCGTAGTAGTGCCTGGGTATTTGATACTGGTTCGGTTGCTCATATTTTTAACTCGAAACAGGAGCTGCGGAATAAGCGAAGACTGGCGAGAGACGAGGTGACGATGCGCGTTGGAAATGGCTCCAAGGTTGATGTGATCGCCGTCGGCACGCTCCCTCTACATCTACCTTCGAGATTAGTTTTAAATTTGAATAATTCTTATTTGGTGCCTGCGTTAAGCATGAACATTATATCTAGATCTTGTTTATTGCGAGACGGTTACTCTTTTAAGTCTGAGAATAAAGGTTGTTCGATTTATATGAGTAATATCTTTTATGGTAATGCACCTAAGATGAATGGTTTATTCTTACTGAATCTCGATAGTAGTGATACACATGTTCACAACATAGATGCTAAACGAACAAAATTGAATGATAATTCTACATACATGTGGCACTGCCGTCTTGGTCACATTGGAGTGAAGCGTATGAAGAAACTCCATTCTGATGGACTTCTTGAATCACTTGATTTTGAATCACTTGAAAGACGTGAAGCATGGCTAATGGAAAAAATGACTAATACTCCATTCTCTGTAATAATGGAGCGAGCTACAGACTTATTGGAAATAATACATACCGATGGGTGCGGCCCAATGAGTGTAGCATCGCGTGGTGGATATCGTTATGTTCTCACTTTCACGGATGACTTAAGTAGATATGGGTATGTCTACTTTATGAAACATAAGTCCGAAACTTTCGAGAAGTTTAAGGAATTTCAAAATGAAGTGGAAAATCATCGTAACAAGAAGATTAAATTTCTGCGTTACGACATGAGGTGAATATCTAAGTTATGAGTTTGGCATGCATTTAAAGAAATGTGGAATACTTTCGCAATTGACACCGCCGGGAACACCACAGCGTAATGGTGTGTCCGAACGTTGTAATCGAACTCTCTTAGATATGGTTCGATCTATGATGTCTCTTACAGATTTACCGATATCGTTTTGGGGCTATGCATTAGAGACAGCCGCATTCACTTTAAATAGGGCACCATCTAAATCCGTTGAAACGACACCGTACGAATTGTGGTTTGGAAAGAAACCTAAGTTGTCGTTCCTTAAAGTTTGGTGTTGCGAAGTGTATGTAAAGAAGTTACAACCTGATAAGCTTGAACCCAAAGCGGAGAAATGCGTCTTCATAGGATACCCTAAAGAAACAATTGGGTATACCTTCTATCATAGATCCGAAGGCAAAGTTTTCGTTGCCAAGAATGGATCCTTTCTTGAGAAGGAGTTTCTCTCGAAGGAAGTGACTGGAAGGAAAGTAGATCTCGATGAGGTTACTGAACCTTCTCTCGAAGTTGAGAGTAGCGCAACACCAGAAGATGTTTTGTGCCGCCTGCACCAATTGGAGAGGAAGCTCATGATGGTGATCATGAAACTTTGAACAAAGTTGTCTTTGAACCTCATGGTCAACGAGGTTAATTACCACTCTGATTGGTATGACCCTGCATTGAACGTCATGTTGGTGGACAACACTAATGACCCTGCAACGTATGAAGAAGCTATGGTGAGCCCAGATTCTAACAAATGGCTAGAAGCCATGAAATCCGAAATGGGATCCATGTACGAAATCCAAGTGTGGACTTTGGTGGACTTACCGGATGGCCGTAAGGCTGTCGAGAACAAATGGATTTTCAAAAGAAAAACAGATGTTGATGGTAATGTTACCGTCTCTAAAGCTCGACTTGCCGCGAAAGGGTTCTGACAAATTCAAGGAGTTGACTATGATGAGACATTCTCACCAGTAGCGAAGCTAAAGTCTATGAGGATTTTGTTAGCAATTGCTGCATATTTTGATTATGAGATTTGGTAGATGGATGTCAAAACGGCGTTCCTTAATGGAGACATTGAGGAAGAGTTGTATATGGTACAACCCAAGGGTTTTGTCGATCCTAAAGATGCTAGCAAGGTATGCAAACTTCAGCGCTCCATTTATGGACTAAAGCAAGCATCCCGGAGTTGGAATCAACGTTTTGATAAAGTAATCAAAAACTTTGGATTTATACAAACTTATGGAGAAGCTTGTATTTACAAGAAAGTGAGTGGGAGCTCTATAGCATTCCTAGTACTATATGTAGATGACATATTGTTGATTGGGAATGACATAGAACTTCTTAATAGTGTCAAAGCCTATTTGAATAATAGTTTTTCAATGAAGGATCTTGGCGAAGCGGCATATATTCTAGGCATCAAGATTTATAGAGATAGATCAAGACGCCTAATAGCGCTTTCACAAAGTACATACTTGGACAAAGTTCTAAAGAAGTTTAGAATGGAAGAGAGCAAGAAAGGGTTCGTGCCCATGTTGCAAGGTAAGACCTTGAGTAAGACTCAAAGTCCAGCTACGGCAGAAGATAGAGAGAAAATGAATAATATTCCCTATGCCTCGGCCATAGGTTCTATCATGTATGCCATGTTGTGTACAAGACCGAATATAGCACATGTTGTTAGTTTGACTAGCAGATATCAAAGTGATTCTGGAATGGAGCAGTGGACAGCGGTCAAGAATATCCTAAAGTACCTAAATAGGACTAAGGATATGGTTCTTTCTTATGGAGGTGATGAACATCTTGTTGTAAATAGTTATAGTGATGCTAGTTGGAACACCGATCCAGATGACTCGAAGGCACAGTCTAGATACGTATTTATTTTGAATGGTGCTGCAGTGAGCTGGAGGAGTGCCAAGCAAAGCGTTATGGCGAAATCTTCAACTGAATCGGAATACATAGCTGCTTCGGAGGCTGCACAAGAAGCCATATGGATGAAGGAGTTCATTTCTGAACTTGGCGTGGTTCCTAGTGCGTTGGACCCGATGGCCATCTACTGTCACAACACAGGTGCCATAGCTAATGCATAGGAGCCAAGGTCACATAGCAAGCTGAAGCACATAAAGCTACGTTTCCATGCTATTCGCGAGTATGTCCAAGATGGTGACATAAAGATTTGCAAAGTACACACTGATCTAAATGTGGCAGATCCGTTGACTAAACCTCTCCCTAGAGCAAAGCATGACCAACACCAGAATGCCATGGGTGTTAGGTATATTACCATGTAATCTAGATTATTGACTCTAGTGCAAGTGGGAGACTGTTGGAGATATGCCCAAGAGACAATAATAAAAGTGGTTATTATTATATCTTTGTGTTTATGATGAATGTTTGCATCCCATGCTATAATTGTATTATAAGGAAACACTAATACATGTGTGTTTTGTAAACATAAAAGAGTCCCTAGTAAGCCTCTTGTTGAACTAGCTTGTTGATTAGTTGATGATCATGGTTTCCTGATCATGGACATTGGATGTCATTAATAACAAGGTTATATCATTAGGAGAATGATGTGATGGACACACACCCATAGTAAGTGTAGCATAAGATCAAGTCATTAAGTTCGTATTGCTACAAGCTTTCAAATGCATAGTAACCTAATCCTTCGACTATGAGGTTATGTTAATCACCATCACCGGATGGGTACTTTGATGACATCAAACACCGCTTCGTAACTGGGTGGTTATAAAGGTGAGATTGGGTATTCTGAAAGTATGTGTTGAAGTGCATGGACCAAGATTGGGATTTGTCCATCCATATGACAGATAGATATGCTCTGGGCCCTCTCGGTGGAATGTCATCTAGTTAGCTTGCAAGCATGTGACTAGGTCAGGGATGACATATCATGGAACGAGTAAAGAGTACTTATCAGTAACGAGGTAGAACTAGGTATAGAGATACCAACGATCAAACCTCGGATAAGTAGAGTATCGCGTGACAAAGGGAATTGGTTTCGTATGTCAATGGTTCTATCGATCACGAAGTCATCGTTGAGTATGTGGGAGCCGTTATGGATCTCCAGATCCCGCTGATGGTTATTGATCGGAGAGGTGTCTCCATCATGTCTGCATATTCACGAACCGTAGGGTGACACACTTAAGGTTCGATGCTGTTTAGGTAGATATGGGATATCGTTGGAAACTGAATGTAGTTCGGAGTCTCGAATTGGATCTGCAACATCACGTGGAGATCCGGAATTGTCCGGAGAATAAGATTCATATAATGGAGATCATTTTCTAGGTTCGGAAATGTTCCGGAGTGTTTATATGGGGATTCTAGAAGGTTTCGAAATGTTCCGGAAAGTTCCAGAAGGTTCCATGGACTTTACTTGAAAACCAAGAAAGGAAAGGGGAAGACTTGGGAGGGAAGGAAACTCCCTCCCGCCTCTCCCTTGTGTGCCGGCCCTAGGAGGTGGGCCTAGGGGTGGGAACCCTAGGCCGCACCCTTCCCTCTATATATAGAGGGGTGGAGGCGCCACCCCCCTTGCCTCTCCACTCCTTGCCCTAGCCGCCTCTCTCCTCCTCCTTCGCTCTGCTCTGGCTTAGGCGAAGCCCTAAAGAATTCTCTACTCCACCACCACCACCACGTCATCGTGCTGCTGGAATTCTGTGGAGAGATCTACTACCTCTGCTGCTCGCTGGAACGGGGAGAGGAAGGTCTGCATCGACTCCACACGTGTGACCGACTGCGGAAGCGCTGCCGGAACACGGCGCCGGAAGGATCGTCTACTCGATCTTGAGATCGGCAAGTGATCGTCTACATCAACCACGAGATCCGATCTCGCACAAGGCTTTCGGATCTACAAGGGTTAGTACAGATCTATCTCGTTGCACATGTCTAATAGATTAGATCTTGGCTTTTATCTAGATTAGATCTGGGTTTTGTTCGTTCTTACGGTAGAATTTTTTTATTTTCCATGCTACGAACCCATCAGGATCCACAAGTGTTCATTGCATGTGTGTTCTATCCATAAACCACACATGGATCAACCAGTGGTCATTGCATGTGAGTTCTTATACTAAAACTAGCACTAGACTCATTGCATGTGTGTTCTTTTCACAAGCCACACATGGATCAACCAGTGGTCATTGCATGTGTGTTCTTTCCACAAACCACATATGGATCAACCAGTGGTCATTGCATGTGTGTTCTTTTCCACAAACCACATATGGATCAACCAATGGTCAGTGCATGTGTGTTCTTTCCACAAACCACACATGGATCAACCAGTGGTCATTGCATGTGTGTTCTTTTCCACAAACCACACATGAATCAAGAAGTGTTTGCATGTGTGTTCTTTCCACAAACCACATATGGATCAACCATGTGTGTTCTTTCCACAAACCACACATGGATCAACCACTAGAGTCATTGCATGTGTGTTCTTTTCCACAAGCCACACATGGATCAAGCAGTGTCATTGCATGTGTGTTCTTTCCACAAACCACATATGGATCAACTAGTGGTCATTGCATGTGTGTTCTTTTCACAAACCACATGTGAACCCACTAGAGTCATTGCATGTGTGTTCTTATACTAAAACCAACACTAGAGTCATTGCATGTGTGTTCCTTTCACAAACCACACATGAATCCACCACTGTCATTGCATGTGTGTTCTTTCCACAAACCACACATGGATCAACAAGTGGTCATTGCGTGTGTGTTCTTTTCACAAACCACATATGGATCCATTCGAGTCATTGCATGTGTGTTCTTATACTAAAACTAGCACTAGAGTCATTGCATGTGTGTTCTTTCCACAAACCACTTATGGATCCACCAATGTTCATTGCATGTGTGTTCTTTTCACAAACAACATATGGATCCACCAGTGTTCATTGCATGTGTGTTCTTTTCACAAACCACAGATGGATCAACCAGTGGTCATTGCATGTGTGTTCTTTCCACAAACCACACATGGATCAACAAGTGGTCATTGCATGTGTGTTCTTATACGAAAACCAGCACTAGAGTCATTGCATGTGCGTTCTTTCCACAAACACTTATGGATCCACCAGTGTTCATTGCATGTGTGTTCTTTCCACAAACCACTTATGGATCAACCAGTGGTCATTGCATGTGTGTTCTTTTACACAAACCACTTATGGATCAACCGGTGGCATTGCATGTGTGTTCTTTCCACAAACCACACATGGATCAACCACTAGAGTCATTGAATGTGTGTTCTTTCCACAAACCACACATGGATCAACCAGTGTCATTGCATGTGTGTTCTTTCCACAAACCACATATGGATCCATTTGAGTCATTGCATGTTTGTTCTTATACTAAAACTAGCACTGCCCCCCAATGGATCCACCGTTAGACCGAGTCTTCTAGAAGGCACGCCATAACACAGTTGTTCTGCTTGACGGTTGTTACATACCGTTCAATTGGGGCGCTTGGACGATTGGGATGGTCTTAGCGAGAGCGATCCTCGAGTAGGCTGTTCTGCGGCATGATTGGCCACGCTTGCTCTGGACAAACTGGCATGTTGCGAGTGTTACGACTCACGAGTTCAGTGGGCCATATCCCAGTGTCATGTCCCCGTTACTTCTCTTCCTCCCCGTACTTCTCTTCCTTCCCCTCGAAGCCACTTTCCCCACTTCACTTCCATCCTGCCGTAGCCGCAAGCCGACAACATCCGCCAATTCTCCAGTCGCTACTTTCATGCTAAGAAATCATTTTACAAGCTTTTGAACTTATCCTACATATTCCTGCTATTCGCCAATCTAACTGCTGATCTTTTTTCCGATTTCTCGACGAACTTCAGATGTGGCAGATGTTGCAGCCCAAGAATCTAGAGATCCTCGCGCGCAACTTCGCAGCGGCGTTTCCCGCTCGTGTGCTCCCACCCAGGATGCTTTCGCCATTACTCCTACCACGAGCTCCCGCTCCACGAGCTCGCGTGCCCGCTTAGAGCCGGGCTGCAACTACACCAGCCCACCGGCAGAGCTCGTCGTTCTCCTTGTAGAGGGGCACTTGATCGAAGTGATTACGATCTCGTACAGGCAAGCCCAACTTCTCCAAGAGCAGGTGTCGTTCACTGACTCGGCACGCCGCGTGCTAATTTTCCAGGGGGGGACGGCTCTTTTTTCGTCCTGACCATCACCGCCGGTGTTCCGGGAACCAGAGTCGGGCCCACCGTCGTGGGTGTCGTATGTGTCAGGTCGGTCTCGTGCGCCTGTCCCGTATACATAGTGCGCATGTGGGCGAACGCCCAACCGCCATCGTCGGATAGCATTCTTGTGCTAGCCGAGGCGCGGAGCTGCCCGACGCCGCGGGAGGTGGAGTATGCGGACCTAAGGTCGATCCTATGCGTGCCATCTCAGTACCTTGTCGGTGCTGGACCGAACATGCAGATGCATTTCTACATTTGTATCGAGAAGACCAACAGGGAAATGTAGTACTTGTGCTGTCGTTACTGTTAGACTTAAGCGATGCTTCTTAGGTGCTTAGAGCATACGTGTTGTGCGAATGTACCCCAGTTGTAGTTTTCAGTACTCCTTAATACTTCGACAAGTTATTATATTGGTCCAATCAGCTTGATGTTGTCACGTTGCAAAGTCCACTTGCTCTGGACAGACCGACAATACTGTGTGCTCCCGCTCCCGCATGTTAGTGTCACGTGTTCTGAGGGCCCACCTGCCAGTGTCACGACCCCTCCTCTTCCTTCCCCTTGAAGCCACTGTCCCAACTTCTCTTCCATCCTGCCACTCCCGTCCGATGGTTGTAATCTGATGATTTTCATTGGATTGTTTACAAGTAATCTACGTTGATAATGCAACATGCAAATGGCACAGACACAATTTCTAAAGTGGAAGCACTCACACGCTGCTATTGCACATATTTCTCCATATAGCTCGATAAACCCATTACAATAATTGTACTCGCATTAAACAAAACCGAAATTGCAACCATCCTAAACAACATCTAAACCCACATCACACCGCTGTCGTCGGAGTCCACCTCGATTGGTGACACCGCCGTGCCCTTCCCGGCAACATCCACTCCTGCCCGTGGCTTGCCCTTCGCCAAGGAGGCAACAATGGCGTTCTACACAGCTTCGTCCCCGTCGTTCTCCACATCGAAATCGACAATGACGAAGGTGACGGGGTTGGCATGGACCGAGCGTCGTCGCGCCTGGCGGCTCCTGCTCGAGCTCGACGCCGCATCAGTCCTTCTACAGGTAGGAGGGGCCAAGCTCGCATACGTAGCATCATCGCTCCTCTCAAGAAACCATGGCCATTTGATACTGCGACGGTAGGATCTTGGGGTGGATCCGCCGCGGCGAGCCCTACCAGAAGTGGTGGAGTGGATGGATCTGCCGGCGTGAGCCATGACAAGTTCCTAGGAGGGAGTAAGATTGTGGGCCAGGCGTGTCTGGTTCCTGAGCAAGGCCTCCCAGTGATATGTACACGGGCAAGGTACCAAAAAATTTCGTCCAATGCGCGCGAGAGGGCTTTTGAACCACGAAGGTGTGAGGTTTTTTTTGACAAGTCCAGACGCTAGGTCCCCCACTTGTCAGCCGAATGTGGACAGTAGGATTCTGCCCGAGTTATTAAGTAGGGATAAATCACGCTTCACCACTACCCTGACATCCAAAGGCTCCTCTTTCCTCTGCCCTCACTCCCCTCGCTCATGGCTCGTGCAGTTCGTCTCGGGCGGAATAAGGGTCAGCTCAACGCCGTCAGGCGGGTGCCCCCATCAGGTACCAGAGGGCGCCCTACGATTACTACCCCGATATGCTATGTTTGTGCAGTGAGAATATGCCGAGATGGATTTCGTGGACCGACGAAAATACTGCAGGAAAATTCAGCAACTGCAGGATCAGAGCGGTAAGTTCCTACTATAGGTACAATGGTAACCCGGATCCGGAAAGCATAATGTAATTCTTTTTTTGTTTCCTTCAATCTACTACACAGGAAGGGAGGGGGACTGGCTATGACAAGTTTGTGTGGATCGAAAAGCCACTGACAGGTTTTCACAGAGAGCTTGTTCAGGATCTGCGTGATGCTGTGTGGGACAAGAAAGAGGAGATTCATGCGATGCAGTGAGAGATCCAGGAGCTTCGCCAGGTGCAGGGGACGCAGGGGCAGGGAGGTGGTGAGATAGACGGGCTCAAGATTAGGCCAGATAGTGGACACAATTTCCTCATTATATGGCATTATCTGTTGCATTTGCAGTTTATGTTGCCATGTCGTTGTCCAGCAGCTGAAATAAGTTGCTGCTTCGTGGAGTGTAGTAGCCAGCTTAAGAAATTGTTTTCCAGCCTAGAAACTTATCATAAGTGTAATGCCAACAGCGGGGATTTATTAAGCGCCTTTAAATAAATCGTGTCTGTGCCACTAACACCCATCGATTTTGGAGAGGATTTAACCGCTCAGCTATCGCGATTGTTCAGATAGTAGTGGCACAGTCACAGTTTTGGATTCAACTAGTGGCCTCGGTCGTATCAAATCCTAAAGTCGCGATACATTTTACTCCGAGAACGGGAGGAAGATTATTTCGCCCTACAAGTTCCACGCACACAGCTCCAGAGTTTAACCAAACTACATATATAGGTTTAAGTTCAATACATCATTAGGCTACTACACTGCTAGCCCTCTTTCTCTGCTTGGGTGCCAACTTTCTTCCTCTTTCCTTCACGTCCACTGGCTTCTTCATCTCATGCCTTCTTCCTCTTCCTGGGTGCCAATTTTCTTACCTTCACGTACCCTGCATCTTCGGGCGAGGAAGTCGTGCCAATCAGCACCGTAATCTTGTCTAGCATCATCACTCCACTCGTTTTGGTTTTCTTCCCAGCAAAATCAATTGAGTCGGTGTCTTGTTTCTTACCTTGCACTTCTTGTAAAAAACAGTACATGGATTACTACCTTATATCTAGGACTATAAACAATTTTTGTGTGAATGTACCATCTCATACCTAGGTTTGGGAGTATTAAGGGACATCCATGCTCTATGGCCTATAAGATGGCAGGTCTTGCTTCATTTTGCCCTTCTTTGTAGCATAGAAAGCGAACCCTTCTTCTCGAAAATTCTTAAACCTATTCACAGGGTCTTCCTATGCCCCTTTTGTAACTGGCATGCTTGCAAAGACAGTTGGACTTGAGGCCCGAGATGGGTGCAGACATGGCTCGACGGATCCAAATGTCGCAGCTCTGAACTTTTCCATAGAGTAGTAGTATGACAAATGCTGATCCAAATGTGGTAGAGTTCTTTTCTTCACCAAGAAGGCCAAGGCGTGGTCGCAAGGTTTCCCGGTATGCTGCCACTCTAAGCAGGTGCATTCTCGCAGCTGGATGTTCACAACATCCCTTTTGCCACTCTTGGACATATCGACCACCTCATAGCTTCTGCTGGTTGACGGGAGAACCTTAAGATGGGCAAGTCCCCGGCTTCTCTTGTGTAGTTGTTGTACAACTGGTGGAGCATATGTCATCTAAGTCTCCTACCGATCTCTCTCCTTATATTTAACAGCTTCATGATCATACCACGTATGTTGTCCATCAAGATATGAACATGACGCACTTTTATGTCCTTCACCCAGTTATTCAGGCATTCTGCAAGGTTGTTGTTTATGTAATCAACTTTGATGTCAGGGTTGAATTGACTCCTCTTCCATAGCTGCGAATGATGGATGGCTAAGTACTCTGGAAGTTCAGAGGCTTCGGCAAAAATCTTGCTCATGAAATAATCGCTGCTACTAGGTTTGTAAACTCTAGCAGCAGGAAACATGTAACGAAATACGTTGCCTGCGTAGTGTGAGTACAAGTTGAGCATCATATGGGCATGGCATTCTCTACCTTCAGCTCGCGGGAACACCTCCTTCACTGCATTCGTTAGCCCTTTGCATGCATCCGTGGATATAGCCAATGAATCCATGTGGCCTATTGATCTCTGGTGCTTCATAAACCCAGACCCGTTTTCCTCCTGTTTACATTTCAAACAGCCCGAATGCCACTGGGAACATCCAGTTGTGACCATCAAGTGCTGTGGCTGATGGCAGGCAGCCTTTCCATTTGCCAGTTAGGACAGTGCTATCTACACTCAGATATGGCCTACAGCCGTCCTTGAATCCCTGGATGCAAGGTTTAAGCGCCATGAAAAATCTTTTGAAATATATTTTACCACCTTCTGATTCAGTGTCAATCTCCACAACACTCCCCGAACACCTAGCATGTACCTCCTCCTTGAAGTTGTAGAGCATCCTGAAGCTATTGGTCCAATCCCCGTATACCACCTAGCTTGTACGGAAGGACAATGTTGTATTTAGAACCGAGGCTAGTCTGAATATTCTTCGCGGTCTCCTTAGGGTTATCCTTTAGTATGGACATAGATTACATAGCCACCCACTCTGTATCAGCCATTGAGGATTTTAGTTTGCTGCCTGTCGGACACATGTGTGGAGGGCCCATTTTGTTCACCTGCAACACAGATTCATTTGAAAGATAAGCGGAGTCGACTAGTTGCCAGAAAGATATCGCACATCAATTGTAGTTATAGAGTGAAAAGAGAGAGAGATAGTTCTAATGGTTTGCTGCATTCATTTCCCAATACCCTAATTGCAGTCAACACAGGTAAGGCTCTTGTTGTGATCCTCCATGGACAATGTACCTCGGCCCGTCCATTCATCCATGTTAACTTGCAAACGGCCTCATACCTCTCGGCAGAGTTCTTCAATCGATAAACGTCGAACTCCCCCTTGATACAAAAATGCCGAAACGACATCCTGAACTCATGCATGCTCCTGAACTCGGTGCCGACCGAAATTATAGGATACTCGTGGTCATGTTTCATTTCTTCTACTTCAACACCCAAATCATCGACTGGAATACCAGCCTCATTGTTAAGTTCCTCGTCTATTTCATCATCACCAGATTCTTGATCCTCTATAGTGCCTTCTTCTTCATCTGATTCAGAATCTTCGCCATCGTCTCTAATGCCTAGTACTGCACACATCATATTGACTCCCATGGGTGGGGTTGCACCATCGTCTCCACCTGGATGGACATGAACATTGCCCCAGTCCACCTCATCGGCAACTCTGTTTTCTCCAAGACACTCGGTTGGTTCTGCTGCAACCACATGGGGTGGTCTTACGTTTGCACGCATCCCAGGTACTTTAGTGGACAAATAGCAGTCAGAATCAATTTCATCTTGAGTGTACAGAACCCTCTTGCTCTTCATGTGTACATCCTCCTTCCTGATGTAATCTTTCCTGATGGTATTAGTAGGGCTTGACATCCGCATTCCATTCCCCATCAAACTAGGCTTTTTGCTGCCGCTCTTGGGTGTGATCTCCTTACTGCCTCCCCTCACGGGTGTTGGCTCCAGGGTGCTGGCATTATTGCCTAACCTCTGTGGTGTGTTCTTCTTCGAATTAGCCCTTTTGCTGCTACTATTGGGTGTGTTCTCCTTCGTGCTGGCATTATTGCCTGACCCCAGCGGCGTGTTCCGCTCCAAATTAGCCCTTGTGCTGCTACTATTGGGCGTCTTCTCCTTCGTGCTGCCATTATTGCCTGACCTCAGCGGCGTGTTCTACTCCAAATTAGCCCTTTTGCTGCTACTATTGGGCGTGTTCTCCTTCGTGCTGGCATAATTCCCTGACAGCGGTGTGTTCCACTCCAAATTAGTATTTTTATGCTCCCACTGGGTGTGGTAGCCTCTGTGCTGGCCATCTTCGCCTCTTTGCTACCACTCCTGGGAGTGTTCACCACCGTGCTAGCCCTCTTAGCGTTTTTGCTGCTACCGTTCGGTGTGGCATTTTGACTGGATCTCAGGGGTGTACTCTGCGGCGTGGTGCCTTTTGTCGTGCGACTCTTGGGCGTCCTCTTCTCTGGCGTGGTATCCTTGGTGACGTTCTTCTTCGGAGTGCCCTTTCTGGGGATGCTCTTCCTGGTCCTCTTTATGACGCTCCTCTGTAAGACTCTCCTCTATTCGAAGCTACCCTCGGTCGCACCAGCCTCAGTGATGCCATGGATCAGGTCACGCATGCCTTCTAAAAGTCCATCATCTCTATTGTCGAGTTCCAATTCCTCTCCAACCGTGAGCACTACCAAGTGGAAGTAAACTTCACCTCTATAATGTTTCCTTGTAAACGGTAGGACTAAATCCCTGGTATCTTTCACTTCGATAGACTTTTTGCTCCTGTAACTATAATATAACAAACGTGCTTCCTGGGAGGACCCCCACAGCACCTTCACACGTAACGATGCCATCAGGTCCGATAACTCTACCACTTCAGGGTCGTATCTGCCAAGGATTACATCAAACTCGTCATAGAATTTTTCTGTGTCATCATCTAATTTTGCAATATAATCCACGACACTGATACGAACGATTACTTTGCCATCATCAGGTTCTTCAGGATAGAAACCTCCGAGAGGTTCGAGAGATCGAGCGGCACCATCAGACCCAGCCCTAATGCCACCCCCGCCATCACCAACGTCATCGTTAGCTGGATCAACCTCGGTGGAAGTACCAGGACCAGGAGCAAGGCGAGGGCCCTTAGCAGCGGGAGCTACATTACATGGTGGACAGGCAGGGCCCCTTCTAATGGCAGCCATAATAGGATCAGCTGCTACCATGTCACCTTGACGATCAGGAGCAGTTCCCACAATAGCAGTGTTTCGAGTGCTAGCAGAGTCCGGACCATGAGCGGGCTTCAGACCAGCAGCTTGTTGAACCCGAGCACGGGTTCGAGGAGGAGACAAGGCATCAGTCTTTGCAACAACAGTGGGGCAGCCTCCAGAAGCCTTAGCTTGCTCAACAGCGGCAGGGATTGGGTTAACAGCGTCCAGATCAACAACAACACGAGGACGACCAGTACCAGCAGTTTCCAGAGCACGGGTTCGCACAACTTGAGGACGGTTTCGAGGAGTAGCACACAAGGTGGCGGTCTTAGCAACAACAGCAGGGCAGCCTCCGGACGCCTTAGTTTGCTCAACAGCGGCATGGATTGGGTGAGCAGCAGCCGTAGCAACATGGGCACGGGGACGGGGACGACCAGTACCAGCAGATTCTAGAGCAGAGTTTTCCACAACGGCAATACGGGGACTCCTACGAGGAGGTTGCCTGACAGAAGCATGTCGCAGACAAGGAACCACATTTTGCTCAACAACAGCAGGGGTTCGAGTTAGACCTCCCTGTCCAATAATAGTTGGGCGACTTCCAGTAGCAGGAGCTTCCTCATCCACTATGTTACACACCAGCATAACCACGCGAAGCCTAACATGTTGTTTCATCAACCCAATTAGCTGACTGTCACACGCTATAGGAACCCTGAAGCCTCGTTCATCAACGGTGCTGAACCGTGCAGTCTGCTCTGGCCTCATTTTAGCAAGTTCACGCACAGCAGCAACCAAACCAGGGACAGTGCATAACTGCACAGGCACTACTTCCATCTTTAGATTCTGAGCCTGTTTCCACATGCTCTTTCCATGTGCTAATTTAATGAGGTAGCCGCAGATGGCCACCAGAACCGTGTATTTGGGTTCAACGGAGATCCTAGTTGACAGAAAAGTGGAGACAGAAGATAAGAATTGTTTGTCAGCATCGTGATAGCAAACAATTCTATGTTCGATATATCTCTGTAATGGCAATAGCCAGCTAGCAGTTATAGGTAGTGCGAATAGCAAAGAGAAAAGAGTAGCTCACCTGAAATTAGCCAGAAGTACTTCTTCCTCGGCAAATGGATCTGTCATCCTTCGCGTTGCTCAGCTCGTCGATGGTAGAGGCGGGCTAGATCATTGCAACGGCTGGAACGGCATTCGGCATTAGAGCTCGGTAGCAGCAAGTAGGCGCAGCAACTTGGCGCCGGAAGTCAAATGCCCGAAGAGATCATTCTGGTTGGAGAGGGGATTTCGATGCTGCCGGTGCTAGGGTTCATGCGAAAGGAGGGAGGGAGTGGATTTGTGAATTTGGTCAACGCACCATGCTCCTTTAGTATCTCGTTTCGCCTACGTGGTTGCCGCGTTGGCGCTCGCGTCACGGAAATATTACTGACAAGAGGGTCTCGACCGTCTACTTCACGGGGTAGTTTCACGGCATGTTTGGATTTTGTAGGGGTGAGACGAGTTTGCATCGAAATGGCCCCTCTCGGTAGTTGGCGGCCCAAATTTTCGAAACGCGGTAATTTCAGGCAACTTAGGTATCGCCATGCGCTGGCCTACCAACTTTGGTACCGCAGACGAACAAGCCCGTCTCTGGCGAGGGCGGTACAGGGGGCTACCGGCGTGGGCAAGGTAGGCGGACGGTGGGCGGTTCCCTGGCGGTGCTCTATGGCGTAATGGCGACGCTAGGGTCGGTGGCATTTGGTCGGGGGCTTCCCGCGCTCTGGGAGACAGAGGCGATGCTCGACGGCGATCACGGCGACTGTGGGTCGTGTGGCGATGCACGGCCGTGTCTAGCGGGGTGCTGGGGTCTAGGCGGAGCGGCGTGCGTGATATGGCGTCAAGGCGCTGCATTGCGTCTTTGGCGGCAATTAACGCTCTAGCGCGCCTGCTGCTCACTGAAGAAAGGTGCAAGGCTGGTTGGTGGCTTGGTTGGACTCAGGGGGATAGAGGAGAGTAGAGAGGGCTAAGAGGGGGACAGGGGCTTAACTAGGAATAGTGTTAGTTAGGCAGTTTGATCTCTGCCTGCCACCTGTTCGACACAATGGCCGCAAGAGAAAAAGTTTTGAATTTTGGGCTGATTTTTGGTGGATGCTTTGATCTGATGCTTGGTAGGCTGTGGTTGCTAGGATTTGTTAAATGGAAGTCATTTGGGTGGTTTTTGAGAAAATGTGATCTATACATATGAACTACATTCAATTTTCAATTGTCATTTAAATTTAGTGTTTGAAAGTTTTTGGGATGAAACAAAGTGGGCCTTGGCACATCACTACTTGTACTAGTAAGGGGTGCAAAGAACCATAATTGTTTCTATTAAGATTTGAGTTCTAGGAATAGCCAAAGTAGGCTAGTTAGATAAAATGGCACAAATGACCATTTCCTTATTTTATTCTTTTTGATTTCTTTTTCTTTGGGAAATGCTTGGGAATGATCTAGATGATGTTTAATTCACCTTAGAATCATTTTACAACCAATGGATCACTCAAATATGGCAATTCAAAACAACTCCTAAATTAAATACACACACATATGTGCTTAATCATTTTAAATGGAAAAGTTTCTGTTAACCCTAAATTGGGTAGATTTGATCTTGATTAACCTTGGATTAAAGTTTTGAGATGTTACATCAGGGCAGGCTGCCGCGCACCGCGGACGGCTGCTACGCCTTCCATTGGAAGGCTGCCGCGACCGCCCCCCGCGGATCGTCTTCGCCGTCATCGTCCGAGACTTCACCGACTACGCCGCCATCGACTACGATCTACACATCATCCACACCCTAGCGCATACGGCGCACCGTCGGTCTGATCAACCGATCACGCGCCTGTCTACGCCAAGCACGTCCCCGAGCAAGCGCCTACCACCGATCGAGCTATGGGCTGCCGCTGTGTCGCCCCGCCGGGCCGCCGCGCCGCCGCCTTTGGTCCACGCTACCGGCTTCCAACGTGCCTTCCTTGGCGTGTACATCGCTGGTGGTTTCCCAACCGCTGCACCGACTTGCGCCCTGCAGCTATGCCGCCCCCTCGGGTCATAGCGTGGCTGCACGCAGTCTAGTTCGCCGTCCGCGTGCATCGACGGCCTCGGCTTTCACCGCGCCATCTCCTACGGCACGGATCGCCGCCGTCTGCACATGGTCTTCGTCACGTCGCCGGGTCTTCCTCGTCTACTTTGAGCACCGCCGTCGCGCTTCACAAGGTAACCTGCAGGGCTCCCTCTCGTCGTCGCAGGTCCCGCCGACTACCCCATCGCCACTTTATGCATCCAGCATGACTAACCCAGGTCGCCGCTGGTTTCGCCGCCTTTTACGTCTTCGTCCACTACAACTTCGCCGCCAGCGTCATCGCCTCATCCCCGACTACACTACCTGCTACTCTACTCCGACAACCGCGGACAGCGCCGACATCTCTCCCTTCGCCGCTCTCCGTGTCGCAACCGCTCTGGAGGCTTCCTCTGCTACTCTTTCTGACATGGCGGCAAGTTCATGATGGTCCCTGCCCCCGCACGCCTAGTACTGGCAACACCGGGAGTGCCTTCGTCCCCAACACATTCCCGAGTCTGGCAAGATCGGATCGGCGCCTCGTCTTCATCGGCTTCGACAACGTCTTCTTCGGTGTCGACCCCTCTACGACTGCCTCGACCGCGTCACCGACGAGTTCTTCTTTGCATACTCGGTTATGGCAAAACCGAAGTGTGCGTTTGTCCCCGATGTGCGCCTAGTTCTGACAAAACTATGGCCGCACCTCGTCCTCGACGGCTCGGACTGTATCGACTTCGGCATCGACACCCTCAAGGACTGCCTCGACGCGTCTCTGTCATCCTTCTCGTGCGCTATGCGCATGCGGCTTCACGTGTGGCTACCTCGACACTGGCATCCCCGACCACGACATCGACCACGGCGACCCATCGCACGGCTACCTCGACCATGGCACCGCCTCACGCTCTCGGCTCCCTCGATATCGGCACAAGAGCTACCACCTCGCTTGAGCATCATCAGCTTCCTCTACAGTCCAAGCTACCGCGCTGCGACACCGTCCACGACGTTCCCGCTCGGACTGCGGAGGGATGTCAGCCTACTGGACGCTACTTTGGTTTATCTCCAGTCTGACCGTCCGCGATGTTTCAGTAGTTCACGACGCTACCGCTACGACTGCGGGGGAATGTTAGAGTATTAGGTATATACGGTTATTATGGTAGTTTAGATAGAGTTATGATTTGTTTATGTACAGTCCTAACTTGACTCGTACTCCAAGATAATCCTCTGTACGCTATATATACTCGCCAATGAGGCTCAATAATATATCCATCATATTCCGTCAAACTCATACTCTTTCAACTAATAGTCTGCTAAACCGGATGTGCGCCCTCGTTTCGCTTAGATGGCATCTTGGGGTAAGTGACTGTTACTGGTTCCTAGCTGGGTGAGGAATTTCGTTATTTTCAGGGCATAGGTGATGTTGACATGATTTTCACCTATTTTCGACATTATCAATTTTGGAAAAAAACATACATATGTGTGTACATAATTATATGAAACCAAAAGTAAAACCCCAAAATTAGAATTGTCGACAAATGTGAACCAAGACAAGACACTTCATATAGCGTCTATTATTGCCCGGTCTCGCGCAGCTTATGCCTTTCCGGACTCCTCGCAACCCGGTGGCTTGAAGGCGATGAAGCTGACGCACTGCACCTGACGGATGTTGTCGAAGCCGATGATGCGGACATAGGCGTCAGGGTACTCCTTCTTCACCTCCTCCACCTCCTTGATCACCTGTGAGGCGTCGGTGCAGCCGAACATGGGGAGCTTCCACATTGTCCAGTACCTGCCGTCATAGTATCCGGGAGTGCTGCCGTGCTCGCGGAAGATGAAGCCCACCTTGCTGAACTCGAGGCAGGGAACCCACTTGGAGCGGATCAAAAAGTCGATCTGCTTCAGGAGGGCCTCCTCTGAGAGTGGTGGCAGGTAAGAAAGGGTCTCGAACTTCTTGATGCCCTCAATCGGCCACACCTGAATTCAATTGTTGACAGAAATAATACACGCACATCAGTTGGCGCTCAGCTCACCACTTGCTGCTATGTGAACTGAACTTTGAAGATTGCCATACCTGCATGCACCTGATCCTTCCACCGTTGCTGACGTTGCCGAGGCTGGAGGCGCTGCGGCGGCTGACGGGGAGTCCTGCGGTGGACTTGAGTCCCTGGAATGGTGCGACGGAGGTGGCCGACGAGGCCATCACGGCGGGGGCCATGGTTGTAAGTATATTGGTAAGTGGAGGATGAGATAGCTAGCTAGGCTATGCTTGAGGTTGAGGCCCTTCCAAGCCAGGGTCGCCTTATATATATTGCTCGCCATACGCTCGGCGCCGTTTCTTTCTTACAAGATGTGGAACGGGTGGCTGACCTTCCCTAGCCTTATCCCTCCGGATCAGTGAAAGAGTGGTAGGCGTCGTCGGATTCGTATTCCCTGTCCTATTACCAATGGTTATACTAAAACAAGTCTTCGACAGTGACTAGGCTAGTCGTTTCTCCTTATTGGGCTCATCATCGCGCTGATGGTACTTCGCGCTGAAATATCAAATTATTGGTTGATGGTACTTCGCGCGATGACGGGTGAGAAAAACGCCACGGACCTCCTCTCGCTCTTCTCCTCGCCACCGCCAGAGGCGTGGCGGATCGCGGCTGGCGCCGGCGGCGGCGGGGTCCTTTCTCCTCCCCGAGCGGTAGGCTGGCACGGGCCGGCATTTGTGCTGCAGGATGCTGCGGGGCGCGAGCTGCAGCGGCGAGTCGTCGTGGCGGCGCGGAGAGCTGCATGGCAGCGCAGATTCTCGAGGTCGCGGTGTTCCCTGGGCGAAGGCAGTGGAGGCCTTCGGGCAGCTCCTACTCTGGCGGTGAGCATCGCGGGCCAGGCCGGTTCTCAGGCGGGCTCGACCCCAATGTTGGCGCCGAGGCGCGAAGGTGGAGGAGCCTCCTGGAGCCGATGACGGGATGACGGCGTTCGACTCGAGGTGCCGGCCAGAGGCGAGCGGTGGTGCCGTGGGGACTCGGCCCAGATCTGGGCTAGGTTGGGCTCAATCTGGGCTGGCCTGGCCCGGGCCCGCGCGCGGTTCCAGGTTGGAACCCACCCCTGGCACATGACAGCGGGCTGCGTGGTGGATCCCGCAGCGCCCTTCCTCGGTGTCAAGGGATCTAGGCCAGGTGGGCCCTGATCTTGCTTCGGCCCCATGTCGGCACCAAGGGTCTCACCACGGCGGTGCCTGTCGTTCCGAGGGGTTGAGCTCGTGGAGGCCAGGGTGTATCTTAGACCAACAGTGGTCCGGTAATCCCAGGTGTGCGTGGTGGTGGTGGTGGTGCTACTTGGCGGCAGGGATCGACGGTGGCGGTGGATCCCCTGATGGACGACGAAGTAGGGGCTTGCGTGGGGTTGGCTTGGACGACGGTTCCCCTGCTGCAGTACGACGGCGGGGCTTCACGAGCCCTGATGTACTCGACCAGGCCAGGTGGGCCTGGTTTGCCCTGCGGCTGTATCCGGTCGGCTACCGCCTTCCGTTGGTGGAGGTAGTTCCCTCCCGCGCACTATTGTTCCGGTGACCCCCGCCATCTCTTCCTCTTTGTTGTTTATCGACCCTACTTCATGTGTCATGGTGAAACGGCGGTGGCAGATTCAAGACCGGTGTGGCGTGTGCTGGCAGGCGACGAGCATGGTGGTGCACTGCGAAGTGTCCGGGGGTGTGATTTTTTTAGGGGTCAAGAGAAATTGTCATCTTGACACCGACGTGGCGACGCCTTCGGGTGCCACCGTCCTTCTTGAAGGGTATCGGGTGTACCTCTTTCCCACTTCCCGGAGCGTGCCGGGGAAAACTCTAGGACCTATCCGAGCAACAGCGTCGTCATCGTCGCCTTCCTTCCTGGAGGTGCTTCTTGGTACGCAACGCGTCGGAGTGCTAGGCGTGTGGTGCAACTTAGTCGGAGGACGCAACGGTCACGATTCTTCCTCGTTTTCATCGAACCACTGTTATCGGCTTTGCTTTCTTTTCTTTTTCTTTTTGGTTTCTTTATTTTTCTTTTTCGAGTGTTGTGTTGCCTGCCCAGGAGCGATCTCAAATGGTTGCTATATTAATATAGTTGGACGTATGCCTGTTTCGAGGAGGAGATACTTCGTGCTGAATTATTTTTCATCGTTTGCATGTGGTGCGTATCGTCGTACTCCGCGCTCGATTTGGTAACACCAGAAATATTCAAAATTTAACCTTTCTGCGTAGCTCATAGCTCATGGGACAGGTTTGAAACATTTGCTTCGTGAGCAAGAGGATATACAGTTGTGAGGATGGATCTACAGTTGAGTGGTGCCGTTGAGATATGCTGCCAAATACTTGGGAATAAATATATGAGGTTTATTCCAATTCAGTTGTGTGGATGGATCCCAATTTTGGAAGTGGTTACATAGAGTCAAACCGTGGTTCAGACTTGGCTCTAACTTAGTATCGGCAATGGTAAAAAGACCATGTTTTGGAATGATATGTTGTGTAGGGATGAGGGACTCAGCCACCACAAGTTTGTGTGGAACTAGCTCCCTGGTAATTAATGGGCACTCGGGTGGTATCCTCCTTCGAGGTATAAATGATACTTTCGAGATAGAGGATATGGACCGCAGGGAGTTTTTTGTGAGCATCGTGCTCACCCATAGACAATTGCATCTCAAATGGGAGGTTATTATTGTTTACGGCCCCGCGGATCATAGGAGGTCCACCGAACTTCTTCTTTAGCTCAAGTCTAAGGCGGAGCGGACGGATATACCAGTTATCGTAGCTGGTGATTTTAATCTCATTCGTTCTACTAGTGAAAAGAGATCGGCTAATGTGGATCTCCCTAGGATGCGTATGTTCAATGGCTTCACAGAGGACCTGGCTCTTCGAGAGATTGCTTGGGTAGGTGTGAGATTTACCTGGACCAATCAACAGCTTAACCCCATTCGTAGTGTCCTCGATCAGGTCTTCGTGTCAGTGGAATGGGAGGTGACCTTTACCCTCTGCTCCCTTCGAGCAGTGACCAGGATTGGCTCCGACGATACCCCCCTCCTCCTATCTCTGGAGGAGCCCCCCACGGAGACTGTACCACTTCCACTTTGAGAACTTCTAGATCCATCAACCAGGGTACGAGGAGGCGGTTCGGTCGATTTGCACTGGTAATGGGAGAGTATATTGGCCCATTTGATGCCTACTGCAAGGAGCAGGGAATTAGGCACCAATTTACTCCTCCGAAGACACCATAGCTGAATGGTCTTATTGAGAGGATGAACAGAACAGTTCTTGAGAGAGTTATATACTTACTATCGAGTGCAAATTTGCCTAAACATTATTGGAGTGAGGCTTTGTCGACTGCAGTTTATCTTATTAATCTCTCACCAAGTTATCCATTGTAGGGAGATGTTTCACACGGTGCCTTTCATGACAAGGACGTCTCGTATGAGCATCTGAAGATTTTTGGGTGCAAGGCCTTTGTTCATATCCCTCAAGGTGAAAGGTCAAAGCTTGCTTCAAAGACATGACAATGTATATTTCTTGGCTATGGAGGTGATCAGTTTGGCTATAAGTTGTATGATCCAATAGCAAGAAAGGTTGTGAGAAGTCGTGATATTGTGTTTGTTGAAGACCAAACAATTGAGGATATTGTGAAGACAAATGTGCAGGTTCCGGAGCAAGTTCCAGTACATGTTTCTCCTCGAAATCAGCAGCAAGATAGATCTAATTTTAGCCTAGTTCCCGCAGATTCAATTGAAGAAGAAGTTGAAGATGATGATGCAGAAGTTGTGAAAGCTGATGCATATAGTGGTACAGGTGAGGATGCTCCCCAACAGCAAGAGTATGATGTTGAAGAAGATGATCATGATCAACAAGCACCTGATCAAGATAGTCTACCAGTTCCTCCACTCAGACGGTCTAGCCGAGGCCATGGTCCTTCCACTAGGTACGATTCAGACCAATATGTGGTGTTATTGTCTGATGGTTCAGAACTTGAGTGCTTTCAAGATACAATGAAAGATGAGAACAAGGAGTGGAATAAGTCTATGCAAGAAGAGATGGATTCTTTGCATAAGAATCATACTTATGAGATGTTGAAGTTTCCCAAGGGCAAGAAAGTTCTAAAGAACAATTGGGTCTACAGAATCAAGCAACAAGAGCAAACGTCACATCCAAGGTACAAAGCAAGGCTAGTTGTAAAAGAATTTAGCTAGATAAAAAGTATTGACTTTTATGAAATATTTTCTCTGGTAGTGAAGATGATATCAATTCAAATGACCCTTGGCATGGCAGCAAGTCTCAACTTGGAGGTTGAGCAAATGGATGTGAAGACAACTTTCCTTCATGGAGAGTTGGAGGAAGAAATCTATATGGAGCAGTCTGAGGGGTTTCTTGTTAAAGACAAAGAAAACTATGTGTGCAAATTGAAGAAAATTCTATTTGGCCTGAAATCGAGATAATGGTACATGAAGTTTGAATCTGTCATGGGGGAGCAGGGCTACAAGAGGTGTATCTCACACCATTGTGTATTTATTCATAGGTTCTCAGATGATAATTTTATCATGTTATTGCTCTATGTGGATGATATCTTGATTGTTGGCAAGAATGTCTCAAAAATTGCTAGGATAAATAAAGAGTTGAGCAAAAGTTTTACCATGAAATACTTGGGGCTAGCAAAGTGTATTCTCGGCATGAGAATTGAGAGAGACAAAAAATCCAACAAGTTGTACTTGTCTCAAGAGAAATATATTGAGAAGGTGCTTCGCAAGTTCAAGATGGACAAGGCAAAGGAAGTGAGCTATCCACTTACAGCTCATTTCAAGTTGAGTAAAAAGAAATGTCCCTCGAATGAAGATATAGAAAAGGAAATGCAGAAAATTTCTTATGCTTCAGCAGTTGGGAGTTTGATGTATGCTATGGTACATACGACCTGACATTGCTCAAGCGGTTAGTACTATGAGAAGATTTATGTCCAATCCAGGAAAACCACATTGAGAATCCGTGAAGTGGATTTTGAGATATCTCCGGGGTAGCATTAATATGAAGCTTTGCTTTGGTGGTAGTGAGCCCAAGCTGATTGCATATTCAGATTCATACTTGGCTGGAGATGTCGATGGAAGGAAGTCTACTTCAGGTTATTTGATTACCCATTCAGGGGGAGTAGTGGCATGGCAAAGCAGGTTGCAAAAATGTGTGGTGCTGAACGCAACTAAGGTTGAGTTCATCACAGTAACTGAGGCGAGCAAGGAGCTATTGTAGCTGAAATGATTTGCTTGTGAGCTTGGTTTTGAGCAATACAAGTATGTGTTGTTTTGTGACAACCAAATGCCATTCACCTTAGTAAGAATGCAAGTTTTCATTCGAGGTCAAAGAATATTGATATGCGCTATAATTGGATTCGAGTTGTGCTGAATTCCAAGGAAATGCAAATTGAGAAGGTGCACACAGATGATAATGGGGATAATATGTTGACCAAGGTGGTGACAAGAGGAAAGCTCGAGGTATGCCGTCGGCTCACCGGCATGACTATCGGTTGGCAGTGAGACCCTCCATGATATTGGGAGAGGGAGTTTGTTGGGCCATGTCCCTCCACATGGTGGTGTATTGGCAGCCAAATATCAGACTGTGAAGTCCTACATGTTTCAACCGTTGACCGGTGTTCGTATCCAACGGCTGAGATGCTCCTTGGGAAAGGAGTAGAAAAGAAAATCCTATCCACCCTTGGTGGCTGGGTGAGTGACTCAATCAGAGCGTGAGCAAGTGAGAGAAGCAAGTCAATATGGCTGCTGCTGAGAGAGGATGAGAGAACACACAGGAATACCACAACCTAGTGAGAAGAAAGGAAGAAGAAGGAGAGGTGATTTCTGTCCAGATTTCTGAGATCTGAGCAGTCTGTCTTCAAGTTGGTGTTTGGGGGCTCAAAGGTGCGTGTATTGGCTCCAAACATGGTGACCTCATTCCTTACTTTGAGTACTTCGATCTAGTTAGCTGGTTTGAGGTTTGGTTCAGTGTAGCTTCAGATTTGGAAGTGGTTTTGTTAGTTTGGACTGCTGTAGTTTTATCACAGATCAGTTTTGGTAGATCGAACAGATTGGGCAGGCAAACGGTATCCGATTGAGCTGAAATTTGGCGTGTATGTTGGGAACTCGTATGCCTACTTGTCTACCATGTTTGGTGCTAATTGGATCTGCGGTTTAAGAGAAGCTTTCTGATTACTTAAGGGGACAGAAGCTGAGATACTCTAATTTGCTGTAATCTTTCTCTCAAGTGGTTGTTATTGTTGTTGTTGTTGTTGTTATTGGTTGGCAACGTGTTGAGTGTGTTGTACATCTCTAGATGTTCTAGAGAAGACTCTGTATCTAGTTTTCTCATAGTGAAGCTCGCGTGGACCGGTTGGTCCACACCCGTGGTTTTTTCCTCCTCACCTTGAGGAGGTTTTTTCACGTAAATCCTTGTGTCACATGTGCATGTGCCCATTCTTTTATTTCTGCTGCATATCTTTTGATTGAAACTATCCTCGGGGTTTACCGCAGACAGCGGGGGTTGTGTACCCTCTTCCCCCCAACGTTTACGACTACTCTAGATATGTTCATTAGATCTAATCGATTGTGTTTAATGGAAATGGTTTTATCAAATATAAAGCCCACTAGGTACAATGGAAACCAAGATATCTGGACATATAAAGCTTCCAAGAGAAAATGTCACTCTCCCATTGCAACATTGTTACTAAATTACATTAAAAAGTCCGATAGCCTACTCTTGATTTAATTTGGCATATCTCTTGTTAATGATGTACTTTGCTTTTCACAAAAAAGGTACTAATAAATGCTATCCATCGGCCGATTGGTTATTGTGGAAGATCACCCGCCTCTGCCGTATTAAATAAAACAACAATAATTAAATAAACTAGTAAAGTATAACATGAGTATATGATAGTAATAAAGTCCCGAACTAATTGTGGCCCTAAAAATAAGATGGGTCAAGATTATACCCAGAGAGATCCCAAAAAGTCTCCCACATGTGGATAATGTGGTAGTCAAAGAACATGCATCAATTACTCAACTCCTAAGTGGACAAATGTGGGCGGGATAAAAGGAAAATCTCAACTATTTCCTACTGATGCCACTTTATTATTTATATCTGATGCGCTCGACTTTCAACGTAGAGCTCGTTGGGAACCCCAAGAGGAAGGTATGATGAGCACAGCAGTAAGTTTTCCCTCAGTTATGAAACCAAGGTTTAATCGAACCAGTAGGAGCAAGGAAACTCCCCAAAGGTGTTACTAGCTGAGCTTTGGCAGGGCGCACTACCGGTGCTAGTAGCAACGTGGAGACCTGCACAACACAACCACAGAACTTTGTCCCCAACTTGCGATGAGGTTGTCAATCTCACCGTGTTTTGCGGAAAACAAAGAATTAAACGTATCGAATGGAAATAAGTAATAGTTTGCAGAAAGTAAACACAAAGCAAAAACAGTTTATAGATTGTATGTAAAGAAAAAGGACCGGGATCCATAGTACACTAGAGGTGGCCCTCCTTAGATAGATAACATGTTGGGTGAACAAATTACAGCGGGGCAATTGACAAACACCGAGAAAGCAATACATGCATATACTAATCATCTTGACTCCTTTCAGACTTGATTGGGCATTACAACATTATACATAGACCGCCATCCAATCATCTATGACTAATAATCCACCTTCAAGTTATCATCCAACCCCTCCAAGATTAAGTTGCAAGCAACAGATTATTGCTTCTGAACTGCGTGTAAAGTAAACAATACGATTGTTCTATGAACAAAGGATCGTTGTTTTCTCCTAGTAACACAACACATCTAGTACCTTAGAGATTTCATCACTTCCCAGATTACCAGAGGCATGAACCCACTATCGAGCATAAATACTAACTCTTGGAGTTGCTAGCATCTACTTGGCCAAGATAGCTACTAACAACGGAAAGCATGCAAGATCTCAAATAACAAAGACATGATAGAATCAATAATCAATCTGAAATAGCATCTCAATATACATCGGATCCCATAAACACAACATGTATGAATTACAAATAGATGATCTTGATCATGAGCAGACTCACAAGATCTAAACATGAAAGCACAAAGGAGGAGAAACCAGCCATCTAGCTACTACATGGATCCGTAGTCCAAGGATGAACTACTCACGCATCACACCGGAGGCTTGCATGGTGATGAAGAAGTTCTCCAGGGTGAATTCCCCTCTCCGGCAGGGTGCCGGGAAGAGCTTCAGATCCCTCCCGATCTAGGGATGGAGATGACGGCGGCTACAGACTCTTTCGTGGATTTTTGAATGGGTACTTAGGGTTTTCGTCCCGAGGGAAATATATAGGCGGAAGGAGAGGCCGAGGGGGTGTTGGGAGCCACCACACCAACCCCTGGCGCGGGCCAGGCCTGGCCGCGCGGCCAGGTGGTGTGGCCGGCCCCTGGCCCCTCTCCATCTCGTGTTCTGGCACTTGATCCCTTTTGGAAAAATAGGCACTTCGGCTTTTGTCCCGTCCAATTCCGAGAATATTCATTTTCTGACTTTCCTGGAACCAAAAACAGCAGAAAACATGCAGCTAGCACTGTGGCTCTTGTTAATAGGTTAGTCCAAGAAATCATATGAAAAGTACTCCAAAGTTGGAACAAAACACAAGAAAGTGGATAAAACCAAGCATGGAACATCAAAAATTATAGATACATTTACAATGTATCAACATCTACTCCCAATATTTAGTTATCATGTTGTAAGTAGAACCATGATTATCTCCACCATTGAGCATGTGGCAACCTCCCAACAAACGTGGAACAAGAAAACTCGGACCAACACATGAGAAAGCAACTATGACCCGCAAGATCAACTATCTACCAAATAACAGACAATAGGAAGTGATGAAGGCAATATAGGCTAAAAAGATTCTAAATGTACGGAAACTAAAGCACCGAGACACGGATAGAAATAGTAAGAAGTAAAGCCATAAAGCGAACATAGGCAGCAGGGGGAGGATGATCGTTTGGGAAACAATGCTTTGCAAGACGTTTGTTTGTTTCACATAAAGAAAACATAGCATAATAATATTTAGCTTGTCCCTCATAGAGTAGCAAATATCAATGCATAGGACACCTTCAAAGTTCATAAGAGTGACTAGATACAAATAGTTTAAAACAAACAGTATCAAGTTATGCATCAATCAACTAGTCTTGGGACAATGCACATAGAACTAAGAATGGCCACTATGCTCTCAAAGTAGGTTCATAAAGATAGAAGGTGGAGACTCCATGTAATGGTGGAAGAAATGCCTTTTTATAAAAGGAAGTAGGGATTCAAGTCTCATAAAGAGCTTCCAAAAATTATGGTACTTATAGCTTTCAGCTCTCATTGCCCCTATCATAAGCATCTTGAAGTGATTAAGGTTAAAGTGAACAAACTATGGTGTACATGCTTGACGAAGTATAAGTCAGAAATCTCAAGTTTAGTCACCGGTAAGTTCTTGTCATTGTAAGTACATGTGTATCATAGAGATCCGCCAACGGGGTACCCCTTCCCCGATGATACAGAAGAATCCCCATATCAAAATGACAAGGCAAGCAGACAACGAGCATCTCAGCATTCTTCTTATTTACCATGGGAATATGGTGCTTTTTTCTCTCTTTCCTCTTTTCATAGTATCTCTTTTTTTCTTTTCTCTTTTTTTTCTCAATATAGGACTCCTTTTTTATAAGAAGAATGCTTCATAGACAGCTCATTATGGTTACGCTGCAGGTTTCCACCATGTCAGCATGGATTAGACCAGCGGCCCAGGCGTTTCTCTAACACATATACATAACTCCATGGACTTACAAGCTCCCCTTTCATTTCACAACGACGACATCCATATATAAAAGAGCATGATATCAACTAGGTACAAGTACCAAGTGCAATGTTGAAAGCGTTCCCCATGAAAGCATGGTTCTGCTAATTCCCAACAAATAAGTGCAAGCATATACAACATAGAAGACACAATGGTTCAAGTTTATTAAGGTCAAGTAAAGTAAAGTGTGCCATCAAGTTCGTGAGAGCTTTAATCACTAGTTTTCTCATAACAAGTGGAAGGTAAACAAAAGCATGAATATACTTGGAGTAGCATAAGCTAGTAGGTAGGTATGGTGGACTCTTTGGAATAACTTGGTTTAGGGAGTTGGATGCATGAGTGGAACTCATACTTGGTGTTGGAGGCTAGCAAAAGACTAGGAGCGACAAACTAAGAGAGCAATAATGACCATAATCATGCAGAGCGACAAAACATCATTGATAAAAGCATAAAGTGATACTACAAGTTGAAAACTAAAGGATCATAAAGGCTATGGTGACTTGAGATAGTCATAACATGGTGTGAGTATGTGCCAAGTCAACCCAAATAAAGCATCAAAGGAGAATACCACTATACTATGCTTTAATATGCTAAAACAACGCATGATTCATCCAAGGCACATTAAGAAATCTCAATTGTTTATAACAAGTCATGCTACAGCAAAGAATACTAAGCATAAAGCCAAAACAATATCAAGCATGGCATGACAAAGCATAGCAACAGTCAAGAACGTGCTCTTTTTACCACATAAGTATAAACTTTCCTACTCTTTTCCAAACCAAACCAAACTATTTGCAAACCAATGTATGAAAGAGGGGGTCCAACCAATTTATTCAGAAAACTAAGCAAACCAAAGCAAACGAAAACCAAAAACTAAAACTAAAACTAAAAAGAAGACGCTCCAAGAAAAACACAACTGTGCATGAAACAATAAAAATGAAGCGTTTGGAAGAAACCTGGAATTTTTATTGATGAAGAAGGGGATGCCTTGGGCATCCCCAAGCTTTGACGCTTGTACTTCTTGGATATTTCTTGGGGTGGCACGCGTGGCATCCCCAAGCTTGAGCTTTCGTCCATCCTTCATCTCATTACTCATTCCTTCCATACACCTGAAAATTTTCCTTCATACAAAACTTCACACAATCTCATTAGAAACATTAGTGCACTTAAGATAAATAAGTCTTAAGGTTCAGTTCTAACACCAAATAAACTTCCATTAGAACACTAGCTACTGTAGCACTTCCCTCAAAAATCTCAATTCCCCAAAAGAACTCAAGAAGGAACCAACAAGAATCAAATGCAGAAAATGGCAGAAATCTGTCAAAACAGACCAGCAGGTAAAGACGAATTTTTTCGAAGACCTTATGTTGCTCAAATAAAAAAGTGTTGAACTAACTAAAGTTAGATAACAACCTGTGGCATAAGCACAAAAAAATACAGCTCAATCCGACATACAGAGCTCTCTCGGGAATTTTTACGGTGAAGCACCAAAATCTGTTTCGAGACAGCAATTTTCCCAATCATTACTTCACTCTCATTAGAGGTTACTCTTGGCACAAAAAGCAAATAAAAAGGATAATGAGAGGCTATTACTGAAGTAATAACTTCCAAGACTCATCTAAAACTCTTGGGTTATCTCCCAATAAGTACTTTTCTTTAACGCCTTTAAGTTAGGCATAAGAAGCAAAGAAAGAATCAAGTGTTCTCAAACGAAGAAGCATTAAAACCAACTTTCTTGCCCTTACCTCTCTTATTCTTATTCTTATCCTTTGGGAAAATGTGATTGTTTGGTGGAGAATAAAGGTGCATGGTCCCCTTTCCAACATCTATTATTGCTCCAAGGAGTTCTAATAGGGATCTTCCAAGTGTAATTTGTCCTTTTCCTACACATTCAATAATAAGATAATCAGTAGAAATCATTTTCCCGAGGATCTTTGCAAACACTCCTTCAGCTATTCCAATAGGAAATAAGGTAGCATTATTAGCAAGAGATATTTCTTTTCCTCCTTCAGTAAGCCCCCAAAGATTCAAAGATTCATAAATATCTTTGGGCATAAGACAAAATTCAGACATGATATCGCAGCGGGCTTGAAAAGTTTCAATGTTTATCTCAATATTTACTGTAGGGAGCCACGTTGATGGTTCAGAGTTTATTGGAACATAATTCTGATGCTCCCTAAGTGTATTATAGCGACTTTCTAAGAAAGTAGTGCTAGCCTCAAGAGTGTTGAACCTAGCAAATATTTTTGCGAAAAAAATATCAGTTTGGCTAGGCATAGTGTAAGTGAGGATCAATTTCTTTATAGCATTAATAGCATCATCCTCATTACATTGGAGGAAATCTCCTCCCACAATAGCATCTAAAGCATATATATAGCAAAGAGCAATCCCAAGGTAAAAACTGCTAAGGAACAAGCTTTGAGTCATTTTAGGCTCAGTTTTTTCATGTAGATCAGAGATTCTAGACCAAGCTTCCTTAAAACTTTCCTCAATTCCTTGTTTAAAAGTGAAAATCCTTTCCTCGGGTGACATAGTGAATGGAGTAAGGATAGACATAGTGGCAACTCAAGATAGGAACTAATTTTTTTGTGTTTTTCAAATAAGAAAGAAAACAAGTAAAACTAAATTTTTTTGTGTTTTTTGAAGAACAAAACAAGCAAACAAAGCAAAAAAGAAAGCTAAGAAAAACAAAAACAACAAAGTGAAGAGATTGGTTATGAGGGACTCCCCTTGTGAAGATGTCCTTGACTCCCCGGCAACGGCGCCAGAAAAGATCTTGATGCTCTCGACTTTCAACGTAGAGCTCGTTGGGAACCCCAAAAGGAAGGTATGATGAGCATAGCAGTAAGTTTTCCCATAGTTATGAAACCAAGGTTTAATCGAACTAGTAGGAGCAAGGAAACACCCCAAAGGTGTTACTAGCTGAGCTTTGGCAGGGCGCACTACCGGTGCTAGTAGCAACGTGGAGACCTGCACAACACAACCACAGAACTTTGTCCCCAACTTGCGATGAGGTTGTCAATCTCACCGTGTTTCTGGAAAACAAAGGATTAAACGTATCGAATGGAAAGAAGTAATAGTTTGCAGAAAGTAAACACAAAGCAGAAACAGTTTATAGATTGTATGTAAAGAAAAAGGACCGGGATCCATAGTTCACTAGAGGTGGCTCTCCTTAGATAGATAACATGCTGGGTGAACAAATTACAGCGGGGCAATTGACAAACACCGAGAAAGCAATACATGCATATACTAATCATCTTGACTCCTTTGAGACTTGATTGGGAATTACAACATAATACATAGACCGCCATCCAACTGCATCTATGACTAATAATCCACCTTCAGATTATCATCTGAACCCCCTCCAGTATTAAGTTGCAAGCAACGGATTATTGCTTTACGAACTGCGTGTAAAGTAAACAATACGATTGTTCTATGAAAAAAGGATTGTTGTTTTCTCCCTAGTAGCAACAACACATCTAGTACCTTAGAGAGTTCTGTCACTTCCCCAGATTACTAGAGGCATGAACCCACTATGGAGCATAAATACTAACTCTTGGAGTTGCTAGCATCTACTTTGCCAAGATAGCTACTAACAACGGAAAGCATGCAAGATCTCAAATAACAAAGACATGATAGAATCAATAATCAATCTGAAATACCATCTCAATATCCATCGGTTCCCCGCAAACACAACATGTATGAATTACAAATAGATGATCTTGATCATGAACGGAGCTCACAAGATCTAAACATGAAAGCACAAATAGGAGAAACCAACCATTTAGCTACTACATGGATCCATAGTCCAAGGATGAACTACTCATGCATCACATCGGAGGCTTGCATGGTGATGAAGAAGGCCTCCAGGGTGAATTCCCCTCTCCGTGAGTGCGGGAAGAGCTTTAGATCCCTCCCGATCTAGGGATGGAGATGACGGCGGCTACAGACTCTTTCGTGGATTTTTGATCGGGTACTTAGGGTTTTCGTTCCGAGGGCAATATATGTTGGGTCCGCAGCATATAAAACAAAAAATTTCCTACGGTGTGAACTACACGCCAAGATCTATCTACTAGGTACAAAGCAACGGGTGGACATACATCCAACGAGAACTTACCCTCGTAGACAACGAGCTTTGTTAATGAGTAGGAACTCATGGTTGATGTAGTCGTACACTTGCCGATCTCAAGATCGTGATGAAGTCCAGCAGGTCCGGCTCCAGCACGTCCATCAGATCCAGCTCCGGCACCACCAAGTCCAGCACCGCAAAGCAACGGTGCATCCGTGATCACACACACGTCCGGTACCCCGACAACCTCCGTCCCTTGCTCCAGCAAAGCAGCGGAAGCAGCAACTCCTTTCTAGATAAAGCCACCGGGAACATGTATCTCGCTAATCCGAGACCATGGGGAAATAATACTAGAGGGGGAGAGAGATCCTTCACAAGGAGGTGTGTGTGAGAAGTGAGGAGGGGGTGGCCTTTTATAGGAGGAGGGGGGTGCCCCTCCTTCATGGCCGGCGCATGGAGGGGGTGACCCTTCACCTCCTCCATTCATTTGGTGGTAACCCCTCCACATTAAAATGCCCTTCACATTCTCTTTTAAAGTCTCCACTTTAAATGCATTAAATTTCTCCAAATTTAATGCTCTCTCATTTAATCAAACTCTTTTATTATTTTTATTCAGAATTTTGTTAATTACTTTAATTAAAAAACATTCACATAAAACCCCCTGTAACATTTCAATATTACATGCAGAACCAATTTCAGCAATTTCACCCGAAACAGTTTTGGTGTCTATTGAAATAATTCCAGCGCTTTCTTAAATCTTTATCTAAAACATATTTGCTCCAAATGGTGTCGGTATCCCTTAAGTGTGTCAACCTACGGTTCGCGAATAATGCAGACATGATCGAGACCCCTCTCCGATCAATAATCAGCAGCGGGACCTGGAGATCCATACTGACTCCTACACATTCAACGATGACTTGTATGATCGTGAGAACCTTTAACGCTAGTAACTAAATCCCTTTGTCCCACGATATATTACATGTCTGAGATTCTATCATCGGTATCTCCATACCTAGTTTGATCTCGTTACCGACATGCACTCTTTTCTCGTTCCCGTGATATAACATTCTAGTGATCACATCACTTGCTTGCAAGCTATTTCAATGTGATATCACCGAGAGGGCCCAGAGTATATCTATCCGTCATCAGGATTGACAAATTCCACTCTTAATCCATGAGCCTCAACATAACACCTTCAGAGTAATCGAACCCATCTTTATAGTCACCCTGTTACGGTGTGACGTTTGATGTTATCAAGATACTCTTCCGGTGTTAGCAATTAACATGATCTCATGGTCTAAGGATAAATATTACTTCGTATGATATTATAGCAATATAAACATAATTACTTTGATCGTAATGCTATACTTCGGATGAATGTTCATCACATCATTCCACCAATGGTGTGACCTTGTTATTAACAACATCCAATGTCCATGATCAGGAAACCTTGATCATCTTGTTAATCAGCAAGCTAGTCTATAAGAGAGGCATAACTAGGAACCCTTTTTGTTTATTAAACACACATGTATTGATGTTTCTAATCAATACAATTATAGCATGCAAAATAAACATTTATCATAAACATGGAATAAGATAATAACCACTTTATTATTGCCTCTCGGGCATATTCCCTTCAGTCTCCCACTTGCACTAGAGTCAATAATCTAGTTTGAAAAACTTTGCGTATTGAACACCTATGGCTTTCTGGTGTTGCATATACGCTATTGCTAGTGGTTAACATAATCTCCGGATTTGATAGTTTCAGGTCGTGTGTATTTGCATGTCTTTGCGTCTCTCGCATCACTCATTCTCAAATGAGATGGCATTGTATAAATTTGGTCCTGGTGAGACCTTTAGTTAGATTCGGGTTAAAATATGTTGATATTATTGTCACACAATATATCTTCATAGTATTAGCCCACTCTGAACCACACCTAGTTTGATAACAAACTACTTAACACAAATGCCCTCCTATGCTGCTACTATAGCAGTCATATACTTAGCCTTTTGTTGTAGTATCCGTCACAATATCCCAACTTTGGAACTCATCCAAATCCATCATGGAACATCCTTTCCATTATATTGTGCCACCCATAGTCTAAATTGAGATAAATTTAATTTGTATCTTGTGACAAAACTAGTATCAATGTAACACTTTACAATGAACTACCTTTAACTATTTGTCACTTATACATTATATATTCTTAGTTCTTCCAAAGCTCATAAGAATATCTTTACTATTGTCCAATGATCATCTTATGAATCATTCTGGTATATGCTCATAACATTTAGAGCATAGGACATTCTGGATATATACATATCATGGTATAATCGATCAAAATCTTCATGTGATTTTACTCACCAAGTGTTGAAACACTTGAATTTTGATACAATCCTTTCCATGCAGCAAGAACCTTTCTTGTTGTTTCCATATTGAACCCTTTCAATATCTCATATATGTATGTCTGGCATAACCATATTAGCGCCTTAATCTATCCATATAGATATTGATGCCTAATATTCTGGGTTTGCCCAAGTCTTTCATCGAAATCTTATTTTAATGAAATTCTTAACTTGTGCAAATACAAGATACATCATTTCCAATCAACAATATGTCCTCTACATAATGTATTAGAAATATGTCTCAGCGCTCCCACTTAATTTCTTGCAAATGCAAGCATCTTCATCATCTCCGATGAATTTAAACTCTTTTAACAGTTTCATCATGGTGAAGATTCCAACTCCGCTATGCTTACTTCAACTATTGAAGTTTACATGCCCTTTTAGCACCCTTTGAATTAACAAAACCCGTCGGACCATGTCATGTACATGTCCTAGGTTACCGTTCTATTAGAAGAACCTTGTTTTGTTTATTCAACTACCATATACCAAATTATATGTAGTGGTTGCTACATTAATCCGTCAAGACTATATATCGCTATGAAAGATCAAATCTTGTCATAGTCAACTCCTTGAACATTGTCGTAAACTTCTTTCCAACATGTCGACTATTTCATAGATGTAAAACATCCATGTCTTATTTCTTTATAGATCCAAACACGACCGATAGGCTTCACGCCTTTCGTGAGGGTCTTCCAAGTTCAGAAACTTGATTTCTCGTGTATGGATACTATCACGGATTCTATGACTTCTAGTCATTTTATGGAGTCAGGGCCCATCATCGCTTCTTTGAATGTAGTCGGTTCATCATTGTCAAAACAATAACGACTTGCTTATCAAATCTTACTATTTGATTCTTACCGACCCACACAGTTCTATAGGAACTCTAATCTCCGAGATCACACCTTTTGTAATCACGCGAGCCATGAGCATTGTGTCCTCCACCGGGGCACTTTCTAGCGCTGCGCTACTTAGCACATATAGCTAAGGTTCAACAACCTTATCAAAGTTCTATTGTCCTCACAATTAACTTTTCACGAAAAATTCCTTCTCAAGAAACTTGACGTTCCAAGTAACAAACTCTTTTGTCCTTGCTGTTATGGAGAAATTCCCAACAAATTCTTTGGGATAACCTACAAAGACGTGCTTATCCGACTTTGGTTGTAAACATTTTACTTATGCATATCATACCAAAATTTAAGAAAAGACAATTCGGGTTTTATCCCAAACCATAACTCATATGGTGTCATTTCAATGGATCGATGGTGCTCTTTTCAGTGTAAAAGCGGTAGTTTCTAAAGCTTCAATCCTTAAAACATAATGGCAGTTTTATAAATGACACCCTTGATCTTACCATGTCAAACATGGTTTGATTTCATCTCTCGAACATACCATACTCCTGTGGTTTATCGGGAAATCCAAATTCATGGAACAATTCCTCAAATCTTAGGTGTTTGGCTAAACATGTAACTCGAATATCTTCCTTTATGATCGAATCATAAACTCTTTATTTTCTTGTTACAATGATTTTCCACTTCATCTTGAAAGTCTTTGAACAACTTTCAAATGTTTCATACTTCTTCCTTATTAAGTAAATATACAAATATATTCACTCAAATTTTTGAAGAAAGCATATGAAGCAAAAAGATCCATCGCATATGGCTAAACATAATGGACTATGCACATCAGCATGAAAATTTTCCAATAAGCTAGTCATCCGTTCCTCTCTGGCCTATGGACGGAGTTTCAATTATCTCGAGGAAAGTCTCACATGCGTCAATTTATCAAAATCAAAGACTCCAAAAATCCATCAACATGGAGTTTCTTCATGTTTTCTTTCTAATATAATTTAAACAGCGATGTCACTTCATAAGTGATCTTTTAATCATTTGTCTTGCGACATTTTAGCAATAATGTTTATGGATGTGATTTCTCCCACTAGACTTGTAAAAGTTCATCCATCCTTTATGGAATACGGTAATTTATTTGAACAACCATTGTTCTCGTAATACCGGAACAAAATAACAATTATTTAAACAAATCTTGAAGGCTTGGTTTGGTGACAACGAAAAACATAATAACACTTTATTTGTTTTCGATGAACATCATCACTCATTCTCTTGGTAGTTACTTAGGCCATTGTAGTTCATGAATTGCGTTGTCCTGTATGACACTTCATACCAACCAATTCGGTATCCAATACCGGTATCCAATACCTAAGAACCACATTGTTTAACAAGCAAGGAATATAGCCATAACATGTATATCTTCTATATACCTAAGTTGGACATCTCCAACCTTTTATTTTCTGCCAAATATTTTATAGATTCTCTTTCAGCAATTCCTTTTCTTTTAAAAGAATCTATCAACATCAATAGTGGTGTCATCAACATGACACATGGTACAAAGTGTATATAGTCAAATACTAATACCTTTGGACTTGCACTTTGAAGTGGATCACCATCATCAAATGTTTGGTGTTCTTTCAAAAATCCATTCTTTAGTAATATATTAGTGTAGTAAACATTTTAATTACATCTTCTATGCATCCTTATCATGACAACTTTCATGATCAAGCTACTATAGCTTATAAGGAAGAATCACGAGTATAATATCAGTTCCCACAACCTTTTTGGTAGATTCGGATGCCTAGAATCTCCATCCTTCACAAATTCTCATACAATATGAGAACATGTATTTTGCTAAATTATACTCTATCATAATGCAACCAAAAACATTATTTTAGATATCACAATATCTTTCACACATGATAGTTTCTGAAACAATTTTCAGCTCCAATATAATCTTGATATTAAAACAACTTTTTGAATATCAATAATCATGGAGGCAAACATGATACTTTAGATACTAACATTGGAATTCTTACTCTCTATTTAATACTACTTATTAAACTTCAAGGAGTAAATAGAGTTTGCTGAAAGTTTGCAATAGGACTTATAAACTTTAAATTGACATTCAAAATAATACGATACCAGTTCGTAAAGTAAATATCCAGAATTCTATAGTTCTATTATCTCAATTAAAACTAAGCATAAGGTAGTGAACAGATGCCAATGACTACAACAAATTATGCAAATTCACTTCGATTTAGTTTATGACAAATTGAGTTCGACTAATCCAAATTAGAAATGAACTCCCACTCAAAAACGACATCCCTCATGCCTTTTTGGTGATTACATGAACCAAATCCACTACACCAAGTCCGATCATCACGTGAGTCGGTGTAGCTTCAAAGGCGAGAATCAATATGGTCATCACATCAACTATATGACTCATGCTTAACCTTTCGGTCCGTGTTCCGAGGCCATGTCTGTACATGCTAGGCTCGCCAAGTAAGAACCTTAGTATTCGCGTGTGTAAAACTGTCTTACACCCGTTGCATGAAAGCGTAGAGTTGAGAACACCCGATCATCATGTGATGTCTCGAAACACGATCCATAGAACGGTGCATACTTAAGGAAGAACACATTTTATCTTGATATTTAAATGAGGGATCATCTTACAATGCTACTAAAAACGCCAAACTAGCAATATAAGATGCAAACATCTAATGTGTAAAGTGAGATGATATGGTCCATGCATTTGATCACCATCATATGCATCGTGGTATGATCTCTATCATTCCTTTGTGTGTAAGGCCAAGGTATATGGAACTTACACGTTAAGTGAGTTGTAAGAGTATCTATCATACATCTACTTACAACAATACCATATCAATACACTAGCCCAGCAACGATCTAAACTAGACGCCTCTAATTTATCAATTGCAATTTTTACGTGGCTTAGGGCTTTCGGAGATAGAACCGTTCTTACCTACAAACATGAACCACAACGAGGATAACTAAGTTATTAGCAACTCGTTGTAAATCAGATATTGACTATAGTAGGAGAGACAGACACCCGCCAGCCACTTATGCAAAACAAGTTGCATGTGAGTCGTGGAACCGGTCTCATGTATGATGACATGTAAGGTTGGTCCGAGCCGCTTCATCCCACTATGCCACCAATATCCAAAATACATAGAAGATGCAATAACATGATCATCATCACCCACATATCAACATATGTGTACTACCCGTGCAAAGCACCTACGCATAGATCTGGCTCTGATACCACTGTTGGGTCCGCAGCATAGAAAACAAAAAATTTCCTACGGTGTGAACTACACGCCAAGATCTATCTACTAGGTACAAAGCAACGGGTGGACATACATCCAACGAGAACTTACCCTCGTAGACAACGAGCTTTGTTAACGAGTAGGAACTCGTGGTTGATGTAGTCGTACACTTGCCGATCTCAAGATCGTGATGAAGTCAGCAGTCGGCTCCGGCCGTCCATCAGATCCAGCTCCGGCACCACCAAGTCCAGCACCACAAAGCAGCGGTGCATCCATGATCGCACACACGTCCGGTACCCCGACAACCTCCGTCCCTCGCTCCAGCAAAGCAGCGGAAGCAGCAACTCCTTTCCAGATAAAGCCACCGGGAACATGTATCTCGCTAATCCGAGACCATGGAGAAATAATACTAGAGGGGGAGAGAGATCCTTCACAAGGAGGTGTGTGTGAGAAGTGAGGAGGGGTTGGCCTTTTATAGGAGGAGGGGGGTGCCCCTCCTTCATGGTCGGCGCATGGAGGGGGTGACCCATCACCTCCTCCATTCATGTGGTGGTAACCCCTCCACATTAAAATGCCCTTCACATTCTCTTTTAAAGTCTTCACTTTAAATGCATTAAATTTCTCCAAATTTAATGCTCTCTCATTTAATAAAACTCTTTTATTATTTTTATTCAGAACTTTGTTAATTACTTTAATTAACAAACATTCACATAAAACCCCCTGCAACATTTCAATATTACATGCAGAACCAATTTCAGCAATTTCACCGAAAACAGTTGGATTGTCTATTGAAATAATTCCAGCGCTTTCTTAAATCTTTATCTGAAACATATTTGCTCCAAATGGTGTCGGTATCCCTTAAGTGTGTCACCCTACGGTTCGCGAATAATGCAGACATGATCGAGACCCCTCTCCGATCAATAATCAACAGCGGGACCTGGAGATCCATACTCACTCCTACACATTCAACGATGACTTCTTTGATCGTGAGAACCTTTAACGCTAGTAACTAAATCCCTTTGTCCCGTGATATATTACATGTTTGAGATTCGATCATCGGTATCTCCATACCTAGTTTGATCTTGTTACCGACATGCACTCTTTTCTCGTTCCCGTGATATAACATTCTAGTGATCACATCACTTGCTTGCAAGCTATTTCAACGTGATATCACCGAGAGGGCCCAGAGTATATCTATCCATCATCGGGATTGACAAATTCCACTCTTGATCCATGAGCCTCAACATAACACCTTCGTAGCACTGAACCCATCTTTATAGTCACCCTGTTACGGTGTGACGTTTGATGTTATCAAGATACTCTTCCGATGTTAGCAATTAACATGATCTCATGGTCTAAGGATAAATATTACTTTGTATGATATTATAGCAATATAAACATAATGACTTTGATCGTAATGCTATACTTTGGATGAATGTTCATCACATCATTCCACCAATGGTGTGACCTTGTTATTAACAACATCCAATGTCCATGATCAGGAAACCTTGATCATCTTGTTAATCAACAAGCTAGTCTATAAGAGAGACATAACTAGGAACCCTTTTTGTTTATTAAACACACATGTATTGATGTTTCCGATCAATACAATTATAGCATGCAAAATAAACATTTATCATAAACATGGAATAAGATAATAACCACTTTATTATTGCCTCTCGGGCATATTCCCTTCAATATATAGGCGGAAGGAGAGGCCGAGGGGGTGCCGGGAGCCACCACACCACCCCCTGGCGCGGGCCAGGCCTGGCCGCGTGGCCAGGTGGTGTGTGTCCCCCCCTCTCCGCTCTCGTGATTCGGCACTTGATCCCTTACGGAAAAATAGGCACTTTGGCTTTTGTCCGTCAATTTCAAGAATATTCATTTTTCGACTTTCCTGGAACCAAAAACAGCAGAAAAGCTGGCACTGTGGCTCTTGTTAATAGGTTAGTCCAAGAAATCATATGAAAAGTACTCCAAAGTTGGAACAAAACACAAGAAAGTGGATAAAACCAAGCATGGAACATCAAAAATTATAGATACATTTACAATGTATCAACATCTACTCCCAATATTTAGTTATCATGTTGTAAGTAGAACCATGATTATCTCCACCATTGAGCATGTGGCAATCTCCCAACAAACATGGAACAAGAAAACTCGGACCGACACATGAGAAAGCAACTACGACCTACAAGATCAACTATCTACCAAATAACAGACAATTGGAAGTGATGAAGGCAATATAGGCTAAAAGGATTCTAAATGTACGGAAACTAAAGCACCGAGACACGGATAGCAATAGCAAGAAGTAAAGCCATAAAGCGAGCATAGGCAGCAGGGGGGGGATGATCGTTTGGGAAATATTACCACAGATACATCATCCAAAGAACTTGTTGATGCCCACAAAATCTTATCACCCTACCTGGGAAGAAGCGAAGCACTAAAAGAAACAACGAATGCAATATTTAATACTACTCCAAAAGATCCAACATGATTATGATATGATGCATGGCATGACAATTTAATGATGCAAACCATGTTGGAATGATCTCATTTGCATAGCACATTGATAATACAACATTAGTGAGGCATTATTAACAAGAAATAATTATTGTCTAATTTTATTCATCATGTTTTCCTTGCATAAATAGTTCTTGTTATTCAAGTTCTCCATGATTTATGAAGAAAATGCAAGTATGGAATGCAAAGTTAGAAAGTTCTCATCGCGCTGATCGATTTAGACATATTATTTGTTGAAATCCTATTTACGGAATTAAAGTTATGAATTATTAAAAAGACTTTTTATTGCATTAAAACTATTTTGTAATTTTAATTATCCAGAAATTTATTTGGAGATCATATTATTAATACTTTCATTTTTTGATCAGAAAACATATATTATTTGTCAAAATTGTAATTAGCAATTAGAAGATACAATTTATTGATTATTAAAGAGTTTAATTTAATACACAAAATATTTATTGTTTTCCATCATGTAAGAATATGGAGAGGACATATTCATGCAGGGAATTTAATATCAAGCATGTTTCATGTTTTAAGTTTTCCCCAAATCATTACATAACTTATTTATAACCTTGGTCAAAGTTTGTATTAGGTTTGACTTGTTTAAATCCAAAATTTGAATTTGTTTGACTAAGGCTTGACCAGCGAACCAAAAGCCAGGGGCTTCTACACGCTTATTGGCGCAGTAGAGGGCTGCGGGTTGAGGCTCTAACAAGCGTAGGCGGTTTTGTCCAAAAATAACACGGGTTGGTTATCTGTTGCTGCTAACAAATCGTCAGGTTGCGGCAAGATCTGTCGATTTCTAGAGGGGTATCCTGGCGTCGTTACTAGATGTAACAGATCAAGGTTTTCTCAGGTCTGGAGCTGGTTTTGCAGGGAACAAAGTCCTCCAAGGGAGTTTCGCCGGAGACGCACGAGATCGAGCTATATCTGGGCTGATTCAGAGGCGAAAAACCCTGGTTTTACTGACGAACTGACAGACGCGGAGACGGTGACATCGACGAGAATGGCGGCGATGCTGGTGAGGTCGGCAGCGACACAAACGTTGAAAGGCGGGGTGCAGGAGGAAGCCTGGACATCCAGGAAGAGATCAACGTCGGCGATGGTGACGGAGGTGGACGGAGACAGAGGGAGCTTCTCAGGTTCAAGCGGCGGCGCTCAGGTTGCAGCGAACAGAGGAACTGTGCGGCGGCGATGGTGACCACGATCTGATGGCGCTCGGGGACGTGTGCGTGCGGAAGAAGCAAGAGGAAACATAGGGTAACCAACACGCATGTTCAATTTGGGCATAGGTATACCGGGGGAGGCTGGCCACGACGAACGGTGGCGATGGTCACGGGAGGCACATGGACGTACACTAGGACGGATGCAATTCGGACAGCTAGCTGGGAGGAGGACAACGAATATACCAGGAAGCTGACGGTGCCCTTGTTTTGGCCAGAGGAGGACAAAGGCGACGATGACGGTAGTTACAGTTGTCAATATACAGGTCTCCCAAACTTATGAGCATCTCCAACAGCAGCACTATACTATGCCCGTGCTATAATAATCACCGATATGTAGCGTCACGTGCGTTTTTTCTTCCTCCTGCAGGCGCTGTAAAAGCGTGCGCGCGGTAAATATTTTAGCGCGTGCAACCCTCGACGCTATCGCACGCGGCATATTTGGGGTGCACGCTGCAGCGTGCTCTATTGTTGCTCGGGCTCGCGCTCGAAGAAATGGCCACGAAATTTCCCCTCCGGCGCGCGCAACCTCCATCGCTGCCCACCGTCCGCGCGGCCACCGGCGCCATTCCAGCGATGGACGGGACCTCGGGGACGCCGCTGACACCTCCCTACTCGGTCCCCCCACTGCCGCCGCCGGTTTAGGCGCACCGCCGTCATTCGCACCAAACCCTAGCGGTGTCGCCGCTGTCGCCGGGAGCAATTCAGCAACCGCTCGCGTCCTCTTCTTGCTGCCGCGGTCGACAACCGGCGGCGCTGCGCAGCTGCCGCTACAGGCGCTGAAGGGTGATAAAAAGCCCGCAGGCGCAGACGAAGAAGCACAAGATGAAGATGTTGACAATTGATGTGTGATGCAAGTTTGAGTTGCATTTAAACTATATCGTGCATTTGAACTAGGTGGTGCATTTGAACTATGTTATTTTGGATGATATTTAAAACTATGTCATGCATTTTAACCACTATTCTCGTTGATTTATTTGGGTTTGTTTGATCTTGTTGCTTACATATATGCGTGTGTTTCTTGTTTGCACCAGCGCCGCGTGCTGTATTTTGGCGCGCCTGTAAAACGGCTGGATTGGCGCTGCATTTTGGCGTTGCAATATAGAGCTTCCGGTGGAGCTGTCGCCGGTATAGCGCTGTATCTGGTTAGTGCGCGCTGCAACGCGGGTTTACAGCGCGCGAGAATATAGCTGTGCTGCAGAAGATGCTCTAAGTGCACCATGTTAAGATGCTAAACTGTGGAAAACTGACAGCGCGACTAGTTTAATAACAATCTGATATGTCGCTGGCCAAATGAGGATGCTGTTAATTTAATTTCCACGAGGGTGCATCGGTATTCGGTAGGGTGATCCACAAAGGATGCTTATACTGACGGTAGAGTGCAATATATTGCCCACATGCATTTCCCCACGTCATGGGTTGTCAAAATAATTACTCCCTCCGTCCCAAAATAAGTGACGTGGGTTTGTCTAGATTCGGATGTATGTAAACACGTTTTAGTATATAGGTACATGCGAATCTAGACAAACTCAAGTCATTTATTTTGAAACGGAGGAAGTACTCAACTTCATCGCAAAATAAAAAATTATACTCAACTAACAAGTTAACCGGTAGAGCTAGTAGTGAAATATATTCTTCCTTCGACAGAAATACTCCATAAAGTGCAAGATCACTCGCGCATGGAAGTTAGGAATTAAGCACACGCGCACACGACACCCCGGTAGCCAAACGATCAGGTAAGCTACGGCAATGGAATTTTTCAAAAAGTCCAAAAAAATTTAGAAATTGCTAGGACCCACATGTGATTTACCATGGCAATTTACTCATCCTGTCACGCTATTTGTCTAACGACGGGAACGTTTTCCCAAGTTAATTCCCGATTAAGTAAGCAAAGACTGATATTAAGCATGACACATTCCACGTGATTTTGTAACGTACTGCATTAGGGTAACATGTCACCTAGACTACATGATCAAATAAGTAGGATATATCCAAGAAGGAATATCGCCATCTCGGTGTCAGTTTTTTTCTCTCGAAAAGGATCTCGGTGTCAGCTCGTATGTGATCTTGTCGTCCAGAGAAAGCATCCTGTCTGATAACTGCATTTCCAAATCTCTCCCAGTTGACGACGGGCTCGCGGCATCTTAGAGATCACGCGTATCCTCTATGTGTGTTTTATCTGCTGGATACTCGAGAGAGGCTATTTGAGTAATGAAAGATACCCATTGTGCATGAAATGTACAGTGTAGGCACGAAATATAATGAATTTGCACTGATCTGTACACATGCATCTTGTCTGTTCCGGTGTACTGCAATCAAGTTACGGGGTTGTGCTAATTCGCAAAAAAAAAAGTTACGGGGTTGTGCTGATGGCATCCTTTTGTTACTCCATAGTAACTTGATTGGAGCAAGAAACTTGTGACGTACTATTAATTTTCCCCCTTTCTTCTATTTCTCTCTCTATCTCTCAACAAGAACGAAAAGCAAATCAATCTATTTGCATTAACTGAACCACGCATGCATAGACGAAGAAAAGTATACTTTGCTGAAATGAAAGTTAGACAGGGGGTGATAAATCTCCTGTTCATAGGAAGTACTTTTTCTTGTTATTTCTGTTAATGCATACCAAACTTTCAATTATTTCATCACACTTCTAACCAGAAGGTTGAAAGTTCGCTGTGAATATTAAACCGGTGTATTAGTTGGATACAGTACATATTTACGTAATCTACATATGTTTCCGTCCTCCCTTATGGAGAAAAAATGCATGTTTGAAAAACAATTTTCCACATTTCTGGTAACTGCTAGCAATTGATAAAAATTGAAATTGTAGTTAATTTATGAAACTGTCCCCTTGCATCAACAAAAACTATAGAATTATCGGGATGAGAACTTAATTTCAAAGTAAATGGTTCATACTCAGGTCGTGACCGACACTGGTCCGTGCTTAATATAAGATCAACAGTGATTGGTTCTAGCTAGTTTGTGTAGTTGATCTCCCAAACTATTGGTGCTTTCATTAATCTTTCTAGTAAGATCAGTTGATTCAATCAATTAGCACTGACTAACCATACAACACCACATGATCATCCTGGTTAATCTTTTGTCTCTAATCTGCTGATAGTTCACAAGATAGCATATAGTATTCCATCATTACGTGGATGCTAAAGATAGGTTTGCCAATGGTGCTCGGATCCACCAACTCCTGGGCTACCCTAGCTAGGTTCATCCTGCTATAAATACCCTGCATCACCTTGTGATCATCACACACACTCACAAACATACACTAGCTCCCATTTGTGTATGTCCCACTCCCACCTCATGGCCAATTTTGAGATCACCCAGTACCAAGGTGCACTCGTTGAGAACACTAGGCTTTATGTCGACAAGTTGTACTTGCGCCAGATCTGGTCTGGGGACAACCCAAACCAAACACCAGTAATAGAGGGGGATGATACTCGTAAAGAGTATGGGAGGACCCTCGTCAACAACTGGGCAATATATGATAGCTTGGCTGAGGACGCAGAGCTCGTTGCCAATGCAAGAGGTATTCATGTGAATGTCGTTGACTGGTACAACTCATTCAACATGGTGTTCATGAACAAAAGGTAAGTAAGTTTGTCGATTGTACTGGTTTTTGCATAGATCCTCTTCCTATTTCGCTGCTGCTTCAGTTTGTAGCTAGTGTTGGATTATTTTGGTATGTGGATGATATTTGTGAGTACATTTGCAGGTTCAAGAATTCCACCCTTGAGGTAATGGGAGTAACTATCGGAGGGAAAGGTGAATGGGCTATTGTTGGCGGGACTGGTGAGTTCAGGATGGCGCGCGGTGTTATTGACAGAACCTTTTTTGATAGAACATCGGACGGAGAAATTATGGAACTTACTATCGAAGCATTCTACCGCGCAAAAAATGTGAGTGTTGTTTCCAATGAGGTAGTTTTGTGGGTTAAGGTACATACAATATAAGAATGATGCTTCGGACAACAAAAATACCGAAATTTTACGTATGTTGCCCCGCAACATGAGCTAGCCTCAGCATGCCAGCATATTTTATAAATTAAATTTATATGTTGCACAAAGTTATTGGATAAATTGCTCATTGTACTATATATCAGTTTCATTTTTAAGAGAGTTGCTAAGGTTGTCCATTACTTGCACAAATGCAGAGCCCTGCTCCTACAAAGACGGACGAAAAAAACAACAACGTCTAAGTTAACCCAGTACTGCTGTTGATGGATCATTTCTAAACAAGATGGTCAATCACCTAGTCCCGACACCAGTTAATTTAGTTTCCTTGCATGTTCCAGCATAAATAAGGTGGTTAAGATCCTCCGTGCATGTGACGGTGTGATTTTGGATCTTTGTATCTCGACTCTCGAGTCCTTTGTTGTTGTTATGTTGAGGAACGATTCCTAAGGATTCCAGTTTCGTTATGAAATTGGCAGGGTCTCCTCGATTCCTTTGTTTTCACCAATTATGTTCTATAAAGAATTAAGTTATTACACCTTGTTATGATCGTGATGGGACCAATTCTATTGACTTTTTGCTTACTATGGACTTGTACATTCGTTGATCATGTACTCTTTTTTCCATACACGTAGAACCGAGTTGCTTCTAGCTAGTTCATGGTAGCGTATTCCACAACAATACCGTGATCAAAATATATACTACTTCACTGTTCAAGTATATAATCTGTTCTAGCCAAGTGTGTGAAAAAGTGAAAACACGATGCAACTTCACTTAGCAAGTGATTGTTGGCAGTGGATGAGCCTCTCTTATAATTAGGGGGTGGGCAAAACGGTTTGGTTGCAAACTGGCAAACTGCGCTTGATACAGAATGTTATAGTAGACACACACACCCAGAGAAATTAAGGGGCGAAGGATTTGGTCATGGTAGCAATCTTGGTACTGTAGATTTCTTTTTTGTCCATTTAGTGATCGATACGTTGTTTCCCCATGCGATGGGCACTAATAGATGCCCTGGTTTAGTTTTTTTTTCTTTTTTTTTTCAGGCTTTTATTCCGTGGAACCGGCTATCTCCTCTTTCCTTGCTTTGATCCTCTCCATTACTTTGGGTTTCTATGTGTGCCTTCCTATCTATTGCTCCCGGTAACTTCCGGTTCCCGGGTCCTACCTTATGTAGTTTTACAAGTCTAGTTCGTTACGTCTACGTGACTCTGACAGTAATGTGGTTTCGTGCCGCTTCACTGTTCCCATTAGGAGCCTCTTTGGTTGGGCTTTTAAAACAGCTTTTCGGGCTTATAAGCATAAGCTCAACCAAACGAGCAAAACTAAAGTTGCGTTCGTACAGCCGGCCATGCTTATTTGCACTTGGAGTTCAAAGCGTGTCGGGAGGTGCTTTCTACCTTAGCTCTCGGCTGTGAGCAAATCCCACGCCCTATGCCCTTCCCACTCAATAATAAATTACATGTTACTGCCATTGTATATTTGGAGCCCCTGCTGGAAAACGACCCGGTCCTCCCCCCTGCCATGTCCCCCACATTGATCGATGGAGGGCCCCACGCTGCCTCCCTAACCCTAGCATCGGCAGCCTCCTCCTTCTCCTCCGATGTTGTCCGCCTTTTCCCTCCCCTCCGTCGTCCTTTCCCATCCTAATCATCGATGTCCATGTCCCCCGTGACAACCTGAATCACCTCCTCCCCCTCCACTGTGGATCCACGCCGAGTCCCTCCCTGCAACATCGCAGGTAGGCGAGCTTGACTTCGACCTCCGGCCTGAAACGACTACCGGAGAGCTTGTAATCCCACCACTGGTGACGTCTGGAGTCCTGGTGCTGCTCTCACAAAGCAGTTTTCGGAGACATCACCTTTGCCACAGCCAACATCTGGCAGCTTCTTTTCTGAAAGCCACAGCCCAACCAAATGCCATCTAGGTGTCCTTTCGTTGGAGTTCCTGGTCGTTGACCAATCCACCGCCATAGCATCTCATTCGTCCCAGTACTCGCGGTCATTGGTGTGGTCTACTCTCTCCTCTGAGCCTACTTTCTTGATATCTAAACGTGTGCTAGCTAGCTTACTAGCTGTAAATAGGTCATAATAATGATGGGAACCAAAAGTAGACCCAGTAACTACCACAGTTTATAATTATACATATTCACACCTCTGTACAGACGTACATGATTTGTCACTCGATTCATACAGGACTTCAGGTAGATTCAAGGCACCTTGGGTGTTAGTCAGCTTCGTTGGCGCGAGAAGGCCCTAGAGCTAGCTTCATCAGATGGAGGTTGTAGTCCATGTAAGTCACATCTATATCCACCGCCGGGTCATCCATGTCCTGCACCACCAATACCTCATCATCCTCGTCCTCGTCAAGGTAGTGGTATCACTCATTGTTGCTGGTCAGGAGAGGCACCGGCTGGAGCTTCGATCGATCGCGCCTTGTACCAAGCCGCGACCAGAGTGATGCGTGCGCATCGACCCTAAATTTGCCATTGCGATCTGATTTAGTCCTCTTTTTCTTCTCTGATGAGGTCACCCAATTAGATTCTCCAGGATGGAGATACTTCATTGAAAGAAAAACTTTGGAGATACGCACACACACATTTAGCAGTTGTACATAACCAATCGGTATTGCTCTAGGATGCTTTTCAGATTGCTTGCGGTTACAGGGACAAATCTCTACCCTTGGTTGTTTGTTGTTTTACTAATATAATAGATCTTGCTGGTTGCAAATGCAGCAATGCCATTTCCCAATTCACCCAAAAATGACACCTTATCGCAGACAAAGAACAGATTTGAACCATTGCTTGTCAGCACATCAATGTGCTTAAGAATTCTGATGGTGTATATTTCTTGGTGCAGTTCTCTCTAATAGTAATAGTCTGGGTTGTTCCTGCAAATGGAATGAAAGTACACTTGTACTAGAACTTTTTTCTTGCACCAAGTAGTTTAGAGCCGTAGCATAGTTACAGTTGTCAATATACATGTCTCCCAAACGTGTGGGTTCGCTTTACATTTAAAAATAGTTTGTACTAATACTACTAACTCAAGATTAAGTGCACCATGTTAAGATGCTGAACCGTGGAAAACTGACAGCGCGCCTAGTTTAATAACAAGTCTGACATGTCGCTTGCCATGTGAGATGACTAGTATAATTTAAGATCTGGCCATTGATTAGGGGGGGTATTAAAGACTTTTTAAGTAACAAATCAATTATGGTAACGGGTAACCCCAGTAGTTATCCTACCAAAATCGCGTTAACTATATCTCAAATACGATTCACATGTTCTTCACGTCTGTTTATGGCTTTCTGCACCTGTCTTGATGTGGATCTTGACATGCTTTCGATGGCCATAAGAGGAGCGATATCTTCGGATCTCCAGATGTAAGAATGCATGGCAACGAAACCAGCTAGGCTGCTTTCTCAATCAATGGCAGTGTAAATTCATATATTCTATTACTCGTCGGATCTGCAGCACTATCTGGGCAATTGAAGAGATGAAACTGAAGAAAATTTCGAAGAAACAAAGATCTACGATTTCCTTTTTGTAAGGGATTTGTTGCTCTCATTTGTGAGGCATTCCATATTTCACGGGATTTGTTTGTTGTAGTTGTGCCCATTATGACCCTGCAGTTAGTCATACTCCCTCTGTTTTAAAATATAAGATGTTTTAGCTTTGTGAAAGAGTGTATCTAGGCCCTTTAAATATATGGACATATATATTAAAAAGGCCTACATACACTCCTTTCACAAAAATAAAACATCTTATATTGTGAAACGGAGGGAGTAGTATAAACTATAATACTCTTGTTTTAGGCACTAGTATAAATCAGTACAAATCGTTAGATCTAGAAAAATGAATGGACTGTATCAATATGGGCTACCGTAGAAGTCCTCTAATTTAATTTTCATGAGGGTGCATAGGTAGGTTGATCCACAAACGATGCTTATGCTGGTTAGCGCGCTGCAACGCGGGTTTACAGCGCGCGAGAATATAGCTGTGCTGCAGAAGATGCTCTAAGTGCACCATGTTAAGAAGCTGAACTGGGGAAAACTGACAGCGCGACTAATTTCCACGAGGGTGCATCGGTAGGGTGATCCACAAACGATGCTTATACTGACGGTAGAGTCCAATATATTGCCCACATGCATTTCCCGACGTCATGGGTTGTCAATATAATTACTCAACTTCATCGCAAAATAAAAAATTATACTCAACCAACCAGTTAACTGGTAGAGCTAGTAGTGAAATATATTCTTCCTTCAACAGAAATAATATACTTATTTCATGAAAAATAAGGGTACTCGTCCACGTAACTCTACAAAAAGTGATCAAGTGCAAGATCACTCGCGCATGGAAGTTAGGAATTAAGCACAGGCATACGCGACACCCAAACAATGGAAATTTTGACCAAAAATACTAAATAAATTAGAAATTGCTAGGAGCCATGTGATTTACCCTAGCAATTTACTCATCATGTCGTGCCATTTGTCTATCGAGGGAACGTTTTCCAATATACTTCCCGATTAAGTAAGCAAAGACTGATATTAAGCATGACAGATTCCACGTGGTTTTGTAACGTACTGCATTAGGGCAACATGTCACCTAGACTACATGATCAAATAAGTAGGATATATCCAAAGAAGGAATATCGCCATCTCGGTGTCAGTTTTTTTCTCTCGAAAAGGATCTCGGTGTCAGCTAGAATGTGATCTTGTCGTCCAGAGAAAACATCCTGTTGGATAACAGCATTTCCAAATCTCTCCCAGTTGATGACGGTCTCGCGGAATCTATTGTGCCCATTGTGCAATGAAAGATGCTCGACAAAGGCTATTTGAGTAATGAAAGATGCCCATTGTGCAGGAAATGTACAGTGTAGGCACGAAATATAATGCATTTGCACTGATCTGTACACATGCATCTTGTCTGTTCCGGTATACTGCAATCAAGTTACGTGGTTGTGCTGATGGCATCTTTTTGTTACTCCATACTAACTTGATTGGAGCGAGAAATTGGTGACGAACTGTTAGATTTTCCCCTTCTTCTATTTCTCTCTATCTCTCAACAAGAATAAAAAGCAAATCAGTCTATTTGCATTAACTTTTTTTGACAAAGACTATTTGCATTAACTGAACAACACATGAATAAACCAAGAAAAGTATAGTTTGCTGAAATGAAAGTTAGATGGGGAGGTGATAAATCTCCTGTTCATAGGAAGTACGTTTTCTTGTTATTTATTTCCCTTAATGCAAACCAAACTTTTGATTATTTCATCACATTTCTAACAAGAAGGTTGAAACTTCGTCGTGAACATTAAACCGGTGTATTAGTCGGATGTAGTACATATTTATCGTAATCTATATATGTTTTCGTCCTCCCTTATGGAGAAAAAAATGCATGTTTGAAAAACAATTTTCCACATTTCTGGTAAATGCTAGCAATTTATAAAAAATAAAAGCGTAGTTAATTTATGAAATTGTCCCCTTGCATCAACGAAAACTATAGAATTATCGGGATGAAAACTTAATTTCATGTAAATGGTTCAGACTCAGGTCGTGACCGACACTGGTCCGTGCTTGATATAAGATCGCTAGTGAATGGTTCTAGCTAGTTTGTGTAGTTAATCTTCCAAACTGTCGGTGCTTTCATTTAATCTTTCCAATAAGATCATCTCATTCAATCAAGTAGCACTGACTAACCATGCAGCATCACGGAATAAGCCTGGTTAATCTCTTGTCTCTAATCTGCTGATGGTTCACAAGATGGCATATAGTATTCCATCCTTACGTGGATGCTAAAGATAGGTTTGTCAATGGTGCTCGGATCTACCAACTCCTGGGCTACCCTAGCTAGTTTCATCCCTCTATAAATACCCCGCATCACCTTGTGATCATCACACATAATCACTTACACACAAACATACACTAGATCCCATTTGTTTGTCTCCAACTCCCACCAGATGGCCAATTTTGAGATCACCCAGTACCAAGGTGCACTCGTTGAGAACACTAGGCTTTATGTCGACAAGTTGTACTTGCGCCAGATCTGGTCTGGGGACAACCCAAACCAAACACCAGTAATAGAGGGGGATGATACTCGTAAAGAGTATGGGAGGACCCTCGTCAACAACTGGGCAATATACGATAGCTTGGCTGAGGACGCAGAGCTCGTTGCCAATGCAAGAGGTATTCATGTGAATGCCGTTGACTGGTACAACTCATTCAACATGGTGTTTATGAACGAAAGGTAACTAATCTTGTTGATTGTACTGGTTTTTGCATAGATCCTCTTTCTATTTTGCAGCTGCTTCACTTTGTAGCTAGTGTTAGATTATTTTGGTATGTGGATGATATTTGTGGGTACATTTGTAGGTTCAAGAATTCCACCCTTGAGGTTATGGGAGCAACTATCGGAGGGAAAGGTGAATGGGCTATTGTTGGGGGCACCGGTGAGTTCAGGATGGCACGTGGTGTTATTGACAGAACCTTCTTTGATAGAACATTTGACGGAGAAATTATGGAACTTACTATCGAGGCATTCTACCGCGCAAAAAATGTGAGTGTTGTTTCAGATGTGGTAGTTTTGTAGGTTAGGGTACATACAAAGTATAAGAATGATGCTTTGGACAACAAAAATACCAAAATTTTACGTATGTTGCCTGGGCAGCATGAGCTAGCCTTAGCATGCCAGCATATATCATAAATTAATTTATATGTTGCACAAAATTATTGGATAAATTGTTCATTTCTACTATATATCAGTTTAAGTTTTAAGAGAGTTGTTAAGGTTTCCCATTACTTGCACAAATGCAGATCCCTGCTCCTACAAAGACAGGCGACGAAAACAACAACGTCTAAGTTAACCCAGTATTGTTGCCGCTGCTGATGGAGCATTTCTAAATAAGATGGTCGATCACCTGATCCCGACACGAGTTATTTTAGTTTCCTTGCATGTTCTAGCATAAATAAGGTGGTTAAGATCCTATGTGCATGTGACAGTATGATTGTTGATCTTTGTATCTCGACTCTCGAGTCCTTTGTTGTTATTGGTTTTGTTGTTGTTGTTGTTGTTGTTGTTGTTGTTGTTGTTGTTGTTGTTGTTGTTGTTGTTGTTGTTGTTGTTCTTATGTTGAGAAAAGGAGCCCCAAGGCTGCCAATTTCGTTATAAAATTGGTAGGGTCTCCTCGACTCCTTTGTTTTCACCAATTATGTTCTATCAATAATAAAGTTATTACACCTTGTCATGATCGTGATGGAACCAATTCTATTGAAACTTCGCTTATTATGGACTTGTACATTCGTTGATCATTTACTCTTTTTTCCATACACGCATAACTGAGTTGCTTCTAGCTAGATCATGGTACGTATTCCACAACACTGTGATCAAAATATATAGTACTTCACTGTTCAAGTATATAATCTATTCTAGTCCTTTGAAGTGTGTGAAAAAGTATAAACACGATGCAACTTTACTTACCAAGTGATTGTTGGAAAGAATGAACCTCTCTTATAATTTGGGGTGGGCAAAACGGTTTGGTTGCAAAACGGAAAACTGTGCGATACGGAATGTTATACGCACGCACGCATGCGCACGCGCACGCGCACGCGCACCCGTATCCACACACACAGAGATTAATGTGAGGAAGATTTGCGTTGTGATCTTGGTCCGGGCGGGCTGGCAGTCCGCGGGATGACGATGCTTTCTGGAGGTGGGCATAGAGATGGCGAGTTCTAGGTGTAGGGGCGCTCGGCCGGCCTGCTGCGGCATCTTGGCAGGGATTTACGGGCCCAATCTAGGCTTAGTTGGGCCGTGGGGCTGGTATACCTCTGTTGTGTCCAGTCGGCTGACAGTAGTGGACACAATGCCCTTTTGCGGTGGCTGTGGCACTGCCACCGCTGCTACATGTTGTCTTCTGTTTCCCGTCGTCTAGGCCTTGCACCGCTTCACGGTGAGACAATGATGATGGCATCAAGACCGTGATGGTGCATGTTGGTGGGCTGTGTTGATGGGTGGAAGACTACAGATCATTTTGGGTAGTGGTTTTTTGGGAGTCGGGAGAAATCTCAGCTGGTCTTCCGATACCGACGGGGTGACGCCTACGGGAGTCTCCATTCCTTCTTGAAGGGTGTCTTGATTACCCCTTCCCCCTCACCTCGCGTATGGGAGAAACCCTAGGACCTATCCGGGTAGCAGAATCGTCATCGTCTTATTCCTTGTTGAAGGTGTTGCTTGAAACGCGATGTTTCAGAGTTCTAGGAGCGCGGTGGGACATATTTTGACGGTGCAGCGGTTGCCAGCCATCTTCGATTTGTCGGTCTGACATTGTTCTCTTTTCGTTCTCTCTTTTTCATTTGGCATTTACTGTGTTGAAACCCCAACAGTTGTATCGGGTGGTGTCTATTTTAATATAGCGGGACAAAAACTTGTTTCGAGGGAAGAATCTAGCCCTGGATTATATATATTTTAAATAATTTAGGTCATATACCTATAATATACCTCCACTTCGTTGTAAGTTTTTTTCTGTAAAAGAATATAGGTACCAGCTAGTATGCCTCGTCGTCCAAAAAACATCTCAATAGATTAACTGGTTTTCTAACTCTCTCAGTTGGTTCTCATTTCTCTCCTTTCATTTCTCTCTCCTCCCGGGCCCCTTGAGAGTCTTTGGTCGTCGGCTGGCTCCTCTCCCCCTCTTCTCTGGCGGCTCCGCTAGTTGGAGGGAGTTGGGAGAGGAGGCCGGTATGTACAGAGTAGTAGTAGGTAGTCTAGGGGTGTTCGGCAGTTGGTGGTGGTGATGGTTTTGCTGGCGATGCTCCCATGGTCGGAGTTGTATGCGAGCTGGGATGCAATCCTCCTCTCCACAGTCAATAAGCTCAAGGCGCCTCCAGATCTGGAGGTGCAAGCCGCGCAGTAGGCGGCGGCTTCCTCGTCCTGCCCATTTCTCGTCAGCCATCAAGGAGATGGAGGCGATGTGGGGTGGTACGGCGATATGCAGCGTCAAGCTCAACAGGAATGGGAAGCTTCTCTTGCTCTCGGAATTCAGCAGCAAAGGATGATGATCCATGGCGGAGTCCGCCTTGCCTCTGCATCTTATGATCGAAAGGGACCCTCCTCGACCACGATCCAGTGGTCGCACTTCCTCTAGGCCAGATGCCATTGCAGAGGATCTTTGGCTCTAGACATGTGTCACACGAAGATGTCGAGGCAAGTGGTTTGTCCTCGGCTCCGGCGTCTCTGGCCTGGTGGCGGATCTCGCCAAGTCCAAGCGGTGGTGAAGTAACTCGATGAGGATCTGATTGTTTTTTTTCCTTTTTCTGGCCAAGGTCCTTTTTGTAAAAGTAGAGGTCTTGTCCGCAATTTCTGTTTCATTGGTGGACCTCCATGTATTCTGTAGTCCCACCGTTGATAAATGAGCAGTTTCTCCTTCCAGACCCATCCCCCGTTCAAAAAAAAACTCTCTCGGTTTGATCAGCGCATCTTCGAGATCACGCGTATCCCGTGTGGGTGTTTTATCTGTTGGATGTGGCTATTTTAATAATGATAGATACTCAATATGCAGGAGATGTATAGTTTAGACACTAAATACATTTACACTGAACTATACACTTGCATCTTGTCTGTTCCGGCGAACTGCATCAAAACACGTGGTTTTGCTGATGGTAACAAGATTAGAGCAAAGAATTAGTTATTGTTAACTTTCACCCTTCCTCGAAGCGTCCCCTCTCTCGTGTGGTGCAAAAAAGAAACCGAAAACAAATCAATCTATGTCTTTCATTTTCTTTTGCTGTTAGAGTAGCCATATTATTTCAAGTCAACCTGTGTGCATTAGTTGACCCAGGCGTGCATGGATAAACGGAAAATATTGATTTTTTTCTGAAAAAATGTTTGACGAGAAAAAATAAAACCAACTACTCATAGAAAGATTTTCTTTTGGTGTTCCACATGATGCAAACCAAATTTGCAGTTATATTGTATGCAGCACGTTTGATTATTCCATCACCATTCCAACCAAATACTAGTTGACATTCCTTGTGAACATTAAACCATAGTTTAGTTGCAAGCAGTGTAAAAGTCGGATGTAGCACACATGTGCATTGCACGTTTGAAAACAAATTACCAAATTTCCGGTAAATGATATAGCAATATATAAAAATAAAAATAAAATGTAGTAGTTCAAATATGCAATAATGGGTAACAAAAGCAGCCTTTTTTATGACAAAATGGGCTGTTTTTTAGCCTAAGAAAATTCCGATAAATAAAGTTCCACAACGTGTGAAACTGTCCCCTTGTAGCAACAACAAAAAACTATCGAATTGTTGTGCTAAAAACTTGAATATGAGTAAATGGTCAGGGTCAGATCGTGATCCACACCCATGGTTAATATATGATTGCCAGTGATTAGTTCTAGCTAGTTACTATACTTAATTTCTCAAACTGTCGGTGCTTCAATTTTATCTTTCCAATGCGATTAATTTATTTAATCATTAGCATTTACTACATGTGATCACGACAACAGCCTGGTTAATCCTGTGTCTCTAATCTTCTCATGGTTCACGAGACGACATATTATTCCAATCTGACATGGATGGCAAAGATAGGTTTACCAATGGTGCCCCGGTCTACCAACTCCTGGGCTACCCTAGCTAAGTTCATCCATGCTATAAAAACCCCTCATCATCTTGTGCTCATCACACACAACCACACACAACACATATGCTCACCTACACTAGCTTCCATTAGTTTGTCTACCATCCCATGGCCAAGTTTGAGATCACCAGTTACCAAGGTGCACTTGTAGAGGACACCAGGCTTTACGTCGACAAGTTGTACTTGCGCCGGGTCTAGTCTAGGAAAACCCCAAACAAAACACCAGTAATAAAGGGGGATGATACCCGTAAGGAGTATGGGAGGACTCTTGTCAAGGACTGGGCAATATACGATGGCCTGGCTCCGGACGCTGAGCTAGTCGCCAAGGGAAGAGGCATTCATGTGAATGCTGTTGATTGGTACAACTCAATCATCATGGTGTTCGTCAATGAAAGGTAATTGTGTAGAATAATTGGCAATTGTATTTTTTTCATAGATCCTCTTCCTGATTTACCACTTCGTTTGTTGTGTTGGATCGTATTTGGTATATGGGTGATATTTCTGAATATGCAGGTTCAAGGGGTGCACGCTTGAAGTAATGGGAGCAACCATCGGGGGCAAAGGTGAATTGACTATTGTAGGTGGGACTGGTGAATTTAGAATGGCGCGCGGTGTTATTGACCGTACCTTCTTCGATAGAACATCCGACGGGGAAATTATGGAGCTTACGATCGAGGCATTCTACCGCGCAAAAAAGGTGAGCACTGTTTTGAATGTTGTAGTTTTTCAGGTTTGGGTACATATGGAAGTATAAGAATGATATTTTCGGGCTACTCATGTACCGAAATTATATGTACATATTTTCAGTTATGTTGCCTGACCACCATGCAGCTAGGCTCGGCATAAATGTTTGACTTGCACAAGAATATTGGATCAATCGCTTATTTGTACTGTGTACCATTTTGATCCTTAAGAGGGTTTGCTAATGTCGCTCTATTACTTGCACAAATGCAGAGCCCCACTCCTACAAAGATGGAGGACCAACCGGTGGAGCCGGCACAACCTAAGTTCACCTAATACTGAAGTTGATGGAGCATTTAAGCAAGATGGGCACCTGGTCCAAGCACCAGTTTTAGTTCTAACGTTCCAGCATAAATAAGATGGTTAGGAAGTGCATCCAAGCACAACATAACACACATTAAACCGTCGTCTGGTCTCTCTCTAAAAAAAAGAGGCGATCGCATCTGGCCCCGATCTACAGCCGCCGCCGGTCCCTGCCTCCTCCGTCGCTTGGCCCGGCGACGGGTAGTCCTTCTTCTTCCTTGAGGCGTGGCTTCCATGGAGGAGACTACGTCGTGTCGGAATAATTTGTCCCTGTTCTTCCTCCATCTCGTCGTCGCTCCAACCGGTGATGTCGGGGGGCAGGTGGCCCGGTCTTCTCGCCGGTCTCTAGATCCGGTGAGATTTGTGTCTGGTGGTCGACGTTCGTCACTCTCGCGGGTGACGGTCGTGTCGGCTACTGTAGTAGTATTTGACGTCTTGCAGCTGTGCGCGTGGATGACGGCAGGCGACAACGTCTCTCTTCTCTGACTGCGTCAGATGAAGACGACGATGTCGGGATCTGGTGATCACGGGGAAGATCCCCGGCCGACGTGCCACAAAGTCTCGGGCTCGTCGCTTGCGACGACTCGGTTCATCGGCTCGAAAATCATCCTCGTATGCGATGATGCTCTCCCAGATCTACGTATGGCGGTTGTTCGCCTCTTTTTCCGACGCTACCATGGTGGCGGCGGAGGTAGATGGACGACGGTTCGGCGAGGCACAAACTTCTCCAAGGGTGGAATTGTAATTTTACTTGCGGAGTTCTTTGTGCAAAGTTGCTTGATAAGCATGTTTGTCTTAGATGTTGACCATATATGTAATCTCTGGATTGTCTAATGAAATATATGGTTTACTTCAAAAAAAAAAAAAGATGGTTAGGAACCTCCGTGCATGTGAGCGGTGTGATTCTTAAGCCCTATATCTCGAGTCCTTTGTTTTATGTTTTTCGGAAATGAGCCCCAAGGCTCCCCAGTTTCATTTCGAAATTGGCAGGTCTCGAGTCATTTGTTATCACCAATTATGTTCTATAAACAATAAAGTTACTATTACGGCATGTTATGTTTGTGATCCAACCGATCCTATTAAATGTTTTGTTTAGTATGGATTTGTGCATTCAGTGACCATGTACTTCTTTTCATACACACAGAACTTAGTTGCTTCTAGCTATATCACTCTAGGTACTCATAGTACTTCACTGTTCAAGTATGCGAATTTGTTCTGGTTTCTGTACTCCTTGGAGTAAGTGAAAAGTGTAGACGCACGAATGCAATTAGTTACCAAGTGACTGTGAGTAGCCTCACTCGTAAATATTTTTTGACAAATAGCATATATTATTATCGTGGAGATACCAATTACAACTAACCTGTGTAAGAACGTATTGCCCTAGCGGTCTTATGGATGCACAAAATCTTAAAAAAAAAAGAATTACAATAAAAGAAAAGTCCCGCTACAATATCTATTCCTTCTAGCAGCAGTACTAACACCACCAAGACAACACCAGAAGTCTAAATTATCTAAAAGCGACGTCTCCGAGAAGAGAACAGTGCACAAGCGCCGTCGTCGCTCGATCATAGATCTCAGGTTTTCACCTTGGAGGAAATCCTTGATCATAAAATAATATTTTCAACAAGGTCATTGCCAGACACAACCAATTAAGGCCACCTTGAATTTTCATCTTAACAGTTAAGACTTTGAACTTTTCATGTGTTGTCTCCCCCACTTACGACATGCCATTTCTCCAAGTCACCAATCACTAAGTCAATTCTTCGTCACCATAAAGACTCGAATTATCATTGCTAGTCCTCATATCTTGGCTTCCATGATATTCTCCACTAGCTGATTTCACCATGGAACGAGAAAGCGTGTCCCATGATAATAACAGCCAGCAGAGCTTTGTAGTGCTCCCTCTGAAACCAAACGGTCAGGGGAAAACATGGGTGCGCTCGACCGCATCTCACCAAATCCAGCAACCTTCAAGCATGAATCTTTCAGTGGAGTTCGTTGGAGGAGCCTTATCAAACATAACACGCTAGCCAGATCGATAGGGACATGCATCCGGCAGATCAACATCTTGGCGCGAGTTGGAACCCTAGGACCACCACCTTTATTCAAGCCGAGCTAGTAGCCCCCACACCACCCGCCGACACCATGTTGGATCTGCCGTTCTGAACCTCACCGGCCAGTCCAGCATCGAGGAAGAAGACGGTAGAACATGGGCGATCTTCCGTCGGATCCGGCCGAATTGCGCAGCGAGAAGGAGCCCCCACCGTTGGTCAACACACCGTCGTGGAAGACCTCTGCCACCATCTGCGTTCCACATGCGCCGTCCCGGTGACAGCCCGCATCGCGCATAGGAGACCATCGGAGCTCGCCCTCACCCCCCCTCATCTTTGACAGGTTGGGTGTGGTCGCCACCGCCGACGAAGACGGTGGCAGCGATCGTGGCGAGTAGATCAAGCAGAGGCTCGCTAGAGTGGGAGAAGGGTCTACGGAGACGCCCGACGCGAGGCGACCCGGGAGGGAGGGTCAACGAACATAATTAACGAAATAAAATAAGTTGTGAACATTCAAGAGGAACAAAAAGCATAAAGTTAAAAATACAACAACCACGTATACGTATTGAGACCGTTCATGTATGCAAAGATTTAAAGCTAGTTAATCATGTAAATATTTTAGTAAAACACATAGCCTTCGGTACAACAATAGAAATTTTCTTAAATAATACGCTTTTTTAATTTATTTTCATGAATAATACACAAAATTAGGAAATATGGAATATAGGGTGGCTTCGGAGGCTCGCGCCCCGACTAGTCTCTGTCGGAGTACCGAGGCCCAACCAGGCCTCGTCGGTATTTGAGGCCCCGACTAAAGTGGCGCGCGGGCCTTGCTTGCTGAGCTGTCGGCGGACAGAGGAGGAGCGGGGACATGTCGGAGTTTGAGCCCCCGACCAGCCCTCATTCTTATCTGCCCGCTCTGGCCAGCCGCGCTCATCTCTTTCTTCTCTTCTTCTTTCTTCCTCCTTCCTCCTCATTTCCAACTTGCCTCCACCATTTCTAGCTCCATTTTGAGCTCATTTCTGCTGCGATTTCCACCAAAACTTGGGGTTGAAATACAGTAGGAAGGTAGAAAAGGCCCGATCTACTGATGGGATAGCTTAGTGAAGTGATTTGGGGATTTTTTTTTGGAGGAAGGTGGTGGTGTTCTTGGAGAGCACTAGCTATGGTGGAGGCTGGGACTACATCTTGAGGTAGCTGTTGGGTTCGCAACATAGAAAACAAAAAAGTTCCTACAAAGTGAACATCTAAGCACCAAGATCTATCTACCTAGATACAATCAACATAACTTTAAAGAGCGACAAAGCATTGTTAACGAAACTGATTTTGTGGTTGATATAGTCGTACACTTGCTAATCTCAAGATCGTGATGAAGTCCAGCGAGTCCACCAGGTCCAACACCAGCAAGTCCAGCACCGCAAAGGAGCAGTGCATCCGTGATCGCACACACGTCTGGTACCCCGACAACCTCCACGTCCCCGCTCCAGCAATGCAGCGGAAGCAGCAACTCCTTTCTAGATAAAGCCATAGGGAACATGTATCTCGCTAATCCGAGACCATGGAGAATAATTTCTATAGAGGGAGAGAGTGTTGTGTCCGCAGCATAGAAAACAAAAAAATTCCTACGATAAGAACTATACGCCAAGATCTATCTACTAGATACAGAGCAACGGGTGGACATACATCCATGGAGAACTTACCCTCGAAGACAACGAGTTTTGTTAACGAGTAGGAACTCGTGGTTGATGTAGTTGTACGCTTGCCGATCTCAAGATCGTGTGGAAGTCCGAGCGCCGCAAATCAGCAGCGCATCCATCCTCGCACACATGTTCAAGCCACCGGACAAACTCCACCTCCTCGCTCCAGCGAATCAGCGGAAGCAGCAACTCCTTCCAGACGCAAGGCCACCGGAAACATGTATCTCGCTAATCCGAGACCATGGGGGAATATCTAGAGGGGGAGAGAGATCCTTCACGAGGAGGTGTGGTTTGTGAGAGGGGAGAGGGGGGCTTTATATAGGAGGGAGGGAGACCCCTCCCCTCCAATAGCCGGCGCATGAGGGGGGGGGACTCCTCCCCTCCTTCATTCATGTGGTGAACCTCCACTCACATAAACATGGCCTCCACCCAAAATCCCACTCACATGTATTTAATTTACACCAAATTAAATGCAACTCTCAATTAATAAAACTCTTTTATTTATTTTATTCAGAATTTTTTTAATTACTTTAATTAACAAACATTCACATAAAACCCCTTGCAACATTTCAATATCACATGCATAACCACTTTCTGCAATTTCACCCGAAACAATTCCGGTTTCTATCGAAACATTTCCTGTGCTTTGCAAACCTTTTGTCTGGAACATATGTGCTCCTAAATGGTGTCCAGAAACCCTTAAGTGTGTCACCCTACGGTTCGCGAATAATGCAGACATGATTGAGACTCCTCTCAGATCAATAATCAGAAGCGGGACACAGAGATCCATCTTGACTCTGCATATTCAACGATGACTTCTGTGATCGTGAGAACCTTGAACGTCAGCAATTTAATCCCTTTGTCTCATGATATAATACATGTCCGAGATTCGATCATCGGTATCCAAATACCTAGTTTGATCTCGTTACCGACATGCACTCTTTTCTTGTTCCCGTGATATAACATTCTAGTGATCACATCACTTGCTTGCAAGCTATCTTAATGTGATATCACCAAGAGGGCCCAGAGTATATCTATCCGACATCGGGATTGACAAATTCCACTCTTGATCCATGAGCCTCAACATAACATCTTCATAGCACTGAACCCACCTTTATGGTCACCCTGTTACGGTGTGACGTTTGATGTTATCAAGATACTATTCCGGTGTTAGCAATTAACATGATCTCATGGTCTAAGGACTAAGACTACTTTGTATGATGTTATAGCAATATAAACATAATGACTTGATCGTAATGCTATACTTCGGATGAATGTTCATCACATCATTTCACAAATGTTGTGACCTTGTTATTAACAACATCCAATGTCCATGATCAGGAAACTTTGATCATCTTGTTAATCAACAAGCTAGTCTATAAGAGAGGCATAACTAGGAACCCTTTTGTTTATTAAACACACATGTATTGATTTTTCCTATCAATACAATTACAGCATGCAAAATAAACATCTATCATATAAAAGGAATACATAATAACAACTTTATTATTGCCTCTCAGGGCATATTTCCTTCAGTCTCCCACTTGCACTAGAGACAATAATCTAGTATATATAGTGATAAATCTAACACCCATGGAGTTCTGGTGTTGATCATGTTTTGTCCTAGGGAGTACTTTAGTCAACGGATCTGCTACATTCAGGTCCGTGTGCACTTTACAAATCTTTATATCTCCATCCTTGACATGCTCGCGGATGGAGTGAAACCGGCGCTTAATATGCTTGGAATTCTTGTGAGACCTTGGTTCCTTGGCGTTGGCTATGGTCCATTATTGTCACAATAGATCTCCATTGGGTCCAACGCACTAGGAACCACACCTAGTTCCGTTATGAACTCCTTCATCCAAACCGCTTCTGCGCTTACGAAGCGAGAACATATTCCGCCTCCGTCGTTGATCCAGCCACCACAGGTTGTTTGGAGCTCCTCCAACTAACTGCTGCTCCGTTCAAGAGAAATACATATCCGGATTGAGACTTAGAGTCATCCGGATCAGTGTCAAAGCTAGCATCGACATAACACTTAGCGACTAGCTCTTCTTCACCTCCGTATACAAGAAACATATCCTTAGTTCTTCTCAAGTACTTAAGTATATTCTTGACCGCTATCCAGTGTTCCGAACCTGGATCAGATTGGTACCTACTAGTCAAACTAATAGCATGTGCCACATCCGGTCTTGTAGCATGGCATACATTATAGAGCCTATGGCTGAGGCATAGGGGATCTTATCCATTATCTCTCTTTCTTCCGTCGTAGCCGGACTTTGAGTCTTACTCAATGTCTTGCCTTGCAACATAGGTAAGTACCCCTTCTTACTTCCATGCATATTAAACTTCTTTAATATCTTATCAAGGTATGTACTCTGCGATAGCCCAATTAGGCGTCTTGATCTATCTCTATAGATTTTAATGCCTAATATATATGAAGCTTCACCAAGGTCCTTCATCGAAAATTTGCTGTTTAGATAACTTTTAACACTGTTTAAAAGATCTATATCATGTCCAATCAATAATATGTCATCCACATATAATATCAGAAATGCCACATTGCTCCCACTCACTTTCTTGTAAATACAAGCCTCTCCATAAGTTTGGACAAATCCAAACTCTTTGATCACCTGATCAAAGCGGAGATTCCAACTCCGGGATGCTTGCTTCAGTCCATAGATGGATCGCTGAAGTTTGCACACCTTATCAGCATCCTTAGGATCGACAAAACCCTTAGGTTGTATCATATACAACTCTTGTTCAATATTACCATTGAGGAACGCATTTTTGACATCCATCTGCCATATTTCATAATCGAAATATGCAGCAATTGCTAACATAATCCTAACTGACTTAAGCATCGCTACGGGAGAGAATGTCTCATCGTAGTCAACTCCTTAAATTTGTCGAAACCCCTTTGGGACAAGTCGAGCCTTATAGATGGTTACAATACCATCAGCATCAGTTTTTCTTTTGAAAATCCATTTATTCTCAACGGCCTTTCGATCGTGAGGTAAGTTCACCAAGGTCCAAACCTGGTTTTCGTACATGGATTCCATCTCGGATTTCATGGCTTCTAGCCTTTTTTTGGAATCAGGGCTCATCATCGCTTCTTCATACGTCGCAGGGTCATCTATTTCATCAATCATGAAATTCATAACATGATTGCCATATAGTTCAGGAGCTGCACGTGTCCTGCTTGACCTACGAGGTTCGGTAGTGTCCTCTTTCGGAGTTTCATGATCAATATCATTAGCTCTCTCTTCATTAGGTAAAGTCAACTCCGAAACAACTTCTGGAGCTGCGCTACTCGCCATTTCATGAAGAGAAGGTTCAATAATCTCTTCGAGTTCTACCTTCTGACTACTCACACCTTTCGCGAGAAACTCCTTCTCAAGAAAGGATCCATTCTTGGCAACAAAGACCTTGCCCTCGGATCTGTGATAGAAGGTATACCCAATCGTTTCCTTAGGGTATCCTATGAAGACGCATTTTTCTGCTTTGGGTTTGAGTTTATCCGGTTGAAGTTTCTTCACATAAACATCGCATCCCCAAACTTTAAGAAATGACAGCTTAGGTTTGTTTCCAAACCATAATTCATACGGTGTCTTTTCAACGGATTTAGATGGTGCCCTATTTAAAGTGAATGCAAGCGGTTTCCGATGCATAACCCCAAAATAGCGATGGCAAGTCGACGGAGACATCATAGATCGAACCATATCCAATAAAGTACGATTACGACGTTCGACACACCATTACGTTGTGGTGTTCCTAAGGCGTGAGTTGTGAAACTATTCCACAGTCTTTCATATGTATGCTAAACTCGTAACTAAGATACTCTCCTCCATGGTCGGACCGCAGAAATTTGATCTTTCTGTTACGATGATTTTCCACTTCATTCTGAAATTCTTTGAACCTTTCAAAGGTTTCAGACTTATGTTTCATCAAATAGATATACCCGTATCTACTCAAATCATCCGTGAAAGTAACAAAATAATGATATCCACCTCGTGCCGACACACTCATTGGTCCACACACATCAGTATGTATGATTTCCAATAAATCATGCCTGTTCCATTGAACCGGAAAACGACGTTCTAGTCATCTTGCCCATAAGGCATGGCTCACATGTATCAAATGATTCAAAATCAAGTGATTCCAAAAGTCCATCAGAATGGAGTTTCTTCATGCATTTAAAGCCAATATGACCTAGACGGCAGTGCCACATATATGTAGATATATCATTATCAAGTTTAATCCTTTTAGCATCAACATTATGAATATGCGTAATACTACTATCGAGATCCAACAGAAATAAACCATTCAACACAGGTGCATGACCATAAAAGATATTATTCATATAAATCGAACAACCATTGTTTTCAGACTTAAACGAATAACCACTTTGCATCAAACACGATCCGGATACAATGTTCATGCTCAGTGCAGGCACCAAATAACAATTATTCAGGTTTATAACTAATCCCGACAGCATATGGAGAGGCGACGGCGATCACATCAACTCTTGATCCATTGCCGACCCGCATCGTGACCTCATCCCTTTCTAGTTGTCGCTTGTTCCGTAGCCCCTGAACCGAGTTACATATATTAGCACCCGTATCAAATACCTAGGTGCTACTGCGAGTACTAGTCAAGTACACATCAATAACATGTATATCACATATACCTTTGTTTGCCTTGCCGGCCTTCTTGTCCGCCAAATACTTGTGGCGATTCAGGCTTCAATGGCCATCCTTGCAATAGTAGCACTCGGTGTCAGACTTAGGGCCAGCTCGGGGTTTCTTTTTAGGCGCGACAACAGATTTGCCGCCCTTCTTTCCCTTCTGCTTGCCTTTCTTGTCCTTCTTGAAACCGGTGGTCTTATTGATCATCAACACTTGATGTTCTTTCCTAATCTCCACTTCTGCAGTCTTAAGCATTGAAAGAAGCTCGGCAAGAGACTTCTTCATGCCCTGCATATTATAGTTCATCACGAAGCTCTTGTAGCTAGGTGGCAGAGATTGGAGAACACAATGTATGCCTAAGTCAATGGGAATCGTTATTCCCAAGGACACAAGCTTATGGCGTACCCAGACATTTTGAGTACGTGCTCACTAACGGAGCTGTTCTCTTCAATCATTGTCACATCCCAAGATTTTCCAAATCTTGTAATGTGAAAAATAAATTAAACAAAATAAATTTTTTGTTGAAAATCAGGGTGAAAAGAAACTTTTGTTTCTAAAACGAAAACTTTAGCCAAAGTTTGTTAAAGATGGGATTCTAAAGTTTGAATTCAACAGAAATCCAAATCAAGGGAAATGCATTCCTCAATGAATGTATCTGGAAATTGAACACTTGGAAAATAAATCTAAAACCCTAAACCCAAATGGAAGGAAATCATTTTCCAAAGTATCTCCAAATCTATGGATTTGATCCATACCAAATTTTATCAACAAATAATCACAAAGGATCAAAAAAGACCTTAGAGATTGGTTTCACTTAGTTCGGAACCATAGACAAAATCTTGTGAACATAATGAAATAAAGGAAATTGAATTTCCAAAGCCAATAAAGCTCTTACCAAAATCCATACCAATTGATGAACAATTATAATCCTAAAGGGATTAAAAAGATAAACATTTATCAAAGGAAAATGAATTGTTTTGGAAATACCATTTTGGATCTTTTAATAAAAGACTTTGTTTTCAAATGAAAAGGTGAGCCAAATTAATTTTGGCCAAGCTTTTGTAATAAAATATTTTGTTTTGATAAAATGAGTAAAAGTTTATTTAAATAAAATAATAAGGATTTAAATATCCAATTTTATTTAAGTAAAAGGCTTTTCCCATTTTAAATGAACACCAAGTATTTTATTACTACTTTGAAATCTTTTATTAAAAGTTTTTGCTTTGATTAAAATGAGTAAAGGATTATTTAAATAAAATAATAAGGATTTAAATATCCAATTTTATTTAAGTAAAGGCTTTCCCATTTTAATTAAAACACCAAAACTTATTTATTTATTTAAATAAGTTTCCAAGTATTCTTTTATTTTTCAAATAAAACCTTCTGGTTTGGTTTTGAAAATAATTGGATTTCAAATGGAAATTTTATTAAATAAATCAAACACTATTAATAAAATAAAGATCCATTTTATTTAAATAATAAATGGATCCTAAAGTAAATAAAAATATTATTTTATTTTGAGATTTGGATTATGTTGAAAAAACAGAACCAAATTCAAAGTAAAGTTGAGTGTTTGTTTGAATTTGTTTGATTGTTGTTTGAATGTTTGAAAACATTGTTTGAAATTCAAAACAGAAAAGAATTAGAAAAAGAAAAAGAGAGCAGACAGAAAAAAAAAATTAGAAACAGACCCAGCCCACTAAGGCCCAGACCAGCCCAGTCTTCTCCCTCTTCTCCCCCCCGAAGAAACCTTTTCTCACTCAGAAACAGACCCACTGAGCCAATGACAACCAGGACCCACTTCTCCCTCTCACTCACTCGCTGACAACAGACCCCACCTCCTCTTATTTTTCCCCGAACCGTTTTTCCTCACCGCCGAATCAGCCCACAGTGACACTGACCAGTGGACCTCCCCCTCCTTTCTATTCCCACCCACCACGGACCCCTTTCCACTGTTCTCCTTCCCCACCCCGCGACCAGTTCTTCCTCCTCTCGTCGCCGTTGCAGGCTTTGATTTCTCCGGCTTAATTCGTCATAACGCCGAGCCTTTACCTCGCCTTGATCACGCAGATGGAAACGCCCGTGTCTCCTCTATAATTCCCCTCTGACACCCCGCGCTGGCACGCCTTAGACCGCCCCCAATTCCTCCCCGAACACCCTCTGCTCCGACGACCCTCCTCGCCAATTCCGGCAGCCCCTCTCTGCCCCTTGCCTCCTCGACCGTGCTCTCGTGATCCCTACCTCCTGGCGATCATCCCCGTAGCACCAGTTCGTCCCCGAACACCCTAGAGCCTCGACAACGACGACCACAGCACCACACCGCCGTCTGCCTCTTTCTCCGTCGAGTTCCTCCGGTAAAATCCGACCACCCCTCTCTTCCCCATGGATACGATGATGACCGCCATGCTCTCGCGGACCTAATAATGCTATTCGTTTGTCCTAGGGAGCCCCTATCCTTGACCTCGACCACCACCAGCATCGCCGCCGTGTCTGCTTCTTCTCCGACGAGCTCCACAGGTAGACTCCGGTAGCCCCTCTTCTTCTAGTAATCGCACACGACTCTGTCTCGACCTTGCGCGTCTAACCACGTCTTCGCCTTGTCTTGGGGTGATCCACAGCGACGTCCACGACAACCACCCGACGCACCCAACGCCATCCTCCACTCCGGTGAGGAATTGCCACAGACCCCGAGCGCCCCTCGCCCGACCAACACCTCCCCGAGCATCGCCGTAACCCCCTGAACTCGGTGAGCCTCCCCTTTTCCTCTCCCGCTTCCTGTATCGCCAGCACCGTCATCGACCGATCGCTCCGCCGCCAGCAACCGCCGTAGCGCCGCTGGTCTATGGTCGAGCACACCACCGCCGTCCGATCGAGATCTAACGCTCACGATAGTTTCACTTATCAGCGAAAGGGTACGTGCCCTGTGCCGTGCGATCTAAATAGATCCAACGCTCCACGATGCTGATCCCTGCGAACCGGTACCAACCAATTGGGCAACGACGCGTGGCACCAGTTGATCTGAATTAGAATTTGAAAACAGAAACTTTTGCCATTTTCAAACCCTTGTATCTTTTGATCCACACGTCCAAAAATTACAAATTTGATGTCGTTGGAATCAGCAAGACAAGCCCTAACCAACCCTGCCCTTAGTTTAGCAAATAGTATATGTTAGCTTGTTTAACTTTGCAGATTCTTTTGTGTGCTTGCTAACATTAGAAAAATCATTTAAAAATGATTTTAAGGTTAAAACCTTTGCCAATTAGTTTGTTGTGACCTTACTGGCCCTAGGAACCAACCCCTGTTTTGGAAAATGAATTTGGAAAGGTTTAGAATGGATTAATTAGTTTAGTCCATTTCTAGCCAAACAAAACTATTGTTTTGTTTACAAAAATATTTTGTAAAGAAAACTTTGAGAAAATGCTTTGAACCAAACCTACTGACCCAAACACCAAGTTTTGCAATAGCAACTCATTTGGTGAACCCTATAGGCTAAAGCCTTAGTAAAAATGTTTCTACACCACATAGAATGACACTTTGTTTTGCAAATGGTTTTATAGTGAAACCTTTTGCAAATGACTTAGCCACTTTACAAAATGACCATTAGGTGTACCCAAAAGTCTATGACCCACTAGGAACCACTTTTTCAAACAAAGCAAAGCTTGGCATGCTTGCATGCATTTCTTTGACTTTGTTGTTTTGTATGTGTTGTTTTGCTTGATTGGTAGATTGAGTTTGTGCCTTGCTTGATTATTTGTAGTGACTTGAAGAGTGTGATTGTTGCAAGGACAAGGAAGTAAACCTATACCCTCTACCAAAAAGGCAAGTGATGCTTCATATCATTATCCCATTATTTTCACTATGCATTAGTGTTTTTGCTAAGTAAAACTTGCATGGTTTTTATTTTGCTAAGTATAGATCTTACTATAGGAAAACCTAGTAGATGAATCCTTAGAAGGATTTTCCTAAGTTAAGAATCCTATTACTATCAAGCTTAGCCTAGCTAATAGAAAACCTGGATGGGATATATATTCATGCTATGAAAATTCCTAAGTCTATGGACTTGTGTTTTGTTTAATAAAACAACTAAGTTAATGAATCACCTGGGTGGAAATGGAAGGAATGGTTTGTGTTGAGTGGTTCACAAGGCCATGGACTTGGCTTGTGTATCTCACTTGTGGATGGCCACCCAGGAAACAAAGAGATTTGAGATGTCAAATGTTGAGAAGCTTCAAGTGCAACCACTTGGCAATATGGGCTCTGCCATGATCATATAGGTTGCAAGAACTTAGCCACATGGACAGTGGGTGGTAGTGATTGATAGGTTGGAGCGCGTCCATGTTGGTCTAAGGGAAAGCTTCTGAAAGATTTTGTCTTGGGAAACCAAGTCTTGTGGGTAAAGTGCACCACCTCTGCAGAGTGTAAAACCTAAGTACTTAGCCATGTCCCTGGTAAAGGACAATTTGAGCATCAAGACATGGAAGCAATCAAGAATCTCATCACTCCAATTTCTAAAATAAAATTTGTGGGTGAACAAGGGTTGTGTGAAATTCTTCAATCTTTGATGGAGAGATGGCTTGGTACAAGGATCTCAAAATCTTAGGTTGGGAAAATTGTTTTTGCCAAGCACTTCAGTCTTTGATTGGTAGATGCCCTGAGTGGATCTTCAGTCTTTGATTGGTAGATGCCTTGTGCTGTTTTGCCAAAACAAAACTTAGTATTTTCAAAATGATAGGGAAAAATCTATTTTGAGCAATGCAAGCCTCAACTCCACTTAGCCAAAATGCATATAGATGATAGACTCCACTATACTACCAAAGTATCACTTGCCAATACAATTCCAATGTATTGACCCTTGTGGCTGTAACTTGTAATGTTGCAGGTTTGATTGATTTTAGTGAAGATTGAATGATTAGGATTACAAAGTCTACAACCAACATCTGCCTGTGGCACTTTGAAGATGAAGGACCCATGACTATAGTTATTCCGCTGCAATGTAATGTAATGGCCTAATGAGCTATGTTTGATGTAATAAAATTATGTTATTCCTGGTTATAAAGTTGTATTATGACCCTTGTTTCTTGATATTACATCTGAACTGTGGATGCTAGCTATTGATCCAGGGACTAGCATTGTAAACACAGGGGACTCAATCTTATTAAAGGTTGGGGACGCTACAGAATGGTATCAGAGCATTGTGTTGCCTGTAGGATTTGTAACCCTAGGATTGGACAAAAACCCTTATAAAAATAGGAGATGTAATTTATTTCAAAAACTATTTACAAACAATCTTGTAAACTCTTTCCTCAACCATTTTGGTTTCAACTCTACCTCTCTTCTATTTCAACTTGATGGAAAGCCTACCCCATGACCAAAGACTTCATCATGAGCAGAGGACTTCTTCAACACTTTCAACTCTAATGACTTCAACTTCTTCAACTACAATGACTTCAACATCTTCAAGTGATTTCAACCTTATTCTCAACAAGGACTTCCAACTTGGATGCCACTAAAGACTACAAGTTAGACAAGGAAATATTACTCAAGACTTGAAGACTAAGGAAACACAACTTAGAAGAAACCATGATCACCTTTGAAGATTTGTGACCAATACACAAGAATTCTCCAAGGATACAAAGATCTCAATCAAGAAGAATCAACCAAGAAGGATGGGAAAATCACAAGTAAACCATGTAGATGGACCACCATTTATAGATAAGTCAAACACACCAACTTATGTGGTGTAACAAAAATTATTTTTGTTGCCTAAGTATGTGCTTGAAACTGTTGTTTGAGTGGAGTGTTTGTTTGCGATTGCTTGCACATTGCTTGTGTGATTTGTGATGTGTGTGAATAGAATTGATTCCTTAGAAAATCTCTTGCCTATTCTAATCCCCCTTCAACCCCAAACAGATGACTTCTCCAAGAAACTCCAACATCAAGGATGATGACAACAACAACAACCAAGAGGACAACATGAGAGAACTCCTAGCAACCCAACACCAGTTGAACCAACTAACAACTCAGTTCATAGCTAACAATAGTGATAAAGACCCTACCTTGCAAATGTTTTTGGAAGAACAATCCCAACTGATGCTTAAGGTGACTAATCAAATGATCAGCATGGAAGAAAACTATCCCAAAAGAGTGTATGACAACAAGGATGACAAGAATGTTATTCTAGATGGAGCCCTAGCTTGCATTATTTGTGGAGACAAGGATCACACTTCCAAGGAGCATGAAGATCAATGCCCCAATTGTGAAGAGGATCATCCAGTTGGCCAATGCCCCACATCTCAAGTTACTTGTTACCTTTGTGAAGGAAACGGCCATGTCCCTATCCAATGCCCCATCTATGCTATTGTTGAACAAAGGAAACAAGAAGGATCCAAGTATGCCAAGAATGTTGATGACAAAGGAAAAGGACCACTTATACCTCCAAACAAGACAACCCAATTCAAAGGATCAAAGAAGCCCAAGAAACCAAAGCAAGACATGAGCCTTGTGCAATGTCGTAAATGTAAGGAAATGGGACACTACCCCAGTGGATGCCCAGAGAACCCGAAGAATAAAGAGATCGGCCAAGTAGTGTGCAACAACTGCAAGGAACCAGGCCACTACGTAGCAACTTGTCCACAAGAGCAACGTAAAGAACTCCAAGATATCCACTGTTTCAATCGCAAGGAACCATGCCACTATGTAAGCAATTGTCCAGAAAAGATGAAGACCAAGATAAACAAGCCTATGAAGGATCTCAACCTTGGCCCATGAGTCAAGAATGGAAACAAAGGACACTAAGCAGAAGTTTTCCAAGAAGAAGTTTTCCTCAAGATTCCAAGCAAGCCAAGATATAGTTTAGTTGGAAAATTTTTAAGGGTGGTAGTACCCTAGCTGTTTGAGCCAACTTGTAACCCTAGCCTCCCCAAATCTCGGGACGAGATTTCTTTTAAGGGTGGTAGCCTGTCACATCCCAAGATTTTCCAAATCTTGTAATGTGAAAAATAAATTAAACAAAATAAATTTTTTGTTGAAAATCAGGGTGAAAAGAAACTTTTGTTTCTAAAAGGAAAACTTTAGCCAAAGTTTGTTAAAGATGGGATTCTAAAGTTTGAATTCAACAGAAATCCAAATCAAGGGAAATGCATTCCTCAATGAATGTATCTGGAAATTGAACACTTGGAAAATAAATCTAAAACCCTAAACCCAAATGGAAGGAAATCATTTTCCAAAGTATCTCCAAATCTATGGATTTGATCCATACCAAATTTTATCAACAAATAATCACAAAGGATCAAAAAAGACCTTAGAGATTGGTTTCACTTAGTTCGGAACCATAGACAAAATCTTGTGAACATAATGAAATAAAGGAAATTGAATTTCCAAAGCCAATAAAGCTCTTACCAAAAGCCATACCAATTTATGAACAATTATAATCCTAAAGGGATTAAAAAGATAAACATTTATCAAAGGAAAATGAATTGTTTTGGAAATACCATTTTGGATCTTTTAATAAAAGACTTTGTTTTCAAATGAAAAGGTGAGCCAAATTAATTTTGGCCAAGCTTTTGTAATAAAATATTTTGTTTTGATAAAATGAGTAAAAATTTATTTAAATAAAATAATAAGGATTTAAATATCCAATTTTATTTAAGTAAAAGGCTTTTCCCATTTTAAATGAACACCAAGTATTTTATTACTACTTTGAAATCTTTTATTAAAAGTTTTTGCTTTGATTAAAATGAGTAAAGGATTATTTAAATAAAATAATAAGGATTTAAATATCCAATTTTATTTAAGTAAAGGCTTTCCCATTTTAATTAAAACACCAAAACTTATTTATTTATTTAAATAAGTTTCCAAGTATACTTTTATTTTTCAAATAAAACCTTCTGGTTTGGTTTTGAAAATAATTGGATTTCAAATGGAAATTTTATTAAATAAATCAAACACTATTAATAAAATAAAGATCCATTTTATTTAAATAATAAATGGATCCTAAAGTAAATAAAAATATTATTTTATTTTGAGATTTGGATTATGTTGAAAAAACAGAACCAAATTCAAAGTAAAGTTGAGTGTTTGTTTGAATTTGTTTGATTGTTGTTTGAATGTTTGAAAACATTGTTTGAAATTCAAAACAGAAAAGAATTAGAAAAAGAAAAAGAGAGCAGACAGAAAAAAAATTAGAAACAGACCCAGCCCACTAAGGCCCAGACCAGCCCAGTCTTCTCCCTCTTCTCCCCCCCGAAGAAACCTTTTCTCACTCAGAAACAGACCCACTGAGCCAATGACAACCAGGACCCACTTCTCCCTCTCACTCACTCGCTGACAACAGACCCCACCTCCTCTTATTTTTCCCCGAACCGTTTTTCCTCACCGCCGAATCAGCCCACAGTGACACTGACCAGTGGACCTCCCCCTCCTTTCTATTCCCACTGACCACTGGACCCCCTTTCCACTGTTCTCCTTCCCCACCCCGCGACCAGTTCTTCCTCCTCTCGTCGCCGTTGCAGGCTTTGATTTCTCCGGCTTAATTCGTCATAACGCCGAGCCTTTACCTCGCCTTGATCACGCAGATGGAAATGCCCGTGTCTCCTCTACCATTCGCAGCAAGCTTTTCTTTCTCCATGAACACATTGAAATTAAAAGCAGGTGGTGCCATCTACAACAGAATTTGTAAAATATATTTAGACTAATTTTATGATAGATTGAGTTCAACTAATCCAAATTACCAATAAACTCCCACTCAAAAACGACATCCCTCGTGTCCTTTTGGTGATTACATGAACCAAATCCACTACACCAAGTCCGATCATCACGTGAGTCGGTGTAGCTTCAAAGGCGAGCATCTATATGGGCATCATATCAACTATATGACTCATGCTTAACCTTTCGGTCTGTGTTCCGAGGCCATGTCTCTACATGCTAGGATCGTCAAGTAAGAACCTTAGTATTCGCGTGTGTAAAACTGTCTTACACCCGTTGTATGAAAGCGTAGAGTCGAGAACACCCGATCATCACGTGATGCCTCAAAACACGATCCACAAAACGGTGCATACTTAAGGAAGAACACATTTTATCTTGATATATAAATGAGGGATCATCTTATAATGCTACCAAAAGCGCCAAACTAGTAATATAAGATGCTAACATCTAATGTGTGAAGTGAGGTGATAAGGTCCATGCATTTGATCTCTATCATTTGCATCATGGTATGATCTCTCTCATTCCTTTGTGTGTAAGGCCAAGGTCTATGGAACTTACACGTTAAGTGAGTTATAAGAGTATCTATCATACATCTACTTACAACAATACCATATCAAGACACTAGCCCATCAACGATCTAAACTAGACGCCTCTAATTTATCAATTGCAAGTTTTACGTGGCTTAGGGCTTTCGGATATAGAACCGGTCTTACCTACAAACATGAACCACAACGAAGATAACCAAGTTATTAGCAACTCATTGTAAATCAGATATTGACTATAGTAGGAGAGTCAGACACCCACCAGCCACTTATGCAAAACAAGTTGCATGTCAGTCGTGGAACCGGTCTCATGTACGATGACATGTAAGGTTGGTTCGGGCCGCTTCATCCCACTATGCCACCAATATCCAAAATACATAGAAGATGCAATAACATGATCATCATCGCCCACATATAAACATATGTGTACTACCCGTGCAAAGAACCTACGCATAGATCAGGCTCTGATACCACTGTTAGGTCTGCAACATAGAAAACAAAAAATTTCCTATGATGAGAACTATACGCCAAGATCTATCTACTAGATACAGAGCAACGGGTGGACATACATCCATGGAGAACTTACCCTCGAAGACAACGAGTTTTGTTAACGAGTAGGAACTCGTGGTTGATGTAGTCGTACGCTTGCCGATCTCAAGATCATGTGGAAGTCCGTGCATCGCAAATCAGCAGCGCATCCATCCTCTCACACATGTTCAAGCCACCGGACAACCTCCACCTCCTCGCTCCAGCGAATCAGTGGAAGCAGCAACTCCTTCCAGACGCAAGGCCACCGGGAACATGTATCTCACTAATCCGAGACCATGGGGGAATATCTAGAGGGGGAGAGAGATCCTTCACGAGGAGGTGTGGTTTGTGAGAGGGGAGAGGGGGGCTTTATATAGGAGGGAGGGAGACCCCTCCCCTCCCATAGCCGGCGCATGAGGGGGGGGACTCCTCCCCTCCTTCATTCATGTGGTGAACCTCCACTCACATAAACATGGCCTCCACCCAAAATCCCCCTCACATGTATTTAATTTCCACCAAATTAAATGCAACTCTCAATTAATAAAACTCTTTTATTTATTTTATTCAGAATTTTGTTAATTACTTTAATTAACAATCATTCACATAAAACCCCTTGCAACATTTCAATATCACATGCAGAACCACTTTCTGCAATTTCACCCGAAACAATTCCGGTTTCTATTGAAACATTTCTTGCGCTTTGCAAACCTTTTTTCTGGAACATATGTGCTCCTAAATGGTGTCCGGCAACCCTTAAGTGTGTCACCCTATGGTTCGCGAATAATGCAGACATGATTGAGACTCCTCTCAGATCAATAATCAGAAGCGGGACCTGGAGATCCATACTGACTCCTCCATATTCAACGATGACTTCTGTGATCGTGAGAACCTTTAACGTCAGCAATTTAATCCCTTTGTCTCATGATATAATACATGTCCGAGATTCGATCATCGGTATCCAAATACCTAGTTTGATCTCGTTACCGACATGCACTCTTTTCTCGTTCCCGTGATATAACATTCTAGTGATCACATCACTTGCTTGCAAGCTATCTTAATGTGATATCACCGAGAGGGCCCCGAGTATATCTATCCGTCATCGGGGTTGACAAATTCCACTCTTGATCCATGAGCCTCAACATAACACCTTCATAGCACTAAACCCACCTTTATGGTCACCCTGTTATGGTGTGACGTTTGATGTTATCAAGATACTCTTCCAGTGTTAGCAATTAACATGATCTCATGGTCTAAGGACTAAGACTACTTTGTATGATGTTATAGCAATATAAACATAATGACTTGATCGTAATGCTATACTTCGGATGAATGTTCATCACATCATTTCACAAATGCTGTGACCTTGTTATTAACAACATCCAATGTCCATGATCAGGAAACCTTGATCATCTTGTTAATCAACAAGCTAGTCTATAAGAGAGGCATAACTAGGAACCCTTTTGTTTATTAAACACACATGTATTGATGTTTCCTATCAATACAATTATAGCATGCAAAATAAACATATATCATATACAAGGAATACATAATAACAACTTTATTATTGCATCTCAGGGCATATTTCCTTCAGAGAGATCCTTCACGAGGAGGTGTGAGAGTGGAGGAGGAGGAGGTGCTCCTTATATAGGGGAGGGGGATGCCCAAGGGGCATGGTCGCCGGCCATGGTGGGTGCCCCCACCTCTTCCTTATTCATGTGGATAGAGCTCCCACTCACATAAACACACACCTCCACTCATGTTCACTCACATGCATTAAATTTTCACCAAATTTAATACAACATCTCATTAAATAAAAATATTTTATTTATTTTATTAAGAATTTTGTCAATTACTTTAATTAACAAACATTCACATAAAACCCTTGCAACATTTCGATATCACATGCAGAACCAGTTTCTGCAATTTCACCCGAAACAATTCTGATTTCCATCAAAATGATTCCAGCGCTTTCTTAAATCTTTATCTGAAACATATTTACTCCAAATAGTGTCGGTATCCCTTAAGTGTGTCACCCTATGGTTCGCCAATAATGCAAACATGATCGAGACCCCTTTCCAATCAATAATCAGCAGCGGGACCTAGAGATCCGTACTGACTTCCACACATTCAACGATGACTCTAGTGATCGTGCGAACCTTTAATGTCGTAACTAAATCCCTTTGTGTCGTGATATATTACATGTCTAAGATTCGATCATCAGTATCTCCATACCTAGTTTGATCTCGTTACCGACATGCACTCTTTTCTCGTTCCCGTGATATAACATTCTAGTGATCACATCACTTGCTTGCAAGCTATCTCAATGTGATATCACCGAGAGGGCCTAGAGTATATCTATTCGTTATCGTGATGGACAAATCCCACTCTTGATCCATTATCCTCTACATAACACTTTCGGAGCACTAAACCCACCTTTATAGTCACCCTGTCACGGTGTGACGTTTGATGTTATCAAGATACTCTTCTAGTATTAGTGATTGACATGATCTCATGGTCTAAGGACTAGGATTACTCTGTATGATGTTATAGCAATATAAACACAATGACTTTGATCATAATGCTATACTTTGGATGAATGTTCATCACACCATTCAACCAATATTGTGACCTTGTTATTAACAACATCCAAGGTCCATGATCAGGAAACCTTGATCATCTTGTTAATCCACGAGCTAGTTTATAAGAGAGGTATAAATATGAATCCTTTATTTGTTTATTAAACACACATGTATTAACGTTTTCAATTAATAAAATTATAGCATGCAATATAAACATTTATCATAAACAAGGAATAAGATAATAACCACTTTATTATTGCCTCTCAGGCATATTCCCTTCAGTGTCCCACTTGTACTAGAGTCAATAATCTAGTATGTAAACTTGCGCATTCAACACCTATGGCTTTCTGGTGTTGTATATACGCGTTTTCTAGTGGTTAATATAATCTCTGGATCTGACATTTTCAGGTCCGCGTGTATTTGCATGTCCTTGCGTCTCTACGCATCACTCATTCTCCAATGAGATGGCATTGTATAAATTTAGTCCTTTGGTGAGACCTTTAGTTCCTTTGGGTTAAAACATGTTGATATAATTGTCGCACAATATATCTTCATAGTACTAGACCACTGTGAACCACACCTTGTTTGATAACAAACTACTTAACCAACTTCCCTCCTTTGTTGCTACTATATTAGTCACATACCTAGCCTTTTGTTGTAGTATCCGTCACAATGTATCAGCTTTGAAACTCATCCAAATCCACCATGGAACCTCCTTTCCATTATATTGTGCCACACATAGTTTAAATTGAGATAAATTTGATTTGTATCTTGTAACAAACTAGTATCAATGCAACACTTTACAATGAACTACTATTAACTATTTGTCACTTATACATGATATATTCTTTTTTCTTCCAGAACTCATAAGAATATCTTTACTATCGTCGAATGATCATCTTATAAATCATACTGGTATATGCTCACAATATTTAGAGCATAGGACATATCTGGATATGTACATATCATGGTATATATTATTGATCAAAATATTCATGAGATTTCACTCACCAAGTACCAAAGCACTTGAATCTCGTTTCATGTAACACCCTCGAATCGGCCCTATGCAAGTTTTAGCCCTTTTCGCCAAACCCGCATAGAAACGATTCAAGGACGCCCACCAGGCACTTTCGTGCGGGTGGAAAACGAAGTAATACCATTACACAACAGTCCTCGATCGGACCCACAGAACAGATATATATACAACAGCGACTCAACGAGTCAAGAATACAGATATACAATACATGTTGGGTCCGCAGCATAGAAAACAAAAATTTTCCTATGATGAGAACTAAACGCCAAGATATATCTACTAGATACAGAGCAACAGGTGGACATACATCCATGGAGAACTTACCCTCGAAGACAACGAGTTTTGTTAACGAGTAGGAACTCGTGGTTGATGTAGTCGTACGCTTGCCGATCTCAAGATCGTGTGGAAGTCCGAGCGCCGCAAATCAGCAGCGCATCCATCCTCGCACACACGTTCAAGCCACCGGACAACCTCCACCTCCTCGCTCCAGCGAATCAGCGGAAGCAGCAACTCCTTTCAGACGCAAGGCCACCGGGAACATGTATCTCGCTAATCCGAGACCATGGGGGAATATCTAGAGGGGGAGAGAGATCCTTCACGAGGAGGTGTGTTTTGTGAGAGGGGAGAGGGGGGATTGATATAGGAGGGAGGGAGACCCATCCCCTCCCATAGCCGGCGCATGAGGGGGGGGGGACTCCTCCCCTCCTTCATTCATGTGGTGAACCTCCACACACATAAACATGGCCTCCACCCAAAATCCCACTCACATGTATTTAATTTCCACCAAATTAAATACAACTCTCAATTAATAAAACTCTTTTATTTATTTTATTCAGAATTTTGTTAATTACTTTAATTAACAAACATTCACATAAAACCCCTTGCAACATTTCAATATCACATGCAGGACCACTTTCTGCAATTTCAACCGAAACAATTCCGGTTTCTATCGAAACATTTCCTGTGCTTTGCAAACCTTTTGTCTGGAACATATGTGCTCCTAAATGGTGTCCAGCAACCCTTAAGTGTGTCACCCTACGGTTTGGGAATAATGCAGACATGATTGAGACTCCTCTCAGATCAATAATCAGAAGCGGGACCTAGAGATCCATACTGACTCCTCCATATTCAACGATGACTTCTGTGATCGTGAGAACCTTTAACGTCAGCAATTTAATCCCTTTGTCTCATGATATAATACATGTCCGAGATTCGATCATCGGTATCCAAATACCTAGTTTGATCTCGTTACCGACATGCACTCTTTTCTCGTTCCCGTGATATAACATTCTAGTGATCACATCACTTGCTTGCAAGCTATCTTAATGTGATATCACCGAGAGGGCCCAGAGTATATCTATCCGACATCGGGATTGACAAATTCCACTCTTGATCCATGAGCCTCAACATAACACCTTCATAGCACTGAACCCACCTTTATGGTCACCCTGTTACGGTGTGACGTTTGATGTTATCAAGATACTATTCCGGTGTTAGCAATTAACATGATCTCATGGTCTAAGGACTAAGACTACTTTGTATGATGTTATAGCAATATAAACATAATGACTTGATCGTAATGCTATACTTCGGATGAATGTTCATCACATCATTTCACAAATGTTGTGACCTTGTTATTAACAACATCCAATGTCCATGATCAGGAAACTTTGATCATCTTGTTAATCAACAAGCTAGTCTATAAGAGAGGCATAACTAGGAACCCTTTTGTTTATTAAACACACATGTATTGATTTTTCCTATCAATACAATTATAGCATGCAAAATAAACATCTATCATATAAAAGGAATACATAATAACAACTTTATTATTGCCTCTCAGGGCATATTTCCTTCAGTCTCCCACTTGCACTAGAGACAATAATCTAGTTTATATAGTGATAAATCTAACACCCATGGAGTTCTGGTGTTGATCATGTTTTGCCCTAGGGAGTACTTTAATCAACGGATCTGCTACATTCAGGTCCGTGTGCACTTCTAAATCTTTATATCTCCATCCTTGACATGCTCGCGGATGGAGTGAAACCGGCGCTTAATATGCTTGGAATTCTTGTGAGACCTTGGTTCCTTGGCGTTGGCCATGGCTCTATTATTGTCACAATAGATCACCATTGGGTCCAACGCACTAGGAAACACACCTAGTTCCGTTATGAACTCCTTCATCCAAAGCGCTTCTACCGCTTCGAAGCAAAGAACATATTCCGCCTCCGTCGTTGATCCAGCCACCACAGGTTGTTTGGAGCTCCTCCAACTAACTGCTGCTCCGTTCAAGAGAAATACGTATCCGGATTGAGACTTAGAGTCATCCGATCACTGTCAAAGCTAGCATCGACATAACACTTAGCGACTAGCTCTTCTTCACCTCCGTATACAAGAAACATATCCTTAGTTCTTCTCAAGTACTTAAGGATATTCTTGACCGCTATCCAGTGTTCCGAACCTGGATCAGATTGGTACCTACTAGTCAAACTAATAGCATGTGCCACATACGGTCTTGTGCATAGCATGGCATACATTATAGAGCCTATGGCTGAGGCATAGGGGATCTTATCCATTATCTCTCTTTCTTCGCCGTGGCGGACTTTGAGTCTTACTCAATGTCTTGCCTTGCAACATAGGTAAGTACCCCTTCTTACTTCCGTCCATATTAAACTTCTTTAATATCTTATCAAGGTATGTACTCTACGATAGCCCAATTAGGCGTCTTGATCTATCTCTATAGATTTTAATGCCTAATATATATGAAGCTTCACCAAGGTCCTTCATCGAAAATTTGCTGTTTAGATAACTTTTAACACTGTTTAAAAGATCTATATCATTTCCAATCAATAATATGTCATCCACATATAATATCAGAAATGCCACATTGCTCCCACTCACTTTCTTGTAAATACAAGCCTCTCCATAAGTTTGGACAAATCCAAACTCTTTGATCACCTCATCAAAGCGGAGATTCTAACTCCAGGATGCTTGCTTTAGTCCATAGATGGATCGCTGAAGGCTGCACACCTTATCAGCATCCTTAGGATCAACAAAACCCTTAGGTTGTATCATATACAACTCTTGTTCAATATTACCATTGAGGAACGCAGTTTTGACATCCATCTGCCATATTTCATAATCGAAATATGCAGCAATTGCTAACATAATCCTAACCGACTTAAGCATCGCTACGGGAGAGAATGTCTCATCGTAGTCAACTCCTTGAATTTGTCGAAACCCCTTTGCAACAAGTCGAGCCTTATAGATGGTTACATTACCATCAGCATCAGTTTTTCTTTTGAAAATCCATTTATTCTCAACGGCCTTTCGATCGTGAGGTAAGTTCACCAAGGTCCAAACCTGGTTTTCGTACATGGATTCCATCTCAGATTTCATGGCTTCTAGCCATTTGTTGGAATCAGGGCTCATCATTGCTTCTTCATACGTCGCAGGGTCATCTATTTCATCAATCATGAAATTCATAACAGGATTGCCGTACAGTTCGGAGGCTGCCGTGTCACCTTGACCTGCGAGGTTGATGAGTGTCCTCTTTTGGAGTTTCATGATCAATATCATTAGCTCTCTCTTCATTAGGTGAAGTCAACTCCGAAACAACTTCCGGTGCTGCGCTACTCACCATTTCATGAAGAGAAGGTTCAATAACCACTTCGAGTTCTACCTTCCGACTACTCACACCTTTCGCGAGAAACTCCTTCTCAAGAAAGGATCCATTCTTGGCAACAAAGACCTTGCCCTCGGATCTATGATAGAAGGTATACCCAATCGTTTCCTTAGGGTATCCTATGAAGACGCATTTTTCCGCTTTGGGTTCGAGTTTATCCGGTTGAAGTTTCTTCACATAAACATCGCATCCCCAAACTTTAAGAAATGACAGCTTAGGTTTGTTTCCAAACCATAATTCATCTGTGTCTTTTCAGCAGATTTAGATGGTGCCCTATTTAAAGTGAATGCAGCGGTTTCGATTGCATAACCCCAAAATAGCGATGGCAAGTCGATCGGAGACATCATAGATCGAACCATATCCAATAAAGTACGATTACGACGTTACGACACACCATTACGTTGTGGTGTTCAGCGTGAGTTGTGAAACTATTCCACAGTCTTTCATATGTGTGCTAAACTCGTAACTAAGATACTCTCCTCCATGGTCGGACCGCAGAAATTTGATCTTTCTGTTACGATGATTTTCCACTTCATTCTGAAATTCTTTGAACTTTTCAAAGGTTTCAGACTTATGTTTCATCAAATAGATATACCCGTATCTACTCAAATCATCCGTGAAAGTAACAAAATAACGATATCCACCTCGCGCCGACACACTCATTGGTCCACACACATCAGTATGTATGATTTCCAATAAATCTATCACCAGTTCCATTGAACCGAAAAACGGCGTTCTAGTCATCTTGCCCATAAGGCATGGCTCACATGTATCAAATGATTCAAAATCAAGTGATTCCAAAAGTTCATCAGAATGGAGTTTCTTCATGCGTTTAATGCCAATATGACCTAGACGGCGGTGCCACATATATGCATATATATCATTATCAAGTTTAATCCTTTTAGCATCAACATTATGAATATGCGTAATACTACTATCGAGATCCAACAGAAATAAACCATTCAACACAAGTGAATGACCATAAAAGATATTATTCATATAAATCGAACAACCATTGTTTTCAGACTTAAACGAATAACCACTTTGCATCAAACACGATCCGGATATAATGTTCATGCTCAGTGCAAGCACCAAATAACAATTATTCAGGTTTATAACTAATCCCGACGGCATATGGAGAGGCAGCGTTCCGACGGCGATCACATCAGCTCTTGATCCATTGCCGACCCGCATCGTGACCTCATCCCTTGCTAGTTGTCGCTTGTTCCGCAACCCCTGAACCGAGTTACATATATTAGCAACCGATCCCGTATCAAATACCCAGGTGCTACTGCGAGTACTAGTCAAGTACACATCAATAACATGTATATCACATATACCTTTGTTTGCCTTGCCGGCCTTCTTGTCCGCCAAATACTTGGGGTAGTTGCGCTTCCAATGGCCACTCCCCTTGCAATAGTAGCACTCGGTGTCAGACTTAGGGCCAGCTCGGGGTTTCTTTTCAGGCGCGGCAACAGATTTGCCCCCCTTCTTTCCCTTCTGCTTTCCTTTCTTGTCCTTCTTGAAACCGGTGGTCTTATTGATCATCAACACTTGATGTTCTTTCCTAATCTCCACTTCTGCAGTCTTAAGCATTGTAAGCTCGGAAGAGACTTCTTCATGCCCTGCATATTATAGTTCATCACGAAGCTCTTGTAGCTAGGTGGCAGAGATTGGAGAACACGATGTATGCCTAAGTCAATGGGAATCGTTATTCCCAAGGACACAAGCTTATCGGCGTACCCAGACATTTTGAGTACGTGCTCACTAACAGAGTTGTTCTCTTCCATCATGCAGTTAAAGAACTTTTCAGAAGCATTATAACTCTCTATGGCAGCATGGGTATCGAAAATCATTTTCAATTCTGCCATGGTATCAAAGGCATTGCCATTTTCGAAACGTTTTCGAAGTTCTGGCTCTAGCCCATACAGTATGCCGCAATGAACTAAGTTGTGGTCCTCCTGACGAGTTATATAGACGTTCTTTTCCTCGTCAGGGGCATCAGGAGCTGGTGGGGGGCCTAGCGGCGCCTCTAGCACATATTGCTTTTGTGCAGCAGTGAGGAGAAACCTCAAATTCATAGCCCAGTTGGTGAAGTTGCTACCATTCGCAGCAAGCTTCTCTTTCTCCATGAACACATTGAAATTAAAAGCAGGTGGTGCCATCTACAAAAGAATTTGTAAAATATATTTAGACTAAGTTTATGATAGATTGAGTTCAACTAATCCAAATTACTAATGAACTCCCACTCAAAAATGACATCCCTCGTGTCCTTTTGGTGATTACATGAAGCAAATCCACTACACCAAGTCCGATCATCACGTGAGTCGGTGTAGCCTCAAAGGCGAGCATCTATATGGGCATCATATCTACTATATGACTCATGCGTAACCTTTTGGTCCGTGTTCCGAGGCCATGTCTGTACATGCTAGGCTCGTCAAGTAAGAACCTTAGTATTCGCGTGTGTAAAACTGTCTTACACCCGTTGTATGAAAGCGTAGAGTCGAGAACACCCGATCATCACGTGATGCCTCAAAACACGATCCACAAAACGGTGCATACTTAAGGAAGAACACATTTTATCTTGATATCTAAATGAGGGATCATCTTATAATGCTACCAAAAGCGCCAAACTAGCAATATAAGATGCTAACATCTAATGTGTGAAGTGAGGTGATATGGTCCATGCATTTGATCTCTATCATATGCATCGTGGTATGATCTCTATCATTCCTTTGTGTGTAAGGCCAAGGTCTATGGAACTTACACGTTAAGTGAGTTGTAAGAGTATCTATCATACATCTACTTACAACAATACCATATCAAGACACTAGCCCAGCAACGATCTAAACTAGACGCCTCTAATTTATCAATTGCAAGTTTTACGTGGCTTAGGGCTTTCGGAGATAGAACCGGTCTTACCTACGAACATGAACCACAACGAGGATAACCAAGTTATTAGCAACTCGTTGTAAATCAGATATTGACTATAGTAGGAGAGACAGACACCCGCCAGCCACTTATGCAAAACAACTTGCATTTCAGTCGTGGAACCGGTCTCATGTACGATGACATGTAAGGTTGGTCTGGGCCGCTTCATCCCACTATGCCACCAATATCAAAAGTACATAGAAGATGCAATAACATGATCATCATCGCCCACATATAAACATATGTGTATTATCCGTGCAAAGCACCTACGCATAGATCAGGCTCTGATACCACTGTTGGGTCCGCAACATAGAAAACAAAAAATTTCCTACAATGAGAACTAAATGCCAAGATCTATCTACTAGATACAGAGCAACATGTGGACATACATCCATGGAGAACTTACCCTCGAACACAACGAGTTTTGTTAACGAGTAGGAACTCGTGGTTGATGTAGTCGTACGCTTGCCGATCTCAAGATCGTGTGGAAGTCCGGGCGCCGCAAATCAGCAGCGCATCCGTCCTCGCACACACATTCAAGCCACTGGACAACCTCCACCCCCACCTCCTCGCTCCAGCGAATCAGCAGAAGTAGCAACTCCTTCCAGACGCAAGGCCACCGGGAACATGTATCTCGCTAATCCGAGACCATGGGGGAATATCTAGAGGGGGAGAGAGATCCTTCACGAGGAGGTGTGTTTTGTGAGAGGGGAGAGGGGGGATTTATATAGGAGGGAGGGAGACCCCTCCCCTCCCATAGCCGGCGCATGAGGGGGTGGACTCCTCCCCTCCTTCATTCATGTGGTGAACCTCCACTCACATAAACATGGCCTCTACCCAAAATCCCACTCACATGTATTTAATTTCCACCAAATTAAATGCAACTCTCAATTAATAAAACTCTTTTATTTATTTTATTCAGAATTTTGTTAATTACTTTAATTAACAAACATTCACATAAGACCTCTTGCAACATTTCAATATCACATGCAGAACCACTTTCTGCAATTTCACCCGAAAAAATTCCGGTTTCTATCGAAACAATTCCTGTTTCTATCGAAACATTTCCTGCGCTTTGCAAACCTTTTGTCTGGAACATATGTGATCCTAAATGTTGTCCAGCAACCCTTAAGTGTGTCACCATACGGTTCGCGAATAATGCAGACATGATTGAGACTCCTCTCAGATCAATAATCAAAAGCGGGACCTAGAGATCCATACTGACTCCTGCATATTCAACGATGACTTCTGTGATCGTGAGAACCTTTAACGTCAGCAATTTAATCCCTTTGTCTCATGATATAATACATGTCCGAGATTCGATCATCGGTATCCAAATACCTAGTTTGATCTCGCATCGACATGCACTCTTTTCGCTCCGTGATATAACATTCTAGTGATCACATCACTTGCTTGCAAGCTATCTTAATGTGATATCACCGAGAGGGCCCAGAGTATATCTATCCGTCATCGGGATTGAAAAATTCCACTCTTGATCCATGAGCCTTAACATAACACCTTCATAGCACTGAACCCACCTTTATGGTCACCCTGTTACAGTGTGACGTTTGATGTTATCAAGATACTCTTCCGGTGTTAGCAATTAACATGATCTCATGGTCTAAGGACTAAGACTACTTTGTATGATGTTATAGCAATATAAACATAATGACTTGATCGTAATGCTATACTTCGGATGAATGTTCATCACATCATTTCACAAATGCTATGACCTTGTTATTAAGAACATCCAATGTCCATGATCAGGAAACTTTGATCATCTTGTTAATCAACAAGCTAGTCTATAAGAGAGGCATAACTAGGAACCCTTTTGTTTATTAAACACACATGTATTGACGTTTCTTATCAATACAATTATAGCATGCAAAATAAACATCTATCATAGACAAGGAATACATAACAACTTTATTATTGCCTCTCAGGGCATATTTCCTTCAATACAAAGATCCAAATCACCTTGAAAACGTTACAGCGTCCGAGTACGGACAAGATGCAAATGGGGCTAAGAGCCTTGAAGAATAACCAATGGCGTACATAACCCCTGTGCCAAGCGGAAGGGTAACCCCGCTAACGACGTCGATCTCAAACCTGCTAAAAATAAAAGGGTGTCACAAGGGCAAAGGAAAAGAGGAGCATTAAAGTCGAGGCCAAGACACGAGGCTAGAATTCGGCGGCTCTCGCCTACATAGGTATGGTGGACTGAAGCGGCAGCACAACATGCACTAAACAACCTATAGAGACTCGATTCATCTGTCGGCTATTAGAGAGGGATAAGAGAGACCTATTCGGATCCAACCTGATACTAACACCAATCATACCCATCCTGGCATTCCCCCTTGAGACCAAACGAGGAAGTCAAACCGAGGAACTCACACAGTTGGCAGTTTTATTCATTCCATTATAGTTGAAGCACTTACTAGTCAGATATAGCCAGCATGAGCCATCCTGATAGCATAAGTAGTGGGCAGTTTTAGTTACCCATTCAGTGGTAGTTGCAGTACTTACTAGTCATATACAATTAGCATGTGACATCCCAAACCCAGCAGTTGTTGGCACTTTTATTTCATTCCATTAGAGTGAAGCTGATTACTAGCCACATATTAAGTCAATTTATAGCATTACTTTAGTTATGCTTGTCTATGATCGAGATATTGTGCTCCAAGTCGTCCATAACCGCGGACATGGCTTTCAGAAAGATTTACCCTGCAGGGGTGCACAAATAGCAACACACACACGATTAACCTCGGAAAAACCAACTCAAAACCCAACGAGGCTTTCACGACAAAGCAATCACAAGATTCATAAATTATTTTAGGGGGCCACCCCATTAAGCTACCCGCAACAAAGTTGGCCGGCTCCGAGACGGACCCAAGGTTTGCGCCAATGGTTGTAAACGACTGGGAACCCGAAAGTGTGACTGGGCTTGTCGATACCACGAAAACACTCCGCACTCCTAAACAGTACAGGTGCTCCACGCACAATCTTAAATAAAGCAGTAAAGCATGGCATAAGTACAGGATAGTAATAAAGCCCCAAACTACTATGTGGCCCGAAGAAATAAGAATGAATCAAGCTCTGGATAAGGGGATTCATGGTCCCATATGCGGATAGTGCGATAGTCAAGGAACAGGTATCAAGTACTCGGGGTCCTACGGGACACAAGTGAGCGTGGAAGAACCAAATAACATATATTGCCCACCGATGCCTCTGCATTAGTTATATCTATTTCCAGCAATTTAATAGTTGTATTTAAAGTCATGATCATCTCCACCATTAAGCATCTCCACCATTAAGCATGTGCCAACCTTCCAATAACTGTGGAACAACAACGACGCGAAGCAGCACATGAGCAAGCAACTACGACCCGCGAGGCCAGCTATCTACCAAACAACAGGTATTAGGAGGTGTCCCTGGCAATATAGAGGCTGCACGGGATATAACTGGTGCACGGAAACTAAAGCGTCGCGACACGGATAGCAATAGATCAATAGGAGGAAATAAAGACTATAAATGCAAAATAGGTAGAAGGGGGAGAGATGCTCGCCTGGGAAACACTGCCGGAGATTCATCCGGAGAACTTGTCGATACTCGCATCCACTCATCGGCCTAATCCGCGGAGAAGCAAAACACTAAAAGAAACACCGGATACACTATTTAATACTACGGCAGAAGATCGGGCATGATGCAGGTATGATGCATGACATGGCAAAGATGCGATGCGACTAGGCAATATTAAGCGGAACCGGGGTCCCGATAATTAATTAATAGGTTTGAGTTATTTAGATACCCCGCAATTTAAATGTTGTATTAACATGGCAAAACATGGCATTGGTTCGCTACACAAATTTAAATAGAGACGATATAAGACTAGAATCGCCTGCATATGGTCTCCATATTTAATTTAGATGAATAGTCGAAGTAGCCCCAAACACCCATAATATTCATGCAATGTTGGGTCCGCAGCATAGAAAACAAAAAATTTCCTACGGTGTGAACTACACGCCAAGATCTATCTACTAGGTACAAAGAAACGGGTGGACATACATCCAACGAGAACTTACCCTCGTAGACAACGAGCTTTGTTAACGAGTAGGAACTCGTGGTTGATGTAGTCGTACACTTGCCGATCTCAAGATCGTGATGAAGTCCAGCAGGTCGGGCTCCAGCACGTCCATCAGATCCAGCTCCAGCAGCACCAAGTCCAGCACCGCAAAGCAGCGGTGCATCCGTGATCGCACACACGTCCGGTACCCCGACAACCTCCGTCCCTCGCTCCAGCAAAGCAGCGGAAGCAGCAACTCCTTTCCAAATAAAGCCACCGGGAACATGTATCTCGCTAATCCGAGACCATGGGGATAATACTAGAGGGGGAGAGAGATCCTTCACAAGGAGGTGTGTGGTGAGAGGAGGAGAGGGGGGCCTTTTATAGGGGAGAGGGGGGCACCCAAGGGCCATGGCATGGCAGCCATGGTGGTGCCCCCACCTCTTCCACATTCATGTGGGTGGAGCTCCCACTCCCATAAAAAGCCTCCACTCAAAATTCCACTCACACATGCATTAAATTTCCACCAAATTTAATGCAAGCTCTCATTAAATAAAACTATTTCATTTATTTTATTCAGAATTTTGTTAATTACATTAATTAACAAACATTCACATAAAACCCCCTGCAACATTTCAATATCACATGCAAAACCAGTTTCAGCAATTTCACCCGAAACAATTTCGGTTTCCATCAAAATGATTCCAGCGCTTTCTTAAATCTTTATCTGAAACATATTTGCTCCAAATGGTGTCAGTATCCCTTAAGTGTGTCACCCTACGGTTCACGAATGATGTAGACATGATCGAGACCCCTCTCTGATCAATAATCAGCAGCGGGACCTGGAGATCCGTACTGACTCCCACATATTCAACGATGACTCTTGTGATCGTGTGAACCTTTAACGTCGTAACTAAATACCTTTGTCTCGCGATATGTTACATGTCCGAGATTCGATAATTGGCATCCAAATACCTAGCTTGATCTCGTTACCTACATGCACTCTTTTCTCGTTCCCGTGATATAACATTCTAGTGATCACATCACTTGCTTGCAAGCTATTTCAATGTGATATCACCGAGAGGGCCTAGAGTATATCTATCCATCATCGGGATGGAAAAATCCCACTCTTGATCCATGAGCCTCAACATAACACCTTCGTAGCACTGAACCCACCTTTATAGTCACCCTGTTACGGTGTGACGTTTGATGTTATCAAGATACTCTTCCATTGTTAGCAATTAACATGATCTCATGGTCTAAGGACTAAGATTACTTCGTATGATGTTATAGCAATATAAACATAATGACTCTGATCGTAATGCTATACTTCGGATGAATGTTCATCACATCATTCCACCAATGGTGTGAACTTGTTATTAACAACATCCAATGTCCATGATGAGGAAACCTTGATCATCTTGTTAATCAACAAGCTAGTCTATAAGAGAGGCATGACTAGGAACCCTTTTTGTTTATTAAACACACATGTATTGATGTTTCCGAATCAATACAATTCTAGCATGTAAAATAAACATTTATCATAAACATGGAATAAGATAATAACCACTTTATTATTGCCTCTCAGGCATATTCCCTTCAGTCTCCCACTTGCACTAGAGTCAATAATCTAGTTTGAAAAACTTTGCGCATTGAACACCTATGGCTTTCTGGTGTTGCATATACGCTATTGCTAGTGGTTACATAATCTCCGGATGTGACAGTTTCAGATCCGTGTGTATTTGCAATTCTTTGCGTCTCTACGCATCAGTCATTCTCAAATGAGATGGCATTGTATAAATTTGGTCCTCTGGTGAGACCATTAGTTCGTTCGGCTCAAAATATGTTGATATTATTGTCACACAATATATCTTCATAGTATTAGCCCACTTTGAACCACACCTAGTTTAATAACAAACTTCTTAACACAAATGCCCTCCTTTGCTGCTATTATAGCAGTTATATACTTAGCCTTTTGTTGTAGTATCCGTCACAATATCTCAACTTTGGAACTCATCCAAATCCATCATGGAACATCCTTTCCATTATATTGTGCCACCCATAGTGTAAATTGAGATAAATCTAATTTGTATCTTGTGACAAAACTAGTATCAATGTAACACTTTACAATGAGCTACCTTTAACTATTTGTCACTTATACATGATATATTCTTAGTTCTTCCAAAGCTCATAAGAATATATTTACTATTGTCCAATGATCATCTTATGAATCATTCTTGTATATGCTCATAACATTTAGAGCATAGGACATTCTGGATATATACATATAATGGTATAATCAATCAGAATCTTCATGTGATTTTACTCACCAAGTGTTGAAACACTTGAATCTGAATACAATTCTTTCCATGCAACAAGAACCTTTCTTGTTGTTTCCATATTGAACCCTTTCAATATCTCATATTGAACCCTTTCAATATCTCATATTGAACCCTTTCAATATCTTATATATGTATGTTTGGCACAACCATATTAGCGCCTTAATCTATCCATATAGATATTGATGCCTAATATTCTGGGTTTGCCCAAGTCTTTCATCGAAATCTTATTTTAATGAAATCCTTAACTTGTGTCAATTCAAGATACATCATTTCCAATCAACAATATGTCCTCTACATAATGTATTAGAAATATGTCTCAGCACTCCCACTTAATTTCTTGCAAGTGCAAGCATCTTCATCATCTCCGATGAATTTAAACTCTTTTAATAGTTTCATCATGGTGAAGATTCCAACTCCGCTATGCTTACTTCAACTATTGAAGTTTACATGCCCTTTTAGCACCCTTTGAATTAATAAAACCCTTCGGACCATGTCATGTACATGTCCTAGGTTACCATTCTATTAGAAGAACCTTGTTTTGTTTATTCAACTACCATATACCAAATTATATGTAGTGGTTGCTACATTAATCTGTCAAGACTATATATCGCTATGAAAGATCATATCTTGTCATAGTCAACTCCTTGAACATTGCCGTAAACTTCTTTCCGACATGTCGACTATTTCATAGATGTTAAACATCCATGTCTATTTCTTTATAGATCCAAACACGACTGATAGGCTTCACGCCTTTCCGGAGGGTCTTCCAAGTTCAGAAACTTGATTTCTCGTGTATGGATACTATCATGGATTCTATGACTTCTAGTCATTTTATGGAGTCAGGGCCCATCATCGCTTCTTTGCATGCAGTCGGTTCATCATTGTCAAAACAATAACGACTTCTGTTTCAAATCTTACTATTTGATTCTTACCGACCCACATGGTTCAGTAGGAACTCTAATCTCCAAGATCACACCCTTTGTAATCATGAGAGCCATGAGCATTGTGGCCACCACCAGGACACTTTCCGGCGCTGTGCTACTTAGCACATATAGCTAAGGTTCAACAACCTTATCAAAGTTCTATTGTCCTCCCACTTAACTTTTCGCGAAAAATTCCTTCTCAAGAAACTTGGCGTTCTAAGCAACAAACTCTTTTGTCCTCGGTGTTATGGAGGAATTCCCAACAAATTCTTTGGGATAACCTACAAAGACATGCTTATCCGACTTTGGTTGTAAACATTTTACTTATGCATAGCATACCAAAATTTAAGAAAAGACAATTCGGGTTTTATCCCAAACCATAACTCATATGGTGTCATTTCAACGGATCACGATGGTGCTCTTTTCAGTGAAAAAGCGGTAGTCTCTAAAGCTTTAATCCTTAAAACATAATGGCAGTGTTATAAATGACACCTTTGATCTTACCATGTCAAACAAGGTTTGACTTGATCTCTCGAACATACCATATTCCTGTGGTTTATCGGGAAGTGCAAATTCATGGAACAATTCCTGAAATCTTAGGTGTTTTGCTAAACCTGTAACTCAAATATCTTCCTTTATGATCAAATCATAAACTCTTTTATTTTCTTGTTACAATGATTTTTCACTTCATCTTGAAAGTCTTTGAACAATTTTTAAATGTTTCATACTTCTTCCTTATTAAGTAAATATATAGATATATTCACTCAAATTTCTGGAGAAGCAAAAAGATCCATCGCATATGGCTACACATAATGGACTATATACATCAACATGCATAATATCCAATAAGTTAGTCATCCGTTCCTCTTTGGCCTATGGATGGAGTTTCAATTATCTCGAGGAAAGTCTCGCATGCGTCAATTGATGAAAATCAAAGACTCCAAAAATCCATCAACATGGAGTTTCTTCATGTTTTCTTTCAAATATAATTTAAACAGCAATGTCACTTCATAAGTGATCTTTCAATCATTTGTCTTGCGACATTTTAGCAATAGTGTTTATGGATGTGATTTCTCCAACTAGACTTGTAAAAGTTCATCCATCCTTTATGGAATACGGTAATTATTTGAACATACATTGTTCTCATGATACCGGAACAAAATAACAATTATTTAAACAAATCTTGAAGGCTTGGTTTGATGACAACGAAAAACACAATAACACTTTATTTGTTTTCGATGAACATCATCACTCATTCTCTTGCTGGTTACTTAGGCCATTGTAGTTCATGAATTGCGTTGTCCTGTATGACACTTCATACCAACCAATTCGGTATCCAATACCAGTATCCAACACCGGTATCCAATACCTAAGAACCACATTGTTTAATAAGCAAGGAATATAGCCATAACATGTATATCTTCTATATACCTAAGTTGGACATCTCCAACCTTTTATTTTCTGCCAAATATTTTATAGATTCTCTTTCAGCAATTCCTTTTCTTTTAAAAGAATCTATCAACATCAATAGTGGTGTCATCAACATGACACATGGTACAAAGCGTATATAGTCAAATACTAATACCTTTGGACTTGCACTTTGAAGTGGATCACCATCATCAAATGTTTGGTGTTCTTTCAAAAATCCATTCTTTAGTAATCTATTAGTGTAGTAACCATTTTACTTACATCTTCTATTCATCCTTATCATGACAACTTTCATGATCAAGCTACTATAGCCTATAAGGAAGAATCACGAGTATAATATCAGTTCCGAAAACCCTTTTTGTAGATTCGGATGCCTAGCATCTCCATCCTTCACAAATTCTCATACAATATGAGAACATGTATTTTGCTAAATTATACTCTATCATAATGCAACCAAAAACATTGTTTCAGATATCACAATATCTTTCACACATGATGGTTTCTGAAACAATTTTCAGCTCCAATATAATCTTGATATTAAAACAACTTTTTGAATATCAATAATCATGGAGGCAAACATGATACTTTAGATACTAACATTGGAATTCTTACTCTTGATTTAATACTACTTATTAAACTTCATGGAGTAAATAGAGTTTGCTGAGAGTTTGCAATAGGACTTATAAACTTTAAATTGACATTCAAAACAATACGATACCAGTTCGTAAAGTAAATATCCAGAATTCTATAGTTCTATTATCTCAATTAAAACTAAGCATAAGGTAGTGACAGATGCGAATGACTACAACAAATTATGCAAATTCACTTTGATTTAGTTTATGACAAATTGAGTTCGACTAATCCAAATTAGAAATGAACTCCCACTCAAAAACGACATCCCTCGTGCCTTTTTGGTGATTACATGAACCAAATCCACTACACCAAGTCCGATCATCACGTGAGTCGGTGTAGCTTCAAAGGCGAGCATCAATATGGTCATCACATCAACTATATGAATCATGCTTAACCTTTCGGTCCGTGTTCCAAGGCCATGTCTGTACATGCTAGGCTCGCCAAGTAAGAACCTTAGTATTCGCGTGTGTAAAACTGTCTTACACCCGTTGCATGAAAGCGTAGAGTTGAGAACACCCGTATCATCACGTGATGTCTCGAAACACGATCCATAGAACGGTGCATACTTAAGGAAGAACACATTTATCTTGATATTTAAATGAGGGATCATCTTACAATGCTACAGAAAGCGCCAAACTAGCAGTATAAGATGCTAACATCTAATGTGTAAAGTGAGATGATATGGTCCATGCATTTGATCTCTATCATTTGCATCGTGGTATGATCTCTATCATTCCTTTGTGTGTAAGGCCAAGGTCTATGGAACTTACACGTTGAATGTGTTGTAAGAGTATCTATCATACATCTACTTACAACAATACCATATCAAGACACTAGCCAAGCAACGATCTAAACTACACGCCCCTAATTTATCAATTGCAAGTTTTACGTGGCTTAGGGCTTTCGGAGATAGAACCGTTCTTACCTATGAACATGAACCACAACGAGGATAACTAAGTTATTAGCAACTCGTTGTAAATCAGATATTGACTATAGTAGGAGAGACAGACACCCGCCAGCCACTTATGCAAAACAAGTTGCATGTCAGTCGTGGAACCGGTCTCATGTACGATGACATGTAAGGTTGGTCCGGGCCGCTTCATCCCACTATTCCACCAATATCCAAAATACATGAAAGAAGCAATAACATGATCATCATCGCCCACATATAAACATATGCGTACTACCCGTGCAAAACACCTACGCATAGATCAGGCTCGATACCCTTTGTTGGGTCATGACATAGAAAACAAAAAATTTCCTACGGTGTGAACTACACGCCAAGATCTATCTACTAGGTACAAAGCAACGGGTGGACATACATCCAAAGAGAACTTACCCTCGTAGACAACGAGCTTTGTTAACGAGTAGGAACTCGTGGTTGATGTAGTCGTACACTTGCCGATCTCAAGATCGTGATGAAGTCCAGCAGGTCCGGCTCCAGCACGTCCATCAGATCCAGCTCCAGCACCACCAAGTCCAGCACCGCAAAGCAGTGGTGCATCCGTGATCGCACACACGTCCGGTACCCCGACAACCTCCGTCCCTCGCTCTAGCAAAGCAGCGGAAGCAGCAACTCCTTTCCAGATAAAGCCACCAGGAACATGTATCTCGCTAATCCGAGACCATGGGGATAATACTAGAGGGGGAGAGAGATCCTTCACAAGGAGGTGTGTTGTGAGAGGAGGAGAGGGGGGGCACCCAAGGGCCATGGCGTGGCAGCCATGGTGGTGCCCCCACCTCTTCCACATTCATGTGGGTGGAGCTCCCACTCCCATAAAAAGCCTCCACTCAAAATTCCACTCACACATGCATTAAATTTCCACCAAATTTAATGCAAGCTCTCATTAAATAAAAATATTTTATTTATTTTATTCAGAATTTTGTTAATTACAATAATTAACAAACATTCACATAAAACCCCCTGCAACATTTCAATATCACATGCAGAACCAGTTTCAGCAATTTCACCCGAAACAATTTCGGTTTCCATCGAAATGATTCCAGCGCTTTCTTAAATCTTTATCTGAAACATATTTGCTCCAAATGGTGTCGGTATCCCTTAAGTGTGTCACCCTACGGGTCGCGAATGATGTAGACATGATCGAGACCCCTCTCTGATCAATAATCAGCAGCGGGACCTAGAGATCCGTACTGACTCCCACATATTCAACGATGACTCTTGTGATCGTGTGAACCTTTAATGCCGTAACTAAATCCCTTTGTCTCGCGATATATTACATGTCCTAGATTCGATCATTGGCATCCAAATACCTAGTTTGATCTCGTTACCGACATGCACTCTTTTCTCGTTCCCGTGATATAACATTCTAGTGATCACATCACTTGCTTGCAAGCTATTTCAATGTGATATCACCGAGAGGGCCCAGAGTATATCTATCCGTCATCGGGATGGACAAATCCCACTCTTGATCCATGAGCCTCAACATAACACCTTCGTAGCACTGAACCCACCTTTATAGTCACCCTGTTATGGTGTGACGTTTGATGTTATCAAGATACTCTTCCGGTGTTAGCAATTAACATAATCTCATGGTCTAAGGACTAAGATTACTTTGTATGATGTTATAGCAATATAAACATAATGACTCTGATCGTAATGCTATACTTCGGATGAATGTTCATCACATCATTCCACCAATGGTGTGACCTTGTTATTAACAACATCCAATGTCCATGATCAGGAAACCTTGATCATCTTGTTAATCAACAAGCTAGTCTATAAGAGAGGCATGACTAGGAACCCTTTTTGTTTATTAAACACACATGTATTGATGTTTCCGAATCAATACAATTCTAGCGTGTAAAATAAACATTTATCATAAACATGGAATAAGATAATAACCACTTTATTATTGCCTCTCGGGCATATTCCCTTCATGCAAGTATGAACAATTTAATATGCAACAGTATAGATGGCAATTTATAAAATAGGACTAGAAAAGGGGTCACACATAGGGGACTCGGTGATCTTGGTGTTCCGAGAGTTCGAGGGATCGGTCTTCGGATCTTCGGGATCAGGGCTTGGAGGTTCCGGCTTCGAGTGTCCGTGGAGAAGTTGGTTCGGCATAGGTGGTCGAGGGTGAACTTGTTCGGTGCCGGTAGATCTTGGGGTACCTCTTTGGCACCACAGAGAACTAGACATCGGGGTTGTTCATGTGACAGATCCTTTGCGACACATGTTCCTAGGGTGAACCAACCGTCCTTGTAGTGACTGCACTGTCACCATCAAACCATACAAATACATCGATCAGGGCAGCGTCAGGTGAAGCAACAGGAACCACAAGCATAAACACGCCAGCCCCATATCGCAAACACTAGCAGAGAGACATAAATGAAGAGAGGCCCATGACCAAACGACGCGGCGAGTTTGGTGACGGCATCTTGAGGAAGCTGTCTTTGGCGGCGTCATGGGCGACATGGCGAAGGCGGCGACGCATAAGCGACCGGTTCAACAATGACGGAGGGCTGAAGCTAGGGCACAGGGCGTCCTGGAGACGAGGCGGAGCAAAGCCAAGGGTGCTGCAGGGAGACGGTCGAGGGGGAGCAGAGCTTGCGGCGGCGAGGCAGGGAGCACGGCTGGAGATCGAGGAAGAACGGCCGTGTCCTGGCGAGTTAGCAGGGGAGGGCGCAGAGGAAGGTGAACAGAGGGGTGCCCATGCAGGAGCCTAGCGGGACGTCGACGCAGAGGGCTCGGCGGCCGGGCTCGCTGGCGGCCGCTGCAGAGGCGGGCGCACAGAGCAGCGATGGTTGGAGCTTGACAACGGAGGCGGACAAGGTGGTGGCGAGGCTCGCAGGGAGGAGCTCTGGCAGAGAAGGCCCGTGGCAATGGTGGAGATCGAGAGGGAGTCCGCAGGGGTGGCGGAAGGAGATCGACGGGGAAGAACACCATAGGGCTACAAGACGAGGCGAGCTCGGGCCGCTGGCGTCCATGGCGGCGGGGGTTTTCGGTCGAGCTTGCGAGAGAGGGGCCACGCGGAAGCAGTAGGAAGGCGGCGGCGGTTGCGGGATCGGGGCGAGGACGAGGGGCGCGTGCAGGGTGGGGATCAAGGAGAGGCGGGGTTGGTGGGAAGGGTGAGGGGATCGAGGCCAGGGTGTGGGGTGGTGTCGGTAGCGGGGCTGCAGGGTGGGGCCAGGTGAGGAGCGGGGTGGACAGGTGCGGGTGCTGCCACCGCTGGGGCATGCCGTGCAAGTGGTGGGGTTGGGTGCGCTGCGCGCGGATAGTTCGAGGTGGTTCGATGTGGGGTGTGCGAACGGGGCGAGCGGTCGGCCGCGCATCGCACGCGTGTGTGCTGCATGCAGCGGCAAGGCGGGTCGGCCGGGTGTATGTGGGTCTGGCGGCGGGTGGAGGTTAGGGTTTAGACTAGGGTTTGGTTAGCGGGGTAGTAGGCTGGCTGGCTGGGCTTTTGGGCCTGGCCGGCTGCCTCCCCTAATAAAAAAATTTGTTTTATTTTTTTATTTTATAAAACCTTTCGCAAATAGTTTTTAGACAAAACACAATATCCGGAAGAGGCCAGGGTTTTGATTTGAAATAAAGACGGGGCGTTTAGAAAGCAAAACCAGACTTTTCGAAAATAGTTTTCAAACAAACCATGCATGATGATGACGATGCTCAAATGCAATGTGGCATGATGACATGAGCATGCGGTCATGATGATGCAATGCATAAAAACACAGCGATTTTCTAGTAGTGGTTTTAGCGGGATGCTACATTTCACTTACCAAGTGTCAATACACTTGAATCTTGATTCAACCCTTCCCATGCGGCAAGAACCTTTCTTGTTGTTTCTATATTGAACCCTTTCAATATCTCATATATGTATGTCTGGCACAACCATATTAGCGTCTCAATCTATCCATATAGACATTGATGCCAAATATTCTTGTTTTGTCCAAGTCTTTCATCGAAATCCAATTTTAATGAAATTCTTAACCCATGTAAATAAAAGATACATCATTTCCAATCAACACCATATCCTCTATATAATGTATTGGAAATATGTACCAACGCTCCCACTTAATTTCTTGCAAATGCAAGCATCTTCATCATCTCCGATGAAATTAAACCTTTTAACAGTTTCATCACGGTGAAGATTCCAACTTCGCTATGCTTACTTCAACCATTGAAGTTTGCATGCCCTTTTAGCATCCTTTGAATTAACAAAACCCTTCAGATTGTGTCATGTACACGTCCTAGGTAACCATTCTATTAGAAGAACTTCGTTTTGTTTGTTCAACTACCATATACCAAATTATATATAGTGGTTGCTACATTAATTCGTCAAGACTAAATATCGCTATGAAAGATCAAATATTTTTATAGTCAACTCCTTGAACATTGTCGTAAACTCCTTTCCGACATGTCGACTATTTAATAGATGTCAAACATCCATATCTATTTATTTATAGATCCAAACACGACTGATAGGCTTCATGCCTTTCTAGAGGGTCTTCCAAATTCATAAACTTGATTTCTCGTGTATGGATACTATCACAAATTTTATGACTTCTAGTCATTTTATGGAGTTAGGTCCAATCGTCGCTTCTTTGCATGTAGTCGGTTCATCATTGTCAAAACAATAACGACTTCTATTTCAAATCTTACTATTTGATTCTTACCGACCCACACGGTTCAATAGGAACTCTAATCTCCGAGATCACAACCTTTGTAATCACGGAGACATGAGCATTTTAGACGCCTCCGGGACACTTTCCGATGATGCGCTACTTAGCACATGTTTCTTAGGTTCATCAACCTAATCAAAGTTCTATTGTCCTCCCACTTACCTTTTGTGAAAAATTCCTTCTTTAAGAAACTTCACGTTCTAAGCGACAAACTCTTTTGTCCTCGGTGTTATGGAGAAATACCCAACAATTTTTTTGGGATAACCTGCAAAGACGTGCTTATCTGACTTTGGTTTTAAAACATTTTACTTATGCATAGCATACCAAAATTTAAGAAAAGACAACTCGGGTTTTATCCCAAACCATAACCTTTATGGTGTCATTTCAACGAATCACGATGGTGCTCTTTTCAGTGTAAAAGCGGTAGTCTCTAAAGCTTTAATATTTAAAACATAATGGTAGTTTTATAAATGACACCTTTGATCTTACCATGTCAAACAAGGTACGATTTGATCTCTTGAACATACCATACACTCCTATGGTTTATCGGCAAATACAAATCCATGAAACAATTTCTCAAATCTTAGGTGTTTTGCTAAACATGTAACTCAAATATCCTCCTTTATGATTGAATCATAAACTCTTTATTTTCTTGTTACAATGATTTTCCACTTCATCTTGAAAGTCTTTGAACAATTTTCAAATATTTCATACTTCTTCCTTATCAAGTAAATATACAAATATATTCACTCAAATTTCTGGATAAATCATATGAAGTCGAAAGATCCACTACACATGGGTACATATAATGGACTATATACATCAATATGCACAATATCCAATAAGTTAGTCATCCGTTCCTCTTTGGGCTATGAACATAGTTTCAATTATCTCGAGAAAAGTCTCACAAGCATCATTTGATCAAAATTAAAGACTCGAAAAATCCATCAACATGGAGTTTCTTCATGTTTTCTTTCCAATATAATTTAAAAAGGGTAAGTGATATCTTAATATTTGTCTTGCGCCATTTTAGCATTAGTGTTTATGGATGTGATTTCTCCAACTAGACTTGTAAAAGTTCATCCATCTTCTATGGAATACGGTAATTATTTGAACAACAATTGTTCTCATAATACCGGAACAAAATAATAATTATTTAAACAAATCTTGAAGACAAGCTTTGATGTCAATGAGAAACACAATAACACTTTATTTGTTTTCGATGAACATCATCACATATTCTCTTGCCAGTTACTTAGGCCATTATAGTTCATGAATTGCGTTGTTTTGTATGACATTTCACAACCAATTCGGTATCCAATTCCCAAGAACCGCATTGTTTAATAAGCAAATAATACAACCATACTATGTATATCATCTATATACCTTAGCTGGATATTTCTAGTCTTTTCTTTTCTGCCAAATATTTTATAGATTCTCTTTCAGCGTTTCATTTTCTTTTAAAAGAATCTATCAACATCAATAGTGGTTCCGTACACATGACACATAGTCCAAAGCGTGTATTGTCAAATACTAATACCTTTGGACTTGCACTTTGAAGTTGATCACTATCATCAAATGTTTTGCGTTCTTTCAAAAATCTAGTCTATATAATCTATTAGTGTAGTAAACATTTTACCTACATCTTCTATTCGTCCTTATCATGACAACTTTCATGATCAACCTACTATAGCCTATAAAGACGAATTGTGAGTATAATGTCAGTTTCCGAAACCTTTTTGGGAGATTAGGACGCCTAGGGTCTCCAACCTTCGGAAATTCTCATAGAATATGAGAACATGTACTTTGCCAAATTATACTCTATCATATTGCAACCATTATGACCCTGCAGTTAGTACTACTCCCTCTGTTTTAAAATATAGGATGTTTTAGTTTTGTGAAAAGAGTGTATGTAGGCCTTTTTAATATATATGTCTATATATTAAATGGAGGGAGTAGTATAAACTATAATATTCTTGTTTTAGGCACTAGTATAAATCAGTACAAATCGTTAGATCTAGAAAAATGAATGGACTGTATCAATATGGGGTACCGTAGAAGTCCTCTAATTTAATTTTCACGAGGGTGCATAGGTAGGTTGATCCACAAACGATGCTTATGCTGGTTAGCGCGCTGCAACGCGGGTTTACAGCGCGCGAGAATATAGCTGTGCTGCAGAAGATGCTCTAAGTGCACCATGTTAAGAAGCTGAACTGTGGAAAACTGACAGCGCGACTAACTTCCACGAGGGTGCATCGGTAGGGTGATCCACAAACGATGCTTATACTGACGATAGAGTCCAATATATTGCCCACATGCATTTCCCGACGTCATGGGTTGTCAAAATAATTACTCAACTTCATCGCAAAATAAAAAATTATACTCAACCAAGCAGTTAACTGGTAGAGCTAGTAGTGAAATATATTCTTCCTTCAACAGAAATAATATACTTATTTCATGAAAAATAAGGGTACTCGTCCACATAACTCTACAAAAAGTGATCAAGTACAAGATCACTCGCGCATGGACATTAGGAATTAAGCACACGCGCACGCGACACCCAAACAATGGAAATTTTGATCAAAAATACTAAATAAATTAGAAATTTCTAGGAGCCATGTGATTTACCCTAGCAATTTACTCATCATGTCGTGCCATTTGTCTTTCGCGGGGACGTTTTCCAATATAATTCCCGATTAAGTAAGCAAAGACTGATATTAAGCATGACAGATTCCACGTGGTTTTGTAACGTACTGCATTAGGGCAACATGTCACCTAGACTACATGATCAAATAAGTAGGATATATCCAAAAAAGGAATATCGCCATCTCGGTGTCAGTTTTTTTCACTGTTCAAAAAATCGTCCGATATGCCGATTTATCGGCCGATTTATCACTTATCACTGGGTGACCGATAAGCCGATTAATCCATTTATCGCCCGATAAATTGATTTATCACCCGATAAATCGGCCGATACATCAAAAAATCGCTAATTTTGGGTTGACCGAGAAGTTAACGATAAACGATATCCTTAACTTTTTTTCTCTCGAAAAGGATCTCGGTGTCAGCTAGAATGTGATCTTGTCGTCCAGAGAAAGCATCCTGTTGGATAACAGCATTTCCAAATCTCTCCCAGTTGATGACGGGCTCGCGGAATCTATTGTGCCCATTGTGCAATGAAAGATGCTCGACAAAGGCTATTTGAGTAATGAAAGATGCCCATTGTGCAGGAAATGTACAGTGTAGGCATGAAATATAATGCATTTGCACTGATATGTACACATGCATCTTGTCTGTTCCGGTATACTGCAATCAAGTTACGTGGTTGTGCTGATGGCATCTTTTTGTTACTCCATACTAACTTGATTGGAGCGAGAAATTGGGGACGAACTGTTAGATTTTCCCCTTCTTCTATTTCTCTCTATCTCTCAACAAGAATAAAAAGCAAATCAGTCTATTTGCATTAACTTTTTTTGACAAAGACTATTTGCATTAACTGAACAACACATGAATAAACCAAGAAAAGTATAGTTTGCTAAAATGAAAGTTAGACGGGGAGATGATAAATCTCCTGTTCATAGGAAGTACGTTTTCTTGTTATTTATTCCCTTAATGCAAACCAAACTTTTGATTATTTCATCACATTTCTAACAAGAAGGTTGAAACTTCGTCGTGAACATTAAACCGGTGTATTAGTCGGATGTAGTACATATTTATCGTAATCTATATATGTTTTCGTCCTCCCTTATGGAGAAAAAAATGCATGTTTGAAAAACAATTTTCCACATTTCTGGTAAATGCTAGCAATTTATAAAAAATAAAAGCGTAGTTAATTTATGAAATTGTCCCCTTGCATCAACGAAAACTATAGAATTATCGGGATGAAAACTTAATTTCATGTAAATGGTTCAGACTCAGGTCGTGACCGACACTGGTCCGTGCTTGATATAAGATCGCTAGTGAATGGTTCTAGCTAGTTTGTGTAGTTAATCTTCCAAACTGTCGGTGCTTTCATTTAATCTTTCCAATAAGATCATCTCATTCAATCAAGTAGCACTGACTAACCATGCAGCATCACGGAATAAGCCTGGTTAATCTCTTGTCTCTAATCTGCTGATGGTTCACAAGATGGCATATAGTATTCCATCCTTACGTGGATGCTAAAGATAGGTTTGTCAATGGTGCTCGGATCTACCAACTCCTGGGCTACCCTAGCTAGTTTCATCCCTCTATAAATACCCCGCATCACCTTGTGATCATCACACATAATCACTTACACACACAAACATACACTAGATCCCATTTGTTTGTCTCCAACTCCCACCAGATGGCCAATTTTGAGATCACCCAGTACCAAGGTGCACTCGTTGAGAACACTAGGCTTTATGTCGACAAGTTGTACTTGCGCCAGATCTGGTCTGGGGACAACCCAAACCAAACACCAGTAATAGAGGGGGATGATACTCGTAAAGAGTATGGGAGGACCCTCGTCAACAACTGGGCAATATACGATAGCTTGGCTGAGGACGCAGAGCTCGTTGCCAATGCAAGAGGTATTCATGTGAATGCCGTTGACTGGTACAACTCATTCAACATGGTGTTTATGAACGAAAGGTAACTAATCTTGTTGATTGTACTGGTTTTTGCATAGATCCTCTTTCTATTTTGCAGCTGCTTCACTTTGTAGCTAGTGTTAGATTATTTTGGTATGTGGATGATATTTGTGGGTACATTTGTAGGTTCAAGAATTCCACCCTTGAGGTAATGGGAGCAACTATCGGAGGGAAAGGTGAATGGGCTATTGTTGGGGGCACCGGTGAGTTCAGGATGGCACGTGGTGTTATTGACAGAACCTTCTTTGATAGAACATCTGACGGAGAAATTATGGAACTTACTATCGAGGCATTCTACCGCGCAAAAAATGTGAGTGTTGTTTCCGATGTGGTAGTTTTATAGGTTAGGGTACATACAAAGTATAAGAATGATGCTTTGAACAACAAAAATACCAAAATTTTACGTATGTTGCCTGGGTAGCATGAGCTAGCCTTAGCATGCCAGCATATATCATAAATTAATTTATATGTTGCACAAAATTATTGGATAAATTGTTCATTTCTACTATATATCAGTTTAAGTTTTAAGAGAGTTGTTAAGGTTTCCCATTACTTGCACAAATGCAGATCCCTGCTCCTACAAAGACAGACGACAAAAACAACAACGTCTAAGTTAACCCAGTATTGTTGCTGCTGCTGATGGAGCATTTCTAAATAAGATGGTCAATCACCTGATCCCGACACCAGTTATTTTAGTTTCCTTGCATGTTCCAGCATAAATAAGGTGGTTAAGATCCTCTGTGCATGTGACAGTGTGATTGTTGATCTTTGTATCTCGACTCTCGAGTCCTTTGTTGTTGTTGTTGTTGTTGTTGTTGTTATTGTTGTTGTTGTTGTTGTTGTTGTTGTTGTTGTTGTTGTTGTTGTTGTTGTTGTTATGTTGAGAAAAGGAGCCCCAAAGCTGCCAATTTCGTTATAAAATTGGTAGGGTCTCCTCGACTCCTTTGTTTTCACCAATTATGTTCTATCAATAATAAAGTTATTACACCTTGTCATGATCGTGATGGAACCAATTCTATTGAAACTTCGCTTATTATGGACTTGTACATTCGTTGATCATTTACTCTTTTTTCCATACACGCATAACTGAGTTGCTTCTAGCTAGATCATGGTACGTATTCCACAACACTGTGATCAAAATATATAGTACTTCACTGTTCAAGTATATAATCTATTCTAGTCCTTTGAAGTGTGTGAAAAAGTATAAACACGATGCAACTTTACTTACCAAGTGATTGTTGGAAAGAACGAACCTCTCTTATAATTGGGGGTGGGCAAAACGGTTTGGTTGCAAAACGGAAAACTGTGCGATACGGAATGTTATATGCACCACGCACGCACGCACGCACCCGTATACACACACATAGAGAGATTAATGGGAGAAAGATTTGCGTTGTGATCTTGGTCCGGGCGGGCTGGCAGTCTACGGGATGACGATGCTTTCTGGAGGTGGGCATAGAGATGGCGAGTTCTAGGTGTAGGAGCGCTCGGCCGGCCTGCTGCAGCATCTTGGCAGGGATTTACGGGCCCAATCTAGGATCAGTTGGGCCGTGGGGCTGGTATACCCCTGTTGTGTCCAGTCGGCTGACAGTAGTGGACACAATGCCCTCTTGCGGTGGCTGTGGCACTGCCACCCCTGCTACATGTTGTCTTCTGTTTCCCCTCGTCTAGGCCTTGCACCGCTTCACAGTGAGACAATGATGGTGGCATCAAGACCGTGGTGGTGCATGTTGGTGGGATATGTTGATGGGTGGAAGACTACGGATCATTTTGGGTAGTGGTTTTTTGGGAGTCGGGAGAAATCTCAGCTGGTCTTCCGATACTGACGGGGTGACGCCTACGGGTGTCTCCATTCCTTCTTGAAGGGTGTCTTGATTACCCCTTCCCCACTCACCTCGCGTATGGGAGAAACCCTAGGACCTATCCGGGTAGCAGAATCGTCATCGTCTTATTCCTTGTTGAAGGTGTTGATTGAAACGCGGTGTTTCAGAGTTCTAGGAGCGCGGTGGGACATATTTTGACGGTGCAGCGGTTGCCAGCCATCTTCGATTTGTCGATCTGACATTGTTCTCTTTTCGCTCTCTCTTTTTCGTTTGGCCTTTACTGTGTTGAAACCCCAACAGTTGTATCGGGTGGTGTCTATTTTAATATAGCGGGACAAAAACTTGTTTCAAGGGAAGAATCTAGCCATGGATTATATATATTTTAAATAATTTAGGTCATATACCTATAATATACCTCCACTTCGTTGTAAGTTTTTTTTCTCTAAAAGAATATAGGTACCAGCTAGTATGTCTCGTCGTCCAAAAAAACATCTCAATAGGTTAACTGGTTTTCTAACTCTCTCGGTTGGTTCTCATTTCTCTCCTTTCATTTCTCTCTCCTCCCAGGCCCCATGAGAGTCTTTGGTCGTCAGCTGGCTCCTCTCCCCCTCTTCTCTGGCGGCTCCGCTAGTTGGAGGGAGTTGGGAGAGGAGGCCGGTATGTACAGAGTAGTAGTAGGCAGTCTAGGGTTAGGTTTTTGTGTGTTTAGGCTAGGTCCCTATCTGGCGTTATGCCGGTGGAGTTCTGGTGGCCGAAACATGCAAGCGGTGTTCGGCGGTTGGTGGTGGTGATGGTTTTGCTGGCGATGCTCCCATGGTCGGAGTTGTATGCGAGCTGGGATGCAACCCTCCTCTCCACAGTCAATAAGCTCAAGGCGCCTCCAGATCTGGAGGTGCAAGCCGCACAGTAGGCGGCGGCTTCCTCGTCCTGCCCATTTCTCGTCAGCCATCAAGGAGATGGAGGCGATGTGGGGTGGTACGGCGATATGCAGCGTCAAGCTCAACAGGGATGGGAAGCTTCTCTTGCTCTCGGAATTCAGCAGCAAAGGATGATGATCCATGGCGGAGTCCGTCTTGCCTCTGCATCTTATGATCGAAAGGCGACCCTCCTTGACCACGATCCAGTGGTTGCACTTCCTCTAGGCCAGATGCCATTGCAGAGGATCTTTGGCTCTAGACAGGTGTCACAAGAAGATGTCGAGGCAAGTGGTTTGTCCTCGGCTCTGGCGTCTCTGGCCTGGTGGCGGATCTCGCCAAGTCCAAGCGGTGGTGAAGTAACTCGATGAGGATCTGATTGTTTTTTTCCTTTTTCTGGCCGAGGTCCTTTTTGTAAAAGGAGAGGTCTTGTCTGCAATTTCTGTTTCATTGGTGGACCTCCATGTAATCTGTAATCCCACCGTTGATAAATGAGCAGTTTCTCCTTCCAGACCCATCTGCCGATAAAAAAAAACTCTCTCGGTTTGATTAGCGCATCTTCGAGTTCACGCGTATCCCTTGTGGGTGTTTTATCTGTTGGATGTGGCTATTTTAATAATGATAGATACTCAATATGCAGGAGATGTATAGTTTAGACACTAAATACATTTACACTGATCTATACACTTGCATCTTGTCTGTTCCGGCGAACTGCATCAAAGCACGTGGTTTTGCTGATGGTAACAAGATTAGAGCAAAGAATTAGTTATTGTTAACTTTCACCCTTCTTCGAAGCGTCCCCTCTCTCGTGTGGTGCAAAAAAGAAACCGAAAACAAATCAATCTATATGTCTTTTCTTTTCTTTTGTTGTTACAGTAGCCATATAATTTCAAGTCAACCTGTGTGCACTAGTTGACCCAGGCGCGCATGGATAAACAGAAAATATCGTTTTTTTCTGAAAAAATGTTTGACGAGAAAAAAATAAAACCAACTGCTCGTAGAAAGATTTTCTTTTGGTGTTCCACATGATGCAAACAAAATTTGCAGTCATATTGTATGCAGCACGTTTGATTAATTCCATCACCATTCCAACCAAATACTAGTTGACATTCCTTGTGAACATTAAACCATAGTTTAGTTACGAGCAGTGTAAAAGTCGGATGTAGCACACATGTGCATTGCACGTTTGAAAACAAATTACCAAATTTCCGGTAAATGATATAGCAATAGATAAAAATAAAAATAAAATGTAGTAGTTCAAATATCCGATAATGGGTAACAAAAGCAGCCTTTTTTATGACAAAATGGCTGTATTTTAGCCTAAGAAAAAATTCGATAAATAAAGTTCCACAACGTGTGAAACTGTCCCCTTGTAGCAACAACAAAAAACTATAAAATTGTTGTGCTAAAAACTTGAATATGAGTAAATGGTCAGGGTCAGATCGTGATCCACACCCATGGTTAATATATGATTGCCAGTGATTAGTTCTAGCTAGTTAATATACTTAATTTCTCAAACTGTCGGTGCTTCAATTTTATCTTTCCAATGCGATTAATTTATTTAATCATTAGCACTAACTACATGTGATCACGACAACAGCCTGGTTAATCCCGTGTCTCTAATCTTTTCATGGTTAACGAGACGACATATAGTATTCCAATCTGACATGGTTGGCAAAAGATAGGTTTACCAATGGTGCCCCGATCTACCAACTCCTGGGCTACCCTAGCTAATTAGTTCATCCATGCTATAAATACCCATCATCATCTTGTGCTCATCACACACAACCACACACACAAACACATACGCTCACATACACTAGCTTCCATTAGTTTGTCTACCATCACATGGCCAAGTTTGAGATCACCAGTTACCAAGGTGCACTCGTAGAGGACACCAGGCTTTACGTCGACAAGTTGTACTTGCGCCAGGTCTGGTCTCGGAAAACCCCAAACCAAACACCAGTAATAAAGGGGGACGATACCCGTAAGGAGTATGGGAGGACTCTTGTCAACGACTGGGCAATATACGATGGCCTGGCTCCCGATGCTGAGCTAGTCGCCAAGGGAAGAGGCATTCATGTGAATGCTGTTGATTGGTACAACTCATTCATCATGGTGTTCGTCAATGAAAGGTAATTGTGTAGAATGGTGAATGGGCTATTGTAGGTGGGACCGGTGAATTTAGAATGGTGCGCGGTGTTATTGACCGGACCTTCTTCGACAGAACATCCGACGGGGAAATTATGGAGCTTACGATCGAGGCATTCTATCGCACAAAAAAGGTGAGCACTGTTTCGAATGTTGTAGTTTTTCAGGTAAATAAAGTTCAACATCATGGAAGCAATCAACAACATCATCATAATCAAATGGATGGATTAAAGTACGGGTGTAGATCTAATGCAAACCAGAATTGGATCTGCAATTACAAAGAGATCTAATATGTGAAAGATGGAGTAATGGTGGTGATGAAGATGCATCGGTTGATGGTGAAGGAAATGATGCGTTGTCCTCCAATGATCCGCAAAGCAGCCAGGATTTTACCTCAGCCAAGTTCCTCCTTCAGATCCGTCTCAGATGTAGTGTTTGATGACCCACAAGTATAGGGGGTGTATCGCAGTATTTTCGATAAGTAAGAGTGTCGAACCCAACGAGGAGTAGAAGGTGCTGGCTAGTGGTATGGATCAGGAATTCTCTGCAAATACTTAGCAAACAGATTTTTAGGGGTTTTTGATAAAGCAAGTAAATAAAGTATGAGTAAATAAAAGATAGTAGGAATGAATGCAGCAAGTGGCCCAATCCTTTATTCAGCAAAGGACAAGCCGGTCGTATTACTTAAGATGACCAAACATTCTCGAGGACACATGGGAAGACTGTCAAGTGCTTTCACTTTATATAGTTGATTAATCTTCTTTAGCTTGCTAAGTGTTCTGTGGGTGAACCTATGCTAATGTACCGACCTTCCTAGGACTAATACATACTTGTGATTATACCCCTTGCGAACATCCGTAAGTACAAGAAAGTAATTAAGGTAGAAACCTAACCACAACTTTAAACTCTAAGACCCTTATGTCCCTTGTGCAATGGTTTCCTAACGGGGGTTCAGGTTTCTGTCACTCTGTCAACCCCTACGATTAGTAGCCAAATACACAATGCATTCCCCTAGGCCCATATAGGTGAAGTGTCATGTAGTCGACGTTCACATGACACCACTAGAAGAAGTACACCACAACTTAAATATCAAAATATTGAATCTTTCTCAACACAATTCCACTACTAACAACATGACTTCTCCCATGTCCTCAAGAACAAAACGAACTACTCACAAGACATCATATGGATCATGATCAGAGATGGAATAATGATGTATAACAATCTGAACATAAACAATAATTCAATGGTTCCACTCAATAGCATCAACTACAAAGAGTAATCAACACCGAGAAAGTTTCCCCTAAGAACTATGCAAGGTTCAACCCAATTGTTATAGCAATATGGAGATGGTGATGAGGGTGCTGATGGTGATTGATACATTACAAATGTATCTATAATTTTTGATGTTCCATGCTTGGTTTTATCTACTTTCTTGTGTTTTGTTCCAACTTTGGAGTACTTTTCATATGATTTCTTGGACTAACCTATTAACAAGATGCCACAGTGCCAGTTGCCTGTTTTCTATTGTTTTTGGTTCCAGGAAGTCAGAAAATAAATATTCTCGGAATTGGACGGGACAAAAGCCAAAGTTCATATTTTTCCGGAAGACTCACGGAGCCAGAAGATGAGATGGAGGAGGGGCATAGGGTGGCCACACCACCCCTTGGCACGGGCCAGCCCAGGCCATGCCAGGGCATGGTGTGGGCCCCCTTGGCTAGCCACCGACCTTGCCTCCTCCGCCTATATATTCCTCCCGAGGCATAAACCCTAGATAATCAATCAGAAATCCACGAAAAGTTCCGCAGCGCCACCGCCACCGAAGGGAAGATTCGGGGGATAGAAAGTCTTTGTTCCAAGACTGCGGACGGGAAGTGCCCTGAGCCATCTCCATCGATCTCCACCACCATCTCCATCACCATTGTTGATTCCCATGATGAGGAGGGAGTAGTTCTCTCTCGAGGCTAAGGGTTCTACCGGTAGCTATGTGTTCATCTCTCTCTCTATGCATGATCTTATTGAGATCATGAGCTTGTAATCTATAGATCTACCTTGCTACTCAAGTGCTTTAATAGATCTCTGCTCTCCCCATGTGTGTGAAAGTGATAGCGTGCACACCATGGTGGCACTTAGGCTAGAGATTACAAATATTTGTTATGAGTTATATTTGGAGTTGGATGTCTTTATGAAATTGTGGTGTTTGTTGGACCCATCTAGTGCTCAAGGTGATAGTGTGGGGTTTTCTAGAGGGGAAAGGCTTACTTTGAGGTGTGCTGTTATAGCCCTACCAATGATTAGAGTGTCCAACCGGAGAGTAGTTCAACGTAGTATCATGAAGATGATATATTTATATGAGAGTGTTCACTAGTGAAAGTATGATCCCTAGGCCTTGTTTCTAAGCATTGAAACACCATTTGCAATTAGATCTGTTACATGTTTGCTTGTTTCCTTCTTTATTTCAGTTTGCCTTTAGTCTTTTCCCACATCAACCACATGCCAGCAAGCTATTTTCTATCACCGTTACCACTTATAATTATCCACGAGTGTCAACTTGTTAACAAAGCTTTGTTGTCTTCGAGGGTATGTTCTCTATGGATGTATATCCCCCGTTGCTTGTATCTAGTAGATAGATCTTGGCGTATAGTTCGCATCGTAGGAATTTTTTGTTTTCTATGCTGCAAACCCCAACAGTGGTATCAGAGCCTGATCTATGCGTAGGTGCTTTGCACGGGTAGAACACATAAGAGTATGTGGGCGGTGATGATCATGTTATTGCTTCTTATATGTACTTTGGATATTGGTGGCATAGTGGGATGAAGCAGCTAGTTTTGCATAACCTTACATGTCATCGCACATGAGACCGGTTCCACGACTGACATGCAACTAGTTTTGCATAAGTGGCTGGCGGGTGTCTATCTCTCCTACTATAGTCAATATCTGGTTTACAACGAGTTGCTAATAACTTGGTTATCCTCATTGTGGTTCATGTTCCTAGGTAAGATCGGTTCTATCTCAGAAAGCCCTAAGCCACGTAAAACTTGCAATTGATAAATTAGAGGCGTCTAGTTTAGATCGTTGCTGGGCTAGTCTCTTGATATGGTATTTTTGTAAGTAGATGTATGATAGATACCCTTACAACACACTCAACGTGTAAGTTCCATAGACCTTGGCCTTACACACAAAGGAATGGTAGAGATCATACCATGATGCATATGATGGTGATCAAATGCATGGACCATATCATTCAACTTTACACATATGATGTTCGCATCTTATATTGCTTGTTTGGCGTTTTAGTAGCATTATAAGATGATCCCTCATTTAAATATCAAGATAAAAATGTGTTCTTCCTTAAGTATGCATCGTTGTATGGATCGTGTTTCAAGACATCACATGATGATCGGGTGTACTCGACTCTACGCTTTGATATAACGGGTGTAAGACAGTTTTACACACGCAAATACTAAGGTTCTTACTTGGCGAGCCTAGCATGTATAGACATGGCCTCGGAACACAGACCGAAAGGTTAAGCATGAGTCATATAGTTGATATGATGCCCATATTGTTGCTCGCCTTTGAAGCTACACCGACTCACGTGATGATTGGACTTGGTGTAGTGGATTTGGTTCATGTAATCACCAAAAATGCACGAGGGATGTCGTTTTTGAGTGGGAGTTCATTTCTAATTTGGATTAGTCGAACTCAATTTGTCATAAACTAAATCGAAGTGAATTTGCATAATTTGTTGTAGTCATTGGCGTTTGTTCACTACCTTATGCTTAGTTTTAATTGAGATAATAGAACTATATAATTCTAGATATTTACTTTACAAACTAGTATCGTATTGTTTTGAATATCAATTTAAAGTTTAGAAGTCCTATTGCAAACTTTTAGCAAACTCTATTTACTTCATGAAGTTTAATAAGTAGTATTAAATCAAGAGTAAGAATTCCAATGTTAGTATCTAAAGTATCATGTTTGCCTCCATGATTGTTGATATTCAAAAGTTGTTTTAATATCGAGGTTATCTAGGAGTGTGAAAGATATTGTGATATCTCAAACAAAGTTTTTGGTTGCATTATTATAGAGTGTAATTTAGCAAAATACATGTTCTCATATTGTATGAGAATTTGTGAAGGATGGAGATGGTAGGCATCCGAATCTCCCAAAAGGTTTCGGGAACTAACATTATACTCGCGATTCTTCCTTATAGGCTATAGTATCTTGATCATGAAAGTTGTCATAATAAGGTTGAATAGAAGATGTAAGTAAAATGTTTACTACACTAATAGATTACTAAAGAATGGATTTTTGAAAGAACACCAAACATTTGATGATGGTGATCCACTTCAAAGTGCAAGTCCAAAGGTATTAGTATTTGACTATATACACTTTGTACTATGTGTCATGTGAATGACACCACTATTGATGTTGGTAGATTCTTTTAAAATAAAAGGAATTGTTGAAAGAGAATCTATAAAATATTTGGCAGAAAAGAAAAGTTGGAAATGTCCAGCTTAGGTATATAGAAGATATACATGTTATGGTTGTATTCCCTGCTTGTTAAACAATGTGGTTCTTAGGTATTGGATACCGAATTGGTTGGTATGAAGTGTCATACAGGACAATGCAATTCATGAACTGCAATGGCCTAAGTAACTAGCAAGAGAATAAGTGATGATGATCATCAAAAACAAATAAAGTGTTATTGTGCTTTTCGTTGACGTCAAACCTAGTCTTCAAGATTTGTTTTAATAATTGTTATTTTGTTCCAGTATTATGAGAACAATGGTTGTTCAAATAATTACCGTATTCCATAAAGGATGGATGAACTTTTACAAGTCTAGTGGGAGAAACCACATCCATAAACACTATTGCTAAAATGTCACAAGACAAATGATTGAAAAATCACTTATGAAGTGACATCGCTGTTTAAATTATATTTGAAAGAAAACATGATGAAACTCCATGTTGATGGATTTTTGGAGTCTTTGATTTTGATCAAATGACGCTTGTGGGACTTTTCTTGAGATAATTGAAACTCCGTCCATAGGCCAAAGAGGAATGGGTGACTAACTTATCGGATATTATACATATTGATGTATATAATCCATTATATGTAGCCATATGCGATGGATCTTTTTGCTTCATATGCTTTCTCCAGAAATTTGAGTGAATATATCTATATATTTACTTAATAAGGAAGAAGTATGAAACATTTGAAAATTGTTCAAAGTCTTTCAAGATGAAGTGAAAAATCATTGTAACAAGAAAATAAAAGAGTTTATGATTTGATCTTAAAGGAAGATATTTGAGTTACATGTTTAGCACAACACCTAAGATTTGAGAAATTGTTCCATGATTTATGTTTCCCGATAAACCATAGGAGTATGGCATATTCGAGAGATGAAATCAAACCATGTTTGACATGGTAAGATCAAAGGTGTCATTTATAAAACTGCCATTATGTTTTAAGGATTAAAAGATTTAGAGACTACCGCTTTTACACTGAAAAGAGCACCATCGTGATCCGTTGAAATGATGCCATATGAGTTATGGTTTGGGATAAAACCCGAATTGTCTTCTCTTAAATTTTGGTATGCTATGCATAAGCAAAATGTTTACAACCAAAGTATGATAAGCACGTCTTTCTAGGTTATCCCAAATAATTTGTTGGGAATTTCTCCATAACACCGAGGACAAAAGAGTTTGTCGCTTGGAACGTCAAGTTTCTTCAGAAGAAATTTTTCGTGAAAAGTTAAGTGGGAGGACAATAGAACTTTGATAAGGTTGTTGAACCTTAGATATATGTGCTAAGTAGCGCAGCACCGGAAAGTGTCCCGGTGGCGGCCACAATGCTTATGGCTCCCGTGATTACAAATGTTGTAATCTGGGAGATTAGAGTTCATGTTGAACCGTGTGGGTCAGTAAGTATCAAATAGTGATATTTAATAAACAAGTCGTTATTGTCTTGACAATGATGAACCGACTACATGCAAATAAGCGATGATGGGCCCTGACTCCATAAAATGACTAGAAGTCATAGAATCCGTGATAGTATCCATACACGAGAAATCAAGTTTCTGAACTTGGAAGACCCTTCGGAAAGGCGTGAATCCTATCGGTCGTGTTTGGATCTATAAAGAAATAGACATGGATGTTTAACATCTATGAAATAGTCGACATGTCGGAAAGAAGTTTACGACAATGTTCAAGGAGTTGACTATGACAAGATTTGATCTTTCATAGAGATATTTAGTCTTGACGGATTAATGTAGCAACCACTACATATAATTTGATGTATGGTAGTTGAACAAAAAAAACAATGTTCTTCTAATAGAATGGTTACCTAGGACGTGTACAAGACACGGTCCGAAGGGTTTTGTTAATTCAAAGGGTGCTAAAAGGGCATGCAAACTTCAATAGTTGAAGTAAGCATAGTGGAGTTGGAATCTTCACCATGATGAAACTGTTAAAAGAGTTTAAATTCATCGGAGATGATGAAGATGCTTGCATTTGCAAGAAATTAAGTGGGAGCGCTGAGACATATTTCTAATACATTATGTAGAGGACATATTGTTGATTGGAAATGATGTATCTTGTATTGACACAAGTTAAGAATTGTATTAAAATAAGATTTCGATGAAAGACTTGGGCAAAACCGGAATATTTGGCATCAATATCTATATGGATAGATTGAGGCGTGTCGTGGTGGTGTCACGGCAGATACCATGGGTAGGCTAAAGGTGGGGACAAGATGCACTAGAGGAATCTAGGGAGGGATAGTATGGTGATTCCACACACAAATGTTTGTATTCGATTCACTTCCAATGTTTACAAGTGCTCCTTGAGCTGTATTGGGGAGAGGAGGAAGAAGGAACTCTCTTACTCTCTCCACTAGCTAGCCCTCAGGAACATACTAGTAAAACTCAACCAACTAGAGATCAACCAGCCCCTTCTACAAATGCCCTAGCCCTCCTTATATAGGGGTGGCTAGGTCTCCAATTAGGGCATACGTGGAGGCATATTCCAGGGAATATGCCTATTCCCAAAATAGCAAACCGACCGGGTCACTTTTCCCCTTCGTAAGCCATGCAGAGGCTACGTGAGCCTCTGCAGCGCCAGTGTCATCCGACACAGGCAACGTCACCCTTGTCGGCCACGCCTCGGTGGTCCTGGCCTCTGTCTGCTTTGCTCACGCTCTGCGTACAGTGGCTACCTTTTGACCAGCGAGATACCTTCCTTCTCTTGCAAGCTTGATATAACCCGGATCGTGCTTGGTTGATCCGGCCACACCGGTACCTGCATACAAGTTACATTAATCCTGCCGGCATACGACATAAGTCGGCCAGGACTCAGTTAGGCGGACATCTTCAGGTCCGGGTTACTCCGTGATTCGGCCTGCCTTGAGGTGACTCGGCCAGCACTTGCTTTGACCTTGCCATACCTCGGCTAACTTGGCCATTATACTCCGGCGTGACCCTACCCGGGGGTATCCCCCCAACATTAGTCCCCGAAGCTGGTGCGGTCTTAGCAGCCTCAGCCGCTAAGGCCACAGCAGGTTCAATTTTACCGAGCCTTTTGCCCTCTATTCCGAGTTACCTCATATCCCGGATTTCATGGGCTATCTTCTCCCTTGGCACATTCCGAGTTTTCACTCGTTGGCCGGGTCACCCTATCGTTATCCGAGTTATTCTTCCTTCCCTCGTATGCTTCCCCACGTGGAGGGTAATCATTATTTTCCCTCATTTTAAGGGCCTATGCCAGTTACTGCTGTAGTTAATGTCAGGTGTTACTGTTGCACACGTCACATCGTGTCTGTCTCCTCGTTAACTGTATCACCACGTCACGTCGTGGGATCACTTGCGCCCTGTGGCTCGTCACTGATTGCCTGATCCGGATCATACACGGCCACACCGTGTGGCCTATCCGCACAGCACGATCCCACTACCCCTCTGGGGCATGGTTAAATAGGGGAGGGGCGCGCCCCTTGGGTCTTTTCCCCATTCTCGCACCCCTCTACCTCTTCTTCTCCTTCTTCTTCCCAGCGACAGCGCCGCCGCTGCACCATTCCTCACGCACCAGCGTCGCCGCCACTCCTGCGCATCTCCACCGCCACGGGTCCGTGTCAGTCCAGGTCACTGCCCCAACCACCGATAGGGCCAGTGAGGACAGCGACCTAGAAATGACAGAGGAAGAACTCGCTGTCGCGGAACAGGAGATGGAGGAGGATGCGGAGAACGCCGAGCGTGGTGCTTGGGCTGGGTCCTGGGTATGCCAGGACGATCTAGACTGGTTGTATCGCACCCGGCGTATCCCGAAGGGTGTCATCGCCCGCCTCGCCGCCGAGGAGCTCGCTCTCTCACCCAATCCGGGTGAGTTTGTAGTATTCCTCTCCCACTTGCAGCGTGGGTTCGGCCTCCCCATCAGTGACTTCTTCCACGATTGGCTCAACACCTACGAGCTTCAACCGCATCACCTTCCGGCGAATGCCATCACTTCCCTTTCTGCTTTTGCTTCCACCATAGAGGGCTATGCCGGATTGTGGCCCACTAAGGAGCTCTAGATCCGGTATTTTGGTCTCCGCCGGAATGTGATTCCGAATAGAGAGCTTGACCTGGAGGACAAACAACTCACGCAGTTCGGCGCTGCCTCTATTTCTCCTCGGAAACAATCCGTCTTTCCCCGAGTCACGGGGCTCGATTCTTGCAAGGGCTAGGCCCGAACCTTATTTTATGTCAGAAATGGCACAACTGAAGATCTGATCCGGCTGCGCCCCTACGCTCTGGGTCCTCCTAATCCGGATCTATGGGACCAGATTCCCAAGAAACCCACTGTCCTGGCGAACCAAGTCAACAAACGGTTCCAGGAGCTGAAGGATCAGGGACTGCGCAACGAGGATGTGATGATCACTTTCATCCGCAACCGGATCTCCCCTCTCCAGAAACGCACGCATAAAGTTTGCCACATGAGCTGGCGCCTTGACCCCAACAGGACCTCCTCATTCGAGTTGAGCAATACCGAGATATTTCGCCAGGTCAAGGCCCTCTTCACTACCAACAAGAACTTCTCTGCTGATTAGGAGTGGGGGATCGAGCACTTCTGCCGAGATAGGCTTCCTCCCGCGGTAAATCTCGTGCTCCCATCTTTTTCTGAGTTAAATCTTATGTCGGAATTTATTGTATGTTTGATCCCTTCGCATTTTCTCTCTTAGATGTTTCTTTAGCAAACTCTTGAGGATGGCACCGAGCCTTCTCTCAAGTGGGCCCTGGATCGAGATGTCCCGGACGAGGAGGAGCTGGATTAGGAGATGTTCATGCCGTTCCCCGATGCGACCAAGCGACATACCGGTAAATTCTCTTCCATTAGAGATTGGCCTGACGATGAAGATGATTCCAACGTTGAGGTGATGGAAGCAATTGACGCTATCCCCCTTTCTTATGCCTTTCCGGCATCAGCTAACCCCGATGGGAAGATTCATGAAGATCCTCCCCTCGCCACGGGCGAACCTGTTCCGGTTGCGTCTAAGAAAAGGGGAGCTGCATCTGCTTCTTCTTCCGGACCTTCCAAACCAACGAAGAGACGAAAGAAGTCTATAGACAAAGCTGCCACCAAGCCTACGACCAAGGCCATAACCCGGAGAGCTCGCAAGACCAAGGAGCCTTTGACCTCTAATGAGTAAGTTATTTCTTCCTTATCCAATTTTCTGCTTCGTGTTTTGCTATTCATTTGTTCTTCCTTTGTTATAGTTTCTTATCATTCATAATTTGATTCGGCAGGGCCGCGGTGGAGGTTCCTCAGAGCGGATCTGGCATCGCCTCGCCGCTCTGACATAGCCCTTCTCCCCCTCATGGCGACGATTCTCGCCCGCTGAGCCCCATTCAGAGGGAATTCAAATGCTCGGGTTCCGCCCACCTCGGCCCCAGAGGAGGGCAACCTCGGAGCAGGGGGAAGTGGCTCTGCCGAGGTAGCGGTTGCTCCTAGCTCCACTTCGGCTCCGCCGCAACCAGCTACATCCGAGATACCAACAGCACCCCCGCCAAGGCAAAAATCAGCACCAGCACCAACACCAGTGCCAGCACCATCAGCAGCACAAGCATCAGCAAGAGCACCAAGCCCCTCCAGCAAGAAGGCACCAGCAGCGCCAAGGCTAGCACTAAGACAGCTCCCAAGGCCAAATCCGCGGCTCAGACCTCCACCTCTCAGTAGCATCCCAAGGGCAAGAAAGCTCCTGACGCCACCAGGGCAGCGTCTATCAAAGATGGACAGCGTACACTTGCGTCCATGCTTTCGAAGAATACCCCACCGAAGAAGGACGTCTCTGCTGGGTCAGCTGATGCGCAACTTGTCTTGCACACTAGCCCCACTGTTGCACAAGTTGAGAGAAGGGAGGCCCACGCCAAGGGTTTAGTCGCGCCACATATGCTTAGCAGAGAGCGCTATCCTCCGGCCTTGATCGAGTTTGTCAATAACTGGAACAAGGCGGAGTTCATCCACAACGACGATCTCCCGGAGAAATTTGGGCCTGCCAAATTTGCCGTGCAGATGAACACGGCCGCTAAGGCTATAAACCTTGCGGGTCGGATGATGGAGGTACGCTACTTCGTCTTTTCTTTAACATATACTAATGCTTAGTTATATAACCATTAGTCCCCGAGCCTCCGGGGGAGTAACTTGTTACTCGGACGGATTCTCCTTAGAGAATTGGTGTAGCTCCTTAGTAACTTCGAATATGCACACATCTAGAGCCGGTTAAGTTCCACTTGGCCCGGATTTTGTACACTTCGAATATGCACACACCTAGAGCCGGGTTAAGTTCCACTTGGCCCGGATTTTGTACACTTCGAATGTGCACACACTTAGAGCCGGGTTAAGTTCCACTTGGCCTGGATTTTGTACACTTCGAATATGCACACACTTAGAGCCGGGTTAAGTTCCACTTGGCCTGGATTTTGTACACTTCGAATATGCACACACTTAGAGCCGGGTTAAGTTCCACTTGGCCCGGATCTTGTACACTTTGAATATGCACATGATTAGATCAACTTTGCTTTTCGCAGGTTACCACCAATCGCCAGAGCGCTGAGTTTCAACGCCTCTTGGACACACGTAAGTCGCTGCGCGCGAAACATTCTACACTTCTCGCTGAGTTCGAGAAAAGGGGTAAGTTTTCTCCATAGCTTTTTTCCCATCTTTCTTTGTTTTCCCGCCATACTAATTCATCATTCAGATTGCGCAGCTGGAGTGGAGGCCGAGAACATCCTTATGATGAAAATTTTGGACCAAATAAAGGGTAAGTTATTTTTTCTTAATCTTGCTCTGCGCTCTATCTCCTTTTTCTGCTTGGCTCGGCAAATATTCATACCTTGGCTTTGCCGGGTCAACAAACTATTTTAGCATCTCTTGAAGATAGTGTGCCCGTGCCTGACATGATGCTGCATTTTCTCGAACAAGCAAGGCAGCATCAGGCCGAACTCAAGAAGAAGGATGATGAGCTCGCTCTCCTCCGGACCAAGGATGACGATATTGCCAAGCTCAAGGCAAACATGAAAAAACTCAAGGCGCTTCACAAATCCGAGATGGATAAAGCTAGCCAAGATTTTACCAAAGAGCGAGAACGTCTGAACCTCCAAATTGCCAAGGACCAAGAACTGCTGAAAGAGGCCGACACTAAGCTTGAGTCGGCGAATGCTGAACTTGCGCAACTCCGGAAGAGGCGCGACATATGCACCAAGGAGCTGACCCGGATCCATAGCCATATTTCCCGTAAGTTATTTTCCTTCAGCCGGCATGAATTTCTCCGGGTCAACCTCCCTCACCTGTTTCACTTGTCTTGTTTTCAGGAAAATTTCCGGAGGGTGATGCCATTGCAACCACTGCCGTTGCCAAGTTCCACCAGAAGAGGGGTACCCTAGTTGGTCCTGGCGCTGAAATTATTCCCTATGACATGGAGGACCTGCTGGTCAGCTTGTCTTCTCGTGTCGAAATTGTGAAGAACTATGGTAAGGATATCCTTGATGTGGCAATCCGGATCTTCAATGCATTTTTGCCTAATGAAGATACTCCAGAGGGGACCACCGCTCTTATTGCCAAGTTAATGGAGTGCGAGACCCAGCTCGATCTTTGGAGGGAATCCGCTGGACGTGTCGGAGCTGAAATCGTCCTCCACTATGTGCTCACATGGTATGAGAAAATCAATCTCAATCTTCTTGAGCGGATGCGCACCGGATCACGATGGTCCAATGATCTGGATTGGATAGCTCGGCGCAAGGCTTGCGCCCATAACCTCATTCAGTATGCCCCCATCCATCAATGGAACGAGGGACCAAGCTTCCTTGGTGCCGCCGACGACGAAAATGCTGAAGATAATTCGGATGAGGAGGAAGAGGACGAAGCCTTGGACGTCGAAGGGGGTGAAGATGATGTTGAAGCCGAGGCTGGAGTTCCACCTGTTGGCGCCGAGTTACCTCCTCCTGCTGCTCCTCGATTAAAAACACTTTGCAGTTTATCAGATCCCCGGTATGCCAGGTGTAGATGTATTAAGCACAAAAGTTATATTTTGCTACTAAGTTGTTTGTGCCGGATTAACTTGGGCGTAGTCCCCGAGTTTCATTTTCTTTTTTCTCCAATTTCTTGGCTCGGCTCGTGTCTACCTTGGTTCGGTTCTATGACTTACGAGTCCGAGTTTCAAAAATTGACTTAACAATACTTGGAAACTTTAGGATTAGCTCAAAATAATTCAGCATAGTAAACATAAAGTAAGCATAAGGTTAGTCCGAATAACAAATGTCGTCTCGATTAAGTTCTTTTCCTTAGTCGTTTTTCGTGTGCTACGCAATTCCAAACTTGTTCTCTTGCTTGCCATGAAGCCAAATCTTGTTGGACAGCAGCAAATCGAACAGTTAGGTTTTTGGTGCTCACACACTACTAATCCGGCTTAGGTAGAAGCAACTTACGCCAGCTGACATAGAAATAATAAATACAGAAAACAAACAATAAATATCACTAAGGCAGTCCCCGAGTTACTGCTCGAGGTGCCAAGATTTCATTGATAAGATCATTGCTGGCATACATACCGACATATGAGAGACTCAGATACACACACTTCTTTGCTAAGTGTATAACTGACGAAGTAGAGCTACATTCCATGGATGCTTAGATTCCTCGCCGGACCTGTCCGCCTTGTTCTTGTCTAGTAGTTTTGCATCGATAAGATAATATGAGTCATTGTGCAATGCTTTGCTCACAATAAATGGCCCTTCCCATGGGGGGATAGCTTATGCATGCCAAAGAGACGTTGTACCAACCGAGTACAGATCACCTTCCTAAGACTCGGGGGTTTACTTTCCGGCTATGATAGCGTCGGAGATTTTGCTGATATATGGCGGATCTAGACAATGCCAATTCTCTCGCTTCTTCCAACAGATCAACATCATTTTGCCGGGCTTCTCGCACTTCGGCTTCTGTGTATTGGGTGACTCTAGGAAAATCATGCGGTATGTCTGCTGGTAATACAACTTCTGCCCCATATACCAGAAAGAATGGCGTATAGCCTGTTGATCGATTCGGAGTTGTTCTTAAACTCCACAGTACTACTGGTAGTTCTTCTATCCAGGACCCCGCTGATCTTTGCAGCGGCTCAATGAGACGGGGTTTTATCCCGGATAATATTAATCCGTTGGATGTCTCCACTTGTCCGTTCGATGCGGGGTGGGCTACCGAGGCAACGTCCAGCCGGATCTTCTTATATCGGCAGAATCGCGCAAATGCTCCTTCAGCAAAATTTGTGCCATTATCTGTTATGATACCGTGAGGATAGCCGTATCTCAAGATGATATCTTTGAGGAATGTCACGGCCGTAGCTCCATCACATTTTCTTATTGTCTTCACTTCAATCCACTTTGTAAACTTATCAACCATGACTAAGATGTGGGTCATGTTCCCCCTTGCTGGTTTAAACGGGCCAACCAGGTCCAAACACCATACATCAAATGGCCAGGTAATTGGTATAGTCCTGAGCTCCAACATTGGCATATGTGTCTTGGTAGCATACCTCTGACAACCATTGCATTTTCTTACTAGATATTTTGCTTGTTCTACAGCACTTGGCCAGTAGAATCCATGCCGAAAAGCTTTTGCCACCAACGCTCTGGATGAGGCATGATGCCCGCATTCCCCTTGATGTATATCCCGGAGGATGTCAAGCCCTTCTTCCGGGTCAACACATCGCTGTAGTACGTTAGTGACACTTCTCTTGTATAGTTCGGCATTGATGATTGTGTATGCCTTTACGCGCCTCTGAATTTGCCTAGAAAGCACCTCTTCACTAGGCAAAGTTCCATCCTTCAGAATTGAAATATGGGCAGCGCCCAAGCTGGTATAGCTCGCACTGGAAACACATCCTGATCTACCTCCATTTGCTCCACCGGCATAACCTTGGCCGGATCTTGCTGCGCAGCCCCTGGGTTCTGCGAAGCAGTCCTCGGGTTTCCTGAACCACTTCCCACGTCAATGTCCATGGGTACAGCTCCGGACTCCGAATCTGCCGGGATGTAGATTGAATCGGTTTCTAGGGACGGCCTGATAGATGGTTTTCTGAGGTGTTCTAGTGCTACACCCGGTGGAATTGCTTGTCGGGTTGATCCGAGCTTCAACAATACGTCGGCAGCCTCATTCTCCAGCCGGGGTACATGGTGAAACTCGCATCCCTCAAAGTACCGAGATATCTTTTGCACATGGAATCTGTACAATGCCATGTTTGGGTCAAGAGCGTCCCACTGCCCTGAAACTTGCTGAACTACCAAATCCGAGTCGCCAAAGCATTGATCCGACGTATTCCAATTTCTTTTGCCACTTTGAGCCCATGCACAAGTGCTTCATATTCGACGACATTGTTTGACGCTGCGAAATGGATCTGCAGCACATACTTCAGCTGGTTGTTCTTTGGCGAGGTAAGTACAACTCCAGCGCCTAACCCGGTTTTTGTTTTTGATCCATCAAAATGCATTCTCCAATAGTTCAGATCTGGTAATGGTGGTTCGTATTGCATCTCGGCCCAATCCACGAAAAAGTCGGCCATAGCCTGAGACTTGATCGCATCTCTCATGTCGTATTGCGGAGCATAAGGGGCTAGCTCAATTGCCCATTTTGCGATTCGGCCGCTTGCATCCTTGTTGCTCATTATCTCAGAAATAGGGGCTTCACATATCACTTTGATTGGGTGTTCTTCAAAGTAGTGGTTTAGTTTCTTTGCCGACATATACACACCATATGCCATTTTCTGATAGTGAGGATAGTTTTGCTTCGATGCAGATAATACCTCGCTCAGGTAATACACTGGCCTTTGCACAGACTTACCCTCTTCATCGCGCTCTACCACGACCACTGCACTTACAACTCGGTTGGTTGCGGCTATATAGAGCAACCTTGGCTCTTTGGATAGTGGAGAGGCTAACACTGGTGTAGTGGCTAGCATTTTATTTAATTGGATAAAGGCTTCGTTGGCCTGCGGCGTCCATATGAACTTATCCATCTTTTTCATCAGTTGATAGAGAGGCAATGCCTTTTCTCCCATTCGACATACAAACCGACTTAAAGATGCCAGGCAACCAGTGAACTTCTGGACATCGTTAAGACACTTCGGTAGCTCCATTCGCTCTATGGCTCGGATTTTAGTTGGGTTAACTTCGATACCTCGGCTAGATACAAGAAATCCGAGTAATTTTCCAGCCGGGACACCGAAGGTACATTTCTCCGGGTTAAGCTTCATTCGGAACCTCCTTAGGTTCGTGAACGTCTGCCTGATATCATCAAGGAGCGTTTTTCTTTCCTTGGTCTTTATAACCACATCATCCACATACACTTGCACATTCTGGCCGATTTTGTCATGCAAACATTTTTGCATACATCTTTGGTACGTTTCCCCTGCATTACGTAAACCAAAAGGCATGGTGCGATAGCAATAAGCCCCATACGGGGTAATAAACGCAGTCTTTATTTGATCATTCGGATTCAGAGGTATCTGGTGGAAACCAGAATATGCATCTATGAATGACAACAGTTCACACCCCCCAGTAGAATCTATGACTTGATCTATCCTTGCCAGTGAAAATGGATCTTTTGGACATGCCTTATTCAGGTTCGTGTAATCGATACACATACGCCAACCCACTGCCACATTCGGATCATCTTTCTTCTTTTCCACCAGCACCGGATTAGATAGCCAATCCGGATAAAGCACTTCCATGATAAACCCAGCTGCTAGGAGCCGAGCTATCTCATCTCCAATGACTTTTCTCCTATCTTCGGCGAAGCGGCGGAGAGGTTGCTTCACCAACCTTGCTCCAGGTCTCACATTCAAAGAGTGCTCGGCCAACTCCCTCGGAACACCTTGCAAGTCCTGTGTGGACCAAGCAAAAATATCCTGATTCTCACGGAGGAAGTTGACGAGCTCGCTTTCCTATTTGTCATTTAACCCGGCACCAATTGTTACGGTGCGCTTTGGGAACAGATCATCAACATGCACTTTTTTCGTATCTTTCGTTGCTTGAAACGAAACACTTCCATGCGGGTTACTCAGCGTCGGCATATATTGATGAGCGGATTGAGCCAATGCCGCCACTTCCTGTATCTTCCTCTTTTCCTGCGCGATCACGAGTGACTCGGCCAGGTTAGACCCGGCCGACGCGCACTCAATGGAACATCTGAAATCTCCCGCTATAGTGTTTACTCCATTTGGCCCGGGCATCTTCATCTTCAGGTAACTGATGTGATAACTTGCCATGAATTTGTTCAGTGCTGGCCTGCCGAGTAACGCGTGATACGCACTTTCTAGGTTCACAACCTCAAACTCCAAATTTTCATTTCGGTAGTTATCTCGCGTGCCGAATAACACGTCAACCCAGACTTTGCCAATGGGCTCACAACATATGCTTGGCACAATACCATGGAAAGTTGTTCTCGTGGCCTGGAGCATGTTCTCCGAGATACCCAACTTGCGCATTGTATCCACATACATAATATTGATACTACTGCCATTGTCTACCAGCACCTTAGAAAATCTCACGTTGATATTTGGCCCGATGAACGTTAGGTCCAGTACTAACGCATACGAACCGGGGCTCGGCATAAGCTTGGGATGATCCTTGATACTCCATGTAATTTCCTGATCCGACCAAGGCATATACCTCGTCACTGCGGGCATTACCGCATTCACCTCCATATGCCGGCGCTGCAAACTCTTTCTATCTGTTTCCTCTGTGGTAAACACACAGTAACTCTGGTGATGCTCTCTATATTCATTTCTCCCCTCATTTCCGGGATACCTCTGATCTGGCTGATGTTGGTTTTCACCGATGCATCGTGATCTCTTCTCTCATGATTTTCATACCTCGGCGGAGGGGGTGGCAACATTAAATGTTGCATGTTCGCTCCGGAGAGCAATTGCTGCCGGGGTAACTCCTGCCGAAGTTGATCGTTCCGAGGTGCCTGAGCATTCCACGAACCACTTTGTTCTATCTTCCTCATCCATTCACATTACCGAGTTGTGTGACCCGCCGGATTACTCGGATTTGGCGTGTGAAATTTACACGGCTGATCCAGCATTGCCTCATAGGTATACCTCGGACGGTCCTTCTTTTCTTGCCGCTGTTTCTTCTACTCTGGCGTCCAAGTTTTCTTGCCATCATTTCTTGGAGTCCATTGTTGCCCTCCAGTTTTCTGACGCGGATTACTCCCTGCTCTAGGTTGATCTTGATTTACAGCTGCAACTTGTTGCGAACTGTACCTGTAATCTGGTCTATCATCTCTTCTTTTACCCCGGTAGTCATTCTGCTGGGATGATCCGGCTCCATCTCGCTGGTAGTACTCCTCATTTGACTCTCTTGCCACAAGCCTAGGTTGAGTCGGATCACCCAAGGCATATGAATCAGCAATCTGGACCGTCTCTGTCAGTGTAGTTGGCATATCTCTTTGCAACCTTTGCCACAGCATGCTTGCATATCTGCACCCTTGCGCAAACCAAGCTATAGCCTGTGACTCAATCACACCTTCACACGAGTTTCGCATGTTGCACCAACGGGTCAAGAACTCCCGGTCCGTCTCATTCGGTCTCTGCTTGCACATTGCTAGGGTCTGAGGCCTATTCAGCCTCGGATACGTGCTCGAGAAGTTACTGAGAAACATTTCCTCAAAATCAATCCAATAGTTGATACTTCCAGGTGGCAAATTGTTTAGCCATACCCTCGCTGGCCCTTCCAGCATCTGAGGTACATATCTCACAGCCCATCTCAAGTTGCCTATAGAAATTTTCACCGCTGTCGCGTAGTTGATCAACCAATCCTCCGACTTGGTGCTACCGTCATATGTTTTTGTGCCTCTAGGTAACTGGAAGTTAGGCACCAGAGGCTCCTTCATGATCCGGGGCCCACAACATGCAGGACCAGGAGGACCTTGACACTCAATTTGCTCCGACCTATAGAGCCGATCCAGTTTTAATCTGGGGTCGTCAGGCATCAAGTTCCTACTTCCCAACCTTGACCCTATCACGTGATAGTCCGGCCTGGGGTATCCTTTGTTCACCATTTCCGAATCACCATCATTGTATCTATCTTGCTTTTGTGGAGCTGCTCTCTGTTGGATACCTTGGCCGGCACTTCGCTCTTGCCGTGGTACATTCCGCTGCGGTTTCGCACTCCGAAGTTATGCTGTCCGCATTGCTGCTCATGCTGCTTCGACCGGCATTGCCTTGGTCGCGGTTACCTCGGCCAGCTTAACCTCGACTCACACTTCGTCGATCCTCATTTCTCTGCACTTCTTTTCCTTTCCCTGCCCTTGCCGGGTCATACGTGACTATCTGCTTGTTTCTCCTTGCCGAGGTTACGACCTCTCTTCTTGGGCCACCATGAGGCGACGATGCAGCTCCAGCAGATTTCTCTGGGTTACCTACTGTTGAGTGAACTACTTTGGAGGCCCCAGCTCTCCCCGGATTAGCCCTGAGTAACTCTTCATTTTGTCTGTTCGCGATCCGAACTAACTCGTTGACTATATCCTGCTGTCTTTGCCGGGCTTCACCCATCAAACCCTCTAACTCGGACACGGCTGCATCTGCTGCTCTGAGGTTCTTTGCCGGGGTACTATACTTCGGCAGCCCCACGGACAAAACGTTCTCTGATTCCTCAACTCTAGTATTACCCTCTTTGTTCATTTCACTAATGAGGTTTCTCCCTTTCACTTTTACAGCATCTACCTTATTTGCCTTAGCGTACTCACGCAGTGTCATGTTCAACGACTGCTGAGTTGCTGCTATCTTTTTCGCACCCTCGAGTATTTTCTGCCTAGTCACCTCTAACTCGGCCTGTGCCTGAGCCGGATCTACTGCATGTGCTATGGGGTTCTCTACGCTATCTATCGCCCGCTGCAACACATTCTCTGGCCTCTCTAGTGTAGGTCCTCCACTTTTCCTCGGTGCCTTTGGTGTTACCTCCAGATCTGGTGCCGGATCCTTGCTTGTTCTAGCGTCAGGCACAGTCATCATCACCTCAGCGCGGTCAGGGGAACGAGTGATACGCGCCCCAGGAGCCGTACTAAGGGGTGGCTCGCCTCCCTCGACGACGTGCAGCAGATGAACACACGACACATCGACAGCGACATAGATCTTGTGCGTGCCAAGCTTGCCAAAGAGGCCATTGCGCGGAAGGGGTCACTTGCCGAAGCAGCCGGCGTTGTTGCTGACGAAGTCCAGTGCTCCAAAACGCTGAACAAGCCTAGAGACAATGTGTTCGCCGGTGCCGATGAGGTTACCCGTCCAGATCTTCACTCCTGCTAGCACCGCTAGCCCCACGGTGGGCGCCAACTGTCGTGGTGGTGTCACGGCAGATGCCATGGGTAGGCTAAAGGTGGGGACAAGATGCACTAGAGGAATCCAGGGAGGGATAGTATGGTGATTCCACACACAGATGTTTGTATTCGATTCACTTCCAATTTTTATAAGTGCTCCTTGAGCTATATTGGGGAGAGGAGGAAGAAGGAACTCTCTTACTCTCTCCACTAGCTAGCCCTCAGGAACATACTAGTAAAACTCAACCAACTAGAGATCAACCAGCCCCTTCTACAGATGCCCTAGCCCTCCTTATATAGGGGTGGCTAGGTCTCCAATTAGGGAATACGTGGAGGCATTTTCCAGGGAATATGCCTCTTCCCAAAATAGCAAACCGACCGGGTCACTTTTCCCCTTCGTAAGCCATGCAGAGGCTATGTGAGCCTCTGCGGTGCCAGCGTCATCCGACACAGGCAACGTCACCCTTGTCGGCCACGCCTCGGTGGTCCTGGCCTCTGTCCGCTTTGCTCACGCTCTGCGTATAGTGGCCACCTTTTGACCAGCGAGATACCTTCCTTCTCTTGCAAGCTTGATATAACCCGGATCGTGCCTGGTTGATCCGGCCACACCGGTACCTGCATACAAGTTACATAAATCCTACCGGCATACGACATAAGTCGGTCGGGACTCAGTTAGGCAGACATCCTCAGGTCCGGGTTACTCCGTGATTCGGCCTGCCTTGAGGTGACTCGGCCAGCACTTGCTTTGACCTTGTCGTACCTCGGCTAACTCGGCCATTATACCCTGGTGTGACCCTACCCGGGGGTATTCCCCCAACAAGGCGCTAATATGGTTGTGCTAGACATACATATATGAGATATTGAAAGGGTTCAATATGGAAACAACAAGAAAGGTTCTTGGTGCATGGAAAGGATTGTATCAAGATTCAAGTGTTTTCAACACTTGGTGAGTAAAATCACATGAAGATTTTGATCGATTATACCGTGATATGTATATATCCAGAATGTCCTATGCTCTAAATGTTATGAGCACATACCAAAATGATTCATAAGATGATCATTGGACAATAGTAAAGATATTCTTATGAGCTTTGGAAGAACTAAGAATATATCATGTATAAGTGACAAATAGTTAAAGGTAGTTCATTGTAAAGTGTTACATTGATACTAGTTTTGTCACAAGATACAAATTAAATTTATCTCAATTTAGACTATGGGTGGCACAATGTAATGGAAAGGATGTTCCATGATGGATTTGGATCAGTTCCAAAGTTGAAACATTTGGACGGATACTACAACAAAAGGCTAAGTATATGACTGCTATAGTAGCAGCAAAGGAGGGCATTTGTGTTAAGAAGTTTGCTATCAAACTAGGTGTGGTTCAAAGTGGGCTAATACTATGAAGATATATTGTATGACAATAATATCAACATATTTTAATCCGAACGAACTAAAGGTCTCACCAAAGGACCAAATTTATACAATGCCATCTCATTTGAGAATGAGTGATGCGTAGAGACGCAAAGACATGCAAATACACACGGACCTGAAAGTGCCTGATCCGGAGATTATGTTAACCACTAGCAATCGCGTATATGCAACACCAGAAAGCCATAGGTGTTCAATACGCAAAGTTTTTCAAACTAGATTATTGACTCTAGTGCAAGTGGGAGACTGGAGGGAATATGCCCAAGAGGCAATAATAAAGTGGTTATTATCTTATTCCATGTTTATGATACATTTTTATTTTTCATGCTATAATTGTATTAATTGGAAACGTTAATACATGTGTGGTTAATAAACAAAATACAAAGTTCCTAGTAATGCCTCTCATATAAACTAGCTCGTTCATTAACAAGATGATCAAGGTTTCCAGATCATGGACATTGGATGTTGTTAATAACGAGGTCACAACATTGGTGGAATGATGTGATGAACATTCATCCGAAGTATAGCATTACAATCAAAGTCATTATTTTTATATTGCTATAACATCATACGAAGTAATCTTAGTCCTTAGACCATGAGATCATGTTAATTGCTAACACCGGAAGAGTATCTTGATAACATCAAACGTCACACCGTAACAGGGTGACTATAAAGGTGAGTTTAGTGCTACAAAGGTGTTATGTTGAGGATCATGGATCAAGAGTGGGATTTTTCCATCCCGATGACGGATAGATATACTTTGGGCCCTCTCGGTGATATCACATTGAAATATCTTGCAAGCAAGTGATGTGATCACTAGAATGTTATATCACGGGAACAAGAAAAGAGTGCATGTCGGCAACGTGATCAAACTAGGTATGGAGATACCGATGATCAAATCTCGGACATGTAATATATCATGTGACAAAGGGATTTAGTTACTAGCGTTAAAGGTTCTCACGATCACAGAAGTCATCGTTGAATGTGTAGGAGTCAGCATGGATCTCTAGGTCCCGCTGCTGATTATTGATCTGAGAGGGGTCTCGATCATGTCTGCATTATTCGGGAACCGTAGGGTGACACACTTAAGGGATACCGACACCATTTGGAGCAAATATGTTTCAGATAAAGATTTAAGAAAGCGCTGGAATTATTTCAATAGACACCGAAACTGTTTTGGGTGAAATTGCGGAAATTGGTTCTGCATGTAATATTGAAATGTTGCAGGGGTTTTATGTGAATGTTTGTTAATTAAAGTAATTAACAAAATTCTGAATAAAATTAATAAAAGAGTTTTATTAAATGAGAGAGCATTAAATTTGGAGAAACTTAATGCATTTAAAGTGGAGACTTTAAAAGAGAATGTGAAGGGGCATTTTAATGTGGAGCGGTTACCACCACATGAATGGGGAAGGTGAGGAGTCACCCTCCCATGGGGCGCCGACCATGGGGGAGGGGTACCCCCTGATGTCTACGCACTTCTATTCTTGTAGACAGTTGTTGGGCCTCCAAGTGCAGAGGTTTGTAGAATAGCAGCAAGTTTTCCCTTAAGTGGATCACCCAAGGTTTATCGAACTCAGGGAGGAAGTGGTCAAAGGTATCCCCTCTCAAGCAATCCTTCAATCAAGATACAAGAAGTCTCTTGTGTCCCCAACACATCCAATACACTTGTCAGGTGTATAGGTGCACTAGTTTGGCGAAGAGATAGTGAAATACAAGTGGTATAGATAATTATAAGTGGTAACGGTGATAGAAGATAACTTGATGGCGTGGAAGAGACTAAAGGCAAACTGAAATAAAGATAGAAACAAGCAAACATGTAACATATCTAACAGCAAACGGTGTTTCAGTGCTTAGAAACAAGGCCTAGGGATCATACTTTCACTAGTGAACACTCTCATATAAATATATTCTCTTCATGATACTACTCTTAACTACTCTCCGTATGAACACTCTAATCGATGGTAGGGCTATAACAGCACACCTCAAAGTAAGCCTTTCCCATCTAGAAAACCCCACACTGTCACCTTGAGCACTAGATGAGTCCAACAAACACCACAATTTCATAAAGACATCCAACTCCAAATATAACTCACAACAAGTATTTGTAATCTCTAGCTTAAGTGCCACCATGGTGTGCACGCTATCACTTTCACACACATGGGGAGAGAAGAGATCTATTAAGCACTTGAGTAGCAAGGTAGATCTATAGATTACAAGCTCATGATCTCAATAAGATCATGCATAGAGAGAGGGATGAACACATAGCTACCGGTAGAACCCTTAGCCTTGAGAGAGAACTACTCCCTCCTCATCATGGGAATCAGCAATGGTGATGGAGATGGTGGTGGAGATCGATGGAGATGGCTCCAGGGGCACTTCCCCGTCCGGCAGGGTGCAGGCACAGAGACTTTCTGTCCCCCGAATCTCCCCTTCGGTGGTGGCGGCGCTACAGAACTTTTCGTGGCTGGAGGCTTGATGATCTAGGGTTTATGCATCGGGAGGCTTCTTATAGGCAAATAGCTTGCTGGCGTGTGGTTGACGTAGGAAGAGACTAAAGGCAAACTAAAATAAAGATGGAAGCAAGCAAACATGTAACAGATCTAGTTGCAAACGGTGTTTCAATGCTTAGAAACAAGGCCCAGGAATCATAATTTCACTAGTGAACAGTCTCATATAAATATCTTCTCTTTATGATACTACTCTTAACTACTCTTCGGTTGGACACTCTAATCGTTGGTAGGGCTATAACAACACACCTCACAGTAAGCCTTTCCCATCTAGAAAACCCCACACTATCACCTTGAGCACTAGATGGTTCCAACAAACACCACAATTTCATAGAGACATCCAACTCCAAATATAACTCATAACAAGTATTTGTAATCTCTAGCCTAAGTGCCACCATGGTGTGAATGCTGTCACTTTCACACACATGGGGAGAGCAGAGATCTATTAAAGCAATTGAGTAGCAAGGTAGATCTATAGATTACAAGCTCATGATCTCGATAAGATCATGCATAGAGAGAGAGAGATGAACACATAGCTACCGGTAGAACCCTTAGCCTCGAGAGAGAACTACTCCCTCCTCATCATGGGAATCCGCAACAGTGATGGAGATGGTGGTGGAGATCAATGGAGATGGCTCCGGCACTTCTCGTCTCCAGGGTGCCTAACAGACTTTCTGTCCCCCGAATCTCCCCTTCGGTGGCGGCGGTGCTGCGGAACTTTTCGTGGATTTCTGATTGACGATCTAGGGTTTTGGTATCGGGAGGCTCTTATAGGCGAAGGAGGCAAGGTCGGTGGCCAGCCTTGCCCTGGCGCGGCCTGGTCTGGCCCGCGCCAAGGGTGGCCCCTCTCCGACTCTCCTTCTAGCTCCGTGAGTCTTCCGGGAAAATAGTAACTTTGGCTTTTGTCCCGTCCAATTCTGAGAATATTCATTTTCTGACTTCTTGGAACCAAAACAGCGTAAAACAGTAACTGCACTGTGGCATCTTGTTAATAGGTTAGTCCAAGAAATCATATGAAAAGTACTCCAAAGTTGGAACCAAACACAAGAAAGTTGATAAAACCAAGCATGGAACATCAAAAATTATAGATACATTTGTAATGTATGAACGTCCCCAAGCTTAACTCCTGCTCGTCCTCGAGTAGGTAAGTGATAAAAAGAAATAATAATTTTTGAGGTGACATGCACCATCATAAACTTGATCAAAGTATTTGTAAAACATTCAAATTTGGGATCATAGTACTTCAATCATAACATGAAAGACAAAGTTCTAGCAATAAGCAAAGAAACTATGATGCAACATGAAAAGGCATAAACAAAAGATTCATGAATAACAATGCTTTGCAAGATGTTTGTTTGTTTCACATAAAGAAAACATAGCATAATAGTATTCAGCTTGTCCCTCAATAGAGTAGAAAATATAAATGCATAGGACACCTTCTAAGTTCATAAGAGTGACTAGATACAATAGTTTAAAACAAGCAATATCAAGTTATGCATCAATCAACTAGTCTTGGGACAATGCACATAGAACTAAGAATGGCCAGTATGCTCTCAAAGTAGGTGCATAAAGATAGAAGGTGGAGACTCAATATAATGGTGGAAGAAAGGCCTTCATAAAAGGAAGTAGGGATTCAAGTCTCATAAAGAGCTTCCAAAAATTATGGTACTTATAGCTTTCAGCTCTCATTGCCCCTATCATAAGCATCTTTAAGGTGATTAAGGTTAAAGTGACACAACTAAGAGGATATGCTTGACAAGTTATAAACCGAAATCTCATGCCCCTTACTTACGAAGACCGATCCTCATCAACTTCAGTCACGAGTAAGCTCTTGTCATTGTAAGTATATGTGTATCATTAAGAACCGCCAACAGGGTACCCCTTGCACATGATACGGAGCTTTCCCATAATCAAAATGACAAGGCAAGCAGACAATGAGCATCTCAGCGATCTTTTTATTTGCTATTTGCATAGGTTTTTATTGAGGATTCTTCATAGAGTGTTCATTATGGTGATGCTGCAAGTTTCCACCATGATTAGGCATGGCTTAGGCTAGCGGCCCAGGCGTTTCTCTAACACACATACAAACTCCATGATCTTACAAGTTCCACTTTTATTTCACACCGCCGGGATCCGTAAGCAAAAGAACATGATATCAACGGGGTACAAAGTACAAGTGCAATGTTGAAAGTGTTCCCCATGAAACATGGTTCTGCTAATTTCAACTTATAAAGCGCAAGCATATATGCAACAAAGAAGGACCCAATGGTTCAAGTTTACTAGATGCAAAAAGTAAAGTGTGCCATCAAGTTCGTGAGAGCTTTAATCACTAGTTTTCTCATAACAAGTTTAATTTGGAAGGTAAACAAAAGCATGAATATACTTGGAATAGCATAAGCTAGTAGGTAGGTATGGTGGACTCTTTGGAAAAACTTGGTTTAGGAAGTTGGATGCATGAGTGGAACTCATACTTGGTTGTGGAGGCTAGCAAAAGACTGGGAGCGACAAACTAAGAGAGCAATAATGGCCATAATCATGCAGAGCGATAAAACATCATTGATCAAAGCATAAAGTGATACTACAAGTTGAAAACTAAAGGATCATAAAGGCTTAGGTGACTTGAGATAGTTATAACATGGTGTGAGCATGCACCAAGTCAACCTAAATAAAGCATCAAAGGAGAATCCCACTATACTATGCTTTAATATGCTAAAACAACGCATGATTCATCCAAGGCACATTAAGCAATCTCAATTGTTTATAACAAGTCGTGCTACAGCAAATAATACTAAGCATAAAGCCAAAACAATATCAAGCATGCCATGACAAAGCATAGGCCATAGTCAAAAATGAGCTCTTTTTACCACATAAGCATGAACTTTCCTACTCTTTTCCAAACCAAACCAAACTATTTGAAAACCAATGTATGAAAGAGAGGGTCCAACCAATTTATTCAGAAAACTAAGCAAACCAAAGCAAACGAAAATCAAAACAAAAACGAAAACGAAAAAGAAGACGCTCCAAGAACAATACAACTTTGCATGAAACAATAAAAATGAAGCGTTTGGAAGAAACCTGGGATTTTTATGAAGGGGATGCCTTGGGCATCCCCAAGATTTAACGCTTGTAATTCTTGGATATTTCTTGGGGTGACACGTGTGGCATCCCCAATCTTGAGCTTTAGTCCATACTTCATCTCATTACTCATTCCTTCCATACACCTGAAAATTTTCCTTCATACAAAACTTCACACAATCTTTATTAGCAACATTAGTGCACTCAAGATAATAGGTCTTTGGGTTAATTTTCAACACCAATAAAACATCCATTAAAACACAAGATACTGTAGCACTTCCCTCAAAAAGCTCAATTCCCCAAAAGAACTCAAAAAGGAACCAACAAGAAGCAAATGCAGAAAATGGCAGAAATCTGTCAAAACAGACCAGCAGGTAAAGACGAATTTTTTCGAAGACCTTCTGTTGCTCAAATCAAAAAGTGTTGAACTAAAGAAAGTTAGATAACAACCTGCTGCAGAAGCACAAAATTCACGCCTCAAAAGGACGTACAGAGATTTTACACGGATTTTTATGGTGAAGCACAGAAATCTGTTTCAGGACAGCAACTTTCCCAATCATTACTTCTCTCTCATTAGAGGTTACTCTTGGCAAAAAAAAAGCAAATAAAAAGGATAAGGAGCGGTTATTACTGAAGTAATAACTTCCAAGACTCATCTAAAACTTTTGGGTTATCTCCCAATAAGGACTTTTCTTTAACGCCTTTAAGTTAGGCATGATAGTTTGAGAAGATGCTCACATAAGAAATATGAATTGAAGTAAAAGAGAGCATCAAGAAGCAAATTCAAAGCACATTTAAGTCTAACCCACTTCCTATGCATAGGAATCTTGTAAAGAAACAAGTCATGAAAGCACAAAGCAACAATCATAGAAAAGCAAAACAAGTGCAACTTCAAGACTTTCAACATAAAGAGGGGAAACTTAATAATGTTGAGATACATAAGACCATGTTTACCTCTCTCATAATAACTTTCAGTAGCATCATGAATAAAATTAACAATATAACTAACACATAAAAGATTCTTATCATGAGCCACATGCTTAAAAGAATTAATACTCTCCACATAAGCATAGTCATTCTTATTAAGTGTAGTGGGAGCAAATTCAACAAAATAGCTATCATTATTATTCTCATCACCATAATGATCAAATATAGGAGGCATATTGTAATCATAATTAATTTTATCCTCAATAGTAGGTGGACTGAAAATATCATATTCATCATTGTAATCATCATATATTGGAGGCATAGTATCATCAAAGTAAATTTTCTCCTCCATGCTTGGGGGACTAAAAATATCATGCTCATCAAAACTAGCTTCCCCAAGCTTAGACTTTTCCATAGCATTAGCAATAATAGTTTCCAAAGAATTCATACTAACAACATTGTTATTAGCATGCAAATAAATTTCCATAGGTTTTTTAATTTTCTCTTCAAACACTTCATGTCCTAACTCAAGATAAATACTATAAAGCTCTCTAATTTTTTTGTTGTTTTCCATTAAGCCTAACTAGTGAAAACAAGAAACAAAAAGACAAAATTGCAGAATCTAAAAGAAATAACTTTGAGCACTCACACCGGAGGATGTGAGTACCTTTTACCTCCCCGGCAACGGCGCCAGAAAATAGGTGTTTGCCGTGGGAGGTTCTTCTTCTTTAATACTCTGGTGTGAATACCTTTTACCTTTCCTCCCGGCAACGGCGCCAGAAAATAGCTTGATGTCTACGCACTTATATTCTTGTAGACAGTTGTTGGGCCTCCAATTGCAGAGGTTTGTAGAACAGCAGCAAGTTTTCCCTTAAGTGGATCACCCAAGGTTTATCGAACTCAGGGAGGAAGTGGTCAAAGGTATCCCCTCTCAAGCAATCCTGCAATCAAGATACAAGAAGTCTCTTGTGTCCCCAAGACACCCAATACACTTGTCAGGTGTATAGGTGCACTAGTTCGGCAAAGAGATAGTGAAATACAAGTGGTATAGATAATTATAAGTGGTAACGGTGATAGAAGATAACTTGATGGTGTGGCAGAGACTAAAGGCAAACTGAAATAAAGATAGAAACAAGCAAACATGTAACAGATCTAACAGCAAATGGTGTTTCAGTGCTTAGAAACAAGGCCTAGGGATCATACTTTCACTAGTGAACACTCTCATATGAATATATTCTCTTCATGATACTACTCTTAACTACTCTCCAGTTGAACACTCTAATCGATGGTAGGGCTATAACAGCACACCTCAAAGTAAGCCTTTCCCATCTAGAAAACCCCAACTGTCACCCTGAGCACTAGATGAGTCCAACAAACACCACAATTTCATAAAGACATCCAACTCCAAATATAACTCACAATAAGTATTTGTAATCTCTAGCCTAAGTGCCACCATGGTGTGCATGATGTCACTTTCACACACATGGGGAGAGCAGAGATCTATTAAGCACTTGAGTAGCAAGGTAGATCTATAGATTACAAGCTCATGATCTCAATAAGATCATGCATAGAGAGAGAGAGAGATGAACACATAGCTACCGGTAGAACCCTTAGCCTCGAGAGAGAACTACTCCCTCCTCATCATGGGAATCAACAATGGTGATGGATATGGCGGTGGAGATCGATGGAGATGGCTCCGGGGGCACTTCCCCATCCCGGCAGAGTGCTGGAACAGAGACTTTCTATCCCCTGAATCTCCCCTTCGGTGGCGGCGGCGCTGCGGAACTTTTCGTGGATTTCTGATTGACGATCTAGGGTTTTGGTATCGGGAGGCTCTTATAGGCAAAGGAGGCAAGGTCGGTGACCAGCTAGGGGGCCCACACCATGCCCTGGCGCGGCCTAGGCTGGCCCGCGCCAAGGGGGGGTGTGGCCACCCTGTGGCCCCTCTCCGACTCTCCTTCTGGCTCTGTGAGTCTTTCGGGAAAATAGTAACTTTGGCTTTTGTCCCATCCAATTCCGAGAATATTCATTTTCTGACTTCCTAGAACCAAAAACAGCAGAAAACAGGCAACTGGCAGTATGGCATCTTGTTAATAGGTTAGTCCAAGAAATCATATGAAAAGTACTCCAAAGTTGGAACCAAACACAAGAAAGTGGATAAAACCAAGCATGGAACATCAAAAATTATAGATACATTTGCAATGTATCACCCCCTCCTCCTATAAAAGGCCCCCCTCACACCCCTTCTTCCTCACACCTCCTCATGAAGGATCTCTCTCCCCCTCTAGTAATTTTTTCCCATGGTCTCGAATTAGCGAGATACATGTTCCCGATGGCTTTATCTGGAAAGGAGTTGCTGCTTCCGTTGCTTTGCTGGAGCGAGGGATGGAGGTTGTCGGGGTACCAGACATGTGTGCGATCACGGATGCACCGCTGCTTTGCGGTGCTGGACTTGGTGGTGCTGGACTTGCTGGAGCTGGATCTAAAAGACGTGTTGTAGCCGGACCTGCTGGACTTCGTCACGATCTTGAGATCAGCAAGTGTACGCTACATCATCCACGAGTTCCAACTCGTTAACAAAGCGTTGTTGTCTCTGAGGGTAAGTTCTCTATGGATGTATATCCACCCGTTGCTTGTATCTAGTAGATAGATCTTGCCGTATAGTTCCCATCGTAGGAAATTTTTTGTTTTCTATGCTGCGAACTCCAACAATTATGATGTAGAATAGTGATACAAAATGGACGTATTAACTCCCCCCAAGATTAGACTTCGCTTGTCCCCAAGCGAAACTGAACTCAATAAACATGACCTCAGGTTTATGGAGTGAAGAGTCGATAAAAGAATACAGACAAGAAGCATCACATTCATCAATACATAGATCATAATAGAAGACAACTCACTATTATATAACTCAACTTGTAATGAGTAAAGGAAACACAATAAAGATACATAAATTAAATCATAATTGGTAATGGCAAACTTAGCTCTTGGTCGAAGAATAGTTGACAATTTGCTGGAGTTCACAAATAACAGATTTTCAATGATAGCTTTCAAAGTAGTAATCACCAAGATAAGAGAAAAGTGCAAAACAAGGAACATTAGAAACATGATTGAATAAATCATCATATGAATGAATGAAACACAACAACTCAAAATACTTGCTGAGATAGAAGGGAATAGGTTTACTGACTCAACTTTAAAAGTAAAAGAAAGGCCCTTCGCAGAGGGAAGCAGGGATTGCAAATCTCATAAAGAGCTCCCAAAAATTATGGTACTTATTAGCTTTCAGCTCTCATTGCCCCTATCATAGGCATCTTTAGGTGATTAAGGTTAAAGTGACACAACTAAGAGGATATGCTTGACAAGTTATAAGTTGAAATCTCATGCCCCTTACTTACGAGTACCGAACCTCATGCTACTCAACTTCATTCACAAGTAAGCTCTTGTCATTGTAAATACATGTGTATCATCGAGAACCGCCAACGGGGTACCCCTTGCACATGATACATGAGCTATCCCATAATCAAAATGACAAGACAAGCAGACAATGGGCATCTCAGCGATCTTTTTATTTGCTATTTGCATAGGTTTTTATTGAGGATGCTTCATAGAATGCTCACTATAGTTATGCTGCAAGTTTCCACCATGATTACGCATGGCTTTGGCTAGCGGCCCAGGCGTTTCTCTAACACACATATGAACTCCATGATCTTATAAGTTCCCCTTTTATTTCACACCGCCGGGATCCATAGGCAAAAGAATCATGATATTAACTAGGTACAAAGTACCATGGCAGTGTTGAAAGCGTTCCCCATGATACATGGTTCTGCTAACTTCAACTCATAAAGCGCAAGCATATACGCAACAAAGAAGGTCCCAATGGTTCAAGTGTATTAGATGCAAGAAAATAAAGTGTGCCATCAAGTTCGTGAGAGCTTTAATCACTAATTTTCACATAACAAGTTTAATTTGGAAGGTAGATAAAAACAGGAATTTGCTTGGAATAACAATAATGCTAATAGGTAGGTATGGTGGACACAAATGACATAGGTTTTGGGTTTGAAGGATTGGATACACGAGAAGAATTCCCTCTTAGTACAAGTTTTTGGCTAGCAAGTATAAGAGTTGAAGGAAACAAACAAACATACAAGTGACAAAGACAAACATGCAATCTTCCTTCGAAGCACAAAAGATCTTAACCAGAGAATACTAAACTTATGAGCAAATCAAGAAAGAAAGATGATGAAATTATTTTTCTTTAGAGTACTTCTATCGTTTTCATTCAACTCTCAAAAACAGTGTTGCTACTGAACGAGCCAGGTTTGCCAAAACCAACTAAATTAACTCAATAATCCCAAAGTGATACAATACTAACAACAAGATCAATCATATAACCACGAATTGAAAACTAATATAAGATATGCAAAAGAGTAAATAATAGAACTTCTCATTAATATTCCATAACGACAACTCACACCAAGGGATACATATCTAACGAGAGAGGGGACACTTTCATAATGTAGACCAACCTACATGATAACTCCTCTATTCATGATATGACTCTACTAAAAAAGTAAAAAGATAAAAGATAGTGATGTGATACCGCGGCACTCCCCCAAGCTTGGAACAAACCAAGGGGATGCCAAACCTGATGACGAATTACTCCTTTGGTGGTGGTGGTAATATTTTCTTAGTTGGCGTGAGGAAATCTTCCAGCATCTTGCGAAGCCTATTATTCTCCCATTGAAGCATGTCCACCTTCCTCCTCAAGTCTCGGTACTTATCACAGAACTCCTTAGTGACTCGTAGGGCTTCCGTTGATGCATGGCAAGTAACTAAAGGTACCAACCCCTACTTGGGGTCTTGGAGATCCTCCTCCATAGGCTCCTTTCCTTTATCCTTGGCGGACACCATTGTGCTTCTAAGTTTTCAAGAATAGTTCCTGGCAGAAACAGATCGAAACAAAAACATGATGAGAACACGATATACGAACCTCGGGGGATCCGGGGGGGGGGGGGGTTATATATTACGAAGTTTCACAACAAAAGGAAGGTACTGGGAGAAAACGAGTCGGAGACGGATTCCGGAGTGGCCACACCACCTGGTGGCACGGCCAGGGATGGGTCCGTGCTACAGGGTGGTCTGAGCCACCCTGGCTCCATTTACGTCCCTCTTTCGCTTCGTAGCTTTCCTTATTGTCTAAAAACTGCGAATATATAGTTGGATAGTATTTTTGCGGAACTTTTCTTACCAGAATTCTTACCTATTTGAAAACGGACTCTGCAGGTCTCTGAATTTGGTATCTAGTAGATTCTTCCAGAGTCACCACTTTGATAACATCAATATCTTCATCTTCATACACTTATTGTGAGTCATGAAACCTTTCTCTTCCTTACTACACCATTATCTCCACTACCTGGAAATTTCTTTCACACAATTCTCATTAGCAACGTTAGTATAAGCAAAGTGATAAAACCTTTTGAGTTCAACTTCAACTGAAAACCATCAAAACATAAACTACTATAGCAACTCCTTCCGAAAACCAAAAAAGAATTCAAAAATAAAATCGAATAAAGAAGCAAATGCAAGAGTGGCAAAATCTGCAAAAATAGACCAGCAGGTAAAGATCAATTTTTTGGAAAATCTTCTGTTGCTCAAATCAAAAAGTGCAAAACTAACGAAAGTTAAATAACAACCTGGGGCAGAAGCACAAACAATTTCAGCTCAATCCGACATACAGAGATCTCTCACGAATTTTCACGGTGAAGCACAAAAATCTGTTTCGGGACAGCAAGTTCCCCAAATATTACTTCTCTCTCATTAGAGGTTGATCTTGACACAAAAACCAAACAAAAAGGATAAGGAGAGGTTATTACCGAAGTAATAACTTCCAAGACTCAAATAAACAAAAACAAACTAAAAGCAAAAACAAATTTGGTTGTCTCCCAAAAAGCTCTTTCTTTATAGCCATTAAGATGGGCATGATAATTTCAAAGATGCTCACATAGGAATATGAATTGAGGTGAAAGAGAGCATTAAGAAGCAAAAATACACACATTTAAGTCTAACCCACTTCCTATGCAAGGGAATTTTGTAAACAAACAAGTTGTTGAAACCAGAGGCTACTAGCATAGGAAGGCAAAAGAAGTGTAACATAAAAACTTTCAGCATAAAACAAGGAAACTTGATATTATTGAGATACATAAGAACACTTTTACCTCTCTCATAGTAACTTTCAGTATCATGCATAAACTTAACAATATAACTATCACAAAGACCATCGTAGCAATGATCACTTATTCTAACAGAAAACACATGAATATTAGCTCTCATAACACTACTATGTGAAACAATATTAGAGGTATCCTTACAAAGGATAGTGTGTCCCTCTTCTTCATATTTAGTAACAAAGTCTTTCACATTTGATATTATAGGTTCATCAACCATTTGTTTATCTGGTTCAACAGCTTTGATTATACTTTCATTAACCATACTAGCTATCATAGGATATTCCTTTATCTTAACGGGGAAAGGCATTTTCTCAATGTAGGGTTCGGGTAACACATGATTAGCAGTATAAACTTCAGTATTTCTTGCAGGAACATTCTTAGCAACATCTTTATAAGGTTCATGATACTTATTCCACTTCTTTTTCGGCACTTCAATATAGGAAGCAAAAGCCTTAAAATAAGAAGCAATATCTTGAGAGTCTAGACCATAAGCATTTTTAATATTTTGAAAGTCATCAGTTCCCATAAAAGATTCAATGCATTCATAATCATAATTTATACCTGACTTTCTACCTTTTTCATTCTCCCAAGCTTTAGCATTGTCTTGAATACGGTCCAGAAGATCCCATTTAGCTTCTTCTTCCATGCGAGTGAATGATCCATCACAAGAAGCATCCAATAAATCCTTATCATGTAGAGGGAGCCTTGCATAAAAGTTATTGATAATAATATTGTTGGGGAGCTCATGAATGGGACATTTGAACATTAGTAACTTCAATCTCCCCCAAGCTTGAGTTGTACTCTCTCCATCAAGAGGCCAAAAGTTGTATATTTGATTCCGATCTTTATGAATCTCACTAGGAGGATAAAACTTTGAATAAAAGAGAGGCACTATTTCCTCCCATTCAAGAGCTTGACCATTCTTCAGTAGCTTATACCATTCCTCAGCTCTTCCTTTCAGTGATAATGAGAATAACTTCTTCTTAACTTGATTTGTAGTAATACTTGCACACTTGAACAACCCGCATAATTCGTGTATAAAGAGTAAATGATCATCAGGATGGACAGTTCCATCCCCAACATAGTAGTTATCCATAACACGATCAATAATTCTTGTAGGTATTTTAAAATCATCATTCTCAGCAGGTGGTGGTTCATCTACTACCTTAGCAGTGGTAGTAGCATTACCAAATAAGAAACTCAGTGAATTATCCATAACGAAAATAAAGCAACTAATGTATAAACAATACTCACAGTAGAAGTTTCCTTTACCAGTTCCACTCTCCAATAGCGCTTCACTCCCCGGCAACGGCGCCAGAAAATAGTCTTGATGACCCACAAGTATAGGGGGTGTATCGCAGTATTTTCGATAAGTAAGAGTGTCAAACCTAACGAGGAGCAGAAGGTGCTGGCTAGTGGTATGGATAAGGAATTCTCTGCAAATACTTAGCAAACGGATTTTTAGGGGTTTTTGATAAAGCAAGTAAATAAAGTACGAGTAAATAAAAGACAGTAGGAATGAATGCAGCAAGTGTCCCAATCCTTTATTTAGCAAAGGACTAGCCGGTTGTATTACTTAAGATGACCAAACATTCTCGAGGACACATGGGAAGAGTGTCAAGTGCTTTCGCTTCATATAGTTGATTGGGTGGGTACACCTATGCTAATGTACCGACCTTCCTAGGACTAATACATACTTGTGATTATACCCCTTGCAAACATCCGTAAGTACAAGAAAGTAATTAAGGTAGAAACCTAACCACAACTTTAAACTCTAAGACCCTTACATCCCTTGTGCAATGGTTTCCTAACGGGGTTCGTGTCTCATCGCCATAACCCCTACGATTAGTAGCCAAATACACAATGCATTCCCCTAGGCCCATATAGGTGAAGTGTCATGTATTCGACGGTCACATGACACCACTAGAAGAAGTACACCACAACTTAAATATCAAACTATTGAATCTCTCTCAACACAATTCCACTACTAACAATATGAATTTTCCCATGTCCTCAAGAACAAAACAAACTACTCACAAGACATCATATGGATCATGATCAGAGATGGAATAATGATGTATAACAATCTAAACATAAACAATAATTCAATGGTTCCACTCAATAGCATCAACTACAAAGAGTAATCATGTTGCAGCTGGTTCCACTCAATAGCATCAATGGTTCCACTCAATAGCTATTTCCTCTCTAGGGGTTCAGGTTCCACTCCATAGTATCGTCACCATTTTGAGTTGATCCCCGGAGAAATATATCAAATCCCCGGTAGAAATCTGTCTGCCGGAGAGATCTTTCTCTCTCGGTGTTTTCTGCCCCGTAGAGGCGGCGGAATCTTTCTATGGTCACTCCCCGAGTATTAGGGTTTCGGGAGGATTATATACGCCAGAGGGGAGAGCCAGAGGTGGGCCAGGGCGGCCACACCACCTGGTGGCGTGGCCTAGGCTGGCCCGCGCCAGGGGGTGGTGTGGGCCCCCTGTGGCCCATCTCCACTCCTCCTTCTGGCTTCCTTCGTCTTCTGGAAAAATAGGATTTTCCGAATATTTTCCCGTATTTTCTGATCTTTGCAAATTTTGCCTCTAAACAGCACCTTTTCCATCAGAATCCTGACCACAGTGGTCCATGCTCCAAAAGTCATCAACCCTGCAAAAACAGATGAAATAACATAAGTATCATCTCTTAATATGAAATATATCAATGAATAACAGTGAATTATGATATAGAATAGTGATACAAAATGGACGTATCAGTGTTTCATGGTTTCTGGTGGCTGTGAATGTCAGATCTCCCTCTCGTCTTTGCCAGGAGAAACCATTTGATGAGGCGGTCCCGATGGCACCTGGTACGGGCAGACGGTACAGATGGGCTCTGCCCATACCAGTGGTCGTTATCGGTGCTGATGCCTCCTCCTTGTTTGTTATTTTTCAGGTGTGAAGGTAAATTCATAAAATGGCTTTTATCACTTATAAATATCATATAGTTACATAATATGACAGCTCTAATTGATAAGTTCGTCTATGACTCCATGATTTGGGATCTTGTTGAAACAAGAACGAAATAGCGCTCGTAGGCCTAGTGAAATACAAAAATTCCTACTTTATTTATGCAAAAACAAGAGGTAAAAATTCTTCAATTTTGGAGTCATCAACTCCCCCAAGCTAGGTTCTTGCTCGTCCCCGAGCAAGATGGTGGCTTATGGACAAGATCATCATGTTCATGAGACACGAGACATTACAATAAATGAGGCATAAATTGAAACAAGAATATAACATCGGATGTAAAGATACATCGGAGGTATTACCATACCCTTACACATTACATAACTTAGAGGCTTCCACACCCTTTTTATAGTATTAAGGAAACTATAGGAAGCTACTAGTGATTCAACATATCACATAATCACGGAGTTTTGAGATTTATAGCTCTATGTTTAATAGTGAAGATTCATGATCATTTTTTTTCTTCTTCCTCTCTTTTATATGCTTGATTCTTTTGATAGGTGCTTTCTTTTTCTTTTTCTATACTTGTATGTCTATACTTTTCCTTGCTCTCTTTTTCTCCTTTTCTTTTTAGCAAGCTATTTGATCATGCTCACTACTTCAATGGCTTTTGAAAACTCTTAATCATAATATGCTAGCAGAATTCTTCTTCTCATAGCTTAATCAATACTTCTAAAGGTGTGGAAGTCCCTAAAATTATGATAGCTGTACAAGTATCATAACACTCAACCTAGTCTAATCATCTAATATAATAATCATGAATCAAACACAACTTCATTTATCATAAAGTCTCATAACTCAACGGATATAATTTTTCTCTTGAACAAAGGGAACTCGAAGTTGATGCAACTAATGAAAAATTTGGAATTTAAACCTAACCATGCATGCGGGAAAGGTAATCATGCTACAAACCGTAATATAGATTACAAGGTTCTCATAGATCCCCCAAGCTTGGTGTCAAGCCAAGTGGATCAAATAATCCCTTGTGATTACTTACTCCTTTTTGGGAGTAAAGAAGTCATCGTCTTCCTCTTCATCATCTGTCTTGAGGTTGCAGGCTTGAGCAATACACGCGTAATTCCTTGATTACTTTGTTCAAATTTCTTCTATCATCTGCCATCTCCATAATGATCTTGATGAGGAGTTGTGCCCTATCGTCGATGTCATCGACCTTCTTTTCGAGGTCTTTGCCAATCATCCAGTAAGAGGCAACCCCTTCCCCAATGGTCTCACCACAAGCCTTATAAATCCTTTCAAGGTTCTTGATCTTCTCTCGAATATCATCTCGATCTCTCCTTTTCTTGGAAGAGGTTTCTCGAGGTGATTTAAGAGAAGATCCATGAATGTTATACCTATAGGGGCTAAGCGGAGATTCTTCTATGTTCCTTCCTTACTCCACGTGCCTGAGCATCTCCAATTTCTGTGGAAACATATCTTCCCAATTGGGGTGTGGAACCACACGTGGAGGCTCGCGATTTGAGAAATACGAAGTATCCACTTCGGATCCCTCCTTGGCGCGTCCTTCAGCGGCGTGCTCCTTCTTGGCCCAGATCTGCTTGATAGGTGTAACACCCTCAAATCGGCCCTATGCAAGTTTTAGCGCTTCCCGCCAAACCTACATAGAAACGATTCAAGGACGCCCACCAGGCACTTTCGTGCGGGTGGAAAACGAAGTAATAACATTACACAACAGTCCTCGATGGGACCCACAGAACAGATATATATACAACAGCGACTCAATGAGTCAAGAATACAGATATAATATACAAAGATCCAAATCACCTTGAAAATGATAGAGCGTCCGACTACGGACAAGATGCAAATGGGGCTAAGAGCCCTGAAGAATAACCAATGGCGTCCATAACCCTGCCCAGGCTAAGCCGGAAGGGTAACCCTGCTAACGACGTCGAAACCTGCTAAAACAAAAGGGGTGCCGACAAAGGGCAAAGGAAAAAGAGGCGTCGATCGAGGCCAAGACATGGAGAGGCTAGAATTCGGCGGCTCTCGCCTACATAGGTATGGTGGGCTGAAGCGGCAGCACAGCGGAACTAAACAACCTATAGAGACTCGATACAACTAGCGGTTATTAGAGAGGGATAAGAAAGACCTATTCGGATCCAACCTGAAGCTAGCACCAAACAAACCCATCCTGGTATTTCCCCCTCGAGACCAAACGAGGAAGTCGGACCAAGGAACTCACACAGTTGGCAATTTTACTCATTCCGTTATAGTTGCAGCAATTACTAATCCGATATAGATAGCATGAGTCATCCTGATAGCATAAGTAGTGGGCAGTTTTAATTAACATTCCGTGGTGATTGGAGCATTTACTAGTCAGATATAATTGTCCTGAGGAATCCCAAAACCCAGCAGTTGTTGGCACTTTTATCACATTCCATTGGAGTTGCAATACTTACTAGGCATATATAACAAACAATCCAGATCCACCAGATGTTGGCATTTTTAATATCCATTCCGTTATAGTTGAATCTGATTACTAGTCATATATTAAGTCAAGTTTATAGCACTACTTTAGTTATGCTTGTCTATGATAGAGATACTGTGCTCCAAGTCGTCCATAACCGCGGACATGGCTTTCAGAAAGTTTTACCCTGCAGGGGTGCACAAATAGCAACACACACTCGGTCAACCTCGGAAAAACCAACTCAAAACCCAACGAGGCATTCACGACAAAGCGATCACAGGATTCAGAAATATTTCAGGGGGCCACCCCACTAAGCTACCATAGCAAGTTGGCGGCTCGAACGAACCTGTGGTTTGTGTCAATGGATGTAAACGACTGGGAACCCGAAAGTGTGACTGGGCTTGTCGATAGCGTGAAAACACTCTGCAATCCTAAACAGTACAGGTGCTCCACGCACAATCGTAAATAAAGCAGTAAAGCATGGCATAAGTACAGGATAGTAATAAAGCCCCAAACTACTTTGTGGCCCCAAGAAATAGAAATGAATCAAGCTCTGGCTCAGGGGGGTCCATAAGGCCTCCCGGATGTGGATAGTGCGAAAAATCAAGGAACGGGTATCAAGTACTCGGGGTCCTACGGGACACAAGTGAGCATGGAAGAACCAAATAACATCTATTGCCCACCGATGCCTCTGCATTAGTTATATCTAGCAATTTAATAGTTGTTAAGAAAGACATGAGCATCTCCACCATTAAGCATCTCCACCATAAACATCTGCCAGCATTCCAACAACTATGGTACTCGACAACACGAGATCGCACCTGAGCAAGCAACTACGACTCGCAAGGCTAGCTATCTACCAAACACGGGTAATAGGAGGTGTCCAAGGCAATATAGAGGCTGCACGGGATATAACTGGTGCACGGAAACTACAGCATCGCGACACGGATAGCAATAGATCAACAGGAGGAAATAAAGACTATAAATGCAAAATAGGTAGAAGGGAAAGAGATGCTCGCTTGGGAAACACTGCCGAAGGATCATATCCGGAGAACTTGTCGATACTCACATCAACTCATCGGCCTAATCCGCGAAGAAGCAAACACTAGAAAAAACACCGGATGCAATATTTAATACTACGGCAGAAGATCCGGCATGATTATGATATGATGCAGATGCGGTGCAATTAGGCAATATTAAGCGGAACCGGGGTCCCGACAATTAATTAAACGGTTCAAGTTATTTAACAACCCCGCAATTTAAATGTTGTATTAACAAGGCAACACATGGCACCGGTTCGCTACACCAATTTAAATGGAGTCCGGAATAAGACAACAATATCCCGCATATAGACTCCATATTTAATCATGCGGTGAATCGGCATAATGCCCCAAACCCACGGACAGGTATGCATGCATGAACAATTTGATATGCGCCAGTTGATAATGTCATATTATAAAAATAGGGGTCTGGGATAAAGGGGTCACACATTTGGGTTTGGAAGATCTTGGATCCAGGGGTTCGAGGTTCGGACTCAGGGTCCGGATCTGGGGTTCGGACTCCGGAGGTAGATCTTGTCGCATCTGGGCCTTCGGGTTCGGTCTTCGGATCCATGTCGGCGCACTCGGGGTCTTGGCGTTCCGTGTGGCGATCTTGGCGTCGGGGAATCTTTGAAATCCGTGAGGAAGATCATGTTGATCCACGGGGTACGGTCTTCGGGGTCGAGAAGATCTTGGCGCTCGGCGGGATCGGTCTTCGGATCTTGGTCGGGTCGTCGGGGTTATGGTACCGGGAAGGAGATCTTGAGGTTGGCCATCGCCGTCTCCAGTGGTCTTGTGTCGTAGAACGAGTACTCCTCGTTAGATCACGGAAGGCCGATCTTGGCTGACGAAGAGCACAGTGGTATAGGGTGATCGCCACGGTCTCACTTCATTTCTTCTCGGTCACGTGTGCAGGAGCCAGCAAACATATATATAGACTAAAAGGAGATATCAGCACAGGATACGAACGCATCCACGAAAACATCCCCAACAGGGGCAGGGGTTCGACCGATGTGCACACACACTGGTTCACAAGTGACCAAGGTGACGTCCAGGTAGTGGTGACGAGGAACTCGCAGAGACGCGCGGAGACGGGGACGAGAACGTCCACGTGTTGCAGCGCGCGGAGAGGAGAGGCAGTGGCCGGAGGTCGTTGCAGGCGGCGGTACTGCTGCAGGTCAAGGAGGCGAGGACGACGGCTGATGGTGGCCATGGCGGTGGAGAGGGACCACGCAGGCGACGGCGGTCCTCGACGGACGATGAGGTGTGGTCGGCGGCGGGAGGCAACACGCTGCTCATGGGGGTGCCGCAGTGAGGGAGCTCCGGCCCGGAACGAGCGGCGGCAGGCGTGGGGTCGATGAGAGCCTTAGGCGGCGGCGGCGCTGAGCGGACACGCGAGGATGGAGCTTGGGCCTGGATGTGGCTACGAGGTGGCCGGGCTCGGCCGGAGCGGAGCGGGCCCGAGGCGGTGGGGCAGGGATCCGGAGGCCAAGGTGGAGGCGCGCGGCGGCCCGTAGAGGAGGCCGGTGGCGGATGACGACGAGGAGGTGGGGGCCCACGAGGCAGACGCGGCCTGGAGGAGCAGGGGCGGCGCCTGCAGGGAGAAAAAAGCGGTGGCCGCTGAGGTTGGCACGGCCGGCGCGAGGGCGCCCGACAAGCTTGGCGGCGGGGAGCTCGCGGGCCGGGAGAGCTCGGTGCAGCGGCGGCGGCTAGAGAGCGCCGGGGCGAGGAGGGCGGCGGCGGAGGCTCTGCATCTGGGGAAAGACGACGAGGGGGAGCGGTTGGTGGACTCGGGGTTGGTGTGCGTGCGGGGGGCGGCAGGCTGGCGTGCGGTAGGCCCAGGGTAGGTGGAGGGCTAGAGGCGAGCGGGAAAAGGAGGGGCGGCGGGTGGAGGCGCGTGCGGCACGGAAAAAGAGGGAGTGGGGGGTCTGTCCACTCCAGGAGGGTGGGGCCCGCGCGGCTGGCTGTTGGGTGAGGGCAGGTGGGGGTTGGTCGGCTGGGTGAGGTGGAGGGAAAAAGGGAGGGGTTGGTGAGGTGTCGCGCATCGATTGGGCGGGGTGAGGTGGAGGGGCTGGGTAGGAAAAAAATAGGGGTAGGGTATTTGGTAGAAAAGGGTTTGGGTGTTCTGGGTTAGATAGGATTTTTATCTGGAGGTGGCCGGCTGGGCTTTCGGGCCTGGCTGGCTGCCTCCTAAAAATAATGTAAATATTTTATTTATTAAAACGAGGCAAACCGTTGGTAGACGAAACAAAATAATCCGGAGACCCGGGTTTTAATTTGAATAAAGACGGGAATATTTAGAAAACAAAACTAGGCGTTTAGAAAATAGTTTAGACAAAACCCATGCATGATGATGACAATGCTCAAATGCAATGTGGCATGATGACGTGAGCATGCGGTCATGATGATGCAATGCACAAAATCAACGCGATTTTCTAGTAGTGGTTTTTGCGGGGCGCCATAATAGGAAAAGGCTATATGGACCTCGAGTAAACAAGTGAGATCTGAGGTTTTATTGTAAAAGGAAAGGAAGAAGTTCTAGATCAGAAATAGGACGGAAAAGAGCGAGAAAGAAGAAAAAGTGCAAACTGGCAAATAAAATTGGAATTTCAAGGGTTCATAGTCGGTAGCGAGCTTTGGTACGGGCAGGCTCTGCTCGTACCGCGCTCCCGTACGGACTACTTACTGATTTCAAAATTAAACTTTTTATATATGGCAAAAGAATAAATTTGTCGTGGAGGAAATAGTACTGGCGACGATCATCGGTACGGGCGGATCTGCTCATACCGTCCGGTCGTACTATTGCAAAAATCGGAGCCGGTACTCTGAATGGTTAATGACCAGCGGTACGGGTGCATCCGACCGTACGGTCCACCCATACCAGGTCGAAAAACCATTCAGAATGACCAGAAAAACTAGACGAGTTCAGAACGAAAAATAGAATAATCCAAAAATGTTTCAAAGAAACAGAACTTAAGTAATTTAGGCTTTGTTACCTAGCCTTCGCTTGTTGTGTTCTTTAGCTAGGATCACGAAGATCAATTCCACAATGTTTACTTCGCCAACTCTATAATGCTTCGGTCGCTTCCCATTAACAATCCAGAATGAGGAAGAGGGTGTAGTATTTTTCAATCTCACCGCTCCTGATGGATATGCTTCTTCAACATCGTATGGTTCTTTCCACCTAGATTTCAACTTTCCTGCAAAAATCTTAAGCCTAGAGTTTTAAAGTAAAATTTTATCTCCGGTTTTAAATTCCTTGCCTTCTAACTTTCTGTCATGCCATTTCTTAGCTTTTTATTTAAATATTCTGGCATTTACATAAGCCTCATTCCTTAGTTCATCTAAAGCATGAATGTCTAAGAGTTGTTTTTCATCTGCAATTTTAAAGTCAAAATTCATAGATTTGATAGCCCATCGAGCATTTATGCTCGAGTTCTAGTGGAAGATGACAATTTTTACATAAACCATTTTGTATGGTGTCATTCCCATAGGGTTCTTGAATGTTGCTCGATACGCCCACAGTGCATCAATAAGCTTTAGAGACCGGTCTTTTCTTGATTTGTTCACCGTTTTCTGGAGTATGGTCTTGATTTCTCTGTTTGATAATTCCACTTGCCCAGTAGTTTGAGGATGGTAAGGCGAAGCTACCCGGTGGTCTACTCCATATTTTTGAAGTACCTTATCAAAATTTCCCTTCATAAAATGAGTTCCACCGCCAGTGATCAAAAATCAAGGTACTCATAACCTGGGGAGGATGACGTCCTTGACCATCTTGATAGAGGTGGTTACATCTGCATGAGCTGTAGGTATAGATTCAACCCACTTAGTAACATAATCAACAACAACAAGAATATGGGTATAACCATTAGAGGGAACAAATGGTCCCATAAAATCCATTCCCCATACATCGAATGGCTCTATTACTAAGTTATACTTCATATTCATCTCTTGTATTTTTCCTATATTACTCATATGTTGATAGGCATAACAATTTTTAGCATATTCATGAGAATCTTTGACTAAGGTAGGCCAGTAGAAACCTGACTGTAAAACTTTGGTTGTGGTGCGATTGCTAGCGTGATGCCCACCGTAAGGACTATCATGACAGGCTTTAAGGATGTCTTTAATCTCATGCTCGGGCACACATTTACGGATTACCCCGTCTAGACCATGTCTATATAAGTATGGATCATCCCAAAAGTAATGTTTTAAATCACTGGAGAAATTCTTCCTTTGATTGTAATCCATTCCTTTTGGTAGAAACTTACCTACAAGGAAATTAGCATAATCTGCAAACCAAGGATCGTGAGTTTCAACAACTGCAAGATATTCACCCGGTATAGATTCGTTAATAGGAATAGGATCTTCCATGATTACTTCCATTCGTGATAAATGATCGGCCACAGGGTTATCCTTTCCCCTCCTATCTACTCTTTGTAAATCATACTCCTTAAGTAACAAGACCCATTTGATTAGACGGGGTTTAACATCCTTTTAGCTAGAAGATGTATTAGAGCTTGATGATTAGTATGAACTATTACTTTCGAGTTGATGATATAGTGTCTAAACTTATCGCAAGCAAAAAACAATGGCAACGAATTCTTTCTCAGTTGTTGCATAGTGCCTTTGATCATCATTAAAGACTCGACTGGCATACTGAATAACATTAAGGTTAGGGCCATCTCTTTGTCTTAAAAACAACCCCAATAACACAATAACTAGCATTGCACATAATTTTGAATGGTTCGTCCCAATTGGGTGCTTGAATAACCGGTGCAGAAATTAAAGCTTTCTTTAATTGTTCAAAAGAATCATGGTAATCTCTGTCAAAAGAGAAAAGAGTATTTTATCAAGTACACGAGTTAAAGGGGCGGCTATTTTAGCAAAATCTTTGATAAAGCGCCTGTAAAACCCAGCATGCCCAAGGAAATTCTTTACTCCTTTTATATCTTGCGGAATTGGAAGTGTTTCTCAAGTAATTAAGTTCGAACTATCGATCTTAATATTTTTCTCAGAAACTTTATGCCCAAAAACTATACCTTCTCTTACCATGAAGCGACAACATTCCCAATTTAGAACCATCTTGGTTTGTTTACACCTCTGCAAAACTCTATTAAGATTATATATACATTTTTCAAAGGTAGATCCATATACAACAAAGTTATCCATAAGAACTTCCATGGAACTCTCCACAAAACTATCAAAGATTTTTAAAACACACTCTTGAAAAGTAGCTAATGCGTTACACAATCCAAAAGGCATTAATCGATAAGCATAGGTTCCATAGGGGCACGTGAAAGTATTTTTTTATCTTCAGGTTGGATGGCTATTTGAGAAGAACCAGAGTATCCTTGAAGAAAATAAAAGTAAGAATTAGAGGACATCCTATCCATAATATCGTTAATGAGGGGGAGTTGCTTATGCATTTTTATGGTTTCTTTGTTCAACTTCCCAAAATCAATACACATTCTATATCGTGTTATCGTTCTAGCTGGAATCAATTCATCCTTATCATTATTAATCATTGTTATGCATCCTTCCTTAGGTATGCAATGAGTCGGGCTCACCCATTTGCTATCTGAAATTGGATAGATAATACCACTTTCTAACATACGGATTACTTCTTTTCTCACTACCTCTTTCATTTTGGGATTTAATCTTTTTTGGTTATCAACAAATGGTTTAGCATCCTCAACCATGAGAGTCTTTTGAGTTACTATGGTTGGATCTATACCTTTTATGTCATTCGGAGTATATCCAAAAGTTTCTCGTTGTTTGACAAGTATTTCTAACAACTTTGTGCTTTCATCTAGAGAGAGATTATTGTCAAAAATTACTGGACATTTACCTTCCTTGTCTAAGAATTCATACCTAAGCCCCAGAGAGAGAGGTATTAGAACAATAGGCGGCGGATCCTCGTCCCCTTTTCTTTAAAGCTCTCCATGTTGGGGATATACTTTCCCAGTATCCTCAATGTGCCTCCCTGACCAGGGTGGCCCACTTCGGGTTAGAGCTTTGCTTCACGAGTGGCCCAGTCAGGGAGAAGAGGAGTCCAGTCTGGCTACGGGAAGGCCTAGAAGACTTACCGACTTAGGCATGTTATGTTACTTGTAGTTCAAGATGTACTCTATAACCGACTCTTAGTCGTAGCCAGATAGGTCTCTCCTGTAAACCCTAGGCCAGATATCTATATAATTCGTCCTGGGGCACACCTTTAGGGCACCTTACAATAGTCTACAATCTCAACTCGCATAGGCGAAACCCTTGTAACCCATATTCCGGCTCTGCCGTATTACTAGATTGCTAGCAGGAGTAGGATCCGTCTAAAGTCGGCGGATTCGAACCTGGGTAAACTTGTGTGCTCACCGTCTCGGAACACCGTACGTCTCACACCCCTCTCTTCCGCACACCTCGAGGACCCCCTCATGGCGTACTTGTCATCAATCCGACGACAGTTGGCGCCCACCGTGGGGCAAGTGAGCTTTAGATCTGCGTTCCGAGCAGAATCTGCAAGAATCGGAATCGGCGAGACCATCACCGTCGGTCGCGTCCTCTACGCCAGCGACGTCCCTCTCATTGTTCTCTACGAGACCTGGATTCCGGCTAGGGAGGCCGTGACTGCCTATACCATCATGTCTTTTGGCGAGATCGATGTGTACATCGGTTTTGCTGATCCTGCCCCACCCACCCCACCGGTGATGATAGAGGCAGAAGAAATCTCTCGGTCCACTTTGTCCATGGAGGCGGCAGAGTTCCGGATCTCACAAAACCCTAATCCCACCTAGCCTTCACCTGTTGCGGAGATAGTGGAGAAAGCTGAACCTGAAGCAGATCTTGCAGTGCAAGTCGAATCTGGAGTGGATCTCCCTAGCGAGGCCAACTCCCAGATTGATCTACCCGCTGAGGTTGAAATCCAGGACGAGTAAGAAAACAACCTTGGTTCTGGCTCTGCCAATGCCAGAACAGATCAACCCTTCCTGAGGCATACGTTGAGGCACATGATGATGCAAGGCGAAAACGTGGATGAGGTTCTCGAAACCATCAAAAATTTCGAGGAATCCCACGAGGAAAGCCGCAACTACCTCAGGACGCACACATTGCACTTTGTCGGATATGTTGGATCTGGATCCGGCTCTGCTGATGCTGGAGACAACAAAGACTAACTGCTAGAGGCGATCAGAACAAACACCGACTTGCCGGCATCTTCTGATGATTCCATGACGTCAGTGGATTTTTGAAAGTTCTCTGCAGAATACGAAGAGAAGTTCAACTCCAAAGCTGCAGAAGAAGGAGCAATGGACGAAGGATCCGGAGAAAACTCTCCCAAAACGCAGGATGACATGTATCTTAGCGACAATCTCGATGTCCAGATGTCCGAAAGTACCGATCAGATCTTGACTCCCGGAAACGGACCCAAAGCTGTCTTTGCTACTAGCGTTGCCAAGAAGGCAAAGAAGAAGAACAAGAAGAAAAAGACCCCGACAAAACACCTTCTGGTAGAGGAAGTGATTGCCGAGGAATATGAGGAAGACTCGGATGGAGAACTAATCCCTAAAGAGCCCAAAGAAGCTTCAGTGGATGGACACGTGGTCATTGCTGCGCCCGTAAACTCATTGACGTTGCGTTAACTACACCTATCCCTACAGCTGTAGAACTTACTGCTAAAGAGTTGGAAGAAAGGGCTCAATCCCTAGAAGCGCGTCGACAAGTACTCCTGGATGAAGCCAACAACATCGAGGAAGAGAAGAAGCACATAGCTACAGCAGAGAAGTTCATCTCTCTGCAGCACCAAAAGACCTGGAAACGACACACGCATGACAATAAATTTCCGGAAGTCCACAAGGTTCTCTTTGAGGGGGACCAAGGGATGCCTTGACTCGATAGAAAGGGAGATCTAGTATACCCAACACCAGTACAAAACACTACCACGGCTCGAGATATCCTGGCAAATAATCCAGGCCCAGAACAGGTCCGGTTGGGCATAAAGCTACTCACCAAGGGTCTGGAGCAATAGAAGGTCGCGGAATCCAGGAGCGGAAAACTGGTCTCTCAATCTGACCAATTTCGCATGGATCCGGCCTGGAATAATGTAAGTCCTCAACGGGTTCCGGAACAGCATTACCATTCCGACCGTCGGGAAGACAACTACTCAAGAAGCGGATCTTCAGGGCAGCACCACAGAACCGCACGTGACTGGTGCAACGTTGCTCCAGCCGCGGAGCAAGAAGCGATTGATGCACTGTATCTGAGAAACCCTCCCCAGCGAGAGTCAAACAATCGCAGGGAAGAAGATAAAGAGAAACGTCGAGATGAGGACCATCAAAGGATGCCACCTTTTAGACATGCAAGCCGTCCGGCTGAACCCATCGCGGTGGGAGTGACGGACGAAGGAATGACAGACACCATGCCGAGTCAAGCCAGCAGGGGGCTCGTCGCAATGAAGACCCTCCCCAGAACCATAATAATGACGCTCCGGATGGAGGCAGGCGATCAGCCGGAAACAATCCACCTGCACCACCCTCTCCACCAAGCAGCCATCACAACGGCTCTCAAGGAGGCCAAGGAGGGTGTCATGGCGGAGGAGGTGGTGGCAGAAGCAGAAGCCCGGCTCCAAGGCACCGCAGCTATAGAGAATAAGCAAGACGACATTCCCTGTCACCAAGTGACGCGAGACACTGGATCAACTCCAACATAGAGGCGCGGCGCTACGAGTCGGATAATATCTACGTAGGTCCAAAGTGCTTCGGATGGCGTATTTGAAAACAAACTTCCCGGAGGGATTTTCTATCTCAAGACACATCCAACCCTACGACGGTGTGGCCCGGCCAAATACTTGGCTCCAGGATTTTTTCCAGGCTTGCTGCATTACCAAAGGCAGAAATAGCTTGGTCCCAACCCGATATCTCTCACTTATGTTGTGGAAGACGGCACGATCATGGCTCAATGAACTCCCGGAGAATACCATCCACAACTGGTATGATATGCAAAGCACGTTCTTTCGGAATTTTGAAGGCACATATCGGAGGCTCTGTACGGTAGGAGACCTACAGGCGTTGCACCTAGAAAGCCGGAGAAACTTGTCGAGATTACCTCAGACGATGGATCGACACCAAGAACTCCTATGAAGGAGTAAATGATCAAACTGTGATTGAAGCTTTCATTGCAGGACTCCCAATTGGTTTACTCCGTCATCGCTTGAAGTGCGACAAGGTCACTGATCTGGGAGAGATGATAGAAATAGCGAGCAAGTATACATATGCTGACGATGATGCAGATGGATTACTAAACGCCCTAGCTATGCCACAGTTGGCAAAACAACCAAAGCAACAAGCTCAGAAGCGCAAGAATACCTCGGTGGAAAAGCCTAACACGGAAACAGTAGTGGTCACTGCTACTTTCAGGTCTGGAGGACGAGGAGGGCACGGCGGTGCCCGCGGTCGCGGTCGTGGGACACCAAGAGTCCAGGGTAGAGGAGACCAACAACCTAGCAAAACCTTTTCATGGGCCGACATTGCCAACAACCCATGTGTGCATCACTTAGATGTCAGTGGGGGCTCGTCTCACACAAACGCCAAGTGTCGTTTCAATGACGACATCAAGAAAGACGATACCACTGGCGATAGGGCTAAGCGGAAGAAGGGAAAAAAGCATCCCGAAAAAGAGAAGGAGACCAAGGAAGATTCCGACATGGAGGAAGCTGACCCTTCAAATCCCAAGCCGGATGGAAAGAAGAACTTCCCAACAAAGAATGACACTTATGTCACTTTCCTTGGGTCTCAACCAGCTAAGATCAAGAAGGCAGTTTTGCATGAGCTCAACACAACTGTTCCGGCTGTCCCACAATTCTTGGATTGGTCGGAAGTGGCAATCACCTTTGACCGTGCTGATCATCCGCCTAAGTTGCACAGGCGAGGAAAATGCGCCTTAGTCATCAATCCACTTATTGACGGCTATGGTTTCTCCAAGACTCTCATGGATGGCGGCAGCAACATTAATATTTTGTATGTTGAAACGCTACGCCGGATGAGAATCTCGGAGACACTTGTAAACCACAGCTCTGTGATATTTCACGGAGTTGTTCTAGGAAGACAAGCAAATTCCCTGGAGAGATCACTTTGGATGTTACCTTTCGAACTCCAAATAACTATCGGACGGAGGCACTTTCCTTCGAAGTGGTCCCGTTCAAGAGCGCGTACCACACTATATTCAGATGTCTGGCTTACTGGGCTTTTATGGCTCGTCCGTGTTACATTTACAATATGATAAAAATTCCAGGTCCCAAAGGCATGATCACCATTAGGGAGACTCGAAGAAGGCGCGAGAGTGCGAGGACGAAAATGCCGCCTTTGATGAAGCCGTGTTGCATGCCCAGGAGTACCAGGAGATCAAGAAGACCATTGATCCGTCCGAGATGCCCGCGATGAAGAAGGAGGTGACAAAGCCGACTCCAGAGTTCAAGGCATCAGAAGAGACGAAGAAGACACCATCGAAGGATGATGACCCCTCTAAGGTGACCCAGATAGGTGTAGGACTAGATAGCGCAAAGGAAAGCGTGCTCATGAAGTTCCTCTAAGCAAATCAAGATATCTTCGCATGGCAGTGATGGCCCAAAATATATCGAGCTCGTTGGGGAACCCCAAGAGGAAGGTATGATGAGCATAGCAGCAAGGTTTCCCTCAGTTATGAAACCAAGGTTTAATCGAACTAGTAGGAGCAAGGAAACACCCCAAAGGTGTTGCTAGCTGAACTTTGGTAGGGCGCACTACCGGTGCCAGCAGCAATGTGGAGACCTGCACAACACAACCACAGAACTCTGTCCCCAACTTGCGATGAGGTTGTTAATCTCACCGTGTTTTGTGGAAAACAAAGGATTAAACGTATCGAATGGAAAGAAGTAAAAGTTTGCAGAAAGTAAACACAAAGCAGTAAACAATTGATTGTAGATTGAAAGTAAAAGAAAGGACCGGGGTCCATAGTTCACTAGAGGTGGCTCTCCTTAAGATAGATAACATGCTGGGTGAACAAATTACAGCGGGGAAATTGAAAAACATCGAGAAAGCATACAAGCATATACTAATCATCTTGACTCCTTTAAGATTTTATTGGGCATTACAACATTATAAATAGACCGCCATCCAACTGCATCTATGACTAATAATCCACCTTCAGGTTATCATCCGAACCCCCTCCAGTATTAAGTTGCAAGCAACGGATAATTGCATTACGAATTGTGTGTAAAGTAAACAATATGATTGTTCTATGAACAAAGGATTGTTGTTTTCTCCCTAGTAGCAACAGCACATCTAGTACCTTAGAGATTTCTGCCACATCCCCAGATTACTAGAGGCATGAACCCGCTATCGAGCATAAATACTAACTCTTGGAGTTGCTAGCATCTACTTGGCCAAGATAGCTACTAACAAAGGAAAGCATGCAAGATCACAAATAACAAAGACATGATAGAATCAATAATAAATCTGAAATAGCATCTCAATATCCATCGGAACTCACAAGCTCGAAACATGATAGCATAAAGGAGGAGAACCAGCCATGTAGCTACTACATGGACCCGTAGTCCAGAGATGAACTACTCACGCATCACACCGGAGGCTTGCATCATGATGAAGAAGGCCTCCAGGGTGAATTCCACTCTCCGGCAGGGTGCCGGGAAGAGCTTCAGATCCCTCCCGATCTAGGGATGGAGATGACGGAGGCTATAGACTCTTTCGTGGAATTTTGATCGGGTACTTAGGGTTTCCATATCAGAGGCAACTTATGGGCGGAAGGAGAGGCCGAGGGGGTGCCTAGGGCGGCCAGACCACCCCCTGGCGCGCGCCAGGCCTGGCCGTGCGGCCAGGTGGTGTGGCCGGGTCCTAGCCCCTCTCCGTCTCGTATTCTGGCTCCAGGTGTCCCTCGGTGAAAAACTGACTTTGGCTTTTGTCCCGTCCAATTCTGAGAATATTCATTTTCTGACTTTCCTGGAACCAAAAACAACAGAAAACAGGCAGCTGGCACCGTGCCTCTTGTTAATAGGTTATTCCAAGAAATCATATGAAAAGTACTCCAAAGTGTGGACAAAACATAAGAAAGTAGGTAAAACCAAGCATGGAACATCAAAAATTATGGATATGTTTGCAACGTATCAACATCCCCAAGCTTAACTCCTGCTCGTCCTCGAGTAGGTAAGTGATAAAAAGAAAGAATTTTTTTGAGGTGACATGCACCATCATAAACTTGATCAAAGTATTTGTAAAACATTCAAAGCTGGGATCATAGTACTTCAATCATAACATGAAAGACAAAGTTCTAGCAATAAGACAAAGAAACTATGTTGCAACATGAAAAGGAACAAACAAAAGATTCATGAATAACAATGCTTTGCAAGACGTTTGTTTGTTTCACATAAATAAAACATAGCATAGTGGCATTCAGCTTGTTCCTCATAGAGTAGAAAACATAAATGCATAGGACACCTTCAAAGTTCATAAGAGTGACTAGATACAAATAGTTTAAAACAAGCAATATCAAAGCTATGCATCAATCAATAAGTCTTGGGACAATGCACATAGAACTAAGAATGGCCACTATGCTCTCAAAGTAGGTGCATAAAGGTAGAAGGTGGAGACTCAACATAAAAGTAAAAGAAAGGCCTTCATAGAAGGAAGTAGGGATTCAAGTCTTATAAAGAGCTTCCAAAAATTATGGTACTTAATAGCTTTCAGTTCTCATTGCCCCTATCATAAGCATCTTGAAGTGATTAAGGTTAAAGTGAACAAACTATGGTGTATATGCTTGACGAAGTATAAGTCAGAAATCTCATGTCCCTTGAATACGAGGGCCGCTCCTCATGCTACTCAAGTTTAGTCACCGGTAAGTTCTTGTCATCGTAAGTACATGTGTATCATAGAGAACCGCCAACGGGGTACCCCTTGCCCGATGATACGGAAGAATCCCCATATCAAAATGACAAGGCAAGCAGACAACTAGGTACAAAGTACAAGTGCAATGTTGAAAGTGTTCCCCATGACAGCATGGTTATGCTAATCCCCAACAAATAAGTGAAAGCATATACAACATAGACGACACAATGGTTCAAGTTTATTAAGGGCAAGAAAAGTAAAGTGTGCCATCAAGTTCGTGAGAGCTTTAATCACTAGTTTTCTCATAACAAGTTTAATTCGGAAGGTAGATAAAAACATGAATATACTTGGAATAGCATATGCTAGTAGGTAGGTATGGTGGACTCTTTGGAATAACTTGGTTTAGGGAGTTGGATGTATGAGTGGAACTCATACTTGGTTGCGGAGGCTAGCAAAAGACTGGGAGCGACAAACTAAGAGAACAATAATGGCCATAATCATGCAGAGCGACAAAACATCATTAATCAAAGCATAAAGTGATACTACAAGTTGAAAACTAAAGGATCATCAAGGCTTTGGTGACTTGGGTTAGTCATACATGGTGTGAACATGTGCCAAGTCAACCCAAATAAAGCATCAAAGGAGAATACCACTATACTATGCTTTAATATGCTAAAACAACGCATGATTCTTCAAAGGCACATTAAGAAATCTCAATTGTTTATAACAAGTAATGCTACAGCAAAGAATACTAAGCGTAAAGCCAAAAGAATATCAACCATGGCATGACAAAGCATAGGCCACAGTCAAAAACAAGCTCTCTTTTCCACTTAAGTACGAACTTCCGTACTCTTTTCCAATCCAAACCAAACTATTTGAAAACCAATGCATGAAAGAGGGGGTCCAACCAATTTATTCAGCAAACTAAGCAAACAAAGCAAACGAAAACGAAAAAGAAGACGCTCCAAGAACAACACAACTGTGCATGAAACAATAAAAATGAAGGGTTTGGAAGAAACCTGGGATTTTTATTGATGAAGAGGGGGATGCCTTGGGCATCCCTAAGCTTTGACACTTGTACTTCTTGGATATTTCTTGGGGTGACACGCGTGGCATCCCCAAGCTTGAGCTCTAGTCCATTCTTCATCTCATTACTCATTCCTTCCATACACCTGAAATTTTTCCTTCATACAAAACTTCACACAATCTTTATTAGCAACATTAGTGCACTCAAGATAATAAGTCTTTAGGTTCAGTTCCAACACCAATAAAACTTCCATTAAAACACTAGATACTGTAGCACTTCCCTCGAAAAGCTCAATTCCCCAAAAGAACTCAAAAAGGAACCAACAAGGAACAAATGCAGAAAATGGCAGAAATCTGTCAAAACAGACCAGCAGGTAAATATGAATTTTTTCGAAGACCTTCTGTTGCTCAAATCAAAAAGTGTTGAACTAACGAAAGTTATCTAACAACCTGGGGCAGAAGCACAAAAATTCATGCCTCAAAAGGACATGCAGAGATTTTACACGAATGTTTACGGTGAAGTACATAAATCTGTTTCGGGACAGCAACTTTCCCAATTATTACTTCTCTCTCATTAGAGGTTACTCTTGGCACAAAAAATCAAATAAAAAGGATAAGGAGCGGTTATTACTGAAGTAATAACTTTCAAGACTCATCTAAAACTTTTGGGTTATCTCCCAATAAGTACTTTTATTTAACGCCTTTAAGTTAGGCATAAGAAGCAAGAAAAGATGATCACATAAGAAATATGAATTGAAGTAAAAATGAGCATCAAAAAGCAAATTCAAAACACATTTAAGTCTAACCCACTTCCTATACATAGGAATCTTATATGCAAATAAATTAAAGAAATACATAGTAACAAGAATGGGTAGATAAAACAAGAGCAACTTCAAAACTTTCAGCACATAAAGAGGTGTTTCATTACCATGAAAACTTCTACAGCCATATTTTCCTCTCTCTCATAATAATTTTCAGTAGCCTCATGAATAAACTCAACAATATAACTATCACATAAAGTATGCTTTTCATGATCTACAAACACATAATTTTTATCAAGCTCAAAAATAGTGGGAATTAAACCTTCAAACCCACTTTTAACAATTCTATAACAAGATGACTGATCATTCAATATAGGACCATCGTCTAGAGATTTATCATAAACATTTTCTAAGCAAAACTCTTTAGTACCATGCATCTTGAACTTAGGCACAAATAAAGGATTATCACAGATAACATGTGCATAACATTCATCCTCCTTTGGTAAGCATGGGGGACAATCAAATAATGTAAGGGATAAAGAGTTACTCTCATTAGAAGGTAGGCATGGGTAGATCCATTCTTCCTCCTTTTGTTCATCACTCTCCTCCTCTTTTTCATCTAATGAGCTTCCTGTTTCAGCAATTTCTTCTTCCATAAGCTCCTGCAAGGCATTAGTCTCTTCCGTTTGTGGAAAGCATCTATTAGTGTATTCAAGAATATAGCCATTTTCTTCCTTGTAATTACCAAAGAAAAATTGAAGTATATCATAAACCTCATCTTTATAAGGTGAATCATCAGTATTTTCAAGCAAACTAGCAAGTTCAAATGCACCCTTCCAAGCAATAAATTCCTCAATTTGTTCCACATCAAAAAAGTCACAATTCCCTTTAACAGAAGAAGATATGGTAACATTATCATTATACTCACATTGAAAAGGGAGGTGTTTATACCTCCTACAGCCACAAGATTTATCAAAGCAATAAGTAACATTATAAGTAGAGCACACGTTTATAGCAATGGTATACAATTTATCAATTTGTTCCCATAAGTGTTTCCCTTTTTGTGACAAGCGATATTCCTTATAATAATATTTTTGTTCTTTCGTGAACCCACCTAGCCAATAAGATTCAGTTTCAAAGAAACCAACCATTGATAGAAACCATGATAAAGCAAGACAATAAAAGACCAATGAAAATAACAACTATAGTAGGAACTAATTTTTTTGTGTTTTTGATAAAGAAACAAGCAAACAAAGCAAAAGTAAACTAAGAAAAACAAAAATAACAAAGTAAAGAGATTGGTTATGAGGGACTCCCCTTGTGAAGATGTCCTTTACTCCCCGGCAATGGCGCTAGAAAAATAGCTTGATGGCCCAAAATATATCGAACTCGTTGGGGAACCCCAAGAGGAAGGTATGATGAGCACAGCAGCAAGTTTTCCCTCAGTTATGAAACCAAGGTTTAATCAACCAGTAGGAGCAAGGAAACACCCCAAAGGTGTTGCTAGCTGAACTTTGGCAGGGAGCACTACCGGTGCCAGCAGCAATGTGGAGACCTGCACAACACAACCACAGAACTCTGTCCCCAACTTGCGATGAGTTTGTTAATCTCACCGGTTTTGCTGAAAACAAAGGATTAAACGTATCGAGTGGAAGAAAGTAATAGTTTGTAGAAAGTAAACACAAAGCAGTAAACAGTTGATTGTAGATTGAAAGTAAAAGAAAGGATATCATCTTCACAAACACAAAGCAGTAAACAGCGGGGCAATTGACAAACATCGAGAAAGCATACAAGCATAAACTAATCATCTTGACTCCTTTGAGATTCGATTGGGCATTACAACATTATACATAGACCGTCATCCAACTGCATCTATGACTAATAATCCACCTTCAGGTTATCATCCGAACCCCCTCCAGTATTAAGTTGCAAGCAACGGATAATTGAATTACGAATTGCGTGTAAAGTAAACAATTCGATTGTTCTATGAACAAAGGATTGTTGTTTTCTCCCTAGTAGCAATAGCACATCTACTACCTTAGAGATTTCATCACTTCCCAGTTACGAGGCATGAACCCACTATCGAGCATAAATACTAACTCTTGGAGTTGCTAGCATCTACTTGGCCAAGATAGCTACTAACAAAGGAAAGGATGCAAGATCAAAAATAACAAAGACATGATAGAATTAATAATCAATCTAAAATAGCATCTCAATATCCATCGGATCCCCGCAAACACAACATGCAGAATTACAAATAGATGATCTTGATCATGAACGGAGCTCACAAGATCTAAACATGATAGCACAAAGGAGGAGAACCAGCCATCTAGCTACTACATGGACCCGTAGTCCAGAGATGAACTACTCACGCATCACACCGGAGGCTTGGATGATGATGAAGAAGCCCTCCATGGTGAATTCCCCTCTCCAGTAGGGTGCCGGGAAGAGCTTTAGATCCCTCCCGATCTAGGATTTGAGATGACGGTGGCTACACACTCTTTCGTGGAATTTTGATCGGGTACTTAGGGTTTCCGTATCAGAGGCAACTTATAGGCAGAAGGAGAGGCCGAGGGGGTGCCTGGGGCGGCCAGACCACCCCCTGGCGTGAGCCAGGCCTGGCCATGCGGCCAGGTGGTGTGGCCGGGCCACAGCCCCTCTATGTCTCGTATTCTGGCTCCAGGTGTCCCTCGGTGAAAAACTGACTTTGGCTTTTGTCCCGTCCAATTCTGAGAATATTCATTTTCTGACTTTCCTGGAACCAAAAATAGCAGAAAACAAGCAGCTGGCACTGTGGCTCTTGTTAATAGGTTAGTCCAAGAAATCATATGAAAAGTACTCCAAAGTGTGGACAAAACATAAGAAAGTAGGTAAAACCAAGCATGGAACATCAAAAATTATGGATACGTTTGCAACGTATCAACATCCCCAAGCTTAACTCCTGCTCGTCCTCGACGTCTCGTATTCTGGCTCCAGATGTCTTCAGGTAAAATAGTGACTTTGGCTTTTGTCCCGTCCAATTCTGAGAATATTCATTTTCTGACTTCCTGGAACCAAAAACAGCAGAAAACAGGCAGCTGGCACTATGGCTCTTGTTAATAGGTTAGTCCAAGAAACCATATGAAAAGTACTCCAAAGTGTGGACAAAACATAAGAAAGTAGGTAAAACTAAGCATGGAACATCAAAAATTATGGATACGTTTGCAACGTATCAGGCAGGCATCTGACATGACTGGAGTACCTAGGGAACTTGCCGACCACTCTCTAAATGTACACCCAAACGCTAAACCCGTCAAACAGTCCTTACGATGTTTCGGCGATGAAAAGTGAAAAGCAATAGCTAAGGAACTAGCCTTGCTCGAGTTAGCCGGATTCATAGAAGATGTCATCCACACTGAGTGGTTGGCCAATCCTGTTATGGTCCCTAAAAAGGACACCACTGATTTAAGGATCTGTGTTTATTATACTACCATGAACAAGGCTTGTCCCAAAGATCCGTTCGCTCTGCCTAGAATTGATCAAGTTATCGATTCTAAGGCAGGCTTGGAACTCCTATGTTTTCTCGACGCATATTCCGGTTATCACCAAATCTGGATGAAGGAATCAGACAAAGTCAAAACTTCATTCATAACCCGCTTCGGAACCTTCTATTTTGTTACGATGCGCTTTGGGCTCAAGAGCGCAGGAGCTACGTATCAGTGCACTATGCAGCGTTGCCTCCACGATCAAATCGGACGTAATGTACATGCATATGTGGACGACATTGCGGTGATGTCCAAAAAGAAGGAAAGTTTAATTTTCGACTTGGAGGAAACATTCGCCAATCTACACAAATACAACATAATGCTTAACCCAAAAAAATGTTTCTTTGGAATACCAGCCGGAAAATTGTTAGGTTTCATCGTGTCTCAAAGAGTCATAGAGGTGAACCGAGACAAGATTAAGGCTATACTCAATATTTCCAGGCCGACTCGCTTGAAGGATGTTCAAAGACTAACTGGTTGCATTGTTGCAGTCAGTCGGTTTGTAAGCCAGCTCGGTGTAAGAGCCGCACAACTCTACAAGCTCCTCAAAAAGGCCAAAAAGTTCGTTTGCACTGACGAAGCTGAAGCCACACTACAAGACCTGAAAGAAGTACTCTCGTCTGCTCCTATCCTTGCAGGACCGGAACCTCGGGAACCAATGTTTTTCTACCTCGCTGCGACAAACAGAGTCGTCAGTGTCGTCATGGTAGTGGAGAGACAAGAGGAAAAACAGGAACACCTGGTGCAGCGTCCGACTTATTACCTCAGCGAAGTCCTAACTGAATCAAACCAGCGGTATCCGCACTATCAAAAGCTGGCTTACGGTGTGTTTTTTGCATCCCAGTAGTTACGACATTATCTTCAGGAGCTACCAATTACTATGGTGAGCATAGCTCCCATGAGAGATATAATCAACAACAGCGATGCTACAGGACGTTTCGCAAAATGGGGCATAGAGCTTTCAGCTTTCGACATTGAGTACAAACCGCGTACGGAAATCAAATCCCAAATCCTCGCTGACTTTGTCGCTGATTGGACAGAGACAATGGAAAATATGACCCTCCCAGAGTCGGAATATTGGACCCTACACTTTGACGGGTCTAAGGCGCTCGGGGGCTCGGGGGCTGGCGTGGTGCTCAAATCACCCCAAGGAGATAAACTTTTCTATGTGTTGCAGATTCACTTCACGCAAATTACGTTGCCGAATATGAAGCACTGCTGCATGGAATCCGGATTGCTAAGGACATCGGCATCCGACGATTAATGTGTTATGGAGATTCGGATCTTGTTGCTCAACAAGTGTCGGATATCTATAATGCCAATAAGCACATGGCAGCATATAGGGCTGTTGTGGATGAACTATCTAAATTGTTCGAAGGATTTGAGGCTCAACACATCCCTCGAACAGAAAATGAGGAAGCAGATGCATTATCGAATAGGCTCTGTGTGGAAAAAGGTCCTGGATGGCGCTTTTTTAGAGCACCTCAAAGTTCCCTCTCTAAAAGGAGTAGACGAGGAATATCCGACCAAATCTGACTCACCTTTAGTAGCAGTTCTGGCTGTAATTCCTGGCTGGACTCAAGCCTACCTTGATTACTTGGTAGATGGCAAATTACTCGAAGACGAGGTTTTGAGCCGGCCGATCGTCCGACGAGCAAAAACCTATACTATTGTAAATGGTGAGCTCTATAAGCAGAGTGTGTCTGGGGTCTTTCAGCAATGTGTATCTCCGGAAGAAGGAGTGGAAATCTTATGAGGAATCCACGAAGGCAAATGCGGCCATCATGCTGCAACCAAATCTTTAGTGGAAAAGCTTCCCGACATGGTTTTTTCTGGCTTACAGCCAAGGCAGATGCCGAACGGCTGGTAAAGACGTGCAAAGGCTGCCAAAAGTACGCCAAACAAGCTCATGTTTCGGCTGATGAATGATGACCACAAGTATAGGGGGTGTATCGCAGTATTTTCGATAAGTAAGAGTGTCGAATCCAACAAGGAGCAGAAGGTGCTGGCTAGTGGTATGGATCAGGAATTCTCTGTAAATACTTAGCAAACGGATTTTTAGGGGTTTTCGATAAAGCAAGTAAACAAAATACGAGTAAATAAAAGACAGTAAGAATGAATGCAGCAAGTGGCCCAATCCTTTATGCAGCAAAGGACAAGCCGGTTGTATTTCTATAGATGACCAAACGTTCTCGAGGACACATGGGAAGACTGTCAAGTGCTTTCGCTTCATATAGTCGATTAATCTTCTTTAGCTTGCTAAGTGTTGTGTGGGTGAACCTGTGCTAATGTACCGCCCCATCCAAGACTAATACATAATTGTGATTATACCCCTTGCAAACATCCGTAAGTACAAGAAAGTAATTAAGGTAGAAACCTAACCATAGCTTTAAACTCTAAGACCCTTATGTCCCTTGTGCAATGGTTTCCTAACGGGGGTTTAGGTTTCTGTCACTCCGGCAACCCCTACGATTAGTAGCCAAATACACAATGCATACCCCTAGGCCCATATAGGTGAAGTGTCATGTAGTCGACATTCACATGACACCACTAGAAGAAGTACACCACAACTTAAATAACAATCTATTGAATCTTTCTCAACACAATTCCGCTACTAACAACAAGACTTCTCCCATGTCCTCAAGAACAAAATGAACTACTCACAAGACATCATATGGATCATGATCAGAGATGGAATAATGATGTATAACAATCTGAACATAAACAATAATTCAATGGTTCACTCAATAGCATCAACTACAAAGAGTAATCAACACCGGGAAAGTTTCCCCTATGAACTATAGCAAGATTCAACCAATTGTTACAGCAATATGGAGATGGTGGTGAGGGTGCTGATGGTGATGATGGTGGTGATGATGATGATGATCTCGATGAAGTCCAGCTTGATGGTGGTGTTGATGGCGATGATCTCCCCTCTCCGGGAAGGAATTCCCCCAGCAGAAATCTGTCTGCCGGAGAGATCTTTCTCTCTCGGTGTTTTCCGCCCCGCAGAGGCGGCGGAATCTTTCTATGGTCGGTCCCCGAGTCTTAGGGTTTCGGGAGGATGATATACGCCAGAGGAGAGAGGCTGGAGTGGGCCAGGGTGGCCACACCACTCCCAGGTGCGGCCTAGGCCTGCCCGTGCCATGGGGTGGTGTGGGCCCCCTGTGGCCCACCTCCACTTCATCTTCTGGCATCCTTAGTCTTCTGGAAAAATAGGATTTTACGTATATTTTCCCGGATTTTCTGATCTTTGCGAATTTTGCCTCCAAACAACACCTTTTCCATCAGAATCCTGACTGCAGCGGTCCATGCTCCAAAAGTCATCAACCATGCAAAAATAGAAGAAATAACATAAATATCACCTCTCAATACGAAATATATCAATGAATAATAGTGAATTAAGACATAGAATAGTGATGCAAAATGGATGTATCAACTCCCCCCAAGCTTAGACTTCGCTTGTCCCCAAGCGAAACTGAGCTCAATAAACATGGCCTCAGGTTTATGGAGTGAAGAGTCGATAAAAGAATACGGACAAGAAGCATCACATTCATCAAATACATAGATCATAATAGAAGACAACTCACTATTATATAACTTAACTTGCAATGAGTAAAGGAAACACAATAAAGATTCATAAAGTAAATCATAATTGGTAATGGCAAACTTAGCTCTTGGTCGAAGAATAGTTGATAATTTGCTGGAGTTCACAAATAGCTGGTTTTTCAATGGTAGCTTTCAAAGTAGTAAACACCAAGATAAGAGCAAATGTGCAAAGCAAGGAACATAAGAAACATGATTGCATAAATCATCATATGAATGAATGAAACACATCAACTCAAAATACTTGCTGAGATAGAAGGAGTAGGTTTACTGACTCAACTACAAAGTAAAGCAAAGGCCCTTCAAAGAGGGAAGCAGGGATTGCAAGTCTCATAAAGAGCTCCCAAAAATTATGATACTTACTAGCTTTCAGCTCTCATTGCCCCTATCATAGGCATCTTTAGGTGATTAAGGTGAAAGTGAGGTCCAATCTGAGTTATATGCTTGACAGACTATAAACTGAAAATCACAAGTCCCTTGAGTACGAGGGCCGCTCCTCATGCTACTCAACTTTAGTTACCGGTAAGCTCTTGACATCGTAAGTATGTGCGTATCATTGAGAACCGCCAACGGGGTACCCCTTCCCCGATGATACGGAAGGATCCCCATATCAAAATGACAAGGCAAGCAGACAATGAGTATCTCAGCAATCTTCTTATTTACCATGGGGAAATGGTGCTTTTTTCTCTCTTTCCTCTTTTCATAGTATCTCTCTTTTTTTTTCTTTTTCTCAATAGCTATCTCTCTCTTTTTTTATAAGAAGAATGCTTCATAGATATCATTATGGTTACGCTGCAGGTTTCCACCATGTCAGCGTGGATTAGACCAGTGGCCCGGGCATTTCTCTAACACACATACATAACTCCATGGACTTACAAGCTCCCCTTTTATTTCACACTGACGACATCCGCAAACAAAAGAGCAAGGTATCAACTGGGTATATATTTACAAGTGTTGATAGCGTTCCCCGTGATAGCACGGTTCTGCTAATCCCCAGCCTATAATTTGCAAGCATATAACTTTCATGGAGAGTTTACAATGGTTCAGGTTTATTAAATGCAAGAAAGTAAAGTGTGCCATCAAGTTCGTGAGAGCTTTAATCACTAATTTTCACATAACAAGTTTAATTTGGGAGGTAGACAAAACAAGAATTTACTTGGAATAGCAATAATGCTACTAGGTAGGTATGGTGGACACAAATGGCAAAGGTTTTGGTTTAAAGGAGGTGGATGCACGAGAAGAATTCCCTCTCAGTACAGGTTTTTGGCTAGCAAGGTTGGGTAGCAAGTATAAGAGTTGAAGGAAACAAACAAACATACAAGTGATAAAGACAAACATGCAATCTTCCTTGGAAGCACAAAAGAGCTTAACTAGAGAATACTAAACTTATGAGCAAATCAAGAAAGAAAGATGATGAAATTATTTTTCTTTAGAGTACTTCTATCTTTTTCTTTTCAACTCTCAAAAAGGTGTTGCTACTGACCAAGCCAGGTTTGCCAAAACCAACTAAATTAACTCAATGATCCCAGAGTGCTACCAATACTAACAACAAGATCAATCATATAACCACGAATTGAAAACTAACATAAGCTATGCAAAAGAGTGAATGATAGAACTTCTCATTAATAAACCATAACGGCAACTCACACCAAGGGATACATATCTAACGAGAGAGGGAACACTTCCATAATGCAAACCATACTACAAAATAACTCCTTTATTCATGATATGACTCTACTAAAAAGGTAAAAAGATAGAAGATAGTGATGTGATACGGCGGCACTCCCCCAAGCTTGGAACAAACCAAGGGGATGCCAAACCTGATGACGAGTTACTCCTTTGGTGGTGGTGGTATCCTCTCATCTCCGTCCGTCTTCTAGGGTAAAGGCTTCCCATCAACAAGGGACATCGTGGTTTCCAACATCCTGAAACTTGTAGCAGCACTTATGCGTTTAAATCTAGCCTCATACTCACAGTTTTGATTTTGCACGTCATAGAACTGTGCTTGCAGTTCGTTGGTTGTTTGGCGGAGTGAGAGGACTTCGTCTTTGAGTTCAGTAGTCTCCTTCTGGTGCTTGGTGATGAGTTCGGAACAAATCTTATGGATGATATCCACTTCGCGCTCCGCCATCTTCCTGTACCTAAAGACTTCATGCTCCAGTGCTTCCATCCTGTCATCCATACTTCCTTCACCTTTAGGGCCTTGAACCTCTTTAATCCGGACCTCTCCACCTTCGAGCAACAACTCCTTGGGATGAATCTTCAGTGCTCTCATGTATGGGTTGATGATATCTTCTAAGGAATCTCCCTTGGATGATCCAGAGGAAGACATTGTGGCTCCAAATCTAGGATTTTACCTGGCAGAAATAGATCGAAACAAAAACACGACGAAAACACGATATACGGACCTCGGGGGATCTGGGGGGTTATATATTATGAAGTTTCATATCAAAAGGAAGTTACTGGGAGAAAACGAGTCGGAGGCGGAGTCCTGGGTGGCCTCACCACCTAGTGGCGCGGCCAGGGGTGGGCCCGCGCCATGGGGTGGTGTGGGCCACCCTGGCTCTGATTCCATCTCTTTTTCTCCTCAAAGCTTTCCTTATTGACTCAAAACTGCAAAAATATAGTTGGATTGTATTTTCGCGGAACTTTTCTTACTAGAACTGTCACCTAGTTGGAAACGGACTCTGCAGGTCTCTGAATTTGGTGCTCAATGAATTTCTCTGGAGTTATAACTTGAAAGGCATCAACATCTTCATTGTAAGAATCTCCAGCAATATAGTGTTTGAGTCGCTGTCCATTTACTACTTGCGTAGTATTATCTTTTAGGGAAGAAATTTTTATTGCTCCTGAACGGTATACTTCTTCAATGATGAAAGGTCCTTCCCATTTTGATAGTAACTTACCTGCAAAAAATCTGAGACGAGACCTATACAATAGAACTTTTTCACCAACATGAAATTCTCACTTAAGTATTCGCTTGTCATGCCATCTTTTAACTTTTTCCTTAAAGAGCCTAGCATTCTCATAGGCTTCACTCCTCCATTCATCTAAAGAACTTAAGTCAAATAATCTTTTCTCACCAAATGAGCTTACAATCTCTATTTAGTTCTTTCACGCCCGATGGCTTTGTGTTCTAACTCTAAAGGTAAGTGGCAAGCTTTCTCATAAACCATTTTATAAGGAAACATTCCCATAGGATTTTTATAAGCAGTTCTATAAGCCCATAAAGCATCATTCAACTTCTTAGCCCAGTTTTTTCTAGACCTATTAACAGTCTTTTGCAAGATAGATTTAATTTCTCTATTTGATAACTCTACTTGCCCGCTAGTTTGGGGGTGATAAGTTGAAGCAATTCTATGATTAACATCGTATTTAGCGAGGGTCTTCCTAAAACCGCCATGAATGAAATGAGAACCCCCATCAGTCATGAGATACCTAGGCACTCCAAACCTAGGAAAGATAACATCTTTAAGCATTTTTAGAGAGGTTTCCCCGTCAGCACTTTTTGTAGGGATGGCTTCTACCCACTTAGTAACATAATCTACGGCAACAAGAATATGAGTGTAGCCTTTCGAAGGAGGGAAAGGACCCATAAAGTCAAATCCCCAACAATCAAAAGGTTCAATAACTAGAGAGTAGTTCATAGGCATTTCACTGCGTCTAGAAATATTACCAACACGCTGACATTCATCACAAGATAAAACAAATTTTCTTGCATCTTTAAAAAGGGTAGGCCAGTAGAAACCTGATTGTAGTACCTTTTGTGCAGTTCTATCGCCTGCATGATGTCCTCCATAGGCACTACCATGGCATTTATGCAATATCTCTTTTTGTTCATATTCTGGAACACATCTTCGCATAATACCATCAACTCCTTCTTTGTATAAGTGTGGGTCATCCCAAAAGTAATGCCTCAAATCGTAAAAGAACTTTCTTCTTTGCTGAGCTGTAAAAGTTGGAGGAAAATACTTGGAGACAATAAAGTTAGCATAATCAGCATACCAAGGGCTTCCTCGCGAGCTCACTCCAACTGCAGATAACTGTTCATTCGGGAAACTATCATTAATAGGCATAGGGTCAAAAGAGATGTTTTCCAAACGAGATAAATTATCAGCTACAGGATTTTCAGCACCCTTTCTATCTACTATATGTAGATCAAACTCTGGTAGAAGCAGTACCCATCTAATAAGCCTAGGCTTAGCGTCCTTCTTTGTCATAAGATATTTAATAGCAGCATGATCAGTATGAATGGTTACTTTTGAGTCCACAATATAGGGCCTAAACTTATCACAAGCAAAGACAACAGCTAGAAATTCCTTTTCAGTAGTAGCATAATTCCTTTGAGCAGCGTCTAGAGTCTTACTAGCATAATGGATAACGTTTAGCTTTTTATCAATACGTTGCCCAAGGACGTCACCTACAGCAAAATCACTAGCATCACACGTTATTTCAAAGGGTAAACTCCAATCAGGTGGTTGAACAATAGGGGCTGTAGTTAAAGCCTTCTTAAGAGTTTCAAAAGCTTCCTTACAATCATCATCAAAAACGAAGGGTACATCTTTTTGAAGAGGATTAGTAAGGGGTTTTGATATCCTAGAAAAGTCTTTAATAAACCTCCTATAGAAACCAGCATGACCAAGGATACTACGAATACCTTTGGTGTCTCTTGGGCATGGCATATTCTCAATTGCCTCAACCTTAGCTCTATCAACTTCTATGCCTCTTTCAGAAACTTTATGCCCAAGAACAATCCCTTCATTAACCATGAAGTGGCATTTCTCCCAATTAAGAACAAGATTAGTTTCTTCACATCTCTACAGAACTTTATCGAGGTTGTGCAGACAATTATCAAAAGAAGTTCCATAGACAGAAAAGTCGTCCATGAACACTTCTACAATTTCCTCACAAAAGCCATGAAAGATAGCAGACATGCACCTTTGGAAAGTAGCAAGAGAATTACATAAACCAAAAGCCATATGTCTATAAGCATAAGTTCCATAAGGGCAAGTAAAAGTAGTTTTTTCTTGATCTTGTTGTTTAACAGCAATTTGAGAGAAACCAGAATAACCATCAAGAAAACAAAAATGGGTCTTTTTAGACAACCTTTCCAATATTTGATCCATAAAAGGAAGCGGGTAGTGGTCTTTCTTAGTAACTTTATTGACTTTCCTAAAATCGATGCACATCCTATAGCCTACCACTATTCTTTGAGGAATAAGCTCATCATTATCATTAGGGACAATGGTAATACCTCCCTTTTTAGGAACACAATGAACAGGACTAACCCATTCACTATCAGCAATAGGGTAAATAATACCAGCATCAAGGAGTTTTAATACCTCATTCCTTACCACTTCCTTCATCTTAGGATTTAAACGTTGTTGGTGCTCCACTACTGGCTTCGCATCTGGTTCTATGTTGATAGAATGCTGACATATAGTAGGTGAAATCCCTTTCAAAACATCCAGAGTATAGCCCATAGCTCCTCGGTGTTTCTTCAAAACTTCCAATAATCTTTCTTCTTCCTCCCTTGAAAGTTTAGCGCTAATAATAACAGGATATATCTTTTTATCATCAATAAAAGCTTATTTAAGATCATCAGGGAGAGGTTTTATATCAAAAATTGGATCCTTTTTAGGTGGCATCGTGGTACCCAAGCCTTCTACAGGCAAGTCGTGCTTAAGCATCATAGGTTGATCACATAGAATCATGTCAATCTCATTCCTTTCTTCCATGAAGATTTCACTTTCATGTTCTTCCATAAATTGCTGCAAAGCATTGTTAGGAGTATGAGAAATAGAAGCAAGTTGTTCAACCCTAAAATCCTCATTATGGGTTTCCTCTTTGCAAGGTTCTTTAGCAAATTTCGAAAAATTAAACTCATAAGATTCCCCATCAAACTTAGTAAAGATTTTCTCCATCTTGCAATCAATAATAGCTCCACAAGTACTCAAGAAAGGTCTACCAAAAATGATAGGATAAGTTTTACTAGCAGCTGAACCAAGTACTAGAAAATCAGCGGGGTACTTAATCTTACCGCAAAGAACTTCCACGTCTCGCACAATACCAATTGGAGAGATGGTCTCTCTATTAGCAAGGTGAATAACCACATCAATCTCTTCCAACTCGCAAGGACTGATCTCATGCATAATTTCTCTGTAAAGCTCATAAGGAATAGCACTGGAACTTGCACCAATATCACATAAACCATAATAGCAATGATCACTAATTCTAATAGAAAGCACATGAACACTAGCCTTTTTAGTTCTATTAGGATGTGAAACAATATTAGAAGCATCCTCACAAAAGACTATGTGCCCATCGTCTATGCTTTTAGTGACAAGGTCTTTCACAATTGCTACCACAGGTTCAATGTTTATTTGTTCATCAGGTTTTACCGTTCTTTTTTCACTTTTAGTGATTACATTAGTTATCATAGGATGGTCCTTTACCTTTTCGGGGAAGGGAATCTTCTCGATATAAGGTTTAGGTAAAATGGGGTCAATGATGCAATACTCAGCACTTCCAATAGGAGCATAGTCAACAATATCCTTGTAAGGTGCATGGTATTTGTTCCATCCCCTTTTTGGAATTTCGATAGAGGAAGCAAAAGCTCCAAAGCAATTTGTAATAACTTGCAAATCAAGACCATAAAGATTACTAATATTTTGAAAGTTGTCAGTTCCCATAAAAGATTCAATGCATTCATAATCATAATTTATACCTGACTTTCTACCTTTATCATTCTCCCAAGCTTTAGCATTGTCTTGAATACGATCTAGAAGGTCCCATTTAGCTTCTTATTCCATGCAAGTGAATGATCCAGCACAAGAAGCATCCAATAAGTCCTTGTCATGTAGAGGGAGCCTTGCATAAAAGTTGTTGATAATAATATTGTTGGGGAGCTCATGAATGGGACATTTGAGCATTAGTAACTTCAATCTCCCCCAAGCTTGAGCTGTACTCTCCCTATCAAGAGGCCAAAAGTTGTATATTTGATTCCGATCTTTATGAATCTCACTAGGAGGATAAAACTTTGAATAAAAGAGAGGCACTATTTCCTTCCATTCCAGAGCTTGACCATTCTTCAGCACCTTATCCCATTCCTCAGCTCTTCCTTTCAGTGATAATGAGAATAACTTCTTCTTAACTTGATCTGTAGTAATACCTGCACACTTGAACAACCCACATAATTCGTGTATAAAGAGTAAATGATCACCGAGATGGACAGTTCCATCCCCAACATAGTAGTTATCCATAACACGATCAACAATTCTTGTAGGTATTTTGAAAACATCTTTCTCAGCAGGTGGTGGCTTATCTACTACCTTAGCAGTGGTAGTAGAATTACCAAATAAGAAACTCAGCGAATTATCCATAACGAAAATAAGCAACTAACAGTAGTAAACAATACTCATAGTAGATGTTTCCTTTACCAGTTCCACTCTCCAATAGCGCTTCACTCCCCGGCAATGGCGCCAGAAAATAGTCTTGATGACCCACAAGTATAGGGGGTGTATCGCAGTATTTTCGATAAGTAAGAGTGTCGAACCCAACGAGGAGCAGAATGTGCTGGCTAGTGGTATGGATCAGGAATTCTCTGCAAATACTTAGCAAACGGATTTTTAGGGGTTTTCGATAAAGCAAGTAAACAAAGTATGAGTAAATAAAAGATAGTAAGAATGAATGCAGCAAGTGGCCCAATCCTTTATGGAGCAAAGGACAAGCCGGTTGTATTTCTATAGATGACCAAACGTTCTCGAGGACACATGGGAAGACTGTCAAGTGCTTTCGCTTCATATAGTCGATTAATCTTCTTTAGCTTGCTAAGTGTTGTGTGGGTGAACCTGTGCTAATGTACCGCCCCATCCAAGACTAATACATACTTGTGATTATACCCCTTGCAAGCATCCGCAAGTACAAGAAAGTAATTAAGGTAGAAACCTAACCATAGCTTTAAACTCTAAGACCCTTATGTCGCTTGTGCAATGGTTTCCTAACGGGGGTTCAGGTTTCTGTCACTCCGGCAACCCCTACGATTAGTAGCCAAATACACAATGCATACCCCTAGGCCCATATAGGTGAAGTGTCATGTAGTCGACATTCACATGACACCACTAGAAGAAGTACACCACAACTTAAATAACAATCTATTGAATCTTTCTCAACACAATTCCGCTACTAACAACAAGACTTCTCCCATGTCCTCAAGAACAAAATGAACTACTCACAAGACATCATATGGATCATGATCAGAGATGGAATAATGATGTATAACAATCTGAACATAAACAATAATTCAATGGTTCACTCAATAGCATCAACTACAAAGAGTAATCAACACCGGGAAAGTTTCCCCTATGAACTATAGCAAGATTCAACCAATTGTTACAGCAATATGGAGATGGTGATGAGGGTGATGATGGTGATCATGGTGGTGATGATGATGATGATGATCCCGATGAAGTCCAGCTTGATGGTGGTGTTGATGGCGATGATCTCCCCTCTCCGGGAAGGAATTCCCTGGCGAAATCTGCGGAGAGATCTTTCTCTCTCGGTGTTTTCCGCCCCGCAGAGGCGGCGGAATATTTCTGTGGTCGCTCCCCGAGTCTTAGGTCTTCGGGAGGATGATATACGCCAGAGGAGAGAGGCTGGAGTGGGCCAGGGCAGCCACACCACTCCTAGGCGCGGCCTAGGCCTGCCCACGCCATGGGGTGGTGTGGGCCCCCTGTGGCCTACCTCCACTTCATCTTCTGGCATCCTTAGTCTTCTGGAAAAATAGGATTTTCCGTATATTTTCCTCGAATTTCTGATCTTCGCGAATTTTGCCTCCAAACAGCACCTTTTTCATCAGAATCCTGACTGCAGCGGTCCATGCTCCAAAAGTCATCAACCATGCAAAAATAGAAGAAATAACATAAATATCACCTCTCAATACGAAATATATCAATGAATAATAGTGAATTAAGACATAGAATAGTGATGCAAAATGGACGTATGAATGAACTGTGAACAATACCTATAACATGGGCTCTCGCGGTCTGGGGGCTTGACATGGTAAGACCGTTTAAACGGGCTCCAAATGGATTTACTCATCTCTTAGTGATGGTGGACAAATTCACAAAATGGATTGAGGCTAAACCTGTCACCAGTTTCAATGGAGCAACAGCCAAAAGATTTGTCGAGGATGTTATAATCTGATACGGTTATACGCATAGCATTACATGGACAATGGGAGTAACTTTTCTATGGGAGAGCTCGCGGAATTCTATGATGAACAAAATATCTAGCTTGACATTGCGTCGGTCGCACATCCACAAGCTAATGGACAAGTCGAAAGAGCAAATGGTTTAATCCTACAAGGCCTAAAACCAAGACTCGAAGCACCACTACGACGTGTTGTGGGGGCTTGGGTAGAGGAATTACCTTCTGTGATATGGAGTTTACGAACAACTCCGAATAGGTCAACTAGATACACACCTTTCTTCTTGGTCTATGGTGCAGAGGCAGTTCTTCCTAGTGATTTGATTCATACTTCACCCTGAGTTCCTGCGTATATTGAAGAGGATGCCGAAATTTCTCGACAAAATGATCTCGATTTAATCAAAGAAGTTCACATTGTTGATGAGATGAGATCAACAGCCTATCAGCAGAAGTTACGCAAGTATCATAGCCAGAGAGTCAGAAACCGGTCTTTCAATAAAGGTGATTTGCTTCTCCGGCTTGTGCAGAAAAGAAAGCACAAACTTTCTCCGGTATGGGAAGGGCCCTTTTTAGTTAGCCGAGTATTGCATAATGGTTCATACTATCTAACTGATATGATGCCAATCAAAGAAAGACCTGCTACTAAGAAAAGAAAGAGAGTTGGAAGTAGTACAGACCTGGAGGAATTAGACAGACCGTGGAATATTGCTCAGCTATGTCCCTTTTATTCTTAATTTATCTTTCTTTGTAATCATATATGTGTACATGTTCAGTGAGAAATAAAGTATTGGTTGCCTCAATTTTTTCTGAAAAGTTTTATATTACCATCTTATTTCTGAATGATCATGTCATAGTCGAAAATCCAAGAATACTTGAAAGTAATTTATGCTCATGTTTGTTCTGGTTAAGATTTCTGATTCTAAAAATGCTACCCTAGGGTATAAATCTAAATATTTTAGTTTGTACTTTGGTTATTTATCGGATTGCCGGATGCGAGCATTCTCCGAGTAGTGAATTGTTGGTACTAGAAGCCGGCTTTGATTCCGAGTTTAAACTGGTTTAGCAATTGAGCTCCGTTGCTCGGCAAAGTTTCCGTGTTGAAGGTTGGCTGGCTCACGAAAGGGACGAGGCGGAAAGCTAGATAAACGATAAGTATAGACAAAAACATAAGTGCTTAGGTAAAAATTTCAGGCACATAAAATATAAATCCAAAAGTGCTAAATAGAAGTAGCAAATCTTAGCACCAGCAAAAGTATTACACTACTTATTTACAACCCGAATTGTTTTTAGAATAACACCCAGTTTTTTCTGATGCTCTATGATGCAGGAGGAGAGGTAGGAGCTGCCAGCTCACTGGAGATATCGACCTCGCCTTGATATATTTCCGAGACGTTCAAATCTGAAACAATTTGTTCATCATCAGAAACTTCAGCTGTTACCTCGGCAGGCGGAGGAGGCGTCTCCACACGAGTGAAGAAAGGAGTGTCGTAGCTAGTTAGATCAGCTACTTGACACTCATATCCGGCACAGGAGTCCATAATGTCCTTGATGTTCTGCTCATGTTCGTCTTCATCCATAGTCGAATACCCTCTGGTTACTTGCCAGATTTCCATGCTTCCATCGTGGCTCATAACCATGGTGAGAGCGTTTTGTGTTGCGGTTCACGCATAGGACATGTTCTAGTCATGGATGAGCTAGGGCATCTCCTTGGCCTTGTATCGCACTTCAAAGCTGGACATTCTATGCATGTACAGAACCTTGAGTACTTCGCCAATATCATCCAAAGATTGGCAGAAATCGTGAAGTAAATCGCCGACTTGTGAAAGTCGGCTGGTGCGAGACTCGGTGGAGGAAGAATCCAGTAAGTTCAGAGGACCTGTGTGTACCAAGCAAAGGTTAGAAAACTTATCCGAACTCCAAAAGTCGGAAAAACAGAAAGTCAGAAAGAAGGAAACATACTAAAAATGACATCGTCAACTTTTGTCTTCTCTTCCCTAAGACTCTGGAGTTCAGCCCAGAGTGCCTCGGTGATGTCCTTCTCTCTGAATAATGCATCGTTGATATCCGAGATCTTTTGATCCTGGGCCGCGATCCTTCGATCACGTTCTTCGGTGGCCATAGAAGAAGATTCGAGGACTTGAGCAATGCTCCGCTCGTGATCCGCCTTCAACTTGTCCAGCTCCCAACGTAAGTCGGTGTTCTCCACCTCCAAGGTCTTCGGATTCTCGGCTTCTTCCATCATAGCACATGATTGTTTGACCAGTGCTATAAGCAAAAAGAACAACAGTTGAATAAATAATTCGACTATGAAAGAAAGGGCAAGGTTAAATGACTGAAATGTTTACCTTCAGCCTCATCCCTTGACACTTTTAACTGAGCATTTTCAAGCGAGAGAGCTCTGATCTCTCTCCGCTTGTTGCAGATATTCTTCAACAATTCCTGGTTATACAAATTAACTTTCTGTAAGTCAGAATACCCAGAGTCAGAAGTCTACTAAGGGTGTGTTTGGGAGAGCGCCACTCCACTTCACTCCACTTAATATCTAAACTCCACTCCACCAACAAACTCTAGAGCATCCTACAACGTGTTTGGCACATTTGGTAGCTCCAGATTCAGATGAGAGTGGGCTTGTTGTTAATTGACTAGACTGTCCTCTTTTATGATTTTCTCTCTCTTTTTTTCTTCTACCGATCGGTCCTTGATACGTCCAATTTTCCATCACTATTCCTTATCATAATTCACTGTTATTCATTGATATATTTCATATTAAGAGATGATACTTATGTTATTTTATCTGTTTTTGCATGGTTGATGACTTTTGGAGCATGGACCGCTGCAGTCAGAAGTATGATGGAAAAGGTGCTGTTTGGAGGCAAAATTCGCGAAGATCAGAAAATCTAGGAAAATATACGGAAAATCCTATTTTTCCAGAAGACGAAGGCTGCCAGAAGAGGGAGTGGAGATGGGCCACAGGGGGCCCACTCCACCCCTGGCGCGGGCCACCCTAGGTCGCGCCACCAGGTGGTGTGGCTGCCCTGGCCCACCTCTGGCTCTCCCCTCTGGCGTATATATTCCTCCCGAAACACTAAGACTCGGGGAGCGACCACAAAAAGATTCTACCGCCTCTATGGGGCGGAAAACACCGAGAGAGAAAGATCTCTCCGGCAGACAGAATTCTGCTAGGGGAATTCCTTCCTGGAGAGGGGAGATCATCGCCATCAACACCACCATCAAGCTGGACTTCATCGGGATCATCATCATCACCACCACCATCATCACCATCTCCATATTGCTGTAACAATTGCGTTAAATCTTGCAAAGTTCTTAGGGGAAACTTTCCAGGTGTTGATTACTCTTTGTAGTTGATGCTATTGAGTGAACCGTTGAATTATTGTTTATGTTCAGATTGTTATACATCATTATTCCATCTCTGATCATGATCCATATGATGTCTCGTGAGTAGTTCGTTTTGTCCTCGGGGACATGGGCGAAGTCATGTTGTTAGTAGTGGAGTTGTGTTGAGAAAGATTCAATAGTTTGATATTTAAGTTGTGGTGTACTTCTTCTAGTGGTGTCATGTGAACATCGAATACATGATACTTCACCTATATGGGCCTAGGGGAATTCATTGTGTATTTGGCTACTAGTCGTAGGGGTTGCCGGAGTGACAGAAACTTGAACCCCCGTTAGGAAACCATTGCACAAGGGGCGTAAGGGTCTTAGAGTTTAAAGTTGTGGTTAGGTTTCTACCTTAATTACTTTCTTGTGCTTACGGATGTTTGCAAGGGGTATAATCACAAGTATGTATTAGACCTAGGAAGGTCGGTACATTAGCACAGTTTCACCCACACAACACTTAGCAAGCTAAAGAAGATTAATCAACTATATGAAGCGAAAGCACTTGACAGTCTTCCCATGTGTCCTCGAGAACGTTTGGTCATCTTAAGTAATACAACCGGCTTATCCTTTGCTCATAAAGGATTGGGCCACTTGCTGCATTTATTCTTATTTTCTTTTATTTACTCGTACTTTATTTACTTGCTTTATCAAAAACCCCTAAAAAATCCGTTTGCTAAGTATTTACAGAGAATTCCTGATCCATACCACTAGCCAGCACCTTCTGCTCCTCGTTGGGTTCGACACTCTTACTTATCGAAAGTACTGCGATACACCCCTATACTTGTGGGTCATCAAGACTATTTTCTGGCGCCGTTGTCGGGGAGTGAAGCGCTATTGGAGAGTGGAACTGGTAAGGAAATTTCTACTGTGAGTATTGGTTACTTCTGTTAGTTGCTTTACTTTCGTTATGGATAATTCGCTGAGTTTCTTATTTGGTAATGCTACTACCACTGCTAAGGTAGTAGATGAACCACCACCTGCTGAGAATGATGCTTTTAAAATACCTACAAGAATTATTGATCGTGTTATGGATAACTACTATGTTGGGGATGGAACAGTCCATCCTAGTGATCATTTTCTCTTTATACACGAATTATGCGGGTTGTTCAAGTGTGCAGGTATTACTACAGATCAAGTTAAGAACAAGTTATTCTCATTATCACTAAAAGGAAGAGCTGAGGAATGGTATAAGCTGCTGAAGAATGGTCAAACTCTTGAATGGGAGGAAATAGTGCCTCTCTTTTATTCAAAGTTTTATCCTCCTAGTGAGATTCATAAAGATCGGAATCAAATATACAAATTTTTGCCTCTTGATGGAGAGAGTACAACTCAAGCTTGGGGGAGATTGAAGTTACTAATGCTCAAATGTCCCATTCATGAGCTCCCCAACAATATTATTATCAATAACTTTTATGCAAGGCTCCCTCTACATGATAAGGAGTTATTGGAGGCTTCTTGTGCTGGATCATTCACTCGCATGGAAGAAGAAGCTAAATGGGATCTTCTGGAACGTATTCAAGACAATGCTGAAGCTTGGGAGAATGACAAAGGTAGAAAGTCAGGTATAAATTATGATTATGAATGCATTGAATCTTTTATGGGAACTGATGACTTTCAAAATATTAAAAATGCTTATGGTCTAGACTCTCAAGCTATTGCTTCTTATGTTAAGGCTTTTGCTTCCTCTATTGAAGTGATGAAAAAGAAGTGGAATAAGTATCATGAACCTTATAAAGATGTTGCTAAGAGTGTTCCTGCAAGAAATACTGAAGTTTATACTGCTAATCATGTGTTACCCGAACCTTACATTGAGAAAATGTCTTTCCCAGTTAAGATAAAGGAACATGCTATGATAGCTAGTATGGTTAATGAAAGTATAATCAAAGCTGTTGAACCTGATAAACAAATGGTTGATGAACCTATAATAGCAAATGTGAAAGACTTTGTTACTAAATATGAAGAAGAGGGACACACTGTCCTTTGTAAGGATACCTCTAATATTATTTCACATAGTAGTGTTATGAGAGCTAGTATTCATGTGTTTTCTGTTAGAATAAGTGACCATTGATACGATGGTCCTTGTGATAGTTATATTGTTAAGTTTATGCATGATACTTAAAGTTACTATGAGAGAGGGAAAAGTGTTCTTATGTATCTCAATAATATCAAGTTTCCTCGTTTTATGCTGAAAGTTTTTATGTTGCACTTCTTTTGCCTTCCTATGCTAGTAGCCTTTGGTTTTAACAACTTGTTTGTTTACAAAATTCCCTTGCATAGGAAGTGGGTTAGACTTAAATGTGTGTATTTTGGCTTCTTAATGCTCTCTTTCACCTCAATTCATATTCCTATGTGAGCATCTTTGAAATTATCATGCCCATCTTAATGGCTATAAAGAAAGAGCTTTTTGGGAGACAACCCAATTTGTTTTTTCTTTCAGTTTGTTTTTGTTTCTTTGAGTATTGGAAGTTATTATTTCGGTAATAACCTCTCCTTATCCTTTTTGTTTGGTTTTTGTGTCAAGATCAACCTCTAATGAGAGAGAAGTAATATTTGGGGAAGTTGCTGTCCCGAAACAGATTTTTGTGCTTCACCGTAAAAATTCGTGAGAGATCTCTGTATATCGGATTGAGCTGTAATTTTTTGTGCTTCTGCCCCAGATTGTTATTTAACTTTCTTTAATTTTGCACTTTTTGATTTGAGTAACACAAGATTTTCGAAAAAAATGATATTTACCTGCTGGTCTGTTTTGACAGATTTTGCCACTCTTGCATTTGCTTCTTTATTCGATTTCCTTTTTGAATTATTTTTGGGTTTTCGGAAGGAGTTGCTACAGTAGATTATTTTTTGATGGTTTTCAGTTGAAGATGAACTCAACAGGTTTTATCACTTCGCTTATACTAACGTTGCTAATGAGAACTGTGTGAAGTTTTGTGCGAATGAAATTTCGAGGTAGTAGAGAAAAGGGTGTAATGAGAAAGTGGAAGGTTTCATGACTCACAATAAGTGTATGAAGATGAAGATATTGATGTTATTCAAGTGGTGACTCCGGAAGAATCTACTAGATACCAAATTCAGAGACCTGCAGAGTCTGTTTTCAAATAGGTAACAGTTCTGGTAAGAAAAGTTTCGTGAAAATACTATCCAACTATATTTTTGCAGTTTTTAGCCAATAAGAAAAGTTACGAAGCGAAAGTGGGACAGAAACGAAGCCAGGGTGGCTCACACCACCCTGTGGCATGGGCCCACCCCTGGCCGTGCCACAAGGTGGTGTGGCCACCCCGGACTCCGCCTCCGACTCGTTTTCTCCCAATACCTTCCTTTTGGTGTGAAACTTCGTAATATATAATCCCCCGGATCCCCCGAGGTTAGTATATTGTGTTTTCGTCGTGTTTTTGTTTCGATCTGTTTCTGCTAGGAACTATTCTTGAAAGCCTAGAAGCACAATGGTGTCTGCCAAGGATAAGGGGAAGGAGCCTATGGAGGAAGATCTCCAAGACCCCAAGCAGGGGCTGGTACCTTTAGTCTCTTTTCCTGCATCAACGGAAGCCTTACGAGTCACTAAGGAGTTCCGCGATAAGTACCGAGACTTGAGGAGGAAGGTGGACATGCTTCAATGGGAGAATAATAGGCTTCGCAAGATGCTGGAAGGTTTCCTCACGTCAACTAAGAAAATATTACCACCACCACCGAAGGAGTAATTCGTCATCAGGTTTGGCATCCCCTTGGTTTGCTCCAAGCTTGGGGGAGTGCCGCGGTATCACATCACTACCTTCTATCTTTTTACCTTTTTATGTAGAGTCATATCATGAATAGAGAAGTTATCATGTAGGATGGTTTGCATTATGGAAGTGTCCCCTCTCTCGTTAGATATGTATCCCTTGGTGTGAGTTGCTGTTATGGAATATTAATGAGAAGTTCTATCATTTACTCTTTTGCATATCTTATATTAGTTTTCAATTCATGGTTATATGATTGATCTTGTTGTTAGTATTGGTATCACTTTGGGACCATTGAGTTAATTTAGTTGGTTTTGGCAAACCTGGCTCGGTCAGTAGCAACACTATTTTTGAGAGTTGAATGAAAAAGATAAAAGTACTCTAAAGAAATATAATTTCATCATCTTTCTTTCTTGATTTGCTCATAAGTTTAGTATTCTCTAGTTATGATCTTTTGTGCTTCCAAGGAAGATTGCATGTTTGTCTTTATCACTTGTATGTTTGTTTGTTTCCTTTAACTCTTGTACTTGCTACCCAGCCTTGCTAGCCAAAAACCTGTATTGAGAGGGAGTTCTTCTCGTGCATCCAATCCTTTAAACCCAAAACATATGCCATTTGTGTCCACCATACCTACCTATTAGCACTATTGCTATTCCAAGTAAATTCTTGTTTTTATCTAACTTCCAAATCAAACTTGTTATGTGAAAATTAGCGATTAAAGCTCTCATGAACTTGATGGCACACTTTACTTTCTTGCACTTAATAAACTTGAACCATTGGGTCCTTCTTTGTGCGTATATGCTTGCGCTTTATGAGTTGAAGTTAGCAGAACCATGTATCATGGGGAACGCTTTCAACACTGCCATGGTACTTTGTACCTAGTTGATATCATGATTCTTTTGCCTATGGATCCTGGCGGTGTGAAATAAAAGAGGAACTTGTAAGATCATGGAGTTTATATGTGTGTTAGAAAGCCTGGGCTAGCCTAAGCCATGCCTAATCATGGTGGAAACTTGCAGCATAACTATAGTGAGCATTCTATGAAGCATCCTCAATAAAAACCTATGCAAATAGCAAATAAAAAGATCGCTTAGATGCTCATTGTCTGCTCGCCTTGTCATTTTGATTATGGGATAGCTCCTGTATCATGTGCAAGGGGTACCCCGTTGGCGGTTCTCAATGATACATATGTACTTACAATGACAAGAGCTTACTTGTAACTGAAGTTGAGTAGCATGAGGTTCGGTACTCGTAAGTAAGGGGCATGAGATTTCAACTTATAACTTGTCAAGCATATCCTCTTAGTTGTGTCACTTTAACCTTAATCACCTAAAGATGCCTATGATAGGGGCAATGAGAGCTGAAAGCTAATAAGTACCACAATTTTTGGGAGCTCTTTATGAAACTTGAAATCCCTGCTTCCCTCTGCGAAGGGCCTTTCTTTTACTTTTTAGTTGGGTCAGTAAACCTATTCCCTTCTATCTCAGCAAGTATTTTGAGTTGTTGTGTTTCATTCATTCATATGATGATTTATTCAATCATGTTTCTTATGTTCCTTGTTTTGCACATTGCTCTTATCTTGGTGATTACTACTTTGAAAGCTATCATTGAAAATCAGTTATTTGTGAACTCCTTCAAATTATCAACTATTCTTCGACCAAGAGCTAAGTTTTCCATTACCAATTACGATTTACTTCATGTATCTCTATTGTGTTTCCTTTACTTATTGCAAGTAAGTTATATAATAGTGAGTTGTCTTCTATTATTATCTATGTATTTATGAATGTGATGCTTCTTGTCCGTATTCTTTTTATCGACTCTTCACTACATAAACTTGAGGCCATGTTTATTGAGCTCAGTTTTGCTTGGGAACAAGCGAAGTCTAAGCTTGGGGGGAGTTGATACGTCCATTTTGCATCACTATTCTATATCATAACTCACTGTTATTCATTGATATATTTCATATTAAGAGATGATACTTATGTTATTTCATCTGTTTTTGCATGGTTGATGACTTTTGGAGCATGGACCGCTGCAGTTAGGATTCTGATGGAAAAGGTGCTGTTTGGAGGCAAAATTTGCGAAGATCATAAAATCCGAGAAAATATACGGAAAATCCTATTTTTCTAGAAGACGAAGGACGCCAGAAGAGGGAGTGGAGATGGGCCACAGGGGGCCCACACCACCCCCTGGCGCAGGCCACCCTAGGCCGCGCCACCAGGTGGTGTGGCTGCCCTAGCCCACCTCTGGCTCTCCCTTCTGGCGTATATATTCCTCCCGACTCGGGGAGCAACCACAGAAACATTCCGCCGCCTCTACATGGCGGAAAACACCAAGAGAGAAAGATCTCTCCGGCAGACAGAATTCTGCCGACGGAATTCTTTCCCGGAGAGGGAGATCGTCGCCATCAACACCACCATCAAGCTGGACTTCATCGGGATCATCATCATCATCACCACCATCATCACCATCAACACCCTCATCACCATCTCCATATTGTTGTAACAATTGCGTTGAATCTTGCATAGTTCTTAGGGGAAACTTTCCCGGTGTTGATTACTCTTTGTAGTTGATGCTATTGAGTGAACCGTTGAATTATTGTTTATGTTCAGATTGTTATACATCATTATTCCATCTCTGATCATGATCCATATGATATCTTGTGAGTAGTTCGTTTTGTTCTTGAGGACATGGGAGAAGTCATGTTGTTAGTAGTGGAGTTGTGTTGAGAAAGATTCAATAGTTTGATATTTAAGTTGTGGTGTACTTCTTCTAGTGGTGTCATGTGAACGTCGACTACATGACACTTCACCTATATGGGCCTAGGGGAATGCATTGTGTATTTGGCTTCTAATCGTAGGGGTTGCCGGAGTGACAGAAACCTGAACCCCCGTTAGGAAACCATTGCACAAGGGACGTAAGGGTCTTAGAGTTTAAAGTTGTGGTTAGGTTTCTACCTTAATTACTTTCTTGAACTTATGGATGTTTGCAAAGGGGTATAATCACAAGTATGTATTAGTCCTAGGAAGGTCGGTACATTAGCACAGGTTCACCCACACAACACTTAGCAAGCTAAAGAAGATTAATCAACTATATGAAGCGAAAGCACTTGACAGTCTTCCCATGTGTCCTCAAGAACGTTTGGTCATTTTAAGTAGTACAACCGGCTTATCCTTTGCTCATAAAGGATTGGGCCACTTGCTTCATTTATTCTTACTGTCTTTTATTTACTCGTACTTTATTTACTTGCTTTATCAAAAAACCTTAAAAATTCATTTGCTAAGTATTTGCAGAGAATTCCTGATCCATACCACTAGCCAGCACCTTCTGCTCCTTGTTGGGTTCAACACTCTTACTTATCGAAAATACTGCGATGCACCCCCTATACTTGTGGGTCATCAATCCTACAATATCTGGAGTTGTCTCACCTATGAGAATTGCATGGGTTTTTGTTTGGCTTTGGATGAGATGATGATGTACGGATCTTTTCTTTGGCGTTGCATGAGAACGTGCAAGGTTTCCTACATCAGAATCCATATGAGTGAATGATGATAGCTATTTTCCAGACATGCATAATCATCCAATTAATGCTGGTACAAACTGGCAGGGTCGGTGGTGATCTCATCCTATCAAGATTGATTGCGGGCTCGGAGACGACTGTTGTTGTTGAAGGTTGGCGTTGAGTTCCTGGGGAAATTAGGGAGGTTATGTACCTCTTGCAAGGTAGGCGACAAGCACGCGGCCATATTTTACCTTGAAAACGAGACGACAGAGACCTCCTGGTGGACAACGACTGGTGCACGCGTATGTGGACTACGGCGGTGTTTTTTCCGGTGGCAAGCTACTGGAGACAGACGAGGCATGAGTAAGGGGCGAAGGGGAGGAGAGAGAGTGGCCAGGGGATGGCGGGGACGCGTCGCAAGATACAGAAATTGGGTCGTACGCGCTGCTCTAGAGGCGCGATCAATCTCGCCTGAACGATGGCGGCGGCATGCCCTAGTCGGTCGGTCGCCATTGGGAGAGATATCTAAGGGGAGAAAGTGGAACACTTTTTGGTCCAGGCTAACGTTTGGGGATAATACAGTGGCATTGGTGGGTAAATAGATCCCAGCGCTAGGGTCAATTGGATATTATAGGCCGTGGGAGGTGAAGCGAAGCTGGTGGAGCACCTCGTTGGCTGCTTCGGCAAATTGAACTGGCGGACGTCTCAGCTCCACTCCAGCTGCCAGGTGGAATCCGTGTGTTTGGCACAGCTTCGACTGCTCCACCAGTTATTTGGTGGAGTTGAGCTGTCCCAAACACAGCCTAAAGACTCGGGCTAATATTGTTACTAATATCAGCACGAGCCTTGGGGCTACACTAGTTCATTCTTTGGCATCCTATGGAAGCATAAATCCGGATTGTCTATCCAACTTCATGCTTGGGGGCTAGAGGATGATATGAAATAAAGTAAAAAAGGTGAGTTGGAATTCGACTTACATTATGTTCATGAGTGATCTTGCTTAAGCTCCTGGTCACCTCGGTGCTAACCTTCTCGGCGAGGGTCAGCAGGATTACCGGTGGAGGAGGAACAAAGCCGGCTCTCAGCCTCTCATCGCAAAGACGGATCTACTCAAGGACTTCGGAGTACTTGATGTCCTCCGCTTCTTGTGCCTCCTCCTCGATAGTAATGTTCCAGCTTTTCAAGCATTGCTGGGCTAGCCGTTTGATCTCCTCCATAGATTTCCGAGTAAGACCAAGTTTGGCAAGACCCGTATTGTTGAGGAGGTTTTCAGCGAAGGCCTCTGCCGAGGGATCATTACCCGAAGAGGGTTCACCCTTATCAAAACCCGAGTCACCCATGGTGACGTCAGTTTGTGAGCCGAGGATCACTGGCTCTGCTTGTTGAGCCGGATCTTCTGCGACGGTCGGAGATGGAGTAATCTCCGGCGCTGCAAAAGGCTAAGGGGCAGGAGTCGGAGGAGCTCTGGCAGGAGAAGTCAAGTTCATCTTTGACTGGCGTAGGGGTTTCGACGAGCCTCCTTTCCCCTTTCCCTTGGTGAGATGTTTAGCTCTCAGGAGGAAATAGAACAAAGAACGTTACACCTTGGAAAGAATTAAGAAATAAAATACAGAAACCTTGTGAGGAAAGTTACCTCTTCACAATGGGCACCTCCTTTATGCCAATAGAATTGTTGGAGCCTTACGCTTTCGGGTAAAGGTCTCCAGCAGAGGAACCAATTCTCCATCGTCCTGAGAGATCTCAGGAGGATATCCCTCGATAGGAGCAAGCTCCGACTCGGGGAGGTCAGCAAGCAGAAAAGGAAAATATCTCAGTATTGCAGAAAGAGACAATAATGTAAAGATGAACACATAATTCGAGTTATTTGTTGGAAAATTACTGGTACCACGGGATTATCAGCCGTATGCATGTCCAAAGAAAGCTCCGGGATCTTCCTCTCGATCCGCTCCCTTATCAACCATCTGATTTGGGACTCATAGTCCTTCTCCGAGTAAGGACAGGGGTAGATCCGGAGAGTGCACGGTAATCGAGGTGGCGTAATCATCATGAGGGAGCTGCCCGGCTCCTTCCATGACGCGTGGCATGGTTACTGTTTTTATTGCACGAATCTTGGCATGGTTACTGACCGACATAGTTCTGCGAAAGGCGGACCCACCAATGGTCGTGCTGACGGGAATGTCGGTCAGTGACATGACTTGACCATGACTGGTGTAAGATTACGTCAGAGACCAAGTTCGGGCTTAGTTTGAATTTCAAGCTGTAAAAACGATTAATGTATTCATAGGTCCGACTCGTTTTGAGACCCGGATCCTATCCTTTCTTTTGAAGTTTTAGGAACCCTTCAAGATTCTGCAAGCTGAAGATCAAGCTAGACGATGATGAATTCCGACTCTGGATCTTGGAGGCTTCCGGGGGCTCCTATTGGGGATATACTTTCCGGGTATCCTCACTGTGCCTCACTAACTAGGGTGGCCCACTTCGGGTTAGAGCTTTGCTTCACGGGTGGCCCAGTCAGGGAGAAGAGACGGAGTCCATTCTGGCTACAGGAAGGCCTAGAAGACTTACCGACTTAGGCATGTTATGTTACTTGTAGTTCAAGATGTACTCTGTAACCGACTCTTAGTCGTAGCCGAATAGTGCTCTCCTGTAAACCCTAGGCCGGATATCTATATAAGTCGTCCTGGGGTATGCCTTTAGGGCACCTTACAATAGTCTACAATCTCAATTCGCATAGGCGAAACCCTTGTAACCCATATTCTGGCTCTGCCGTATTACTGGATTGCTAGCAGGAGTAGGATCTGTCCAATGCTGGCGGATTCGAACCTGGGTAAACTTGTTTGCTCACCGTCCTGGAACACCGTACGTCTCACACCCCTCTCGTCTGCATGCCTCGAGGACCCACTCATGGCGTACTTGTCATCAATGCGATGACACTTCATATTCATCCCTGAGCCCTTGTTCATCCTCCGGTGTGGTGTTGAGGATCTCATCCAAATCTTCTTTTGCAGAGTCGTTGGCAATAGAATCATCACTTGTCCAACTCCTCTCCAATTCGGATTATGGGGTGCAAAAGTAGATTGTTGCCAATTCTTCAATAGTCTTCTCCTCCTTAATCTCGATTTTCTTCTCATAAGGTAGTCTCGTGAATTGACTGTAACTTATTTCTATAGTTTCTACACCAAGCTGTAAAGATAAAGCCTGCTTTTTGTAGTCAATATCAATATTCATAGAATTGTAAAAACGATTACCAAAGATAACTGGGCAACTGGATTTCAAAGGTATTTCGATAATATGAAAATAAACTGGATACACAAAATCCCCAACAGATACACAAACATTGCGAAGTACTCCGTGAGTAGGATGCAAAGCTCGATCAAAGAACATAAAAGTTACTTCTGACGACTCAAGGTAAGAGTCATCAAGGTGATCGCACAACTCTTTATAAATGGTATAAGGCATTATGTTTATAGAAGAACTTAAGTCACAGAACCCTACATAAGTAGTCCCTCCTAAACAAAAAGGAATTTTCTATTGACTTTTATTCTTACTGTCAAAATTTCCTCCTATCATTTCGGAGGATTCTTTACTTACCATAATAACCTCTCCCTTGAACAATTGAGGTTCCAAAAGTTATTTTACTATCCCAATGTTTTCTTTAATGGCTCCTAAATTTCTACTTAATCTTCCTATTCTTTTATTCCCTTCTCCCCCACTATCCATTACCTTAGTAAAAATAGTTTCCTCTTCAGCTAACATTTTCTTTTGAATTTTTGAGTATCTATCATTGGGGCTAATTTTAGATGGTTTTTCTTCCATAGGTGGTGTATAGCGTTCCCAATCTTTTGGAATTCGTAGGTAGTCAGCATAGGATCTAACAATTTGAATGATCATGCGATGGTCAAGGTTAAAATTCCCAAGCAATTTTTCTACCTTTCTAGAGGCTAGAAACCTCTTTAAACAATTATACTCTATGGGGTTTTCCTTTTTAAATTCTGCCTCACAATAGGCTTTCCCTATCCTATTCACAGTATCTAATAAATTCCATGCCCTCTCAATACTGAATTCGGTGAACAGCCCATTTGTAAGGGAATCAAGTTCAATCCTATTATCATCATCCAAACCTGCATAGAAGGTATGTATTACTAGCCAAGGTGGGAAATTATGATGTGGGCAGCGGTCAAGCAAACCCCAAAATCTTGTATACCCCTCATGCAGGCTTTCTCCAGGTCTTCCTTTAAAATTTGTAATCACGCGCCTTGCGCCAAGAGTTTTTGTCCTAGGAAATAAATCAACTAAAAATATAGAGGCTAGGCTCTCCCAGGAATTAGTAATCTTTGCAAAACTCTAAATATACCAAGAACGAGCTTCATCAATGAGGGTTTAGGCAAAGAGAGCTAACTTAACCTCATCCTCAGTTTGTATATTAAGATGGAAAGTCCCACAAATATCTTCGAAGAACCCTACATGCTCATACGAATCCTCCGTACCATCTCCTGCAAAACAATTTGCATGCAAAAGATCTAAAAGCATGGGGTTAATATCATACCATCTTGGGTTATTGGATTTTAAATATGCGTCCATGGGCGGACCGGAATTCCTCACAGCCTCAAGCTGAATTATATGTTGGTAGTCGCCCATAATGTATCACCTGAAACTAATAAACAACTTTAGTAAAACAGTGAGTAAAATAAGTAACTAAGAATAAAGACCAAAAGCGCTTAGCTCCCCGGCAATGGCGCTAGAAAATAGCTTGATGATTGCAAGTGCACAGATCAATTGTAGCTAGTTTTGAAGTAAAGATATCGAACCCATAGAGAGTTATTGGTAAAGGTATTTATGCCCCTCATTACTATCTACCAAAGAATACTTGTAAGTTGTCTTTGATCTCAAGTAAAGGGTGTTTAAATTGTTTATGATTGTTTGCAAAAAAGTAATTAAAACAAGTAAAAGTAAACAAGTAACAAGATTGTATGAAAGCGTGGTTGAACTCAATAGGGATAAATAATTCTTGGGGATGTAGGATACACCACTAGCATAGTACTATTATTATATGTAATCAAGATAACATAATTCTTATGTCATGATATGTGTGGAGAGAGCCCCATAATAAGATGTCCACGACAAGGCTCGTAGGAAGCAACTTTGTTGAGCCAAGTGTGAGGTCACCTCTAAATAATCACTGCAATTCCTGAGAGCAATCACCCATACAGGCCACCACAATTAAGGGTTTCTCCATGGATATCGTAATTAGCTTAGGGAGTCCTTCTTAATCCCCCTTTGACCGTGTGGGTTACGAGCCGGCGCCAATCTGTCATGGGGCACTCCGGGTACGCTTCCACAACACATCCAAAGGATTTCTTCCTCCCTTTAGTCCCGAAGGCAAATGATACATGGTCGACTTCACATATCATCTAAAGAGAGAAATCAAAAACAATTCATAATTATATCATAGACAAGCAAGTCATATGGACACAAGGATAGATCATCTTCATTACAAGTTCATAGTGGTGCTAGGGTTTCTCCATCTCCCCAAGAACAAAGGAACTACTCACTCATGGAAGCAATCAACAACATCATCATAATCAAAAATGGATGGATTAAAGTACGGGTGTAGATCTAATGCAAAAACCACAATTGGATCTAGAATTACAAAGAGATCTAATAGGTGAAAGATGGAGTAATGGTGGTGACGAAGATGCAGCGGTTGATGGTGAAGGAGATGATGTGTTGTCCTGCAATGATCTGCAAAGCAGGCGTGATTTTACCCCAGCCAAGTTCCTCCTTCAGATCCCTCCCAGATGTGGTGTTTCGTGGTTTCTGGTGGCTGTGAATGTTGGATCTCCCTCTCATCTTCGCCAGGAGAAACTATTTGACGAGGCGGACCCGATGGTGCCTGGTACGGGCGGATGGTACAGGCGGGATCTGCTCGTACCAGTGCTTGTTATCGGTGTTGACGCCTCCTCCTTGTTTGTTATTTTTCCAGATGCAAAGGTAAATTCATAAAATGGCTTTTATCACTTAGAAATATCATATAATTACACCATATGACAACTCTAATTGATAAGTTCATCTATGACTCCATGATTTGGGATCCTGTTGAAACAGGAACGAAATAGCGCTGGCAGGCGCAGTGAAATACAAAAATCCCTACTCTATTTATGCAAAAACAAGAGGTAAAAATGCTTCAATTTTGGACTCATCAAACCACCAATTTCAACGGTGGATTTGATCTCATCATCGGAAGTTTCCACTTTCAGGTGGAGGATCCTGAAGCACCGCACCTTTCGGCTCTGATCTCATCGGAACCATCGGCTGAAAGTCTGTGCCTACAGCAATACCTGCATCATCCATCGGATCATCTGTGGAAGCCATGCTGCAGGCAGAGAAAGTTGAAGAAAACAATGAAAACACATCAGATCTAGGGGATCTTGATGGTCTCAACGACAATCTCTCCCTTGGGTCAGACCCCCAGCCAACCACGCCACGAGGATCAAGCTTGATAAGCACGGAACCCAAAGAAAGTGGCAAAAGTATCGACTTCGGAATTAGGATGGATGAGATCTACCCAAAATAGAAACTACTGGAATTCACTGATCCCCCCGACAGTGTCTCCCTCGGATCTGATGACGACGGCACTAGTCCATACACAACGCTCCACCAAGTGTGCGTGATCATCGAGGACCCTTCGACACAAGATGACTCTAACGGTAACCCTATTCTTAACCCCGATGATATTCTGTTAGATGACAATGCAGGAAATCATAGCAATGAAGGAAATCACGAGAATGAAGGAGACCCAACGAATAATCGCATAATCCCAAGAGGAGGGGAACCACGCAGAGGCGAGAGGCGAACTCTCCGACTACCAGCCGAAGCATGGCAAAGAGAAAGGGAAGCAATTTCGGGTGCAGCTCCAATGACAGTCGAAGCTACATGCGAAGACCTATTAGCTTACCAATATCTGCTTCATCATAAGAAAAGGGATCTCCTAAGGATCCAAAGGCAACTTGATGAAAGGAAAAGGCTGGCCGACGAATCCAGTCTACGGCGGGCTCAGCTAAGCTCCACCCGAGGATCAGGAAGCGTAACTGGGGGAGCACCACCAAGAAGAGGAACATCACGACTGCAGAACATCCTAGAAGCCGAAAGAAATGAACTAACTCGAGATCTCGATTTGTTGTTTATGTCGGTAGATCCAACAAGACACATCAAACGTATCTACTTACAACTCAACCCGCACCTAACAATCCCCACACGGCTCTTCATCGCTCCGCTTTAATGAACCTCGGCATGGTAGGAGCATCTCTTGCACAAGCAGAATAGGGAATCACGCACCAACCTAACAGATCTCCATGTTGTCGCAACAGCCCTTGGTAGGTGGGGCACACCTAAAGATGTCAGTCACCACATCGGCTACACTTCTCAGGATCAGAGCCACAAAATAGTGCAAGAAACGATGACAGACAGTACAGGAACGATGGATCAAGGGATGAGAGCCACAGCCAAAGATACTACAACGATGACAGTGAAGATGACCATGAGTTATGTGTAGCCAGCTGCTTTACCCAGAGGGTTCGTAAAACCCTAGTACCTAAAGACTTCAAACTTCCGCATGACCGCCAGAAGTACGATGGACTATAGGAACCCGAAGCTTGGTTAGTAGATTATTTGGCCACCGAAGTTACAGGGCGGCTCCACGGCCACCGCAATGCAAAGCCTGTGGCTGCACTTAACCGGCATTGCACAGTCATGGCTTAGACAACTACCCGAAGATTCCATCAGCAGTTGGAACGACCTTGAAGATAAATTCATCTAACATTTTCACTCCACATTCAAATGACAGGCATCTCTGGAGCAATTGCGGGCGTGCAAACAGAAACCTAGAGAATCAATAAGAGCCTTCATTCAGCGATGGAATATCATCAAGAACTCAGTCGAGGCCATATCCAACGAAAGGGCAATCGATGCCTTTAATGATGGCCTTCGCCATCGAGAATTCGTAGAAGAACTAGGATGGTTCAAGCCCAAAACAATTTCATAGCTGATGGATATAGAAAATCACTGGGCCGATGGAGAGGACGCACTACATAACAAGTGAACACGTTCACCCGAAGAAGAAACAAAAAACGCAACAATGATAGAAGACCACGGAACAATGACAGACACATGGGACCAGGTTATGTTGTAGCTAGTTTCTTGGGAGAGGATAATCATAGAACCAACGATTACAACGGCGGGCACCATAACAACAGGAACAACGACGGAGGAATCCAATCAACATGGTGATATCAGCCAGGAGCCCGAGACCCACCAATGTCCGCAATGCAAATGCTGGAAGGACCCAGTAATATGTACTTTTACGTCGACTCAATCGGTAAAAGACGATCCAACCATGTCATGAAAGACTGTAGAATATTTTTAAAGATGCAAGAGCTATGCAACACAAAGGCAACCGAAGAAGCACGCCGAGGATACACCACTACGCCTGCCACGTTAGCCATCGGAACACCACCACCACCGGTACACCCGCTAGCAGGGTGATGACCCACAAGTATAGGGGGTGTATCGCAGTATTTTCGATAAGTAAGAGTGTCGAACCCAACGAGGAGCAGAAGGTGTTGACGAGTGGCTTGGAGCAGGAATTCTCTGTAAATACTTAGCAAACGGATTTTTAGGGGTTTTTGATAATGCAGGTAAATAAAGTATGAATAAATAAAAGACAATAAAAATAAATGTAGCAAGTGCCCAATCCTTTTTTTAGCAAAGGATAAGCCGGTTGTAAAACTTAAGATGACCAAACGTTCTCGAGGACACACGGGAATATCATCAAGTGATTTCGCTTCATATAGTTGATTAATCTTCTTTAGTTTGCTAAGTGTTGTGTGGGTGAACCTGTGCTAATGTACCGACCTTCCTAGGACTAATACATACTTGTGATTATACCCCTTGCAAGCATCCGCAAGTACAAGAAAGTAATTTAGGTAGAAACCTAACCACAACTTTAAACTCTAAGACCCTAATGTCCCTTGTGCAATGGTTTCCTAACGGGGGTTCAGGTTTCTATCACTCCGGCAACCCCTACGATTAGTAGCCAAATATACAATGCATTCCCCTAGGCCCATATAGGTGAAGTGTCATGTAGTCGACATTCACATGACACCACTAGAAGAAGTACACCACAACTTAAATATGAAACTATTGAATCTTTCTCAACACAATTCCACTACTAACAACATGACTTCTCCCATGTCCTCAAGAACAAAACGAACTACTCACAAGACATCATATGGATCATGATCAGAGATGAAATAATGATATGTAACAATTTGAACATAAACAATAATTCAATGGTTCACTCAATAGCATCAACTACAAGGAGTAATCAACATCGGGAAAGTTCCCCCTAAGAACTATGCAAGATTCAACCCAATTGTTACAGCGGTATGAGGTGGTGATGATGGTGCTGGTGGAGATGATGGTGGTGATGCTGATGATGATGATCCCGATGAAGTCCAGCTTGATGGTGGTGTTGATGGCGACAATCTCCCCTCTTCGGGAAGGAATTCACCTGGCAGAATTCTGCCTGCCGGAGAGATCTTTCTCTCTCGGTGTTTTCCGCCACGCAGAGGCGGCGGAATCTTTCTATGGTCACTCCCCTAGTCTTGAAGGAGTTATTCCCTAGAGGCAAATAATAAAGCGTATTATTTGATATATCTCCTATATGTTCATAATATGTTTCATACTATGCTATCTGTGTTAATACGAAACGTTAATACACGTGTGGTATGTAAACAAACGGTGTCTCTAGTTACCTCTAGTGAACTAGTTCATTGGTCATGAGGATGGTATCTGTTTCACGGTCATGGGCATTTATGCCAACTGACAATGAGGTCATGTTATTAGTCGAATAACATGATAGACAAACATCCAACCGTTATATCTTAATGAGATCTAGTTGCAAAGTTCACCATTGATGATAAAACATAGAGAACCTTGCAACCTGATCCTTTGACTGTGAGGTAATGCAAATCACCATTTCCAGAAGAAGCTTTGATGGTTATCAAGAATCATCTCGTAAAAGGGTGATCAAAAAGATGCCACTCAGGTTTTCCAAAGGGATGTGTTGAGGAGTACATATCAAGACCAGGATTTGTCTAGTCCATGTAACGGATAGATACATGTGGCCATCTCGGTGGCGTTGCATTAATGAAGCTTGCAAGCATGTGACTAGGTCACAGAATGCAACAACATGAGAACGAGAAAACAAGTTCATCCATAACGAGATCGAACTAAGGTATAGAGATACCGAAGATCAAATCTCGGATGAATTAGGTATCGAATGACAAAGGGACGGGGAACGACTATCTCACGGTTTGAGCGATTGTATTCGTGAAACGCACGGGGATCACATGGCCATCCAGGTCCCTCTATTGATCATTGATGTGAGAGTGGTCTCTATCATGTCCGAAGTATTTCTGAACCGAACGATGTCACGCTTAAGGGTAGGGACGCTTAGGGTAGATGAGGTATCGTATGAGAAATAGAGAGAGAGAAACCGGAATAGTTTCGATAACATTCGATGGACATCGGAAGGGGTCCGGAAGGTGTTTCGGAGTGAAGAAATAATATAGTATGTGTATTTGAATGTTAACTGGAGAATTAATATTAAATATATATTTTATTTTATTTTTAAAGGCTCCATATTGCTAATGGGCCTCACCCGAAGGGAGGCCCAATAGGGCAAGGCGCCTAGGGAGTGGGGGCCAACTGGCCTAGGCTTAGTGGGCCGCCCTAGTGGGGCCCACCTAGGGCCGGCGACTGCCCCTAGGTGGCTGGCGGGTGTGAGGATTAGTCCCACACCGCCTGGCCCCTAGGTGGTGCGCCCCCTCCTCCTACTATATATAGGGGCCCCCCTCCCCCTTTGGAATTACCCCCATTCCCTCTCATTCTCTCTCTCATCCACTGAGAACTTCTCCGTAATATTGGGGAGGACCTCGTGGGTGAGTTCTCCACCTTAACACTACCGTCGTGTGATCTGCGATCCGGCATCTACTTCTTCCGCTGCTCGGCTGGATCGGAGTCCGGTTGATGTCTCCTACACCGGACGTGTGACGAACTTCGGAGGCACCACACTTGGGGTGTTGCTTGTCTTCATCAATATACGCCTTCCTGCGTAAGGCGTGCCTCTGTCTGCAAAGGTATGAATATTGTATTCCTTCTCCGTTACTTATGTCTACATAGTATAGATCCTGGTATTAGTGTTCGAGTAGATAGTTGTTTTCTGCTACGGAACCCATCAGTGGTATCAGAGCGGGTCTATGGGTAGACATGTCGTACGGATAGAACACATAGTAATATGTGGGCATTTATTCTCTAGTTGCTACCCTCTGTAATGTTATTGTTCATATCGCGGCACTGTTTGATGAAGCGGCCCCCAACCGACCTCACGTGGTGATTCACGAGACTGGTCCACAAATCAAAGAGGCTTAGGGGTGTTTGTATCTCTACAGTAGTTGATATGGCATTAACACTAGAGGGCCCTGAAAAGGGAAGAAGAACGGCAATCATTGGATCCATGTTGTGGCTCGACGTTCGTAGGTGGGAAGGGGTTCTACTGCGAAAGCCCTAAAGCCGCGTAAAACATGCAATAGTTAATATAGAAGCGTATATCTTCATTATTGCATAGGGGCAAGTATTATAACATGGCATTGACAAGTTTGTGAAACTTTAAGGCTATTGATGATGATCAAAAAGCTATAACCATGCCATAACACTTTGCTTTTGAAGTATTACTTATTATGCTAGTATACTTACTAGACGGTAGCATAATAAGATAATCCCTCATGGTATTCCAGTTATCGTATTCCCCTCGTGTGTGCACCACCAAGAAAGTTCTTCGGTATGAGGCGCCCTGTGGTGAGTAGGGGTCAGACATATCTACGTTCGCATACGGTGGGTGCAAGCCATGTTGCATTGCGAATACACACGAGTTAGAACTGGCGAGCCTAGCATGTGCATGCATGGCCTTGGAATACAAGAGACCGAAAGGTCGAGCATGAATCACATGGTTGATGTGATTGACATTAGGGAATGTCCACCTTTGATACTGCACTGATGGTCGTGACGATTGGGGGAGGTGCAGGGGATTGGGATCATGTGATCACTAAACGAGTAGAGGGATGTTCATTTAAGTGGAAGTTCTTTTAATTAAAACTTGAACTCATTATTATGAACATAGTCTAAAAACTTTGCAAATCCTTTGTAGATGTCTCCCCCACCCACGTTTAACCTTAGCACTTTCCTCGAGAAGGACAAGCTGAAAACTGATGGAACCAACTTCACCGCATGGTCCCGCAATCTTAGGATCCTCCTAGTCCCCTACAAGTTGACTTATGTCATCGAGGCTGAGCTTCCGGCTAAGCCTGCAGATTCCGCCTCACAGGATGAAAAGAATGTCTGGCAGTCCAAGGCGGACGATTTCTCCCTCATCCAGAGTGGAATGCTCTATGCCATGGAGCCGGAGCTTCAAAAGCGTTTTGAGAAGATGAATGCTTTTGAGATCATTGAGGATCTCAAGGCTGTCTTTTCTCCACAGGCTCGTGCGGAGAGGTATGATGCTTCCGAGCTCTTCTTCTCTGCTAAAATGGAAGAGCACAGCAGTATTAGTGAGCACGTGGTCAAGATGTCTGGCTACGTTAAGCGCTTAAACGCCCTGGATTGCAAAATCCCGGAGGAGCTCGCTATAGATAGGGTGCTGCATTCGATGCCCCTAGCTATAAGAGCTTTGTGATGAACTACAACATGCAAGGGATGACCAAGACCCTTGCTGAGGTGTTCACCATGCTTAAAACTGCTGAGGTTGAAATCAAGAAGGTGCACACTGTGCTGATGGTCAACAAGACCACCAACTTTAAGAAACCGGGGCAAAAGGGAAAAGGCAAGGGTAAGAAGTCTAAGAGGGATGGCAGGTTTATTCCCAACACCTCAAAGACTGCCAAGACTGGCCCTAAGCCCCGCACTTCGTGCTTCTACTGCAAAGGGGATGGGCGCTGGAAACGCAACTGCCCCAAGTACCTTGAAGACAAGCGAGCTGGCAAGATAGCCACCCCGGACAAAGGTATATATGATATACATGTTATTGATGTATTCCTTACGAGCGCCAGGAGTAACACCTGGGTATTTGATACCGGATATGTTGCTCACATTTGTAACTCTCAGCAGGATCTGCGGAGTAGGAGGCGCCTGAGGAAGGACGAGGTGACGATGCATGTCGGCAATGGCTCGAGAGTCGAAGTGATGGCCGTCAGCACCCTGCATCTCCGTCTACCGTCAGGATTATTGTTGGTTTTAAATAAATGCTATTATGTACCCGCATTGAGTATGAATATTGTGAGTGGGTCTTGCTTGTTGCAAGACCGTCATTCGTTTAAATCAGGAACAAATGGTTGTTCAATTTATATGAATGATGTTTTCTATGTTCATGCTCTTGTATGTGATGGTTTATTCTTACTTGATCTTGACTGTGATACACACATCCATAGTGTTGATGCTAAACGTTGTAAGCACAGTAACGATAATTCCATGTTCATGTGGCATTGCCGTCTTGGTCATATTGGTGTAAAGCGCATGAAGAAGCTTCATTCAGAAGGGCTTCTTGGATCATTGGATTTCGAATCCCTTGATACATGTGAGCCATGCCTCATGGGCAAGATGACTAGGACACCATTCTCTGGAATAGTGGAGAGAGCTGTAGACCTACTTGGGATCATACATACGGATGTATGTGGACCAATGAGTGTCTCAACGCACAATGGTTATCGCTACTTTGTTACCTTTACTGACGACTTAAGCAGATATGGATATATCTACTTGATGAAGCACAAATCTGAAACCTTTGAAAAGTTCAAGGAATTTCAGAAAGAGGTAGAGAATAAACTTAACTAGAAAATCAAGCACCTTCGATCGGATCAAGGAGTCGAGTATTTGAGTTATGAGTTTAACATGCACTTGAAGGACTATAGGATTATCCCATAGCTTACGCCAGCCGGAACACCACAGCGTCATGGTGTGTCAGAACGTCGTAACCAAACCTTATTGGATAGTGTACGGTCCATGATGTCTTTAATGATTTGTCTATGTCTTTTTGGGGATACACGTTAGAAACCGCCGCTTTTATTTTAAATCGAGCACCATCCAAATCCGTGGAGATAACCCCATATGAGATATGGCATGGCAAGAAGCCATTTTTGTCATTTCTGAAAGTTTGGGGTTGTGAGGCTTACGTTAAGAAACTGCAGCCTGACAAACTCGAACCCAAATCAGAAAAATGTATCTTTGTGGTATACCCAAGGGAAACTGTTGGGTATACTTTCTACAACCAAGCCGAAGGCAAAACGTTTGTCGCGAAAACCGGCACCTTTCTCGAGAAAGAGTTTCTTGCAAAAGGAGTGAGTGGAAGGAAAATTGAGTTAGATGAAATTGTTGACCCTTCTCTCCAAATTCCGAGTAGCGCAACGGAAGCTATTCCGAAACCGCTCTCCAACATGGAGGAAGAGCCCATTGATGATGATCAAAACAATGACATCGAAACTCCTGAGGTTCGCAGGTCTACAAGGGTTCGTGCCACTCCTGATTGGTACAGTAGCCTTGTGATGTCTGTCATCCTGGATGAACAGGAAGAACCTGCTAACTACAAAGAAGCCATGGATAGTGCTGACTCCGAGAAATGGCTAGAAGCCATGAAATCCGAAATAGGATCCATGCATGAAAACCAAGTTTGGACCTTGGTGGATCTTCCAGAAGGCCGCAAGGCCGTGGAAAATAAATGGATCTTTAAGAAGAAGACAGATGTGAATGGTAACATGACCATTCACAAAGCTCGACTTGTCGCAAAGGGGTTTCGACAAATTCAAGGAGTTGACTACGACGAGACTTACTCTCCCGTAGTGACGCTTAAGGCTATCAGGATTTTAATAGCAATTGCTGCACATTTTGACTATGAAATTTGGCAGATGGATGTCAAGACCGCATTCCTCAATGGTCACATTGATGAAGAGTTGTATATGATGCAACCGGAAGGTTTTATTAATCCTAAGGATGCTGGAAAGGTATGCAAACTTCAACGATCCATTTATGGATTGAAGCAAGCATCTCGGAGCTAGAACCAACGTTTTGATCAAGTGATTAAGAGTTTTGGATTTGTCCAAAACCAACAAGAGTTATGTGTTTACAAGAAAGCGAGTGGGAGCTTAGTTGTTTTCTTAGTAGTATATGTGGATGACATATTACTCATGGGAAACGATGTGGATCTTATGAAAAGCGTAAAAGCATATTTGAGTAACCAATTTTCCATGAAGGATCTAGGTGAAGATGCATATATACTAGGAATCAAGATCTATAGAGATAGATCAAGGCGCCTAATAGCATTGAGTCAAAGTACTTACATAGAAAAGATTTTGAAGAGGTTCAAAATGGAGAACACCAAAAAGGGTTTCACTCCCATGATGAAGAATTGCAAATTGAGTATGACTCAATGTCTTGTAATGGACAATGATAGAAAGAAGATGGCTTTCACACCCTATGCCTTAGCCATAGGTTCTATCATGTATGCAATGTTAAGTACACGACCTGATGTGTCATTGGCTCTTAGTTTGACGAGCCGATACCAAAGTAATCTAGGATCGGATCACTAGACAGCTGTCAAGAATATCCTGAAGTATCTGAAAAGAACCAAGGATATGTTCCTAATCTATGGAGGAAGTGATGAAGCTCTAAACGTAACGGGTTACATGGATGCAAGCTGGAACTCAGATCATGATGACTTAAAGTCTCAAACAGGATTTGTGTTCCTGGTGAATGGTGGGGCGGTAAGCTGGAAGAGCAAGAAGTAGTCGGTGGTGGCGCAATCTTCAATGGAGTCTGAATATATTGATGCGGCTGATGCAGCAAATGAAGTTGTTTGGCTGAGGAATTTCGTCATCGAACTAGGAGTTTTTCCCAATGCGCAAGACCCCATGACGGTATATTGTGATAACACGGGTGCTATTGCAAACGCAAGGGAACCAAGAACTCATTCCACAACCAAACACATCAAGCTAAGATTTCACGTCATCCGACAGAACATTGACGAAGGTGAAGTCAAGATTTGCAAAGTAGATACGGAACTAAATGTAGCAGATCCTTTGACTAAAGCTCTCCATCAGGAAAAGCACGAACAACACCGAGATTCCATTGGTGTTAGGTTCCTGCGTATTGTAAACTAGTTTTGTTTATACTCTAGTGCAAGTGGGAGACTAAAGGAGTTATGCCCTAGAGGCAAATAATAAAGTGTATTATTTCATATATCTCCTATATGTTCATAATACGTTTCATACTGTGCTATAACTGTGTTAATACGAAACGTTAATACATGTGTGGTATGTAAATAAACCGTGTCTCTAGTTACCTCTAGTGAACTAGTTCATTGGTCATGAGGATGGTCTGTGTTTCAAGATCATGGGCATTTATGCCAACTAAAAATGAGGTCATGTTATTAGTCGAATAACATGATAGACAAACATCCGACCATTATATCTTAATGAGATCTAGTTACAAAGTTCACCATTGATGATAAAACACAGAGAACCTCGCAACTTGATCCTTCGACTGTGAGGTAATGCAAATCACCATTTCTGGAAGAACCTTTGATGGTTATCAAGGATCATCTCATAAAAGGGTGATCAAAAAGATGCCACTCAGGTTTTCCGAAGGGATGTGTTGAGGAGTACATATCAAGACCAGGATTTGTCTAGTCCATGTAACAGACAGATACATGTGGCCATCTCAGTGGCGTTGCATTAATGTAGCTTGCAAGCATGTGACTAGGTCACAGAATGCAACGACATGAGAACGAGAAAACAAGTTCATCGGTAATGAGATCGAACTAAGGTATAGAGATACCGAAGATCAAATCTCGGATGAATTAGGTATCGAATGACGAAGGGAACAGGGAACGACTATCTCACGGTTCGAGCGATTGTATTCGTGAAACACACGGGGATCACATGGCCATCTAGGTCCCTCTGTTGATCATTGATGTGAGAGTGGTCTCTATCATGTCCGGAGTGTTTCCGAACCGAAGGATGTCACGCTTAAGGGTAGGGACGCTTAGGGTAGATGAGGTATCGTATGAGAAATAGAGAGAGAGAAACCGGAATAGTTTTGGTAACATCCAATGGAGATCGGAAGGGGTCCGGAAGGTGTTCCAGAGTGAAGAAATAATATAATATGTGTATTTGAATGTTAATTGGAGAATTAATATTAAATATATATTTTATTTTATTTTTAAAGGCTCCATATTGCTAATGGGCCTCACCCGAAGGGAGGCCCAATAGGGCAAGGCGCCTAGGGAGTGGGGGCCAGCCGGCCTAGGCTTAGTGGGGGCCTACCTAGGGTCGTGTTGCCCCTAGGTGGCCGGAGGGTGGGGATTAGTCCCACACGCCTGGCCCCTGTGGTGCGCCCCACTATATATATAGGGGTCCCCCTCCCCCTTTGGAATTACCCCATTTTCTCTCATTCTCTCTCTCATCCACTGAGGACTTCTCTGTAATATTGGGGAGGACCTCGTGGGTGAGTTCTCCACCTTCACACTACCGTCATGTGATATGCGATCTAGCATCTACTTCTTCTGCTGCTCGGCCGGATCGGAGTCCGGTTGACGTCTCCTACACCGAACGTGTGACGAACTTCGGAGGCACCACACTTGGGGTGCTGCTCGTCTTCATCAATATACGCCTTCCTGTGTAAGGCATGCCTCTGTCTGCAAAGGTATGAATACTGTATTCCTTCTCCGTTACTTATGTCTACATAGTATAGATCCTGGTATTAGTGTTCAAGTAGATAGAAAAATTTTATTTTCTGCTAGGGAACCCATCAAGTCTTAGGGCTTCGGGAGGATAATATACGCTAGAGGGGAGAGCCAGGAGTGGACCACGACGGCCACACCACCTGGTGGCGCGGCCTAGGGTGGCCCGCTGAAAGAACATTTCATGTTTTCCTGTGTTTTGTGTGTTAGATAACAATACTATGGAGATTTCTCATGTGCGCTAAGTGTGCAGGAGGTTTGGGGGGCGGATTATCCGCCCCACCAAGGTCCAGATAATCTGGCCTACCTCATTGTTCAAAGGCTGCCAAGGTGCGTCACCCAGAGAGGGAGCGGATTATCGCCCGGAATATCCGAACTGGGGCGGTTTTTCTTCCCCAGGCCGGATAATCCGGCTATCACATGGGCCGGATAATCCGGCCCCCAGAATTTGAGCAAAGCATGCCAAGGCGCGTCGCTCAGAGTCCGGTCGGATTTTCTCCCAAAAATTCTGAACTGGGTGGTTTTTCCCCCAGGCCGGATAATCCTGCCTTCACATGGGACCGGATAATCCGGCCCCCAGAAGATGATCAAGGGCAATCTATGCGCGACACTTAGAGTAGGGGCGGATTATCTGCTGGATATTCCGAGTCTGGGCGGAGTTTTCCCCAGGTCGGATAATCCAGCCCTCACTTGGGCCGGATAATCTGGCCTCCAAAGTCTCCAACGGCTTGGTTTTCGAAGGGGGTATAAATATCCCTTCTTCCCCAACGTTCAGAACTCTTGATTCATTCAAAATTGTTTAGACACTGTGCAAGAGCTCCCATTCTAGATCTCCCACTTCAACCACCCGAAGGCTTCGATCTTTGGGGGAATTGAAGGAGGAGAGAATCGTCACTGTCATCACGAATCAAGCGCATCAACTCCTCTCCATTCATTTGGAGAAATCCATGATCTAGTATTCTTGTCAATATCTAGATCGTGTTCTTTGTTATTGATAACTTGTTCTTGTGGCAGCTTGTTGTCATTACGAGAGCCTCCAAGTTGTTTGTGGATTTGTGCCCTGCTAATTGTGTAAAGGCACCGGTACCCGCCTCGAAGGGTCACCATAGTGGAAAGGTGGATCAGGCCTTTGGTGGCAGGATCCATCGGAGAACAGGGTGAGGCCTATTTTCGCATGGTGGTCTTAGTACCGCCCACCCCTCCAACGCAGACGTACTTCCCTTAACAAGGAAGTAATTGCGGTCAAACAAATCATGTGTCTATGTGTGCTTCACTATGGTTTACCCGTTCCTCTTCCACTCGCACTTTACTCGCTAGTAGATAGGTTTGCATATAGGGAATTTCCACCTAATAGTATATCTAGAGAATTTACCCTTTGTGCTAAGCCTAAAATTGAAAAAGCATTAAAATTTGAAGTAGCACCTATTCACCCCCCACCCCCCCTCTAGGTGCCCATACGATCCATTTCAATTGGTATCAGAGCCCCGGCTCTTTATTCGGGCTTAACCGCCTAAGAGAAGTATGGGTACCAAGGGAGATGGGGATGAGGTTGTGGATAAGGTCACAATGGATGATCTCAAGACGTTGGAAACAACCTTGTTGAAATCCTTTGAGGCCAAGATGGAGGATATGAATCAAATGATTGCTCGTCTCACATCATCCATAGCCCCATCTCCATCCTCCTCTGATGCTGCCACACCATCATCCAAGGATAAGGCTAACACCGGATCCAAGGATGATGAAGTGGTAGGTGAAAAACATAATGGTTCCACCACCAAGAAGGGAAGTGGTAAGGAGGAATATAGTGAGGTTCGTCACGTATATTCCCCTGATCCACCTATCCCTCATCCTCATATAAACAATAGGGGTGATCCACCCAAGCTTACTACATCCTCTTTTAATCAATGGCAATTCTTAATGAAGTCTCATGTTTGCAGCTCCTCAATTGAAATTTGGAGGATTATTGAAGAGGGTCTTCATATTGGAGATCATTCCAATCTAACAAGAAGAGAAGTTGTGGATAGCCAATTGAATGCTACGGCTCTCCACATGATACAACTCGGTGTGGGTCCCAAGGACATGCCCCACATTGAACATCTCAACACAGCTAAAGAAGCTTGGGATACCCTCACCGATCTCTTCATTGGGAATGAAAGCATGAGAAGGAATAGGTATGATGCCCTTAGTAATGAAGCTGAGGGATTCTACATGTTGGATGGTGAAAACCATGAAGACATGTATAGAAGACTCAAGGGCATTGCAACAACATTTAGAACACATGGAGCCACTCACATTGATGATGCGTGGATAAAAAGAAAATATGTGAGTGCCTTAATGCATTTCGAGCCAACGGACTTGAAGAGCTTGCAAGGTAGACACAACTACCATCAAATGACATCCAATGAAGTCATGCAAGAAATGGCATCATTCAAAGTTGCCGTGAAGAACGCTGAAGATGCCCGGGCTCGTGCCATTGGAATGCAAAATGGTGTAAATGTTGCTCTAAAAGCTAATGTTGTTGAGCAAGAGGAGTATGAAAGAGCTTTTGAGGGGGCTTCCATGGACTGCCCCGATGAATTCAAGCGTGCTCATGGTGAGTACATGGCGTTTTATGCAAGGAACTTTTGGAAGGATCCTGCCAAGGCCAAGTCGGAACTCGAGTGCAAGAATGGGTCAAGTGGAAGAAGAGAAAGTGGCCCAAAACTGAGAACATGCTACAATTGTGGAGATAGCCTGCACTTTGTAGCCGAGTGTCCTTATCAAAATAGAGAAGACAATGGTGGCAGGCTCATTCTTAAATAAAAATCCAAAGCACCTAAGAAGAAGCCATTTATTAAAAAGAATGGCCCCTACAAGAAGCAACCCAAGATCATCTTAGTAGCATAAGAAGAATACTCCTCTTCAAGTGAAGATGAAGAGGATGAAGATAGTTCTCACGAGGTGGCTGCTATAGCCACCACATCGACTCCATCATCTCTCTTTGACTCGCCAAACGAGAATGTCATCAACAACAACGCCACTTGCCTTATGGCAAGAGGGTCCGAGGTATCAAGTTCTAGCTCTTCATTTCCTAAGACTAGCATAATCTTGGATATGGATGATCATGATAGTCTTAAAATGAAAGAAGAAGTTATTGCTTTGGACAACTTTTTCACTAACCTGCAAGGTGAGCACAAACTCCATTTTGACGCTCTTATGAGTCAACTTGCTCAAGCCGAAGATCTTCTTGAAGAAAAGGGCAGAATCGAAAGAGAAGATGCCTTGGAGGTAGCTTCTTTGAAGAATGCCTTGGAAGAAGAAGAGGAAGCTCGAGTATCTTTGGAAGAGAGACTTGAATCCATTGAGGAGTCACATGAAGAAGTTGTGGCTCAGCTCATCAAAGAATGTGACAATTCTCTTACAAAGGTAAAGAAACTAAAGAAAGAAAAGATTGAATTTGGTGCTGCTCATGCTAGACTCTCAGAGAAGTTTGATAAACTTGAAAGTGCTCATAAGGCATTGAAGAGTGATCACTCTACTCTAAATGAGTCTCATGATCAGCTCCAAACTCAATTGAAGTTGTATGATGTGCCAAGTACCTCCACATCATCTTATGGAAAAGAAGATCTTGCAAGAGGTTCTCAATACAAAGGTAAAGAGGTTCTTGATGAGATACTGAGCAAGCAAAGGTGATGGCTCAATGCACGGCGCCCAGAAAATTGCTTGATGGCGGTGTTGATGTAGAGCTTGTTGGGAACCCCAAGAGGAAGGTATGATGAGCACAGCAGCAAGTTTCCCTCAGTTATGAAACCAAGGTTTAATTGAACCAGTAGGAGCAAGGAAACACCCCAAAGGTGTTACTAGCTAAGCTTTGGCAGGACGCACTACCGGTGCTACTAGCAATGTGGAGACTTGCACAACACAACCACAGAACTTTGTCCCCAACTTGCGATGAGGTTGTCAATCTCACCGTGTTTTGCGGAAAACAAAGGATTAAACGTATCGAATGGAAAGAAGTAGAAGTTTGCAGAAAGTAAACACAAAGCAGTAAAAGATTGTAGATTGTATGTAAAAGACAAGGACCGGGATCCATAGTTCACTAGAGGTGGCTCTCCTTAAGATAGATAACATGCTGGGTGAACAAATTACAGCGGGGCAATTGACAAACACCGAGAAAGCAATACATGCATATACTAATTATCTTGACTCCTTTGAGACTTGATTGGGCATTACAACACTATACATAGACTGCCATCCAACTGCATCTATGACTAATAATCCACCTTCAGGTTATCATCCGAACCCCCTCCAGCATTAAGTTGCAAGCAACAGATTATTGCTTTACGAACTGCGTGTAAAGTCAACAATACGATTGTTCTATGAACAAAGGATTGTTGTTTTCTCCCTAGTAGCAACAGCACATCTAGTAACTTAGAGATTTTTGTCACTTCCCCAGATTACCAGAGGCATGAACCCACTATCGAGCATAAATACTAACTCTTGGAGTTGCTAGCATCTACTTGGCCAAGATAGCTACTAACAACAGAAAGCATGCAAGATCACAAATAACAAAGACATGATAGATTCAATAATCAATCTGAAATAGCATCTCAATATCCATCGGATCCCCGCAAACACAACATGCAGAATTACAAATAGATGATCTTGATCATGAACGGAGCTCACAAGATCTAGACATGAAAGCACAAAGGAGGAGAACCAGCCATCTAGCTACTACATGGATCCGTAGTCCAAGGATTAACTACTCACGCATCACACCGGAGGCTTGCATGGTGATGAAGAAGGCCTCCAGGGTGAATTCCCCTCTCCGGCAGGGTGCCGAGAAGAGCTTCAGATCCCTCCCGATCTAGGGATGGAGATGACAGCGGCTATAGACTCTTTCGTGGATTTTTGATCGGGCCCTTAGGGTTTTCGTCCTGAGGGCATCTTATAGTCGGAAGGGGAGGCCGAGGGGGTGCCGGGAGCGGCCACACCACCCCTGGCACGGGCCAGGCCTGGCCACGTGGCCAGGTGGTGTGGTGGCCCCCTGGCCCCTCTCCGTCTCGTATTATGGCACTTGATGTCTTCCAGAAAAATAGGCACTTTGGCTTTTGTCCTGTCCAATTCCGAGAATATTCATTTTCTGACTTTCCTGGAACCAAAAACAGCAGAAAACAGGCAGCTGGCACTGTGGCTATTGTTAATAGGTTAGTCCAAGAAATCATATGAAAAGTACTCCAAAGTTGGAATAAAACACAAGAAAGTGGATAAAACTAAGCATGGAACATCAAAAATTATAGATACATTTGCACTGTATCAAAAGGACAAACAATAGAAAAGGAGGTCTTGGTTACATTCCCAAGACAAAGAACAAGAAAAACAAGAAGAAGAAGAAGAAGAAGAAGAAGAAGAAGAAGAGCAAGACTGCTCAATCAAAGACTAGCAACATCACCAATGACAAGTCTAATCATGATGGTTTTGCAGGGGCTAACAATCCTAACTTTGAATTATATTGCGATTATTATGGTGATGTTTATGCTAGTTATGTAGGCTCCTATGATTGTTACATTCCTTGGTCTATTTGGGTCCCCAAGACCCTTGTCACTAACATGAAAGGACCCATTGAAAAATGGGTACCTAAAACCAAGAAGTAACTTTCTTGCAGGGTTATGCTTCCAGTGGGTCTAAATGGGTACTCGATAGCGGGTGCACGAGTCATATGACTGGAAGCAAGGAGATCATCACGGAGATGCGGCCAAATCATGATCTTATAACAGTCTCCTATGGTGACAAGTCAAAATCTGAGGTATTGGGTCTCGCCAAAGTTGTGGTGGCTCACGATATCTCTCTCGTGGACGTCATGCTTGTTGAGACCCTCGGGTACAACTTACTTTCAGTTCGCGCCCTTGGTAAGATGGGCTTTGCAGTTTATATTGATGCTGATTTGGTGGTACTCTTGTGGAGCAAGTCTCTAAAAGTCGCTTTTGTGGGATTTGTCGAAAATGACCTGTGTGTGGTGGACTTTTCGGAGAAAACCACTACAGGCCCGATGTGTCTTTTCGGAAAGGCTGACATGGGTTGGCTATGGCATCGTCGACTAGCCCACGTCAATATGAGAACTTTGCAAAGTCTCCACAAGGGTGGCCACATCCTTGGACTAAAAGAAAATGTCTCCTTTGCCAAAGATCGTGTTTGCAGGCTTGTGTTGAAGGGAAAATGCATGACTTTCTTCATCGTAGGAAGACTATCATCTCGTCAAAATGAATCTTAGAGCTCCTACATGTGGACCTCTTCGGACCTCCATCTCATGCAAGCCTCGGTGGGAAGAAGTACTGTCTTGTGATCGTTCATGATTACTCAAGATACTTTTGGGTTTATTTCTTCAAGTTGAAGAGTGAAACTCAACAAACGGTCATCGACTTCGCCAATGAGGTTCAACGTCAACACAACGTCCCTATTCTGGCTATAAGAAGTGATAACGGCTTTGAGTTCAAGAACTACACCTTAAATGAGTTTCTAAGTGAAGAGGGGATTAGACATCAATATTCCGCTGCGTACACCCCTCAACAAAATGGTGTACCGAGAGGAAGAATCAGACTCTAATGGACATGGCAAGGTCAATGCTAGCCGAATTCAAGTCTCCATATAAGTTTTGGGCTGAAGCAATCTATACCGCTTGTAATTCATCCAACCGGTTATACCTCCATAAGATCTTGGACAAGACTCTGTATGAAATACTTATCGGTAACAAGCCAAACATCTCATACTTTCGGGTATTCGGGTGTAAGTGTTTCTTTCTCATCAAGGGAGTTCGTTTATCTAAGTTTGAATCTAAGGCTCTAGAAGGTATTTTTGTTGGTTATGGTGCCGAATCCCACACTTATAGAGTCTACAATATGCTCTTCGGAACTATTGTAGAATCTTGTAGTGTGGTGTTCGAGGAAAATGACGGTTCCCGTGCGGAGCAAGTTGGTGTTTGTGATACAGATGTTGAAATACCCCAAGATGCCATAAGAAGAATGGGAGTGGGATTTTTCCACCCCATTGAGGAACCCCTTGTGGTAGATCGAGATGGACAATGCTCTACTCATGTAGATCCCTCATCTACACATACTCAACATGTTCCAACCACGGGAGCAACTTCTACACCGTCTCCATCAACTGCTAAAGGTCAAGATGTTCCAAAAAGCTCCAGGCCAGATTTTCTGGTGGACACCGGATTATCCGGCCACCCTGCTCTTGACGACCAAATTGCTCCTGGTGCTGAAGAAATTCATGCAAGCTCCAGGCCAGATTTTCCGGCCGGCCCCGAATTATCCGGCCCCTCGCCAGTTCAAGCAAGTCCCAGGCAGCCTGATGAACCTACTACAAGTTCTCCCAGGCCGGATTATCCGGCCTCTCCATCGGCCGGATTATCCGGCCCTGACTCACCTGTTGTTCAGCAGTCTCCTATTATGGCTGCTGATCCATCTCAAGGGCACGCTTCATCACCGCCTACTACTGTTATCCTAGATTCTAATCAAGGTCGAGCAAATGATTCCAATGAAGATTCAAGTGATGAAACTACTCCACCAAGAGACAACAAACTTATTGAACTTCGCCGCAAGGCTCGGGCTGATCGAAACCTTGAGTTAAGGGGTCACACCCTCGACAAGGTTGTTAGTGATCTTCGACGAAGGGTTTCTACAAGAAGGGAATTGGCCAGTTTTGGTGAGCATCAAGCTCACATCTCAATGGTGGAACCCAAGAAATTATTTGAAGCTCTTGAAGATCCGGACTGGGTTGTTGCTATGCATGAAGAATTGAATAATTTCGAGCATAACAAGGTCTAGAAACTCGTGGAGAAACCCAAAGATTGCCGCAATGTTATCGGCACCAAATGGATATTTAAAAACAAGCAAAATGAGAATGGCATTGTTGTGAGGAACAAGGCAAGACTTGTGGCACAAGGATACTCTCAAGTTGAGGGCATTGACTTCAGCGAGACCTATGCTCCAGTAGCTCGCCTTGAATCCATTTGTATCCTTCTTGCTTATGCTGCCCATAACAATTATAAATTGCAGCAAATCAACGTCAAGAGTGCTTTCCTTAATGGTCCTCTACATGAGTTGGTATATGTAAAGCAACCCCCGAGATTTGAGGATCCTAACTTCCCTAACCATGTCTACAAACTCGATAAGGCACTCTATGGCCTTAAACAAACCCCACGTGCGTCGTTTGAGCACCTTAAAGAGTTTTTGCTAGACCGTGGCTTCGAAGTTGGGCAAATCGATCCCACTCTTTTTACTAAGAAGGTTAAGGGGGGCTCTTCGTATGCCAACTATATGTAGACGATATCATCTTTGGTTCTACTAATAAAGCTTTTAATGATGAATTTTCAAAGCTTATGACTGACAGGTTTGAGATGTCTATGATGGGGGAATTACGGTTCTTTCTTGGATTCGAGATCAAGCAACTTAGAGAAGGAACCTGCATCAATCAAGCAAAGTACATCCAAGACATGATCAAGAGATTCAAGATGACGGATCTTAATGGTGTCGCCACTCTGATGCAAACAAAATGTCATCTTGAACTTAACCCACATGGTAAAGATGTGGACCAAAAGGTATACCGGTCCATGATCGGCTCTCTTCTTTACCTCTGTTCATCTAGACCCGATATTGTGTTGAGTGTGAGGGTGTGTGCAAGGTATCATGCAGCTCCTAAAGAAAGCCACTTAGTGGCGGTCAAGAGGATCTTTTGATATTTGGTTCATTCCCCTCACTTTGGTCTATGGTATCCCAAGGGCTCCAATTTCTCTCTATGTGGTTATACTGATTCAGATTGGGCTGGTGATAAGGATAACCAGAAATCCACCTCTGGAGCTTGTCAATTTTTGGGAAGATCTCTAGTGTGTTGGTCATCTAAAAAGCAGAATTGTATCTCTCTCCACCGTCGAAGCTGAATATGTTGTTGCTGCCTAGTGCTTGCACTCAGTTATTGTGGATGAGGCAAACTTAAAAGGAATACGATGTCAATTGTGACAAAGTGCCTCTTTTATGTGGTAATGAAAGTGCAATCAAAATTGCATAATCCGCACAAACACACAAGGACAAAGCATATTGAGATTCGGAATCATTTTATTCGAGACCATGTTGCTCGAGGCGATATTGATCTATCTTTTGTGAGCATAAAGAATCAACTTGCTGATATTTTTACGAAGCCACATGATGAAGCAAGATTCTGCTACTTGAGGAATGAGCTAAATATCATTGATTCCAGGAGTTTGTCTACATTACCCATGCACTCACTCATACATCTCAGTCTTATTTGGTCTAGGTGTGGGAATGGATATAGGGGGAGTGTGGTCCTAATTCATTGGGCTAACCCTCCCCCCATAATGCCAAAAGCAAGATAAATCATTTCTCTTAATATCATTTTGTGATATGTGAGCTTATTGATGAGTATTGGTCATGAACCCAAGATATATCTTCGTGGTGTCACACCATACACTCCAACAAGGTGGCTTCGGCCACCGCCCTCTCCCTTGAGGAGAATTGGATTTTTCACGGATCTCTTTGGTTGTTTTTGCTCTCTCATGTTCTTATGGGAATCACACTCAATTTTGGATCTTATTTGATTTGGTTCTTGCAATTTTGAGTGTCTAGTACCATCTCAGTTTGGCTAGCATCACTCTTCTTCCTTTTTGGCGTCTCGATGCCAAAGGGGGACAAGTAGTTCTATTAGGGTCTTCGAGGATTTGCATGGGTCGGGCATAAGCACTTGCATTTTTCTATTCGTCGTTTTCTCGCTCGCTTATGCCCATTTAGCGTTAAACTTTAAATTTGTGATTTGTGGTTCGTTTGAGACTCTATTTCAGTGGTTGTCTAGATTTATCTCATGGATTATGCTTATGGATTCATCTATTCATACCCTATTATGCTGGGAATCTTTATCAAGGAAGGCGCTTATATTGGTTATCACGTTGATAATTGTGGCTATTTCAAGGATGCCTCTCTTCTATCTCGATGGTATGATTATGTTGTTCATATGTCTATGGAATAGATTCACCTATTTGTGTGCATTTGTATTCAAATGCAAAATTCTAATATGCACACATTGAGGGGGAGTCTCTTCCATGTTTATTGCTGGTAGTCTTGTGATCCTTTCCTGCAAATCCTAGTATTGTCATCTAACACCAAAAAGGGGGAGATTGAAAGAACATTTCATGTTTTCCTGTGTTTTGTGTGTTAGATAACAATATTGTGGAGATTTCTCCTATGCGCTAAGTGTGCAGGAGGTTTGGGGGCCGGATTATCCGCCCCACCAAGGGCCGGATAATCCGGCCTACCTCATTGTTCAAAGGCTGCCAAGGCACGTCACCCAGAGAGGGGCGGATTATCGCCCGAAAAATCTAAATGGGCGGTTTTTCTTCCCGAGGCCGGATAATCCCGCTATCGCATGGGCCAGATGATCCAGCCCCTAGAATTTGAGAAAAGCATGCCAAGGCGCGTCGCTCGGAGTCCGGTCGGATTTTCTCCTGGAAAATCCGAACTGGGGCAGTTTTTTCCCCCAGGCTGGATAATCCGGCCTTCACATGGGACCGGATAATCTGGCCCCCAGAAGATGATCAAGGGCAAGCTATGCACGACACTCAGAGTGGGGGCGGATTATCTGTCGGATATTCCGAGTCTGGGGCAGAGTTTTCCTAAGGCCGGATAATCTGGCCCTCACTTGGGCCGGATAATCCGGCCTCCAAAGTCTCCAACGGCTAGGTTTTCGAAGGGGGTATAAATATCCCTTCTTCCCCAAGATTCAGAACTCTTGATTCATTCTAAATTGTTCAGACACTGTGCAAGAGCTCCCATTCTAGATCTCCCACTTCAACCACCCGAAGGCTTCGATCTTTGGGGGAATCGAAGAAGGACAGAATCGTCATCGTCATCACGAATCAAGTGCATCAACTCCTCTCCATTCATTTGGAGAAATCCCTGATCTAGTATTCTTGTCAATATCTAGATCTTGTTCTTTGTTATTGATAAATTGTTCTTGTGGCAGCTTGTTGTCAGTACGGGAGCCTCCAAGTTGTTTGTGGAGTTGTTCCCCGCTAGTTGTGTAAAGGCATCGGTACCCGCCTCGAAGGGTCCCCATAGTGGATAGGTGGATCAGGCCTTTGGTGGTGCGGGATCCATCGGAGAACAGGGTGTGGCCTATTATGGCATGGTGGTCTTAGTACCGCCCACCCCTCCAACGCAGACGTACTTCCCTTAACAAGTAAGGAACTATGGTCAAATCATGTGTCTCCGCGTGCTTCACTACGGTTTACCCGTTCCTCTTCCACTCGCTCTTTACTCACTAGTAGATAGGTTTGCATATAGGGAATTTCCACCTAATAGTATATCTAGAGAATTTACCCTTTGTGCTAAGCCTAAAATTGAAAAAGCATTAAAATTTGATGTAGCACCTATTCACCCCCCCCCCCCCTCTAGGTGCCCATACGATCCATTTCACCCTTGCTAGGGGTGGTGTGGGCCCCATGTGACCCATCTCCACTTCCCCTTCTAGCTTTCTTCGTCTTCTGGAAAAATAGGATTTTCCATGTATTTTCTCGGATTTTCTGATCTTCACGAATTTTGCCTCCAAACAGCACCTTTTCCATCAGAATCCTGACTGCAGCGGTCCATGCTCCAAAAGTCATCAACCATGCAAAAACAGATGAAATAACATAAGTATCATCTCTTAATATGAAATATATCAATGAATAAAAGTAAATTATGATATAGAATAGTGATGCAAAATGGACGTATCAACTCCCCCCAAGCTTAGACTTCGCTTGTCCCCAAGCGAAACTGGACTCAACAAACATGACCTCAGGTTTATGGAGTGAAGAGTCAATAAAAGAATACGGACAAGAAGCATCACATTCATCAATACATAAGTCATAATAGAAGACAACTCACTATTATATAACTTAACTTGCAATAAGTAAAGGAAACACAATAAAGATACATAAAGTAAATCATAATTGGTAAAACTTAGCTCTTGGTCAAAGAATAGTTGATAATTTGCTGAAGTTCACACATAACTGGTTTTCAATGATAGCTTTCAAAGTAATAATCACCAGGATAAGAGCAATGTGCAAAACAAGGAACATAAGAAACATGATTGAATAAATCACCATATGAATGAATGAAACACAACAACTCAAAATACTTGCTGAGATACAAGGGAATAGGTTTACTGACTCAACTAAAAAGTAAAAGAAAGGCCCTTCGCAGAGGGAAGCAGGGATTTCAAGTTTCATAAAGAGCTTCCAAAAATTATGGTACTTATCAGCTTTCAGCTCTCATTGCCCCTATCATAAGCATCTTTAGGTGATTAAGGTTAAAGTGACTCAACTAAGAGGATATGCTTGACAAGTTATAAGTTGAAATATCATGCCCCGTACTTACGAGTACCGAACCTCATGCTACTCAACTTCAATCACAAGTAAGCTCTTGTCATTGTAAATACATATGTATCATAGAGAACCGCCAACGGGGAACCCCTTACACATGATACAGGAGCTATCCCATAATCACAATGACAAGGCAAGCAGACAATGTGCATCTTAGCGATCTTTTTATTTGCTATTTGCATAGGTTTTTATTGAGGATGCTTCATAGAGTGCTCATTATGGTTATGCTGCAAGTTTCCACCATGATTAGGCATGGCTTAGGCTAGCGGCCCAGGCGTTTCTCTAACACACATACAAACTCCATGATCTCACAAGTTCCCCTTTTATTTCACACCGCTGGGATCCATAAGCAAAAGAATCATGATATCAACGAGGTACAAAGTACCAGTGCAATGTTGAAATCGTTCCCCATGATGCATGGTTCTGCAACAAAGATGGACACAATGGTTCAAGTTTATTAATTGCAAGAAAGTAAAGTGTGCCATCAAGTTCGTGAGAGCTTTACTTACTAATCTTCTCATAACAAGTTTAATTTGGAAGGTAGATACAAGCATGAATTTACTTGGAATAGCAATAATGCTAATAGATAGGTATGGTGGACACAAATGGCATAGGTTTTGGTTTAAGGATTGGATGCCCGAGAAGCATTCCCTCTCAGTACAGGTTATTGGCTAGCAAGGCTGGGTAGGAAGCATAAGAGTTGAAGGAAACAAACAAACAAACATACAAGTGGTAAAAACAAACATGCAATCTTCCTTGGAAGCACAAAAGATATTAACTAGAGAATACTAAGCTTATGAGAAAATCAAGAAAGAAAGATGATGAAATTATATTTCTTTAGAGTACTTTTATCTTTTTCATTCAATTCTCAAAATAGTGTTGCTACTGACCGAGCCAGGTTTGCCAAAACCAACTAAATTAACTCAATGATCCCAAAGTGATACCCATACTAACGACAAGATAAATCATATAACCATGAATTGAAAACTAAAATAAGATATACAAAAGAGTAAATGATAGAACTTCTCATTAATATTCCATAACGGCAACTCACACCAAGGGATACATAGATATCTAACGAGAGGGGGGACACTTCCATAATGCAAACCATCCTACATGATAACTTCTCTATTCATGATATGACTCTACTTAAAAGGTAAAAAGATAGAAGATAGTGATATGATACCACGGCACTCCTCCAAGCTTGGAGCAAACCAAGGGGATGCCAAAACCTGATGACGAATTACTCCTTCAGTGGTGGTGGTATTCTCCCGTCATCATCCGACACCCAAGGTAAGTGTTCCCCATCAACAAAAGACATTGTGGTCTCCAGCATCCTGAAACTTGCAGCAGCACTTATGCGTTTAAACCTAACCTCGTACTCATAGTTTTTATTTTGAATGTCGTAGAGTTGTGCTTGTAGTTGGTTGGTTGTTTGATGGAGTGAGAGAATTTCATCCTTGAGTTCAGCAGTCTACTTTTGGTGCTCGGCGATGAGTTCGGAACAAATCTTGTGGATGATATCCACTTCGCATTCCGCCATCTTCTTGTACCTAAAGACTTCTTGCTCCAGTGTTTCCATCCTGTCCTCCAGACTTCCTTCACCTTTGGGTCCTTGAACCTCTTTTATCCGTACCTCCCCATCTTCAAGCAACAACTCCTTGGGATGAATCTTCAACTCTCGCATGTATGGGTTGATGATATCCGCTGAGGAATCTTCCTTGGCTGATCCAGAGGAAGACATTGTGGCTCCAAATCTGGGACTCTAGCTGTCAGAAATAGATCGAAACGAAAACACGACGAGAACACGATATACGAACCTCGGGGGATCCGGGGGATTATATATTATGAAGTTTTACAACAAAAGGAAGGTACTGGGAGAAAACGGGTCGGAGACGGAGGCTGAGGTAGCCACACCACCTGCTGGCGCGGCCAGGGGGCCCGCGCTAGGAGGTGGTGTGAGCCACCCTGGCTCCGTTTTCGTCCCTATTTCGCTTCGTAGCTTTCCTTGTTGGATAAAAACTCCAAAAATACAACTGGATAGAATTTTCGCGGAACTTTTCTTACTAGAACTTTTACCTATTCGAAAACGGACTCTGCAGGTCTCTGAATTTGGCATTTAGTAGATAATTCCCGAGTCACCACTTGAATAACATCAATATCTTCATCTTCATACTCATATTGCTCGAGTCATGAAACCTTTCAGTATCTTATTACACCATTTTCTCCACTAACCTGAAAATTTCTTTCACACAATTCTCATTAGCAACATTAGTATAACGAGGTAATAAACCTTTTAGGTTCGATTTCAACTGAAATCCATCAAAACATAAGCTACAGTAGCAACTCCTTCTGAAAACCCAAAAATAATTCAAAAAGGAAATTGATTTAAAGAAGCAAATGCAAGAGTGGCAAAATCTGTCAAAATAGACCAACAGGTAAAGATCAATTTTTTCGAAAATCTTCTGTTTCTCAAATCATAAAGTAAAGAACTAATGAAAGTTAATTAACAACCTGGGCTAGAAGCACAAAAAACCACAGCTCAATCCGACATATAGAGATCTCTCACGAATTTTTACGGTGAAGCACAAAAATCTGTTTCGGGACAGCAACTTCCCCAAATCTTACTTCTCTCTCGTTAGAGGTTGATCTTGACACAAAAACCAAAAAAAAGGATAAGGAGAGTTTATTACCAAAGTAATAACTTCCAAGACTCAAAGAAACAAAAACTGAAAGCAAAATAAATAATATGGGTTGTCTCCCAAAAAGCTCTTTCTTTATAGCCATTAAGATGAGCATGATAATTTCAATGAAGCTCACATAAGATATGAATTGAAGTAAAAGAGAGCATTAAGAAGCAAAAATATACATGTTTAAGTCTAACCCACTTCCTATGCAAGGGAATTTTTTAAGCAAACAAGTTGTTGAAACCAGAGGCTACAAGCATAGGAAGGCAGAACAAGTGCAACATAAAGATTTTAAGCATAAAACAAGGAAACTTGATATTATTGAGATGCATAAGAACAGTCTTCCCTCTCTCATAATAACTTTCGGTGTCATGCATAAACTTAATGATATAGCTATCACAAGAACCATTGTAGCAATGATCGCTTATCCTAATAGAAAACACAGGGACACTAGCTCTCATAACACTACTTTGTGAAACAATATTAGGGATATCCTTACAGAGGATAGTGTGTCCATCTTCTTCATATTTAGTGACAAAGTCCTTCACATTTGCTAGTATAGGTTCATCATTTTGTTCATCAGGTTCAACAACTTTACTTGTACTTTCATTAACCATACTAGCTATCATAGAATGTTCCTTTATCTTAACTGGGAAAGGTATTTTCTCAATGTAAGGTTCAGGTAAAGCATGATTAGCAGTATAAACTTCAGTATTTCTTGCAGGAACACACTTAGCAACATCTTTATATGGTTCATGATACTTATTCCACTTCTTCTTAGGGACTTCAATATAGGAAGCAAAAGCCTTAAAATAAGTTGCAATAGCTTGAGAGTCTAGACCATAAGCATTACTAATATTTTGAAAGTCATCAGTTCCCATAAAAGATTCAATGCATTCATAATCATAATTTATACCTGACTTTCTTCCTTTGTCATTCTCCCATGCTTCAGCATTGTCTTGAATATGGTCCAGAAGATCCCATTTAGCTTCTTCTTCCATGCGTGTAAATGATCTAGCACAAGAAGCATCCAATAAATCCTTATCATGAAGAGAAAGCCTTACATAAAAGTTATTGATAATAATATTGTTGGGGAGCTCATGAATGGGACATTTGAGCATTAGTAACTTCAATCTCCCCCAAGCTTGAGCTGTACTCTCTCCATCAAGAGGCCAAAAGTTATATCTTTGATTCCAATCTTTATGAATCTCACTAGGAGGATAAAATTTGAATAAAAGAGAGGCACAATTTCCTCCCATTCAAGAGCTTGACCATTCTACAGCAGCTTATACCAGTCCTCAGCTCTTCCTTTCAGTGATAACGAGAATAACTTCTTCTGAACTTGTTCTGTTGTAATACCTACACACTTGAGCAACCCGCATAATTCGTGTATAAAGAGCAAATGATCATCGGGATGGACAGTTCCATCTCCAACATAATAGTTATCCATAACACGAATAATAATTCTTGTAGGTATTTTAAAAGTATCATTCTCAGCAGGTGGTGGTTCATCTACTACCTTAGCAGTGGTAGTAGCATTACGAAATAAGAAACTCAGCGAATTATCCATATTGAAAATAAAGCAACTAACAGAAGTAAACAATACTCATAGTAGAAGTTTCCTTTACTAGTTCCACTTTCCAATAGCGCTTCACTCCCCGGCAACGGCGCCAGAAAATAGTCTTGATGACCCACAAGTATAGGGGGTGTATCGCAGTATTTTCGATAAGTAAGAGTGTTAAACCCAATGAGGAGCAGAAGGTGTTGGCGAGTGGCTTGGAGCAGGAATTCTCTGTAAATACTTAGCAAACGGATTTTTAGGGGTTTTTGATAATGCAGGTAAATAAAGTACAAATAAATAAAAGACAATAAAAATAAATGCAGCGAGTGGCCCAATCCTTTCTTTAGCAAAGGATAAGCCGGCTGTATTACTTAAGATGACCAAACGTTCTCGAGGACACATGGGAATATCATCAAGTGCTTTCGCTTCATATAGTTGATTAATCTTCTTTAGTTTGCTAAGTGTTGTGTGGGTGAACCTGTGCTAATGTACCGACCTTCCTAGGACTAATACATACTTGTGATTATAACCCTTGCAAGCATCCGCAAGTACAAGAAAGTAATTAAGGTAGAAACCTAACCACAGCTTTAAACTCTAAGACCCTGACGTCCCTTGTAAAATGGTTTCCTAATGGGGGTTCAGGTTTCTATCACTTCGGCAACCCCTACGATTAGTAGCCAAATACACAATGCATTCCCCTAGGCCCATATAGGTGAAGTGTCATGTAGTCGACGTTCAGATGACACCACTAGAAGAAGTACACCACAACTTAAATATCAAACTATTTAATCTTTCTCAACACAATTCCACTACTAACAAGATGACTTCTCCCATATCCTCAAGAACAAAACGAACTACTCACAAGACATCATATGGATTATGATCAGAGATGAAATAATGATATGTAACAATCTGAACATACACAATAATTCAACGGTTCACTCAATAGCATCAACTACAAGGAGTAATCAACATCGGGAAAGTTTCCCCTAAGAACTATGCAAGATTCAACCCAATTGTTACAGCGGTATGAGGTGGTGATGATGGTGCTGGTGGAGATGATGGTGGTAATGATGATAATGATGATCCCGATGAAGTCCAGCTTGATGGTGGTGTTGATGGTGACGATCTCCCCTCTCCGGGAAGGAATTCCCCCGGCAAAATTCTGTCTGCCGAAGAGATCTTTCTCTCTCAGTGTTTTCCGCCCCGTAGATGCGGCGGAATATTTCTATGGTTGCTCCCCGAGTCTTAGGGTTTCGGGAGGATAATATACGCTAGAGGGGAGAGCTAGGGGTGGACCAGGGCGGCCACACCGCCTGGTGGTGTGGCCTAGGGTGCCCTGCACCAGGGGGTGGTGTGGGACTCCTGTGGCCCATCTCCACTTCCCCTTCTGGCTTTCTTCGTCTTCTGGAAAAACAGGATTTTCCATGTATTTTCCCAGATTTTCTGATCTTCGCGAATTTTGCCTCCAAACGGCACATTTTCCATTAGAATCCTGACTGCAGTGGTCCATGCTCCAAAAGTCATCAACCATGCAAAAACAGATGAAATAACATAAGTATCATCTCTTAATATGCAATATATCAATGAATAAAAGTAAATTATGATATAGAATAGCGATGCAAAATGGACGTATCACAGGGCAGCCAAAAAATACAACAAATCAAAACAGTGAATACCCTAGGTCAAAGGGAGCAATGTCAATGATTCAGAAGGGGCACCCATCTAATAGGATCCAGAAGCTAATTACAAGGCAATTCAACATGGAAGAGATGGCGCCACCAGCCACACCCAAGTATCTCCACTGGTCGGAACAGGAAATCACATTCAGCAGAGTTGATCATCCACTTCGAGTACCGCGACCGGGCCATTCAGCCTTGATAGTAGAAGCACAAGTGGGTGGATTTGACATGAGCAAAGTCTTCATGGATGCAGGAAGCAGCATCAACTTGATTTATGCCAAGACACTGAGAGCAATGAATTGCTCCTTAAATAATCTAGCACCAACAAAAACGTCCTTTAGGTAAAATATCTCTAGCCTTGATAGTACCAAGTAAATCCGAAATTCCTTTAGGTAAAATATCTCTTGCCGTTGTTTTTGGATCCAAGGAAAGTTTTAGGCGAGAAAAGCTCGAGTTCAAAGTCATTGACTGGCCATCACAGTATCACGCAATCCTGGGCCGCCTAGTGATACCTTGCAAACGTATCTATAATTTTTTATGTTCCATGCTTGGTTTATATCTACTTTCTTATGTTTTTCCCACACTTTGGAGTACTTTTTATACACATTCTTGGACTAACCTATTAAGAAGATGTCGTAGTGCCAGCTGCATGTTTTCTGTTGTTTTGGTTCCAAGAAAGTCAGAAAACGAATATTCTCGGAATTGGACGAGACAAAAGCCAAAGTCAATATTTCACCGAGGGGGACACGGAGCCAGAATACGAGACGAAGAGGGGCCAGGGGCCGCCCACACCACCTGGCCGTGCGGCCAGGCCTGGCCCGCACCAGGGAGTGGTGTGGCCGCCTAGGGCACCCCCTCGGCCTCCCCTTTCGCCTATATATTGCCTCCAATACAGAAACCCTAAGTACCCGATCAAAATTCCACGAAAGAGTTTGTAGCCGCCGTCATCTCCATCCCTAGATCGGGAGGGATCTGAAGCTCTTCCCGGCACCCTGCCAAAGGGGAGAATTCACCCTGGATGCCTTCTTCATCACCATGCAAGCCTCCGGTGTGATGCGTGAGTAGTTCATCCTTGGACTACGGGTCCATGTAGTAGCTAGATGGTTGGTTCTTCTCCTTTGTGCTACCATGTTTAGATCTTGTGAGCTCCGTTCATGATCAAGATCATCTATTTGTAATCCTACATGTTGTGTTTGCGGGGATCTGATGGATATTGAGATGCTATTTCAGATTGATTATTGATTCTATCATGTCTTTGTTATTTGTGATCTTGCATGCTCTCCGTTGTTAGTAGATATCTTGGCCGAGTAGATGCTAGCAACTCCCAGAGGGAGTATTTATGCTCGATAGTGGGTTCATGCCTCTAGTAATCTGGGGAAGTGATAGAAATCTCTAAGGTACTAGATGTGATGTTGCTACTAGGGAGAAAACAGCAATCCTTTGTTCATAGAACAATCGTATTGTTTACTTTACACGCAATGCTTAATGCAATTATCTGTTGCTTGCAACTTAATAGTGGAGGGGGGTCGGATGATAAACTGAAGGTGGATTATTAGTCATAGATGCAGTTGGATTACGGTCTATGTATAATGTTGTAATGCCCAATCAAATCTCATAGGAGTCAAGATGATTAGTATATGCATGTATGCTTTCTCGATGTTTGTCAATTGCCTCGCTGTAATTTTTTCACCCAGCATGTCATCTATCTTAAGGAGAACCACCACTAGTGAACTATGGACCCCGGTCCTTTCTTTTACCATCAATCTACAACTGTTTACTGTTTTCTATTTACTTTCTGTAAGTTATTACTTTCTTCCACACAATACGTTTAATCCTTTGTTTTTAGCAAAACCCAGTGAGACAACCTCACTAGAAGTTGGGGCAAAGTTCTGTGGTTGTGTTGTGCAGGATTCCAAGTTGGAAACAACACCTTGGAGGTGTTTCCTTGCTCCTACTGGTTTGATAACCTTGGTTTCATAACTGAGGGAAACTTACTACTGTGCGCATCATACCTTCCTCTTGGGGTTCCCCAACGAGCTCGATACCACGAGTCAGCACCCAACTTTTGCATGATTCATGGAAGTGCCACATCATGAGTACTTGGTTATGAAAATGCCAGGCCCAAAGGGAGTCATAACAGTAAAAGGCAGCTTCACTCGATCTGACAACTGCGATCGAGAGTTTAACAAAATCTCTGAATCATTCGCAATGGCAACTGAGTTTGAGCAGCTAAAAAAGTCGGCAACCGCAGAACCTCTAGTAGTAGTGCGTGTCAATCCCGACTAGGCTTTCGATACCGCGAAAGATACAAAGGAAGTACTGATCCATCCCACCAACCCGAAAAAGATGACATTTGTGGCCTCCAATCTTGGTCCCGCATAGGAAAGCGCGCTCATCGAGTTCCTCCGTGAGCACTAGGAGATTTTCGCATGGTTACCTTCAGACATGCCGGGAATTCCCATGGAACTCTCTAAGCATGCATTAAACTTGGATCCAAAGGCGAAGCCAGTAAAACAGTCGCTTCGTGGAACCAAAATGAAAGGCCATTAGAAAGGAGCTCCATCGCCTAACTAACGCCAAATTCATCAAAGAATTAAAGAAAGCATAGTGGGTTACAAATCTAGTGTGTGTCCCAAAGAAAAATACAAAAGAACTATGGATGTGCATTGACTTCACTGCATTTAATAAACATTGCCCAAAGGATCACTTCCCACTACCACGAATCGATCAAATAATCGATGCAACTACGGGGTGCGAACGTCTTTCCTTTTAGGATGCATATTCTGGATACCATCAGATTCGGATGAAGGATTAAGATTAGGAAAAACAGCATTTATCACGCCCTACGGAGTATTCTGCTACACGATAATGCCCTTTGGAATCAAAAATGTCGGGGCAACATATTAATGGATGATGCATAATTTCCTAGGAAGCCAAATTGGTACAAATGTACAAGTCTACATCGATGATGTCATAGTCACAACAAAATAGAGGTCCTCTCTCATCAATGACCTCCGAGAAACATTCAGTAACCTCGACAAGTTCTGCATCAAACTCAACCCGACGAAGTGTTCCTTTGAAGTCCCTGCAGGGCAACTCCTCGGATATCCCATTTCAGCAAGAGGAATAGAAGCCAATCCCGAGAAAATACAGGCAATCCTAACAATGAAAAAACCAACGAACCTTCGAGGCGTACAACAGCTGGCTGGGCGAGTCACAGCACTCAGCTATTTTATTGCCCGCCTAGGAGAAAAGGCACTACCATTTTACACCCTCATGCGGAAATCAGATAAATTCGAGTGGACGGAAGAGGCTCAACGTGCCTTTGAAGATATCAACAAAACACTTTCGACATCTCCTGTCATCGTGTCTTCGCGAGAAAAATAGCCATTACTTCTTTACATTACCGCCACTAATCAGGACGTCAGCACGGTTCTGGTCGTAGAACGACTTGAAGAAGGGAAAACCCATAGTGTTCAGAGACTAGTTTATTTTCTGAGCGAGGTCCTCTCGCCATCCAAACAAAGGTGTCTGCATTATCAGAAACTAGCATACAGAGTATTTATGATAGCACGAAAGTTTCCCCACTATTTTTCGGAACATCCGGTCATAGTGGTCAATGAAGCACCTCTATCCAATATCCTCAATAATCCAGAAGCAACTGGACGCGTCTCTCTATGGGGCATTGAGCTTTCCCCTTGACATATCACGTACGAGAAGCGCAAAGCTATTAAATCACAAGTTTTGCCTAATTTTACCACTGAATGGACTGAACTACAATGTGCGGGCCCACCAGACCTTTCTAGCGCATGGACAGTGTATTTTAATGGATCAAAAAGAACAGAAGGAGCAGGAGCAGGAGTCATATTAGTATCACCACAAGGCGATAAAATGTGATACATACTTCAGATTCGCAAACGCGTCCAATAATGAAGCTAAGTATGAGGCCTTGTTGCATGGTATGCTTATGGCTAAATCTTGCGGTGCAACTCACCTCAAAATATTCGGTGATTCCAAGCTTGTAGCACAGCAAGCCATGAATAAGTGCGACGCTATCAGCGATAACATGATTTCCTACCATGATATATACAACATTATGGAGGCCCAATTCTATGGATGCGAAGTATCGCACATAGGAAGAGCAAGCAATGAAGAAGCCAACAATCTGGCAAACATCAGGTCCTTATGCCTACTAATCCCACCGGGAGTTTTCTGGGAAGAGATAACAGAGCGTTCTATTAAGGCTAGGAGAGTATCTGAAGTAATAGCACCCAAGATAGGAAAAAATTCAAGCCGCAAAATGACTCAGGGGCTGCACTAGCAAGTATAGATACAGAAGAAACCCTCGACAAAGATCCAGAAGTTGATGAAGTTATGATAATAGAGTCTACATGGATGCAGCCATACATAGCATATATGACTCGAGGAGAACTCCCCGAAGACGTGACGGAAGCTCGACAAATCACTAGAAGGTCCAAAGCCTTTAGAATCATAAAAGGTGAATTATATAAAAGAAGTATTTCAGGTGTGCTACAGCGATGTGTCACACCCGACGAAGGAAAAATCATACTCAAGGGCATACATGAAGGAGTGTGTGGTCATCACGCTAGCAGCCGAGAAATTGCTGCCAAAGCATTCACGACAGGGTTCTACTAGTTTACAGCGGTACAAGATGCAAAGGATATAGTCAGAATATGTGAAGCATGTGAGCGATTCGCAACAAAACCCGGCGCGCCTGTTGCCGAGTTAAATCTCATACCTCTTGCTTGGTCCTTTGCCTAGTGGGGACTTGACATGGTGGGAAAACTTCACAAATCATCTCCAGGAGGACATGTCTTTCTACTAGTAGTAGTCAACAAATTCACTAAATGGATTGAAGCAATGTCTGTTACCAGCCAGGATGGAACTTCGGCTATGAATTTTATCAAATCAATAGTGTTTTGATTTGGCATGCCAAACAGCATCATCACTGATAATGGAACTAATTTACTTCCAATGAGTTCAAAGAATACTACGAGTAGATGGGCCTAAAAGTAAGTTATGCCTCAGTTTCTCACCCGCAAACTAATGGGCAAGTGGAAAACCCCAATGGCCTCGTAACTGCTAGCCTCAAGAAAAGATTACTAGGACCACTCGACAGGGCAAAAGGAGCATGGGTTGATGAGTTACCCTCTGTTTTGTGGAGTTTGCGTACCACTCCAAACAATTCGACACAAGAAACACCCTTCTTTGTGGTCCATGGCGCTGAATCTGTCCTCCTAGTCGAAGTATCTCACGAGTCTCCCTGGGTCGCTGAATATGACGAAGATGCATTGAGGGAAGCACTTGAAGACAATGTTGATGCACTTGATGAAGCCCGTGATATCGCCTTACAAAGGGCCACTCTATATCAGCAAAACTTGCGCAATTACCACAGCCGACGATTGCGTTCTAGGTCTTTCGTTGTGGGGGACCTAGTTCTTCACCTCAAGCAAGATGGTCACCGTAAATCGGAGTCGCCTTGGGAAGGACCCTACATTATTACAGAAGTTATCCCCGGAGGAGCATATTGGCTTCAAGACAAGAAGACGGGAGTTAAATACTCCAATCCATGAAACGTCACACAATTACGGCGTTTTTCTGCTTAGAATTTATGTTTTCTAGCAATTTAAATTACAATAAGGCCTACGGTCTCGTTTCTTAGCCAGAATATTAGAAAGGCCAACGGCCAGGCGAAATCCGCCAAATCATGTATCTTCGGCTTCAGAATATAAATAAAAGTTAAGTTCTTCATACTCTGAGTTTTTTATTTTTTGTTTTCACCTACAAATAAGAGGTTCTCTATTTTGATATAATTTGCGAGCATTATTCTGATAAAACTAACAACAATTATGAGCCTTTGTCTAGATACAGGCATCCGAACATAGCCTCGGGGACTACTCCCATCGGGAGTGCTAGCGTGCACCCGATAGAAATTATATTGTGCATATAAGGTCACAACAATTTCGACCCAAACATATATATCAGCAAAAAACCTATGAGTTTTACTTTAGTATATCCTCAAAAGGTTACTCCCATCGGGAAATTCCATAGAATGATTGAAGCAAAAAACTGATAAACTTCATAAATTCCAGCAGCCAAACAAGGAAGTCGATAAAAATCATACAGTTGGATCGCACCCGACGCAATAAAGCTCTAAATGTTGTGTCCAAGACACGAAGGTAAGACCCCAGGATTCATAATCTGTGTCCTGGTAATCGCACAAGAATGTGCTCTGCCAGAAAATATACGTATCAACGATAATATAAAAAACCCCGACGGACGCGTTGGGTACCCGATAAAATAGAATTGGGATTCAATATTCCATAAGACCTCAACGGCTCGAACTGAGCTACGCCAGTTAAAATCCTGAGCTCAGGCCTGAGGACTTGAATTTGATGTAGGTCTAAAGTGTTTTGCCCAAGAGCAATTAATTGATTCCCGATCCGTCAGATGCATCAGGCCTGTTGTACCAAATCCCTACAAAAGCAAGAAAAATAATTTTAAATCGTAAAATCTCAAATCATTAAAAACTAAAAACATCTTTGAGACTCAACCAGAATCTATACTTCGGGTAGAGTCTTGGGGGCTACTGACATGGGTATGATTACTCGGGTGCTTATGTTTTCTTACCCCAGTTGTATAAAGGCTCACGGCCCATGAAGATTCAGGATGAAGGCCCAAGAAATCATCCGATGGTTGCCTTAGTTGTATTAGATAAGGAAAGAAGGAACCGGCATTGTGTTGGTATTGTAATCATCAATGTGTAACCTATCCGTATACAGCTTTGAGACCCGGCCTATTATATATAGGACGGGAGAAGCCTACAAGGAGGTATGGAAAACTCCCTAATAATCTGTAATAGCGTTGTTCATCAATAATCAGGCAACTTTGACTTCCATGTTTGCCTGACATCCAACGAAATCCCTAGCGTCTCTTCTCCACGAAACACTAAGTCCATAACCATGGGCATTGCCGAGGTTACCCCTCGTCACTTCCAAAACATGACATGCTAGCCAGATCGATGGGGACATGCATCCGGCATATCATCATCTTGGCGCGAGTAGGAACCCTGGGACCACCACCTTCAAGCCGAGCTAGTAACCCCCACGCCACCCGCCGACACCCTATTGGATCTGCTGCTCCGAACCTCACTGGCCAGGCTAGCACCGAGGAAGAAGACGGTAGAACATGGGCGATCTTCTGCCGGATCCATCCGAATCGCTTAGCGAGAAAGAGCCCCCACCACTGGTCAACACACCATCGTGGAAGACCTTCGCCACCATCTGCATTCCACATGCGCAGCCCTTGACCTCGCCATCGTGGGGAGACCATCGAGCTCGCCTCACCCCCTCCATCTTTGACAGGTTGGGCGTGGTCGCCACCGCTGACAAAGACGGTGGCAGCGGTCGTGGCGAGTAGATCAAGCAGAGGCTCGCTAGGGTGGGAGAGGGGTCTCCGGAGACGCCCGGCACGAGGCGACCCGGGAGGGAGGGTCAACGAACATAATTAACGAAATAAAACAAGTTGTGAACATTCAAGAGGAAAAAAAAGCATAGAGTTAAAATACAACAACCACGTATACGTATTGAGACAGTTCATGTATGCAAAGATTTAGAGCTAGTTAACCATGTAAATATTTTAGTAAAACACATAGCCTTCGGTACAACAATAGACATTTTTTAAAATATACGTTTTTTATTCATTTTCATGAATAATACACAAAATTTGGAAATTTGGAATATCGGGCAGCTTCGGAGGCTCGCACCCCGACTAGTCTCTGTCGGAGTACCAAGGCCCGACCAGGCCTCGTCGGTATTTGAGGCCCCAACTAAAGTGACACGTGGGCCCTGTTTGCTGAGGTGTCGGCTGATAGAGGAGGAGCGGGGGCATGTTGGAGTTTGATCCCCCGACCGCTCCTGTTGGGTTTGAGCCCCCCGACCAGCCCTCCTTCTTATCTGCCCACGCTGGCCAGCCCCGCTCATCTCTTTATTCTCTTCTTCTTTCTTCCTCCTTCCTCCTTCCTCCTCATTTTCATCTCACCTCCACCATTTCTAGCTCCATTTTGAGCTCATTTCTGCTGTGATTTACACCAAAGCTTGGGGTTGAAATACAGTAGGAAGCTAGGAAAGGCCCGATCTACTGATGGGATAGCTTAGTGAAGTGATTTGGGGCGTTTTTGTGGAGGAAGGTGGTGATGTTCTTAGGGAGAATTGGCTATGGTGGAGGCTGGGGCTGCGTCTTGAGGTAGCTGCATGGTGGAGGTGCCGATCCGGTGACTGGAGGCTGCTACACTACAGGACTTCACACCTTCAAGGGTACACCCTAATATCTCGCTATTTACAGTCAATTGTGTATGTTTATGGGTAGACTTGGATGTGGTGTATTAGCTGTAAGAATATTGGACTAGAGGATGAGAAGTATATTTGTAGACTATAATGTGTCATGGTACTGGTATTTGACGAGTTTTGGTATTTTTTTAGGTCAAAAGTTATGTCAGATAATGTATTGTTTAGGTTTTACTACCGTAACGGTGTCGTTGGAACAACAGAGAACGGAGATGATTTGGGCGAGTTTTAATGCATTAATAAAGGGTTCCAGACTCCTAAAACATGGTCCCTTAGTGAGTTGAAGGATTGGTTATCTGCTTCTTTAGGGCTCCCTCAGACCATACTGTCGGTGTGCATGCATTATGGTCTAAGTCAAGAACCACCCCTTTGTTTTATTTGAGACCGATAGAAGAGGACTCTAAATGGCTCAAATGGATGAAAGCTTGCCAAACAAGGAGAGTTAACCCCATCGTCTTAGTGCTTCATGCCGATGAAATAGGGTGGGTATGATCATGTCCAGAGCAGTTAGACCTAATATGGGGGTGGTGGTTATGATCATGGCCAGAGAAGTCAAGTGCAAGATGGAGGTGGTGGTGGCTACCATCATGGCCAGAGCAGTCAAGGCCAAGATGGAGGTGGTGGTGGCTACCATTATGGCCATAGAAGTCAAGGCCATGATGGAGGTGGTGGTGGCTACCATCATAGCCAGAGCAGTTAAGGCCAAGATGGAGATGGTGGTTATGATTCTGGTCAGAGTAGTTATGCGCACACTGTGGGTGGTGGTTATGAATCAGCTGAGAGTAGTCACAGGATATGAGAAGACATTTTTAGTGGTAAGGCGGATGAGGATGAGATATACGAAGGTTTCTTACAAAATCAGATGGAAGCCGAAGATTCAGACGGCGGCAGTGATACCGCTAATGATTCTGCTGAGTCTGATAAATAAGAGACCATCCAACCTATTCTGACATCATGGAATAATGACAACACAACAGCAATGAATGTGAATGATGGGCATGATTCCGTCTGGCACTATCACGAGAACAACATCTCCTAGGGTGCATTATATCCTAACAAGAGACATCTGCATGAAGTAGTCGTTGTGTGGGCATTGTCCAGGCAACGGGTCTTCAAAACCCAGGTGTCCTCTCAAAAATATTTGACAATGGTTTGCGAGAAAGCCGGATGTCCTGCAAGGGTGTGTGCCTATCGCCCTATTTATGACACCAACTGGAAGGTGAGCGACGTTGTGTTGCACACATGTCAACTTCTCAGATTCCTTTAGGAGCATCGTAACCTGACTTCTACCCTCATGGATCGATTGTTATACATGGAGATAGTGGAGAGAAAGCCATGGAGGTGAAAGCTGTCATCAATAAAGTTACTGTCAAATTTTGCTACAAAATATCTTACGACAAGGCTTTGAGGAATAAGCAGAGGGCACTGGAGGTAAGATTTGGTTTGTTTCGATACGGATACGACTATGTTGTTCGGATGCTCCAGACAATGCAGGATAGGAATCTAGGCACCTACATCGACATCCAACACTTACATTGCCACGGGAACCAAATTTGAGAGTGTTGCATCGAGTGTTCTTCTCATTTGCTATATGCATAGAAGTTTTCACTCACTGTCGACCAGTCATTTATGTGGATGGTACATTTCTCACTACCAAGTACAGGGGTCAGATCTTGACCGCCATTGGTCAAGACGGGAACAATCAAGTTGTGCCACTCGCATTTGCTTTCGTGGAGAGCGAGAACACCGAGAGTTGGGTATGGTTTTCAAGCAGCTGAAGATAGCAATTGTGAAGGATACACTAAATGTGTGCATTCTTCATGACAGGCATCCGGGTATACTCATCGCCATAAAGAAGCTAACGCAGCCTGCTCCTGATGAACTAACTCCATGACAGGACAGCTTCTCTTTATCTCTTTCTTTCCGCCTCACGGGCCTCCTTGCAAACCTGTTCATCCGCATACCTGTGCTCTTTCTCTTCCGCCATCCTCTTCGCGTTATCTCCCGGTTCCGAGCTCTTTCCTATCTTATTTTTTCAGTTCTCTCTCCCTCTCCTTCTTCTCCTGTTCGGCCATCCTTTCGGCACGTTCGTCAGCGTGAAAGTCAGCCCACGCACGCCGGTTCCTATCATGAATCTCTTGCACGGTCCAAGATGGCTGCTCCGTGTCAATCCAATGATACCACTTGCAAAGAGGAGGAGACTACAATCACATTAATTGCATGAATAAAATAACACATAATAACGTAATTTATTCATATTCATCATGCTTTGGAAACATACCGGAGGCCTCTCGTGGGACGAGCTTGCTTGTCGGGGCGGGCTTGTGTCGTAGTTGGCACACGTGAAAAACTTCATGCCCATTCAAGTGGATAAATCTACCGAATCCTTGACCTTGGCGAGATGGCCGCACCAATAGCCTTTTGTTTCACCCCCTCTGGCAACCTCGCATCTTTCATCTTCCTAGGCCTATACTCTGGGTCTAAACAAGGCACACTTATGATGGAATATCGAAAGGATTGGACAGAGAGAAAGAGGAGGAGGAATGCGAGAGAAAGAGGAGGAGCAGATGAACTGGTGGAAGAAAACATATCGGTGCCCGAATTTATAGAGGCACTAGGCAGAATAGGCAGGACAAAATGACGAGAGAAAAAGGAGAGAAGCGGTGGTGGGAGTTAAATGGCGGGAAGCGGTGGCAGGAGAAAAATGGCAGGAACCGGGTGGCGAGACAAAATGTCAGGAACCGGGTGACGGGACAAAATGGCGGGAATCGATAGCGAGCGAAATAGGCGATTAAATTGATCATGTTTGATTAGGGAAAGCTAATATGTTGCATGATCAATGGAGGCTCTATCGGGGTTCTGGCCTCCGACTGCCGCCCTGCCACGCCTGGCAGTGCCTCCGCCAGGCTCGTCAGGGCACAACAGCCCGATTGGTTCTCGTCAGGGCACGGGCCTCCATGGTCGCCCTAGATTCGGAAATTTCCAATTTTGAGTATTATTTGTGAAATTGATTAAAACATGTCATGTCGGGCAAAGCGGCCATCCGGTCATCACGGGGCGATCTGCGTTGTGGACCTATCGTCGTAAGCTGGCGAGGGTGGCGGTCATCGCAGACGGTCTACAGTGGAGGGCGGCGACACATAGTCATTGTAGGTAGGGTGCAACAGAGGGCGGCGGTGGCGCGTGGCAGCATGCGGCGGTCAGTGGGCAAGGGAAAACCGATGCGGCGGTCAACAACATGCGCATAGACGAGCTGGGGGATCGATGCATTGTACCCCGCGGAGGAAGCTAATCGTGTTTCCTTTTAAAAGACGAAATGTTCTTCAGTGAGAACCTAAGAGGCGACGTTCCGTCAATAGCGAGACGACTGTGGTAACTTTGTCAATCGCTAGACTCGATAGACAAGTCTTTAGAACATACTCTCTAGACTCAGTCTTTCAAAGGGGTATAGTGTGTTTGCGTGCATTCATAGGGTTGAGTAGGGACTATGGGTGGAACTGTGATTACTTTGCGTCTGCGTCTGGGTTTAAAAAAAGTTTATAAAAATATGAAGCGGCCTTCAATTTCGAATCGGTTCTGAAAATCCACTGTTAACAGTCTCCCTTTTTTCTGCTCTACCGCTAGGCCTAGGCGGCTAGGCCCTATCCACCGCCTCCACGGACTCCGCCGGCCGTTGCTACCATACTCCACCCTAATCTCGCGATTTCGTTCGCCCTAAATAAAAGGGATCCCTAAATAAAATCCCCCTGCTAATCGCGCCGAGGGAGGGCGGAAGATGACAACGCCCAACGGCTGCCCGGATCCGGCCGCCGCCGGCGACGACGGCGGGCCGTACATCCCGGCGGAGCTGATCCCCGACATCGCGAAGCACCTGACGAGCCTCAACGACTTCTTCGCCCTCCGCGCCGGCTGCCGCGCCTACCGCGCCGCCCTGCCGCTGTCCCGGGACCTCCTCGCCACCCAGCCGCCGTGCCTCCTCGTGCCCCACTCCGCCTCCCCCTCGCTGCCCCTCTTCGACCTCCTCGAGCCCGGCTGCCCCTCCTTCTCGCTCGCCCTCTTCCACGTCCCCCAGCGCCGCCTTCACCGCTTCCGCACCCGCCTCCCCTTCGCCCGGACCGGCGGCGTCCTCACCTCCGACGGCGCCCAGGTCGTCGCCGTCGACGCCGCTAGCGGCGACATCATCGTCACCCACCTGCTCACTGGCGCGCAGGTCCGCCTCCCCAAACCCCCGCTAGCGCACGACCGCATCATCCTCACCGGCGGCTACCTCTTCGCCCCCGTCGCGGGCCGCACGGACATCCAGTACTGCAGTCCCTGGACCGCCCAGTGGATCGTCGCGTCGTACGGCGGCGAGCATGTGATTCAGGATTGGCGCATCGTCAATGGCGCCCTCTATGGGTTCCTCCCCACTTGCGGGCTCGTGGTGGCTTCGCTTCCCAAGGACAGTTCTATGGGAGTGTGGCTGCTTGGGGGCGAATTTGACGCACAGGTTATACTAGCTATGCAGGAGAGCAAAGGTGGCCCACTGCTGGGCGATTGCGGCGGCGAGCTCTTGCTTATCTTCAAGGTGGGATCCATCGATCCCGCGTACAAAATTTTCCGGTGGGACGCCAATGAGGAAATGTGGGTTAGGGCAATGAACCTTGGAGGACGGACGCTGTTCATTGGCTTCGATGATTTCGCCGCGAGCACTGGTCCAGATGTCCCAGGGATCCGTGGGGACTGCGTGTACGGATCATTGCCATGGGCTGGGGGCTGGAGTGAGTATTCTCTGATCGATGGGACCTGTAAATGCGTCACCGCGAAGTATCCGGGTGAACCAGGGGTTGGTTTTGGGAGGCCGCAGGTTTGGGTGCTTCCAAGCTTGTTCTGCAAGTGATGTTGAGCGGAAACGTGCACAAAGGTAATGGCTGTTCCCTTTTAAGTGTGTTCCATCCCAACCTGCAAAACATATAGGCTGAGCTGCCATAGTTTTAAATTATTTCTATCCTTTCGATAGTGTGTATATTTTGTTTGAATGTTATTGTCTGAATAGATATCCTGTTTGCTGTCAAGAATATCGTAAGTTTGTGATTTGAAGGCACACAAGCAAAGTTTTGTGCAAATGTAATAGTGCCAGAGTACTTTCAGAGGGAATGTCTAGATGAAGTTACCCCCTGATATTAGCGGTTTGACATCCATCAGTTAACAAAGCATAATTATGTATTGCTAGCATATCATACTTGTAATTTTTTACATAATAGTCAGTGTAAAAACAATATTGTCGCTGATGCATAGCATATGTCAGGGCACGGGATGGTGGATTCAATGCAAGCCTAAAATACTCTATATTTGAACGTTCTCGGAGTGACCGATTGTTTCATGCCCATGTCTAATTTTTCTTTTTTGCATTTGGCATTCATTTACTCTTGATGTAATAGCTATGCATCCTTTTTTTCCTACAATGGCTATTATGCATGCCTTCCCTGTATTGAGTTCAGCTGTGACGGTCATCGTTCAATTTATTTCACCTTCTGCTGCATACCTTAAACAAGGCATGCTATGCACTATTATATGTCTACTATTTACCTGGGGTGAGGAGAGTTTCCTAATGTCTAAATGCAATAACTGTATATTAATCATAACCTTTTCTCTTAGTGCTGTTTGCTGGGAGAAAAGAATGATGTAATTGATCTACTGTATAATTTTTAAACTTCCATTCTTTATTTGTTGTTGCAGGAACCTGATTTGGATGAAGTGCCGTTGCAATGAGCTTATATTTCCGTTTCCCTGCTATATTGGAGAAATAACTGGACAAGAGGTTTCTCGGTGCAGTCTGGTGTTAGCTGTTAGATGTAGCCGATGTAGACAGCACCGAATTGTTGAAGCCGAAGTGGAGTTCTAGGGTATTGTCGTGCTTTGCTGTAATGCAATGAAGGATTATGTTTCAGTTGACATTATTGGAGTTGTTATTTTTTGCTACTTTTACTATAGGGGTTATTTTGCTTCGCCTCCAAAGATAAAGATTAACAGTATCATTATACTGTAATAATATTTCTGGTGCTATCTGAGATTATTCATCGCAGCTTCATTACTTTATTTACTAAGCCCAAAGACCATATTCTTTACATTAGCCAACTATAGTAGTGAAAAATACATACCGTTTTTTCAATTACCACAGGATGTGAACATGGCATGGATAACCTCCCATCCTAATTATTTTGATTTCACTATTCTTTCAGTGCTCGAATCTTACATGAAGAATATGGAAAACTGACATGGGTTTATTTTTTCCATCATACTGTACTATACTAATTCATCAATGGAGCAGATATATAATTCATTGGAAGATGTGATGTTTCTAAACAGAGGTGTCTATTCTCCATAAGTTTTAGTTTGCTGCATTAAACTATTGAGTGTACTTGAGAATACCAGAGTGCAAAAATTACACTGACCAAATTCGATTGATTTGGGGGGAAAATCGAATTTGTCTCCAATCCATATCCCTAATTGCTTTATTCAAATATAAGCTTAGTTGAATATGATATGGCCAGTATATGGGGCCTTTCCGGTCTGGTTTGAGGCATTGAAGTTAAACACTGCACTGCCCGTTACGATCGCTTCTGTAAAGCAATAACAAACACCATTTGAACTGCATCAACCATTAAGATTTTATGATAAATCTTTGCAGGTTCCAACAGTGCATGCTTATTCAGAAATGACAGCCTATTGCAGACGACAAACATATTTTACCATCAGCTACCAGAACGTGAATAGCACAATAGCATAACACAGCCAGAAAGGCACAACAACAATAATCAAGGACTGTTTCTTTGAAATTGATAAAAAGGACTCAGTCCCCTAGGTTTACATTCAGAATGTTCATGTGACAAGCAGCGCAATCAGGGGGCAAATAAGCTCCATTCACATTGCTAGTAGAATAGCGACCGTAGTGCGGGGAGGTTGTTATCGTAGAACAACTGCTGCATTTCTAACTGCCAGATATCTTTGGACATATTCATCAGGAAGATTTCTTATTTGCTTGAACACCTCTGGATCAGCGTACCTCAGCTTGGTCCTAGGATCCACGTATGGTGCCTGCATGAAGATTTACAAGTAAAAAGATCAGACTTGCAAAAGGTACTTCATAATGGACGACAAAAATGCTTTGTCAGATGATGCATCAGCTAGTGGTTCTGAAAATCTATAACCAGCGATGCAATAGATAAGCCGTACTCAATACAGCAACATGAATGTTCTTGAGCTGGTTGATGAAATACATCTTCTTTAGTTCTACTCCCTCCGTTTCAAAATGTAAGATGTTTTAGCTTTTGTGAAAGGAGTGTATTTAGACCCCTTTTAGTGTGTAGATTCACTAATGTTCACTCCGAACCTACACACTAAAAGTGGTCTAGATACACTCTCTTCACAAAAGCTAAAACATCTTATATTTTGAAACGGAGGGAGTACTTACTAGCCTACTAGGAACACAAATTTTAGCAACATAGGTGTTTTTTTGGTCTTCTCTATTTATATGCTATTTTTTCTGTTTCATGCAGACGCCTACATCACCTAAATCACAATCTTTCAGCAAAATTCAGGCTAGGGCTGCTTTCCCTGTCTCCAACTCCGAGCGTTAAATTCAACCAATAAGATTGGCAGACTCTTCTGTTTAGTTCATGTATTTAGGACAGTTCAGCTGGGTAAAAATTGTGAACTGTTGATGTAGATGTCAGTAGAATAATGTTCAAGTTGTGCATGCATAACTAACAGAATACGGTTCCGAATGCACAGTGAAGTTTGTGACCCTTTGTAATACAGGGCAGTACCAAGTCGAAATTAACTGAACATGTTGTACATAAAGGCCACAAGAGAGACAAAAGAATTGTGAAAAGAGCACTGTACAGCTGAAAGTTTTTTGTTTTAATTCACTTACCTGTTCTAGAACATCAGTTATTAAGCCAAAACAACTTATCAAGTTTTCACATCTAACTAGAGCATATAAAACTCACTTAATTAACTTTTATGGGGACTATGTTATATCATTAATTTGATTTTAAGTATTCATATAGGAATCTGTTGGAGCAGCAGAGTTTAAATACATATGTGTAGGGCTGTTCATGCCAGGTTCAAATTAACACACTGCAAGTTCTGCAATTCTACAAAAGTGCTATGCATAAGTACAAGTAAGTTATTTGATCCACGGGTTAGTTAACCTGTGCAAACCGCGACTGAACACCCCTAACGATGTCGCAGCATTGAAAATACCAAAAACACAAAAATTAAGGTTGATAGTGAAATTTCACAGAATTTTTAAAATGAATCAGAATTCGAACAGCCATGCAATATGAACTTTGATCCCAACCAATCATACTGAATTTTTGCAATTCCAACAAGGAGTCATGAAACATCCGTATGAACTATACAATCCACAAACTAAAAGAATCAAGAATCTGCTAGTGTTTCCGCTTAACAGGTTGTAACAATATTATATTAGCCCCCACATGGATGAATACAAATACACAAAATTTGAAGTAGTCAGCACAAAATAAAATCTCAGAGAAATTGCAAAAGGTGTACAGTGAATAGTTATGAAAAATGGAGTAAACTATCACAAACAGAAACAAGGAAAGTGGAGTAAGCCGGCTAGATCAATGCTGACTTAGAGCTTCCAATGGGTCGGTATTTTGCAGTACTTAAACACAAAATACTGTCAAGTTTCCTAAAATCAGAAATCAAAGCGACTACTGTTTATATGATTCCAACATATGCAAAACCTGATCATGCAGTACCAAATGACAGGTTGCACACATAAACTTATCTTGTCAATAATCCATCTGCCTTATTTTTGATAAAGTGGCTCATGGTTGATTCAAAGAAAGATAAGTGAAGCCAATTAAGAACCCAAAACTAAATGTTTCTGGAGAGTATAGATAAGATATATAAAAATAAAATGATGGCCAGTCTCAAACACGAATATCATGTTTTGTCAATGCCTACTGGTAGTGCTATATCTTGGAACTAGCTTCTAAGAACTTACTAAGTTTTCTTATAAATCAGCTATTGGGCAAAGAATATAATAAACTCCAGCTTATCCCTTCGAACTTATAAGCGTTGTTACGCACGGCAGAAATTTTTAATTCTCTGGGGCAGTTTGTTAGGTATACATGCACTTCTGCATACAAACTCACAGTTTAGCATAAAGTTTTTGGTAGTAAACATACAGCACAGCATCATGATCTACTTCGAATCTATATACCTTCAATTTTCGAATCCTATCATTAAGATAAATTCCAGGATATATCTATCAATAGGGGGAGTTCAGTACTAGGGTGAAACTTACCTCAAAACCTGTTACGTCACAGTATCTCTTTGGTGGATAAATGGATGGCGGTGACTGAATATTTAGATCTGCATAAAACACCATACTGTGAAAATTGCATTTGCCACAGTTTGCTAAAAAACAACACATGTAGACCAATTTGACACACCAGTGACATGATTTCACTAATACCAAGTTCGTTTTCTATTACCAAGCCTTATCCTCGTAGCTGAGAGACACAAGTTCAGATAGGAGCTGTCTAATATTCTTAGAAGTGAAAGCTAATATTTCAGAAGGCGAGAAAAGCAAACAAAAAGCAGCAACATATTGATCCATTAGCATGCATTCAATTAAGCACAAGTGTAGAATCAAATTTTATTCAATGGAAATTACTTCCTGTAGATTGCAAAAAAAAATATGATATGATCCGGGAAGAATTTTTTGCATCTAAGGCTCTAATATGAACTGTAAGTTTGTATTTTGTAACAATAAGAAGCAATTCAGTTGCTGCTATTTGTTAGCACCAACAAACAGCACAATGTGCAACCTCTAAAGCACTGGTGGGCAGAAAAATCTCTCATATAGCTCCAATTCTCAGTCTCTAGCCACCACAAGTTTATAGGCCTAAAGTGGATCATCAATTTTAGTCTTAGATACTCAACTAAACCCTAACCCTAAATCTACGATTTCACTTGATTTGCAGACCAAATCTCAGATAATTGAGCAATTAGCAGCAGGAAGGATATGAAGGCGCTCACAGTTGGGGCGATCCGGGGGGAGCGAGGAGGCGTCGGCGGCCTGGAGGAGGTAGCGGAGGTGCTTCCACTGGCGGCCACGGGACTGGCCCTTGGGGTACTTGTCCGCCGTCTGGACCTTCTTGAACGCCATCGTTGGCGCCAGCAGCATCTCCGTCCTCTGTATCTCCGACTCCATAATCCTCCTCCCGTTTCGGAACCGCGACTAGGAGGCCCTACGATGGGCGTTTAGGGCTCGAGGCGACGCGGCGTATCGAACAGCGCTTGCTTCAGCCGCCGGAGGACGACGAAGGGAGGCAGCGGCGGCGAGACGCTTGGAGGAGTAAGGTGGGTATGGCCGGCGTCTCAGAAAGACGGTTGAACGCTAGCCGGGAGTTTTGGCGTTCCAGTCGCCGGAGATGTAGGCGGCGCTCGCTGTTCCTCTCTGTCTCGGCGCTCCCTCTGTTCCTCTAAACGTGCGTGTTCCCCTCTGCTGAAGGCAATTCAGTTTTGTAAAATCTAACTCGTGGACCCAAAATGAAAATCTCCAGTGTCCTGTTTTGGATGTAAAAATTAGGGCTAATCCATCAAAGTTCACTGGACTTAAGACTGTACTTAGGATCATTATTCGTCATAGTCACAGATAGATTTTAATAGTGAGAAATCCATTTACCCGTGAATGGAAGAACCATCAAGTCACCATACTACATCATTATATTATGTAGTACGGCCGAGTCACCATCAAGTCTCCATAGACGATGGGGTAGGGCTTCAACGGATCTTGGATCTCTCTCGCGGAGGAGCGGATGGAGCACGGATGCGGACGGACGTGGGCAGCAGCAGTGGCAGCCGGCGACGCGAAGTTGTGCTGGTGGCGGTGCAGCGCTAGAAGCGGGACAGGCCGTTCTGGACCCAATCTTGGTACTGTGCAGTGTCTGCCGACCATGCGGCTTTCTGCTCCTGTTTTGGCATCTCGAGTTCGTCTTCTTCTTCCCTGCCGGCCGGTGGCGTGGGGGCTGCTGGTGTGGTTTTTAATAAAGGTGGTGGTCCTTGGATTTCGCTCTCGCCGTGATGAAGAACTGCCTGTCGCCGGTCTTCATTGATCTTGGGTGGACTACCGAGTTCCGGAAGACTCCACTAATGAATTCCAAATGGACGATATGCCTGGAGTTTGCCAGTGCGGACAGTGTTTCGGTCGCGTGCAACCATGTTTTTTGCTGGCCGTTTGGTTTCAGAGGGGGCAATGTGAAGCTAGATGAGTGTTTGAATTTAATTTTTTGTTCGAATGTAGGTTTAGTTTGGCTTCATACAAATTGAACGGGACATATGTTGTACACTCTTACACTAGTGAAGTTGTTCAATTCACCACTTTGTCAGCTTGGACTTGGGAAACTTACATAGAAAATAAGGAAAGCTATGAGCAATTGGTCTGTTTCTTGCGCGATCAATGGCCATGGGGCTACCAATAGAGTATTGTTTTCTCTTGGTGGAGCTGCTCCAAGAAGTTCTTTGTGCTAGTTCAAAGTGATGATAATGCGGTGAACATGTTTGATGATGATGAAGATGGAAAGCACATCGGGATACTAGTTCATATTTACAAGAAGGGCGAAGAAGATCAACTTCTAAATGCTCTCATTGAACCAATACCACCTCCTTGTCCATTGAAGAAAAAAGAGGTGTTGTGGAAGAGACGACATAAAACTCTCAACAACAACAACAACGAGATGAGTATGAAGGAGATCATGTAGGTATAGATGAGGAGTTTACCATGTATTCCGATGATGAGGAAGATGAGGATGTGGCTACAAATGAATCTAGCCAACATGGTTTTTCAGATGTTGAGGAGGACAGTGAGGAGGAGGAAGTGCATGAGCATAGTGAAGATGTTGAAGAGGAGGAGGAGATAATCAATGAGATGGATAGTGATGGAGCCGTTTTAGAAGATATACTAGTGGTGCATTATGATAAAGAGAACCCATCCTTCACAAAAGGTTCCTTATTTCCATCTATTGCGGAGTTCAGGGTTGCTTTGTCTAGCCATGTAGTCAAAGGAGAATTCAATTATAAAACTATCAAAGGTGATCCAAAAAGAGTGAGTTAAATGTGCTAATGGAAAGAAATGCAAGTGGCGTCTCAATGGATATGTGTTGGCAGATGGCTATACAGTTCAGGTGATTGTTCTTGTACTAATATTTTCAGTGTTGTTTTATGTTGGTTATCGTCTTATATTGATCCTTATTTTCTTGTTTTATTATGTAGGTGAGGAACCAACCCGTGAAACACAAGTGTCAAAGCAAGAGAAGAGATGAGAAGGTAAAAGCCTCCAATAGGAAATGGATTACTGCCCATGTGATAGATTGGTTGAAGACCGACCCAACACGTACTTACTGCCACTATCTTGCAAGAAAAGCTTTTTGAGAAGTATCATGTGCAGATTCACTACCAGAGAGTCTTTGCAGGTAGGCATATAGCTCCTGAGCAGATATTTGGAAAGTGGGAGGATAGTTTTCAGATCATGTACAATTTCCAAGCTGAGGTCTTAAGGAATTCCAACAAGTTTTGTTGAGACCGGTCACATGGAGATCGATGGGGTGAAGCATTTCAGTAGGGAATATGTGTGCCTTAGAGCTTGCATTGATGGATTTATAACAGGTTGTAGGCCTTATTTGGGTGTTGACGCAACAACATTGTATGGAAAATGGAAAGGACAGCTTGCGATTGCTTGTGGTGTTGATGGTCATAGCTGGTTATATCCAGCATATGTTGTGTTTTATTCTGAAACTTCAGAGAGTTGGAATTGGTTCATGGATAGGTTGAAAATAGCTATTGGTACACCTGAAGACTTAGTCATATGCACAGATGCATGTAAGGGTCTCGAAACAACTGTGCATACTATGTTTCCACAAGCTGGGCATATAGAGTTCTTTAGGCACATGATAATCAACTTCAGCAAGAAATTCCATGGGGAGTTCTTTGAAAAGAACATGTGGCCAACAACATACACTTACTCCCCTACCAAACATGAGTACCATATGAGGGATGTTTTGGAAGCCAATCCAGTAACTATAGAATATCTAAAGACTCGGCTAACTTGTGGAGTAGAAGTAAATTTTCAGCAGCATGCAAATGTGACTATGTTATGAACAATATACCTGAATCATTCAACTCTATGATCCGAAAGTTGGATTCACTCTCTAGGAATATGATGAACAACCAGTCAAGGGGGAGTGTTGGATTCACTCTCTAGGAGTTCTGACTTCACAGCTAAGGTGGCAGTGAGAATCCATGTCTATAGTTGGAGGCACACCGTTGATTTGGAAAAACATGAGTGCTCTTGTAGGAGATGGCAAATAAGTGGTTTGCCTTGTCTTCATGCCATAACTTTCATCACAAGTATAAGAAGAGGCCATGATATAACACACTATGTCCATGACTACTACTCAGTTCAGAAATTCAGCAATGCATACCAAACGAGAGTGCCAACCATAACTGACAAGAACCAATGTCCAGAAGTTGACGTGGGCTTCCACTTGTTCCCTCGTGTGCTAAAAAAACTTCTGGTAGACTTAGGGAGAAGAGGATAAAAGCATCTCACGAGAGCATATACATGAAAAACACAAGTGCGAACAATGCAAGGAATATGGCCACATGATGAATACATGTCCTAAGCTATATCCTCAAGACAAACCTAGGAATAGGAAGAGAAAAAATGTCGATTCCATAGACATTGACACAAACCTAGAATAATATGTTGACATAACCCAAGAGCTAGTTGTTGACACACATCTACAACAATCCACCCAAACTCCAAAATCTGCAAGGTGTTTTTTTAGCTTTTGTGTTATTCATGTGTTATATTTTTAATCGATCCTTGCATTTCTTCACTTGTGATATCCTTCACTCAATACTTGTCATTTCCTTGGCATCTCAAAGGCTAGTGTTAAAAGAAAGTGTTGGAGATATGCCCAAGAGGCAATAATAAAAGTGGTTATTATTATATCTTTGTGTTTATGATGAATGTTTGCATCCCATGCTATAATTGTATTATAAGGAAACACTAATACATGTGTGTTTTGTAAACATAAAAGAGTCCCTAGTAAGCCTCTTGTTAAACTAGCTTGTTGGTTAATTGATGATCATGGTTTCCTGATCATGGACATTGGATGTCATTAATAGCAAGGTTATATCATTAGGAGAATGATGTGATGGACACACACACCCATAGTAAGCGTAGCATAAGATCAAGTCATTAAGTTCGTATTGCTACAAGCTTTCAAATGCATAGTAACCTAATCCTTCGACCATGAGGTTATGTTAATCACCATCACCGGATGGGTACTTTGATGACATCAAACACCGCTCAGAATCGGGTGGTTATAAAGGTGTCATTGGGTATTCTGAAAGTATGTGTTGAAGCGCATGGACCAAGATTGGGATTTGTCCATCCATATGACGGATAGATATGCTTTGGGCCCTCTCGGTGGAATGTCATCTAGTTAGCTTGCAAGCATGTGACTAGGTCACAGGGGATGACATAACATGGAACGAGTGAAGAGTACTTATCAGTAACGAGGTGGAACTAGGTATGGAGATACCGACGATAAAACCTCGGATAAGTAGAGTATCGCGTGACAAAGGGAATTGGTTTCGTATGTTAATGGTTCTATCGATCACGAAGTCATCGTTGAGTATGTGGGAGCCTTTATGGATCTCCAGATCCCGCTGATGGTTATTGATCGGAGAGGTGTCTCCATCATGTCTACATATTCACGAACCGTAGGGTGACACACTTAAGGTTCAAAGTTGTTTTTAAGTAGATATTGAATGTGCGTTGGAGACCGAATGTTGTTCGGAGTCTTGGATTGGATCCGGGACATCACGAGGAGATCCAGAATTGTCCGGGGAATAAGATTCATATAATGGGGATCAGTTTCTAAGTTAGGAAATGTTCCGGAGTGTTTGTATGGGGTTTCTAGAAGGTTTCGGAATGTTCCGGAAGGTTCTAGAAGATATTTTGGAGTTTACTTGAAAACCAAGATAGGATAAGGTAAAACTTAAAGGGTAAGTAAAGGAAACTTGGGGGGGAGGACTCTCCCCCCAAGCTCCTGGCGCTGCCCTAAGGGGTGGGCCTAGGGGTGGGAACCCTAGGCCGCACCCCTCCCTCTATATATAGAAGGGTGGAGGCGCCACCCCCCTTGCCCCTTCCCACTCCAAACCCTAGCCGCCTCTCTCCTCCTCCTTCCATCTGCTCTGGCTTAGGCGATCCCTGCAGAATTCTCTACTCCACCACCACCACCACGCCGTCGTGCTGCTGAGATTCCGTGGAGAGATCTACTACCTCTGCTGCTCGCTGGAACGGGGAGAGGAAGGTCTTCTTCGACTCCGCATGTGTGACCGAATGCGGAAGCGCTGCCGGAACGCGGCGCCAGAAGGATCGTCTACTCGATCTTGAGATCGGCAAGTGATCGACTACATCAACCACGAGATCCGATCTCGAACAAGGCTTTCGAAACTACAAGGGTTAGTACAGATCTATCTCGTTGCACATGTCTAATAGATTAGATCTTGGCTTTTATCTAGATTAGATCTGGGTTTTGTTCGTTCTTGCGGTAGAAATTTTTTGTTTTCCATGCTACGAACCCATCAGTGGTATCAGAGCCTTGTCTATGCGTAGATCTGTTGCATGAGTAGAACACAATGGTTTTGTGGGCGTTGGTGCTCGTGTCGTCTTTTGCTTTGTGTACTTTGCATCTTGCGGTATGGTGGGATGAAGCGGCTCAGACTAACCTTACATGTCATCGCACATGAGACTTGCTCCACGCGTGTAACGTGCATTGCACAAGTGGCTTTGCGGGTGTCTGTCTCTCCCACCATAGTATAGATCCAATCTACACTTTGCACTTGATAGCACTTGTATCAACGTTGTGGTTCAGTTTCGTAGGTAAGATCCGTTCTTATTCGAAAGCCCCAAACCACGTAAAACATGCAAAGAAAATTAGAGGCGTCTAACTTGTTTTTTCAGGGGTTTTGTGATGTGATATGGCCATCATGTGATTGTGATTATATTTGATGTATGCAATGATCCTTGTTGTAATATGGCAACCGGCAGGAGCCTAATGGTTGTCTTTAATTCTGTTAAGACCTGTGTGTTTATTCATCTTGTAATAGCTTTATTCCAAGTAGTTGTAATAGTTGCTAGTGATGATGGACAACCATGAAGCGGCGCCACTGACCTTGACGCAATGCTGGTGATGATGGAGATCATGTCCGTGCTTTGGAGATGGAGATCAAAGGCATAAGAAGAAAGGGCCATATCATATCACACTAATTATGAATTACATGTGATGTTAATCCTTTATGCATCTTGTATTGCTTAGATCGCGACGGTAGCATTATAAGATGATCCTTCTCACTAAATATCAAGTAATAAAGTGTTCGTCCTTAGTTGGCACCGTTGCTAAGACTCGTCGTTTCGAAGCATCTCATGATGATCAGATGTGATAGATTCTACGTGTGCATACAACGGGTGCAAGCCAGATTTGCACATGCGGAAACTAAGGTTAATCTTGACGAGCCTAGCATGTACAGACATGGTCTCGGAACACGGAATACCGAAAGGTAGAGCATGAGTCATATAAATGATATGATGAACATGAAGATTGTTCACCGATGAAACTACATCTTCTCTCGTGAAGATCGGACTTGGTGTAGTGGACTTGGTTCGTGTAATCACTAAGACAATGTGAGGGATGTTGTTTTGAGTGGGAGTTCACCTAGTTAATTTAAGAATTAAAATTGAACTCAATTTATCATAAACTTAGTCTAAACTACTTGCAAATTTGTTGTAGATTATGGCGAACCTCTCCATCAATTTCAATGCGTTCCTAGAGAAAGAAAAGCTTAAGAACAATGGAAGCAACTTCATGGACTGGCTCCGTGGACTGAAGATTATCCTCGGGGCTGGTCAGTTGACCTATGTGCTCGAAGCACCGCTAGGTGACCCACCTACAGAAGATGCCACCGATGACGTAAAGAATGTTTACGCCACTCGGAAAAATCATTACTCCACGATTCGATGTGCCATTACATGCGGTTTAGAAAGCGAGCTTGAGCGCTTTGAGCACCACGACCTTCGAGATCATTAAGGAGCTCAAGCTCATTTTGAGACTCACGCATGCGGAGAGCTATGAGGCCTCCGAAAAGTTCTTTAACTGTAAGATGGAAGAGGGTAGCTCCGTTAGCGAGCACGTGCTCACCATGTCTGGGCACGCAAACAAGCTCCAAGAGTTGGGGATAACGATTCCTAATGAGTTAGGGATTCACCGTGTCCTCCAATCACTGCCACCAAGTTATAAGAACTTTGTGATGAACTACAATATACACTGCATGAACAAGACGTTGCCTGAACTATCGTCCATGCTGAAAACTGCTGAAGTGGAGATCAAGAAGGAGCACCAAGTGTTGATGGTAAATAAGACCACCAATTTCAAGAAACAGGGCAAGCCTAAGACAAGGGCAACTTCAAGAAGGACGACAAGAAAGCTGCCGCACCTGCTAAGAAGCCCAAGGCTGGTCCTAAGCCTGAAACTGAATGCTTCTCTCGCAAGGGTCTGGTCCTTTGGAAGCGTAATCGCCCCAAGTACAGCAGATCTGAAGAACGGCAACATCAAGAAGAAAGGTATATTCGATATACATGTTATTGATGTGTATCTTACTAGTAATCGTAGTAGTGCCTGGGTATTTGATACTGGTTCGGTTGCTCATATTTGTAACTCGAAACAGGAGCTACGGAATAAACGAAGACTAGCGAGAGACGAGGTGACGATGCGCGTTGGAAATGGCTCCAAGGTTGATGTGATCGCCATCGGCACGCTCCCTCTACATCTACCTTCGGGATTATTTTTAAATTTAAATAATTGTTATTTGGTGCCTGCGTTAAGCATGAACATTATATCTGGATCTTGTTTATTGCGAGACGGTTACTCTTTTAAGTTAGAGAATAAAGGTTGTTCGATTTATATGAGCAATATCTTTTATGGTAATGCACCTGAGATGAATGGTTTATTCTTACTGAATCTCGATAGTAGTGATACACATGTTCACAACATAGATGCTAAACGAACAAAATTGAATGATAATTCTACATACATGTGGCACTGTCGTCTTGGTCACATTGGAGTGAGGCGTATGAAGAAACTCCATTCTGATGGACTTCTTGAATCACTTGATTTTGAATCACTTGAAAGATGCGAAGCATGTCTAATGGGAAAAATGACTAAGACTCCATTCTTTGGAATAATGGAGCGAGCTACAGACTTATTGGAAATAATACATACCGATGTGTGCGGTCCAATGAGTGTAGCGTCGCGTGGTGAATATCGTTATGTTCTCACTTTCACGGATGACTTAAGTAGATATGGGTATGTCTACTTTATGAAACATAAGTCTAAAACTTTCGAGAAGTTTAAGGAATTTCAAAGTGAAGTGGAAAATCATCGTAACAAGAAGATTAAGTTTCGCTCAATTCGCGGAGGTGAATATCTAAGTTATGAGTTTGGCATGCATTTAAAGAAATGTGGAATACTTTCACGATTGACACCGGGAACACCACACAGTAATGGTGTGTCCGACGTCGTGTCGAACTCTCTTAGATATGGTTCGTCTATGATGTCTCTTACAGATTTACGCTATCGTTTGGGGCTATGCATTAGAGACACGCATTCACTTTAAATAGGGCACCATCTAAATCCATTGAAAGCGACACCATATGAATTGTGGTTTGGAAAGAAACCTAAGTTGTCGCTCCTTAAAGTTTGGGGTTCATGGCGTATGTAAAGAAGTTACAACCTGATAAGCTTGAACCCAAAGCGGAAATGCGTCTTCATAGGATACCCTAAAGAAACAATTGGGTATACCTTCTATCATAGATCCGGCAAATTTTTGTTGCCAAGAATGGATCCTTTCTTGAGAAGGAGTTTTCTCAAGGAAATGACTAGAAGGAAAGTAGAACTCAACGAGGTTATTGAACCTTCTCTCGGAGTTGAGAGTAGCGTAGCACGTAAGATGTTTTTGTGCACTTTGCACCAATTGGAGAGGAAGCTCATGATGGTGATCATGAAACTTGAGCGAAGTTGTTGCTGAACCTCGCAGTCAACGAGGTTCGGACCACTCTGATTGGTATGACTCGCCTTGAACGTCATGTTGGTGGACAACACCGATGACCTGCGACGTATGAAGAAGCTATGGTGAGCCCAGATTCGACAAATGGCTAGAAGCCATGAAATCGAAATGGGATCCATGTACGAAAACCAAGTATGGACTTTGGTGGACTTCTGGGATGGTAGTAAAGGCCGAGAGCAAATGGATTTTCAAAAGAAAAACAGATGTTGATGGTAATGTTACCGTCTATAAAGCTCGACTTGTCGCGAAAGGGTTCTGACAAATTCAAGGAGTTGACTACGATGAGACTTTCTCACCAGTAGCGAAGCTAAAGTCTGTAAGGATTTTGTTAGCAATAGCTGCATATTTCGATTATGAGATTTGGCGGATGGATGTCAAAACGGCGTTCCTTAATGGTGACATTGAGGAAGAGTTGTATATGGTACAACCCAAGGGTTTTGTCGATCCTAAAGATGTTGACAAGGTATGCAAACTTCAGCGCTCCATTTATGGACTGAAGCAAGCATCTCGGAGTTGGAATCAACGTTTTGATAAAGTAATCAAAAACTTTGGATTTATACAAACTTATGGAGAAGCTTGTATTTACAAGAAAGTGAGTGGGAGCTCTGTGGCATTCCTAGTACTATATGTAGATGACATATTGTTGATTGGGAATGATATAGAACTTCTTAATAGTGTCAAAGCCTATTTGAATAATAGTTTTTCAATGAAGGATCTTGGCGAAGCGGCATATATTCTAGGCATCAAGATTTATAGAGATAGATCAAGACGCCTAATAGCGCTTTCACAAAGTAAATACTTGGACAAAGTTCTAAAGAAGTTTAGAATGGAAGAGAGCAAGAAAGGGTTCGTGCCCATGTTGTCAGGTAAGACCTTGAGTAAGACTCAAAGTCCAGCTACGGCAGAAGATAGAGAGAAGATGAATAATATTCCCTATCCTTCGGCCATAGGTTCTATCATGTATGCCACGCTGTGTACAAGACCGGATATAGCACATGATGTTAGTTTGACTAGCAGATATCAAAGTGATCCTAGAATGAAGCACTGGACAACGGTCAAGAATATCCTGAAGTACCTAAATAGGACTAAGGATATGGTTCTTTCTTATGGAGGTGATGAACAACTTGTTGTAAACAGTTACACTGATGCTAGTTGGAACACCAATCCAGATGACTCGAAGTCACAGTCTGGATACGTATTTATTTTGAATGGTGCTACAGTGAGCTGGAGGAGTGCCAAGCAAAGCGTTGTGGCGAAATCTTCAACTGGATCGAAATACATAGCTACTTCGGAGGCTGCACAAGAAGCCATATGGATGAAGGAGTTCATTACTGAACTTGGCGTGGTTCCTAGTGCGTTGGACCCGATGGCTATCTACTGTGACAACACAGGTGCCATAGCTAATGCACAGGAGCCAAGGTCACATAGCAAGCTGAAGCACATCAAGCTACGTTTCCATGCTATTCGCGAGTATGTCCGAGATGGTGACATAAATATTTGCAAAGTACACACTGATCTGAATGTGGCAGATCCGTTGACTAAACCTCTCCCTAGAGCAAAGCGTGACCAACACCAGAACGCCATGGGTGTTAGGTATATTACCATGTAATCTAGATTATTGACTCTAGTGCAAGTGGGAGACTGTTGGAGATATGCCCAAGAGGCAATAATAAAAGTGGTTATTATTATATCTTTGTGTTTATGATGAATGTTTGCATCCCATGCTATAATTGTATTATAAGGAAACACTAATACATGTGTGTTTTGTAAACATAAAAGAGTCCCTAGTAAGCCTCTTGTTGAACTAGCTTGTTGGTTAATTGATGATCATGGTTTCCTGATCATGGACATTGGATGTCATTAATAGCAAGGTTATATCATTAGGAGAATGATGTGATGGACACACACACCCATAGTAAACGTAGCATAAGATCAAGTCATTAAGTTCGTATTGCTACAAGCTTTCAAATGCATAGTAACCTAATCCTTCGACCATGAGGTTATGTTAATCACCATCACCGGATGGGTACTTTGATGACATCAAACACCGCTTCGTAACTGGGTGGTTATAAAGGTGTCATTGGGTATTCTAAAAATATGTGTTGAAGCGCATGGACCAAGATTGGGATTTGTCCATCCATATGACGGATAGATATGCTCTGGACCCTCTCGGTGGAATGTCATCTAGTTAGCTTGCAAGCATGTGACTAGGTCACAGGGGATGACATAACATGGAACGAGTAAAGAGTACTTATCGATGCGAGGTGGAACTAGGTATGGAGATACCGACGATCAAACCTCGGATAAGTAGAGTATCGTGTGACAAAGGGAATTGGTTTCAGATGTTAATGGTTCTATCGATCACGAAGTCATCGTTGAGTATGTGGAGCCTTTATGGATCTCAGATCCCGCCGATGGTTATTGATCGGAGAGGTGTCTCCATCATGTCTACATATTCACGAACCGTAGGGTGACACATAAGGTTCAAGTTGTTTTAAGTAGATATTGAATGTGCGTTGGAGACCGAATGTTGTTGAGTCTCGGATTGGATCCGGACATCGAGGAGATCCAGAATTGTCCGGGGAATAAGATTCATATAATGGGGATCATTTTCTAAGTTAGGAAATGTTCCGGAGTGTTTATATGGGGATTCTAGAAGGTTTCGGAATGTTCCGGAAGGTTCTAGAAGATATTTTGGAGTTTACTTGAAAACCAAGATATTATAAGGGAAAACTTAAAGGGTAAGTAAAGGAAACTTGGGGGGGAAGGACTCTCCCCCCAAGCTCCTTGGTGCGCCGGCCCTAAGGGGTAGGAACCCTAGGCCGCACCCCTCCCTCTATATATAGAGGGGTGGAGGCGCCACCCCCTTGCCCCTTTCCACTCCAAACCCTAGCCGCCTCTCTCCTCCTCCTTCCATCTGCTCTGGCTTAGGCGAAGCCCTGCAAAATTCTCTACTCCACCACCACCACCACGCCGTCGTGCTGTTGGGATTCCGTGGAGAGATCTACTACCTCCGTTGCTCGCTGGAACGGGGAGAGGAAGGTCTGCTTCGACTCATGCGTGTGACCGATCAAGCGCTGCTTGGGCAGCGGCGCCGGAAGGATCGTCTACTCGATCGTGAGATCGGCAAGTGATCGACTATATCAACCACGAGATCCGATCTCGAACAAGGCTTTCGAAACTACAAGGGTTAGTACAGATCTATCTCGTTGCACATGTCTAATAGATTAGATCTTGGCTTTTATCTAGATTAAATCTGGGTTTTGTTCGTTCTTGCGGTAGAAAGTTTTTGTTTTCCATGCTACGAACCCATCAGAAAGAACAAAGGAGGGAGTACGAGGGACAAGTTGACCATAACAAGTGTTGCAACCTGCCTCCCTCCCCTACCACAAGGTTCTCCAATTCATGCACGATCGAGGAAGGGAACTGCTGCTACCACACCTTATAGTCCAACAAGAAAGAAACACCCCTAGCACCAACACAAGCAGTAAGAAAAAGTTGCATTGTTAAGTGGATAAGATGCATTGTGGATGTCACAAGAAAGGGATGCAATATTTTGTTTTGGTTAGATTTGGTTGCAAACTTGACTATTGTCTTGCTTGGACGTGTTGTAAACTTGTGAACTGGTTGTGTGGATGTCACGTGAACATCGCTTTTGATTAATATAGGGGAAATTACTTAGTTGTTTGCTTATGATCTTACAGTCATGTATAAAGTGTGTTGTCATGATTACAAAATTGAGCATGTTTCATGTTGAAATTTTGTATTTTTCTTCATAAAACCGCTATGTATACCTGTCCATTTTCTTCATAAAACTTCTATGTAATTGTTGAAAAGGATAAATGGGCAAAAACCAGAAAGTATGAACAAATTAGTTAGTAAAGGATGGAATTGTCTTTTCATGGCCACACTATCTCAGTTGGATCTTGATGGGAGAGTAACGGAAGGGGCAGAGACGATGAATTAGCAAAAGCAAAATGGGCAAAAACTAGTGTGACAAAAGCAAAATTTTCCCTCCATACTTTGAATAAAAGTATCATCATCGATACTACAAATTAACCAAATGACATACGATCACATATAAATTGCATTGCATAATTTCCACTTAGTGTCTATAATTGAAAAACAAGGGAAGAAAAAATATTCATACTGTTGAGACATTTCTTCAAGCATGTTGGGGGAGGCTAAATGGTGCAAAGGGGTTTCTCGGATCCTCGTTGGCAGCAGGCGACAGGGGAGGCTGCGGGAATTGTAATTGGCCCATGCGGTCATCGAAAGTCAATGGTGGTGGTGTTCCATGCGGTTCGGTGTTGGTCTTCTTCTTTGATCGTTCGGTCACCACCGTGGCTGCAACCCGCTTATTGTCGCTCGCCTTCCCCTTGGACTTCGCAGCGGCTGCGGCAAACACCACGCCAGGTCCCTTTGTGGTCGTCGACTAAACATCTGACGGCAAACGACGCCGGTGCTAGGGTTCGACGCGACCGTGGTTGTGAAGTGCGGGGGAAGTGCTCCGGAGGTAGCGATAGGCGGGGGGTGGGGGACGCGAGGGTGGGAGAGGGTGGGTGCCGCCATCCAGGGACGGTATTTCACCGACGAGAGGCGTTCGCACGCAGGAGTATTCGGTGTGGCGGTTGGCATTCGTCGTGCAGTGATTTGTTTTGCGGCTGCCGTTCGGTGCCCTAAATTTGCAGCGCGCCAAAATTTGGGGGCAGTCCAAAGATAATTGGGAAAATATATTCGACCGCGCCGCACAAGCGTCCTTTTCTAGCGGCGACTAGCATACCGTTCGATTTGTTTTTCTGTGCGGCTTTCCAAGGTTCCCTATGCAGTCGCACACTTCGCGGTCACGTATCAGAGCAAGTACAATAGAGAACAGTTAGCTGACTATAAGAGATAAAATATTATAGTTTTGGTGATGTGGAGGAGAGATAAGAGCAAGTACAATAAAGTACAGTCAGCTGACTATAAGAGATAAAATATTATAGTTTGTAGAGGAGAGATAAGAAGAGAGAGAATGTAAGCGGGTTGTAAATTAAGAGTCGGCTCTATCACGTGCTCCTAGGCAGTTTGTGAGAGTGAGATATGGGTCATATATTAATTAAGTATTAGGATTTTGTAGCTAACTATTGTACAGTGGACTATAGAGCTGGTTATAGATGACATGTCATTTTCTTATAGCTAGCAGCCAGCTATATTATTGAACTTGCTCTAAAAGGTGAGAGAATGTAAGAGGGCTATAAGTTAAGAGCCGACTCTAGCACGTGCTACTAAGCAGTTTTTGAGAGTGAAATGTGGGCCACATATTAATTAAGTAATAGACTGTTGTAGCGACGGCTAACGGATCGTTCGATCTGCTTTTTCTGTGCGGCTTTCCAAGGTTCGCTACACAGTCGCACACTTCGCGGTCACATATCAGAGCAAATACAATAGGGAACAGTCAGCTGACTATAAGAGATAAAATATTGTAGTTTTGGTGATGTGGAGGAGAGACAAGAGCAAGTACAATAAGATACAGTCAGTTGGCTATAAGAGATAAAATATTATAGTTTAGTTGATGTAGAGGAGAGATAAGAAGAGTGAGAATGTAAGCGGGCTGTAAATTAAGAGTCAGCTCTATCACGTTCTCCTAGGCAGCTTGTGAGAGTGAAATATGGGCCATATATTAATTAAGTACTAGGATTTTATAGCTAACTATTATACAAATGGACTATAGAGCTGATTATAGATGACATGACATTTTTTATAGGCAACAGACGGCTATATTATTGAATTTGCTCTAAAAGGTGAGAGAATGTAAACGGGTTGTAGGTTAAGAGTCAACTCTAGCACGTGCTCCTAGACAGTTTTTGAGAGTGAAACTTGGGGCACATATTAATTAAGTAATAGACTTTTGTAGCAAACTATTGTACAAGTGGACTATAGAGCTAGCTGTAGATGACATGACACTTTCTTATAGCCAACAACCGGTTATATTATTGAACTTGCTCTGAGGCTGCACAAGTAAAACCTGCCTTCTCTCTCAAAAAAAAAGTAAAACCTGCCTTCTAGCATATGTCAGACAACTTCTTGTTTTTAGTCCAATATTTTTTATACCAACCTGCCTCCCCCATATCATCTCCCTCTCACATTTTCTGCTTAGTGCTTTCGGCTTCTATTTTGTGAAAAAAATAGCACGTGCTTTTTTAAACCACCGGTAGTCATATTTTGTTTAGCACAAGTGTTTACTATTTCTACACATATGCGGTTATATGGTCAAACCAGGCATCCATGTGTAGTTAAGCCGGTAACCACCCATAAATCAGTGTATCTTTTATTTCTTATGACTATACATTTTGTTGAAAATATGGCAGCCAAGTGTAATTTATCTAGCAATCTGACAAGCATATCTCTATTATATTTCTTATAAATTCAGCTCGGTTAAAATCTAGCTACCAAGTGTAATTTATCTGGCAGTCATACCTAGGTAATCTGACAAGTATATTCTACAATCTCCTAATGACACACTTTGGTTAAAACCTAATAAACAAGTGCAATGTATCTGGCAATCATCCCAATGTAATCCGGCAAGTATATCGTTACTATTTCCTAAATACTTTGTCTTGGTTAAAACTTGGCAACCAAGTGTATGACAATCCTCCCTGAGTGAGCTGGCAAGTGTATATCACAATTCTCCTTACTTTTTTTTTATCTTGAAACCATGTGTATTTAATTGGATAACCACACATAGCCACCTAAGCATCTAGGAAGTGTATTAGTTCCTACTTTGGTTTTATACCGTGACAACCTTCCCTAGGCAATCAAACAAGGAGTACTTTTGCTTAGTGAGCGCTTTTTTCCTTTGTCTTGCTGCAAGATTGTGAACGGCTGATGATATATAGAGAAAGAAAAAGTAGCTTTGTGTTAGGAAGCTAGCAGCTCAGCAACAAGACCGTCTGCGTTTTGACCCGCCGAGTAAACTTTTTTTGCGGTGCGCGCTAGGCGTTACCGGGGGATAAGTTTGTAGGGGTTCGTGTATGAAAATAATAAAATTTTACCCTACGCTCCTGAACCACTTTGTTGTCAGGACCTATCTATTAGTAATGCAGTAACGGGAGGGGCTTTTCGCGAACTTACCCTTGAAGACCGAAAAGCGTTGTCAACGCTCGGGAGAGCGTGGTTGATGTAAATGAGCCGGAACCGACCTCAAGATCGTGATGAAGTCCTTGCGCTCTTGTGGCTCCAACAACTTGTAGTGCCTCAAATGTGACACCTCGCAGGGAGTTACATGCATCCGGTGTCTAGTGATGACTCCCGCTTCCCCGATCCAACAGCAGTTGCGGAAGTAGAGATCCTGGATCCGAATCTCGCAGCGCGATAGCGCTCTACAGTGAAGATGTCTCTCGTTCGTGTAGTCCGGACTTGGGACCATGTTCACGGGAGAGAGAATATTAATTGGAGGTCTCCCCAAAAGTGAGGAAACCTCTATTAAATATTATATGTATTATTTGATCAAATACCCCACTATATATAGGGGAGGGGAGGCACTCCCCTCAAAATCCCGGGGTGAGACTAAACAAGGGAGGAGGTGGGGGAGGCGCCGCCGACCACCCCACCATGGACCCCACATGGGGGGCTAGCCCACTAGGGCCGCCGGCCACCCCCATGGCCCCTCCTAGGGATGCGACCCCCTCTTGGGCTCTTTCCCCTCCAGGATTTGGCCCATTAAGCCTTTTGACCATTTAATTGATTTTCTCTTTATTAAATAATTACGAATAAATGATTAAATCAATATTTAACATTGATTCACATATTATTCAATCTCCGTGGCTATGGAACACCTTCCACCTCCACTCCGGATATCCTCCGGACTTATCGAAACCCTTTCGGTTTTCTCTCTTTCTATTATTTGGTGATTCTATCGATCCTGTAAACTCTCTAAGCATCATCAAGCCCTTAAGTGTGATACCCCATGGTTCGGGAACACTCCAGACATGGTCGGGACACTCTCGGACCAATGATCAACAGAGGGACCTGGATGGCCATGTGACCCCTGTGCATTCCACGCAATCTTTCATCGTTTGAACCATGACTATCGTGTCTTATTCCTTCTGTCTCTCGATACTTGTACTGCCCGAGATCTGATCAATGACATCACCATGTCGGGTTCAATCTCGTTACCGATAAATTCTACTTGACTCGTTCTGACAAGGGATATCCATGTGATCAAATCACACGCTGCGTAGCTATTGGATATAACTTCTCCGAGTGGGCTGTAGCACCCCGGATAAAACCACTACTAGAAAATCGCGTGTTGTTTTTATTTTTGTGCATCACCATGACGGCATGCTCATGTCATCATGCCATATTGCATTTGAGCATCATCGTCATCATGCATATGTTTTTCTAAAAGCGTTTTCTAATTACTTCCTCTCTTTATTTCAAATCAAATCCCTAGTCTCTTCCGGATATTTTGTTTGTCTAAAAGATATTTGCAAAAGTGTTTAAATAAAAATAAATAAATAAATAAATAACTAAAACTATTTTTGTCAAACCGGGGAAGGCAGCACAGCCGTTAGGCCAGGCCACCTACGATCCCGGTCCAACAAAACCTAGACCAAACCCTAGCCTACCCTCCCACACACCATCGACAACCACCCGCACACCTGGTCCCTATCGACGCCGCCGCATACACCCAACCCCGCGCGTACGATGCACGCACGCGAGGTGCACCGCACCATCACGCCAAAACACCCATGCGCAAGCCGCGTACACGGCCAAGCCGCTCGCCTCACATCCCTGTTGCCCTGGCCCCACCCCGCTAATCCCACCTCTCCATCGTTTGGTCAACCACGCGCCTAGCATCGATCCTATCGCTCGTGTCGCCCTCTCTCCGCGACGAGAAAATGACGCAGAACTACCACATTTGGGGCAGATGTGTCACAAAACTACCAACATTGGGCGAGTTGACACATAAATAGGGTTTTTGGGGCATGGTCGTGACAGAAAGCACTAATTTTGTGTTTGCCCGCTCCTAACCCGTGTTATGATAGCTCTGGCCCACATGTCAGGTCCACGTGGCAACGTGGTTGACGGACGAAGGGGACGACCGTTAGGTTTGCGTTGGCTGAATCGATTCAATCGATCTGGGTCATAGTCCACTCCAGTCCACGGTTTTTCTCACGAGCTCGCCCCCTACTCTAGCTCGTCGCCGCCCGCCGCTGCCGATCTTTCATGACCGCTCGCTAGCGCCATGGTCTCCTGGGGCGATGGAGAGGATTCATCCACTAATCTGAGCGGTGACTCAGAGGTAAGTATTCCATTCCCCTCTGATAGCTAGGGTTAGGGTTCATAGAGATTTGGGGTTTTTTAATCTGTGCACGGATTTCGTTTAGTGACTGTGGCCAATCAAAATGTTAGGGTCCAATAACCATGTATGACTCGGATTACTGCGGAGTAGCCAAGGAGGGACCAAATCCTATCTGTTGCAGATGCAATGTTGTGGCTGTCAAAAATGTTGCCTTTGAGGGATGTTGGACCGGCAGGAGATTTTTGTCCTGCCCAGGGGAGGTGTGTGTGTAATTTGTGACCTATTTATATATATATTAATGCAAATGTTGATGTACAATGTGCTCTGTCAAAAAAACTGCAGGATGGTGAATCTTGTGGCTTTGTGCATTGGGTTGATGATGTGTGGCCTGACTCACTTTGTAAATCACTGTCAAAGCTATGGGACATGTATTCTGAAGCTAAAGATGGTAGAGTTAGAGATGCACTAGACCATGTTGAAGCAAATTTGAATATGAGGGTGAGATTAGGAAGCTCCAGACTGACCTGAAGAAGGCCCAAGATGAGCTTAAGGTTGTGGTTAAAGAAAAGCAGGTGACGCTAGCTCTGAAGGCAAAAGCAGAGCAAGCTATGATAGAGGCAAAGGCTGAATTGGAGGAAAAGAAGAAGCTAGATGCATCAAGTAGTAACATGCACAGGTGCATGAGGCTGAAGGCAGAGAAGGACAAGGAGAAGCTTAAGGATGAGAAGGGAAAACTTGAGCACATGATTGCAGATCTGCTGAGCCAAAAGGAAAAAGCCAAGACCAAGATCAGGAAGTTCAAGGATTTCTGTGATGAAGTTTATCTCTAAATCATTTGTTTCATCTAGTGTTGCAATATTTGTGTAATGAAGTACTGTTACATTGTCTGTTATTTGTTAGCCAGAACTAGTACTAAATTGTAATATTTGGATCTATTGTTTAATTCTCAAGTCTGTTTGTGAGATGTAATGGATAATATTTGTGAGATGTAATGGATAATATTTGTGAGATGTAATGGATAATATTCTGAGATCTATAATTGGTTGTGATGAAGAAGCACTTGAATTTTGAATTTTATTTGTGAGATATATTGGTATATTGTTAGTTCTTTGTTGGTTATATTGAAACAATTGATTATTGTTTCATATATGAGGCCATAGTTTCATATGTGAGGCCATAGATTCACATGTAGTATGTTAAGAAGATCCAGTACCAAATTTCAACAACCAGCCAAATGTAGTATGTTAAGAAGATCCAATACCAACATGCAACTTACTAGAGTTTACACCAGAAAATGATAGAGTTTACAGTGGTCACAAACTACAGTTTACACCACAAAATGATAGAAGTTCTGTTCTAGAGGACCAACATCAGGTCTCTACCATCTAGAGGACCAACATCATATATCTCTACCATCTAGAGGACCTACATTTCGATCTCTCCCAGCACTTGCATTTGCCCCAGCTATCAGGTATGTCCATATACCCCTGTTAGGTGGCTCGGCTTCCGGAGGTGCCCTTGCAGCAGCTTGTGGAGATGCCTGTGGTGGTGTTGGTGTAGGTTGTGATGAAGAAGCACTTGGCCTAGCTCCACCTGGCATTTCCCTATTTGCCTGCAAGATATAAAATGGAAAATGTTAGTCTGTGATGAAAAATACAAGTTTGGCTATTAATTTAGTGCTCACTTTATGGTTATTTTTCCTCATTTGCAGGTCTGGTCTCAAAGGGATAGAGCATCTAGTGTATTTATGCCCTTGCAGCTTGCAGTTACTACAAGTAATTGTAGCCATCCTAGATGTCTCCTTAGGTTTAGGAACTTCAAATTTCCCTTTTCTTCTCTTCTCCTGTCTTCTTCCTTTCAAGTTGTCTTTGAAAGCTGGAGGCATTATGTCAGGAGTATTTGTTTTGGTCCACCCATGTTGTGCTGGCAGAGGATAGAACATAGGATTGTAGCTCTTCAGATAGAATGTCCTTTTGAAGAAATCACTAACATAGTCTTCAAGATGCTGTGAGGCTTTGTAGATAGCAGCCACTGCATGATTACAAGGCAAACCTGTCAGTTGCCATTTTCTGCAAGAGCAACTCTAGTGTCCATATTCACACTATGAGTAGTTGGTCCACTTTTGACTTGCCACAAGCCCAAATCTGATCTCTTTGGGATGCAGTTCCTTGAATATCTCTTCATCATCTCCAATTGCTCTACATAGTGTGGAGTTATTTCCCAGCTAGATTTTCTTGCTCCTCCCCTCTTATTGTCATGTCTGACCATGCTTTTGTCATATATGCCAACCAACATAGTTGCAATAGGTTTATTTTTAACATCCAAGATGTACTTGTTGAAGCATTCACTCAAGTTGTTGTTAACCAAATCTGTTTTGCAGTTGGTATCAAAAGCCCACCTAGCCCAGGTGTGTGGTGGAATCTTTGATAACCAAGCCCAAGCCAGCTCACATTGCTTCTTCATCTCATCCATGCCTCTGTCAAATCCATCTTTTGTGTAGGAATAAGTAGCAGTATCCATACACTTCTTCAAATCCTCCCCTCTAAAGCATGCAGTTTGGAAATTGGCATAGATATGCCTTAGACAGAATCTCTGTGGACTATTTGGGAAAACAGTGATCACAACTTTGATTAAACCTTTCTGTCTGTCTGACATTATTGTGTAATACCCAAATTTCCCTTGCTCTCCACCAAGTGCTTCCTTCAGTTGTTCTAGAAACCACTGCTAATTCTCTGTATCTTCTTTAGCCACCACTGCCCATGCTAGATGATAGATGTTATTGTTCCCATCTCTAGCTGTAGCTGCAAGTATTTGAGCTCCTGTTGTCAGTTTGATGAACATCCATCCAAGCCAATGAATGGCCTACAACCTTCTAGAAATCCTTCTCTTGCACCATTCACACAGAAAAAAAGGCCATGGAATCTTGGGGTCCAGCTGATTTCTACCACCTGTCCTTTCTTCATTGCCTCCTTTTGTTCACCAGTTGGTCCAGTGACAATTGTGACAATGCACCTAGATCCTGGATTTATGTCTATGACAGTCTGCAGCTAATCCCTAAGCCTGTAATACTGCTTCTTGCGATCTCCAAGTACTATGTTTCTAGCTTTTGTCCTAGCCCTATAGGCCATCCTCTTGGGCACCTCAACTCCAAAATCTTTCTTGGCTCTGTCTTGTAATGTAGTGATGCAAGTATTGATGTCTGATATGAAATCATCCACATATGCTTTGCTCAACCACTTAGAGTTTACCCTACTGCTTGATGGCTTAGTTGGACATGTGTGTTCCAACACCATTTTCTTGATGCAAAAGGTTTCCTCATTACCAATTTGTGATGGAGTCATGTAAAACTCACAACCAAACTTTTCCTTCTCCTTGCACCAAACTATAATACTCTTTGGAGTGTTCCTACGAAAATGGTAGTTCCTAAATTGCACTATGTGCAGCCTGGCAAGTGCTTCTTTGAACTGGTACACATCTCTGAAACAAAGCCTGGGAATGAACTGTTGCTCTAGATTCTCCCTAGTCTCATCATACCAAACTCTCTCCTTTGCATTCTTAGCTCTGCTCTTCCTTCCTTTAGGCTGTATGAATGGAGCTGGCTCATAGCCATCATCATCATCTGACTTCAAAAAACCTTGCTCTCCTTCATCATCAGAAGGAACCCACTGTGGTATTTTTTCCTTATGTACCTGTGAGTGTGATCTGATAGTTGGTCCTGGCCTTTTCACTTTCTTCTTCAAAGGAATTTCTAGTGCCACCTCTACTGGATCTTCTTCAATGTCAGATATATCTTTTACATCTATCTCACCCTCAAAGTGAGTCAATGGATCATTCCTCCTCCTCCTCATCTCAGCTATTTCCTTCCTCAGCTCCTCATCTTCTTGCCATCTTCTTTCTTCAGCTTCTTCTATGTTATATTGGCATGGATAAGCCCAGTCATCATCAGATGATGCCTCCTCTTCTGCCCTATGAAATTCACTATGCTGGTTGTCACACTGCACACTCTCTTGAGTCAGGTACTGGACTAGAATGTGCTCATCATATTGGATGTTTACATTCTGACAGTACACACTATTTTGAGTATAAGGAATAGGCTCCTCCTCCTGTTGATCAAGAACAATGTGAACTCCACTTTTCCTCTTGAATGGGGACAGCACAATTGCCTGTGCTCTTTTGTCCTTCATCACTGTCAACACCACTTTCCTTGCTAAATCATACTTCCTAACCATTTCTTCCACCTTCAGATTGCTATCAATAAGATCTAGCCCATTCAACCCTTCCCCTTCATGTTTAACATAGTACAAAGAGTCACTCAATCCATACCCCTCTGACTCCATAATAGCTAGCAAATTCAGATATCTTATGTCTGCTCTGCACATTCTTTTGTGCACAAATTTAGCTCCATCAAACTGGAAATAAAGGTCCTAGGTCTCTGTCTCTTCCCTAAATTCAAAAGAACAAATATTTCAACTTTGTTTATAAATCTACGGGGTTAAAAGGTTACCTATAATAGAATACCTAGTCTAATCTCACAGAGAAACGAAAACTTATCTGCCTATCGACTAGTAGTGGCTCATCGGGTCGGCGCAAGAGGAGTTGCCAGCCGATGTCCAGCCTTTCTACGACGACAAGCACGCCACCTGCTGGCCTCATTCCCAATCAAGATCCCCATGCCCTTCATCGTCGGCCTCGCTCCCGTCGACGCCAAGACGACGGCGCGTCCATCCACTGCCACTTCCCGTCGCCATTTCTGTCTCGAGCTCGTGAGGAGTGGACTAGAGTGGACTGGGAACCAATCGATTCAGCCAACGCAAACCTAATGGCCGTCCCCTCCGTCTGTCAACCATGTTGCCACGTGGACCTGGCATGTGGGCCAGAGCTGTCATAACACGGGTTAGGAGCGGGCAAACACAGAATCAGTGCTTTCTGTCACGACCATGCCCCAAAAACCCTCTTTATGTGTCAACTCGCCTAATGTTGGTAGTTTTGTGACACATCTGCCCCAAATGTGGTAGTTCTGCATGACTCCTTCCTTCCCGAAATCCCCATCGCCAACCTCCACCGCCACCACTTCTCTCCACCTCGCCCACCGCCCGAGCGCGTCCCTGCAGCGCCCGGTTCCTGCCGCCGCAACCCATATCCCGAGAATATCATTTTGCGGCCCGAAAGTTGGGGTGTCTAGGCAACAAGGTACCCAAGTTCCCTAAAATCAGCCGCGATGACTACAGTTGGTGTGCTAAATACTCAGAGGGTCTTTTTCGGCACGAATTCAACTTTACGTTTCAATACAAAAAATCAGGCTAACGGCCGTCAAGTTGGGCCCCCCTGTCAGTTCTCGCTGTTATGTCCCTCCTGTCGCTTAGGTGTCAATTAGGCTTGCAGCATTGGCGCATGCATCCATTACACGTCTTCTTCTTCCCCGGAGCGGCAATCTGTGGGGAGTCACAGCCATGGTGCGGAGCTGGGACATGGACGAACCTGCTCGGCCCAGCTCTCTCCTCCTGAGCTTGGCGTTGGCGCCTGCATCCATTACGCGTCTTCTTCCCCGGAGCGGCAATCTGTGGTCGCGGCCATGGCATAGAGCTGGGACGTGATGAAGCTGCTCGGCCCCGCTCTCCTCCCCATCCCGAGTCGGAGCTCGCCCTCATCATGGACGCACCCATGGCACGGTGTGAGGACGAGAATTGGTTCCCAGTGAGATCTATCACCGTGTTGACCATGCTCGGTTCTATTTTCCTCCTCTAGAATCCGAGCTTGCCGTCGCCGTGGTTGCACCCACACCAATTCTGCCACCACTGCCGAGGTCTCTGTCGTAGCTCAAGTTCTGCCATGTTGGGCCTGTAAGGGTTCTATTGTGTATGCATGAAGAATAATTGTAACAAAGGCCTGAAAATCTTGAGGCGATATCGCATATCGGAAGTATATGATGATTGCATTGAGTTCACCGACCCCTGGGCTAAATTCTGTGCTAAAAATAGAATTTGCCTTGATGGTCTGCTCGTCGTCCAGGTCAAGGTGATGAGGCACTATATCAAGCTAATTATTGAGGTGGTCACCGGTCCGGCAGAGGAAACAGGAGGATGCGGAAGACGACAATGACGAGCAACACGAGGAGGACGAAGACGAGAGCGTTGGCTCTATAATGTCGGTTGTAGCTCAGAACTTCTGAATAAATCATCAGAATTTAAATTTCAAGAATACATGCTCAGAAACTTTTGTGTTGTTGTATGTTAAACTAGCAAATCTCTTTTGTTCTAATCTCTTGGGTTGTACCAACTTCATTGTGTTTAATTATGAAAGACAAAATATAAATGATTTCTCTCAATTTCTTGCATAGAAAAATGCACAGCTAATTCCATATTCTCGTAGGAACTGGCCCTACTTGTTGAATCGGTGGCACTGCCACGATCTCCACGTAACCACGGTGAGTTCTCGAACCAAAAGTTGCAGTTACCACGTTTCTTCTACAGTCATTCCTCTGCAGTTTTTCCTAGGCGCTTCTTCTTCCTCTGTTCTAGAACCGTCGGTTCATCTTCTTCTTCCTCTCGCTGGCAGTTCCTTGCAGGCATTTCCTTTCACCCATTTCCTTGCAGGCATGGACGATGGGAAACGCACAACAGAGAACCACTTGGTCCCTGCCCATGGCACCACGACTTTGACAGTGGTGTACACAAATGATGAAGCGACTGCGGAGAAAACTCTCGCCAGGTTTGAGCAATTGCTTGAGAAAGGGAAGCACAAGTTTGTGGGGCTAGACTTGGAGTACACCCGTGCAAATAAGCGAAAAAATCCTCCACAAGAGATCGTTGTCGTGCAAATCGCCATACATGAGGAGGTCCTAATTTACTACTTCTGAAGGTATGTGAAATTTAAATTTGAGACCACCACTTCTGCATCCCTTGTTCCCTTACATCCCTAGAACCATCTAAGTGCAGGAGTAAACCAACTCAGATGCATTGCCCAGCTCTGGTCGAGTTCTTGTGTAGGAAAGGGATAACTTTCACTAGCATGGATATCACAAATGACACAATTATGCTTTCTCGTGCGTTCATAAAAATCCTAGATGGGCACCACATCGACATCCAAAATCTGTACAAGATCAAACCATACCCAGCGAAGGATGGCATGGGTGATCTGGCAGCGGAAATCATCGATAAATCCTATGAAAAACTGAAGAAATTGAAGCGACTCGATCATGACTATTAGGAGTGGAAGCCGATGAGCCAGGTGCGCCTCGAGTATGCAGCCAGAGACGCCTACATGACGTACGAGTTGTATAGTAAGCTCATTACCATGAAAGATGAGATGGTTAAGGCGGGGTTTTTCACGAGAGAGCAAGCTAGCCCAGGAGAAGAAGCGCGAGGAGGACAGAAAGCGGTTTCGGGACAAGCAGGGATCTTGGGACGGTGGCGACATCAAGCGGTTGAAGGGGAAGCAAGTCAAGGACGACAACAAGTGGTGGTGATACATTATGTGTTTGAACTAGATTTTAGTTTCTAGTTTATTATGTGTTTGATACATTTAGTTACTTCAATACAAAATTTCGACCAATTTAACTTGTTGATGTATTTCTTGAAAATTATAATATAATCGAGCACTAGAAATATTTTGTAGTGTGCATGAGCATGATTAGTAAATATAATTGAACACTAGAAACTTTAAGGCACTCCATATAAAGGAGTAGATTAATATAGAAGGTTCACCAGAGACACCACGGATATATTGTCTTACATGCCACAGACAGGTAATAATTAACTAGAATAAAATAAAAGCAGGGGCTGCAGCAGGAGGCCGGGACACGGAAACGCCTAGCAGGGCAGGGGTTTATCAGCAGGAGGCAGCGACAGCCTAGTCGATGGGATACAGGCCAGTCCTGACATACTCCCGGAGGAATTTGATGTAGGCTACGTGCCGCGCCAAGGTAATCAGCCTATGGCTTCTGCCTCCGCCTCTGCCAATGCCCTTCGCGTGATAGATCATGCTGTTGAGGTCCACATTGATTGCTCTGCCACAGAATGGGCAAAACAGTCTCCCCCTATGGTGGAAACGGATTAGCCCACACCGTAACCGCCTCAGCATGTAGCGGCTCTTGTTGTCCCTGGATACCTTGCTATCGTCCACTTCATCATCATCATCCTATTGATTTTTAAGAACATAACTTAGAACTCATACATATGATTGAATTGTATTACAACTCAAGAATTGACAACATGTATATGTAAGACAATATATCCGTGGATATCAAAGATAAAGCATCACAGCAATAGTTTGATCGGTTCATATATCATTTCATCTCAACACAATGACAAATAATTGCATCAGAGTGAATGTAGGATAAATCTAGGGGCCTCATAAGTTTCTTCAGGGATGGAGTAGGTGAACCAAGTAACAATTTCACAACCTGTAATGTTGTTGTACATCGCCCCAGATTCACTAACTCATCCCTAAAAAAATCTGACACCAATGTGTCTACCTCTCTTTTGGGACAAATTTGAATCATTGGCCACAATAAGAAATTGAAATGTAATCGTACAAAACAATATTTAGGGATATACATAGTCAGGTACAAAAACAAGCCTAAATATTGTAATTATAAATAAAAAACCAAACAATTGATCTTTAGGTACATGTTAAAAATACTTATGATCAAAACCATTTATATACATATGCATCATACAATCATTAAAAGATCAGAAACAATTCAAGGATCATATATGTAGTTCCATATGAGAATAAATCTAGGGCCTCATAATTTGTTTCAGAAATGGAGTTGGCGAACCAAAGTACCAACATCACAACCTATATTGTTTGTGTGCATTGCTGCCTCAGGTTCACCAACCCATCCCTAAAACACGACACCATCATATGTGTCTCCCCTTGAACTCTTTTGGGGCAAATTTTAATCATCGGCCTCGGTGACAAACTAAAATGTGATTCTTATACACTGGATGCATGGAATAGATAATTCGAATATCATAGTTCTATGAATGTAGAATAAAGATTAAGGCCTCATAAGTTTCTACAGGGACGACGTAAGTGAACCAAGTAACAATTGCACAGCCTATATTGTTCTTGTACATCGCCCCAGGTTCACTAACTCGTCCCTGAAAAAATCTGACACCAATGTGTCTGGCTCTCTTTTGGGGCAAATTTGAATCATTGGCCACAATAAGAAATTTAAATGTAATCATACAAAACATTATTTAGGGATATACATAGTCAGGTACAAAAACAAGCCTAAATATTGTAATTATAAATAAAAAACCAAACTATTAATCTTCAGGTACATGTTAAAAATACTTATGATCAAAACCATTCATATACATATGCATCATACTAATCATTAAAAGATCAGAAATAATTCAAGGATCATATATGTAGTTCCATATAAGAGAATAAATCAAGGGCCTCATAATTTGTTTCAAAGATGGAGTTAGAGAACCAAAATACCAACAGCACAACCTATCTTGTGTGTGTGCATTGCTGCCTCAGGTTCACCAACCCATCCCTAGAATACGACACCATCATACGTGTCTCCCCTTGAACTCTTTTGGAGCAAATTTCAATCATCGGCCTCGGTGACAAACTAAAATGTAATTCTTATACACTATGAATGCATGGAATAGATAATTCGAATATCATAGTTCTATGAATGTAGAATAAAGATTGCGGCCTCATAAGTTTATTCAGGGATGGCATGAGCGAACCAAGTAACAATTGCACAGCTTATATTGTTCTTGTACATGGTCCCAGGTTCGCTCACTCATCCCTGAAAAAATCTGACACCAATGTGTCTGCCTCTCTTTGGGGCATAATTGAATCATTGGCCACAATAAGAAATTGAAATGCAATCCTACAAAACAATATTCAGGGATATACATATGCATCATACAACGAATTAATAGATCAGAAACAATATAAAGATTATATATTTAGGTTCCATATGAGAGAAAAATTAGGGCCTCATTTTTTCAGCGATGGAGTCGGAGAACCAAAATACCAACATCACAACCTATATTGTTTATGTGCATTGCTGCCTCAGGTTCACTAACCATCCCTAAGAAAACGACACCATCAGATGCCCTTGCACTATTTTGGGGCAAAATTGAATCATTGGGCTCAGTAAGGAATAGAAATGTAATGTTATAGGCCTGCTGTGTATCAAAATCAACACTCAACTAGCAAACTCAACTAGATGGAAGATGAGCAGATTGGGGTTTTGTGACTAGACGGATTGGGGCTTTGTGACTAGATGGCAGATGCATCAATCAACCGATCGAACCATATATATACTACCCTACTTCAATAGCAAAAGAATTTGTACACGATTGAGCAAATCCTATGTATGAACAGTGAAAACTGTGGCTGCGACTAGAGAAGCTAGCAATGTAGTACCTCGGACTCCTCATCAGGGACCTCCTCCTTGAACTCATCATTCTCCGTGATTGCGTCGAAGATTTCTTGTATGGTGATGGGGTCACTGATGTAGATCACCGGATTGCCTCCACCTGCCGCCTGCCCCCCATCCAGATCTGTCGCTGGCACCACGACGTTGTCGGCCACCTGTTGCTTGGCAGCGACGACTACCACCTGCTGCTCGGCGGCGATGGCTACTGGCTGGACGGATGAGCTCGCACCCTCGATGGCGCAGCGACGAGTGGCGTTCGTGCCCGGAGAAGACGCCTCTGCCTTCTTGGCGACGACCGAGCCATCTGTTGTTGCGCCTTCAACTGGCTTCACCTCCGGCTCGTCTCCACGTGTACGCTTCATGGCGCACCAAGGGAAGGAGGTAGTGCAAGAGAGGGAGCTTTGACACGTGCGGCAGGTGTAGATTGGGGTCTTGTGACTAGTCAGACTGGGGGAAATGACACGAGCTCATGGAAGAAGAAGGTCGAGGGGGGTTATAAACATCGAACCGTTTGTAGTCCTCGAGTGGACACGTGTGGTGGGCGGGGGGCTACCATGATCTCCACCCTTATTTTTTGGGTTCCCTTTTTTTGAAACAGCCACGATCTCCACTTTACAGCTGCATTGAAAATACGCTCATGGCAGACCTCGATTCCACTGCATGCAAGTGGCGCGGAACCAATTTCTATCAACGTTAGATCTACTCGAGGGGGACCTTGACTCATGGAAGTTACTAGCGGTAGGGCCCAGTTGGAAGTGAGATTGAGAGCGCTGCGTAAAAATGGGATATGTCTAATTAAAATCAAGTGGCAATAAATTGCAGTGTCTCGTCAACAACCATGCACTCGATGACCCCGTTTCCCTGTGCATGTGTTGTAGTAGCAGTAGTAGGCTTTTCAGACTTGATTAAACTTGACATGACTGCTCGACGACTTTTTCCATGGACGGCATCGTGTTCCTTCCTGTAGAAGTCTCGCTGAGGGAGACATCCGTGCTGTCTCATGCTGTACTGTGAAGGGCACAACATGTGCAACGATCATTGTTGGATCGCACAGAATCAATGGTTGGTGCGCACGATCCGTGTGACAACTGTGACAACCAATCAGGGAGTAGCAGACAGGGTGAGCACAGATTTGGGCTTCTACGAAAGATAGAGAGAGGGGGGCAAAACTAAGTAGTACCACATAAAACCAAGGGCAAAACTGAGTAGTATAAAAATGGAAAGTGTCTTGTACAATGAAATACATCATGGAATACATAAAATTATGCCAAGATAGATCCACTAGAGTTCATTGGATGTGTGTTCTTCTCATAAACCACACATGGATCCACCTGTGTGATTGCATGTATGTTCCTCTAAACAAACCACATAAGGATCCAACAGTGTTATTGGATGTGTGTTCTTCTCATGAACCACACATGGATCCACCAGTGTCATTGCATGTTTGTTCTTTTCATGAACCACAACTAGAGTCATTGCATGTCTGTTACTTCCATAAACCACACATGGATCCACCAGTGTCATTGCATGTCTGTTCTTTTCATGAACCATAGCTAGAGTCATTGCATGTATGTTCCTTCCATAAACCACACATGGATCCACCGGTGTCATTGCATGTGTGTTCTTTTCATAAACCACACCCAGTGTCATTGCATGTCAGTTCCTCTAAACAAACAACACATGGATCCACCAGTGTCATTGCATGTCTATTCTTTTCATGAACCACACCCAGTGTCATTGCACGTGTGTTCCTCTAGACAGACCACATAAGGATCCACCAGTGTCATTGGATGTGTGTTCTTTTCATGAACCACACCTAGTGTGATTGCATGTATGTTCCTCTAAACAAACCACATAAGGATCCACCAGTGTCATTGCATGTCTGTTCTTTTCATGAACCACACCTAGTGTCATTGCATGTGTGTTCTTCTAAACAAACCACATAAGTCATTGCATGTCTGTTCTTTTCATGAACCACACCCGGTGTCATTGCATGTGTGTTCCTCTAGACAAACCACATAAGGATCTACCGGTGTCACTGCATGTATGTTCTTTCCATGAACCACATAAGGATCCACCAGTTTCATTAGATGTGTGTTCTTCTCATGAACCACACATGGATCCATCGGTGTCATTGCATGTCCATTCTTTTCATGAACCACAGCTAAAGTCATTGCATGTCTGTTACTTCCATAAACCACACACGGATCCACCGGTGTCATTGCATGTCTATTCTTTTCATGAACCACACCTAGTGTCATTGCATGTCAGTTCTTTTCATGAACCACATAAGGATCCACCGGTGTCATTGCATGTCTGTTCTTTTCACAAACCAAATAAGGATCCACTAGTGTCATTGCATGTTTGTTCTTTTCATGAACCACATAAGGATCCACCAGTGTCATTGCATGTCTGTTCTTTTCATGAACCACACCCAGTATCATTGCATGTGTGTTCCTCTAGAAAAACCACATAAGGATCCACCCAATGTGATTGGATGTGTGTTCTTCTCATGAACCACACATGGATCCACTAGTGTCATTGCATGTATGTTCTTTACATGAACCACACCCAGTGTCATTGCATGTCTGTTCTTTTCATGAACCACAGCTAGAGTCCACCAGTGTCATTGGATGTGTGTTCTTCTCATGAACCACACATGGATCCACCAGTGTCATTGCATGTCTGTTCTTTTCATGAACCACACCCAGAGTCATTGCATGTGTGTTCCTCTAGACAGACCACCTTAGGAATCCACCAGTGTCATTGGATGTGTGTTATTTTCATGAACCAAACCCAATGTCATTGCATGTTTGTTCCTCTAAACAAACCACATAAGGATCCACCAGTGTCATTGCATGTCTGTTCTTTTCATGAACCACACCCAGTGTCATTGCACGTGTGTTCCTCTAGACAAACCACATAAGGATCCACCGGTGTCATTATATGTCTATTCTTTTGATGAACCACATAAGGATCCACCAGTGTCATTGGATGTGTGTTCTTCTCATGAACCACACATGGATCTACCAGTGTCATTGCATGTCTGTTCTTTTCATGAATCACAGCTAGAGTCATTGCATGTGTGTTACTTCCATAAACCACACATGGATCCACCAGTGTCATTGCATGTCTGTTCTTTTCATGAACCACACCCAGTGCCATTGCATGTGTGTTCCTCTAGACAAACCACATATGGATCCACCAGTGTCATTGTATGTCTGTTCTTTTCATGAACCACAGCTAGAGTCCACCAGTGTCATTGGATGTGTGTTCTTCTCATGAACCACACATGGATCCACCAGTGTCATTGCATGTCTTTTCTTTTCATGAACCACACCCAGAGTCATTGCATGTGTGTTCCTCTAGAGAGACCACCTTAGGAATCCACCAGTGTCATTGAATGTGTGTTCTTTTCATGAACCACACCCAGTGTCATTGCATGTCTGTTCTTTTCATGAACCACACCCAGTGTCATTGCATGTGTGTTCCTCTAGACAAACCACATAAGGATCCACCAATGTCACTGCATGACTGTTCTTTTCATGAACCACATAAGGCTCCACCAGTGTCATTGGATGTCTGTTCTTTTCATTAATCACAGCTAGAGTCATTGCATGTCTGTTACTTCCATAAACCACACATGGATCCACCGGTGTCATTGCATGTCTGTTATTTTCATGAACCACACCCAGTGTCATTGCATGTGTGTTCCTCTAGACAAACCACATATGGATCCACCAGTGTCATTGTATGTCTGTTCTTTTCATGAACCACAACTAGAGTCCACCAGTGTCATTGGATGTGTGTTCTTCTCATGAACCACACAAGGATCCACCAGTGTCATTGCATGTTTGTTCTTTTCATGAACCACACCCAGAGTCATTGCATGTGTGTTCCTCTAGACATACCACCTTAGGAATCCACCAGTGTCATTGGATGTGTGTTCTTTTCATGAACCACACCCAGTGTCATTGTATGTCTGTTCTTTTCATGAACCACACCCAGTGTCATTGCATGTGTGTTCCTCTACACAAACCAGATAAGGATCCACCGGTGTCACTGCATGTCTGTTCTTTTTATGAACCACATAAGGATCCACCAGTGTCATTGGATGTGTGTTCTTATCATGAACCACACATGGATCCACCAGTGTCATTGCATGTCTCTTATTTTCATGAATCACAGCTAGAGTCATTGCATGTCTGTTACTTCCATAAACCACACATGGATCCACCGGTGTCATTACATGTCTGTTCTTTTCATGAACCATACTCAGTGTCATTGCATGTGTGTTCCTCTAGACAAACCACATATGGATCCACCAGTGTAATTGTATGTCTGTTATTTTCATGAACCACAGCTAGAGTCCACCAGTGTCATTGGATGTGTGTTCTTCTCATGAACCACACATGGATCCACCAGTGTGATTGCATGTCTGTTCTTTTCATGAACCACACCCAGAGTCATTGCATGTGTGTTCCTCTAGAAAGACCACCTTAGGAATCCACCAGTGTCATTGGATGTGTGTTCTTTTCATGAACCACACCCAGTGTCATTGCATGTCTGTTCCTCTAAACAAACCACATATGGATTCACCAGTGTCATTGCATGTCTGTTCTTTTCATAAACCACACCCAGTGTCATTGCATGTGTGTTCTTCTAAACAAACCACATAAGTCATTGCATGTTTGTTCTTCTCATGTACCACACTCAGTGTCATTGCATGTGTGTTCCTCTAGAAAAAACACATAAGGATCCACCGGCGTCACTGCATGTCTGTTATTTTCATGAACCACATAAGGATCCACCAGTGTCATTGGATGTGTGTTCTTCTCATGAACCACACATAGATCCACCAGTGTCATTGCATGTCTGTTCTTTTCATGAACCACAGCTAGAGTCATTGCATGCCTGTTACTTCCATAAACCACACATGGATCCACCAGTGTCATTGCATGTCTGTTCTTTTCATGAACCACAGCTAGAGTCATTGCATGCCTGTTATTTCCATAAATCACACATGTATCCACCAGTGTCATTGCATGTCTGTTCTTTTCATGAACCACACCTAGTGTCATTGCATGTGTGTTCCTCTAGACAAACCAAATATGGATCCACCAGTGTCATTGTATGTCTGTTCTTTTCATGAACCACATCTAGAGTCCACCAGTGTCATTGGATGTGTGTTCTTCTCATGAACCACACATGGATCCACCGGTGTCATTGCATGTCTGTTCTTTTCAAGAACCACACCCAGAGTCATTGCATGTGTGTTCCTCTAGACAGACCACCTTAGGAATCCACCAGTGTCATTGGATGTGTGTTCTTTTCATGAACCACACCCAGTGTCATTGCATGTCTGTTACTCTAAACAAACCACATAAGGATCCACCAGTGTCATTGCATGTCTGTTCTTTTCATGAACCACACCCAGTGTCATTGCATGTGTGTTCTTCTAAACAAACCACATAAGTCATTGCATGGCTGTTCTTTTCAAGAACCACACCCAGTGTCATTGCATGTGTGTTCCTCTAGACAGACCACATAAGGATCCATTGGCTTCACTGCATGTCTGTTCTTTTCATGAACCACATAAGTATTCACTAGTTTCATTGGATGTGTGTTCTTCTCATGAACCACACATGGATCCACCAGTGTCATTGCATGTCTGTTCTTTTCATGAACCACAGCTAGAGTCATTGCATGTCTGTTACTTCCATAAACCACACATGGATCCACCGGTGTCATTGCATGTCTGTTCTTTTCATGAACCAGACCCAGTGTCATAGCATGTGTCTTCCTCTAGACAAACCACATATGGATCCACCAGTGTCATTGTATGCCTGTTCTTTTCGTGAACCACAGCTAGAGTCCACCAGTGTCATTGGATGTGTGTTCTTCTCATGAACCACACATGGATCCACCAGTGTCATTGCATGTCTGTTCTTTTCATGAACCACACCCAGAGTCATTGCATGTGTGTTCCTGTAGACAGACCACCTTAGGAATCCACCAGTGTCATTGGATGTGTGTTCTTTTCATGAACCACACCTAGTGTCATTGCATGTCTGTTCCTCTAAACAAACCGCATAAGGATCCACTAGTGTCATTGCATGTCTGTTCTTTTCATGAACCACATACAGTGTCATTGCATGTGTGTTCTTCTAAACAAACCACATAAGTCATTGCATGTCTGTTCTTTTCATGAACCACACCTAGTGTCATTGCATGTGTGTTCCTCTAGACAAACCACATAAGGATCCACCGGTATCACTGCATGTATGTTCTTCTCATGAACCACATAAGGATCCACCAGTGTCATTGGATGTGTGTTCTTCTCATGAACCACACATGAATCCACAAGTTTCATCGCATGTTTGTTCTTTTCATGAACCACAGCTAGAGTCATTGCATGTCTGTTACTTCCATAAACCACACATGGATCGACCAGTGTCATTGCATGTCTGTTCTTTTCATGAACCACACCCAGTGTCATTGCATGTGTGTTCCTCTAGACAAACCACATATGGATCCACCTAGTGTGATTGCATGTATGTTCTTTTCATGAACCACAGCTAGATTCCACCAGTGTCGTTGGATGTGTGTTCTTCTCATGAACCACACATGGATCCACCAATGTGATTGCATGTTTGTTCTTTTCATGAACCACAACCAGAGTCATTGCATGTGTGTTCCTCTAGGCATACCACCTTAGGAATCCACCAGTGTCATTGGATGTGTGTTCTTTTCATGAACCACACCTAGTGTGATTGCATGTCTATTCCTCTAAACAAACCACATAAGGATCCACCAGTGTTATTGCATGTATGTTCTTTTCATGAACCACACCTAGTGTCATTGCATGTGTGTTCTTCTAAACAAACCACATAAGTCATTGCATGTCTGTTCTTTTCATGAACCACACCCGATGTCATTGCATGTGTGTTCCTCTAGACAAACCACATAAGGATCCACCGGTGTCACTGCATGTCTGTTCTTTTCATGAACCACATAAAGATCCACCAGTGTCATTGGATGTGTGTTCTTCTCATGAACCACACATGGATCCACCGGTGTCATTACAGGTCCGTTCTTTTCATGAACCACAGCTAGAGTCATTGCAAGTCTGTTACTTCCAGAAACCACACATGGATCCACCAGTGTCATTGCATGTCTGTTCTTTTCACAAACCACACATGGATACACCAGTGTCATTGCATGGGTGGCCGTTAGACCGAGTCTTCTAGAAGGCACACCCTAACATAGTTGTTTTGCTTGACGATTGTTACATACCGTTCGATCAGGGCGCTTGGACGATTGGGATGGTCTTCGTGAGAGCGATCCATGAGTAGGATGTTCTGCGGCATGATTGGCCACGCTTGCTCTGGATAAACTGGCAATACCGGGCGCTCCCCTGTTGCGAGTGTCACGTCTCACGATTTTAGTGGGCCACATCCCAGTGTCACATCCCCATTACTTCTCTTCCTACCTGTACTTCTCTTCCTTCCCCTTGAAGCCACTTTCCCCACTTCACTCCCATCCTCCAGTAGCGCAAGCGACGGGCGCCCATCCCAATCCCTCTCCCAAGCCACCCTCCCTCTCCCCATGGGTTCAAGGGGAGACAGCGAGGAAATGCGTAGTGAAGACAGGGACGGTGATTTTGATGTGAGTCGTCGCATCTCTATTTCTATCATCTGTGGCCAGTTATCTATTTTTTGAGCTAGATCTAATCTGTTTACTCATGCGCGTATTGAAGGAAATATGCCCTGAGAGGCAATAATAAAGTTGTTATTATGTATTCCTTGTATATGATAGATGTTTATTTTACATGCTATAATTGTATTGATAGGAAACATCAATACATGTGTGTTTAATAAACAAAAAGGGTTCCTAGTCATGCCTCTCTTATAGACTAGCTTGTTGATTAACAAGATGATCAAGGTTTCCTGATCATGGACATTGGATGTTGTTAATAACAAGGTCACACCATTGGTGGAATGATGTGATGAACATTCATCCGAAGTATATCATTACGATCAAGTCATTGTGTTTATATTGCTATAACATCATACGAAGTAATCTTTATCCTTAGACCATGAGATCATGTTATTTGCTAACACCGGAAGAGTATCTTGATAACATCAAACGTCACACCGTAACAGGGTGATTATAAAGATGGGTTCAGTACTACGAAGGTGTTATGTTGAGGCTCATGGATCAAGAGTGGCATTTGTCAATCCAGATGACGGATAGATATACTCCGAGCCCTCTCGGTGATATCACATTAGGATAGCTTGCAAGCAAGTGATGTGATCACTAGAATGTTATATCACGGGAACGAGAAAAGAGTGCATGTCGGTAACGAGATCAAACTAGGTATGGAGATTCCGATGATCGAATCTCGGACATGTAATATATCGTGAGACAAAGGGATTTAGTTACAAGCGTTAAAGGTTCTCACGATCACAGAAGTCATCGTTGAATGTGTAGGAGTTAGTACGGATCTCCAGGTCCCGCTGCTGATTATTGATCGGAGAAGGGTCTCGATCATGTCTACATTATTCGCGAACCGTAGGGTGGCACACTTAAGAGTTACCGGACACCATTTTGGAGCACATATGTTTCAGACGAAAGAATTGCAAAGCGCAGGAATTGTTTCAATAGAAACTCTCGGAAATTGTTTCGGGTGAAATTGCAGAAGGTCGTTCTACATGTGATATTGAAATATTGCAAGGGGCTATATGTGAATGTTTGTTAATTAAAGTAATTAACAAAATTCTGAATAAATTTAATAAAAGAGTTTTATTAAATGAGAGAGCATTAAATTTGGAGAAACTTAATGCATTTAAAGTGGAGACTTTAAAAGGGAATGTGAAGAGGCATTTTAATGTGGAGGAGTTACCACCACATGAATGGGGAGGTGAGGTCACCCCCATGCACTGCCATGGAGAGGGGCACCCCCTCCTCCTATAAAAGGCCACCCATTCCCTCCTTCATCCACACACCTCCTTGTGAAGGATCTCTCTCCCCCTCTAGAATTATTCCCCCATGGTCTCGGATTAGCGAGATACATGTTCCCGGTGGCATTCGTCTGGAAGGAGTTGCTGCTTCCGCTAGATCGCTAGAGCGAGGAGGTGGAGGTTGTCCGGTGGCTTGAACGTGTGTGCGAGTGCGGATGCGCTGCTGAGTTGCGGTGCTCGGACTTCTTCACGATCTTGAGATCGGCAAGTGTACGACTACATCAACCACGAGTTCCTACTTGTTAACAAAGCTCGTTGTCTTCGAGGGTAAGTTCTCTATGGATGTATGTCCACCCGTTTGCTTTGTACCTAGTAGATAGATCTTGGCGTGTAGTTCACACCGTAGGAAATTTTTTGTTTTCTATGCTGCGGACCCAACACGTATGATGTGTTAGGCCAACCAGACGATGTATGACTCCGACTATCACGGTTTAGCGGATGAAGACAGTCCTCTGCTATGTAAACATGGATATGTGCCCGCTAAATTTGTAGCGTTCAAAGGACGAAACGTAGGCAAGAGGTTTCTACGGTGTCAAGGACATCGTGCAATGATGCAAGGCGAAAGTTGCGATGTTGTCAAAGGGGTACATCCAGAGTGGCCCAAATCGATGCAAAAAACGTTGGACAAACTATGGGAAATGACTATTGAGTTGAAAAAATCCGTATTCAGCTCACTTCTTGACGGTGTTGAGATGAAGCTATGGGAATCAGTTGACACGACCAAGCATAAGCGAGATCTCAGGTGGGTGCAAGACAAGGTTAGCAAAGTCGAGAAGGAGAGGGACGCGGCGTTGGCCCTGAAGGCTAAAGCAGAGCAAGAACTGACTCAAGCAAGGAATGATCTCCACTAGGCCAAAGTCCTGCAGTTCACAACTACGAGTATTGACAAGTGCATGAGGAAAAATGCAGAGAAACAATTGAAGCTGTGCAAGGAAGATGCTAAAAGGAAGGAGCAGACGATTCGATCCTTGCTCTCATAGGAAGATGCGCATCGGGCTAAGATTAGGAAGATCAAGGAGATGTGTGATAATTAGTTCTATTTAGCTTAAGCTCTGTGTCTTTTTAAGTTGTAATTGTTGACCTAGCGGTCTGAACTATTGGTCCTAGAGTCCAGGGAGGGAAAAATTGCTCTCCCGTTAGTCTGACCCTGCATTACTTCTTTTGTCTAACCAATGCCCCTTGGATATTACGCCCATCGCTTCGTCATCCTCGTGTACAAATAGGAGGCGCCACAGCGCGTCGCTTCGTTGTCCATCCCCTCGCTCCCTCTCCAATCTCCACCACGCCGCCATGGAGATGCCCGATCTAAACTTCTATGAGGCGGTGATGTTCGAGAACTTCAACATCCTCGCGCCGCTAGCCGCGATGGTGCCCCACGGATGGCACATCAGCTCTGTGGGGGTGCGGGTGGCTCCGCTCCCTGGCCGAGCCGAGATGGAGAGAAAAATCGCGGCGCGCCACCGCCAGATGCCCACGTGGAAGAGGGCGTTGCCCCGGTACACGGTGGCCATCCCGTACTAGCCGACGCTGTTCAAGAAGGAGCGGAAGGCCAAGATTGGCAACCGCATCGTTGACGGGCGCGTCGTGCACTAGGATCTCCGCAACCGAGAAGAGCGGGAGAGGTTCTGGTCTGTCCCTGGATGAACCAAGTACACCATCATCACCGCCGCTCGCCACGAAGAGGTGCTCCGTCTTGCGAACAATGCGGAAATCGTGGAGGTTCCGTCCGACAGCGACGAGGAAGTCGGTGGCTCGGAGGACACTGGCAGCAGAAGTGAAATTGTTGACTAGTGGTTGAATTAATGTAGGATGTGAAATTGCACCTTTGTTTAGAAGAATTTGTGGTTGAAGTAATGAAATGCCTCGATTTAGATCTCTGTCTCGATTAATTTGTGGAAGAATTTGTGATTTAGATCAATTTTTGCCTCGATTTAGATCTTTGTCCCGGATTGGGAACGTGACCGTGGACCAAAGACCCCTTTTCTACTAGTGTATTCTGACATTGGTGGTTTGTTTAAACGTAATCTACGTGGATTGTGCCGCATGCAAATGGCACGACCACAATTTATAAAGTGGAAGCACGTGCACCCGGTTACTGGAGATCCGGGAGCTTCGCCAGATGCAGAGGATGCAGGAGCAGAGAGGCGGTGAGATAGACGGGCTCAAGATTAGGCCAGAAAGTGGTACTGATTTCCTCCTCATCTAGGCATTATCGGTGAGAACATTGTTGTTTATGTTGCCACGTCGTTAGCAAGATCTGAAATAAGTTGTTGCTTCATGGAGTGTGGCAGCTTAAATAATTTATTTCGTGCCACTTACATTCCGTCAGATTTGGAGACCTCCGCCCTCAAGAATCGTGGAACCGGTGGATCCTTGTTTTCAGATAGCGGGCACAATCACAATTTCGATTCAACTCATCGACTCGGCGTTTACAAACCCTAAGTCGCGGTACATTTTACTCAGAGAACGTGGGTAGATTGTTTCGCCCAGCAACGTGCCACACACAGAGCTCCAGAATTTAACAGAATTACATATATAGGTTCAAGTTCAACACATTACTATGCATCTTCATTACCAGCAGCCTTCTTCCGCAGCCTGGGTGCCAAGCCTTAACGTCCACTGGCTTCTTCATTTCCTGCCTTCTTCCTCTTCCTCGGTGCCAATTTTCTTAGCTTCACGTACTCTGCATCGCCGCGACAATCAGCACCAGAATCGTGTCCACCATCATCTTTCCACTCGTTTTTTCCTTCTTCGGGCAGCAAAATGACATCTTTCCACTCGTTTTTAATTTCTTCGGGCAGTAAAATGACTGACCCGGTAGTCATGTTTCTAACCTTGTGGCGCTTCCTGTCAAAGAAACAAGACTGTTGCATAACTACCCAATATCTACAGAGTAAATAAAACAAAAATTAAAATTCAGCACAAACATGTGAACCCCAAGAGACATTTGCTTACTAGAGCTAATTGGGTTCGAGCAACCACCATGTCCAAGAATAGAAGGGCGACTCCCAATTGCAGCAGCTTCCACATCTAGTACATCACATTTCAGCTCAAACATGGCAGCCGAAGCATACCTTTTCATCAACCCAATTAGCTGACTGTCACACGTTATAGGAACCATGATGCCACGGTCATCCATGAAGCTGAACTTTGCAGTCTGCTTCAGCCATAATTCAACATGATTACACAGAGCAGCAACCATACCAGATATAGTGCAGATATGCGCAAGCGCTTCTTCCATCATGAAACAATGGTGTCCATACCTCTTGCCCTTAGAATCGTACCTGTAGAGGACTACCGTAACCAGGTAAGGGGGTCCGCGCAGATCCCACTTGACAGAAAACTATGGACAAAATATTATTGTCAGCGTTGGGCTAACAAACAATTTGAGGTTCAGTAGCCAGCTAGCCGTTGTAATTAGTGTGAATAGCAAAGACAAGGGTAGCTCACCCGCTTGTAGACAGAACTTCTTCTTTCTTGATGGTAGGATCTGCCATCCTCCGAGCTGCTCGGCTCGTCAGCGGCGGAGGCGGGGTAGAGCCTCGCAACGGCGGCTACGACATGCGCCATTGGAGCTCGAGATCAGCGACTGGGCGCAGCAACTTGGCGCCAGAAGTCAAATGTCCGAAGGGATCGTCCTGCCTGGAGGGTGGATTCCGACACCGCCGGTGCTAGGGGAAAGCTAGGAATGGATTTGTGAAATTGGTCAACACATCCAATCCACTTAGCTGCTCGATTTGCCTAAGAGGTTGCCGCGTTGGCGCTCGCGTCACGGACAGATGACCGACATGAGGGTCCCAACCGTCTACTTCACGGGGCAGTTTAACGGAATGTTTGAATTTGGCAGGGGTGAGATGAGTTTGCCTCAAAATGGCCCCTCTCGGTAGTTGGCGGCCCAACTTTTCGAAACGCGGTAATTTCAGGCAACTTAGGTACCGCCATGCGCTGGCCTACGAACTTTGGTACCGCAGACGAACATGCCCCCATATGTCGTGCGATGCCCTTGCTGCGAGCACCGGCCGCCCGAGCTACCGCGGACCCGTGACCCTCCCTATAGCACCGCTCGGTGCCGCTACGTGCGTCATGGCCTGGGTGCCCTCTCTCGAGCTTGCTCCCTCCGCCGTAGAGCCGCCCTCCGTTGGAACGAGCCCGCAAGTCTGCCAGCACGCCGCCGCCTCTGAGCGCCGGTGACGCCGCCCCTCCGATCTTCCCCGACCGCGTGTCCGGTTCTAGCTCTGCCGCCCCTGAGCGCCCTCTTCCTCCCCGTCTCCGGCCAGTAGCCATCCTGGATCCAGCGCGAGATCGTCTCCCCGCAAGCCGCTGCGAGGTCCTCATCGGCACCGCCCTGCAAGCCCACCGTCGGTCGCCGCCCTCCTCCCCGTGCCGTGTCCGGCCGCCGCTTGCGACGCCGTGCTTCGCCTCCTCGCTGGCCTTCTTCTCCTGCACGAGCGCTGCTGACCGTCCATCTGCCTTGCCCGAGCGCCACCCGAGCTCCCCCTCGCCGTCCTCGGTTTCGTCCTACTCCTCCCGTTCAGTTGTTCTGCATGTCCTAGTGCGTTGGTGATGTGCTGTGTTAAACCTGGTAGTGACTTTTGCTATCGTCCATGTGCATGCTTTGTTTTTTCTAGGAGTCGTCATCTAAGTCAGCCGTACCCTCGTTGTTGAATGCCAAGGCCATCGTTTTGCTGTTGATGCCCATGTGCCCAAGATCCTTCGAAGCCAAGTGAAGCCCCAAGTGACCGATGCTAAGTGAAGTTTGGCACCGATGAACAAATGCGAACCTGAGTGCCACGACAAGACTCGCTTTGGCCAAACAAAGATCAAACCTCGAGGCCTTCGACATGGAACCGACCGGATCGTCTTCATGGACCCGATGACCCAATATCTCCGTCTCGGATGACAAGACCGTTGACATGGAACCGCGACCCCGGATCCGAAGATCGATCCTGCCGGACCCGAACCCCATCGAACCCCAAGATCGTTGAGTCCTCTATGTGTGATCCCCTTTCCTGAGACCCCTATTTTATAATATGACATTATCACTTGTTGCATATAAATTGTTCATGTCGCATACATATTGTGTAGTTGGGGGGCATTATGCCGATTCACCTCATAATTAAATATGGAGATCATATTCGGGATTTTCTAGTCTTATATTGGCCCCATTTAAATTTGTGTAGCGAACCGATGCCATGTTTTGCCTTATTAAGTCAACATTTAAATTGCGGGGTACCTAAACAACATGAACCTCCTAATTAATTGTCGGGACCCCGGTTCTGCTTAATATTGCCTAGTTGCATCGCACCGTTGCCATGGCATACATCATACATGCCTCATGCTCGATCTTCTGCCGTAGTATTAAATAGTGCATTCGTGTTTCTTTTAGTATTTTGGCTCTTTGATACGTCCATTTTGCATCACTATTCTATGTCATAATTCACTGTTATTCATTGATATATTTCGTATTGAGAGGTGATACTTATGTTATTTCATCCGTTTTTGCATGGTTGATGACTTTTGGAGCATGGACCATTGTAGTCAGGATTCTAATGGAAAAGGTGCTGTTTGGAGGCAAAATTCGTGAAGATCAGAAAATCTGGGAAAATATACGGAAAATCCTATTTTTCCAGAAGACGAAGGAAGCCAGAAGGGGGGCGGAGATGGGCCACAGGGTGCCCACGCCACTCCCTGGCGCGGGCCAGCCTAGGTCATGCCACCAGGTGGTGTGGCCGCCCTGGTCCACCCCTGGCACTCCCCTCTAGCGTATATTATCCTCCCAAAACCCTAAGACTCGGAGAGCGACCATAGAAAGATTCCGCCACCTCTGCGGGGCAGAAAACACCGAGAGAGAAAGATATCTCCGGCAGACAGATTTCTGTCGGAGGAATTCCTTCCTGGAGAGGGGAGATCGTCGCCATCAACACCACCATCAAGCTGGACTTCATCAGGATCATCATCATCTTCTTCACCACCATCATCACCATCAGCACCCTCATCACCATCTCCATATTGCTGTAACAATTGTGTTGAATCTTGCATAGTTCATAGGGGAAACTTTCCCGGTGTTGATTACTCTTTGTAGTTGATGGTATTGAGTGAACCATTGAATTATTGTTTATGTTCAGATTGTTATACATCATTATTCCATCTCTGATCATGATCCATATGATGTCTTGTGAGTAGTTCGTTTTGTTCTTGAGGACATGGGAGAAGTCATGTTGTTAGTAGTGGAGTTGTGTTGAGAAAGATTCAATAGTTTGATATTTAAGTTGTGGTGTACTTCTTCTAGTGGTGTCATGTGAATGTCGACTACATGACACTTCACCAATATGGGCGTAGGGGAATGCATTGTGTATTTGGCTACTAATCGTAGGGGTTGCCGGAGTGACAGAAACCTGAACCCCCGTTAGGAAACCATTACACAAGGGATGTAAGGGTCTTAGAGTTTAAAGTTGTGGTTAGGTTTCTACCTTAATTACTTTCTTGTACTTACGGATGTTTGCAAGGGGTATAATCACAAGTATGTATTAGTCCTAGGAAGGTTGGTACATTAGCACAGGTTCACCCACACAACACTTAGCGAACTAAAGAAGATTAATCAACTATATGAAGTGAAAGCACTTGACAGTCTTCCCATGTGTCCTCGAGAACGTTTGGTCATCTTAAGTAATATAACCGGCTTGTCCTTTGCTGCATAAAGGATTGGTCCACTTGCTGAATTTATTCCTACTATCTTTTATTTACTTGTACTTCATTTACTTGCTTTATAAAAAAAACCTAAAAATACGTTTGCTAAGTATTTGCAGAGAATTCCTGATCCATACCACTAGCCAGCACCTTCTGCTCCTCGTTGGGTTCGACACTCTTACTTATCAAAAATAGTACGATACACCCCTATACTTGTGGGTCATCAAGACTATTTTCTGGCGCCGTTGCCGGGGAGTGAAGCGCTATTGGAGAGTGGAACTGGTAAAGAAAACTTCTACTATGAGTATTGTTTACTTCTGCTAGTTGCTTTATTTTCATTATGGATAATTCGATGAGTTTCTTATTTGGTAATGCTACTACCACTACTAAGGTACTAGATAAGCCACCACCTTCTGAGAATGTTGTTTTTAAAATATCTACAAGAATTATTGATCGTGTTATGGATAACTACTATGTTGGGGATGGAACTGTCCATCCTGGTGATCATTTTCTCTTTATACACGAATTATGTGGGTTGTTCAAGTGTACAGGTATTACTACAGATCAAGTTAAGAAAAAGTTATTCTCATTATCGCTAAAAGGAACAGTTGAGTAATGGTATAAGCTGCTGAAGAATCGGAGGAAATAGTGCCTCTCTTTTATTCAAAGTTTTATCCTCCTAGTGAGATTCATAAATATCAGAATCAAATATACAACTTTTGGCCTCTTGATGGAGAGAGTACATCTCACGCTTGGGGGAGATTGAAGTTACTAATGCTCAAATGTCCCATTCATGAGCTCCCCAACATTATTATTATCAATAACTTTTATGCAAGGCTCCCTCTACATGACAAGGATTTATTGGATGCTTCTTGTGCTGGATCATTCACTCGCATGGAAGAAGAAGCTAAATGGGATCTTCTGGACCATATTCAAGACAATGCTGAAGCTTGGGAGAATGACAAAGGTAGAAAGTCAGGTATAAATTATGATTATGAATGCATTGAATCTTTTATGGGAACTAATGACTTTCAAAATATTAAAAATGCTTATGGTCTAGACTCTCAAGCTATTGCTTCTTATTTTAAGGCTTTTGCTTCCTATATTGAAGTGCCTAAAAAGAAGTGGAACAAGTATCATGAACCTTATAAAGATATTGCTAAGAGTGTTCCTGCAAGAAATACTGAAGTTTATGCTGCTAATCATGTTTTACCTGAACCTTACATTGAGAAAATGCCTTTCCCAGTTAAGATGAAGGAACATTCTATGATAGATAGTATGGTTAATGAAAGTACGAATGAAGCTGTTGAACCTGGTAAACAAATGGTTGATGAACCTATAATAGAAAATGTGAAAGACTTTGTCACTAAATATGTGGAAGAGGGACACACTATCCTTTGTAAGGATACCTCTAATATTGTTTCAGAAAGTAGTATTATGAGAGCTAGTATTCATGTGTTTTCTGTTAGAATAACTGATCATTATTATGATGGCCCTTGTGATAGTTATATTGTTAACTTTATGCATGATACTGAAAGTTATTATGAGAGAGGGAAAAGTGTTCTTATTTATCTCAGTAACATCAAGTTTCCTCGTTTTATGCTGAAAGTTTTTATGTTGCACTTCTTTTGCCTTCTTATGCAAGTAGCCTCTGGTTTCAACAACTTGTTTGTTTACAAAATTCCCTTGCATAGGAAGTGGGTTAGACTTAAATGTGTGTATTTTTGCTTCTTGATGCTCTCTTTCACTTCAATTCATATTCCTATGTGAGCATCTTCAAAATTATCATGTCCATCTTAATGGCTATAAAGAAAGAGCTTTTTGGGAGACAACCCAATTTATTTTTGCTTTTAGCTTGTTTTTGTTTCTTTTAGTCTTGGAAGTTACCTCTCCTTATCCGTTTTGTTTGGTTTTTGTGTCAAGATCAACCTCTAATGAGAGAGAAGTAATATTTGGGGAAGTTGCTGTCCCAAAACAGATTTTTGTGCTTCACCGTAAACATTCTTGAGAGATCTCTGTATGTCGGATTGAGCTGTAATTTTTTGTTCTTCTGACCCAGGTTGTTATTTAACTTTCATTAGTTTTGCACTTTTTGATTTGAGCAACATAAGATTTTCTAAAAAATTGATCTTTACCTGCTGGTCTGTTTTGACAGATTTTGCCACTCTTGCATTTGCTTCTTTATTCGATTTCCTTTTTGAATTCTTTTTGGGTTTTCGGAAGGAGTTGCTACAGTAGCTTATGTTTTGATGGTTTTCAGTTGAAGTTGGACTCAAAAGGTTTTATCACTCCACTTATACTAATGTTGCTAATAAGAACTGTGTGAAGTTTTGTGTGAAAGAAATTTCTAGGTTAGTGGAGATAATGGTGTAATAAGGAAGAGAAAGGTTTTATGACTCAAGTAATAAGTGTATGAAGATGAAGATACTGATGATTATTCAAGTGGTGACTCCGAAACAATCTACTAGATACCAAATTCAGAGACCTGTAGAGTCCGTTTTCAAATAGGTAACAGTTCTGGTAAGAAAAGCTCCACGAAAATACTATCCAACTATATTTTTGCAGTTTTTAGACAATAAGGAAAGCTACGAAGCGAAAGAGGGACGGAAACGGAGCCAGGGTGGCTCACACCACCCTGTGGCGCGGGCCCACCCCAGGCCGCGCCACCAGGTGGTGAGTCCACCCGGACTCCGCCTCCGACTCGTTTTCTCCCAGTACCTTCATTTTGTTATGAAACTTCGTAATATATAATCCCTCGGATCCCCCAAGGTTCGTATATCGTGTTTTCGTTTCGATCTGTTTCTGCCAGGAACTATTCTTGAAAGCTTAGAAGCACAATGGTGTCTGCCAAGGATAAAGGAATAGAGCCTATGGAGGAAGACCTCCAAGACCCTGGGTAGGAGAAGGAGAGCAAGAGTGAAGATGAAGAGGAGGCAAAGCACACCAACACTACCATTGCAAGCATTGGAGTGGTGGAAAACCCTGCCAGGACTATGTCAATTGGAGGGAAGCCTCCTCATCACCGTTCAGATCCCTAGTCACTTCCTCCATGGACCAAGAATCCTTTCCATACTCTTATCCATGAGCATCAATACCAGAATATGCCCAAGGGGAAATTACCCTCCAATTGGGATTTGCCTCGTTCTAGCTATGCAGGGAAAGAAGACTTCAAGGAGGAAGAGTGGGGAAAGAATCACAATAGCTGGAATTCTCAACCCGACATGATCATGAGCCGCATTGAGCAAAACTCACAGCTGATCCGTAATCTCACCTTCGAGATTGAGGACTTGGGGAAATTGGTCAAGAAGCTCATCGAGAGGATACCACCACCACCGAAAGAGTGATTCGTCATCAGGTTTGGCATCCCCTTGGTTTGTTCCAAGCTTCGGGGAGTGCCGCGGTATCACATCACTATCTTCTATCTTTTTACCTTTTTAGTTGAGTCATATCATGAATAGAGAAGTTATTATGTAGGATGGTTTGCATTATGGAAGTGTCCCCTCTCTCATTAGATATGTATCCCTTGGTGTGAGTTGCCGTTATCGAATATTAGTGAGAAGTTCTATCATTCACTCTTTTTCATAGATTATATTAGTTTTCAATTCGTGGGTATATGATTGATCTTGTTGTTAGTATTGGTATCACTTTGGGATCATTGAGTTAATTTAGTTGGTTTTGGCAAACCTGGCTCGGTCAGTAGCAACACTATTTTTGAGAGTTGAAAGAAAATATAAAAGTACTCTAAAGAAAAATTATTTCATCGTCTTTCTTTCTTGATTTGCTCATAAGTCTAGTATTCTCTAGTTAAGATCTTTTGTGCTTCCAAGGAAGATTGCATGCTTGTCTTTATCGCTTGTATGTTTGTTTGTTTCCTTCAACTCTTATACTTGCTACCCAGCCTTGCTAGCCAAAAACCTATACTGAGAGGGAATTCTTCTCGTGCATCCACCTCCTTTAAACCAAACCCATGCCATTTGTGTCCACCATACCTACCTATTAGCATTATTGTTATTCCAAGTAAATTCTTGTTTTATCTACCTCCCAAATTAAACTTGTTATGTGAAAATTAGTGATTAAAGCTCTCACGAACTTGATGGCACACTTTACTTTCTTGCATTTAATAAACTTGAACCATTGGGTCCTTCTTTGTTGCGTATATGCTTGCACTTTATGAGTTGAAGTTAGCAGAACCATGTATCATGGGGAACGCTTTCAACATTGTGTAGGTACTTTGTACCTAGTAGATATCATGTTCTTTTGCTTATGGATCCCGGCGGTGTGAAATAAAAGTGGAACTTGTAAGATAATGGAGTTTATATGTGTGTTAGAGAAACGCCTGGGCCACTAGCCTAAGCCATGCCTAATCATGGTAGAAACTTGCAGCATAACTATAGTGAGCATTCTATGAAACATCCTCAATAAAAACCTATGCAAATAGCAAATAAAAAGATCGCTGAGATGCTCACTGTCTGCTTGCCTTGTCATTTTGATTATGGGATAGCTCCTGTCTCATGTGCAAAGGGTACCCCGTTGGCGGTTCTCAATGATACACATGTATTTACAATGATAAGAGCTTACTCGTGACTGAAGTTGAGTAGCATGAGGTTCGGTCTTCGTAAGTAAGGGGCTTGGGACTTCAATTTATAACTTGTCAAGCATATCCTCTTAGTTGTGTCACTTTAATCTTAATCACCAAAAGATGCCTATGATAGGGGCAATGAGAGCTGAAAGCTAGTAAGTATCATAATTTTTGGGAGCTCTTTATGAGACTTGCAATCCCTACTTCCCTCTGCGAAGGGCCTTTATTTTACTTTGTAGTTGAGTCAGTAACCTATTCCCTTCTATCTCAGCAAGTATTTTGAGTTGTTGTGTTTCATTCATTCATATGATGATTTATTCAATCATGTTTCTTATGTTCCTTGTTTTGCACATTGCTCTTATCTTGATGTTTACTACTTTGAAAGCTATCATTGAAAACCAGTTATTTGTGAACTCCAGCAAATTATCAACTATTCTTCGACCAAGAGCTAAGTTTGCCATTACCAATTATGATTCACTTTATGTATCTTTATTGTGTTTCCTTTACTTATTACAAGTTAAGTTATATAATAGTGAGTTATCTTCTATTATGATCTATGTATTGATGAATGTGATGCTTCTTGTCCGTATTCTTTTATCGACTCTTCACTCCATAAACCTGAGGCCATGTTTATTGAGCTCAGTTTCGCTTGGGGACAAGCGAAGTCTAAGCTTGGGGGGAGTTGATACGTCCATTTTGCATCACTATTCTATGTCATAATTCACTGTTATTCATTGATATATTTCGTATTGAGAGGTGATACTTATGTTATTTCATCTATTTTTGCATGGTTGATGACTTTTGGAGCATGGACCGCTGCTGTCAGGATTCTGATGGAAAAGCTGCTATTTGGAGGCAAAATTTGCGAAGATCAGAAAATCCGGGAAAATATATGGAAAATCCTATTTTTCCAGAAGACAAAGGAAGCTAGAAGGGGGATGGAGATGGGCCACAGGGGGGCCACACCACCCCTGGCTTGAGCCAGCCTAGGCCGCGCCACCAGGTGGTGTGGCCACCCTGCTCCACCCCTGGCACTCCCCTCTGGCGTATATTATCCTCCCGAAACCCTAAGACTCAGAGAGCGACCACAGAAAGATTATGCCGCCTCTGCGGGGCGGAAAACACCGAGAGAGAAAGATATCTCTGTGAGACAGATTTCTGCCGGGGGAATTCCTTTCTGGAGAGGGGAGATCGTCGCCATCAACACCACCATCAAGATGGACTTCATCGATATCATCATCACCACCATCATCACCATCATCACCCTCATCACCATCTCCATATTGCTGTAACAATTGTGTTGAATCTTGCATAGTTCATAGGGGAAACTTTCCTGGTATTGATTACTCTTTATAGTTGATGCTATTGAGTGAACCATTGAATTATTGTTTATGTTCAGATTGTTATACATCATTATTCCATCTCTGATCATGATCCATATGATGTCTTGTGAGTAGTTCGTTTTGTTCTTGAGGACATGGGAGAAGTCATGTTGTTAGTAGTGGAGTTGTGTTGAGAAAGATTCAATAGTTTGATATTTAAGTTGTGGTGTACTTATTCTAGTGGTGTCATGTGAACATCGACTACATGACACTTCACCTATATGGACCTAGGGGAATGCATTGTGTATTTGGCTACTAATCGTAGGGGTTGCCGGAGTGATAGAAACTTGAACCCCCGTTAGGAAACCATTGCACAAGGGACGTAAGGGTCTTAGAGTTTAAAGCCGTGGTTAGGCTTCTATCTTAATTACTTTCTTGTACTTATGGATGTTTGCAAGGGGTATAATCACAAGTATGTATTAGTCCTAGGAAGGTCGGTACATTAGCACAGGTTCACCCACACAACACTTAGCAAGCTAAAGAAGATTAATCAACTATATGAAGAAAAGCACTTGCGGCCTTCCCATGTGTCCTCGAGAACGTTTGGTCATCTTAAGTAATACAATCGGCTTTTCCTTTGCTACATAAAGGATTAGGCCACTTGCTGCATTTATTCCTACTGTCTTTTATTTACTCGTACTTTGTTTACTTGCTTTATCAAAAACCCCTAAAAATCCGTTTGCTAAGTATTTGCAGAGAATTCCTGATCCATACCACTAGCCAGCACCTTCTGCTCCTCGTTGGGTTCGACACTCTTACTTATCGAAAATACTACGATGCACCCCCTATACTTGTGGGTCATCACTCTTCGCGGATTAGGTTGTTGAGTTGATGCAAGTATCGACAAGTCCTTCTGATATGTATCTTCAACACTGTTTTCCAGGCGAGCATTCTCCCCCTTTCTACCTATTTTACGTTTATAGTCTTTACTTCCTCATGTTGATCTATTGCTATCCATGTTGCAATCTTTAGTTTCCGTGCACCATTTATATTCATTGCAGCCTCTATATTGCCTTGGACACATCCTATTACCTGTTGTTTGATATATAGTCGGCCTTGCAAGTCGTAGTTGCTTGCTCAGGTGCTGCTTCACGTCGTTGTTGTTCCATTGTTGTTGGAAGGTTGACACATACTTAATGGTGAAGATGATCATGGCTTTAATTACAACTTGATAATTAAAATGCTGGGAATAGACATAACTAATGTAGAGGCATCAGTGAGCAATAGCTAATATTTGGTTTTTAACCGCTCACTTGTGTCCCGTAGGTCTCGAGTACTTGATACATGTTCCTTAACTATCGCACTATCCGCATGTGGGACCATGAATCCCCTTAGCTAGAGCTTGATTCATTTCTTATTTCTTGGGGCCACAAACTAGTTTGGAGATTTATTACTATCATGTACTTATGACATGCTTTAGTGCTTTATTTACGATTGTGCGTGGAGCACTTGTACGGTTTTGGAACGTGGAATGTTTTCGTGGTATCGACAAGCCCAGTCACACTTTCGGGTTCCCAGTCGTTTACAGCCATTGTCACAAACCCTGGGTCCGTCTCGGAGCCGTCCAACTTCGTTGCGGGTAGCTTAGTGGGGTGCCTCCTAAAATATTTTATGAGTCATGTGATTGCTTTGTCGTGAAAGCCTCGTTGGGTTTTTATTTGGTTTTTCCGAGGTTGATCGTGCGTGTGTTGCTATTTGTGCACCCCTGCAGGGTAAATCTTTCTGAAAGTTGTGTCCGCGGTTATGGACGACTTGGAGCACAGTATCTCGATCATAGACAACTATAACTAAAGTAGTCTATAAATTTGACTTTGACATATCTAGTACTCAGTCTCACTACAATAGAACGAGGAAATAAAAGTGCCAACAACTACTAGATTTGGGATTTCCTATGATAATTATATCTGACTAGTAAGTATTGCAACTACAATGTATCGTTTTCAAGGTGATTTGGATCTTTGTATTGTATATCTATATTCTTGACTCATGGAGTCGTTGTTGTATATGTATGTTCTGTGGGTTCTATCGTGGACTATTGTGTAATGATATTACTTCGTTTTCCACCTGCACGCAAGTGCCTGGTGGGCATCTTTGAATCATTTCTATGCGGGTTTGGCGGGAATCGCTAAAACTTGCATAGGGCCGATTCGAGGGTGTTACATGGGCCCTCGAGTATCTTTCCATCACACGGATGGACAAATTCCGCTCTTGACGTATAATGCCTCTACTGTTCCTCCGAATACCTGAACACACCTTTATGATCACTGTTTAACCAAGTGATGTTTGATGCTATCAAAGTACCCTCGGGGAGACAGTGATTGATATAGCCTCACGGTCTAAGAAATAGTCTACTAGGTCTATTCTAATCATCATAACTTGAATTTTGTGACATGATCGGGTCACGACATTTAGGTTGGTTATTAGTTCATCATCTCATTCTCAGAATGAGATGACTCCATTTCCAACTGGCATAAATGCGATCAGGAAACCTTGATCATCCATTGACCAATGAACCAGTGAGTAGAGTTTCACCGGGAACCCCTAGTTGTTTATATATCACACGTGCACTGATGTTTCCTTTCAATATAGTTGTAGCATGATATAAAACTTAATCATAAACTTTATGAAATATGATAATAATCCTTATTATTATTTATCTCTAGGGCATATTTCCAACAGTCTCCCACATGCACTAGAGTACAAATAAACTAGCTGCATTTGTTCTTAATCATTGTCACCATATATCCTAGTACCTTGAACATGCTTGCTCATGGAAGAGGTTGAGTCTTGGGTCTGTACTTTACAGTCCCAGATTCTTTGCAACTTACTAATTTCACCTTGATTGACATTTAATACTTTACCATCACATGATAACATCTTTGTGTATGCATCGTAGTTATGGCAGCAGAACGAGGCCGGTTTCCAGGAGCCTACAGTGACTTTAGATCAACCTCATGGGCTTTCTCATGGGCACTGTGCCCTAGGACACATCATTCTATGTTAAAGATGAACTAGTCCTGCCATAACAGTATACATTACTTTAGATGGAACCCTTATCTATTATTATAAATGTAATTATCGAAGCTCTAGTGCACCCTGTGCAACTTTTGATGTTTTATTCACCTCGCTTCCTACTTGACTTTAGTCGGTATTATCGATATAGGAGTTTCCAATATTCTTACAACATAATCCTTTATGCTTTTAAGATATGTCATCCTTCATGGATGTGGAAACGTGTCTACGGTTCTCAATTTGACACTATGGACTTAGCTCAATGTTCCGTGATTCAAACTTAATCACTTTTCAAACGTTCCTTCTTGGATCATATATTATATTAAGTTATCATCATGGTTTTCCAAGATAGAACCTATGTCTCCACATAGTGGATCATGACCATCCTTTTCTTTCTTTCCACCATTGATGTTTTAACTTAATGCTATTCCTAATTTGAGTTGACCAAGGACTAGTCCTTAATCAATTCCTATTCTGAAACTCTTTTCAAAATCCCTTGAGGAATACTACATAATATCGTAATATATATCTATTATCAACTTCTAATCCCTATAAATCATTATTTATCGGTACTTGCGCTTTTATTCTTAATGTGTCGTACACACACTTAAGAATCACTCTTTTAAGCTGCCACTCAAAATATGTTCCCAACATATTTGACTATGAGTCACTACTCCTACTCAAAATACGTTCCTACATATTTGAATCTAAGACTTACTTTGCTCCCACTCAAAAATATGTCATTCACATATTGTTTTAGGAAGACTTTAATAGCTCCCACTCAATTTCATGCAAATTGCATATCCACTCACTATTTTGAACAACTTCAAAATCCTTTGATCAATTATCAAACTGAGAGATGTACTATGAGATACTAGTATCTTACTAGTATCAAATCCACTAGACTTTCAGCACACTTGAATCAAATTCATTTGAATTTGTCCAATACATTATTCATGACAAATTGTGCCTTTGTCTTTCACCTTTTCCTTCATGACTTTGCAGTCGTTTGGAAAATTCAAGTAACCCCTTTACTTGTTAAGATTCAGCAACAAATTGCTTTCTAATCTCAAGTGAATTTTATATTTAGAATATCTCATAACTTTAGTTTACCATTATTTCCTTATTAGTTCGTAGGTATGTCATATTCCAGTAATATGTCAAATGATTCTCAAATGTATCCATACAAGATGTGGAGTACATTTTGAATCCTACTTTATGTAGTGAAAACACCAGTGGGGAAAACACAATGATTATTATCATAGAATTTTCCTTTATGAAGAGAATCGTTCAGGAACACTTTCCGCTGCGCGTCTCAACACTCTGCTGTAGGGTTTTGAATCCTCATCGTGTTTTTTCACTATGTTCCAAAAGCTTCACATTCGAGAATACTAACTTTCTCGAAAAGCACCAAAACTTTAAGCAATACTAATTTTTCCTTTCTTTTGGTTCTAGCCATGGATTTCGTATTCAAAGTTTCCAGTGAATACTCTACAAGGACTTATTTTCTATTGTTTTGGTTATCTAGAATAACCCCAAAACTTTCACGATGATCCATACAAGCTATGGCGCTAATCTCACGAATTCAGATGGTTCACTATATATTATAATTGAGTGCTAACTATTTCTAACTAATGGTATTTACATCTACACTACAATGAATTATTTGGTGCCATCTATTCACCCACTTGATATCTAATATCACATTGTGATTTTTTGCATTTTGACATTTCAAACGCATTGCATTTCACAATTTTCTTTAGGCCAATCTTATAAAGTCGAATTTCATTACTATCGATCAAATCGTAGTAATTAGATTCTCTTTTATCTTCAATACCCTTAGTTGATGAAATACTTTGATCATATCAAATAGTTTCATACTCATGTTTCCTTTGGTAAACTTCTTTACACAATTCAAACAATCATATAATGATAATTACCATTTTGTTAAAACATAATACATTGAATATGTATTCTCTTTTAACAATTCATCAAAACACTTTGTATTCATGTAATACACGGTGTTTAAGTTATTTTGCCGAACTTAGGCATGATTCACATGTGACAAGAAATCGAATGACTTTCACATATTATCACATAACTATGAATTTAAACAATGGTTTCATTCAAAAATGAATATATCATTAAGTTTGGTATTTTCAAGGCATTTTAATATTTGACAAATGTTCATGCATTATCAATTAGTTTCATAACCGGGATAATTTACACAAAATCAAACAAGATATGAACACAAATAGAAATCATTCATAAAAGTAGAACAACTATTTGTTACAAACTCATATGAATAATCGTCTCACAAAGTGTGAGACACACTAAAGAAGTTCACCATCTATCAATTATAACAATCATCCTAAAACCATAAACTAAGTGATAAATGTCGAGGGAGAGTATCGTTGGCCATCATCATCATGCTCGCCAACAACACGCAACGTCACCTCCTCTCCAGCAAGCAACTCTCATGCAGAAGGACTTGTTTTTCAGCAAAACAGAACAAGTATCAAATATAATTAACACTTCAATATGTGTTTGCAAGATTATAACATTTATAAAATTGTATATCAAATATATACCTTTGTCATTGATGACCTCTCCGACAACGGGTTCAACCTTAACATTCCTGAAATGTGACATGAACTCGTGGAAATCCTATGTTTCCGTGCAGCCTCTCATAATGCAAATCCTGGCATGTGCTTGGTAGCTTGGTGGCAACGACCGCAGCACAACGCCATTTGCAAAAGAGCTCGTCATCTAGCTATCCAGGAAATATGCAGGCCTCATGTACGCATCATGCATGAGCTCCAAGTGGTCTTAAAGTGAAGAGTTCTCTTCCATATTAATGGAGAGGAAATCTCCCACTAGCTCATGCTCCCATATGCGTGCTTGTTCCACGAAATGTGTCCTAAGTTGTACCATTACCATACGAGGGTCAAGATTACCCACGACTGACCATAGCTCATCCACCATCACGAAATGCATCGTTACTGATATGAAAGTGGACATCTCACGATGGTAATAGCGGTCTTCCCGCTGCTCTGGGGTCTCTAAGATACTGGGCTGCTCCAAATCCATCTCCTTGAGTATATAGTCGACCACGTCATTCTCGCAAGGAGAACATGGAGACGCACAACCCACGTAGGGAAGTTTGATCTGTCTAGCCTGAGCTTCTCCCCATCTAACCAATCGTCAACAAGGAAGGTAGCATTAGGGAGAACCATTTTCTATATTTATAATTGCAAAAGTAATTTAGACTAAGTTTATAATTAAATGAGTTAAATAATAACTCCACTAAAAACACCTATCCCCTGAAGGGTTCTAGTGATTACACGATCCCTTTCCCCACATCTCCCCCGATCATCACGGCCATCAATGTGGGTGCTAGGTTGGACGCCTAAACATCGATCACATCATTCATGCGACTCGTGCTCGATCTTTCGACCATCCGTGTTCCGAGACCATGTCTACACATCCTAGGCTCACCAACTCAACCTTAGTGTATTCATTGTGCAACATGGCTTATTCCCACTGTATGCGAACATAGATATGTTTGACACCCGATCATCACGATGCTGCCTCATACTGAAGAACTTTCTTGGTGGTGCACACTAAGGGAGAACACAATCATTGGTATTTTATTAGGGGTCATCTTATTAGGCTACCATCGAGTATCTAATACTAGCACACAATAAGATATACAAACAATAAATATTGAATGTAAGAGTGATGTGATATGGTCCTTCTCACTGGGATCTCCATCCAGCGCCTCCGGATTACAGGCACTGTAGGCACCAGTGGTGTTTTCCTAAGATGGTAGTCCGTCACCTCTGTGACCGTCTACTACTACTTAGCAACATAAGGTAATTACTTTACCTTTGCCACAACCATATCACATCACAGCGCCCCCTGCAAAACAAAGTTAGACGCCTCTACTTTATCTTTGCATGTTTTACATGGCTGAATGGGCTTTCGCACAAGAACTATTCTTACCTACGAACTTTCACCACAATGCTGATCAAGTAGTTGTCTATACTACACCACTTTTGGGGCCCTCTGTTGCAAATGGTATACCAACTAATGTGATAGAGACAGACACCCCCCAAAGCCACTTTATAAGGTACAAGCAGTATGTCAAGCGTGGACCAGTCTCGCGAATGAACGCGTAAAGTAGGTTGGGGGCCACTTCATCAAGCATTGCTGCAGTATACATAAGTACACGTGGGAGGGTAACAACTAAAAGATCAATGCCCACACACTACATCTCGTGTGTTCTACCCATACTAGCAATACTACGCATAGGTCTAGCTCTGATACCACTATAGGGGTTCGCGTATAAAAACAATAAAATTTTACCCTACGCCCCTGAACCCCTTTGTTGCCAGAACCTATATATTAGTAATGCAGTAACGGGAGGGAATTTTCGCGAACTTACCCTTGAAGACCGAAAAGCGTTGTCAACGCTCGGGAGAGCGTGGTTGATGTAGACGAGCCGAAGCCAACGTCAAGGTCGTGATGAAGTCCTTGCGCTCCTATGGCTCCAACGACTTGTAGTGCCTCAAATGTGACACCTCGTAGGGAGTTACATGCATCTGATGCTCGATGACTCGCTTCTCGATCCAGCAGAGTTTGAAGTAGAGCTCTGGATCTGAATCAGAGCGCCACGGTGCTCATGTGAAGATGTCTCTCGTTCGTGTAGTCCGGACTTAGGACCATAGTCATGGGGAGAGAGAGAGAGAGAGAGAGAGAGAGAGAGAGAGAGAGAGAGAGAATATCAATTAGAGGTCTCCGCGAAAGTGAGGAAACCTTTATTGAATATTGTGTGAATTATTTGGTCAAAATACCCCACTATATATTGGGGGAGGAGAGGCACTTCCTCCCTCAAAGTCCCGGGGTGGGACTAAACAAGGGAGGAGGTGGGGAGGCGCCGCCAGCCACCCCACCATGGGCCCCACGTGGGGGGCTAGCCCACTAGGATTGTCGGCCACCCCCTTGGCCCCTCCTAGGGATGCGACCCCCTCTTGGGCCCTATCCCCTCCGGGATTTGGCCCATTAAGCCTTTTGACCATTTAATTGATTTTCTATTTGTTAAATAATTATGAATAAATGATTAAATAAATATTTAACATTCGTTCACATATTATTCAATCTTCGTGGCTATGGAACACCTTCCACCTCCACTCCGGACATCCTCCGAACTTACCGAAACCCTTTCGGTTTTCTCTCTTTCTATTCTTCGGTGATTCCACTGATCATGTAAACACTCTCTAAGCATCACCAAGCCCTTAAGCGTGATACCACACGGTTCAGGAACACTCCAGACATGGTCGGGACAGTCCTAGACCAATGATCCACAGAGGGACCTGGATGGCCATGTGACCCCTGTGCATTCCACAAAATCTTCCGTCGTTTGAACCGTGATTGTCGTGTATTATTCCTTTTGCATCTCGATACTTGCGTTGCCCGAGATCTAATCAATGACATCTCCATTCCGGGTTCAATCTCGTGACCGATAAATTCTACTTGACTCGTTCTGACAAGTGATATCCCTGTGATCAAATCACACGCTGCAACTATTGGATATAACTTCTACGATTGGGCCTCGAGTATCTTTCCGTCACGCGGATGGATACATCTCGCTCTTAACGTGTAATGCCTCTACTGTTCCTCCGAATACCTTAACACACCTTTGTGATCACTGTTTAACCAAGTGACGTTTGATGCTATCAAAGTACCCTCGAGAGACAGTGATTGATATAGCCTCATGGTCTAAGAAATAGTCTACTAGGTCTATTCTAATCATCGTAAGTTGAACTTCGTGACATGATCGGGTCACGATGTTGAGGTTGGATATTAGTTCATTATCTCATTCTCAGAATGAGATGACTCTATGACATAAATGCCACATGATCAAGAAACCTTGATCATTTGTTGACCAATAAACCAGTGACTAGAGTTTCACCAGGAACTCCTGGTTGTTTATATATCACTCGTGCATTGACGTTTCATTTTAATATAGTTATAGCATGATATAAAACTTAATCATAATCTTTATGAAATATGATAATAATCCTTATTATTATTTGTCTCTGGGGTATATTTCCAACAAATATTGCCCCATCCCCTGGGTCCCTAGGCCGCCACGTGTCCCTAAAACAGGGTCTAATCCCGCTTTTGCTACAAACGGATCAAGTTTGCTATAATATGACCCGCTTTTGCTACATGTAGAAAAAAAGGTTCGACCTAGAAAATAGAAAAACAAACTAGATCTCGCCAGAGATTTCACCGGAGACCTCGCCGGCGACCATGTAGCAAAAAAAAGTTCTAATGTCGCAAATCCGACTTCGTTGGAGATATCGCCAGAGACTCTTGCCAGAAAAAACCTCATCGGGAACTTCATAGCAAACTTTTACACTATTGTAGCAAAACTAGAGAATGGTGGTAGCAGATTTTTTTGCTAATGTAGCAAAAACCCTAGCTCGCCGGAGACTTTCGCCAGGAGAACTCACCAGATAGCTCGTAGCAAAAAACTTGCGCTTCTGTAGCAAAATCACAAAAAGGTTGTAGCAAAAAAGTTGCATTAACATAGCAAACACAACTTTGTCAAAGACATCGCTGGAGACTTGCTGGGACCTCGTCGGAGATCACGTCGTAACATCTTTGCGCTATTGTAGCAAGATCATAAAATGGTTGTAGCAAAAACACTATGACATTGTAGCATCATTGGAGCATTTTTTTCGCGGTAAAAAAATACATAAAACCGTGTAGCACTCAGAGAATAGCAAAAGTAGCAAAACAAATACGCGTGTGTAGCTAAAAAATTATACGAATGTAGCAAAAAAAATAAGAATACGGATCTACATCCCTAGAAAAAGTCGGGCAGAGAGGGCGCCTGCGTAGGCCTCGACCGCCATGGCGGCAGACCACCTTGACCTCGTTCCCCCTTGGCACTGCGGCACAAAGGGCGTCGCGGAGGAGCTCGTCAGAGCAAGGCTGGGCACAGGGATCTAGGGGACAGTTGTTCTTCCCGCGTGCAGCTTGATGGCCGTCGTGGTGGGGGGTAACCATGGGCGACGCGCCGGAGGGGGCGGGGGCAGGGCACTTAGGAGGAGCAGGGGCCGGGACGACTCATCAGAGAGGACTTAGGGGTGACGCGCCGGAGAGGGGCAGGGGCGGCTCGCCGGAGAGGGCGGGGGCAGCGCTTTCCGGGAGGAGCAGGGGCGGGAACGGCTCACCAGAGAGGAGCGGGGGGTGGCGCACCCGAAAGGAGCAGGGTGCGGGGGGCAGTTCGCCGGAGAGGAGCGGGGAACCGCGCACCGAGGCAGGAGCGGGGAAGTTTCTCTCCCACATCGAGGGGGCGTGTGGGTGCGCTCAACCCGGGGGATCGCGATGCGTTAGAGCATCTCCACTCGGGAGCCTCAAAGGCCCCCATAGCGTTTTGGGGGGCGCCGGCGCAAAATTTCGAGCCCAACCGCGCGCCCCATTTTTTTAGCGCCGACGCGGCCCAGTTATTTACCCGGCGGCCCCAGGCCAAACCCAATGTATAGGGAGGCGAGTAGGGGCGCTGGATGGACGCGTGGCAGGGCGGGTGGCGAGAAGATTAGGCTGGAGCGCGAGCGCCAAACCACACCGTCCAAAGCTGGACCACGTGGTAGCCGCGTAGAGCCGTTCTTCCTCTCCATCAGCATCGATTAATGGCGTTGCTCGCCGCAGCCTTCCTAGCAAACGACAGTGGGCGGTGCAGCCGACGCATCCCGTCAAAGGGGCAGGGCGGCATTAATGCCCACCACTTGCCTCCCCCTCTCCCCCAAACCCGCGGTGGTTTCCATTGCTGCCGCACGCGCATTACCTCGATGGTGAGCTCCACCATCTCCCCCAAACATCGTCCTCTTCTCCCTCTCTCTCTGTGATGGCGCGCTACGACGGCTATGAAGGCACGACAGCCAATGGGTTTGGCCGCCTCTGGCTCCACGTCGACGAGGCGCAGGCGTTGTGGAGCGCCGGCTACCCCGTCCCGCCGGCTTTCTACCCCGTCCCGCCGGCTTTCTGGCTCCTGACGGGATGGGCGTTGAGCCGCGGGGACCTCGCTGTGCCGCCCATCCCCACCGGCGCGGCCCGCAGGGCCGCCATCTACGAGCACTACTAGGGGGTGCTCATCGACGCGGAGCGCAACGACCCCTAGTGGGATCCCGACAACCTCCAGTCGTAGGCGGCGTTCTTCACGCGGCAGCGCGAGGAACGCATCGAGGCCTACGACGGTGTTGGCCCGCCGCCGGCCAACTACAACAGCGAAGGCCGGAAGCGGTGGTGGAGCGCTCCTGGACGAACCCTCTCCTGGGTCCTGGAGCACATCGCCAACGGCAACAACCCACCGTTGGTGATGGCGCCGCGCATCCCGCGCGATTGCCAGCAGGCCGCCAGCAACCGCTGGGCGCCCCACCGCGCGTCGTCAACGTCCTCCTCCTCCTCGCGGTCGTCGACGTCCTCGGCGCGGTACTCGCCGTACCCCTCGTCGTCGCCGCGCTACCTCGCGCTTCTGCCGGTGAAGGACGAGCCGGCAAGCCTACCGCGCAGGCGCCGCGCGCCTCCCTCGCCGCCTCCGCTTGGGCAGGCCCAAGCCCGAGCCCAAGAAGGAGTGGACGCCATCGCCGGAGTACAAGGCGGCAGCGCTCCAGCTGGCGGACGGCGAGGACCCGGAAGAATTTCCGGGTCAGAGGATGCTAGAGCGGGCATCCTTCAACGAAATCGTGCCGGCCACCGACGAGTTCGCCGCCAGTTGGTCCGCGCAGGACTGGCGGCGGGAGCAGGCCGAGCGCGCCAGGCGCCACGTCGTCGTCGTTGTCAGAGACGACGGCGAGGGGGCGGCTGGTCCTTCCACACGGCCGGCGCGCAGGACCAGCGGCGAGGGGTGCAGCCGCCTGTCGCCACCGAAGGACGAGCCGCCCAACGACGACGACGATGAGGACGCCATGTTCGACTACGCCGCGGCGATGTACCGTCGGCTCGGGATCGGCCGTGGCCACCATTAGATGGCTTTTTTTTTAAATTTTTATTAAGTTTAAACTGTCTCCTAAATTGAAAAAAAATAAATTTTATTATAAGGGGCACTGCTGGGAGCCATCTCTAAAAAAAACTATAATTCGGCACAGAATTTGTTTCAGGGCATGTAAGGACAATATAATTCGACTTGAGCCATCCCTAAAAAAAGCTATTACAAGAGCCATGGCCGAGTCCAAGCTGGAGACGGGATTGGACCAGGTCCGATAAAGACCGAGTTCATCGGGCAGAAGGACCCGACACCCCACCCTAACCAAACTCGAACCGCCGCCGCCACCGCCACCGCCACCGCCACCACGCCCTCGTAGCTCACAACTAGTCATCTACTAGATCCAAATTAGAAGGGAAGAAGAAAGAGAAGGAGGCGATGGACGACGTCGGGAGCATACCTCCGCAGCCGGCTTCCCGGTTCCGCGAGAAGAGGGTGCTGGACTTCACGTACCTGGAGGCTGAATTCGCCGTGAAGGAGATCAAGGAGCGCGAGCCCCGAGAGGGCGACAAGGCGGTCTCGGACCTCCCCCCGTTCGCGGTGGAGAAGGACGGCACGGTGATGCAGCTGGTGAGCCATGAGTACATCCTCGCGCTCCTGAAGTCGCCGCCTTGTACCAGGCCCCTCCCGGACTACAGCATCAAGGGCCTCCGACGCACAGGGATCACGGACGAGGAGGAGCTCGAGGCCTTGGCGAGCTCGTTCAGGGCCATCCAGCGCATGCGGGACACCCACAACGACATCATCAAGCAGTACCTCGACAAGGGTTACGCCTACGTCGCGCTCCTTCAAGACTGCGAGAGGTATCCGCTCTATGCTGGGAAGCTGCTGCCTCCACTCCCGTGAATCGATCAAAGCTGCTGCTGCTGGCCTGCGGCCATCAAGTTACTATCGATCGTTATGCTAGTACTCTGTGTTATCGGTACTCTGTGTTATCAGTACTCTGTGTTACCACTACTTTGTGTTATTAGTACTCTGTTATCAGTACTCTGTGTTATTAGTACTCAGTGATGTTGAACAACCTGTCTTGGCATAATTGACATGACTGTGGCCTCGTTTCTTGTCAAAGAGATTTGCTTTTCTTTGAGTAAAAATACCCAGTATTATATTATATATTGCTTTTTATTGGCCATGGATTCTTCTGACTTCGGCCTTAATTACATCCCTTTTCTTCTTATTATCGTGCAGTAATTGAACTTCTTGTGTGTGGGTTGAGATGTCATTGTGGAAATTTTGCTCTGGTCTGCACCTGATCGGTAGCTAGTTTCTGTTTAAGGTTTTGTACATCTGATTAATTTGAATGGGGACTTGTACAATTTGCACTCACATGATATCTAGCGTGTGTTCATATTATACGATGTATACTCCCTCCGGCCAGAAATAACTGCTTTAGGTTTGTTTAGATTCAAATATATCTATGCACTAAAATGCATCTAGATACATTTGAATCTAGGCAAAACTAAGTCAGATATTTTTGGACGGAGGAAGCATATGTGATTGACAAGCGTAGTCGGTGCATTGAGCTCTATAGGGCAATGTAGATAGTAGGTACATAGTCCAAGCCGGAGAAGATGGCTCTATAGGGCAATGTAGATAGTAGGTACATAGTACAAGCCGGAGAAGATGGCGCTTATACTTAGATCGACTAACAATTACTCCCTCCGTTTCATAATATAAGATGTTTTAGCTTTGTGAAGATAATGTATCTAGACGCCTTTTAGTGTATAGGTTCAGAAAGGTTTTGTCTAGATACATTACCTTCACAAATCTAAAATATCTTATATTTTGAAACGGAGGAAGTACTGGCTAAACCAGAAACTGTGTTGGGCTGAGCAATCTGTACTTCTTCGGTTAGTTAGTACAATTAGTTTTCCTACCCTTTCAATTCTACTAAACTTTAGAAGAGAAGTGGTGGTGGACTTTCGTAGCAAGGTATGCTTGACACTGGATGCAAGCTATTGTATCAGCACTGGTAGTGTGCACCAAATGTTAGGTTCCTTATATTGTGCTGTTCAACATTCTCTCCAAAATTGGAGGGTTGTGCTGTTTCAATCTTAGGTCGCATCTGCCTACACTATGAACTATTAACACTTGATATTGCGTGGGCAACCTGAGCAATTTTTTTATTAACTTTCTTTCATCACTGTTTGCACCTTGCGTGATCCTCTACTGATATTATTGTTTTTTTGTTTGTTGCAACCTGCAACAACCACCTCTAGAAATTCAGTTACAAAATCGTCCTTTTTGGTTGCTTTTTATTTGTTGTGGAATCTGCCTTCAGACTTTATGTTGATCTGAATATGAAAATTCAGTTACAAATCCATTTACATCTTGTGGCTTCCTATTGTGCAGTAATTGATCTTATCTTGCAGATTTTGCTTTGTTTTGCAACAGATCCTTATCTAGTTTCTGCTCAAAGTTTTGTCAATTTTAATTTTTGTTGATCTGATTATTTGAATTGGATACAATTTTGCACTGATTAGCACATGATGGCTATGTCCCTGGAACGCTGACAAAAGGATAGGTATGCTTGATTGTGAAGAGTAGGCACGCATCAAGGTTGATTTAACTTAACAGGCACATATCTTGTGAATTTCTTCGCACTATTAAGATTGTAATCTTTAGGAATATGCCATGTATATTGGCTTCTGTATCTATCCACTCATCCACTCATCCACCCGTAGTTTAAAAATACATAACCAACTAAGAACATCTCTAGCAGATAGCCGGTACGCGGTACCGAAAGCAAAAAATTACCTTTCCAGATACCGCAGAGGTGTGGAAACCATAATTGTTTTACGGTTTCCGGCATTGAGGCTCATCCGTCCCACGTATATTCGGTGCGGGCGGGCTGGATGTGGGAAACCGCATCCATATTCCTCTTCCTTCTTCCGCGTAGAAACCCTCACCGCCGCCGCCTCTGATTCCGGCCGACCGAAAAACAAATCGCCGCCGCCCACCGTCGCATCGACCTCCCACCCAACCATGGCCGGCCAATTGTGCCGTAATTTGCCCGGCTGCGGCGGCTTTTCTTCGGGGCGTGGTAGGAGGTCTGGGTCGGGTGCTCGCGCGCCGCCGACGGAGGAGGAGGCCTGGCGTCGTGCTCTGAGCAAGCACGAGCGTGCAGTGCGCTCTCTCGCACCCGTGTGACCTCGCATGCGTGGGCGGGGCTCGCGTGGTTCGGCCCCGGTGTCAACGATGTCGAGGTGGGTAGCTCACGCGCGCCAGCGAACGCTGGCCAGGTCGTCCGCGCGCCCTGGGGCCGAGAAGGGTAGCTCACACGCACCGGCGAGCGCTGGCCAGGTCGTCCGCGTGCACGTGCCCGTTCTTGCTCCCGCGCCCACAGACGACGACAACTCCGTTGACGAAAGCAAGGAGCTCGCGATGCGGTAGGCGAAGTTCAACTCGCTCGGCACCCTCGTCTCCGACGTCTGGAACCGCGCGAAGCGCCGCCGCGAGGAGTACAACTCTAGCAGCGGATGCTGCGCCGCTCCGCACGCGAGCACCAGTCACGCCTCGGGTTCTTCATCGTCGACTACTCCGACGACGACAGCACCGACTCAGACGACGAGTAGGTGTGCGACAACGCCGCCGTAGTTTCCCCGGTGAGTAGGTACCACGGTAGATGTTAGGGCTAGTTTGGATGTAGGGCGCGACATCAATTTTTGCACGTAAATATGTTGTACATATGTTGATCCTGATGATCAAAACCTCCCCCCTGTATGAATCTAGTACCAATATAACGTTTTTTAAATATGCAGTTCTGATCTAGTGTATCTGTTCGACGCGAGCAATTTTCACGCGTTTGCATGCTCTAAGGCAACCAGGATGCGGTTACACCATGCATCAACAATTTTTTTATGACATGACTGCATAATTTACAACCATGGGGAATCTACCCAAACCTATCTAAGTTACTATTGTGTCCATATAATACTTACTCGGTCCTAAAATAAGTGATACAACTTTGACTAGATATCGTATGTATCTATAGACTTAAAACACATCTAGATACATACCTATCTAAACAAAATCATGTCATTTAATCTGGGACGAAGTGAGTACATGAAAAGGGAATGGTAACATGCAAATAGGTAACCGTCAGTGCTCATTGTATTCAAATTTTTAAAAGTTCTACTTCTAAATTTCATAAAAAGTACAAAAAGAATACCGGGAGTACATATACATGGACCGAATATTCATGGCAAGTTTTGGTAGAAAACTCGGTTTGTTTTGAGCTGAAAAAACTAACATTTTTGTTAGAAAATTATCTTTTTTGTATTTTCCAAAATACAACATATTATTTTTCTGAAAAATCTACTTTCCCTTCGAAATATGTACTTGCCTGTATTTTTAAGATTTTGTAGTGTCCTAAAAAAATATTGTTTTCGAATATTTGAGAACTCGAGAGCATCAAAGCTCGGGAGCTGCCGTGGGTTTTCGTTGTTAAAACTATGTTTATTTCTACAGGAAACAAAGGATCAGGTATGTAATATTTTTCATCAAAAAATTAGTCTTTGTCAAATATGTTTAGCTTTTCTATCGTGTTCCTCGCAAAACCAAGGCCTTGTCGCGGTTGTACCAAAATGTAAAAGAAAAAAAGTACGCTCATGGGTATTTGCCAAAATAACCACTTATGACTGCAAGAGCAAATATCGTATGTAGCTAGTTTTAAAATAAGAGTATCGAACCATGAAGATCTATTGGTGGAGATCTTTATGCCCTTTGTTACTATTTACCAAAGAGCACTTGTAAGCTATCTTTGATTCCAAGCAATATTGTTTTGGGAGTGTTTGTGTTTGTGAGCAAAGCAATATTTAAACTAGAGAATGCAAACAGATAGAGAACCACGATGTAAGTAATATGAAACTGCAATAGGGCTAAACATTCTCAGAGAGTGTTGGATCCACCACTAGCAATTGGATTAATCATGATTAGGATATATCTATCTATTTATTTACGTGTATGTATGGGAAGAGCTCCAAATAAGATGATCACAAACAAGCATCTCCTATTTCATCCCTCACTACCACAACAATGATCACAAACAATTAAGGATTACCTCATGGTCATGGACACGGGCTTTGTGAGTTCCATCTTATCCCCATTTTTAGCACGTGAATGATGATTACATGTCACTTAACGTTTTCACACCACCACACACCAATGGTACTTCCCTCTCCAGTTCCAAAGGGCAAATATTATATAGTCGACATTCACATAATATCAAGAGAGTTAATTAATCTACTTAGTAAGGAGGGCAATGAACTTAACAATGACTCTGGTTTGTTGCCTCATATTTTTGAGTATCTATTTGCTCGGATGAAGGAGGTGAGGTGTTTGTATGCCATCCTGATACTTTGGTGCTTTTCTGCTAATAGGTGGACCTAAATTATATATTATTTGAAGTAAGAGGAGACACGAAGGGACGATAGACTGAAATATATATATGCAATTTCTCGCTTCTAGAGATATACAATGAGCAAATAACTGATATGCTTGAACCATCATCAACCAATCTTCAGGCAGCCTGCTTAGTACTTGAGAATTGGTAATGCATGTACTGGATGTGAGATCTAACTGACTCGCACCACTTATGGTTCCTTTGTAGATCCGTGAAGATATAAATAAAGGTGTATATGTTGACAACCTAAGGGAGTGATATGAGGACGACATCATAAAACTTTCAGCCACCGTCTCTTGACCTAGCTGCTACCTTCTCCATAGATGGTTCCCCTCCTCCGGTCGGTCTCGCTGGCGTCAAGAGGGGTGGGTAACCCGATCTATGGGTGGAGTTTTCAGTAAATTTAGTGTTTTGAGAGACTAGATTAGAGTTCATTGTCGGTCTTACGAGATTAGTACGGGCGGGCAGTATGGTCGGCTCCGCTCGTATCGATGGTCGTTAAGCCTGTTGATGCCTTGGTTTCGTTTTCGCATAGTCGATACGACCATGCCATATAGGCGCAGCCGCCCGTACGGCTGGTCGTTATCTATTCTGTGACCGCTTTCCACTTTTCGTTTATTCTTGTAAAAAATGATGAAATTGAAATGCCACGAAGTCAGTACGGACGGGTAGTACGGACGGGACCCGCCCATACCGCTTAGTCGGTTGACTAATTACCAACTTAGACTCGTGTTGTTTTTGGAAACGACCCGTTACGGGCACGCCGTACGAGCGTGCGCTCGTTGTTGGAGATATGCCCAAGAGGCAATAATAAAAGTGGTTATTATTATATCTTTGTGTTTATGATGAATGTTTACATCCCATGCTATAATTGTATTATTAGGAAACACTAATACATGTATGTTTTGTAAACATAAAATAGTCCCTAGTAAGCCTCTTGTTGAACTAGCTTGTTGATTAATTGATGATCATGGTTTCCTGATCATGAACATTAGATGTGATTAATAACAAGGTTATATCATTAGGAGAATGATGTGATGGACACACACCCATAGTAAGCGTAGCATAAGATCAAGTCATTAAGTTTGTATTGCTGTAAGTTTTCAAATACATAGTAACCTAATCCTTCGACCATAAGGTTATATTAATCACCATCACCGGATGGATACTTTGATGACATCAAACGCCGCTTCGTAACTGGGCGGTTATAAAGGTGTCATTGGGTATTCTGAAAGTATGTGTTGAAGCGCATAGACCAAGATTGGGATTTGTCCATCCATATGACGGATAGATATACTCTGGGCCCTCTCGATGGAATGTCATCTAGATAGCTTGCAAGCATGTGACTGGGACATAACATGGAACGAGTAAAGAGTACTTATCAGTAACGAGTTAGAACTAGGTATAGAGATACCGACGATCAAACCTCGGATAAGTAGAATATCGTGTGACAAAGGGGATTGGTTTCGTATGTTAATGGTTCTATCGATCACAAAGTCATCGTTGAGTATGTGGGAGCCGTTATGGATCTCCAGATCCCGCTGATGGTTATTGATCGGAGAGGTGTCTTCATCATGTCTGCATATTCACGAACCGTAGGGTGACACACTTAAGGTTTGAAGTTGTTTTAAGTAGATATGGAATATGCGTTGGAGACCGAATGATATTCGGAGTCTCGGAATGGATCCGGGACATCACGAGGAGATCCGGAATGGTCCAGAGAATAAGATTCATATATTGGGGATCATTTTATAAGTTGGGAAATGTTCCGGAGTGTTTGTATGGAGATTCTAGAAGGTTTCGGAATATTCTGGAAGGTTCTAGAGGATTTCTTGGAGTTTACTTGAAAACCAAGAAAGGGATCAAGAGAGTCCAAGTGGGGCAATACACGGATTCGTGGGGGAGGAGGAATCCTCCCCCCAACCCGCCGGCCCAAGGAGGAGGGGAGTCCTACTAGGACTCCTCCTCAGCGCGCCTCCTCCCTAAATAGAAGGGAGGCGCCTCTTGCCCTCCTCTCATAACACCCAGTCTCGCCGCCTCTCTCCTCCACCTTCTTACGCAGCATAGGCGAAGCCTGCAGAATTCTCATCTCCACCACCACCACCACGCCGTCGTGCCGCTGGGATTCCGTGGAGAAGATCTACTACCTCCATTGCTGCTGGAACGGGATAGGAAGGTCTGCTTCGACTCACGTGTGACCGTCATGAAGCGCCTTGAACGCTGGCGCCGAAGGATCGTCCACACGATCTTGAGATCAGCAAGTGATCGACTACATCATCCACGAGATCTAATCTCGTAACGCTTTCGGTTCTATGAGGGTTAGTACCGATCTATCTCGTTGCTCATGTCTAATAGATTAGATCTTGGCTTTTATCTAGATTAGATCTAGGTTTTGTTTGTTCTTGCGGTAGAAATTTTTTGTTTTCCATGCTACGAACCCATCAGTGGTAACAGAGCCGTGTCTATGCGTAGATCTGTTGCACGAGTAGAACACAATGAGGTTGTGGGCGTTGGTGCTTGTGTCGTCTTTTGCTATGTGTGTACTTTGCATCTTGCGGTATGGTGGGATGAAGCGGCTCGGGCTAACATTACATGTCATCGTACATAAGACTTGCTCCACGCTTGACGTGCAACTCGTATTGCACAAGTGGCTTTGCGGGTGTCTGTCTCTCCCATCATAGTATAGATCCAATCTACACTTTGCACTTGATAGCACTTGTATCAACGTTGTGGTTCAGTTTCGTAGGTAAGATGCGTTCTTATTCGAAAGCCCAAGCCACGTAAAACTTGCAAAGAAAATTAGAGGCGTCTAACTTGTTTTTGCAGGGGTTTTGTGATGTGATATGGCCATCATGTGATTGTGATTATATTTGATGTATGCAATGATCCTTGTTGTAATATGGCAACCGGTAGGAGCCTAATGGTTGTCTTTAATTCTGTTAAGACCTGCGTGTCTATTCATCTTGTAATAGCTTTATTCCAAGTAGTTGTAATAGTTGCTGGTGATGATGGACAACCATGAAGCAGCGCCACGGACCTTGACGCAATGCTGGTGATGATGGAGATCATGTCCGTGCTTTGGAGATGAAGATCAAAGGCATAAGAGAAAGGGACATATCATATCACACTAATTATGAATTGCCTGTGATGTTAATCCTTTATGCATCTTGTATTGCTTAGATCGCGACGGTAGCATTATAAGATGATCCCTCTCACTAAATTTCAAGTAATAAAGTGTTCGTCCTTAGTTGGCACCGTTGCTAAGACTCGTCGTCTCGAAGCATCTCGTGATGATCGGATGTGATAGATTCTACGTGTGCATACAACGGGTGCAAGCCAGATTTGCACATGCGGAAACTAAGGTTAATCTTGACGAGCCTAGCATGTATAGACATGGTCTCGGAACACGGAATACCGAAAGGTAGAGCATGAATCATATAAGTGATATGATGAACATGAAGATTGTTCGCCGATGAAACTACATCTTCTCTCGTGAAGATCGGACTTGGTGTAGTGGACTTGGTTCGTGTAATCACTAAGACAATGTGAGGGATGTTGTTTTGAGTGGGAGTTCACCTAGTTAATTTAAGAATTAAAGTAGAACTCAATTTATCATAAACTTAGTCTAAACTACTTGCAAATTTGTTGTAGATTATGGCGAACCTCTCCATCAATTTCAATGCGTTCCTAGAGAAAGAAAAGCTTAAGAACAATGGAAGCAACTTCACGGACTGGCTCCGTGGTCTGAAGATTGTCCTCAGGGCTGGTCAGATGACCTATGTGCTCGAAGCACCGCTAGGTGACCCACCTGCAGATGATGCCACCGATGACGTAAAGAATGTTTACGCCACTCGGAAAAATCATTACTCCACAGTTCAGTGTGCCATCCTGTACGGTTTAGAAACGGAGCTCCAGAAGCGTTTTGAGCACCACGACCTGTTCGAGATCATTAAGGAGCTCAGGCTCATTTTTGAGACTCACGCGGCCGTGGAGAGATATGAGGCCTCCGAAAAGTTCTTTACCTGCAAGATGGAAGAGGGAAGCTCCGTTAGCGAGCACGTGCTCACCATGTCTGGGCACGAAAACAAGCTCCAAGAGTTGGGGATAACGATTCCTAATGAGTTAGGGATTCACCGTGTCCTCCAATCATTGCCACCGAGTTAAAAGAACTTTGTGATGAACTACAATATGCACTGCATGAACAAGACGTTGCCTGAACTATCGTCCATGCTAAAAACTGCTGAAGTGGAGATCAAGAAGGAGCACCAAGTGTTGATGGTCAATAAGACCACCAATTTCAAGAAACAGGGCAAGCCTAAGAAAAAGGGCAACTTCAATAAGGACGGCAAGAAAGCTGCCGCATCTGCTAAGAAGCCCAAGGCTAGTCCTAAACACAACCGAAAGTGCTTCTCGCAAGGGTGTGGTCATCGAAGCGTAATCGCCCCAAGTACTGGCAGATCGAAGAACGGCAACATCAAGAAGAAAGGTATATTCGATATACATGTTATTGATGTGTATCTTACTAGTAGTTGTAGTAGTGCACAGGTATTTGATAATCGGTTCGGTTGCTCATATTTGTAACTCAAACAGAGCTGCGGAATAAACGAAGACCGAGTAGAGAGGTGACGATGCGCGTTGGAAATGGCTCCAAGGTTGATGTGATCGCTGTCGGCACGCTCCCTCTACATCTACCTTCGGGATTAGTTTTAAATTTAAATAATTGTTATTTGGTGCCTGCGTTAAGCATGAACATTATATCTGGATCTTGTTTATTGCGAGACGGTTACTCTTTTATGTCTGAGAATAAAGGTTGTTCGATTTATATGAGTAATATCTTTTATGGTAATGCACGTGAGATGAATGGTTTATTCTTATTGAATCTCGATAGTAGTGATACACATGTTCACAACATAGATGCTAAACGAATAAAATTGAATGATAATTCTACATACATGTGGCACTGTCGTCTTGGTCACATTGGAGTGAAGCGTATGAAGAAACTCCAATCTAATGGACTTCTTGAATCACTTGATTTTGAATCACTTGAAAGATGCGAATCATGTCTAATGGGAAAAATGACTAAGACTCCATTCTCTGGAATAATGGAGCGAGCTACAGACTTATTGGAAATAATACATACCGATGTGTGCGGTCCAATGAGTGTAGCGTCGCGTGGTGGATATCGTTATGTTCTCACTTTCACGGATGACTTAAGTAGATATGGGTATGTCTACTTTATGAAACATAAGTCCGAAACTTTCGAGAAGTTTAAGGAATTTCAAAGTGAAGTGGAAAATCATCGTAACAAGATTAAGTTTCTGCGTTCTGACCGCGGAGGTGAATATCTGAGTTATGAGTTTGGCATGCATTTAAAGAAATGTGGAATACTTTCATGATTGACACCGGGAACACCACAGCGTAATGGTGTGTCCGAACGTCGTAATCGAACTCTCTTAGATATGGTTCGGTCTATGATGTCTCTTACAGATTTACCACTATCGTTTTGGGGCTATGCATTAGAGACAGCCCCATTCACTTTAAATAGGGCACCATCTAAATCCGTTGAAACGACACCGTATGAATTGTGGTTTGGTAAGAAACCGAAGTTGTCGTTCCTTAAAGTTTGGGGTTGCGGCGTATGTAAAGAAGTTACAACCGATAAGCTTGAACCCAAAGCGAGAAATGCGTCTTCATAGGATACCCTAAAGAAACAATTGGGTATACCTTCTATCATAGATCCAAGGCAAAGTTTTCGTTAAGAATGGATCCTTTCGAGAAGGAATTTCTCTCGAAAGAAGTGACTGGAAGGAAAGTAGAACTCGACGAGGTTGTTGAACCTTCTCTGAGTTGAGAGTAGAAAGACCGAAGATGTTTTTGTGCCGCCGCACCAACTAGAGAGGAAGCTAATGATGATGATCATGAAACTTCGAACGGTTACTCGAACCTCGCAGGTCAACGAGGTTCGTACCACTCGAGTGGTATGACTCGCCTTGAACGTCATGTTAGTGGACAACACGATGACCTGCGACGTATGAAGAAGCTATGGTGAGCCCAGATTCACAAATGGCTAGAAGCCATGAACCAAATGGGATCCATGTACGAAAACCAAGTATGGACTTTGGTGGACTTACGGATGGTCGTAAGGTGTCGAGAACAAATGGATTTTCAAAAGAAAACAGATGTCGATGGTAATGTTACCGTCTATAAAGCTCGACTTGTCGCGAAAGGGTTCCACAAATTCAAGGAGTTGACTACGATGAGACTTTCTCACCAAAGAGCGAAGCTAAAGTCTGTGAGGATTTTGTTAGCAATTGCTGCATATTTCGATTATGAAATTTGGCAGATGGATGTCAAAACGGCGTTCCTTAATGGTGACATTGAGGAAGAGTTGTATATGGTACAACCCAAGGGTTTTGTCGATCCTAGTGATGCTGACAAGGTATGCAAACTTCAGCGCTCCATTTATGGACTGAAGCAAGCATCCCGGAGTTGGAATCAACGTTTTGATAAAGTAATCAAAAAACTTTGGATTTATACAAACTGATGGAGAAGCTTGTATTTACAAGAAAGTGAGTGGGAGCTCTGTAGCATTCCTAGTACTATATGTAGATGACATATTGTTGATTGGGAATGATATAGAACTTCTTAATAGCGCTAAAACCTATTTGAATAATAGTTTTTCAATGAAGGATCTTGGCGAAGCGGCATATATTCTAGGCATCAAGATTTATAGAGATAGATCAAGACGCCTAATAGCGCTTTCACAAAGTACATACTTAGACAAAGTTCTAAAGAAGTTTAGAATGGAAGAGAGCAAGAAAGGGTTCGTGCCCATGTTGTCAGGTAAGACCTTGAGTAAAACTCAAAGTCCGCCACGGAAGATAGAGAAAAGATGAATAATATTCCCTATGCCTCGCCATAGGTTCTATCATGTATGCCATCTGTGTACAAGACCGGATATAGCACATGTCGTTAGTTTGACTAGCGATATCAAAGTGATCCGTAATGGAACACCGGACACGGTCAAGAATATCCTAAAGTACCTGAATAGGACTAAGGATATGGTTCTTTCTTATGGAGGTGATGAACAGCTTGTTGTAAACGGTTACACTGATGCTAGTTGGAACACTGATCCAGATGACTCGAAGTCACAGTCTGGATACATATTTATTTTGAATGGTGTTGCAGTGAGCTGGAGGAGTGCCAAGCAAAGCGTTGTGGCGAACTCTTCAACTGAATCGGAATACATAGCTGCTTCGGAGGCTGCACAAGAAGCCATATGGATGAAGGAGTTCATTACTGAACTTGGCGTGGTTCCCAGTGCGTTGGACCCGATGGCCATCTATCGTGACAACACAGTGCCATAGCTAATGCACAGGAGCCAAGGTCACATAGCAAGCTGAAGCACATCAAGCTACGTTTCCATGCTATTCGCGAGTATGTCCGAGATGGTGACATAAAGATTTGCAAAGTACACACTGATCTGAATGTGGCAGATCTGTTGACTAAACCTCTCCCTAGAGCAAATCATGACCAACACCAGAACGCCATGGGTGTTAGGTATATTACCATGTAATCTTGATTATTGACTCTAGTGCAAGTGGGAGACTGTTGGAGATATGCCCAAGAGGCAATAATAAAAGTGGTTATTATTATATCTTTGTGTTTATGATGAATGTTTACATCCCATGCTATAATTGTATTATAAGGAAACGCTGATACGTGTGTTTTGTAAACATAAAAGAGTCCCTAGTAAGCCTCTTGTGGAACTAGCTTGTTGATTAAATGATGATCATGGTTTCCTGATCATGGACATTGGATGTCATTAATAACAAGGTTATATCATTAGGAGAATGATGTGATGGACACACACCCATAGTAAGCGTAGCATAAGATCAAGTCATTAAGTTCGTATTGCTGTAAGCTTTCAAATGCATAGTAACCTAATCCTTCGACCATGAGGTTATGTTAATCACCATCACCGGATGGCTACTTTGATGAAATCAAACACTGCTTCATAACTGGGTGGTTATAAAGGTGTCATTGGGTATTCTGAAAGTATGTGTTGAAGCGCATGGACCAAGATTGGGATTTGTCCATCCATATGATGGATAGATATGCTCTAGGCCCTCTCGGTGGAATGTCATCTAGTTAGCTTGCAAGAATGTGACTAGGTCACAAGGTATGACATAACATGGAACGAGTAAAGAGTACTTATCAGTAACGAGGAAGAACTAGGTATGGAGATACCGATGATCAAACCTCGGATAAGTAGAATATCGCGTGACAAAGGGAATTGGTTTCGTATGTTAATGGTTCTATCAATCACGAAGTCATTGTTGAGTATGTGGGAGTCGTTATGGATCTCCAGATCCCGCTGATGGTTATTGATCGGAGAGGTGTCTTCATCATGTCTGCATATTCATGAACCATAGGGTGACACACTTAAGGTTCGAAGTTGTTTTAAGTAGATATGGAATATGCGTTGGAGACCGAATGTTGTTCGGAGTCTCGGATTGGATCCGGGACATCACGAGGAGATCCGGAATTGTCCGGAGAATAAGATTCATATATTGGGGATCATTTTCTAAGTTAGGAAATGTTGGAGTGTTCAGTATGGAGATTTTAGAAGGTTTGAATGTTCGAAGGTTCTAGAAGATTTCTTGGAGTTTGCTTGAAAACCAAGAAAGGATCAAGGAGTCTTTGTGGGGCAAGACACGGATTCGTGGGGGAGGAGGATTCCTCCCCCCTCCCAATCCGCCGGCCATGGAGGGAGGGGAGTCCTACTAGGACTCCCCCTCCCATGGCGCCTCCCCCCTTTAAATAGAGGGGAGGGGGCGCCACCCCCTAGCACTCTCCCATAACAAACCCTAGTCGCCGCCTCTCTCCTCCTCCTTCGCTCTGCTCCGGCTTAGGCGAAGCCCTGCAGAAATCTCTACTCCACCACCACCACACCGTCAGGTGCTGGGATTCCGTGGAGAAGATCTACTACCTCCGCCGTCACCGAACGGGAGAGGAAGGTGCGCTTCGACTCGCGTGTGACCGATCATGGAAGCGCTTTAACGCTGGCGGAAGGATCGTCCACACGATCTTGAGATCGGCAAGTGATCGACTACATCAACCCCGAGATCTAATCTCGTAACGCTTTCGGTTCTACGAGGGTTAGTACAGATCTATCTCGTTGCACATGTCTAATAGATTAGATCTTGGATTTTATCTAGATTAGATCTGGGTTTTGTTCGTTCTTGCGGTAGAATTTTTTTGTTTTCCATGCTACGAACCCATCAGGTGCCTAGTATATTTTATTAGTGCTTTATGACTTTGTTGCGACTTGTTGTGCTTAATGCTTGTCACTAGGGCCCGAGTGCCATGATTTCAGATCTGAACATGTTATTGATTCATTATGATAGTATTGTTTTTGGTCTTATCTGCAAGTTGTATACACACGTTGTTGTCCGGAACCTATGGCCCGGCGATGTAAATCGGGATAACCGGAAGGAATGGCTTTGATGTGAGGATCACATGTGTTCATGGAGTTGATGCTTTGCTCGGTGCTCTATAAAAGGAGCACCTTAATTGCGATAGTTCCCTAGAGGCCCCACGCAAACGGGCAAGGTGATAAAAGATGTTGTGCAAGTTCTTATTGCGAGCACGTATGACTATATATGGAACACATGCCTAGGATTGTCTAGTACTTGGATGCTTTATCTTATTTGTCTGCAGTTGCCCTATGTTCTGATTGCTATATAAATTGTCTTGTCCATGCAACGCCCGTCCATCCATCCCTATGCCTACCGCACTCGAATCCCATCATATCGCTTTTGTTACTGCTTTTGCTTTACTCTCATTACTTTGCTATTCCTACTACAAAACTGTTGCTACTGATAAACTGATGTGAGCAAGACTGTTTTCCAGGTGCAGCTGAATTGACAACTCAGTTGTTAAGGCTTATAAATATTCTTTGGCTCCCCTTGTGTCGAATCAATAAATTGGGTTTCGCTTCCCTCGAAAATACTGTGATACACCCCCTATACTTGTGGGTCATCGGGGACGAGCAAGATCCTAGCTTGGGGGAGTTGATGAGTCCAAAATTGAAGCATATTTACCTTTTGTTTTTGTATAAATAGAGTAGAGATCTTTGTATTTCACTTCGTCTACGCGCGCTATTTTGTTCTTGTTTCAACAGGATCCCAAATCATGGAGTCATTTATGAACAGATCAATTAGAGCTGTCATATTATGTAATTATATGATATTTCTAAGTGATAAAAAGTCATTTTATGAATTTACCTTCGCACATGGAAGAATACCAAACAAGGAGGAGGCACCAATACCGATAACAAACATTGGTATGGGCGGAGCCCGCCCGTATCGTCTGCCCGTACCAAGCACCATCACGACTGCCTCATCAAATACTTTCTCCTGGCGAAAACGAGAGAGATATCCGACATTCACAGCCACCAGAAACCACGAAAAACCACATCCAAGAGGGATCTGAAGGAGGAACTTGGCTGGGGTAAAATCCTAGCTACTTCACGGATCATTGGAGGACAGCGCATCATCCCCTTCATCATCAACCATTGCATCTCCATTACCACCATGATGACCCACAAGTATAGGGGGTGTATCACAGTATTTTCGATAAGTAAGAGTGTCGAACCCAACGAGGAGCAGAAGGTGTTGGCTAGTGGCTTAGAGCAGGAATTCTCTGTAAATACTTAGCAAACAGATTTTTAGGGTTTTTTTATAATGCAGGTAAATAAAGTGCGAGTAAATAAAAGATAATAAGAATAAATGGAGTAAGTGGCCCAATCCTTTCTTTAGCAAAGGACAAGCCGGTTGTATTACTTAAGATGACCAAACGATCTCGATGACACACGGGAATATCGTCAAGTGCTTTCGCTTCGTATAGTTGATTAATCTTCTTTAGTTTGCTAAGTGTTGTGTGGGTGAACCTATGCTAATGTACCGACCTTCCTAGGACTAATACATACTTGTGATTATACCCCTTGCAAGCATCCGCAAGTACAAGAAAGTAATTAAGGTAGAAACCTAACCATAGCTTTAAACTCTAAGATCCTGACATCCCTTGTGCAAAGGTTTCCTAACGGGGGTTCAGGTTTCTGTCACTCCGGCAACCCCTACGATTAGTAGCCAAATACACAATGCATTCCCATATGCCCATAAAGGTGAAGTGTCATGTAGTTGACGTTCACATGACACCACTAGAAGAAGTACACCACAACTTAAATATCAAAGCATAGAATCTTTCTCAACACAATTCCACTACTAACAACATGACTTCTCCCATGTCCTCAAGAACTAAATGAACTACTCACAAGACATCATAAGGATCAATATCAGAGATGATATAATGATATGTAACAATTTGAACATAGACAATAATTCAATGGTTCACTCAATAGCATCAACTACAAGGAGTAATCAACACCGGGAAAGTTGCCCCTAAGAACTATGCAAGATTCAACCCAATTGTTACATCGGTATGAAGTGGTGATGATGGTGCTGGTGGAGATGATGATGAGGAGGATGATCCCGATGAAGTCCAGCTTGATGGTGGTGTTGATGGCGACGATCTCCCCTCTCTGGGAAGGAATTCTCCTGGCAGAATTCTGTCTGCCGGAGAGATCTTTCTCTATCGGTGTTTTCTGCCCCGCAGAGGCGGCGGAATCTTTCTATGGTCTCTCCCCCGAGGCTTAGGGTTTCGTGGGGATAATATACGCCAAAGGGGAGAGCCAGGAGTGGGCCAGGGTGGCCACACCACCTGGTGGCGCGGCCTAGGGTGGCTCATGCCAGGGGTGGTGGGCCCCAGGCCCATCTCCACTCCCCCTTCTGGAATCCTTCGTCTTCTAGAAAAATAGAATTTTCCATGTATTTTCTGGGATTTTCTGATGTTCGTGAATTTCGCCTCCCAATAGCACCTTTTCCATCAGAATCCTGACTACAGCGGTCCATGCTCCAAAAGTCATCAATCATGCAAAAACAAATGAAATAACATAAGTATCATCTCTTAATATGAAATATATCAATGAATAACAGTAAATTATGATATAGAACAGTGATGCAAAATGGACGTATCAACTCCCCCCAAGCTTAGACTTCACTTGTCCCCAAGCGAAAACTGAGCTCAATAAACATGACCTCGTGTTTATGGAGTGAAGAGTCGATAAAAGAATACGGACAAGAAGCATCACATTCATCAATACATAAATTATAATATCAGACAACTCACCATTATATAACTTAACTTGCAATAAGTAAAGGAAACACAATAAAGATACATAAAGTAAATCACAATTGGTAATGGCAAACTTAGCTCTTGGTCGAAGAATAGTTGACAATTTGCAGGAGTTCACACATAAAGGGGTTTTCAAATGATAGCTTTCAAAGTAATAAACACTAAGATAAGAGCAATGTGCAAAACAAGGAACATAACAAACATGATTGAATAAATCATCATATGAATGAATGAAACATATAAACTCAAAATACTTGCTGGGATAGAGAGGAATAGGTTTACTGACTCAACCAAAAAGTAAAAGATAGGCCCTTCATAGAGGGAAGCAGGGATTTCAAGTTTCATAAAGAGCTTCCAAAAATTATGGTACTTATTAGCTTTCAGCTCTCATTGCCCCTATCATAGGCATATTTAGGTGATTAAGGTTAAAGTGATCAAATATGTGGATATGCTTGACAAGTTGTAAGTTGAAAATCTCATGTCCCTTGAATACGAGGGCCGCTCCTCATGTTACTCAAGTTTGGTTACCGGTAAGTTCTTGTCATAGTAAGTATATTTGTATCATAGAGAACCACCAACGGGGTACCCCTTGCCCGATGATACGGAAGAATCCCCATATCAAAATGACAAGGCAAGCAGACAACGAGCATCTCAGCAATATTCTTATTTACCATGGGAAAATGGTGTTTTTTTTCTCTCTTTCCTCTTTTCTCATCTCTTTTTTTCTTTTTCTCAATCTCTATCTCTTTTTTATAAGAAGAATGCTTCATAGACAGCTCATTATGGTTACGCTGCAGGTTTCCACCATGATTAGGCATGGATTAGGATTAGACCCCAGTGCTTCTCTAACACACATGCATAACTCCATGGACTTACAAGCTCGCCTTTCATTTCACACCGACGACATCCATAAACAAAGAGCATGATATCAACTAGGTACAATGTACAAGTGCAATGTTGAAAGCGTTCCCCATGACAACATGGTTCTGCTAATTCACAACTTACAAAGCGCAAGCATATATGCAACATAGATGGGTACAATGGTTCAAGTTTATTAAATACAAGAAAGTAAAGTGTGCCATCAAGTTCGTGAGAGCTTTAATCACTAATTTTCACATAAAAAGTTTAATTCAGAAGGTAGATAAAAGCATGAATTTACTTGGAATAACAATAGTGCTAATAGGTAGGTATGGTGGACACAAATGGCATGGGTTTTGGTTTAAGGATTGGATGCACGAGAAGCATTCCCTCTTAGTACAGGTTTTTAGCTAGCAAGGCTGGATAGCAAGCATAAGAGTTAAAGGAAACAAACAAACATATAAGTGATAAAAACAAACATGCAATCTTCCTTGGAAGCACAAAAGATCTTAACTAGAGAATACTAAACTTATGAGCCAATCAAGAAAGAAAGATGATGAAATTATATTTCTTTAGAGTACTTTTATCTTTTTTATTCAACTCTCAAAAATAGCGTTGCTACAGACCGAGCCAAGTTTGCCAAAACCAACTAAATTAACTCAATGATCCCAAAGTGATACCAATACTAACAACAAGATCAATCATATAACAAAAATTGAAAACTAATATAAGATATGCAAAAGAGTAAATGATAGAACTTCTCATTAATATTCCATAACGGCAACTCACACCAAGGGATACATAGATATCTAACGAGAGGGAGGACACTTCCATATTGCAAACCATCCTACATGATAACTTCTCTATTCATGATATGACTCTACTAAAAAGGTAAAAAGATAGAAGATAGTGATATGATACCGCGGCACTCCCCCAAGCTTGGAACAAACCAAGGGGATGCCAAAACCTGATGACGAATTACTCCTTCGGTGGTGGTGTTCTCTCGATTGGTGCGAGGAAATCTTCTAGCATCTTGCGAAGCCTGATATTCTCGTTTTGAAGCATATCCACCTTCCTCCTCAAGACTCGGTACTTGTCGCAGAACTCATCGCCATCAGAGCTTCTCACGCAGGGTGAACTGAGGTCTAGAGTTGGAGGTATCAGCCCCTTCATGCTTGCTGTCATGTCCTTTACTTCCTCCCCGATGTTCCGATATGTGTATTCGCACCTAGTTGCGGTCCTTTCTTGTTTCACCCATCCTACGAGAGTCTCTAGCTCAAGATTGCGATGGAGCTCGCGACGACGTCGCAGCTCGTAATCCTTTGAAGATGAACCCCTGAACGACATATGAACAAAACAGATCAAAACAAAAACATGACGAGAACACGATATATGAACCTCGAGGGATCCGGGGGATTATATATTATGGAGTTTTACAACAAAAGGAAGGTATTGGGAGAAAACGGGTCGGAGACGGACTCCGGGGCAGCCACACCACCTGGTGGCGCGACCGGGGGGCCCTGCGCCAGGGTGTGGTGTAAGCCACCCTGGCTCCGTTTCCGTCCCTATTTCGCTTTGTTTCTTTCCTTGTTAGAGAAAAACTGCAAAAATATAATTAGACAGATTTTTCGCGAACTTTTCCTTACCAGAACTGTTACCTATTCGAAAACGGACTCTGCAGGTTTCTAAACTTGGTCTTTGATAAATTTTTCTGGAGTTACCACTTGAATAACATCAATATATTCATTTTCTTACACATATTGCTTGAGTCATGAAACCTTTCACTTTCTTATTACACCATTTTCTCCACTAACCTGGAAATTTCTTTCACACAAAACTTCACACAATTCTCATTAGCAACATTAGTGCAAGCGAGGTAATAAACCTTTGAGGTTCAATTTCAACCAAAATCCATCAAAACATAAGCTACTGTAGCAACTCCTTCTGAACACCCAAAAAGAATTCAAAACAGAAATTGATTTAAGAAGCAAATGCAAGAGTGGCAAAATCTGTCAAAACAGACCAGCAGGTAAAGATCATTTTTTTTGAAAATCTTCTGTTGCTCAAATCAAAAAGTGTAAAACTAATGAAATTTAAATAACAACCTGGGGAAGATACACAAAAAATTATAGCTCAATCCGATATACATAGATCTCTCACAAAGTTTTACGGTGAAGCACAAAAAATATGTTTTGGGACAGCAACTTCCCCAAATCTTACTTCTCTCTCATTAGAGGTTGATCTTGACACAAAAACCAAACAAAAAAGATAAGAAGAGGTTATTACTGAAGTAATAACTTCTAAGACTCAAATAAGCAAAGATAAACTAAAAGCAAAAATATTGGGTTGTCTCCAAAAAAAAACTCTTTCTTTATAGCCATTAAAATGGGCATGATAATTTTAATGATTCTCACATAAGAATATAAATTGAAGTAAAAGGGGTCATCAAGAAACAAAAATATACATGTTTAAGTCTAACCCACTTCCTATGCAAGGGAATTTTGTAAACAAACAAATTGTTGAAACCATGGACTGCTAGCATAGAAAGGCAAAACAAGTGCAACATAAAGATTTTCAGCATAAAACGAGGAAACTTAATATTATTGAGATGCATTAGAACAATCTTTCCTCTCTCATAATAACTTTCAGTATCATGCATAAATTTAACAATATAACTATCACAAGAACCATTATAGCAATGACCACTTATCCTAACAGAAAACACAGGAATACTAGTTCATATAACACTACTTTGTGAAACAATATTAGGGATATCCTTACAAAGGATAGTGTGTCCCTCTTCTACATATTTAGTGACAAAGTCTTTCACATTTTCTATTATAGGTTCATCATCCATTTGTTTATCAAGTTCAACAGTTTTATTTGTACTTTCATTAACCATACTAGCTATCATAGAATGTTCCTTTACTTTAACTGGGAAAGGTATTTTCTCAATGTAAGGTTCAGGTAAAATATGATTAGCGGTATAAACTTCAGCATTTCTTGCAGGAAAACTACTAACAATGTCTTTATAAGGTGCATGATACTTATTCCACTTCTTTTTAGGAACTTTAATATAGGAGGCAAAGGCCTTAAAATAAGTTGCAATAGCTTGAGAGTCTAGACCATAAACATTTTTAATATTTTGAAAGTCATCAGTTCCCATAAAAGATTCAATGCATTCATAGTCATAATTTATACCTGACTTTCTTCCTTTATCATTCTCCCATGCTTCAGCATTATCTTGAATACGGTCTAGAAGATCCCATTTAGCTTCTTCTTCCATGCGTGTAAATGATCCAGCACAAGAAGCATCCAATAGATCCTTATCATGAAGAGAAAACCTTGCATAAAAGTTATTGATAATAATATTGCAAGGGAGCTCATGAATAGGACATTTGAGCATTAGTAACTTCAATCTCCCCCAAGCTTGAGTTGTACTCTCTCCGTCAAGAGGCCAAAAGTTGTATATTTGATTCCGATCTTTATAAATCCCACTAGGAGGATAAAATTTTGAATAAAAGAGATGTACTATTTCTCTCATTCAAGAGCTTGACCATTCTTCAGCAGCTTATACCATTCCTCAGCTCTTCCTTTCAGCGATAATGAGAACAACTTCTTATTGACTTGATCTGTTGTAATACCTGCACACTTGAACAACCCGCATAATTCGTGTATAAAGAGCAAATGATCACCAGGATAGACAGTTCCATCTCCAACATAATAGTTATTCATAACACGATCAATAATTCTTATAGGTATTTTAAAAGTATCATTCTTAGCAGGTGGTGGTTCATCTACTACCTTAGCAGTGGTAGTAGCATTACGAAATAAGAAACTTAGCGAATTATCCATATTGAAAGTAAAGCAACTAACAGAAATAAAAAATACTCATAGTAGAAGTTTCCTTTACTAGTTCCACTTTCCAATAGTGCTTCACACCCCGACAACGGTGCCAGAAAATAGTCTTGATGACCCACAAGTATAGGGGTGTATCGCAGTATTTTCGATAAGTAAGAGTGTCGAACCCAACGAGAAGCAGAAGGTGCTAGCTAGTGGCTTGGAGCAGGAATTCTCTGTAAATACTTAGCAAACGGATTTTTATGGGTTTTTGATAATGCAGGTAAATAAAGTGCGATTAAATAAAAGACAATAAGAATAAATGCAGCGAGTGGCCCAATCCTTTCTTTAGCAAAGGATAAACCGGTTGTATTACTTAAAATGACCAAACATTCTCGAGGACACACGGGAATATCGTCAAGTGCTTTCGCTTCATATAGTTGATTAATCTTCTTTAGTTTGCTAAGTGTTGTGTGTGGGTGAACCTGTGCTAATGTACCGACCTTCCTAGGACTAATACATACTTGTGATTATACCCCTTGCAAGCATCCGCAAGTACAAGAAAGTAATTAAGGTAGAAACCTAACTGCAGCTTTAAACTCTAAGACCCTGACATCCCCTGTGCAAAGGTTTCCTAACGGGGGTTCAGGTTTCTGTCACTCCGGCAACCCCTACGATTAGTAGCCAAATACACAATGTATTCTCCTAGACCCATAAAGGTGAAGTGTCATGTAGTCGACGTTCACATGACACCACTAGAAGAAGTACACCACAACTTAAATATCAAAGCATTGAATCTTTCTCAACACAATTCCACTACTAAAAACATGACTTCTCCCATGTCCTCAAGAACTAAACGAACTACACACAAGACATCATAAGGATCAAGATCAGAGATGATATAATGATATGTAACAATCTAAACATAGACAATAATTCAATGGTTCACTCAATAGCATCAACTACAAGGAGTAATCAATACCGGGAAAGTTTCCCCTAAGAACTATGCAAGATCCAACCCAATTGTTACAGCGGTATGAAGTGGTGATGATGGTGCTAGTGGAGATGATGATGGTGATGATGATCCCGATGAAGTCCAGCTTGATGGTGGTGTTGATGGCGACGATCTCCCCTCTCCGGGAAGGAATTCCCCCGGCAGAATTCTGTCTGCCGGAGAGATCTTTCTCTTGGTGTTTTCCGCCTCGTAGAGGCGGCATAATCTTTCTGTGGTCACTCCCCTGAGGCTTAGGGTTTCATGGGGATAATATACGCCAAAGGGGAGAGCTAGGAATGGGCCAAGGTGGCCACACCACCTGGTGGCGCGGTCTAGGGTGGCCCGCGCAGGGGGTGGTGTGGGCCCATGTGGCCCATCTCCACTCCCCCTTCTGGCATCCTTAGTCTTCTGAAAAATAGAAATTTCCGTGTATTTTTTGGGATTTTCTGATCTTCGCAAATTTCGCCTCCAAACAGCACCTTTTCCATCAGAATCCTGACTACAACGATCCATGCTCCAAAAGTCAACAACCATGCAAAAACAAATGAAATAACATAAGTATCATCTCTTAATATAAAATATATCAATAAATAACAGTAAATTATGATATAGAATAGTGATGCAAAATGGACATATCACACTATTAACCACATCTTTCATCTATTAGATCTCTTTGTAATTCCAGATCCAATTGTGGTTTGCATTAGATCTACCTTCATACTTTATCCATTCATTTGATTATGATGATGTTGTTGATTGCTTCCATGAGTGAGTAGTTCCTTTGTTTTTGGGAAGATGGAGAAACCCTAGCACCATTATGAATTTGTAATAAAGATAATTTATTCTTGTGTCCATATGACTTGCTTGTCTATGATATAATTATGATTTGTGTTTGATCTCTCTCTTTAGATGGTATGTGTAGTCGGCCGCATATCATTTGCCTTCGGAACTAAAGGGAGAGAGAAATTCTTTGGACGTGTCTTGGAAGCATACTCGGAATGCCCCGTGACATATTAGCGTCGGCTCGTAACCTACACGGTCAAAGGAGGATTAAAGAGGGACTCCCTAAGCTATTACGATATCCACGGAAAAACCCTTAATTATGGTGGTTTGCATGGATGACTGCTCCGAGACATCGTACTGGTTATTTATAGGTGACCTCACTCTTGGCTCAACAAAGTGGCTTCCTACGAGCCTTACAGTGAACATCTTATTATGGGGCTCTCTCCACACATATCATGACACAAGGAGTATGTTATCTTGATTACAAATAATAATAATAATATGCTAGTGGTGTATCCTATATTCCCGAGAACGTTTTAGCCCTATTGAGTTCAACCACGCTTTCACGCAAACTTGTTACTTGTTTTCTTTTACTTGTTTTAATTACTTTTCTACAATCAACCATAAACGTTTTAAGCACCCTTTTACTTGAGATCAAAGACAACTTATAAGTATACTTTGGTAGAGAGTAACGAGGGGCATAAAGACCTTTACCAATAGCTCTCTGTGGGTTCGATATATTTACTTCAAAACTAGCTATAATTGGTCTGTGTACTTGCAGTCATCATCTATCAGCCACTAGACTGCTTCGGTCAGGATATGGGTCTAACTACCATATATGGGCCATACAGACTTGTCAGTATGAGACCATGGCGTGGGTATACCCATTTGGTATATCCACAACACCCACACTCACCGTCCCATGCCCAACCCACCTACCTCGTGTGGGCAGAATCCTTAATGAACCCTCACACCATAGAACTTGCATGCAAACTCTAGAGATAGAGCATTCGTATGTATCGTCTACCTTCCCACACATCATGTACTCTAGCTAGAAGCAATCTTTTGTATCCATGCACGTGCCACCACATTTGTCTTTTTTAAGAGCATGACCGTAGGGAAAACCCCTACGGTGTGATTTTATTTTATTTATATACCAAAAAGAAAAATCCCAAGTACATAGAATAAAAACAAAATTATATCAAGGGGGAAGGAAATGAACAAGTATAGGTAAAGACATGCTTATGTAAAGAGAGACAAAACCCAATCTAGCAAGGGTTGAACCATATGAGACTTCACTCTATGGCGATGTAGAAGAATGTCACTCTCAAATCTAATGTTCCACCTAGCAAAGGGGAATGGGCTTGGTTTTTAAAGATGGAATCATTCCTTTTCTTCCATATGTTCCAGTCGCACACGTGACAATCTCCATGAAGCAGGGGCCTATAAACGATCTGCTAGCTGCTAGGAATCTAGCTATATCATCAAAGTGTGACTCCATTGAATGTTAAGGAAATTCCAACAAGAATCAATAAAGAGGCATGCAAAGAACACATGGTCTCATGTTTCAACGTACTGGCTTCTACACAGTACACACTCAAGTACAGAATCCACCTTCCACGCTACCCCTTCGATCATGCATGGGCGGAGTCCTTAAAGAAGGAGACGTGAGCTAGAAGTAATTATATTCCACGCTAAGTATGCTCAATAATAATGAAATACGTGTTTCGATGCGAAAAGGCCATGAATATGTGTACCATTTAATTGAAGAGAGAACGTCCACGTCACACACTTTAGATGAAACTATTCTTCACCATATGTGTTTCCCCCACGCTCACTGTTCCATGCCCACCCCACCCACCTCGTGTGGGTGGAGTCCTTAAAGAACGCTCACACACTATAACTTGCATGCAAACTCTAGCAAATAGAGCATCTGTCGTCCATGTTCACATCATGCACTCTAGCTAGAAGCAAATCTTTGCCAACCGTTCATGTGACCCTACATTTTTCGTCATGTGCCTACCCCCTCTGCCACGTCTGGGCGGAGTCCCCAAAGAAGGCGATGCGAGCTAGAAATAATTATTTTCCACACAAAGTATGTTCCATACTAATGAAAGAAGTGTTTGTATACGAAAAGGCCATGAATACGTGTGCCACTTAATTGAAGATAGAGCATCCACGTCATGAAACGTCCGCATCATGTGCTCTAGCTGGAACTGTTCTTCACCATCCGTGATGCCCCCACGCCCACCTTCACATTCCCACCCCACCCATATCATGTGGGCAGAGTTCTCGAAGAACTCTCATAACTAAAACTTTCATGCAAACTCTAGCAAATAGAGCACTCGTAAGATTGTATCGTCCATGCTCACATCATGCATTCTAGCTAGAAGCAATCTTTGGCAGCCGTTCATGTGGCCCCAGATTTGTCGTCACGTGCCTACCCCTCCGCCACATGTGGGCGGAGTCCCCAAAGAAGGCAATGTGAGCTAGAAGTAATTATTTTCCATATAAAGTATGTTCAATAATAATGCAAGAAGTGTTTGGATGCGAAAATGCCATGAATACGTGTGCTACTTAATTAGAGAGAGAACATCCACGTCATGGACGTCTGTATCACGCCCTCGAGTTGGAACCGTTCTACGACATTCATGCTGCTCCCATGCCCACCGTCACATGCCCCAACTCGTGTGGGCGGAGTCCTCGAAGAACCCTCCCACCCTGAAACTTGCACGCAAATCTAGCTGACAGAGCATTTGTACGATTGTATCGTCTCACATCTACACCCACCCCCACATTTCACGTCATGTGCCTACCCCTTCCGCCATGCGCTGGCGGAGTCCCCGAAGAAGGCGACGCGAGCTAGAATTAATCATTTTCCACGCTAAGGCCCCATTTGGCATGAAAGTGGTTTCTGAAAATACTTAAGTATTAAATACTTTAAAGTGTTTGTCCAAAATATTGTTGTTTTAAAACTAGAGTAACTCTGTTTTTTTGAAGCATTGAAAAAAGAGGTCCTCTTTTTTCTAAAACTAAGAAACTAGAAATCTGATTTATTGCTTAGCGAGACAATAAAATACATCCCCAACTACCAATAATAATATAACACATAAACCCTAGACACGTTTAATTCTAACTTAGAAACAATGTACTCCCTCCGATCCAAATTAATTGACTCCAATTTATCTAGATTCGGATGTATCTAGACATGTTGTAGTGGTAGATACATCCTAATCTAGATAAATCCAAGTCAATTAATTTGGATCGGAGGATACATTTTAGACAAGCTGATGATGATGATACGAATGTCACCGTCGGGGCAGGTCTGATCCGGCCAACCACTTTACCTTAATCGAGCAACAACACCAAATTCACCGAATTCCATGTGTTCTCCCCTCCGGTGCCGACGCGAGCCGTCCAAACAGGGACACGCCAAGAGCGACAGACTAGAGAGAGAGAGACCGGGACGGAAATCAATCGCCAGTACAATTCTCGCACACCTGGACCAAAGTCGCGTTCAGAGTCCAGCAGGCAGCATCGGCGCCGTCCGCGCGGTCCAGCTGGATCCGATCTCGGCCGTCCGTACGCGCGCGCGGGCCCCCGCTCTCGCCCTCGCGCTGGCGGAGTCCCCGAAGCCGATACGTGACGGAATTTATTATTTTAGGCCGCACAGCCCCCATCTCTCCGTCCCTCTCTACCCCCTCTCGGGATATCCGCCCGCCCGCGCTCGCTCCACTCGCCCCGCCCCCTCCGGCACCACGCCGCCGCAAGATCCAAAGCCCAGCCGCGGCAGGACGTCACTCTCGAAGCACCCGCCGCGCGTCGGCACGTCCGCCTCCCCGAGGTGCGCGTCCTACTCCGCTATCTATTTATGCCCTCCCCATCTCCGCCATTCCACTGTCGCGCCCCAGATCCGCCGCCCGATCTGCCTCCGCTCCCGGAGGTGAGACCAGCTGCCCGCCGCCGCCGCCCTTCTTCTGCTCTTGCTTTGTTTCCGTGCGCGCTGGGCCGGGGTGGTTCGTCCGGGGCTTCGTTCTGTGCGTGGGGGGTTGGCGAGGAGGGTTTAAGGGTACTGTGCTGCGCGGCACCTGGGGTTAGTGCGGCTCTGTTTTTGAAACTCGGCCGAGCTTGGGATTGGATTGTTCGGAGCGAGCGATGCCATGCTTAGGTTGTGGCGATGATAGTCAGGAGAATGCTGAAATGCGGCTTGCCTACTGTATCAATGCGAGGTAGTGATCATTGGCCGGCCGAAGGTGCCCTGTCCTGTGCCTGCCTAGCATTCGTTTTCTCAGGCTGGGTTCCCCCGTTCTTCTGATTGGAACATATTCATGCTAAGTGCAACCTGCCTGCGACGTTACACCATCCGGTGATGCGGTCAGTCAATGCTACCTACTGTGATATTGCGCTGCGAATGTTAGGTGCATGTTCTTAGTTTCCTGTTAGGGGCCTATTAATGCTACCTACTGTATTATGCCACTAAGAATGTAGACGCTACCTACCTTGTTTTTTGGTAATAAAGTTTGGGTTTCCTGTTTCATTGGAGAATTGCATTGCTTGCCTATTTTAGCCTTAGAGTATCTTGGATGTTTCAACTTACATTTACTGAGAGGTAGCGAATTTAATCCATCAAGTTCTTGTTGCATGTCTCTATGGACTAATGATTTCTATGCGCATGCATCTGTCAGGTTTCCGTACCTGGGGTTTGCACACTCGGTTTATGGCACTGTGCATTTGAAGAACACTGCAACTGTGCTGTCTGTCCAAAGGGAGGAGAATGGGATCCACACATTTGCCCATTGTTGGCTTTAATGCCTCCACAACACCATCGCTATCCACTCTTCGCCAGGTAAATTCAGCTGGTGCTGCATTCCAATCTTCTGCCCCTTCAAGGACCTCCAAGAAGAAAAGTCGCCGTGTTAAGTCAATAAGGGATGATGGCGATGGAGGCGTGTCAGACCCTGCAGGGCATAACAAGTCTGTTCGCCAAGGTAACCCGAGGACCATCTCCTTTCTATTTGTGGTCAATCTCAGACCTGCATAGCTTATTTGCTTGACCGAGAGCATGCTTATTTTACTGTAAGATATCCCAATACTGTTATCACAAAATGATACTCCCTCCGACCCAAATTAGTTGACTTGGATTTGTCTAGATTCGATTGTATCTAGACATGATTTAGTATTAGATACAAATTTGAGTCAATAATTTGGGTCGGAGGGAGTAGATAGGATACAGATTACTACAGCAATCTTGATAGATTCTTATGCCCAAGTCGACATGCTGAGCTGCCTGATGTCTCCGCATTGAGATCCACGAAGAAATTGGGAAAATCAAGATTTGATCAGATAGCTAGCACCATCAACTTGGACATAATAAAATCTCTGTCAACTTAGGTGTGGATGAACTCTATTTTTTATATTCAGTATGATGTTTTCTGAAGGGAAAGTGGACACAGAAATACATGTACGCTGCAATTTAAGTACGTATGACTGAATGTTTTGATTATATAATAGGTCTGGAAAAGTAGGATGTCTAGAAAGATTTTCTGATGAATTTAGTTGCACAAATAACAATGGCATCCATAAGTTGGCAAGCCACTGCTTCTCCTTAGCTATTGTGTAGGCTTGCTCAGTTTCCAATGCATATATGGATGTAGGTCTCGCTGGCATCATCGATCTCCCAAAGGAGGGCGCATCAGCTCCAGAAGTCGACATTTCACAGTAAGTACCTCAGCACACTTACATTATAGCTTAGTTCTCTTGATAGAACAGTGAAAGATGTATAGTGCATTTGTAATTCCTAGATTCACTTGTATTATTATGGGTACGCTGAAATGTTGAAGTTGGAATTTCGTTATTCTCTTAGATTACACTTCTATACATCATAGTTATACACTGTGCACCTGCTGTGAGTTCCGGAAATTGAACCTTTGTCATGTGGCTGCAATCTGTAAGGTTTTATTTTTGATATAGTATAGTTATAAATCATGTGTAATCTCTCCCGTCTATAACATTATTATGTAAGATATAAGCCATAGTAATGCTATATGGTGTGATTTCTCTATACAAGTTATGAAACTTGTGTTCAACTTTGGAAAGGGAGATATCCCCCAACACATGTTTACCTGTTCTTAGTGGTTACAGCCCAGGCACATGGCTGTTGCCTTGCATGGAGTATTATTGGACACTTCAAAACATTTCATGGGAAAGACTTCTTCATATAAGTATTGTTTAAAATTTAATTGCCAACTGAAACCCGTACCCAAATGACAAGATGAAAAGCCCACTTTCATACTAGGCAATACTATGTCATATGTGTTATGGGACCACAGTAATGACGTTGTTCTTTCTTTTATAGTGGGTCTGAAGACCACATGGGCTCCTACCAAATGAACGGGATACTGAATGAATCACATAACGGGAGGCATGCCTCTCTGTCCAAGGTTGTTGAATTTTGTATGGCATTGGGTGGGAAAACACCAATTCACAGTGTATTAGTTGCCAACAATGGAATGGCAGCCGCTAAGTTCATGCGGAGTGTCCGGACATGGGCTAATGATACATTTGGGTCAGAGAAGGCAATTCAATTGATAGCTATGGCAACTCCGGAAGACATGAGAATAAACGCAGAGCACATTAGAATTGCTGATCAATTTGTTGAAGTACCTGGTGGAACAAACAATAACAACTATGCAAATGTCCAACTCATAGTTGAGGTCAGTACTGGTCATCCCTTGATGTGCAATTTATGTATGAGTTCCTTTTTGTTCTTTTAGCATGACATGGCAACTTCACTTCTGCAGATAGCAGAGAGAACAGGTGTTTCTGCCGTTTGGCCTGGTTGGGGCCATGCATCTGAGAATCCTGAACTTCCAGATGCACTAACTGCAAAAGGGATTGTTTTTCTTGGGCCACCAGCATCATCAATGAACGCACTAGGTGACAAGGTTGGTTCAGCTCTCATTGCTCAAGCAGCAGGGGTTCCTACTCTTGCTTGGAGTGGATCACATGTAAGCCTCACATTCTCACTTATAACTTGTCGCCTGATATTTGTAGTGAATGCATTTTATAACATACTGGCACTTTATTATAGGTGGAAATTCCATTAGAACTTTGTTTGGACTCGATACCTGAGGAGATGTATAGAAAAGCTTGTGTTACTACCGCGGATGAAGCAGTTGCAAGTTGTCAGATGATTGGTTATCCTGCCATGATCAAGGCATCCTGGGGTGGTGGTGGTAAAGGGATTAGAAAGGTACATTATTCATTTGATTGGACTGTACTCGAGAGATTGTGTGGGCTGTGATATTCTGTGCGCATTGTTTAGCCCTAACCCTTTTTAACATATTAACTAGATATCTCTTGCAGGTTAATAATGACGATGAGGTTAAAACACTGTTTAAGCAAGTACAGGGTGAAGTTCCTGGCTCCCCAATATTTATCATGAGACTTGCATCTCAGGTTAGACTTCTCTGGAATTTCAGTTTTCAAAGCATGCTGTTTCTGAATTGTATATTGTACGTCTGGAAGCTTCATTTGCCTCTTCCTTGCAGGCTAGAATTGTATTCTGTAATCTGTACTCAATGGTAATTTTCATTTTAGTCCCTCTCCCCTTTCCTTTTGTAGAGTCGGCATCTTGAAGTCCAGCTGCTTTGTGATCAATATGGCAATGTAGCAGCACTTCACAGTCGTGATTGCAGTGTGCAACGACGACACCAAAAGGTATGCTGCTCCAGATTGAAACCATTGCTTTCATTTGGGGTCTGCTTACACCTGAAGATTTGATCAAATGGTTCAACTGGGTCCATTTTGTTTTGTTTATAACAGATAATTGAAGAAGGACCAGTTACTGTTGCTCCTCGTGAGACGGTGAAAGAGTTAGAGCAAGCAGCAAGGAGGCTTGCTAAGGCTGTGGGCTATGTTGGTGCTGCTACTGTTGAATATCTCTACAGCATGGAGACTGGTGAATACTATTTTCTGGAGCTTAATCCACGGTTGCAGGTTTGTTCTTTTGAACACTCTTCAGGACTTATATTTTGTTGGCAGTCGTTTATATTGTTAAATGTTCTACATTCAGGTTGAGCACCCAGTCACTGAGTGGATAGCTGAAGTAAATTTGCCTGCAGCTCAAGTTGCAGTTGGAATGGGTATACCCCTTTGGCAGGTTCCAGGTAATAATAATATCATCATAAATTTTCAGTTTCTGTCTCATGCTATTTCTGTGTCTAACTATCTTCTTGTACAGAGATCCGACGTTTCTACGGAATGGACAATGGAGGTGGCTATGACATTTGGAGGAAAACAGCAGCTCTTGCTACTCCATTCAACTTTGATGAAGTAGATTCTCAATGGCCGAAGGGTCATTGTGTAGCAGTTAGGATAACTAGTGAGAATCCAGATGATGGATTCAAGCCTACTGGTGGAAAAGTAAAGGTGGGATTTCTTAATGTGATATCTATGTTTCAAGCACACTAGGGTTAGTAAACTGACATGATCTTGATTTTTTCGTGTATTTCAGGAGATAAGTTTTAAAAGTAAGCCAAATGTCTGGGGATATTTCTCAGTTAAGGTAAGCTGTTCATAGCTCTGTTGCAGTGTCATGTTCCGAGTTTCCGAAGAACATTGGTCTGCCAAGACTTTTTATTTCGAATCAGTATTCTCAGTTGGGTTTTGACTAAGTATTGATCCAATGAACTAATGTTTTCTCCCCCTTCATATGTTTTCAGTCTGGTGGAGGCATTCATGAATTTGCGGATTCTCAGTTTGGTATGTAAAGTTTGACCCAGTGAATATTCTTGTTTGCTTTTTGTATTTCCTTACAGTGAAATTGCTCCTTTCATTGCAGGACATGTTTTTGCCTATGGGGTGACTAGATCAGCAGCAATAACCAACATGTCTCTTGCATTAAAAGAGATTCAAATTCGCGGAGAAATTCATACAAACGTTGATTACACTGTTGATCTCTTGAATGTAAGTAATAGTAACATGTTGAATCCCACTTTTGATGTAATACAACCATTTTACGTCCGGCTTTCCTTCAAAGTAATCCCATGCTGTGTTTCCTGTATCTTTAATTCAGGCCCCAGACTTCAGAGAGAACACGATTCATACTGGCTGGCTGGATACCAGAATAGCTATGCGTGTTCAAGCTGAGAGGCCTCCCTGGTATATTTCAGTGGTTGGAGGAGCTCTATATGTAAGATAAAGAAACTATGTTAATGTTACTGCAACTTTTGATAAGCCAGTTGTGGAAAACACAACTAGTGTTTAATTGAAATCATTGTTTTGTGCTGTAGAAAACAATAACCACCAACGCGGACACCGTTTCTGAATATGTTAGCTATCTCATCAAGGGTCAGATTCCACCAAAGGTAGTTTCTTACTGGGCTTAAACTCTGTATATTGCTTGAAGGTGAACATTGTTGACCATTGTTTTTGTGCAGCATATATCCCTTGTTCATTCGACTATTTCTTTGAATATAGAGGAAAGCAAATATACAGTAAGTGTGACATTCCTTAAAGAAAGACTCTCAGTTATAATGAAATGATAGCTATTGCTGATGCTCATGTACACCATGCCACAGATTGAGATTGTGAGGAGTGGACAGGGTAGCTACAGATTGAGAATGAATGGATCACTTATTGAAGCAAATGTACAAACATTATGTGATGGTGGCCTTTTAATGCAGGTACCTTCTTTCTTTTATACTTGCACATAAATATAATTTAATTTTGTAAAGTACTGCTGAAAGAGTTCTGATTCCTTAGTTCTGATGTCTCCAGCTGGATGGAAACAGCCATGTTATTTATGCTGAAGAAGAAGCGGGTGGTACACGGCTTCTTATTGACGGAAAGACATGCTTGTTACAGGTAAGAATATTTTGTTTATTTGTTCCTTTATTTATAATAATGTTAGTGTTTGATGATAGGACTTCATATTCTTATTTGTGATACTGCATTCACCTTTTGACCATTAGCACATCATTTTGAAAAGAAAAGATAAATTGGTATTGTGAACTAATGGATGGTACAACATAATGTTTTTCGAGATCTATTCTGTGTCGAAATGTAAAGGTGATATTTAATTTTACCGAGAGCAGGTCTTGTGATGTATAAGGACAAGTTACATAGCTGCAATGTTCTGTTATATACTTATATTGCTTCTTCTGTTTCTCAAATCTAGTTATTACAACGACACTGTATTTTTTATAATCACTAATAAGGCGCAAAAAAAGTTAGAAGGTGTCCTTCTCCTACAAAACTATGTCACGCCTGATCAAATCACTTTGTGATACAAAAGAACAGTTGAATACTTTATGTTTTTCTTGCACCAATACTTTATGATTCTTGATCATGCTGCATTGTATCCTCAACTAAATAAATGACAAATTGTTTTGCAGAATGATCATGATCCGTCAAGGTTATTAGCTGAGACACCCTGCAAACTTCTTCGCTTCTTGATTGCCGATGGTGCTCATGTTGATGCTGATGTACCATATGCGGAAGTTGAGGTTATGAAGATGTGCATGCCCCTCTTGTCGCCTGCTGCTGGTGTCATTAATGTTTTGTTGTCTGAGGGCCAGGCGATGCAGGTTATATTGCTGCACTTTCATATCTTCTGCTGTTAATAACCATTGCATGTGAAGCATCTGAACTTAATATTCATTTCAGGCTGGTGATCTTATAGCGAGACTTGATCTCGATGACCCTTCAGCTGTGAAGAGAGCTGAACCATTCGAAGGATCTTTTCCAGAACTGAGCCTTCCTATTGCTGCTTCTGGCCAAGTTCACAAAAGATGTGCTGCAAGTTTGAATGCTGCTCGAATGGTCCTTGCAGGATATGATCATGCGGTCAACAAAGTAAACATCATGACCCCTACAGTAACTATATTTCTATTATTTTGTCTCATGTTTCCTTTTTTCTCAAATACCATTTATTATTATTACGAATTCTGGAGTATTCTTAGTTCCTTATTGGCATTTTCTGCCTTTTGCTACCAAATGGTTTCTAATATAGAGAAGTTCTTGGTGTTTGTCTTCGCAAATCTTGATTTTAATGCTTTTCTCTTATGTTCATCATACCCGCTGATGATATAGGCTGTATTTATCCTTTTGCTATTTTTTTCTCCTAGTAAATCATGATAGAGATGCTCTTCCTCAAATGTTCATCATGCTCAGTATTTATTATATACTCCCTCCGTTTCAAAATATAAGATGTTTTAGCTTTGTGAAAGGAGTGTATCTAGACCAGTTTTAGTATGTAGGTTCACTCCAAACCTACATGAACCTACACACTAAAAGGGGTCTAGATACACTCCTTTCACAAAGCTAAAACATCTTATATTTTGAAACGAAGGGAGTAGATTGTATTTTTCCTTGTGCTATGTTTCTTTCTTTCAGTAACTGATGTTTACAGATCAAACTTTGTACTTTGTTGTAATTTATAGTCTAAGCTTAGCATTTGATTACCTTTTCCATTGTACTGGGCTTCTTTTTCAGGTTGTACAAGATTTGGTATGGTGCCTAGATACACCTGAGCTCCCTTTCCTACAATGGGAAGAGCTTATGTCTGTTTTAGCAACTAGACTTCCAAGACGTCTTAAAAGTGAGGTATGTGATAATTGATATGATACGCAGAATCTGGCATAAAGAGACGTTGATACATTTAATTTATGATATACTCCCTTCGTTCCAAATTATAAGATGTTTTAGATATTTCATTATGGTCTACATGCGGACCGAAATGAGTGAACCTACACACTAAAAGGTGTCTAGATACATGCGTTTCAGCAAAAATCTAAACATCTTATAATTTGAAATGGATGTAGCATGTCACTTATCAGATTTACATTCTACATTGTTCAATCACCTTAGTTATTTGCCTCAACTTATTGTGCAACTTTTAGATTTATTCTAATAATGTAATGAAAATTCAGAATCTTTCACTTCAATTCTTCGTAACATGAAACATTTGGTACTCTGTCTCATTTATTTGCACTGTATGTTGTTTTAGTTGGCTTGCCATTCTAACTGAATCTTTAAAGAAGTTCTTATTTGTTTTTAACCCAGTTCTTGTTTATTTATCTTTTATACCTTGTGTTCTGCCTCAACCGTTCCTAATTTTTATGCATCCAGCTGGAGGGTAAATACAGTGAATATAAGTCAAATGTTGACCATGTGAAGATCAAGGATTTCCCCACCGAGATGCTTAGAGAGACAATTGAGGTCAGTTTTTGGTTTCTTATGGCATCCCAGTCTAAGTCGTACTGCTTTTTGTAACAAGTTTTCTTTTAGGAAAATCTTGCGTATGTTTCTGAGAAGGAAATGGCAACAATTGAGAGGCTTGTTGACCCTCTGATGAGTCTACTGAAGTCATATGAGGGTGGGAGAGAAAGCCATGCCCACTTTATTGTCAAGTCCCTGTTCGAGGAGTATCTCTCGGTTGAGGAACTATTCAGTGATGGCATTCAGGTTATCTTACATTTCAAAACTGAGCAGATCAACTAGATTCATTTTAAGGGTCATTCTTTTCCCTTCTTTTAGTTATGACCATGTATGAATTGATGCCACACACAAATTATAGATTGCATCAGAACCTCTTTGGTAATTAAGTAGCAAATAATTTGTACATGGCTTAAGACTTATTTCCTCCAGAACATTTTTCACTCATTGTTTTCCTCAAAATGTGCCATTTTGTAGTCTGACGTGATTGAACGTCTGCGCCTACAATATAGTAAAGACCTCCAGAAGGTTGTAGACATTGTTTTGTCTCACCAGGTAAATTACTTTTTGGCCTAATGACTTGGTGCAAGTGATCACTGAAGCAATATTAGTTACTGATGGTTTGATTTTGTTCTAGGGTGTGAGAAGCAAAACTAAGCTGATACTCACGCTCATGGAGAAACTGGTCTATCCAAACCCTGCTGCCTACAGGGATCAGTTGATTCGCTTTTCTTCCCTCAACCATAAAAGATATTACAAGGTGGCAGTGGTGACCTAAAATAATGGAAGCTTTTTGAATAATTCTGTTGTGATATCTTAGGCCAACGAATTAATTTCATTGTTATAATGCAGCTGGCCCTTAAAGCTAGTGAACTTCTCGAACAAACCAAGCTCAGTGAACTCCGCACAAGCATTGCAAGGAACCTTTCAGCACTGGAGATGTTTACTGAAGAAAGGGCAGGTTTCTCCTTGCAAGAGAAGAAATTTGCCATTAATGAGAGCATGGGAGATTTAGTCAGTGCCCCACTGCCAGTTGAAGATGCACTTATTTCTTTGTTTGATTGTATTGATCAGACTCTTCAGCAGAGAGTGATCGAGACGTACATATCTCGATTATACCAGGTATGTTTTGGATTTTATCATACTCAGCATTTCTGGAAGCATACACTAAAGTTCCTAATGAAATAAGATGCTCAGTGTTTCTTTACAATAAATTATAAATAATCTAGGCGTGTGAAGATTTGATTTAGAACTTCTTGTAGACATGCTGCTGCTCTGTAAGTTGTCTAACTTGCCAATGCTATTTTCAGCCTCAACTTGTGAAGGATAGTATCCAGCTGAAATATCAGGATTCTGCTGTTATCGCTTTATGGGAATTCAATGAAGGGCATCCTGAGAATAGATTGGGTGCTATGGTTATCCTGAAGTCTCTAGAATCTGTGTCAACAGCCATTGGAGCTGCTCTAAAGGATAGATCACATTATGCAAGCTCTGCGGGTAACACAGTGCATATTGCTTTGTTGGATGCTGATACTCAGACGTATACAGCTGAAGATAGGTATGTTCATGTGCAGTATTAGTGCCAATGAGCTTATTTGGTGCATTTCTTAAAATAAGTTAACCTATTTCTTTCAGTGGTGATAATGACCAAGCTCAAGACAGGATGGACAAACTTTCTGTAATACTCAAACAAGATATTGTCACGTCTGATCTACGTGCTGCTGGTGTCAAGGTTATTAGTTGCATTGTTCAAAGGGATGGAGCACTCATGCCTATGCGCCGTACCTTGCTCTTGTCTGAGGAAAATCTTTGTTATGAGGAAGAGCCGATTCTTCGGCATGTGGAGCCTCCACTTTCTGCCCTTCTTGAGTTGGTATGTAACTCGATCAAATTGACTGCACGCTGTCCTGATGCACTTCAATGCTTTCATTTTATTACTTGCTACTTGTATTTATGTAGCCTTCTGTGGATACAGGATAAATTGAAAGTGAAAGGATACAATGAGATGAAGTATACACCGTCACGTGATCGTCAGTGGCATATATACACACTCAGAAATACTGAAAACCCCAAAATGTTGCACAGGGTATTTTTCCGAACTCTTGTCAGACAACCCAGTGCTGGCAGCAAGTTTATGTCAGGCCATGTCAATGATGTTGAAGTAGGACATGCTGAGGAATCTCTTTCATTTACATCAAGCAGCATATTAAGATCGTTGATGACTGCTATAGAAGAATTGGAGCTTCACGCGATTAGGACTGGTCATTCTCATATGTACCTGTGCATACTGAAAGAGCAAAAGCTTCTTGACCTTGTTCCTGTATCAGGGTAAGTGGGCACATCGTTCTTTTTGTCGAACATATATTCCTTGCTCTTGTGTTTCGCCTTCTCAACGAGCTTTTCATCTTACTCAGGAACACAGTTGTGGATGTTGGCCAAGATGAAGCTACTGCGTGCTCTCTTATGAAAGAAATGGCTCTAAAGATACATGAACTTGTTGGCGCAAGAATGCATCATCTTTCTGTATGCCAGTGGGAAGTGAAACTTAAGTTGGACAGCGATGGACCTGCCAGTGGTAGCTGGAGAGTTGTAACAACCAATGTCACTAGTCGCACCTGCACTGTGGATGTAAGTTTTATCCCCTTGCATCTTGTTTCTCTGTGTGGAACTAGTGAAACTAAAGTGAACAACATATGCCACATATACATAGAACTATCATCTTATTTAGTTTGTTGTCATTTCCACCTCATTTAGACATTTAGGTCTGAAGCTCATGGTGCTTTTCCTGTTTTTAGATCTACCGGGAGGTCGAAGGTACAGAATCACAGAAACTAGTATACCACTCTGCCCCATCATCTTCTGGTCCTTTGCATGGTGTCGCATTGAGTAATTCATATCAGCCTTTGAGCGTTATTGATCTAAAACGATGCTCTGCCAGGAACAACAGAACAACATACTGCTACGATTTTCCATTGGTTAGTATCTCTCTTTCTGTATTGTGTCTTCTGTTAGCAGATTCGTATTGGTCTTACATGTCCTCCTAAAGCTGATAAGAACTCAAAAATGTAGGCATTTGAAACTGCAGTGCGGAACTCGTGGGCTAACATTTCTAGTGAGAACAACCAATGTTATGTTAAAGCGACAGAGCTGGTGTTTGCTGACAAGAATGGGTCGTGGGGCACTCCTATAATTCCTATGCAGCGTGCTGCTGGGCTCAATGACATAGGTATGGTAGCGTGGATCTTGGACATGTCCACTCCTGAATTTCCCAGTGGCAGACAGATTATTGTTATCGCAAATGATATTACTTTTAGAGCTGGATCATTTGGCCCAAGGGAAGATGCATTTTTTGAAGCTGTTACCAACCTGGCTTGTGAGAAAAAGCTTCCTCTTATCTACATGGCAGCAAACTCTGGTGCGCGGATTGGCATTGCTGATGAAGTAAAATCTTGCTTCCGTGTTGAATGGGTTGATCCTGCCAACCCTGAACGTGGATTTAAGTACATTTATCTGAATGAAGAAGACTATGGCCTTATTAGCTCTTCTGTTATAGCGCACAAGACACAGCTAGATAGTGGTGAAATTAGGTGGGTTATTGATTCTGTTGTGGGCAAGGAGGATGGACTAGGTGTGGAGAACATCCATGGAAGTGCTGCTATTGCCAGTGCTTATTCTAGGGCATATGAGGAGACATTTACACTTACATTTGTGAGTGGACGAACGGTTGGAATAGGAGCTTATCTTGCTCGACTTGGCATACGTTGCATACAGCGTATTGACCAGCCCATTATCTTAACTGGGTTTTCTGCCCTGAACAAGCTTCTTGGGCGGGAAGTGTACAGTTCCCACATGCAGTTGGGTGGTCCCAAAATCATGGCTACAAATGGTGTTGTCCATCTGACTGTTCCAGATGACCTTGAAGGTGTTTCTAATATATTGAGGTGGCTCAGCTATGTTCCTGCCAACATTGGTGGACCTCTTCCTATTACAAAATCTTTGGACCCAATAGACAGACCTGTTGCATACATCCCTGAGAATACATGTGATCCTCGTGCAGCCATCAGTGGCATTGATGACAGCCAAGGGAAATGGTTGGGTGGTATGTTTGACAAAGACAGTTTTGTGGAGACATTTGAAGGATGGGCAAAGACAGTAGTTACCGGCAGAGCGAAACTTGGAGGGATTCCTGTGGGTGTTATAGCTGTGGAGACACAGACCATGATGCAGCTCGTCCCTGCAGATCCAGGCCAGCCTGATTCCCATGAGCGGTCTGTTCCTCGTGCGGGGCAAGTCTGGTTTCCAGATTCAGCTACCAAGACAGCGCAGGCAATGTTGGACTTCAACCGTGAAGGATTACCTCTGTTCATCCTTGCTAACTGGAGAGGCTTCTCTGGTGGGCAAAGAGACCTTTTTGAAGGAATTCTGCAGGCTGGATCAACAATTGTTGAGAACCTTAGGACATACAATCAGCCCGCCTTTGTATATATCCCCAAGGCTGCAGAGCTGCGTGGAGGGGCTTGGGTCGTGATTGATAGCAAGATAAATCCAGATCGCATTGAGTGCTATGCTGAGACGACTGCAAAAGGCAATGTTCTCGAGCCTCAAGGGTTGATTGAGATCAAGTTCAGGTCAGAGGAACTCCAAGATTGCATGGATAGGCTTGATCCAGAATTGGTAAATTTGAAAGCAAAACTCCAGGGAGCAAAGCATGAAAATGGAAGTCTATCTGATGGAGAATCCATTCAGAAGAGCATAGATGCTCGAAAGAAACAGTTGCTGCCTTTGTACACTCAAATCGCGATAAGGTTTGCGGAATTGCATGACACTTCCCTCAGAATGCTTGCCAAAGGCGTGATTAGGAAAGTTGTAGACTGGGAAGAATCTCGGTCTTTCTTCTACAAGAGATTACGGAGGAGGGTATCGGAGGACGTTCTTGCAAAGGAGATTAGAGGTGTAATTGGTGAGAAGTTTTCTCACAAATCGGCAGTCGAGTTGATCAAGAAATGGTACATGGCTTCTGAGGCAGCTGGAGCAGGAAGCACTGACTGGGATGATGATGATGCTTTTGTCGCCTGGAGGGAGAACCCTGAAAACTATGAGGAGCATATCAAAGAGCTAAGGGCTCAAAGGGTATCTCAGTTGCTCTCAGATGTTGCAGGCTCCAGTTCAGATTTACAAGCCTTGCCGCAGGGTCTTTCCATGCTACTAGAGAAGGTACGCATACTTACAGTTTTACCTGCATCTATTTTATTTGCAAGTTTTTAATTGAGGGTGAGTACAATGTTGCTATCTAAATATACACTTAGTATGTAACCAAACAGTGCTGCTATCTTTTTCATCTATTGTATCATACCAAATAATGTCTGAGCCGCTTCTCTTTGGACACTTGTTCAGATGGATCCCTCTAGGAGAGCAGAGTTTATTGAGGAAGTCAAGAAGGTCCTTAAATGATCAAATGATACCAACACATCCAATACAGAATGTGCATGATATCTGTTTTCTCTTGAAGTACATATATAGAAGGATAATAGCTAATATGGGCCAACCATTGTTTTTGTAAACTTGTTGGTGGTCTATGTCATTCAAGGCACAACTTGCTTTTGGACGCAAGCCTGGTTGAGGAGTGTAAGTGGATGTGTTCGTTCTGGTGCCTCAGGACTTGAGAAGAATAGGGGCTGGTGAACTAGAGTTCTTGTTCTGTGGTGGTACTGTTTCTCTGGTGCTGTAGTTCTGTGATGTACTGTTTCCTGTTCGATGCTGTAATTCTAGTCTTGGAATGTGATCGAGTCCATTCAATTTTGAACATGAATAATATGTTTTGTAGGCCTCATGTGTACCGGTACGTGGAATAAATGTTCGTTGAGTTAGCATTGAACATGGAAATCTGTTGGATTGTAATGCATGATAGAGTTGTAATTGTGCAAGTTACAACTGTCATTTTCCTATACTTGATTTCTAGTCCATTTTTGTCAGCAAAGGTTTTACTCTGCAAGATTTATGGTTTGTAAATAAACAATTTAGGTTGAAGCTAATACATGAGTATTGAGTTGGGACTGGAGCTAATACAGCAGTATATTGTTAGTGACAGGGATAAGATTTTCACATGTAGCTAATGCAGGAGTATTGCTTGTGACAAGGGATAACAAGGTTGTAAAGTCTATCGTGGAAGCAATTTTTTGGACATCTCTAGAGGGATGTGTGGAGAGAGTGAAACAATATTTACTGAAGTACATGTACAAGTGAAATGTACTATCTCCTGACTGTTGCTCTCTCCTTGGAACATAATCTTCTATCACTATGCTACCTCTGTTCCTGAGACATTTTGGGACTTGAGACACTAAGCTGGTGACATTATTATTTTTGAACAAGGAAAGATACTTTATTTCATTAGCAACACTTTATAGAGGGAAGTGTGAAAGAGCTCACACTTGAGATGGCGAGTACATCTTTTAGAATACAAGGACCTGCATCAGAGAGACATCTGAAAGCTACAGGCCTATTTTGAATCTTGATCCCCAACTTTGCCTTATAACATTAAAACACCTGTTGATGTGTGCTACCCTGCTGCTAAGAAAAGATGGGGACGCCTGTATATCAGCGAGGATGGGCCTAACGTTCCAGTGTGCGGTGGCTTTGAAGATGGAAGCTGCAGCTACTGCTGATGCCACAACAGAGCAATCTGTGCAGTAGTAGTGTGGTTTCTGGATGTGAAGTGTATCTGCTAGCTTCGCAGCGAAGAGAAGCCGAAACATGAAGCTGCTAACAATGTCCATTGTCAACAAGTTGGATGATGACACCAACGCCTGCAGGAGATGATTGCACATTTTCTTCATTTTTCCAGGCCGCATCACAGAAAATTCGTTGACCTGCAACAAAAGATGGTTCTTGCTGGCTTATTAGCTGCTGAACAGCAGCGGTAGCTGAGTGTTGATCCTGAGCTGCCATCGCACCCTCTAGTTTTGAGCCCTGCATGATCGCATTAGCCGCCGGATACACCTGCGATGGTTTGCAAAATTTTCTACTCCCTCCGACCCAAATTAGTTGACTCAAATTTGTCAAGATACGGATGTATCTGATACTAAATCATGTCTAGATACAATCAAATCTAGAAAAATCTAAGTTAACTAATTTGGGTCTGAGGGAGTACCAAACAGAGCATCATTTCTTGCCTTCCAAAGACACCGCAAGACGGTGTATAAGCTGGTTATACTGATATGGGGATGAGCAGAATCTAGTAAAACCTTAAGCATTTGTGGAATTGAATAGTAAGTAACATGCTATTGACTTGAGAGAGACACTAAGCTGGTGACATATTTAGTTGTTAACTATGCTTGGGTGCTAACTAGGCATACAACTAAGCTACTCACTCATTGAAAACGTACCAAACTATATCAAATTTACTCAAAACTTGTCAAATTTTATGAGATTGTGTCAATTTTGCAGGGTGGAGATCGCCGGCCTCCAGATCTTCCACGCCCTGGCCTTGATCTGCTCTGCCGCACCTCGCCGGTGGCAGGCAGTGGTGCCTGCGAAGCAGCTCGGGTCTCGTATCCCTCCAAATAAGGATGGAAAGCAGAGCTTCGAGTTGAACATCTCTGGCCGTGTTCAACTCATGGTGACCGTCTCCAACCTCGCAGCAGTGCTCTCATGGAGAGAGCCAATGGTGGCGGTGGTGGGGAAGGCTCCCGACTCCTTCAATAAAGGCCCTGTGCGCAGCCTCCTCGGGATTTGCAGGTCGGTGTTGCTCCTTCTTCCTCTAGATGGCCATGGTGGCGTGGAGGGAAAATAATACTATGGGACCTGGTCTAGAAGTGGACCGACTTGTGTGATTGACACGTGGCAATTTAGATCTAGAAAATGGTTACCATTCTTGTTTTTTTTTCTCTGTTTTGGACATGTGTTGTTTGCTGAAGTTGGTCCACAGCCCCAAATCCGTGGACCAGGTCCCATAAAAATATACGTTGCTGCCTGTGAGGAGGGTAGAAGGGGCACTGCGATGGGCAGATGCGGAGGGGCTATGGGAATCGTTGCTGCCCGTGATGGTGCTTCCAAGCAACGACATTTGAGCTGTTGCTATCCTTGGCTGGAGTGGCCACACCAAGCAACCTCCATGGCGTAGGCCTCTTTCGGAACCTACCGCCAAAGCTCGACGCCGCTTCACACCCAAGTGGTTCATCCCCGGGAGCGACTTAGCGACCGGCGGCGGGTTGTGGATGATTTGGGGGGGGGGGGGGGGGGGTTGATGTAATTTGTACCCGTCTGGTAAATTATTGCAGCTTCTATGCCCTTCGGGGCGGTTCCCTTGTTAAAAAAAGGTAAAAAGGTATATTCATGAAAACATATACATACAGGCTTCATATCTGCATGTACATATATTTTCTTCATTTGTTTGAGGTTTGAGGGTACTCTATTGTTTCCTTTTCTAGATCAAACAATAAAAATTCATTGTTATGTTTATTTGACTCTCCTTGTTTGATCTTATGTAGTAAAACAATTCATGGCCATGATGCCATCTGCTCTGCCCAAGCATAATAAAAAAATGATGGAAGTAAAAAACTAATGATCTCACAACATATCCACGGAGACGTAGTTGATGTGCTGACACCCATGACTCCACCGGCCCAGCAAAAAGTAAAATTTATGAATCCTTAGTTAAGTACGACCACCGAGTTTTATTTACTAGTACTACAAGGATGTTATCTTGAGAGGTCAAACTTGTTAAAAACAGAGTCAGTTACAGCACTCCTATTCATTCATGGCATATGATGCAGCAATCATTGGATCCACATGCTGCGTAGACCTATTATCCAAACATATGTCCCCCTCGCCACCACAAATCGTCACTAGTACTACTGCAAATAATGCCTGTCCTCCAGTACACACATTAATCAACGAATATGTTATTGCACATAATTAACCATGATTCGTGACCATGCATGTTAGGTGCGCTCTTGGACAGTTGTAGTTGGACCTTTGCTCCTCTCGATCGTCGGAACAGCACAGCAGCACAGCAAATCAGTCTTGCATCGCATGCATGACTCACACTGGTCGTACATATATATTGCACATCCATCCATCAATATATCAAATCCATCAAGAAAATATTGTGACATGGACGGCGGCTGTCTCGGAATAAAACTAGCAGGCATGTGACTTCCAAGGAAAGATTCGAGATGGAAAGCCGAGAGAATAATACTCGCGCGCAGGGGGGTCAACGTTCGTACCGGCCGTATCCCGACAAGTATACGCAACACACTTATTGGGACTACTGGTATTAATTTCTGTTCCTTGTTGTTTATTTGGTGTTGCATCTCTATGTATGTATAGCCACCAGAAAGAAAGGAACATGTGTGACACATCCATATAGTTTTTATAATTATTTTCTTCTAGTAGTAGAAGTGAGTTGGATGAAACGCTTTAGCTTTTTGATTTCATGGAGTTTATGGATATACTCGAATGGCTCTGGATTGAGTGAGAAGTAACTATAATCCCATTACCTAGTCGGCATCCGTAGTCGATAAATGGCCAGCTTCTCGTCTCTTTATACTTGCACAAATGCCATTATTTAGGAATGGTTGGTAGCATTATTTAATAAATAGTTATTTCTTAGTCGTCTGAAAAAGTTACACCCTAGTTTCACCATTGTAACATGCCAAGTGGTTCGCGCCGTTTCTGGTCTTCTGGATCAGACAATAGCTGGTGATCACCTCTCGAGTTCCCTACCGCTCGTTGTCAGTTGCCTCGTCCCCCAATCTCTGAACAAACAATTTGTAGTGACTCTATTTCTGGTTGATCAATAAAGCATACGCCTTCTCTCTCAAAAAAAAAAAACTCTGGACAAACAAAGTTGTGTCCTGGTATGTGCGAGAGATGGCATGGTCGAGCCTAGCAACCTTGTATAGCTTAACCCTTCCAGGGATGTCGGAGATGTCGGGTAGGTCCGGCTAAGAGAGAGGGAAACCGATTCATGCGAAGAAACCTAAGAGGAAAACCACAACGTGGCGTGCCACGTGTACTTGAAGACTGCACCAACTTGGTAGGTTGATACCAGAATATTAGAATAGGTGAAAACTAGCACAATTTTAACAAAATGGAGTAATTAGGGCGAAAATATACTAAATATGATAATTAACATTAATAGTGAAAGCAAGGGATAAAAACTGAAATTCACACCCTAATAGAAGTGGAATCTTACGATTAATTCTTCAAACCTTTTTCAGTTCATGTTACTCAGCTTGATCACTATATCGCCACACATATATGTTCCAGCAGACCTTGGAGAAAAGAGGGTTAACTGTCCTGTTGCTTACATCTTGCCAAAAGAATGCCTTGATTAGCTTTATTTTACCCCACCCGTACGTGCATGCATGCGATCGCACATGCACAAAGGAGAGTACTCCGGCGAGATTATATCTCCATGGGAAAATGCAAACGCACGTCGATCGTGGCTTTTGCAGTGCAGCGTAAGCGTGCGTAAATGGGGGATTACACGCTCACAAATCAACACACGTACGGACCCTGCAGCCATCTCTTTCAGTACTGAGACCTGCACAGCCAGCTAAATGCCCGTGATAGAGAACTTTTTCTCATGCATTACGCGTGACAGCGAGAGGTAAGTACGTATGACCAGGTTTTTCTACTGTTTTTCTTCTTATTACTAATCCTTGCATTTAATTTGCCGGGTTTATTCTGCCGTCCATGGAGGAAAAATATGCAAGGCGGCCTGGGATTTTCAAAGCCTGTTTACCTAACTGCCCACTGATAGCCGAGCGTGATGATTGCCAGGTCGGATACAGTGCATGGATATTATTTTTTCTGGCATGGAAATAAGTCATCTTGGAATTTCAAGAATGTCGCGTTTAACTCCTAAAGCAACATGTACTCCTAACAGTTATGGGTTATTTAATAGGCATAATGCAACTCTTTTATGCTGCATGTCTGGCTTACATAATTCGAACATGCATAAACAATTATGTTGGAATGCATTCTTGCGTTAACCCATTTATGTTGCATGTCTGGCTTGTTTCTTCTTCATTTTTACACATTTAAAGAAGGCTAACATAGCTTATACCCAACATATTACAAGCACGTGAAAAAAAGTCGGTACATACCAGTTATCATAAAATTTCTTGTTAAATTTGGAGAGCCATGTTTGAAAATATTTGAGATAACATACACACCCACAGAACAAACATGGAAAATAGATAATGCAATGTTGAACTTTTTTTAATGAATTATAATACAAAATTATAGAATAACTAATCATGAGTCACTAAATACAACTAAGAACCTATGACTAAGAAAGGTCTTTTTTTTTTGCGAAAAGACTAAGAAAGGTCTTAACTACTTATGTCAGTGATTAAAGGAGGTATGCCATTTGTTCACAAAAATCAAACAGATAATTATAAAATTAGTTTTAATATTCCAGAACGCCCAGGTAAACAAAATCCCAACCAATGCATCCTTTTTATTTTGATGTAGACAAATATAAGTCTATTGTGCAATGTGCACAAGTGCTTAAAATATTTTTAAAATCAATTACCGTCTTTGTGCACTAAGGATTTTCATCTAAAATTTGTAAAGATAATTTGATGTAACTTGTTTGAAATGATTTTCAAAATTGTAAAATTTCAAATAAATTGTAACTAAAAATTGAAGTCCTCATAGTCATAGATCCTTCACCAGTTTTGAAATCAAGATGTAAAAAAATGCACGCCTCGTTGTTTAACTATATGTAACCTTAGTATAAGGTCATATGGAGGGTTTAAAATTTAGTTATGATTTTTAGACCCTTCGAAAATTATGATAATTTCATTGGAATCAATTATGTCAAATTGGAAGGATATATAGCCGCCGACGCTAGGTGTTGAATTCACTTTGCAATCTATTGGGGAACACGCTACACAAACGAAAAAATTCTAGCGCGTAACCAAGATCATATGCGAGGTGAGAGGCAACGTATAATACCCTCATAGATCAAACTAGTGGAAAGTTATCAATGATGAGGTTGATGTAGTCGCGTGTCAACCCCCAGAACTAGACTTGTCTAATCGCGAGGAGATGTATTATCCCTCAAACCGCTCCCACGATTTTCAATTCACGCAGATATTCGATTAACCGTGAGAAGATTCTCCTTGTGAAGATCCGCACGATCGAGCTTTGGAGTGGATAACACCTCCACATGTATCCACACGGACAGGTGTAGCGTCATCGTGTCAACATGTGATCAAGAAGATGGGCAAAGTGGGGAATCAAGTTGATGAAGATCCAGTGCTCCACGATCACTGTCTAGATTACACTACAACACAAACGTCGGGCCCTCGCACTTATAGACACCGAGGCACATGTCTAATCACCGTGCTCGCGCAGGCCCCTAAAAAACCCTTCAGAGATAACTGCGTCGAGGAAAGTGCATCGGTGGCACTTTTTTTTGGATCAGCACAACGTCATCTGCCGATCTAGCGCTGCCGCGGTACCACAGAGGACGCGACTCGGTACAAAAATACACGGCGAAGCCTTTACTGCCGTGAAACAGCCGCACCGTTTCACCGTGCTTGGTGTCGTGGTATTGCCGATGAGTACGCCATAGAGGGGTGCTCATAGAGCATGTTTAGAGAGGTGGGGGAAGGCGGTGAGTTGACAGGTACGAGATAACACATCTTATCCAGGTTCGAGTCCCACAACAGTGGCGGAACCCTACTCCTGCTATAAGTCACTATAATGGAATACGTCGAGTTACAGAGATTGGTTCGCTGTGCAAGATGTTGTGAATCATTCTAACTTGTTGTGCCCTAAAGGCTCTCAGAGGTCCGGCTTATAAAGGCACAAGAACCTAGGGTTACAGGGAAAGAACCTTGCCGGACAGGTTACAAAGTCCTACACTAATACTAACTAGTCTTCGTGTCTTGTACTCCAAGGCTCCGGGTTGGTCGGTAATTGCACCACAGCCTTCCTTCTTCCGGCAAGGGCCTCCCTTCTGGATCCGTCTAACTAGGCTGCCCAGCAGGCCATAGGCCTTGCTACCAACTGTGAGCCACCCGGGTTAGCCTGATAAGGGACATGCTATGGTGATACCCATTTAACATATCCCTAACAGTAGCCCCCGGAGGACTTTGAGATCTTGCACCGTCTTGCCCTTTGATACTGAATGCTTCGTCTAGGTGATGTCGGGAATTCGTCAAGCAATATCCCGAAGTATTCCCAAATAACCGTGCAATCCTCTCCATCTTCAACATGTAAGGCGGAGTTTCTTTAAGTCTTTAGTCTTCCCTTCCATAGTCGGATAGTGTCCGTTTACTATGGAATCTTCAAACATGCCTACTCCTCTGTCACTGTCAGTATGGTGACGTAGGCTACAACCAATGCTTCCTTGAAACTCACATATGGCAGCAGTTTAATCATTAGCGATTTTCCCGCATGTGAAATCCGAAACGTTAAGCGGCAAAACGGGGACGTGGAGAAATTACCGCACACGTTCACACACAAGTTGTCTATGATGTGACCGTTAGATCCCTTGCGCATGAATCTTGATGCCAGGGGTTATAAATATTTACTGCGGACAAAGACAAATCTTTTACCTGCATTCTCCCCCGCATCATCTTCTACCTCTCTCCGCGTGACCATTCGAGCTCCCTAGCGTTAAAACCCTAGCCGAGAATTCCCATATCCACCTCTCTTCCAATCTACTCCAATGGCGAGCAGCAACAGCACCCTATCGATGGTGGCCGTTCCCAAGGCATCCAAGGAGCCATCTAAGGGCGTCTCCGTCCCACCGGAGGGGGTGATGGTTCCTGTCATCCCCATGGTGGAACTCACCGACGACGACCAGAAAAGAGCGGCGCTCGAAGCCGTGGAGGAGGAGGCTGATTCCCACAAGGGAGTGTGGAGAGGCTCTGACCTTCTCGCAGAGCATATGAAAGAGCTTGTCATTGAGGGATACCTCCCTTTGGTGGAGGGACTGGTTTGGAGGCCGGCATCGGCCGGCGAGGCCGTCCCTTCTCCCCAAGTCAGAGATAAGGTCTACCACAAAGCGCAACTAGTACATGGTGTTTCCCTCCCAGTCTCCGACTTCTTCCTCGAGGTCTTGAAATCACTTCCTGTTTCTTCCTCACAACCTTTCTCCTAATAGTATCCTGGTACTTAGCAATTAAGTAGCTTGTGTGAAGGATACCTAGGGACTAGTCCTAGGTTAGACCTATTTATTTACTTCTTCACCGTAAAGAGAGAGTCCGGAGGTTCCAAAGATGAACTTCAGAACCATTAGCTTTAAGATCCGTCCTGGCCGGTGATTCCCCGACATTGTCGGCCACGAGTCTTGCAAGAACTGGAAAAGAACATACTTCTACAACCTAGATATCCGTCTGGCCGGCCGACAAGAATCGTACCCAACTTCGTCGATGGAGCCGCCATCGAGACCAATACCTGGAGGTCCCCCGCCATTCTTCCCTCTAACGCCGAAGCCTCTCGCGCTGTTAGGAGGATAGAGTGGCTGATAGACGGAGTATTGACTAGCCTGGACCTAGCCACGTGTTGGTTTGTAAGGCAGATCCAACCTCTACAGCACCGCGCCAAGCTGATGCATGAGTACACCAAGTATAGGAAAGACCCAATTTGGATTTCCGAGGATAACTTCTCTAGTGACTCCATGAAGCTCTAGCTCAAGGACCTTGTCAAGGTGAAAGACAAGAAGCGTGGCTTTGTCATCACCTACGACATGTATGCGTGCAGTAAATGCCCATAGGTAATCATGTTTCCTTCATTTTTGTTGTATATACTCTAAGTTCTCCATCTTTGAATGCATCACCCGTCTAACATGTTTTTATCTCATCAGCTGGTTACCTTATACGAGGAAGACATGGCCGCTCAGGTCTATGATCCGAAGTTGAAGGATGTACATGTATTGTCCGACGATGAGGCCTCCAAGGACCAGCCAGCTCCAGCAACGTGAAAGCAGAAGAGATCCACCTCTGACGATGTTGCCGAGGGCAAGAAGAAGAAATCGGAGAGTGGAGTCTCCAAGAAATCCACTACCGCCTTAGAGGCAGAGAAGAAGAAGTCCACCGACATCCCATTAACCAAGGCATCTTCCGTGGTGTATGTACTTTTCTTTTCCGTCTTTATTTTGTACCTACTCTATTCCTATACTTATACTTCGTACATTTCAGGAAGAGATCTGGTGTTAGTTTGAAGAATACCTACAAAGATGTTGGAGATTCCAAAAATATCCGTGATATGTTGACCAAGTCCTCCCCCGCCATTGCTCCCCCAACTCCTGCCACCAAGCCTGTATCAGGCCCCACTGGTCACTTGTCCTCCGCTACACCTGAGACCTCCACAAAGGAGACAAACATCATTCATATTCCATATGTCTCAGGTTCTTCTGACATGGACATTGTTCCTAGCGGTCAGGCAACGCAGGAGAGCACCTCCTCCCAAATGGCTGAAGCTCTGGCTAAGGATGCCATCGAAGAAGGGAAACAACTGGTGGAGGGAGCAACAATAGAAGCAACAATAGACAAGCTAGGAACTTCTACACAGTCAACTGCAATTGTAGCAAAAAAGACGACTAAAGCTTCATTTGTACCCTTAGCTGGCACCCCTACTATGGCTTTGACTCCTATGCCACTGAGTCTGTATGATCTTGTCTGACAAGTAGATGTTATTTATAACAATGTCAGGACATTCCATGATGCATATGCCACCATAGCAAACAATCTCAAGATCATTTGCATTGTAAGTCTTCAATCTTTACATTTCACTTTATAATATATCTCACTGTTGCCCCCGAGCTCTTAGGTGGAAAACCATTTAGTTATTGGCCTGAGTGCTCCAAAGGAACTAAGTTAAAACTTGATTGTGTAGCCCCCGAGTTTCTAGATAGAATGAATAATTCTGACTAGATACTCTAAGAGAAAGCATACATAGGAAATCCTGATACTATAGCCCCTGAGCCTCTAGGTGAAACTGAAAAGTTCCGGCTAGATGCTCTAGAGAAACTAAGCATGTTCCTTGCACTGAATGAGAATAATCAGAGGAAGTTTGCCAATGAAAGGTTTGCCAAGCTGCAAAAGGATCTGGATCTTGAAAAGGGTAAACAACCTTTCCAAAGGAACAAATCAAAAACAATAAGCGTCTGTTCTCTTCCGACATCTCCTTGATCCATTATTTGTAACTATTTCTTCCAAATACTCATAATGCTTTTACTGTTCCGACTTGCAGAAGCTGTTGCCAAGGCCAAGATCATCGTTGAACAATCCAAGCACATCCAAGAACTGGATGATGATGACAAGATCTTGAAGAAAGACCTGGCCACCGCCGTCAAAACACATGATGATGTGATGAAGGTGATGCAAGAATCTGCAAACATTGAGATCGAGCGCCTAGAGAAGGAGATTGTAGATCTCAATGAACGGAACCAAGCTGCCACAGAGTAGAATACTCATGGCCTTAATATGTACAGAAAAATTTAGAAGGAGCATGACGTCTTGGTTGTGCCATCAGGCTAAAACCAGCATCTGTAGTAACTTTGTCCTGTCTTTTCTCAAATTCTGTAAGTCGGAAAATCTTTATACTATTGCAATACCCATGACCTTTGTATTCTTACGAAAACATAGCCCCATTGGTTTGACCAATATGGGTGAAGATGCTCCAGATTCAATGGAATGCATGGTTCCTGAGGCAACTTCATCAACACCGCCATCACCCAGGCCAAGAAAATAGCCTAGTCCCTGGACATCAAGATCAAGGCGGTAGATTCTGTCACCAAGTACACAGAAATCCTCCACCGAGCCCCCGAGAAGGTGAACTGCTGGAAAGCATCATCCATTCAGGCTGGCGCTAGGATGTCCTTGTCCTTGGTGAAAGCACACTATGACGACACCAACATGGACCTGGTGACATCTGGTATGCCGGAGATCGATGAGGAGGGCAACAAAGTTGACAACACTGCTATTTGGAATTCCCTCATCGGCTATGATACCAGGGTTGCCAAGCTCGTCGAGGATAATGTCTTCATGCCTGCCGAGGAGATGGACGATGATCAATCGACATCAAGTTCCTCCTTTGGGATCGTCTCTAATCTTGATGACATGTCCAAGGCTGCTTCTCCTATTGCTGATGATGAAGCATCAACATCGCTTGCAACAGAGCCATAAAACACTTTGTTGTATTAAATGTGTCTCTGTGATATTTGTATGTATGTGGAAAACAATCTAGAAGTAAGGTGGAAAACTTGGTTGCAAGCCTCCTACTACTTATCTATATCCGACATGTAATTATTTTTAATCAAGTGCTGGCTTATCCATTATTCTGATTCTTATGCTTGAACTTTCATGGGACGGAAGACTCACAACATAGAACTATGTTCTCATGTGATGATGTTTAATAGCACCGTCAAGAACCTAAGAAAAAAACCGCCGGCTTTGAGTGCCAAAAAGTCACTACTCTGGAATCCACATAAAAACAACAGAAAACGTGTAGACCAAAAAACTTAAGCTAATGACCATAGGCGGAATTTTCACAAGTGCAAATGCAAACTTGTGCATAAAGGGTTTATATGATCCAAAAATGAATACTAAAGGAGTTAAAATACTCAGAAAATATGTGTGAACCAAATGCTTTATTTCATTGATCATATAAGATACTTATTACATAATATAAATATGCTAAGTATAAAAAAGGATGCTAGTTATGCTTTCCATGGACGATCAGTCTCCGGATAATCATCATCGGGGCACGTTGCTTATACTTGCGATCTTTTCCTGACATATCTTTCGACTCGCGAATATCAACAAGGTAATAGGAACCATCGAGCAATGCTTTCTTATGATGAACGGTTCTTCCCAAGGCGGGGATAATTTGTGTGCCTTTTTCTACTTGAGGCGAAGCACAAGACCCCCCTATTTAAACGAGCGATGCCTAATGTGGTGACTATGGTAGCTGCATAGCTTCTACTGGTAGATGGAAGATCTCTGGCATGCCAAGGAGTGTTCTTCCTCGAGTAGGTCCATAGATAAGCATCTGGATTCTTCAGCTTCATCTTCGTCATAGTCGGCGACTCTTAGCGTATCGTGGAGGATGTCGGATGGTAGGACTGCTTATGCTCCATAAACTATAAAAAGGGGTCAAGCCGGTAGATCTGTTGGGTGTTGTTCGTAAACTCCACAAGATAGATGGTAACTCCTTCACCTAGGCTCCATCTTCTCTATGTAGCGGTGCCTCCAAGCGTGGCTTGATTCCCTGCAGAATTAATCCATTGGCCCTCTCAACTTGATCATTAGACTGTGGGTGTGCCACAGATGCTAAGTCAAGCCGGATACCTTTATCGTGATAGTAAGCCTCTACTTCTCTGAGTGATAAGTTGCTGCCATTATCGGTGATGATGCTATGCGGGAGACCGAATATCACCACTAGATCCCGGACAAATTTTAGGGTTGTTGCCCCCATTGAGCTTTCTAATGGGTTTTGATTCAATCCATTCAGTGAATTTATCCACTGCAACTAGCAGATGTGTAAACCCACAAGGTGCCATCTTCAAGGGACTAACCATGTCAAGCCCCCAAACTGCAAATGACCAAGTAATTGGTATTGTTCACAATTCTTTGGCTGGAACATGTGGTTGCCTTGCATTGAACTGACATCCACTATAGGTCTGCACTAGCTTGTCAGCATTCACCTTGGCGGTCGACCAGTAGAATCCTTGCCAGAAGGCTTTGGAGACCAATGATCATGGAACAACGTGATGCCCGCATTCTCCGAGATGAATCTCTCCAAGGATTTTCATACCTTGTTGCTTGGAGATGCATCGGAGGAATACTCCTGTGGTGCTTCATTTGTACAATTGGCCATCTATTATGGTATAGACTTTTGCTCTACGTACTATCTACCGGCTTTCGACTTCGTCGGCGAGTAGTGTTCCATCTTGAAGGTAGTTCATGAATGGTTTCTTCCAAGCCAGAGAGGTCACTATAACTCTAGATTGTCAGGGTCCGCCCCTTTCATGGATGGTGTCCGTAGATTCTCCAGGAAAACGCCAGGTGGAATTGGTTTGCGAGCCAATCCAAGCTTAGACATCAGATCTGCTGCTTCATTCTCCTCCCTCTTGTCATACTTGACTTCGTAGCTGTCAAAGCACTTGGCTATTTCATCTACTTCCGCACGTTCCAGGTGCCAGCCACCTGCTGGGCAACCAAGTCGGAGTCTCCATAGCAAACTATGCGCTTGATGCCAATATCCTTGGCCACACGAAGTCCGTGAATGAGAGCTTCATATTTCGCCATGTTGTTGGTAGCATTGAAGTGGATCTGCATGATGTACTGCAATTTCTCCCCTATTGGTGATTGTAGTAATACAAAATCCCCTGAGCCATTGAGTAACTTGGATCCGTCTAAGTGCTAAAAGAGGACAAGACGGCGGTAGTTTCAGCATAGGGCACCAACGCTGGGGCCTCAAAAAACCGTTTAGGAACCGATAAAATCATAAGCTCAGATTTTAGACTAGAAACACACACAGACACACATATATATACTCCCTCCGACCAAAATTAGTTGACTTAGATTTGTCTAGATTCGGTTGTATCTAGACATAATTTAGTATTAGATTTATCCATATCTTAACAAATTTGAGTCAACTAATTTGGGTCGGAGGGAGTACTAATATACATAATAGTTTCCAATTACAGTTCTGCTAACAAAGGCCTAGAAATCATAAGGTAGCTCCATACTATAGAACTATGATAGTAGCGAACCAATCATGGGATAGCTCTACACCCCAAGAGTTTTACAGCTGGGCTAGTGGTCATGAGACTACCTAGACGGCACCAAAAGTACACCCCTGATGATCAGCAGCCCTGCATCAAATCCATCCATAAGTAGTGTACCCGATCCACAACCTCAGGTACAGGCTCATCAATGAACAAATCATCATCATTACCATCAAAGTCCTCTTTGGTCGTATGCTTCTGCGATTAGTAGATTAACAAATACGTTTATAGAGAAACATGAAAGACACACAACCTGAACATTTGTCGTTCTACAAATATACCTTATCATCTGGCATAACGGTAGTACCAGAAATGAAACCAGTTTCATCCAGCTTGCGCCTTTTCTCTCCTCCCCCTTCTCCAAGTTGATCTAGATGCTCAGGAGCTGCTTCTGTTAGTTGATCTAGTTGATCAACATCTGCTTCCCCTACTTGAACTTGATGATAAAGATGTGCTTCCCTAGTTCATATGGAGGATTATATGGTTCACCATGAAATACCCTTCTAACATATGTGCTTAGCATCCCAAATGTAAAAATATGGTCTTCCACTATACTTTGAGGCAACACCCTACGATTCACGCACAACTGGTAGGGGAAATGCACTTTTGAGTTGTCACAATGAGCTCTAAGAAACCCCATAAATCGTAGAACACCAAGGATATGTTTAGCGCTGCCTAATGGAGCAATATCTATCCAAAATCTGCCCATATGTTTAATTATGACATACAAGGTTGGTTATTATTAAAAGAAAATAAGGAAACATATATATGGAGTACAAAAACTATATATGCCTATGCATTTCAGCAAACATATTGATAGCAAAAATCTCCGAAGGTATTTAGGAACACAGACCGAGTGCAGAATAAACTATGACCATGCAGATTGAGGATAAATTAAACTACGTATTTGAGGAGGTAGATCGGGTGAAAGGGCAATAAAATGCTAACCAGATCGAGCTAGAGATAGAAGGACTACCGTGGGATCGACGTGCCCACCGGTGCGTCTCAAGAAGACCGACGAGTAGGGAAAGCTTCTTTGTGCACGGTGGTGATGAGGAGAAGCCGTGAGCGCGTCTGTTTTGTGGGCAAGGGGGTGAGGGCCTAGGTGGCGGAGGGTGGAAGTTATTACACAACACGAAGGGGTAGGGAGGGATAACTTTGGAAATTCTGACCTCCCCTGTTTGGGCACCACCATATACATGGCCCACCTGCGAGTCACCTTGGATCAAAATTGATCCAAAGGTTGTCAAAATACAAGTATATATTTTACCATTGAAACTAATGCACATAGCATTGCACTTTGCGAATGAATGGCTTTATTTCTAAATATATTTAATTTCGTCCCTATTTTTTTCGAAAAGGGGCCAAATTTAGAAATTTGAAAGTAACTTCAAATTTGGAACCAGACATATTGGTTGATTTTCCAAGATGCACCGATATACCAAATGCGGTCACGTCATCATAAATTATGGCCATGACTTTGGTCACCTTTTTTTTGGGACGATTGTCATCTTTTTGAAAGCCTTGAATTGATCGATAATTTGAGAAAATGCCAAAAAATCATTTAAATGTTGGAAAGAAACTCTCATTGGCATGCGGATCTAGAGTGTAACAGCGCATCTGAGCGTCCCCACGTCGGAGCAACGTATGTTTGAAGCTTTGACCTCAAATTTTTTGCACTGTGCCCAAACATCGCACACATCCATTCAAATATCCCGTGCATCCATTCAGACATACTTCGTATTTTTTTAGAATGCATAATTCCTCTCCTATCCCTACTCCTCTTGTTTGAAAGACTTGAATTAATGTTCATTAATTTCGGCAGATGACTATAAACTCATTAAATGCTGGAAAGCATACATGCCTGTGGGTCTATCTGACGGGGACAGCATCCCAAGTGGGAGTAGCGTACCTTAGAAGCTTCAACTTTAAAATTTCAGAAGAGCGCCGAAATATCCCGCTCACCCATTCAAAAATCCCGTCCATCCATTCAAACATCCAACCCAAAAAATTATTTTATTGCACAAATTTAGCCTGGAAGCCCGAAAGGGCGTTATACATTGTGTGAAAAAAGGGGCAGTGGCATTTTGAGCCATCATCTTTGTAGTTGCTCCACAACAAAGCACATTGTTGTTACTTTGAAATTCAAAAACAAACTTCAAATTTGGAACCAGACATATTCGCTGATTTGCCAAGATGCACCGATCTACCAAATGCGGACATGTCATCATAAACTATTTCCATGACCTTGGTCACCTTTGTTTGGACGATGGTCATCTTCTTGAAAGCCTTAAATTGTTCGAAAATTTCAGTAAATGCCTAGAAACTCGTTTAAATGCTGGAAAACAACTCTCGCTGGCGTGTGGGTCTAGATGGTGACAACGCATCTGAGAGGCCCCACGCTGGAGTAGCGCATGCTAGAAGCTTCGACCTCAAAATTTTGGTACGACGCCCAAACATCACACCCATCCATTAAAATATCCCGCGCATCCATTCAAACATGCTTCACCTCTTTCTAGAATGCAAAATTCCTCTTCTATCCCTGCTCCGGTAACAAGATTCCAAGGAGCACTGCAATAACAGAGGGATATAGGTGGTAAATTTGCGTTCTCCCAAGTGCATCACCCCATCGATGTTTCCCAACCCTTCTTCAATATTTACCTGCCTACCCACTCCGACCTACACTAACTTTTTGGACCCACCATGCTAGTGACCCACATGTCAGTGAGTCAGAATTACATGAAGTAGAGATTCCCATCGCTTATTGTTCAAAATTCGATCATTTTCGCTAAACCAAGATAAAATCATTAGAATCATCGAACCTGGCTCGGAAGCTTGAAAATTCATGAAACTTGGGCATTATCCATCAATTTTGTATACTTTGTGAGAAAATTGGTGCGGTGATATTTTGAACCACATATAGTCTTTGTAGTTGCTTCACAACGGAAGCCACTGTTGTCACTTGGAAAATTTAAAATAACTTTGAATTTTGATGCACCTTTTTTGTAAACATTGTTTGAAATGCCAATATGCAGTTATGCACCGATCTACCAAACATGGACACGTTATCATAAACTATGGCAAACATATTTCCATGACCTTGGTCATCTCGTTTGAAAGCCATGAATGTTCATACATGGTACACCATATTGTGAAATGGGTTTCTTCGAAAGTTGTCAAATTTTAGCATACCTTTTCATGGAAACTAGGCAGTGCACATAACAAAATAATCTGCAAAAGAAAGACATGGCTTCAATTTATATATTTTTTATTTGGATTTTCTTTCAAAAGGTCCCTAATTAGGCTGCATTATTAGCATTCATATTAATAAGTTGAGGGGTTGTTTGGTTAAGCTTATCTATCGCTTTTAGCTTTATTTAATAAGCCACTTTAGATTTTTGTTTTTGGCTTATACCATGATTCAACTATGTCAGAGTAAAAGCTAAAAAACAAAGCCAAAAATCAAAAGCCAGAATTAGAGCCCAACCAAATAGCGCCTAAATCTCACGGAACTCTTGGTGTTTCTCCCTTGTTTTAGTACTTGGGTACCTTGAATTGTATTTAACAAAAAATATGACCAAGCAGGGTATCATCGATTTGAAGATCAAATTTTGAGATACATTCATTAAATTGCGGTAACACCATTCTATTCCACGAATATATATAACCATAAAGTTTGAACATATTATTGAGAATTCACGGAATCCTAAAGTATTAAATCTAAACCCCTAAACCCTGACCAAGCAGGTATCAAGCACTTATAGATTAAAAATTGAGATACTTTCATTAAATTGGGTAACACCATTCTATTCCACGAATATAAGCATAAAGCTTGAAAATTATTGAAATTTTTCGAAACCCTAATCCCTAGCTAAACCCTTGAAACCCAAACCCTAAACCCCTATACCCTAAAACCTAACCAAGCACGTAGCATGCACTTATAGATCAAAATTTGAGCTACTTTTGTTAAATTGGGTAACACCATTCTATTTGACGAATATAAGCATAAGTCCTGGGCATTATCGAATATTCCCTAAACCCAAAACCCTAAAACCCTTAGCCCCAAAACCTTAACCAAGAAGGTGTCATGCACTCATAGATCAAACTTTGAGATACTTTCATTAAATCAGGTAACTCCATTCTATTAGACGAATATAAGCATAAATCCTGAGTGTTGCCAAAAATTCGCTAAACCCTAAATCGGAAACAACCCATAAAACTAAACTGTAAAACCCTAAACCCTCGACCCATAAACTCTAACCAAGCAGGTACCATGTACTTATAGATCAAAATTTGAGATACTTTCATTAAATTGCGGTAACACCATTCTATTCCACGAATATAAGCATAAAGCTTGAACATTATTGAAAATTCCCGAAACCCTAAACCCCTAAAACCCAAACCCTAAACCCTTACCAAACACGTAGCATGCACTTATAGATCAAAATTTGATATACTTTCGTTAAATTAGTAACACCATTCTATTCGATGAATATAAGCATAAATCTAGAGCATTATCGAAAATTCCCTAAACCCTAAACAACCCCTAAAACCTAAACCCTAATAAACCCTAAAACCCCAAACCCTCAACCCATAAATCTTAACCAAGCAGGTATCATGCACTTATAGATCAAAATTTGAGATACTTTCAATGAATTAGGTAACACCATTCTATTCGATGAATATAAGCATAAAGCTTGAGCATTATTGAAAATTCGCTAAACCCCCCAAAACCTATACAATCCATAAAACCTAAACCGTAAAACCTGAACACCCTAAACCCTCGAACCATAAACCCTAACCAAGCAGGTATCATGCACTTATAGATCAAAATCTGAGATTCTTTCATTAAATTGCGGTAATGCCATTCTATTCCACGAATATAACCATAAAGCTTGAACATTATTGAAAATGCCCTAAACCCTTAACCCCGCCTAAACGACCCTGGCAAATGAGGTATCATGCACTTGTAGATCAAAATTTCAGATATACTTTCATCAAATTGTGCTAATGCCATTCCACTCCATGAATATAAGAATAAAGTAGCTTGAACATTATAAAAAATTCCCCCAAAACCTAAACCCTAAACCCCTAAACCCTAAAAACCATAAACTCTAAACCCTCATCCCCTCAACCCTTACCAAGCAAGTATAATGCACTTATAGATCAAAATTTGAGATACTTTCATTAAATTGCATTAACACCAGTCTATTCCACGAATATATATAAGCATATATATAAATCTTGAACATTATTATTGAAAATTCCATAATAAAGCCTAAAACCTAGAAAACCCTAAACCCTAAAACCCTAAACCCTCAATCCTGAACCCTAAACCCTAAATACCAACCTTAAAATCCTAAACCCTAAACCCTAATATCCTAAACCATATACCATAAACCCTAAACCCCTAAACCCTTAACCAAAAAAACACGAACCCTAAACCCCATGCTATATATATCTTGTGTCAAAACTGTTGGAAGATATGCCCAAGAGGCAATAATAAAATGGTTATTATTATATCTTTGTGTTTATGATGAATGTTTACATCCCATGCTATAATTGTATTATTAGGAAACACTAATACTTGTGTGTTTTGTAAATATAAAAGAGTCCCTAGTAAGCCTCTTGTTAAGACTAGCTTGTTGATTAATAGACAATCATGGTTTCCTGATCATGGACATTGGATGTTATTAATAACAAGATCATCTCATTAGGAGAATGATGTGATGGACATACACCCATAGTAAGCATAGCATAAGATCAAGTCATTAAGTTCGTTTTGCTACAAGCTTTCAAATACATAGTAACCTAATCCTTCAACCATGAGATTGTGTTAATCACCATCACCGGTTGAGTGCTTTGATGACATCAAACGCCGCTTCGTAACTAGGTGGTTATAAAGGTGGCATTAGGTATTCTGAAAGTATGTGTTGAAGCGCATGGATCAAGAATAGGATTTGTCCATCCATATGATGAATAGATATGCTCTGGGCCCTCTCGGTGGAATGTCATCTAGTTAGCTTGCAAGCATGTGACTAGGTCATAAGGGGCGACATATCACGTAACGAGTAAAGAGTACTTATCGGTAATGAGGTAGAACTAGGTATGGAGATACCGATGATCAAACCTCGAATAAGTAGAGTATCGCGTGACAGGGAATTGGTTTCGTATGTTAATGGTTCTATCGATCACGGAGTCATCGTTGAGTATGTGGGAGCCATTATGGATCTCCAGATCCTGCTGATGGTTATTGATCAGAGAGGTGTCTCGATCATGTCTACATGTTCGCGAACCGTAGGGTGACACACTTAAGGTTCGATGCTGTTTTAGGTAGATATGGAATATGCGTTGGATATCGAATGTTGTTCAGAGTCTCGGATTGGATTCGGGACATCACGAGGAGATCCAGAATTGTCTGGAGAATATGATTCATATAATGGAGATCATTTTCTGGGTTTTGGAAATGTTCTGGAGTATTCATATGGAGGTTCTAGAAGGTTTCGGAGTGTTCCAGAAAGTTCTAGAAGGTTCCATAGGGTTTACTTGAAAACCAAGAAAGAAAGAGGGAAACTTGGGGGGGGGGGGGGGGGGAGAAATCCTCCCCCCCTTGGCACGCCGGCCCTAGAGGGCCAAGGGGGCCAGCCCTAGGCCGCACCCCCTCTATATAAAGAGGGGTGGGGGCGCCTTCCCCCCTTGCTCCTTCCACCCCAAACCCTGGCCACCTCTCTCCTCCTCCTTCCTCCTGCTCCGGCTTAGGTGAAGCCCTGCAGGAATCCTTCTCCACCACCACCACCACGCTGTCGTGCTGCTAGGATTCTGTGGAGATCTACCACCTCCGCTGCCTGCTAGAACATGGAGAGGAAGGTCTACATCGACTCTGCACGTGTGACCGATCGCGGAAGCGCTGCCAGAACACGACGCCGGAAGGATCGGCTACTCGATCTTGAGATCGACAAGTGATCGTCTACATCAACCACGAGATATGATCTCGCACAAGGCTTTTGGATCTACAAGGGTTAGTACAGATCTATCTTGTTGCACTGTTCTAATAGATTAGACCTTGATTTTTCCTAGATTAGATCTTGGTTTTGTTTGTTCTTGCGGTAGATTTTTTTTGTTTTCCCTGCTATGAACCCATCAGTGGTATCAGAGCCGTGTCTATGCATAGATCTGTTGCACGAGTAGAACATAATGGTTATTGTGGGCGTTGATGCTTTTGTTGTCATTGTATTCACGTGTACTTTGCATCTTGCGGGATGGTGGGATGAAGCGGCTCGGGCTAACCTTACATGTCATCGCACATGATACTTGCTCCACGCTTGACGTATAACTTGCATTGCATAAGTGGCTTTGCGGGTGTCTGTCTCTCCCACCATAGTTAAGATTCAATTTACAATTAGCGTCTGACAACACTTGTATCAGCATTGTGGTTCTTGTTCGTAGGTAAGATCGATTCTTATAGGAAAGCCCCAAGCCACGTAAAACATGCAAAGAAAATTAGAGGCGTCTAACTTATTTTTGCAGGGGCATGTGATGAGATATGGCCACGATGTGATTGTGAATATATTTGATGTATGCAATGATCCTTATTGTAATATGGCAACCGGCAGGAGCCTAATGGTTGTTTTTAAATTCTGTTAAGACCTGCGTGTCTATTCATCATGAATAGCTTTATTACAAGTAGTTGTTATAGTTGCTATTAGTGATGGACAACCATGAAGCGGCGCCACTGACCTTGATGCCACGCTGGTGATGATGGAGATCATGTCCGTGCTTTGGAGATGGAGATCAAAGGCACAAGAAGAAAGGCCATATCATGCCACATTTTATGAATTGCATGCAATGTTAATCCTTTTTGCATATTGTATTAGTTAGATCGCGACGGTAACATTATAAGATGATCCCTCTCACTAAAATATCAAGTAATAAAGTGTTCGTCCTTAGTAGGAACCATTGCTAAGACTCGTCGTTTCAAAGCATCTCGTGATGATCAGGTGTTATAGATTCTACGTGTGCATACAACGGGTGAAAGCCAGATTTGCACATGTGGATACTAAGGTTAATCTTGATGAGCCTAGCATGTACAGACATGGTCTTGGAACATGGAATACGAAAGGTAAAGCATGAGTCATATGAATGATATGATGAACATGTTGATTGTTCGCCTTTGAAGCTACATCTTCTCTCATGAAGATCAGACTTGGTGTAGTGGATTTGGTTCGTGTAATCACTAAGACAACATGAGGGATGTTGTTTTGAGTGGGAGTTCACCTAGTTAATTTAAGAATTAAATTTGAACTCAGTTTGTCATAAACTTAGTCTAAACTCTTTGCAAATATGTTGTAGATCATGGCGCCCCCCTCCATCAACTTTAATGCGTTCCTAGAGAAAGAAAAGCTAAAAAACAATGGAAGCAACTTCATAGACTGGTTCCGTGGATTGAGGATTGTCCTCAGCGCTGGTCAGTTGACCTATGTGCTCGATGCACCTCTAGGTGACCCACCTACAAAGGATGCCTCCGATGATGTTAAGAATGTTTTCGTCACTCGGAAAAATCACTACTCCATAGTTTAGTGAGCCATCCTGTACGGTTTAGAATCGGAGCTTCAGAAGCGCTTTGAGCACCGTGACCCCTTTGAGATTGTCAATGAGCTCAAGCTGATATTTGAGAATCATGCGGCCGTGGAGAGCTATGAGGCCTCCGATAAGTTCTTTAACTGTAAGATGGAAGAGGGTAGCTCCATTAGCGAGCACATGCTCAAAATGTCTGGGCACGCAAACAGGCTCCAAGAATTGGGAATAACGATTCCTAATGCGTTGGGGATTCATCATGTCCTACAATCACTTCCACCTAGTTATAAGAACTTCGTGATGAACTACAATATGCATTGCATGAACAAGACGTTGCCTGAACTCTTCTCCATGCTGAAAACTGCTGAAGTGGAGATTAAAAAGGAGCACCAAGTGTTGATGGTTAATAAGACCACCAATTTCAAGAAACAGGGAAAGCCTATGAAGAAGGGCAACTTCAAGAAGGATGGCAAGAAAGCTGCCACACCTGCTAAGAAGCTCAAGGCTGGTTGATGTCTACGCACTTCTATTGTTGTAGACAGTTGTTGGGCCTCCAAGTGCAGAGGTTTGTAGAACAACAGCAAGTTTTCCCTTAAGTGGATCACCCAAGGTTTATCGAACTCAGGGAGGAAGTGGTCAAAGGTATCCCTCTCAAGCAACCCTGCAATCAAGATACAAGAAGTCTCTTGTGTCCCCAACACACCCAATACACTTGTCAGGTGTATAGGTGCACTAGTTCGGCGAAGAGATAGTGAAATACAAGTGGTACAGATAATTATAAGTGGTAATGGTGATAGAAAATAGCTTGATGGCGTGGAAAAGACTAAAGTAAAACTGAAATAAAGATAGAAGCAAGCAAACATGTAATAGATCTAATAGCAAACAGTGTTTCAGTGCTTAGAAACAAGGCCTAGGGATCATACTTTCACTAGTGAACACTCTCATATAAATATATTCTTCTTTATGATACTACGCTGAACTACTCTCCGGTTGGACACTCTAATCCATGGTAGGGCTATAACAACACACCTCAAAGTAAGCCTTTCCCATCTAGATAACCCCACACTGTCACCTTGAGCACTACATGGTTCAAACAAACACCACAATTTCATAAAGACATCCAATTCCAAATATAACTCATAACAAGTATTTGTAATCTCTAGCCTAAGTGCCACCATGGTGTGCACACTGTCAACTTCACACACATGGGGAGAGCAGAGATATATTAAAGCACTTGAGTAGCAAGGTAGATCTATAGATTACAAGCTCATGATCTCAATAAGATCATGCATAGAGAGATGAACACACACATAGCTACGAGGCCCCCCCTTAGCCGAAAGAACTACTCCCTTCTCATCATGGGAGTCAGCAATGGTGATGGAGATGGCGGTGGAGTTCGATGGAGATGGCTCGGCACTTCCCGTCTGACAGTGCGAGCGAACAGACTTTTCTATCCCCGAATCTCCCCTTGGTGGCGTGGCGCTCTTGAACTTTCGTGACTGGAGGCTTGACGATTTAGGGTTTTTGCATCGGGAGGATTTTATAGGCGAAGGGGCAAGGTCGGTGGCCGGCCAGGGGGACCACACCATGCCCTGGCGCGGCCTAGGGTTGCCCGCGCCAAGGGGGGTGGGTGTGGCCACCCTATGTCCCCTCTCCGTCTCGTCTTCTGGCTCTGTGAGTCTTCCGGTAAAATATCGACTTTGGCTTTGTTGTTCAATTCGAGAATATTCATTTTGACTTTTACGGAACCAAAACAGGAAGAACAGGCAAGCTTGTGGCATCTTGTTAATAGGTTAGTCCAAGAAAGTGTATAGAAATACTCCAAAGTGTGGACAAAACATAAGAAAGTAGATATAAAACAAGCATGGAACATCAAAAATCATAGATACGTTTGCAACGTATCAACATCCCCAAGCTTAAATCCTGCTCATCCTCAAGTAGGTAAGTGATAAACAGAAAGAATAATTTTTGAGGTGACTGATACATTGCAAATGTATCTATAATGTTTGATGTTCCATGCTTGGTTTTATCTACTTTCTTGTGTTTTGTCCACACTTTGGAGTACTTTTCATATGATTTCTTGGACTAACCTATTAACAAGTGCCACTTCTGCTGTTTTTGGTTCCAGTCGAAAATGAATATTCTCGAAATTGGACGGACAAAGTTATTATTTTACCGGGGACACTGGAGCCGAATACGAGACGGAGAAGGGTCAGGGTGGCCACACCTGGTGGCCGCGAGCCAGGCCACGCCAGGGGGTGGTGTGGGCCCTCCGGCACCCCCTCGGTCTCCCCTCTCTCCTATAAGAGCCTCCCGATGCATAAACCCTAAATCGTCAAGCCTCCAGCCACGAAAAGTTCCGCAACACCGCCGCCACCGAAGGGGAGATTCGGGGGATAGAAAGTCTCTGTTCCGGTACCCTGCCAGGACGGGGAAGTGCCCCCGGAGCCATCTCCATCGATCTCCACCACCATCTCCATCACCGTTGCTGATTCCCATGATGAGGAGGGAGTAGTTCTCTCTCGAGGCTAAGGGTTCTACTTGTAGCTATGTGTTCATCTCTCTCTCTATGCATGATCTTATTGAGATCATGAGCATGTAATCTATAGATCTACCTTGCTACTCAAGTGCTTTAATAGATCTCTGCTCTCCCCATGTGTGTGAAGTTGACAGTGTGAACACCATGGTGGCACTTAGGCTAGAGATTTCAAATACTTGTTAAGAGTTATATTTGGAGTTGGATGTCTTTATGAAATTGTGGTGTTTGTTGGACCCATCTAGTGCTCAAGGTGACAGTGTGGGGTTATCTAGATGTGGAAAGGCTTACTTCGAGGTGTGTTGTTATAGCCCTACAATGGATTAGAGTGTCCAACCGGAGAGTAGTTCAGCGTAGTATCATAAAGAGAAGATATTTATATGAGAGTGTTCACTAGCGAAAGTATGATCCCTAGGCCTTGTTTCTAAGCATTGATACACCGTTTGCAATTAGATCTGTTATATGTTTGCTTGCTTCCTTCTTTATTTCAGTTTGCCTTTAGTGTTTTCCCACGTCAACCACACGCCAACAAGCTATTTTCTATCACCGTTACCACTTATAATTATCCATACCACTTGTATTTCACTATCTCTTCGCCGAACTAGTGCACCTATACAAGTGTATTGGTGTGTTAGACACAAGAGACTTCTTGTATCTTGATTGCAGGGTTGCTTGAGAGGGGATACCTTTGACCACTTCCTCCCTGAGTTCGATAAACCTTGGGTGATCCACTTAAGGGAAAACTTGCTGCTGTTCTACAAACCTCTGCACTTGGAGGCCGAACAACTGTCTACAAGAATAGAAGTGCGTAGACATTAGTGACATGCACCATCATAAACTTGATCAAAGTATTTGTAGAACATTGATAGCTGGGATCATAGTACTTCAACATAGCATGAAAGACAAAGTTCTAACAATAATACATAGCAACTATGTTGTAACATGAAAAGGCACAAACAAAAGATTCATGAATAACAATGCTTTGCAAGACGTTTGTTTATTTTACATAAAGAAAACATAGCATAGTGGCATTCAGCTTGTCCCTCTTAGAGTAGCAAACATAAATGCATAGGACACCTTCAAAGTTCATAAGAGTGACTAGATACAAATAGTTTAAGAACAAGCAATATCAAAGTTATACATCAATCAACAAGTCTTGGGACAATGCACATAGAACTAAGAATGGCCACTATGCTTTCAAAGTAGGTGCATAGAGATAGAAGGTGGAGACTCAATATAAAAGTAAAAGAAAGGCCTTCATAGAAGGAATTAGGGATTCAAGTTTCATAAAGAGCTTCCAAAAATTATGGTACTTATTAGCTTTCAGCTCTCATTGCCCCTATCATTAGCATCTTGAAGTGATTAAGGTTAAAGTGAACAAACTATGGAGTATATGCTTGACAAAGTATAAGTTGGAAATCTCATGTCCCTTGAATACGAGGGCCGCTCCTCATGCTACTCAAGTTTAGTCACCGGTAAGTTCTTGTCATCGTAAGTACATGTGTATCATAGAGAACCACCGACGGGGTACCCCTTGTCCGATGATACGGAAGAATCCCCATATCAAAATGACAAGGCAAGCAGACAACAAGCATCTCAGCAATCTTCTTATTTACCATGGGAATATGGTGCTTTTTTCTCTCTTTCCTCTTTTCATAATCTGTTTTTTATTTTTCTCTTTTTCTCAATCTCTAACTCTTTTTTATAAGAAGAATGCATCATAGATGCTCGTTATGGTTACGCTACAGGTTTCCACCATGTCAGCATGGATTAGACCAGCGGCCCAGGCGTTTCTCTAACACACATGCATAACTCCATGGACTTACAAGCTCCCCTTTCATTTCACATCGACGACATCCATAGACAAAAGAGCATGATATCAACTAGGTACAAAGTATAAGTGCAATGTTGAAAGTGTTCCCCATGACAGCATGGTTCTGCTAATCCCCAACATATAAGTGCAAGCATATACAACATAGACGACACAATGGTTCAAGTTTATTAAGGGCAAGAAAAGTAAAGTGTGCCATCAAGTTCGTGAGAGATTTAATCACTAGTTTTCTCATAACAAGTTTAATTCGAAGGTAGATAAAAACATGAATATACTTGGAATAACATATGCTAGTAGGTAGGTATGGTGGACTCTCTGGAATAACTTGGTTTTAGGAGTTGGATGCATGAGTGGAACTCATACTTGGTTATGGAGGCTAGCAAAAGACTAGGAGCGACCAACTAAGAGAGCAATAATGGCCATAATCATGCAGAGCGACAAAACATCATTAATCAAAGCATAAAGTAATACTACAAGTTGACAACTAAAGGATCATCAAGGCTATGGTGACTTGGGATAGTCATAAGCTGGTGTGAGCATGCGCCAAGTAACCCCAATTAAAGCATCAAAGAAGAATACCACAATACTATGCTTTAATATGCTAAAACAACGCATGATTCTTCAAAGGCACATTAAGCAATCTCAATTGTTTATAACAAGTCATGCTACAACAAAGAATACTAACCCTAAAGCCAAAACAATATCAAGCATGGCATGACAAAGCATAGGCCACAGTCAAAAACAAGCTCTCTTTACCACTTAAGCATGAACTTTCCTACTCTTTTCCAATCCAAACCAAACTATTTGAAAACCAATGTATGAAAGAGGGGTTCCAATCAATTTATTCAAGCAAACTAAGAAAACCAAGCAAACGAAAAACGAAAACGAAAACGAAAAAGAAGACGCTCCAAGAACAACACAACTGTGCATGAAACAATAAAAATGAAGTGTTTGGAAGAAACCTGGGATTTTTATTGATGAAGAAGAGGCATCCCCAAGCTTTGACGCTTGTACTTCTTGGATATTTCTTGGGGTGACACGCGTGGCATCCCCAAGCTTGAGCTTTAGTCCATCCTTCATCTCGTTACTCATTCCTTCCATACACCTGAAATTTTTCCTTCATACAAAACTTCACACAATCTTTATTAGCAACATTAGTGCACTCAGCATAACAAGTTTTTGGGTTCAGTTCAAACTCCAATAAAACTTCCATTAAAACACAAGCTACTGTAGCACTTCCCTAAAAAATCTCAATTCCCCAGAAGAACTCAAAAAGGAACCAACAAGAAGCAAATGCAAATAATGGCAGAAATCTGTCAAAACAGACTAGCAGGTAAAGACTAATTTTTTCGAAGACCTTCTGTTGCTCAAATCTAAAAGTGTTGAACTAACGAAAGTTAGATAACAACCTGGGGCAGAAGCACAAAAATGCACGCCTCAAAAGGACTTACAGAGATTTTACACGAATGTTTACGGTGAAGCACAAAAATCTGTTTCGGGACAGCAACTTTCCTAATCATTACTTCTCTCTCATTAGAGGTTACTCTTGGCACAAAAAGCAAATAAAAAGGATAAGGAGAGGTTATTACTGAAGCAATAACTTCCAAGACTCATCTAAAACTTTTGGGTTATCTCCTAATAAGTACTTTTCTTTAACGCCTTTAAGTTAGGCATGATAGTTTGAGAAGATGCTCACATAAGAAATATGAATTGAAGTAAAAGAGAGCATCAAGAAGCAAATTCAAAGAACATTTACGTATAACCCATTTTCTATGCATAGGAATCTTGTAAAGAAACAAGTCATGAAAGCACAAAGCAACAAGCATAGTAAAGCAAAAACAGTGCAACTTCAAGACTTTCAACATAAAGAGAGGAAACTTAATATTGTTGAGATGTATAAAACCATGTTTCCCTCTCTCATAATAACTTTCAGTAGGATCATGAATAAAATTAACAATATAACTATCAAATAAAACATTCTTATCATGAGCCACATGCATAAAAGAATTAATACTCTCCACATAAACATAGTCATTCTTATGAATTGTAGTGGGAGAAAATTCAACAAAATAGCTATCATTATTATTCTCATCACCATAATCATCAAATATATGAGGCATATTGTAATCATTAATTATCTCCTCAATAGTAGGTGGACTCAAAATATCATATTCATCATTGTAATCATCATATATTGGAGGTATAGTATCATCAAAGTAAATTTTCTCCTCCGTGCTTGGGGGACTAAAAAGATGATTTTCATAAAAACTAGCTTCCCCAAGCTTAGACTTTTCCATAGCATTAGCAATAATGGTGTTCAAAGAATTCATACTAATAATATTAATATTAGTACGCAAATAAAGTTCCATAGGTTTTTTAATTTTCTCTTCAAACACTTCATGTCCTAACTCAAGATAAATACTATACAGCTCTCTAATTTTTTTGTTGTTTTCCATTAAGCCTAACTAGTGAAAACAAGAAACAAAAAGACAAAATTGCAGAATCTAAAGGAAATAACTTCGAGCACTCACACCGGAGGATGTGAGTACCTTTTACCTTACCTCCCCGGCAACGGCGCCAGAAAATAGCTTGATGTCTACGCACTTCTATTCTTGTAGACAGTTGTTGGGCCTCCAAGTGTAGAGGTTTGTAGAATAGCAGCAAGTTTTCCCTTAAGTGGATCACCCAAGGTTTATCGAACTCAGGGAGGAAGTGGTCAAAGGTATCCCTCTCAAGCAACCCTGCAATCAAGATACAAGAAGTCTCTTGTGTCCCCAACACACCCAATACACTTGTCAGGTGTATAGGTGCACTAGTTCGGCGAAGAGATAGTGAAATACAAGTGGTATAGATAATTATAAGTGGTAATGGTGATAGAAAATAGCTTGATGGCGTGGAAAAGACTAAAGTAAAACTGAAATAAAGATAGAAGCAAGCAAACATGTAATAGATCTAATAGCAAACGGTGTTTCAGTGCTTAGAAACAAGGCGTAGGGATCATACTTTCACTAGTGAACACTCTCATATAAATATATTCTTCTTTATGATACTACGCTGAACTACTCTCCGGTTGGACACTCTAATCCATGGTAGGGTTATAACAACACACCTCAAAGTAAGCCTTTCCCATCTAGATAACCCCACACTGTCACCTTGAGCACTAGATGGTTCAAACAAACACCACAATTTCATAAAGACATCCAATTCCAAATATAACTCATAACAAGTATTTGTAATCTCTAGCCTAAGTGCCACCATGGTGTGAACACTGTCAACTTCACACACATGGGGAGAGCAGAGATCTATTAAAGCACTTGAGTAGCAAGGTAGATCTATATATTACAAGCTCATGATCTCAATAAGATCATGCATAGAGAGAGAGATGGACACATAGCTACCGGTAGAGCCCTTAGCCTCAAGGAAGAACTACTCCCTTCTCATCATGGGAGTCAGCAACGCTGATGGAGATGGCGGTGGAGATCGATGGAGATAACTCCGGGGGCACTTCCCCGTCCTGGCAGGGTGCCGGAACAGAGACTTTCTATCCCCCGAATCTCCCCTTTGGTGGCGGCGGCGCTATGGAACTTTTCGTGGCCGGAGGCTTGACGATATAGGGTTTTTGCATTAGGAGGATTTTATAAGTGAAGGGGCAAGGTCGGTGGCTGTCCAGGGGGCCCACACCATGCCCTAGCGCGGCCTAGGGTTGCCCGCGCCAAGGGGGTGTGGCCACCCTGTGACCCCTCTCCGTCTCGTCTTCTGGCTCCGTGAGTCTTTCGGTAAAATATCGACTTTGGCTTTTGTCTGGTCCAATTCCGAGAATATTCATCTTCTGACTTTTCTTGAACCAAAAACATAAGAAAACAGGCAACTGGCACTATGGCATCTTGTTAATAGGTTAGTCCAAGAAAGTGTATAGAAATACTCCCAAGTGTGGACAAAACATAACAAAGTAGATATAAAACAAGCATGGAACATCAAAAATCATAGATACGTTTGCAACGTATCAACATCCCCAAGCTTAACTCCTGCTCGTCCTTGAGTAGGTAAGTGATAAACAAAAAGAATAATTTTTAAGGTGACATGCACCATCATAAACTTGATCAAAGTATTTGTAGAACATTGATACCTGGGATCATAGTACTTCAACATAGCATGAAAGACAAAGTTCTAACAATAAGACATATCAACTATGTTGTAACATGAAAAGGCACAAACAAAAGATTCATGAATAACAATGCTTTGCAAGACGTTTGTTTATTTTACATAAAGAAAACATAGCATAGTGGCATTCAGCTTGTCCCTCATAGAGTAGCAAACATAAATGCATAGGACACCTTCAAAGTTCATAAGAGTGACTAGATACAAATAGTTTAAGAACAAGCAATATCAAAGTTATGCATCAATCAACAAGTCTTGGGACAATGCACATAGAACTAATAATGGCCACTATGCTCTCAAAGTAGGTGCATAAAGATAGAAGGTGGAGACTCAATATAAAAGTAAAAGAAAGGCCTTCATAGAAGGAAGTTGGGATTCAAGTTTCATAAAGAGCTTCCAAAAATTATGGTACTTATTAGCTTTCAGCTCTCATTGCCCCTATCATAAGCATCTTGAAGTGATTAAGGTTAAAGTGAACAAACTATGGAGTATATGCTTGACAAAGTATAAGTTGGAAATCTCATGTCCCTTGAATAAGAGGGCCGCTCCTCATGCTACTCAAGTTTAGTCACCGGTAAGTTCTTGTCATCGTAAGTACATGTGTATCATAGAGAACCGCCAACGGGGTACCCCTTGCCCGATGATACGGAAGAATCCCCATATCAAAATGACAAGGAAAACAGACAATGAGCATCTCAGCAATCTTCTTATTTACCATGGGAAAATGGTGCTTTTTTCTCTCTTTCCTATTTTCTCATATCTCTTTTTTTATCTTTTCTCTTTTTCTCAATATCCGACTCTTTTTTATAAGAAGAATGCTTCATAGACAACTCATTATGGTTACGCTGCAGGTTTCCACCATGACAACATGGATTGGATCGGCGGCCTAGGCGTTTCTCTAACACACATACATAACTCCATGGACTTACAAGCTCCCCTTTCATTTCACACCGACGACATCCATAGACAAAAGAACATGATATCAACTAGGTACAAAGTACCAGTGCAATGTTGAAAGCGTTCCCCATGACAGCATGGTTCTGCTAATCCCCAACATATAAGTGCAAGCATATACAACATAGACGACACAATGGTTCAAGTTTATTAAGGGCAAGAAAAGTAAAGTGTGCCACCAAGTTCGTGAGAGCTTTAATCACTAGTTTTCTCATAACAAGTTTAATTCGAAGGTAGATAAAAACATGAATATACTTGGAATAACATATGCTAATAGGTAGGTATGGTGGACTCTCTAGAATAACTTGGTTTTAGGAGTTGGATGCATGAGTGGAACTCATACTTGGTTATGGAGGCTAGCAAAAGACTAGGAGCGACCAACTAAGAGAGCAATAATGGCCATAATCATGCAGAGCGACAAACATCATTAATCAAAGCATAAAGTGATACTACAAGTTGAAAACTAAAGGATCATCAAGGCTATGGTGACTTGGGATATTAATAACATGGTGTGAGCATGCGCCAAGTCAACCCTATTAAAGCATCAAAGGAGAATACCACAATACTATGCTTTAATATGCTAAAACAACGCATGATTCTTCAAAGGCACATTAAGCAATCTCAATTGTTTGTAACAAGTCATGCTACAGCAAAGAATACTAAGCCTAAAGCCAAAACAATATCAAGCATGGCATGACAAAGCATAGGCCACAGTCAAAAACAAGCTCTCTTTACCACTTAAGCATGAACTTTCCTACTCTTTTCCAATCCAAACCAATCTATTTGAAAACCAATGTATGAAAGAGGGGGTCCAACCAATTTATTCAAGCAAACTAAAAAACCAAGCAAACGAAAAACCAAAACAAAAAAGAAAAACAAGACGCTCCAAGAACAACACAACTGTGCATGAAACAGTAAAAATGAAGTGTTTGGAAGAAACCTGGGATTTTTATTGATGAAGAAGGGGATGCCTTGGGCATCCCCAAGCTTTGACGCTTATACTTCTTGGATATTTCTTGGGGTGACACGTGTGGCATCAACAAGCTTGAGCTTTAGTCCATCCTTCATCTCGTTACTCATTCCTTCCATACACCTGGAATTTTTCCTTCATACAAAACTTCACACAATCTTTATTAGCAATATTAGTGCACTCAAGATAATAAGTCTTTGGGTTCAGTTCAAACTCCAATAAAACTTTCATTAAAACATAAGCTACTGTAGCACTTCCCTCAGAAAGCTCAATTTCCCAAAAGAACTCAAAAAGGAACCAACAAGAAGCAAATGCAAATAATGGCAGAAATCTGTCAAAACAGACCAGCAGGTAAAGACGATTTTTTCCAAAGACCTTCTGTTGCTCAAATCGAAAAGTGTTGAACTAACGGAAGTTATAACAACCTGGGGCAGAAGCACAAAAATGCACGCCTCAAAAGGACATACAGAGATTTTACACGAATTTTTACAGTGAAGCACAAAAATATGTTTCGGGACAACAACTTTCCCAATCATTACTTCTCTCTCATTAGAGGTTACTCTTGGCACAAAAAGCAAATAAAAAGGATAAGGAGAGGTTATTACTGAAGCAATAACTTCCAAGACTCATCTAAAACATTTGGGTTATCTCCTAATAAGTACTTTTCTTTAACGCCTTTAAGTTAGGCATGATAGTTTGAGAAGATGCTCACATAAGAAATATGAATTGAAGTAAAAGAGAGCATCAAGAAGCAAATTCAAAGCACATTTAAGTCTAACCCATTTTCTATGCATAGGAATCTTGTAAAGAAACAAGTCATGAAAGCACAAAGCAACAAGCATAGTAAAGCAAAACAAGTGCAACTTCAAGACTTTCAACATAAAGAGAGGAAACTTAATATTGTTGAGATGCATAAAACCATGTTTCCCTCTCTCATAATAATTTTCAGTAGCATCATGAATAAAATTAATAATATAACTATCATATAAAACATTCTTATCATGAGCCACATGCATAAAAGAATTAATACTCTCCACATAAACATAGTCATTCTTATTAATTGTAGTGGGAGAAAATTCAACAAAATAGCTATCATTATTATTCTCATCACCATAATCATCAAACATAGGAGGCATATTGTAATCATTAATTTTCTCCTCAATAGTAGTTGACTGAAAATATCATATTCATCATTGTAATCATCATATATTGGAGGTATAGTATCATCAAAGTAAATTTTCTCCTCCGTGCTTGGGGGACTAAAAAGATCATTTTCATAAAAACTAGCTTCCCCAAGCTTAGACTTTTCCATAGCATTAACAATAATGGTGTTCAAAGAATTCATACTAATAACATTACTATTAGTACGCAAATAAAGTTCCATAGGGTTTTTAATTTTCTCTTCAAACACTTCATGTCCTAACTCAAGATAAATACTATAAAGCTCTCTAATTTTGTTGTTGTTTTCCATTAAGCCTAACTAGTGAAAATAAAAACAAGAAACAAAAAGATATGATTGCAGAATCTAAAGGAAATAACTTCGAGCACTCACATCGGAGGATGTGAGTACCTTTTACCTTACCTCCCCGGCAACGACGCCAGAAAATAGCTTGATGTCTACGCACTTCTATTCTTGTAGACAGTTGTTGGGCCTCCAAGTGTAGAGGTTTGTAGAATAGCAGCAAGTTTTCCCTTAAGTGGATCACCCAAGGTTTATCGAACTCAGGGAGGAAGTGGTCAAAGGTATCCCTCTCAAGCAACCCTGCAATCAAGATACAAGAAGTCTCTTGTGTCCCCAACACACCCAATACACTTGTCAGGTGTATAGGTGCACTAGTTCGACGAAGAGATAGTGAAATAAAAGTGGTATAGATAATTATAAGTGGTAATGGTGATAGAAAATAGCTTGATGGTGTGGAAAAGACTAAAGTAAAACTGAAATAAAGATAGAAGCAAGCACACATGTAATGGATCTAATAGCAAACGGTGTTTTAGTGCTTAGAAACAAGGCCTAGGGATCATACTTTCACTAGTGAACACTCTCATATAAATATATTCTTCTTTATGATACTATGCTGAACTACTCTCTGGTTGGACACTCTAATCCATGGTAGGGCTATAACAACACACCTCAAAGTAAGCCTTTACCATCTTGATAACCCCACACTGTCACCTTGAGCACTAGATGGTTCAAACAAACACCACAATTTCATAAAGACATCCAATTCCAAATATAACTCATAACAAGTATTTGTAATCTCTAGCCTAAGTGCCACCATGGTGTGCACACTGTCAACTTCACACACATGGGGAGAGCAGAGATCTATTAAAGCACTTGAGTAGCAAGGTAGATCTATATATTACAAGCTCATGATCTCAACAAGATCATGCATAGAGAGAGAGATGGACACATAGCTACCGGTAGAGCCCTTAGCCTCAAGGAAGAACTACTCCCTTCTCATCATGGGAGTCAGCAACGCTGATGGAGATGGCGGTGGAGATCGATGGAGATAACTCCGGGGGCACTTCCCCGTCCTGGCAGGGTGCCGGAACAGAGACTTTCTATCCCCCGAATCTCCCCTTCGGTGGCGGCGGTGCTACGGAACTTTTATCCTCCTAGTGAGATTCATAAAGATCGGAATCAAATATACAGCTTTTGGCCTCTTGATGGATAGAGCACAGCTCAAGCTTGGGGGAGATTTAAGTTACTAATGCTCAAATGTCCGATTCATGAGCTCCCCAACAATATTATTATCAATAACTTTTATGCAAGGCTCCCTCTACATGATAAAGATTTATTGGATGCTTCTTGTGCTGGATCATTCACTCGCATGGAAGAAGAAGCTAAATGGGATCTTCTGGACCGTATTCAAGACAATGCTGAAGCTTGGTAGAATGACAAAGGTAGAAAGTCAGGTATAAATTATGATTATGAATGCATTGAATCTTTTATGGGAACTGATGACTTTCAAAATATTAAAAATGCTTATGGTTTAGACTCTCAAGCTATTGCTTCTTATTTTAAGGCTTTTGCTTCCTACATTGAAGTGCCTAAAAAGAAGTGGAATAAGTATCATGAACCTTATAAAGATATTGCTAAGAGTGTTCCTGCAAGAAATACTGAAGTTTATACTGCTAATCATGTCTTACCTGAACCTTATATTGAGAAAATCCCTTTCCCAGTTAAGATAAAGGAACATTCTATGATAGCTAGTATGGTTAATGAAAGTACAAGTAAAGCTGTTGAACCTGATAAAAAAATGGTTGATGAACCTATAATAGCAAATTTGAAAGACTTTGTTACTAAATATGAAGAAGAGGGACACACTATCCTTTGTAAGGATACCTCTAATATTGTTTCACAAAGTAGTGTTATGAGAGCTAGTATTCCTGTGTTTTCTGTTAGAATAAGTGATCATTTCTATGATGGTCCTTGTGATAGCTATATTGTTAAGTTTATGCACGGTACTGAAAGTTACTATGAAAGAGGAAAAAGTGTTCTTATGCATCTCAATAATATCAAGTTTCCTCGTTTTATGCTGAAAGTTTTTATGTTGCACTTCTTTTGCCTTCTTATGCAACTAGCCTCTGGTTTCAACAACTTGTTTGTTTATAAGATTCCCTCGCATAGGAAGTGGGTTAGACTTAAATGTGTGTATTTTTGCTTCTTAATGCTCTTTTTCACTTCAATTCATATTCCTATGTGAGCATCTTCAAAATTATAATGCCCATCTTAATGGCTATAAAGAAAGAGCTTTTTGGGAGACAACCCAGTTTATTTGTGTTTTCAGTTTGTTTTTGTCTCTTTGAGTCATGGAATTTGTTACTTCCGTGATAACCGCTCCTTATCCATTTTGTTTGGTTTTTTGTGTCAAGATCAACCTCTAATGAGAGAGAAGTAATATTTGGGGAAGTTGCTGCCCCGAAACAGATTTTTTGTGCTGCACCGTAAAAATTCGTGAGAGATCTCTGTATGTCGGATTGAGCTGTAATTTTTTGTGCTTCTGCCCCAGGTTGTTATTTAACTTTAGTTAGTTTTGCACTTTTTGATTTGAGCAACATAAGATTTTCGAAAAAATTGATCTTTACCTGCTGGTCTGTTTTGATAGATTTTGCCACTCTTGCATTTGCTTCTTTATTCGATTTCGTTTTTGAATTCTTTTTGGGTTTTCGGAAGGAGTTGCTACAGTAGCTTATGTTTTGATGGTTTTCAGTTGAATTTGGACACAAAAGATTTTACCACTTCACTTATACTAATGTTGCTAATGAGAACTGTGTGAAGTTTTGTGTGAAAGAAATTTCCCGGAAGTGGAGATGATGGTGTAATAAGGAAGAGAAGGGTTTTATGACTCAAGTAATAAGTGTATGAAGATGAATATATCGATGATATTCAAGTGATGACTCCGGAATAATCTACTAGATACCAAATTCAGAGACCGGCAGAGTCTGTTTTCAAATAGGTAACAGTTCTGGTAAGAAAAGTTCCACGAAAATACTGTCCAACTATATTTTTGCAGTTTTTAGTCAATAAGGAAAGCTATGAAGCGAAAAAGGGACGGAAATGGAGCCAGGGTGGCTCACACCACCCTGTGGTGCGGGCCCATCCCTGGCCGCGCCACCAGGTGGTGAGTCCATCCCGGACTCCGCCTCCGACTCGTTTTCTCCCAGTACCTTCCTTTTGATATGAAACTTCATAATATATACGTGTTTTCATCGTGTTTTTGTTTCGATCTGTTTCTGCCAGGACATACTCTTTGAAGGGTTAGAAGCACAATGGTGTCTGCCAAGGATAAAGGGAAGGAGCCTATGGAGAAGGACTCTCAAGACCCCAAGCAGGGGCTGGTACCTTTAGTCTCTTGCCCCACATCAACGGAAGCTCTACGAGTCACTAATGAGTTCTGCGATAAGTACCGAGACTTGAGGAGGAAGGTGGACATGCTGCAATGGGAGAATAATAGGCTTCGCAAGATGATGGAAGATTTCCTCATGTCAACTAAGAAAATATTACCACCACCACCAAAGGAGTAATTCGTCATCAGGTTTGGCTTCCCCTTGGTTTGTTCCAAGCTTGGGGGAGTGCCGCGGTATCACATCACTATCTTCTATCTTTTTGCCTCATTAGTAGAGTCATATCATGAATAGAGAAGTTATTATGTAGTATGGTTTGCATTATGGAAGTGTCCCCTCTCTCGTTAGATATGTATCCCTTGGTGTGAGTTGTCGTTATGGAATATTAATGAGAAGTTCTATCATTCACTCTTTTTCATAGCTTATATTAGTTTTCAATTCGTGGTTATATGATTGATCTTGTTGTTAGTATTGGTATCACTTTGGGATGATTGAGTTAATTTAGTTGGTTTTGGCAAACCTGGCTCGGTCAGTAGCACACTATTTTTGAGAGTTGAAAGAAAAGATAAACGTACCTTTAAAGAAAAATAATTTCATCACCTTTCTTTCTTGATTTTCTCATAAGTTTAGTATTCTCTAGTTAAGATCTTTTATGCTTCCAAGGAAGATTGCATGTTTGTTTTTATCACTTGTATGTTTGGTTGTTTCCTTCAACTCTTATACTTGCTACCCAGCCTTGCTAGCCAAAAACCTGTACCGAGAGGGAATTCTTCTCGTGGATCCACTCCTGTAAATCAAAACCTTTGCCATCTGTGTCCACCATACCTAACTAGTAGCATTATTGCTATTCCAAGTAAATTCTTGTTTTGTCTACCTTCCAAATTAAACTTGTTATGTGAAAATTAGTGATTAAAGCTCTCACGAACTTGATGGCACACTTTACTTTCTTGCATTTAATAAACTTGAACCATTGTTCTCACCTATGTTGCATATATGCTTGCGCTTTGTAAGTTGTGAATTAGCAGAACCATGCTGTCATGGGGAACGCTTTCACCATTGCACTGGTACTTTGTACCTAGTTGATATCATGTTCTTTTGTCTATGGATGTCGTCGGTGTGAAATGAAAGGGGAGCTTGTAAGTCCATGGAGTTATGCATGTGTGTTAGAGAAACGCCTGGGCCGCTGGTCTAATCCATGCTGACATGGTGGAAACCTACAGCGTAACCATAACGAGCATCTATGAAGCATTCTTCTTATAAAAAAAGAGTTGGAGATTGATAAAAATAGAAAAATAAAAAGAGATTATGAAAAGAGGAAAGAGAGAAAAAAGCACCATATTCCCATGGTAAATAAGAAGATTGCTAAGATGCTTGTTGTCTGCTTGCCGTGTCATTTTTATATGGGGATTCTTCCGTATCATCAGGCAAGGGGTACCCCGTTGGCGGTTCTCTATGATACACATATGCTTACGATGACAAGAACTTACCGATGACTAAACTTGAGTAGCATGAGGAGCGGACCTCGTATTCAAGGGACATGAGATCCTCAATTTACAACTTGTCAATGCATATCCTCATATTTGATCACTTTAACCTTAATCACCTAAAGATGCCTATGATAGGGGCAATGAGAGCTGAAAGCTAGTAAGTATCATAATTTTTGGGAGATCTTTATGAGACTTGCAATCCCTGCTTCCCTCTGCGAAGGGCCTTTCTTTTACTTTATAGTTGAGTCAGTAAACCTATTCCTCTCTATCTCAGCAAGTATTTTGAGTTGTTGTGTTTCATTCATTCATACGATGATTTATTCAATCATGTTTCTTATGTTCCTTGTTTTGCATATTGCTCTTATCTTGGTGTTTACTACTTTGAAAGCTATCATTTAAAATCAGTTATTTGTGAACTCCAGCAAATTATCAACTATTCTTTGACCAAGAGCTAAGTTTGCCATTACCAATTATGATTTACTTTATGTATATTTATTGTGTTTCCTTTACTCATTGCAAGTTGAGTTATATAATAATGAGTTGTCTTCTATTATGATCTATGTATTGATGAATGTGATGCTTCTTGTCCGTATTATTTTATCGACTCTTCACTCCATAAACCTGAGGCCATGCTTATTGAGCTCAGTTTCACTTGGGGACAAGCGAAGTCTAAGCTTGGGGGGAGTTGATACGTCCATTTTGCATCACTATTCTATGTCATAATTCACTATTATTCATTGATATATTTCGTATTGAGAGGTGATACTTATGTTATTTCATCTATTTTTGCATTGTTGATGACTTTTGGAGCATGGACCGCTGCTGTCAAGATTCTGATGGAAAAGGTGCTATTTGGAGGCAAAATTCGCGAAGATCAGAAAATCCGGGAAAATACATGGAAAATCCTATTTTTCCAGAAGACGAAGGAAGCGGGAAGTGGAGATGGGCCACGAGGGCCCACACCACCTGGCGCTGGCCAGCCTAGGTCAAGGCCACGTGTGGTGTGGCCACCTGGTCCACCTCAGCACTCCCTCTGGCGTATATTATCCTCCTAAAACCCTAAGACTCGGGGAGCGACCACAGAAAGATTCTGCCGCATCTGCGGCGCGGAAAACACCGAAAGAGAAAGATCTCCGGCGCAGATTTGCCGGGAATTCTTCCCGAGAGGGGAGATCGTCGCCATCAACACCACCATCAAGCTGGACTTCATCGGGATCATCATCATCATCATCATCACCACCATCATCACCATCAGCACCCTCATCACCATGTCCATATTGCTGTAACAATTGGGTTGAATCTTGCATTAGTTCATAGGGGAAACTTTCCTGGTGTTGATTACTCTTTGTAGTTGATGCTATTGAGTGAACCATTGAATTATTGTTTATGTTCAGATTGTTATACATCATTATTCCATCTCTGATCATGGTCCATATGATGTCTTGTGAGTAGTTCGTTTTGTTCTTGAGGACATGGGAGAAGTCATGTTGTTAGTAGTGGAGTTGTGTTGAGAAAGATTCAGTAGTTTGATATTTAAGTTGTGGTGTACTTCTTCTAGTGGTGTCATGTGAACATCGACTACATGCCACTTCACCTATATGGGCCTAGGGGAATGCATTGTGTATTTGGCTACTAATCGTAGGGGTTGCGTGATGTAAACCTGAACCCCCGTTAGGAAACCATTGCACAAGGGACGTCAGGGTCTTAGAGTTTAAAGCTGTGGTTAGGTTTCTACCTTAATTACTTTCTTGTACTTACGGATGTTTGCAAGGGGTATAATCACAAGTATGTATTAGTCCTAGGAAGGTCGGTACATTAGCACAGGTTCACCCACACAACACTTAGCAAGCTAAAGAAGATTAATCAACTATATGAAGCGAAAGCACTTGATAGTCTTCCCATGTGTCCTTGAGAACGTTTGGTCATCTTAAGTAATACAACCGGCTTGTCCTTTGCTGCATAAAGGATTGGGCCACTTGCTGCATTTATTCCTACTGTCTTTTATTTACTCGTACTTTGTTTACTTGCTTTATCAAAAACCCCTAAAAATCCGTTTGCTAAGTATTTGCAGAGAATTCCTGATCCATACCACTAGCCAACACCTTCTGCTCCTCGTTGGGTTTAACACTCTTACTTATCGAAAATACTGCGATACACCCCCTGTACTTGTGGGTCATCAAGCCTCGAGGAAGAACTACTCCCTTCTCATCATGGGAGTCAGCAACGGTGATGGAGATGGCGGTGGAGATCGATGGAGATGGCTCCGGGGGCACTTCCCCATCCCGGCAGGGTGCCGAAATAGAGACTTTCTGTCCCCCGAATCTCCCCTTCGGTGGCGGCAGCGCTGCAGAACTTTTCATGGCTGGAGGCTTGACGATTTAGGGTTTTTGCATCGGGAGGATTTTATAGGCGAAGGGGCAAGGTCGGTGGCTGGCCAGGGGCCCCACACCATGCCCTAGCACGACCTAGGGTTGCCCGCGCCAAGGGGGGGGGGTGGTCACCCTGTGGCCCCTCTCCGTCTCATTTTCTGGCTCCGTGACTCTTCCGGTAAAATATCGACTTTGGCTTTTGTCCGGTCCAATTCCGAGAATATTCATTTGCTGACTTTTCTGGAACCAAAAACAGAAGAAAAGGGGCAACTGGTACTATGGAATTTTGTTAATAGGTTAGTCCAAGAAAGTGTATAGAAATACTCCAAAGTGTGGACAAAACATAAGAAAGTAGATATAAAATAAGCATGGAACATCAAAAATCATAGATACGTTTGCAACGTATCACTGGTCCTAAGATGATATTGAGTGCTTCTACTACAAGGGTGAAGGTCACTGGAAGCGCAACTGCCCAAAATACCTGGTAGATCTGAAGAACGACAACATCAAGAAGAAAGGTATATTTGATATACGTGTTATTGATGTGTATCTTACTAGTAATCGTAGTAGTGCCTGGGTATTTGATATTGGTTTGGTTGCTCATATTTGTAACTCGAAATAGGAGCAACGGAATAAACAAAGACTGGCGAGAGACGAGGTGACGATGCATGCTGGAAATGGCTCCAAGGTTGATGTGATTGCCGTCGGCACGCTCCCTCTTCATCTACCTTCAGGATTAGTTTTGAACGTGAATAATTGTTTTTTCGTGCCTGCGTTAAGCATGAACATTATTTCTGGATCTTGTTTATTACGAGACGTTTACTCGTTTAAGTTTGAGAATAATGGTTGTTCGATTTATATGAGTAATATTTATTATGGTAATGCACCTGAGATGAATGGTTTATACTTATTGAATCTCGATAGTAGTGATACACATGTTCACAACATAGATGCTAAACGAATAAAAATGAATGATAATTCTACATATATGTGGCACTATCATCTTGGTCACATTGGAGTGAAGCGCATGAAGAAACTCCATTCCGATGGACTTCTTGAATCACTTGAAAGATGCGAAGCATGTCTAATGGAAAAATGACTAAGACTCCATTCTCAGGGATAATGGAGCGAGGTACGGACTTATTGGAAATAATACATACCGATGTGTGCGGCCCAATGAGTGTAGCATCGCGTGGTGGATATCGTTATGTTCTTACTTTCACGGATGACTTGAGTATATATGGGTATGTCTACTTTATGAAACATAAGTCCGAAACTTTAGAGAAGTTTAAGGAATTTCAAAGTGAGGTAGAAAATCATCGTAACAAGAAGATTAAGTTTCTGTGTTCTGACCGCGGAGGTGAATATCTAAGTTACGAGTTTGGCATGCATTTAAGGAAATGCGGAATACTTTCATAGTTGACACCGCCGGGAACACCACAGCATAATGGTGTGTCCGGACATCGTAATCGAACTCTCTTAGATATGGTTTGGTCTATGATGTCTCTTACAGATTTACCGTTATCATTTTGGGGTTATGCATTAGAGACAGCCGCATTCACTTTAAATAGGGCACCATCTAAATCTGTTGAAACGACACCGTATGAATTGTGGTTTGGTAAGAAACCTAAGTTGTCGTTCCTTAAAGTTTGGGGCTGTGAAGCATATGTAAAGAAGTTACAACCCGACAAGCTTGAACCCAAAGCGGAAAATGCGTCTTCATAGGATACCCTAAAGAAACAATTGGGTATACCTTCTATCATACATCCGAAGGCAAAGTTTTTGTTGCTAAGAATGGATCCTTTCTTGAGAAGGAGTTTCTCTCGAAAGAAGTGAATGGAAGGAAAGTAGAACTCGACGAGGTTGTTGAACCTTCTCTCGGAGTTGAGAGTAGCGCAGCACCGGAAGATGTTTCTGTGCCGTTTGCACCAATAAGAGAGGAAGCTAATGATGATGATCATGAAATTTCGAACAAAGTTGCTGCTGAACCTCGCAGTTCAATGAGGGTTCATGCCACTCCTGATTGGTACAACCCTGCGTTGAATGTCATGTTGGTGGACAACATCGATGACCCTGCAATGTATGAGGAAGCTATGATGATCCTAGATTCTGACAAATGGCAAGAATCCATGAAATCCGAAATGGGATCCATGTACGAAAACCAAGTATGGACTTTGGTGGACTTACCGGATGGCCGCAAGGCTGTCGAGAACAAATGGATCTTCAAAAGAAAATAGATACTGATGGTAATATTACTATCTATAAAGCTTGACTTGTCATGAAAGGGTTCCGACAAATTCAAGGAGTTGACTACGATGAGACTTTTCATCGGTAGCGAAGCTAATGTCTGTGAGGATTTTGTTAGCAATCACTGCATATTTTGATTATGAGATTTGGCAGATGGATGTCAAAACGGTGTTCCCTAATGGTGACATTGAGGAAGAGTTGTATATGGTACAACCCAAAGGTTTTGTCGATCCTAAAGATGCTAACAAGGTGTGCAAGCTTCAGCGCTCCATTTATGGACTGAAGCAAGCATCTCGGAGTTGGAATCAATGTTTTGATAAGGTGATCAAAACCTTTGGATTTATACAACTTATGGAGAAGCTTGTATCTACAAGAAAGTGAGTGGGAGTTCTGTAGCATTCTTAATACTATATGTGGATGACATATTGTTGATTGGGAATGATATAGAACTTCTTGAAAGTGTCAAGGCCTATTTGAATAATAGCTTTTCAATGAAGGATCTTGGGGAAGCAGCATACATTTTAGGCATCAAGATTTATAGAGATAGATCAAGACGTTTAATAGCGCTTTCACAAAGTACATACCTAGACAAGGTTCTAAAGAGATTTAGAATGGAAGAAAGCAAGAAAGGGTTCTTGCCCATGTTGCCAGGTAAGACCTTGAGTAAGACTCAAAGTCCAGCTACGGCAGAAGATAGAGAGAAGATGAGTAAAATCCCCTATGCCTCGGCCATATGCTCTATTATGTATGCCATGTTGTGTACAAGACCGGATATAACACATGCTGTTAGTTTGACTAGCAGATATCAAAGTGATCCTAGAATGGAACACTGGACAACGGTCAAAAATATCCTCAAGTACCTGAATAGGACTAAGGATATGGTTCTTTCTTACGGAGGTGATGAACAACTTGTTGTAAACAGTTACACCAATGCTAGTTGGAACACCGATCCGGATGACTTGAAGTCACAGTCTGGATATGTATTTATTTTGAATGGTTCTGTAGTGAGCTGGAGGAGTGCCAAGCAAAGCATTGTGGTGGAATCTTCAACAGAATCGGAATACATAGATGCTTCGGAGGCTGCACAAGAAGCGATATGGATGAAGGAGTTCATTACTAAGCTTGGTGTGGTCCTAGTGCGTTGGAACCGAGGGCCATCTATTGTGACAACACGGGTGCCATAGCTAATGCACAGGAGCCAAGGTCACACAGCAAGCTGAAGCACATCAAGCTACGTTTCCATGCTATTCGCGAGTATGTCCAAGATGGCGACATAAAGATTTTCAAAGTACACACTGATCTGAATGTGGTAGATCCATTGACTAAACCTCTCCCTAGAGCAAAACTTGACCAACACCAGAATGCCATGGGTGTTAGGTACATTACAATGTAATCTAGATTATTGACTCTAGTGCAAGTGGGAGACTGTTGGAGATATGCCCAAGAGGCAATAGTAAAATGGTTATTATTATATCTTTGTGTTTATGATGAATGTTTACATCCCATGCTATAATTGTATTATTAGGAAACACTAATACTTGTGTGTTTTGTAAATATAAAAGAGTCCCTAGTAAGCCTCTTGTTAAGACTAGCTTGTTGATTAATATCATGGTTTCCTAATCATGGACATTGGATGTTATTAATAACAAGATCATGTCATTAGGAGAATGATGTGATGGACACACACCAATAGTAAGCATAGCATAAGATCAAGTCATTAAGTTCGTTTTGCTACAAGCTTTCAAATACATAGTAACCTAATCCTTCGACCATGAGATTGTGTTAATCACCATCACCGGATGAGTGCTTTGATGTCACCAAATGCCGCTTCGTAACTGGGTGGTTATAAAGGTGGCATCAGGTATTCTGAAAGTATGTGTTGAAGCGCATGGATCAAGACTGGGATTTGTCCATCCATACAACGGATAGATATGCTCTAGGCCCTCTCGGTGGAATGTCATCTAATTAGCTTGCAGGCATGTGACTAGGTCATAAGGGATGACATATCACGTAACGAGTAAAGAGTACTTATCAGTAACGAGGTAGAACTAGGTATGGAGATACCGATGATCAAACCTCGGATAAGTAGAGTATCGCGTGACAGAGGGAATTGGTTTCGTATCTTAATGATTCTATCGATCACGAAGTCATAGTTGAGTATGTGGGAGCCATTATGGATCTCCAGATCCCGCTGATGGTTATTGATCGGAGAGTTGTCTCGATCATATCTATATATTTGTGAACCATAGGGTGACACACTTAAGGTTTGATGCGGTTTTAGGTAGATATGGAATATGCGTTGGAGACTGAATGTTGTTCGGAGTCTCGGATTGGATTCGGGACATCACGAGGAGATCCGGAATTGCCCGAAGAATATGATTCATATAATGGAGATCATTTTCTGGGTTTCGGAAATGTTCCAGAGTATTCATATGGAGGTTCTAGAAGGTTTCGGAGTGTTCTGGAAAGTTCCAGAAGGTTCCATAGGGTTTACTTGAAAACCAAGAAAGAAAGAGGGAAACTTGGGGGGAAGAAATCCTCCCCCTCCCTTGGAGCCCGGCCCTACAGGGCCAAGGGGGCCAGCCCTAGGCTGCACCCCCTCTATATAAAGAGGCGTGGGGGCCCCTTCCCCCTTGCTCCTTCCACCCCAAACCCTTGCCGCCTCTCTCCTCCTCCTTCCTCCTGCTCCGAGTTAGGCGAAGCCCTGCAAGAATCCTTCTCCACCACCACCACCATGCCGTTGTGCTGCTAGGATTCCGTGGAGATCTACCACCTCCGCTGCCCGCTGGAACAGGGAGAGGAAGGTCTACATCGACTCCGCACGTGTGACCAACTGCGGAAGCGCTGCTGGAACGCGACGCCGGAAGGATCGTCTACTCGATATTTAGATCGACAAGTGATCTTTTACATCAACCACGAGATCCGATCTCGCACAAAGATTTCGGATCTACAAGGGTTAGTACAGATCTATCTCGTTGCACTGATCTAATATATTAGATCTTGTATTTTCTTAGATTAGATCTTGGTTTTGTTCGTTCTTGCGGTAGATTTTTTTTTGTTTTCCCTGCTACGAACCCATCAAAAACTAGGGCAGTGGGATTTTGAGCCATACTTATTTGTAGTTTCTTTACGACAAAAGCCACTATCGTCGCTTGAAAAATTGAAAATAACTTCAAATTCAGAAGCTTCCTTTGTAAATAATAATTTAAATGCCAATAATACGCACCAATCTACCAAATACGTACATGTTGTTATAAACTATAGCAAAGATATGTCCAGGACCTTGGTCATCTGGTTTGAAAGCCATGCATATTCATACATGATACGCCATATATCATATGACAAAATTAAAGCCATAATTATATCGATTGGGGCTTGTAAAATAACTTCAAATATGGAAGCTCCTTTTTTAAACAATGTTGAAATGCCAATATGCACCAATATACCAAACGTGGTTACATTATCATAAAGTATGGTAACACATATGTGTAGGGGTTCCGCGCATGAAAATAATAAATTTTTACCCTACTCCCCTAAACCCCTGATGCTGCCAGGACCTATCTATTAGTAAAACAGTAACGAGAGGGGATTTTCACGAACTTACCCTTGAAGACCGAAAAGCGTTGTCAACGCTCAGGAGAGTGTGGTTGATGTAGATGAGCCAAAGCCGACCTCAAGGTTGTGATGAAGTCCTCGTGCTCCCTTGTCTCCAACGACTTGAGTGCCTCAAGTGTGACACCTCGCGGGGAGTTACACACGTCTGGTGCCTGACGATGACTCTCGCTTCCCCGATCTAGCAGCAGTTGTGGAAGTAGAGCTCCTGGATCTGAATCCCGTAGCACGACGGTGCTCCGCGGTGAAGATGTCTCTCGTTCACGCAGTCCGAACTTGGGACCACGGTCATGAGAGAGAGAGAGAAAATATCAATTGGAGGTCTTCCCAAAAGTGAGAAGACCTTTATTGAATATTGTGTGTATTTATCTGGCCAAATACCCCCACTATATATAGGGGGAGGGGAGGTACTACCTCCCTCAAAGTCCCGGGGTGGGACTAAAGGAGAGGAGGGGGAGGGGTAGCCACCGGCCCTAGTAGGCCCCACAGGGGGGGGCTTGGCCGAGCCGGCCACCCCCTTGCCCTTCTCCCTCTCTCCTTTCCCTAATGGGCCCTCTTCCCTCCGGAATTGGCCCATTAAGACTTTGACCATTTAAATTATTTTTTCTCTTCATTAAATAATTATGAATAAATGATTAAATCAATATTTAACATTCATTCACATATTATTCAACCTCCGTGCCTATTAAACACCTTCCACCTCCACTCCGGACATCCTCCGGACTTACCAAAAACCTTCCGGTTTTCTCTCTACAATTCTTCGGTGATTCTTCCGATCCTATAAACACTCTCTAAGCATCATCAAGCCCTTAAGCTTGATACCCCACGGTTCGGGAACACTCCAGACATGGTCGGGACACTCCCGCACCAATGATCGATAGAGGGACCTGGATGGCCATGTGACCCCTATGCGTTCCACGAAGATCATTTGTTGTTTGAACCGGGAGAGTCGTGTCTTATTCCCTTTGTCTCTCGATAGTTGCATTGCCCGATATATGATCAATGATATCACCATGTCGTGTTCAATCTTGTTACCGAACAATGCTACTTGACTTGTTCCGACAAGTGATATCCCTGTGGTCAAATCACATGCTGTGCAACTATTGGATATAACTTCTCCGAGTGGGCCCTTGAGTATCTTTCCATCACGTGGACGGACAAATCCCGCTCTTGACATATATTGCCTCTACGGTTTCCTCTGAGTACCTGAACACACCTTTATAACCACCGTATTACCAGATGGCGCTTCATGCTATCTAAGCAGTCTCAGGAGACAGTGATTGATATAGCCTCACGGTCTAAGGAATAGTCTACGAGGATCCATTTCTAATCATCATAACTTGAACTTCGTGACATGATCGGGTTATGATGTTTAGGTTGGGTATTGTTTTATCATCTCATTCTCAGAATGAGTTGACTCCATTTCCAACTGGCATAAATGCCACATGATCAGGAAACTTGATCATCTGTTGACCAATGAACCAGTGACTAGAGTTTCACTGGGAACCCCTGGTTGTTTATGTATCACACGCATATTGATGTTTCCACTCAATACAGTTATGACATGATATAAAACTTAATCATAAAAATATATGAAATATGATAATAGTCCTTATAACTATTTGTCTCTAGGGTATATTTCCAACAGTCTCCCACTTGCACTAGAGTACAAATACACTAGCTGAATTTGTTCTTAATCATTGGCACCATATATCCGGTACCCTGAACACGCTTTCTCATGGAAGAGGTTCAGTCTTGGGCCTGTACTTTACAGTCCCAAATCCTTTGCAACTTACTAATGTCACCTTGATTGACATTAATACTTTATCATCACACGATAACATCTGTGTGTATGCATCGTCGCTATGGCAGCAGAATGAGGCCTGATTCCAGGAACCTACAATGACTTTAGATCAACCTCGAGGGCTTTCTCATGGGCACTATGCCCTGGGACACATCATTCTACGTTAAAAGCGAACTAGCCCCGCCATAACATTATACAACACTTTAGATGGTACCCTTATCTATTATTATAAATGTATTCACCGAAACACTAGTGCACTCTGTGTAACATTCGATGTTTTGTTCACCTTGCTTCCTACTTGACTTTAATCGGTATTTACAGGAGTTTCCAACATATTCCCTTATAACATAACCCTCTATGTTTTAAGATATGTCATCCTTTATGGATTTGGAAAATATGTCTACAGTTCTCTATTAGACACTGCGGACAAATTTAGCTCAACGTTATGTGATTTGAACTTAATCACTTTTAAATGTTCCTTATTGGATCATATATTATGTTAAGTTATCATCATGGTTTTCTAAGATAGAACCTATGTCTCAACATAGTGGATGATGATCATCCTTTTATTTCTTTCAACCATTGATGTTAAACTTAATACTATTCCTAACTTGAGTTATTAAGGACCAGTTCCTTAATTAACTTCTATTCTGAAACCCTTTTCAGAATCCCTCAAGGAATATTACATAATATCATAATACACCTATTATCAACTTCTACACCTTATAAATCATTATTTATCGGTACTTGCGCTTTTATTCTTAACACACTTAAGAATCACTCTATAAGCTCCCACTCAAAATGTGTTCCTACCATATTTGGGTATGAGTCAGTACTCTTACTCAAACTATGTTCCTACATATTTGAATTTGAGAATTATATTGCTCCCACTCAAAAATATGTCAATCACTGTTGGGGATGTAACCCAGGTACCACAGAGTTGAGGCATAAAGTGATACAGAAGAGTAAAAAGTATTGTTATAAGAGAAGCAAGTAGAGAAAGATAATTATCTATGAAGATATGAAGGATAAAGAGAATAGAATAAATAAAAGAGGAGGGAAATAGTTCCAGGCCGAATTATCTTAAATTCGGCCTGCACCGTACTTCCCTAGGCCGGATTAGGCTCAAAACCCGGCTGGGCCGAAGCGTCCTCCCCCGGGTGGGCCGACATCAGCCAAAGTCGGCCCACCACGGGCCTCCTTTGCCCCGCCGATGCTCCTCGCCAGCTCCCACCAATGTCGCCAGCTCCCGCCAACGTCGCCAGCTCCCCCGCGTCGCCATGACTCCCGCCAACTCCCTCGTGTCCTTCCTCATCGTCGCCCGGGTGGGCCGGCCAGGAGCTAGCGCGGCCCACCGCGGGACCTCCTCCACACCGTCCGGCGTAGCCAGGGCAACCCAGGTGGGCCGACGCTGCAGCCCACCCCGGGATAGCCTCACACTCCGGAGCTCACACCGGACGGGCCAGTTCGGTCCCAGGCCGAACCAGGGAAGCCTCGGCTGGGCCGCCCTAGACGGATCAGGGGGTAATCCGGCTGGGCCCATAGGGGTAATTCGGTTGGGCCTCTTCTACTACTAGGAGGGCCAGGCCGAATTGAGTGATAATTCGGCTGGGGCACTATTCATGGCCCAGGTGGGCCCCTTTTCTCCCCCAGGCCAAGTTATTTTCCTCCTTGGTCAAATTTCACTTCCCCGGGCCGAATTACTTCGTCCCGGACGCCGTTTCTCTCGTACCTGGACTCACCAGCAACCTCTACATCGACACGCTACCGAGTCAAGTCAAGCCTACGTCAGGTGCCAGTCTTGGGACGCCCCTGGCTCAGACTGGCTCCTTTGGTCCAAGATGCTAAGGAATATGCTGGGCATCTTGGGAGATGCTAGGGAATATGCCAAGCATGTCCTAAGATGCTAAGGAATATGCCGAAGGGATAAGACCAATGACTCAACAAAGGACAAGCTAACTAGGCAAGCCCCACAAGACAGCTCATAGGAGTACTTTAGATGACATACCTTGTCCCCTGGGCTCCCCTTTATAAGGAGCACCGGGGTAATAGCGGTCTGAGGAGGCCCCCGAGGCTTCTCTCCCTCTGCTCACTAGGAGCATGGTTTCTTCTTCCTCTGCACTCTCCATGAGAGGCATAAGAGTACAGCTCAAGGAGCACCATTGTAGCCACAAGCATGGCAAGATATATGAGATTAGATGCAGGAGTAGGGGTGTTATCTCACTAGGAGAGCCTCGAACCTGGGTATATCGTGTCTCTCTAAGTTGTCCGTATGAGGTCTTCACTTCATCATCCCTCCCTGGATTCCTCCATCGTCCATTCGGCCCCAACTTTAGCCTATACCAGGCATCTGCCGTGACACCACCACGACAGTTGGCACCCACCATGGGGCTGATAAGCGGCGCTGGTTGGGTTACCATCCGAACGGGAACGTCTTCATCAAGCTCTGCCTCACCATCGATCAAAGGTCTCTGCATCAACTTCCTCAACATACAGAGAGCAGGGGAGTTGGCAATCGAGCCTCCCTTGTTGAGGTGTCTCAACCTCTTCCTCAACCTCTTCACCAACAGTACAGTAAGTTGTAGCTGACCCTTTGGGCATGACTCAACTAGATAACTCAACCAACATGCACATGAGATACCCTGGATGTCACTCGGGGACTATCACCTAGTTGTTCACCCCAGGGATGAGATAACTCAACTCGGGGACTAGCATGCATGCCTTTTGAATCACCCAAGGGTAGAAAAAGTTGCTCGGGGACTCAGTGTGGCCGTACATAGAACAATAACTCAGAAAAGACTTAAGATATGCCATGATCTCATATATGTCCACTTCTTTGTGTCTTCAAGTTGACTTGGACTAAAAAGTAGCTCACCAAGTCATTTGTAACTCGGATTTAACTCGACTCACCAAGTTGCATAGTAACTAGAGGTATACTCCATCTTGCCGGGTTGCCTTGTAACTCGGATTTGACTCAGTCAGCCGGTTTACCAGGTAACTCGGATTTAACTCGGATTGTTGTTTTCAGCTTGCCAGGTCATCCGTAACTCGGATTGGTGTGTGCATCACCATGCCAGGTTACCAGTTAACCCGAATTTTACCTCGGTTTACCTAGTTACATGGTTTCCAGGTTACATGATAACCCGGATTTTACCTCGGTTTACCTAGTTACATGGTAACCCGGATTTTACTTCGGTTTTCCTAGTTACATGGTAACTCGGATTTTACTTCGGTTTTCCTAGTTACATGGTAACTCGGATTTTACTTCGGTTTTCCTAGTTACATGGTAACTCGGATTTTACTTCGGTTTTCCTAAGTTACATGGTAACTCGGATTTTACTTCGGTTTTCCTAAGTTACATGGTAACTCGGATTTTACTTCGGTTTTCCTAGTTACATGGTAACTTGGATTTTACTTCAATTTGCCTAACTACAGGTTTCCTAGTTACATGGTAACTCGGATTTTACTTCAGTTTGCCTAACTACAGGGGTAATTCGGATTCGTTTCAGTTTCCTAGTTACAGGGTAACTCGGATTTTAACCCAGCTTACCAGGTTATCTTATACCTCAAAACAGTATGTTCCATATCTTGGTTAGCATGTGCCAGCATATCATTCATTCATCATATCTCAGATCTATATCTCGAATCCATATCAATGGAAATATGCCACGAAATCATGAAGTCATATCATAACTCCAAAATCATATCTCGGATCCAAATCTTTGGCGGTTTGCCAGCCAATCATAAAGGCCATATCATATCTCAACAAAATAACTCGGATCTAAGACTCATGTCAGATTCGAGTCAAGCAACTCAAACTCCCATCAGGTAACTCGGATTTGAGTCATGAGACTCGGACTGGAATCTTGTAACTCGGATTTTGGGTCAAGTAACTCTAAACAGAGGCTCATGTCAATTTTGAGTCATATAACTCAACAAGTATAACTCGGATGAGATAACTCAGATTACAATTCATAAGGCCAGAGCCGAATCAGGCCAGAAGCCAAAAGACTTACCCAAAAGGGTTAAGGCCAGAGCCGAATCAGGCCAGAAGCCAAAAGACTTACCCAAAAGGGTTAAGACCAGAGCCAAATTCGGCCAGAAGCCAAATGACTTACCCAAAAGGGTTAAGGCCAGAGCCAAATGTCGTGGTGGTGTCACGGCAGATGCCATGGATAGGCTAAAGGTGGGGACTAATATGCGCTAGGGAAATCTAGGGAGGGATAATAGAGTGATTCTCTACACAGAAGCTTTGTATTGATGTTCAATCTCCAAGATTACAAGAGCTCCTCGAGCTGTATTGATAAGGGGAGGAAGAAGAAACTCTCTTACTCTTGCCTACCAACTAGCCCAAGAACCCTAGATCCACTAGAGCTCAACTAACTAGAATTCCCCTTGCTCTGTATCTGAAAAGACCCAACCCCCTTACCAGAACCCCAACCCCCCTTATATAGAGGTGGTTCGGTCCTGGTCTAGGGCATACGTGGAGGCATATTCCTAAGAATATGCCCCCTCCCAAAGTAGTAACCCGACAGGGGTGCTTTTTCCCCCGCGTCACACTTGCTTTAGCAACGTAGCCTCTGCGCCGCCCGCGTCAGCCGACGTGAGCGTCGTCACCCTTGTCGGGCACGATCCGGTGGTCCCGCCCTTGCTTTATTCGCTCATCCAGTACGCACCGGGCCTTCTTTTTGACCAGAGAGATTCCTTCCTTCTCCTAGAAGCCAAACGAGGATTCGGATCACAGTTGATCCGGCCACACCTATTCCTGCATATAAGCTAGACAAGTATCTCCGACTTACTCCTTGAGTCGGACGAGACAATGTTAGGCGACCCTCCTGGTCCGGGTTACTCCGTGATCCGGCCTGCCTTGAGGTGACTCGGCCAGCAGCCGCTTTGACCTTGCCGAACCTCGGCTAACTCGGCCCTTATACCCCGGAGTCACCCTACCCGGGGGTATCCCCCCAACATTAGTCCCCGAAGCTGGTGCGGTCCTAGCGGCCTTGGTCGTTAAGGACACATCAGGTTCACTCATATTCGAGCCTTGGACGTTTAGTTCCGGGTTAACTCCTTGCCTTGGATTATATGGATTTACGTTCCCTTCGCACGCTCCAAGTTTTCACCTGCCGGCCGGGTCACCACTTTGGCTCGGATCCTATGGTTTTACTTTCCCTCTACACATTTCAAGTTTTCACTTGCCGGCTGGGTTACCATCGTGGCTCGGATCCGGGCCTTGCTTCCTTCTCTCGTACGCCAACCCACGTAAAGGTTAATCATTGCATTGCCTCATTTTAAGGGCCTGCACAGTAACCGCCGCAGTAAATGTCAGTGATTACTGTGCGGGGGTTACGTCACGTCTGTCTCCTCGTTTACCACAACTGCACGTCGTGTCATGGGATCATATTTAGTCTGCGGCCCCCGGTGTGGCTTCTCTCTGATTGGTCGATGCTGGTGATACACGGCCACACCGTGTGGCTCTCCCGCGCAACACGATCCCACTCGTTGATTACTGGGGGCAGTTAAATAGGGGAGGGGCACGCTCCTTAGCACTTTTCCATCTCCGCGCCCCCTCGCCCGTTCCTCTTCTTCTTCCTCGCGACCGCGCCGCCGCCAGTGCCCGTTGCAGCAGCGCCGCCGCCGCACCTTCTCCGTGCCTCCGCACTGCAGTCACCGCTGCACCACTGTTTATGCGTCCTCGTCAATCTAGAACCCATGAGCCACCGCCAGCTCAGAGGCAATGGAATCGAGGAGGAGCTCATCGTCGTCGAGCAGGAGATGGAGGAGGACACCGACGCGGCGGACCGCGGCGCGTGGGCCGGCTCGTGGGTCTGCGAGGACGACATCGACTGGCTCTACCGGACCCGGCGTATTCCCGCCGGCGTTGCCGCTCATCTCCCCTCCTCAAATTGGCCCCCTCACCTAATCCGGGTGAGTTCATTGTTTTCCTATCCCATTTCCAACGGGGATTTGGCCTTCCGATAAGTGATTTCTTCCGGGACTGGGTCCGGACCTATCACCTGCAACCACATCATCTCCCGGCAAACGCCATCACCTCTCTGTCCGCTTTCGTTTCTTCGATTGAGGGCTACACCGGACTATGGCCCACGAAGGAGCTGTGGATCCGGTTCTTCGGCCTCCGTCGCAACGTCGTCCCCAACATCCACGTTGGGTCGGAGGACAAGCAGCTCACTTAGTTCGGAGCTGCCTCGATCTCGCCCCGGAGGTATTCAATCTTTCCCCGGGTCACCGGGCTTGACTCCTGCAAAGGATGGGCTCAGACCTTCTTCTACGTCCGGAACGAAGGCACCGAAGACTTGATCCGATTGCTGCCCTATGCTCCGGGTCCCCCGGACACGAATTTCTGGGAGGAGGTCGCCAAAAAACCTACAGCTCTGGCCAACCAAGTCAACAAAAGGTTTGCGGAGCTGAAGAAGCTCGGATTGCGCAACGAGGATGCCATGATCACATTCGTGCGCAACCGAATCTCTCCCCTCCAGCGGCGCACTCACAAGTTGTGCCATATGAGCTTCAGTCGCGACCCCAACTGAACCTCCTCGTTCGAGTTGAGCAACACGGAGATCTTCCGCCGGGTCAAGGCTCTTTTCACCACCCATAAGGATTTTTCCGCCGAATGGACGTGGGGAATCGAGCATTACTGCCGCGACAGGCTCCCTCCCGCGGTAAGCTTCGCTGAGTAAACTTGTTTCGGATCAATTACATGTCGGTTCTTATCGTATTTTTGACTTTGCTCCTTGTGCTTTTTTCTCAGCTGTTTCTCCAGCAAACCCTCGAGGATGGCACGGATCCGACCCTTAAGTGGGCCCCGGACCGAGAAATCCCGGATGAGGAGGAGCTGGACCAGGAGATGTTCCTCCCCACAACCGATGCCACCAAACGACCCAGCGGTAAATTCTCTTCTCTTAGAGATTGGCCCGATGATGAGGATGACTCGGATATCGACGTGACCCATTGAGGCTGTCCCTCTTTCTTTTGCCTTCCCGGCATCAGCTAACCCCGGTGGGCACATCCACGAGGATTCTCCACTTGCCACGGGCGAGCCTGTTCCGGTGGCGTCGAAGAAGAAGCGCGGATCTGCGTCAAGTTCTTCTTCCGAACCTTCTCAACCTTCCAAAAGGCAAAAGAAGGCCGGAGACAAGACTGCCTCCAAACAGGCAGGCAAAGCCCCGGCACGGAGGGCCCGGAAACCTAAGGAGGCCGAGACCTCGGATGCGTAAGTTCTTTTTCACTGCAGAACACACTTCTCCTGCATCGGGTAATTTCCTCGACATTATTTTCTCTTGGGGCTCTGTGGAGGTCCCTCGAGCGGATCGAGCATCTCCTCTCCTCTTGGTCTAGTCCTTCCCCTCCTCGTGACGAAGTCACGCCCGCTGAGCCCTATTCCGGAGGGCTCTGCGGCCGCTCCAGGTTCCGCGGTGCCTCCTTCAGAGGAACGCGACCTCGGATCGGGAGGGGTCGGATCGGCCGAGGCAACGGCGTCCGGCACTTCGGCATTGTCGCAACCAGCAACTACCAAGTCTACCGCAACTCTAGCACCAGCAGCAGCTCCAGCACCAGCCACCGAACCAGCGCCTGTCCCGGCTCCGAAGAAACCAACAACAGCTCCAGCACCAGCCACCAAAGCTCCCGTGCCAAGTTCATCTGCCTCGTCCGAGTCATCTCAAGCTCGGCGAGGACCCACTCCAGCGACTTCCAAGGGAAAATCCACTGTGGTCACTTCCTCCCAGCAAGCCAAAGGCAAGTCTACCCCCGTCGAGGCTGGGCAGCGAACCTTGTCGTCGATGCTTCCAAAGAAATCACCAGCAGCGACGGATCCTCCTGCCGAGCCAGCTGATTCGCAGCAGATGGTTCTTCACACTAGCCTAGCTCTTGCCCTGATTGAAAGGAAAGAAGCTCACGCAAAGGGCTTGGTGGCACCTCACATGCCCAGTGGCGAACGGTACCCTCCGAGCCTCATCGAGTTTGTCATGAACTGGAATAAGACGGAGTTCGTCTACAACGACGATCTCCCGGAAAAGTTCGGCCCAGCTGAATTTTCCGCTCAGATGAATACCGCCGCCAAGGCCATTAACCTCGCTGGGCGTATGATGGAGGTACGCCGTTCCTTCTCTACATGCTGTAGATAATAACCATTAGTCCCCGAGCCTCCGGCGGAGTAACTTGTTACTCGGTCGGATGCTCCTTAGAAGATCAACGTAGCTGCATGTAAACTTCGAATATGCACACACCTAGAGCCGGGTTAAGTTCCGCTTGGCCCGGATCTCGTACACTTCAAATATGCACACACCTAGAGCCGGGTTAAGTTCCGCTTGGCCCGGATCTTGTACACTTTGAATATGCACACACCTAGAGCCGGGTTAAGTTCCGCTTGGCCCGGATCTTGTACACTTCGAATATGCACACACCTAGAGCCGGGTTAAGTTCCGCTTGGCCCGGATCTTGTACACTTCGAATATGCACACACCTAGAGCCGGGTTAAGTTCCGCTTGGCCCGGATCTTGTACACTTTGAATATGCACACACCTAGAGCCGGGTTAAGTTCCGCTTGGCCCGGATCTTGTACACTTCGAATATGCACCGAACTAATATTACACGCCTGTGCCTTTGTCAGGTAACCACCAATCATCGGAGCGCTGAGTTTTAGCGCCTGCTTGATACCCATAAGATCTTGCGCGCAAAACATGTTGCACTTGGCGCGGAGCATGAAAAGAGGGGTAATTTCCTCTCTTAACACCTCACCGTTTCGTTTGTTTCTGCCGGACTAACCTCCTTATTCGGTTTTTTGCAGCTGGGGTGGAGGCTGAAAACAATATTATGCGGAAGAACTTGGAGGAAATCCGAGGTATGTCCTCTTTCGGCCAACGTCGTTGTGTTTTCCATTCTTTCTTCTCCTTGGCTCGGCAAACATTCACTCCTCGGCTTTGCCGGGTCAACACACTATTTCAGCATCGCTTGAGGATAGTGTGCCCGTGCCTGATATGATGCTGCATTTTCTCGAACAAGCAGGACAACATCAAGCTGAGCTGAAGAACAAGAACGATGAGCTTGCCCTCCTCTGGACCAAGGACGACGAAATAGCCAAACTCAAGGCTGAGATGGAGAAGATGAAGGCCCAACATAAAACCGAGCTCCAGAAAGTTGGCCAGAACTTCACCGAAGAGCGTGAGCACTTTACCCTCCAGATCTCCAAGGATCAGGACCTGCTCAAGGAATCCGAGGTCCGGCTTGGGTCGGCACTCGCAAAGCTTGAACAACTTCGCCAGCGACGCGACAGTTGTATCAAGGAGTTGACCCGGATCCATCGCCATATCTCACGTAAGTCTCTTCCTCTTATCCGACATAGTTTTTCCGGGTTAGCTCATATGCCTTTGCTTCAGCATCTTCCCTTTCCTTATTTTCAGATAACTCTCCAGAGGGGACTGCCATCGCCAGTGCTGCTGTTGCCAAATTCCGCCAAGAGAGGGGTACTCCCATCGCTCCTGATGGTGAGAGCATTCCTTTAGACATGGAGGACCTATTGGTCAGCGTGTCAGCTCGGGTGGAAACTATTAAGAACTATGGGAAAGATCTCCTCGATGTTGCGGTCCGGATCTTCAACACATTCTGGCCAAGCGAGGACGCTCCAGAGAGGATCACGCTCCTTGCCGACAAACTGATGGAGATTGAGACTCAACTTGACCTCTGGAGGGAATCCGCCGGGCGTGCCGCAGCAGATACCCTTCTCCATCATATCCTTTCATGGTACGAGAAAATCGATCTGAGCCTCCTCACCCGTCGGCGCACCAGATCCAAATGGACCGATGATCCGGAGTGGGTAGCTCGGCGCCAGGCTTGCGCCTACAGCCTCGTCGAATATTCTCCAGTCCATGACTGGGTTGAGGGGCCGAGCTTCCTGGAGTCCGGCGAGGAGGAGCAGATGGAGAACGTGGAGGATGGGTCGGGCGATGATGGAGAAGATGCGGCTTCAGATATTGAAGACAGTGATGATGACGCCGGACTTCCTCCTCCTGCTGCTCCTTAGTTGAAAAAACTTGAAAATTTATCAGATCCCCGGTATGCCGGGTGCAATTGTATGCTGAATACATGATATTTTGCTACTATGCTTGTATGCCGGATTAACTTGGGCGTAGTCCCCGAGTTTCATTTTCTTGTTCGTCCAATTCTCCGGCTCGATCCATGTCTACCTTGACTCGGTTTTATGACTTACGAATCCGAGCCTCAAGAATCGTTTTAACAATACTAAGAAACTTTGAGGATTGGCTCAAAATAATCCAACATAATAGCTTGAAAGTAAATACGGGGTTAGTCCGAAAAAACAAACGTTAGCTGGAATAGGATCGTTTCCTTAGTAGTTTTTCATGTGCTACGCAATTCCAAACTTGTTCCCTTGCTCGCCATGAAGCCAATTCTTGTTGGACAGCAGCAAGTCGAAGGGTTGGGTTTTTGGTGCTCACACATTACTAATCCGGGTTAAGCGAAACGAGTCATTCCAGCTAACGCATAAAAAGTAAAAACAATCATTTACTAAGGCAGTCCCCGAGTTACTGCTCGAGGCTCCGCTATTTCATTGATAAGCTCATTGCCGACATACATACCGACATATGAGGATGACTCGGATACATACACTTTTTAGCTAAGTGTAGAAGGGACGAAGTAGTGCTACATTCCACGGTCGCGTGGATTCCTCTCCGGACCTGTCCGCCTTGTTCTTTTCCTGTGGCTTTGCATCTATGAGATAATAAGAGTCATTGTGCAATGCTTTGCTCACAATAAATGGTCCTTCCCATGGGAGGGATAATTTATGCATGCCAGTGGTACGCTGTACCAACCGGAGCACCAGATCGCCTTCCCGGAAGACTCGGGGGCACACTTTCCGGCTATGATAGCGTCGGGGATTTTGCTGATATATAGCGGATCCGGGCTGCAGTTCTCGCTTCTTCCAGCAGATCAACATCATTTTGCCGGGCTTCCTGCACTTCGGCTTCTGTGTATTGGGTGACCCTAGGCGAATCATGCTCTATGTCGGCTGGTAATACAGCTTCTGCCCCATATACCAGAAAGAACGGCGTGTAGCCTGTTGATCGATTCGGAGTTGTTCTTAAACTCCACAATACCGCTGGTAGTTCTTCTATCCAGCACCCCGCTGATCTTTGCAGCGGCTCAATAAGCCGGGGTTTTATCCCGGATAATACTAATCCGTTGGATCTTTCCACTTGTCCGTTCGATGCGGGGTGGGCTACCGAGGCTACGTCGAGTCGGATTTTCTTATCTCGGCAGAATCGTGCAAATGTTCCTTCAGCAAAATTGGTGTTGTTATCAGTTATGATACTATGAGGATAACCGTATCTCAAGATGATGTCTTTGAGAAATTTCACAGCCGTAGCTCCATCACATTTTCTTATAGGCTTCACTTCGATCCATTTTGTAAACTTGTCCACCATGACCAGAATGTGCGTCATGTTTCCTCTTGCTGGTTTGAACGGGCCAACCATATCCAAGCACCACACAACAAATGGCCATGTAATTGGTATGGTTTTGAGTTCCGACATAGGCATATGTGTCTTGGTGGCGTACCTTTGACAACCATTGCATTTTCTCACCAGATATTCTGCTTGCTCCAAGGCCCTTGGCCAATAGAATCCATGCCGGAACGCCTTTGCCACTAAGGCCCGGGATGAGGCGTGATGCCCGATTCTCCTTGGTGTATATCTCGGAGGATGTCAAGTCCTTCTTCCGGATCAACACACCGCTGGAGGACATTGGTTACACTCCGTTTGTACAGCTCGGAATTGATGATTGTGTAAGCTTTGGCTCTCCTCTGAGTTTGCCTGGCTAGCACTTCCTCAGTGGGTAACGTTCCATCTTTCAAGAACTGGTATATAGGCAGTGCCCAAGCTGGTATTGCTCGCATAGGAAACATCTCCTCATCAATTTCCATCCGATCCACCGGCATAACTTCAGCCGGATCACGCTGAACAGTCCCCGGGTCTAGCGAGGTAGTCCCCGGGTTTGCCGAGGTAGTCCCCGGGTTCGGCGTGCTACCTCCCATGTCAATGTCCATGGGCTCAACTCCGGATTCCGCGTTTTCCGGGACATAGATTGAATCGGTTCCTGGGGATGGCCTAATAGATGGTTTTCTGAGATGCTCCAATGCTATGCCCGGTGGAATTGCCTGTCGGGTCGATCCGAGTTTTGACAGCATGTCGGCAGCTTCGTTTTCCACGCGAGGTACATGGTGAAATTCGCATCCCTCAAAGTAACCCGAGATTTTCTGCACATGAAACCTGTATAGCGCCATCTTTGGATCCAGGGCGTCCCATACTCCGGACACTTGCTGTATTACGAGATCCGAGTCGCCAAAGCATATTATCCGACGTATGCCAATTTCCTTCGCTACTTTGAGACCATGCACAAGGGCCTCGTACTCAGCGACATTGTTTGATGCCGAGATTTGGTTCTGATTTTCGTTCTTGTGCTGATCCTTCTTTGGCGAGGTAAGCACAACCCCGACACCTAACCTGGTTTTGCTTTTCGATCCGTCAAAGTGCATCCTCCAGTAGTTCGGATCTGGCGGTGGTGGTTCATATTGTACCTCGTCCCAATCCACGAAAAAGTCCGCCACAGCCTGGGACTTGATCGCTTCTCGCCTATCATACTGGGGTGCGTAAGGTGCTAGCTCAATTGCCCATTTCGCAATTCTGCCATTCGCATCTTTGTTGCCCATTATCTCGGATATGGGGGCTTCCCATATCACTTTGATGGGATGCTCCTCAAAGTAGTGCTTTAACTTCTTTGCCGCCATATAAACTCCGTATGCCACCTTTTGAAAATGCGGGTAGTTCTGTTTTGAGGCAGACAATACCTCGCTCAAGTAATACACTGGCCTCTGCACCGACTTACCCTCTTCATCCCGCTCCACTACAATCACTGCACTTACAACTCGGTTGGTTGCGGCTATGTAGAGCAACATTGGCTCCTTCGATAGTGGAGAAGCTAATACTGGTGCAGTGGCCAACATATTTTTCAAGTGGGCAAAAGCTTCATCGGCCTGCGGCGTCCAAATGAATTTATATGATTTTTTCATGAGTTGGTAGAGAGGCAGTGCCTTTTCCCCTAACCGACATACAAACCGACTCAACGACGTCAGGCATCCAGTGAACTTCTGGACATCGTTGAGACACTTCGGCAGCTCCATTCGTTCGATGGCTCGGATCTTAGTTGGATTAACCTCGATACCTCGGCTGGAGACGAGAAAACCGAGTAATTTCACTGCCGGGACACCGAATGTACATTTCTCCAGGTTAAGCTTCATCCGTAATCTTCTCAAGTTTGTGAATGTTTGCCTTATGTCGTCAAGGAGCGTTGCGCTTTCCTTGGTCTTGATAACCACATCATCCATGTAGACTTGTACATTTTGACCTATTTGATCGTGCAAACATTTTTGCATACATCTTTGGTACGTTGCTCCTGCATTTCGTAAACCGAACGGCATAGTGCGATAGCAATAAGCCCCGTACGGGGTAATAAAGGCAGTTTTTATTTGATCATCTGGGTTCAGAGGTATCTGGTGGAAACCAGAATAAGCGTCAATGAAGGATAACAGTTCACACCCCGCGGTAGAGTCGATGACCTGATCTATCCTCGGCAGTAGAAATGGATCTTTTGGACACGCCTTGTTCAGGTTCGTGTAATCGATACACATACGCCAAACCACTGCCACGTTCGGATCATCCTTCTTCTTTTCTACTAGCACCGGATTAGAGAGCCAATCCGGATACAACACTTCCATGATAAATCCTGCTGCTAGCAACCGAGCTATCTCGTCACCAATGACCTTTCTCCTATCCTCGGCGAAGCGTCGGAGAGGCTGCTTCACCGGCCTTGCTCCGGGTCTTACATTCAAAGAGTGCTCGGCCAACTCCCTCGGAACACCTTGCAAGTCCTATGTGGACCAAGCAAAAATATCCCGAATCTCATGGAGGAAGTTGACGAGCTCGCTTTCCTATTTGTCAGTTAACCCGGCACCAATTGTTACGGTACGCTCCGGAAACATGTTATCCACTGGAATTTTCTTGGTGTCCTTCGCGGCTTGAAACGAAACACTTCCATGCGGGTTGCTTAACGCCGGCATATATTGCTGCACGGATTGAGCTAAAGCCGCTACCTCTTGGATTTTTCTTCTCTTGGGCAATTACTAGTGACTCGGCTAGGTTAGACCCGGCTGAGGCGCACTCAATAGAACGTCAGAAATCCCCAGCGATAGTAATTGCTCCATTTGGCCCGGGCAACTTCATCTTCAGATAACTAACATGGCAACTTGCCATGAATTTGCTTAGTACTGGTCTCCCGAGTAATGCATGATACGCGCTCTCCAAGTTTACCACCTCAAACTCCAGACTTTCAGTTCGGCAGTTATCCCTTGTTCCGAATAGCACGTCGACCCGGACTTTTCCTATGGGCTCACAGGATATGCCTGGTACGATACCATGGAAAGTCGTTGTAGCCTGGAGCATGTTCTCCGAGATGCCCAACTTGCGCATCGTATCCGCATACATGATGTTAATGCTACTGCCAGTGTCGATCAGTACCTTGGAGAACCTAACATTAATGTTTGGTCCAATGAACGTCGGATCTAACACCAGTGCATACGAGCCCGGACTTGGCATAAGCTTGGGGTGATCTTTGACGCTCCAGGTAATTTCCTGGTCCGACCAAGACATGTACCTCATCACTGCAGGCATAACCGCGTTAACCTCCATATGTCGGCGCTGCAAGCTCTTCCTATCTGTTTCTTCTGTTGTGAACACACAATAGCTCTGATGATGTTCCCTTTACTCATTCCTTCCCTCGTTTCCGGGGTACCTCTAATCCGGTTGTTGCTGGTTTTCCACCTGATGCACCGCATCCCTTATCTCACTGTTGTCATACCTCGGCGGAGGGGGAGGCAACATCGGTTGCTGCGTGTTTGCTCCGGAAAGCAATTGCTGCCGGGGTAACTCCTGCCGAGGTTGATCATTCCGGGGTGCCTGAGCATTCCCCAACCACCTTGTTCTATCTTACGCATCCACTCACATTGCCTCGTTGTGTGACCCGCCGGGCTGTTTGGATTTGGCGTGTGAAATTTACACGGCTGGTCCAACATCGACTCATAGGTATACCTCAGACGATCTTTCTTTTCTTGCCATTGCTTCTTCTGCTCCGGAGTCCATGTTTTCTTGCCATCGTTTCGAGGAGTCCATTGCCCTCCCGTTTTCTGGCGTTGGTTGCTCCTCGCCCGCTGATCTTGATTCACGGCCGCAACTTGTTGTGAACCATACCGATGGTCCGGCCCATCGCCTCCTTTTCCTCAGTAATCGCTCCTCCGGATGACCTGCTCCGTCCCTCGGATAGTACTCCTCATTTGACTCGTTCGATGCGATCCTAGGTTGAGTCGGATCACCCAAAGCATAAGAATCCGCGATCCGGATCATCTCTGCCAATGTGACTGGCATTTTCCTTTGCAATTTCATCCACAACTCGTTGCCATATCTGCACCCTTGTGCGAACCATGCTATAGCCTGTGACTCTATGACTCCCTCACACGAGTTTCTCACGGTACACCACCGGGTCAAGAATTCACGGTCCGTTTCGTTAGATCTCTGCTTGCACATTGCCAGGGTCTATGGTCTATTCGGTCTCTGATATGTACTTGAGAAGTTGCTGATAAACATTTCTTCAAAATCTATCCAGCAATTGATGCTTCCGGGTGGCAAATTGTTCAGCCACACCCTAGCTGGACCTTCCAACATTTGGGGTACATATCGTACAACCCATCTCAAGTTGCCAGTTGCAATTTTCACAGCTGTTGCGTAGTTTATCAGCCAATCCTCCGGCTTTGTACCGTCATACGCCTTCGCCCTCGGTAATTGGAAATTAGGTACTGGCAGTTCCTTCATGATCCGGGGTCCAAAGCACGCTGGACCCGGAGGACCTTGACATTCGATCTGTTCCGACCTATACAGGCGATCCAGTTTTAGCCTGGCATCATCCGGCATCAAATCTCTGCTTCCCAATCTCGACCCTATCACATGATAGTCCGGTCTCGCGTATCCCGCATTCACCATCTCCGAGTCTCCGTCATTGTATCGGTCTTGCTCTCGTTGTGCTCCTCTTTGTTGCATACCACGACCGGCACTTTGCTCTTGCCTTAGTATGTTCCGCTGCTGCGGTTGACCTGCTCCTGCCGAGTTTCGCTGTCCGACATTGTCGTTGGCAGCATTCCCTTGACCGGCATTGCCTTGGTCGTGGTTACCTCGGCCAGCTTCACCTCGGCTCACACTTCGTCGATCGTCGTTTTTCCGCATCTCTTTTTCTTTTCCCGCACGCGTTGGGTCGTACGGAACGATCTACTTGTTCCGTCTGGCCGAGGTTACTACCTCTTCTCTCCTTGGGCCACCATGAGGCGATGATGCAGCTCCAGCGGATTTCTCCGGGTTACCCATCGCCGAATGGACGATCTTGGAAGCTCCAACCCTCTCCGGGTTACCTCTCAGCAGGTCCTCGTTCTGCCTATTCGCGATCCGAACCAGCTCGTTAACCCGGTCTTGCTGTCTTTGACGAGCTTCACCCGTCAGACCCTCTAGTTCGGACGCCGCGGCATCTGCTGCTCTGAGGTTCTTCGCCGGGGTACTATACTTCGGCAACCCCACAGACAGATAGTTTTCCGACCCTTCTGGTCCATCATCACCTTCTCTGTTCATCTCACTTATGAGATTTTTCCCTTTGACCCTCATCGTGATCAACCTTGTTTGCCTTGGCATTTCAAGCGCGTCATGTTCAACGACTGCTGAGCCGCTTCTATTTTCTTTGCACCCTCTAGTATCTTTCGCCGGGTCTCCTCTAGCTCGGCCTGTGCCTGAGCCGGATCTACCACTGCTGCCACCGGGTTAGCCAAGCTATCCATAGCTTCCCTCAGCATGTTATCAGGCCTCTCTAGTGGAGGACCCCTAGCTTTCCTCGGTGCCTTGGGTGTTACCTCCAGGTCTGGCGCTGGATCCTTGCTCATGCCCGTGCCTGGCGCAGTCATCATCACCTCTGCATGGTCCGGGGAGCGAGCGATACGCGCCCCGCGAGCCACAGTGAGGGGTGGTTCTCCTGCATCGACGACGCGACGCGGATGAACGCAAGACACGTCCACAGCAACATAGACCTTGTGCGCACCGAGCTTGACGAAGATGCCATTGCACGGAAGGGGGCGCGTGCCGAAGCGGCCAGCATTGTCGCTGACGTAGTCCAGCGCTCCGAAGCGCTGAACGAGCCCGGAGACGATGCGTTCGCCGGTGCTGATGAAATTTCCCGTCCGGATCTTCACCCCTGCTAGCGCCGCTAGCCCCACGGTGGGAGCCAACTGTCGTGGTGGTGTCACGGCAGATGCCATGGATAGGCTAAAGGTGGGGACTAATATGCGCTAGGGAAATCCAGGGAGGGATAATAGAGTGATTCTCTACACAGAAGCTTTGTATTGATGTTCAATCTCCAAGATTACAAGAGCTCCTCGAGCTGTATTGATAAGGGGAGGAAGAAGAAACTCTCTTACTCTTGCCTACCAACTAGCCCAAGAACCCTAGATCCACTAGAGCTCAACTAACTAGAATTCCCCTTGCTCTGTATCTGAAAAGACCCAACCCCCTTACCAGAACCCCAGCCCCCCCTTATATAGAGGTGGTTCGGTCCTGGTCTAGGGCATACGTGGAGGCATATTCCTAAGAATATGCCCCCTCCCAAAGTAGTAACCCGACAGGGGTGCTTTTTCCCCCGCGTCACACTTGCTTTAGCAACGTAGCCTCTGCGACGCCCGCGTCAGCCGACGTGAGCATCGTCACCCTTGTCGGGCACGATCCGGTGGTCCTGCCCTTGCTTTATTCGCTCATCCAGTACGCACCGGGCCTTCTTTTTGACCAGAGAGATTCCTTCCTTCTCCTAGAAGCCAAACGAGGATCCGGATCACAGTTGATCCGGCCACACCTATTCCTGCATATAAGCTAGACAAGTATCTCCGACTTACTCCTTGAGTCCGACGAGACAATGTTAGGCGACCCTCCTGGTCCGGGTTACTCCGTGATCCGGCCTGCCTTGAGGGGACTCGGCCAGCAGCCGCTTTGACCTTGCCGAACCTCGGCTAACTCGGCCCTTATACCCTGGAGTGACCCTACCCGGGGGTATCCCCTCAACACCAAATTCGGCCAGAAGCCAAATGACTTACCCAAAAGGGTTAAGGCCAGAGCCGAATCAGGCCAGAAGCCAAATGACTTACCCAAAAGGGTTAAGGCCAGAGCCGAATCAGGCCAGAAGCCAAAAGACTTACCCAAAAGGGTTAAGGCCAGAGCCAAATCAGGCCAGAAGCCAAAAGACTTACCCAAAAGGGTTAAGGCCAGAGCCAAATTCGGCCAGAAGCCAAAAGACTTACCCAAAAGGGTTAAGGCCAGAGCCAAATTCGGCCAGAAGCCAAATGACTTACCCAAAAGGGTTAAGGCCAGAGCCGAATCAGGCCAGAAGCCAAATGACATACCCAAAAGGGTTAAGGCCAGAGCCAAATCAGGCCAGAAGCCAAAAGACTTACCCAAAAGGGTTAAGACTAGAGCCGAAGAAGGCCAGAAGTTAGGGATATATGAAAAGGACTACATGTCGGTAACAACTCTGGAGATTTTTTATTTTGAAGCCTATGCACGATTCTGCAAATCCCACATAGCCTCGGGGACTAATGTTGGGGATGTAACCCCAGGTACCACAGAGTTGAGGCATAAAGTGATACAGAAGAGTAAAAAGTATTGTTATAAGAGAAGCAAGTAGACAAAGATAATTATCTATGAAGATATGAAGGATAAAGAGAATAGAATAAAGAAAAGAGTAGGGAAATAGTTCCAGGCCGAATTATCTTAAATTCGGCCTGCACCGTACTTCCCTAGGCCGGATTAGGCTCAAAACCCGGCTAGGCCAAAGCATCCTCCCCCGGGTGGGCCGACATCAGCCAAAGTCAGCCCACCACGGGCCTCCTTTGCCCCGCCGACGCTCCTCGCCAGCTCCCGCCAACGTCGCCAGCTCCCCCGCGTCTCCATGACTCCCGCCAACTCCCTCGCGTCCTTCCTCATCGTCGCCCGGGTGGGCCGGCCAGGAGCCAGCGCGGCCCATCGCGGGACCTCCTCCACACCGCCCGGCGTAGCCAGGGAAACCCGGGTGGGCCGATGTCGCAGCCCACCCCGAGATAGCCTCACACTCCGGAGCTCACACCGGACGGGCCAGTTCGGTCCTGTGGTCAACCAGGAAGCCTCGGGTGGGCCTGACAGGATCGGGGTAATCCTCTGGCCCACAGGGGTAATTCGGTTGGGCCTCTTCTACTGCTAGGAGGGCCAGGCCGAATTGAGTGATAATTCGGCTGGGACAAAGATAACTCGGCTAGGGCACTATTCATGGCCCAGGTGGGCCCATTTTCTCCCCCAGGCCGAGTTATTTTCCTCCTTGGCCGAATTTCACTTCCCCGGGCCGAATTACTTTGTCCCGGACGCCGTTTCTCTCGTACCTGGACTCACCAGCAACCTCTATATCAACAAGATACCGAGAAAAGTCAAGCCTACGTCAGGTGCTATTGTTGGGACGCCCCTGGCTCAGACTGGCCCCTTTGGTCCAAGATGCTAAGGAATATGCTGGGCATCTTGGGAGATGCTAGGGAATATGCCAAGCATCTCCTAATATGCTAAGGAATATGCCGAAGGTATAAGACCAATGACTCAACAAAGGACAAGCTGACTAGGCAAGCCCCACAAGACAACTCATAGGAGTACTTTAGATGACATACCTTGTCCCCTGGGCTCCCCTTTATAAGGAGCACCAGGGGTAACGTTACAGGGGAGGCCCCCTGGAGGGGCTTCTCTCCCTCTGCTCACTAGGAGCATGGTTTCTTCTTCCTCTGCACTCTCCATGAGAGGCATAAGAGTACAGCTCAAGGAGCACCATTGTAGCCACAAGCATGGCAAGATATATGAGATTAGATGCAGGAGTAGGGGTGTTATCTCACTAGGAGAGCCTTGAACCTGGGTATATCGTGTCTCTCTAAGTTGTTCCGTATGAGGTCTTCACTTCATCATCCCTCCCCGGATTCCTCCATCGTCCATTCGGCCCCAACTTTAGCCTATACCAGGCATCTGCCGTGACACCACCACGACAATCACATATTGTTTTAGGAAGACTTTCATAGCTCCCACTCAATTTGATGCAAATTGCACATCTACTCACTATTTTGAACAATTTCAAAATCCTTTGATCAAATATCAAACTTGGAGATTTACTATGAGACGCTAGTACTTTTACTAGTTTTAAATCCACTAGACATTAAGCACACTTGAGTCAAATTCATTTGAATTCGTCCAATACTTGACAAATTGTGCTTCTGTCATTCACCCCCTTTTCCACTATGGCTTTGTAGTCATTTGGGAAAATTCAAGTAACCCCTTTTACTTGTGAGATTCAGCAACTAATTGCTTTCTAATCTCAAGGGAATTTTGCTTTGGGATTTCTCATAATTTTAGTTTACCATTATTTCCTTAGTAGTTCGTAGGTATGTCATATTCCAAGAATCATGATAAATGATTCACAAATGTCTCCATACAAGATATGGGTTACATTTTGAATCCTACTTCATGTAGTGAAAACACAAGTGGGGAAAACACAATGATCGTTATCATTGATTCTTTCCTTTGTGAAGAGAATCATTCAGGAACGTTGTCCGTTGTGCTTCTCAACACCCTGATGTAGGGATTTGAATCCTCATCGTGTTTTTCACTATCTTCCATTTTCTTTATAATCGAGAAATATCATTGAATGCGAACTTTCTCGAAAATGTACCAAAATCCAAGCAATACGAATTTTTTGCTTCTCTTTGGTTTCAGCTATGGATTTCGTATTCAAAGTTTCCAATGAATACTCTACAAGGACTTATTCGCTACTGTTTTGGTAATATTGAATAACCCCAAAACATTCACGACGATCCATACTAGATATGGAGACGCTTTCACGAATTCAAATGGTTCACTATATATTCTAATTGAGTGCTAACTATTTCTAACTAATGGTCTCTACATCTACACTACAACGATTTATTTGGCGCCATCTTTTCACCCACTTTGATATCTAATATCATATTGTGATGCTTTGCATTTTGACATTTCAAATGCATTGCATTTTACAATTTCTTCTATGTCATTATTATAATGTTGAATTTCATTACTATTGATCAAATCATAGTAATTAGATTCTCTTTTATATTTACACCCTTTGTTGATGAAACACTTTGATCAAATCAAATAGTTTCATACTTATGTTTCCTTTGGTAAACTTATTTACGCATTTAAACAATCATATTATGAGGATTATCATTTTCGTTAAAACACAATACATCGAATATGTGTTTACTTTTAACAATTCATTAAACACTTTGTATTCAAGTAATACACGGTGTTCAAGTTATTTTGCCGAACTTAGGCATGATTTATATGTGATAAGAAATCGAATGACTTTCACATATTATCATTATAACTTTGAATTCAAGCAATGGTTTCATTCATTAATGAACATATCATTAAGTTGGGTATTTTAAGGCATTTCAATATTTTACAAATGTTCATGTATTATCAATTAGTTTCAAACAACAAGGATAATTCACATGTAATCAAACAAGATATGAACACAAATAGAAATCATTCATAAAAGTAGAACAACTGTTTGTTACAAACTCATATGAATAACCGTCTCACAAAGTGTGAGACACACTAAATAAGTTCATAATATTTTGATTACAATAATCATCCTAAACATAAACTAAATGATAAATGTTGAGGGAGAGCCTCGTTGGCCATCATCATCATGCTCGCCATAAACACGCAACATCACCTCCTCTCCAGCAAGCACCTCTCATGCAGAAGGACCTATTTTCAGGAAAATAGAACAAGTATCAAATATACTTAACACTGCAAATGTGTTTGCAAGATTATAACATTTATAAAATTGCATATCAAATATATACCTTTGTCATTGATGACCTCAGCGACAACGGGTTCAACCACCACATCTCTGAAGTGTGATATGAACTCGTAGAAATCCTGTGTTTCCGCGTCGCCTCTCGTAATGCAAACCCTGACTTGTGCTTGTTAGCTTGGGCAGCGACCGCAGCACAATGCCTATTGCAAAAGAGCTTGCGAACCAGTTGTCCAGGAAGTATGCCAGACTCATGTATGCATCATATATGCTCAACAAGTGATCGTCTAGTGAGGAGCCCTCTTCTATCTTTATGGAGAGGAAATCCCCCATCAGCTCATACTCCCATATGCGCACTTGTTCCACGAAATGTGATCTCAGATGTGCCATAACCGTTCGGGGATTAAGACTTCCCACAATCGGCCATAGCCTAGCTTCCATCCCAAGGTGCATCGTTACTGATATGAATGTGGCCATCACACGATGACGGCAGCGGAGATCCCGCTGCTCCTGGGTCTCATGTAAATAGGGTGGCTCCAAGTACATCTCATAGATTATGTAGTCAACCACTTTGTTCCCGCTAAGGAGATCATGAAGGCGCATGACCCATGCAGAAAAGTTGGATCCATCTAACTTGAGCTTTTCTCCTTTTAACCAATTGTCAATATGGAAGGTAATCTCAAGGAGAACGATTTTCTACATTTATAATTGCAAAGAGGAATTTAGACTAAGTTTATAATTAAACGAGTTAATAATAACTCCACTCAGAAACACCTAACCCCATAAGGGTTCCTAGTGATAACACGACCCCTATCAGCCACATCTCCCCCGATCATCATACCATCAATGTGGGTTCAAGGGTGGACACTAAACATCGGTCACATCATTCATGCGACTCGTCCTCGATCTTTTGACCATCAGTGTTCTGAGGACATGCTTCTATGGCATGCTAGGCTCGCCAACTCAACCTTAGTGTATTCGCTGTGCAACATGGCTTACACCCAATGTATGCGAACGTAGATATGTCTGACACCCAGTCACCCTGGGTCGCCTCATACCGAAGAACTTTCTTGGTGGTGCACACTAAGGGGGAACACAATCATTGGTAATTTTAACAGGGATCATCTTATTAGGCTACCGTCGAGTATCTAATACTAGCACACAATAAGATATACAAACAATAACATTGAATGTAAATGCGATGTGACATGGTCCTTCACGTCGTGATCTCCATCCGTCGTCATCGGATTCCGATGCTAGGGTTCTGGCGCCATAGACACCAGGGTACCAATATCATTCCGGCATGGTAGTCCGTCACCTCCATGACTATCTACTACTACGTAACATAAGGTAATCACCTTACCTTTGCCACAACCATATCACAAAGCAACACCCCCTGCAAAACAAAGTTAGACGCCTCTACTTTATCTTTGCATGTTTTACGTGGCTGAATGGGCTTTCGCACAAGAACCGTTCTTACCTACGAACTTTCACCACAACGCTGATCAAGTAGTTGTCTCTACTACACCCCTTTCGGGGCCCTCCATTGCAAATGTCATACAACTAATGCGAGAGAGACAGACACCCCCTAAGCCACTTTATACGGTACAAGCCGTATGTCAAGCGTGGACCAGTCTCACGAATGAATGCGTAAAGTCGGTTGGGGGCCGCTTCATAAAGCATTAATGCGGTATACACAAGTACATGTGGGAGTCTAACAACTAAAGTATCAACTCCTACACGCTACATCTCGTGTGTTCTACCCGTACTAGTATTACTACGCATAGATCTAGCTCTGATACCACTGTAGGGGTTCCGCGCATGAAAATAATAAATTTTTACCCTACGCCCCTGAACCCCTGATGCTTCCAGGACCTATCTATTAGCAATATAGTAACGGGAGGGGCTTTTCGCGAACTTACCCTTGAAGACCGAAAAGCATTGTCAACGCTCAGGAGAGCGTGGTTGATGTAGACGAGCCGAAGCCGACCTCAAGGTCGTGATGAAGTCCTCGCACTCCCTTGCCTCCAACGACTTGAGTGCCTCAAGTGTGACACCTCGCGGGGAGTTACACACGTCCGGTGCCTGACGATGACTCCCGCTTCCCCGATCCAGCAGCAGTTGTGGAAGTAGAGCTCCTGGATCCGAATCTCGCAGCGCGACGGCACTCCACGGTGAAGATGTCTCTCGTTCGTGCAGTCCGAACTTGGGAACACGGTCACGAGAGAGAGAGAGAGAAAATATCAATTGGAGGCCTTCCCAAAAGTGAGAAGACCTTTATTGAATATTGTGTGTATTTATCTGGCCAAATACCCCCCACTATATATAGGGGGAGGGGAGGTACTACCTCCCTCAAAGTCCCGGGGTGGGACTAAAGGAGAGGAGGGGGAGGGGCAGCCACCGGCCCTAGTGGTCCCCATAGGGGGGGCTTGGTCGAGCCGGCCACCCCCTTGCCCTTCTCCCTCTCTCCTTTCCCTAATGGGCCCTCTTCCCTCCGGAATTGGCCCATTAAGCCTTTGACCATTTAAATTGATTTTCTCTTTTATTAAATAATTTTGAATAAATGATTAAATCAACATTTAACATTCAATCACATATTATTCAACCTTCGTGGCTATGGAACACCTTCCACCTCCACTCCGGACATCCTCCGGACTTACCGAAACCCTTCTGGTTTTCTCTCTACTATTCTTCGACGATTCTTCCGATCCTATAAACACTCTCTAAGCATCATCAAGCCCTTAAGAGTGATACCCCACGGTTCAGGAACACTCTAGACATGGTCAGGACACTCCCGCACCAATGATCGACAGAGGGACCTGGATGGCCATGTGACCCCTGTGCGTTCCACGAAGATCTTTCGTTGTTTGAACTGGGACAGTCGTGTCTTATTCCCTTTGTCTCTCGATACTTGCATTACCTGAGATCTGATCAATGACATCACCATGTCGTGTTCAATCTCGTTACCAAACAATGCTACTTGACTCATTCCGACAAGTGATAACCCTGTGATCAAATCACACGCTGCGTAGCTATTAGATATAACTTCTCCGAGTGGGCCCTTGAGTATCTTTCTATCACGTGGATGGACAAATCCCGCTCTTGACATATATTACCTCTACGGTTTCCTCCGAGTACCTGAACACACCTTTATAACCACCGTATTACCAGATGGCGCTTGATGTTATCTAAGCACTCTCCGAAGATAGTGATTGATATAGCCTCACGGTCTAAGGAATAGTCTACGAGGATCAATTTTTGTGACATGATCGGGTCACGATGTTTAGGTCGGGTATTGGTTCATCATCTCATTCTCAGAATGAGTTGACTCCATTTCCAACTGGCATAAATGCCACATGATCAGGAAACTTGATCATCTGTTGACCAATGAACCAGTGACTTAGAGTTTCACTGGGAACCCCTGGTTTGTTTGTATATCACACGTGTATTGATTTTTCCACTCAATACAGTTATAGCATGATATAAAAATTAATCATAAACTATATGAAATATGATAATAGTCCTTATATCTATTTGTCTCTAGGGCATATTTCCAAAAATATGGCCTTGACATTGGTCATCTAGTTTTTGAGAGCCATGAATGTTCAAATATGGTACGCCATATAGTGAAACAAGTTTTTCAAGAGTTATCAAATTTTATATATTTTTCATGGTAATTATCTAATGCACACAGTGAGACTCCAACAGAGAAACGAATGGTTGTATTTTGTTTTTTATTCTTTCTTAAAAAATGGCCCAAATCTGGTGTCATTACCATTCATATCAAAAAGTTGAAATCTTGCAAAACTCTCAGTGGTTCTCCAATATTTGACTAATTTGGTACCTTTAAATAATTTTTAAAAAGTAAAGAGTAAGCTATATCACACACTTTGTAGTTCGTAATTAGACAACTTACTTTAAATTGTCAAAAGGCCATTTTATTGCACATCTTCAGCTAGGAAGCTTGGAAACTCATGAAAGTAGGGCATTATCCATCAAATCCGAAATCTCGTTTTCTAAACAATTGCTTGAAATGCCAAGATACACTGATCTACCAAATATGGAAACGTTTGTAAGCTTGATTGGTGAAGATGCTTCAATGTACGGAGTAGTACAAAACATGAAAAAGGTATAGAAACTATGACTGTGACCTTGGTCATCTTGTTTGAAAGCCTTGAATTAATGTTCATTCATTTTGGAAGATGTCTATAAAATCATTAAATGCCGGAAAGCATACATGCCTGTGGGTCTATCTGACGGGGATATCATCCCAAGTGGGAGTAACGTACCTTAGAAGCTTCAACTTCAAAATTTCGGTAGAGCGCCGAAATATCCTGCCCACCCATTCAAACATCCCGCCCATCCATTCAAACATCCCGTCCACCCATTCAAACATCTAGCCCCAAACATGGTTCACCTCTTTCAAGAATGCAAAATTCCTCTTCTATCCGTGCTTAGGAAACAAGAATCCGAGGAGCACTACAATAATAGACGGATATAGGTGGTAAATTTGTGTTCTCCCAAGTGCATCACCCCATCGACATTTCCCATCCCTTCTTCAATATTTACCTGCCCGCCCACCCTAACCTACACTAACTTTTTGGACCCACCATGCAAGTGACCCACATGTCAGTGAGCCAGAATTACGGGAAGTAGAGATTACCATGGCTTGTTGTTCAAAATTCAAACATTTTTCGCTAAACCGAGATAAAATCATTAAAATTATCGAACCTGGCCTAGAAGCTTGAAAATTCATGAAACTTGGACATTATTCGTCAAAAAAATTATACTGTTGAGAAAATTGGTGCGGTGAGATTTCAAACAACATATAATCTTTGTAGTTGCTTCACAATGGAAGCCATTGTTGTCACTTGGATAATTTAAAATAACTTTGAATTTGGATGCACCTTTTTTGTAAACATTGTTTAAAATGCCAATATGCAGTTATGCACCGTCTACCGATGTCTGCAAGTGCATATATCATTTGTAGCTACTTTTGAAGTATAGATATCGATCCCATAGGGAGCCTAAAGGTAAGTGTTTATGGGTGAAGTCTCCGTCACACCCAAAGTTGTCACATGTCTTTGAGTGAATTGACTGCAAGTGTTGAAATGAGTGGAATTTGGATTAAACTGGGTGTATTTAAATAAAACTTAAAAGTGCAAACTTCAGAAATAAAAAACATAAGAGTAAAGAACGGTTTGGTTGTTTGTTGTTTCCTGCAGATGACAAAGAAGGTGCGGGGAGATACAGTTCATGGTGATAGTGACTATGCCAGGTGGTCGAATAATAAGTGTAACAATTATAATCTTATAAGTATATGTGTAGGCGAGCAACCCATAATTAGCCGGAACTCCTCCTGGTAGATTTCGTCCCAACTTCAATAATCCTACTAGTCTGTTACCAAAACCATGGTCAGACACTAGATGATTAAGACCCTTCAGGTCGCTTAGCGATTAAGCTCCTTGGATCAGACTAATGCAATAAGCTCGGTGGTTCCTCGTTATCCTCGAGTCTACTAGTTTTCCATTGATATCCCCGTGTCACTCGAGGTTGATGGCCTGCTAGCGAACAAGATCCTATCCATGTAGAACAAAGTATCATGTGGTCTGGGCCCTTAATTGGACAACAAGCATTAGGCATCCCATAGATAGTCAAGCACACATAATATAGTAATTAAAATAGATCACAAACTAATGGAAAATATATTGAGGCACATCACATCTCACCAATCCCTTACATCTCCCATGCCCAAGGAACTTACTCACACATGAGAGAAGAAAGCATCATCGATATAATTAAATAAAGGGAATTCGTCTTGATATTACCGTGGAGATCCACAATAAGAATAGACAAGTAATCCAACATAATTCAAGATAGGAAGAATCAATCTCAAACCCTAGTCTTGGAAGGTGAAGATCTCTCTCTCTCAAGTATAAGTAATGGCTATGGGGGTGTATTGGCTAGGAGGTCGAAGATCGTGTGGCGAGATAGAGAACGTCTTCTCCTTCTTCTCCGGATCTCCTCTTTCTCCCTTCTGGATGGGATGGCGGCTGTTGTGTTGTGTTTTGGCGTCTGGTCTCTTCATAGAAGCTGTCCCTTTTGACAAGACAGAGGCGGCGACAGCTATACGGCGGGAACTATCCGGCTAGAAAAATGTTCCCGCCGTATAGTTGCTCATTAAAGCTTCTGTACGCTTTCCTCGATTGCTTCCAAAGAGATACTTGCTTGTTTTCACCTGATTATTGTGTTTCTCTAGTTAAAACCTTCTGTTGACGTTCAGAACCTGAAACACACATTAAAAACCAAGTTTTCTCCGCTATCGAAGTATTAGCATTAGGTAAAGCTAGAAAACGATCAAATCTAGAGGAAAGCCATCAATAAAAGCCATCAAAAATGTGTCGAATCTCACATCTATCAACTTCCCCAAGCTTAGATGTTGCTCGTCCTCGAGTGACAAGGAAATAAGGAATAAAAGCGGAGATTCGAGACTGAAATAAAAGAACTTACAAGCTCGAATTGGTGTCAAATTCTTATCTTCACAATGCCTGCAATCTTAAACATGATCATACAAGTACTCACAAGATTGCACTAAGTCCACTTCCTAACCACGTATGTCTTGCTAGCAAATAAATCATATGCCAAAGTAAGTGTCAAAAGTTTAGCTAGGAAAGTGAAACAAATTCTTTTGGTGTCTCTCTTTGTTGAGAGATGAAACTTTTTGCTCTTGTTTCGTTAATCAATTAAGAGTGCTCAATTCGCACCAACACATTCAATTTAAGAACAGCTCATCTATTCCCCTGTCAAAATTTCAAGACTCTCAAAGCACCTTTTTCCTTTCCTTGCCTTTCAAAAACTTCAGCTCTTTCATAGAGAAATCATGCCACTATTTTTAACATGCTAATTGGGACTGTGTTGTGCACCCGTGACCATGCCAATAAATAGTTTTTGAGCAATAATGGGTCACAGGAGTACTACAACTTCACTTTGAACATGAAACCACGAGGAGACTATTTTTTTTGCCCGTCATAGCATTGCTGCTACAGACGTTCACATAACTCAATAGCCGAAATCAAGTGGTTTCCCACATTTAGATCGTTCGTTGGCCAACAGAGTTAATAGTTCCCCATGGAGCACGACATTGTTGTAATGATAGGCGTAAAGCAATATTTTATGGTAATTATTACAAAAAGTAGTGGCATAATCTCTACTACTTCAAAACATCCGTTTTGTCAAACAATTTCATTCAAGGGTACTATCGAGTCTATTTATATTAAGCTTAATTGGGATGGAGTAGTTCTAAAATCAAATTCTTTGGGCTAAACATGGACTCAAGTCATCTTTTGGATGCTTTTTCTTGTTGTAAAAATATAGGAAATATTTTTATCCAAATTCATTGCTCATTATTTCAAAGCTAAAAAGGAGACACTTGGCAAAGGAATAGAATTTATAGGATAACAAAGCTAAGTGGGGAGTGACTCAAGTGAAAGCGAGTGAATAATTGTAGGGTCAATTTAATATTGCAGAAAAGGTGATGAAAGGAATGTGATACCTCCTCTTGCTTGCTTTGTTCCCTTACTTGAGTCGAATCCTCTCTACATTTATCTATTGCCAAGTCACCTGAAATTGAGCAATCTCCGAGAGAAACAAAGAAATACATTTGCAAATAAGGCTACAACTAATTTTTGTGTGTTTTTGGTTTAGGAATGCAAGCTGAATGTAAACATGCAATTTTCAAGAAATAAAATAAATCAAAAGAAGAAAATAAAATATGAATGCAAAGTTTGGAGGTTTTCAAACCTCCCCCAAGCTTAGGCTATTGCCACGCTCAGTTGTTGCCGTTGTTTGGCGGTAGGTGCGGATACTGCTGGTAGTAGTCAGGGAAGTGGGTCATGAAGTGACTGAAGTTGTGAGTTAAGGCATTCACATCTTCATTCACTCCTTGAAGAGTGTGGTCAATCTCCCCAACACGCTGGTTGAGGTGCTGAAATTCTTGGTAGGGCACGTAGTTGTACCCCTGCTGTGGCTGATTAGGCCATGGGTCCTAGGCTCCCCCTTGCTGCTGTTGTTGTTCCTCCCAAGCAGGGTTGTATCCCTGCTCATCCTCATGCTCCTTCTCCTACTCATCCTCATCCTGATGCCCTCCTTATTCATCCTTTTGATCAGGATGGAGTTCAGCCATGATCTGCATCACTTGATCCTTGGTGAGGATCCAAGTGTCCTCCACAGTCGAGAAGGCTTGTGGACAGGGCAACGGAACCTGCTCACCCTGTGCATCACCAAGATAACCAAATTGATATGCTCGGAGCCTCCGGTTAGCTTGGTAAACACCAAGGAGGTCACAAGCAGTTAAGTACTTCACGTCCATAAGTTTGGAACTATCAACAGATTGCATAATAGGTAATGTAATATTTAATGCATTGGCAAGGTGGGTTACCAATCCACCAATGCAAATACCACCTTTCGTCTTGTTGCTTTGGTGGAGAAAGTGCTGGATGAGTAGAGCTGCAGGATTGAGGCTTTGCGGTGCACTAGGAAAGAGAGCCTTAGTGATCATTGCCATGTCCGCATTGGCCATGGAACCGATGTCACCTCTTCCCAAAAGTGTGTTGGCGAGGAACAAGGCATAGTAGCGAAGTGTTGGGTTCTGAATGGTGGACATCTTCTTCTGGTAGAATTCGGTGCCCCCATTAACAGAAATAATCTCCCATGTCTCTCCACTTGTGATGCTATAGAGGTTAGTAACAGTTGACTCCCCAATGCGAGGGAAGCTGAAAGCATCACAAAATTGTTCAAAAGTTATTTCATAGTGCTGATAGTTCATGGTGAAGCTTACCGTGCACATATTACCTTTCTCCCTGTGGTCGTCGTAGAAGGAGGCAAGGAACTCATAGGTAAGCTCAGCGTAGGTGTCGTGGCTTGCGAAGCCGAGTACTATCAGCCCGGCCTTGTTACACATGAGGTCGAAGTCTGCCTTCAACTCGCCGTGGTGAGAAAGCAATGGTCAGCCCATCGTGTGGGTAGCACCCTCCTCGATGAAACTATGGCCATCTTGGGGTCGTGCCCATCTCAAACCCCCGATCCCTCGCCATGTTGGCGCTTGCTCGAACGAAAGAGGCTACCGATTTTGTTCCTCTTGATGCACTGTAAAATTTCACCATAAAACCTTAGGGATATAGTTTGTACATGATATACGAACGATTCTATGTGGAACAATTCAATCCTAATGTGAGAAATCAATAGGAAAAACGAATTAAGCCTGAGTTCATCCACTAAATCAATGTGAGAGTTTCAACCATGGAATTCTGAAAATAAAGCATGGATATGGAGAGAAACATACCGATCTGTTGATTCCCCCACTCAAACGAACGAAATCCATGAAGAATCAAGAGTTCTGGGTGGGTTTTGAGAGGTTTGGAGAGATAATATGAGAGAAATAGTCAGGGAGAAGAAGAAACCTAGCCGCCCCGGCACGATTTTGTGGTCGCGTTGAACTATACGGCCAGAATTATACGGGCGGGATATGTAGTTCCGCCCGTATAGTTGCGGCGTTGCCGCCAACTAGCGTTTCTTTATACAGAACACGGCTATACGGACGCAACTATACAACTAGATCATAATGATCCCGCAGTATAGTTGGTCATTAAACCGTCTGTACCCTCGAGATAAATTTTCTAAAACATGCATCGATATCTATATGACCGGAACTATACGGCCGGAATTTTTATTCATGTCGTATAGTTGGTTGTTAAATAGTCAGTACTTTTGAGAAGAAATTGTACGAAGGCATCGATATCTATACGACCGGAGCTATACGGTCGGAATTTTTATTCCTGCTGTACAGTTGGTCATTAAATTCTCCGTTCCTTCGAAAGAAAATTTGTTGATGGCAAAGATATCTATACGGCCAAACTATATGGCCGGAATTTTTATTCCCACCGTATAGTTGGTCATTAAACCGTCTGTAGTCATCAAAAAAATTCTACTTGTTCGAGAATACCTTCTTATTCTGAAACTTAGCGAAATACCTTATTTTTGACAAAAAAATGACAGTAGAAACTGTCGACCAACATCAGCATATAAAGAATAGAATTTTAGTACAACCTAATTTCATCTCCTCAACTGGAGATTTATTTGTTAGTTTGAACTAAATGATGGATCTAGTCTTTGTAGATAAAACTTAAACTTCTATTTTCATAGTTATTCTACACTTGCTCAATCGATGTTTCTACTACTTTTTGACAGCTGCATCTTCACGGGCGCGCTTCCGCAAGAATGTCTGTGAAAAAGTTGTAGGAATGTGATGAACATTTTATTCTTTAACTTATTTTATTAAAGTGATTGGTTGACTCCCATTAAGAATTTTATTAAGAATGGTTCAATAATTCAACCCCTTCTATGTTCTCGAATGCTTACCTTAGGTTGCCCTTTATCAAAGGCACTTACCACATGAACTCGTTTTGCCGGTGGAATATATCTTTCTCCTGCTTATAGTTTCATTTGAAAATACCAGATGATTTCAACATCATAAACATTGAAGATTATTTTCCCTTCAGCACAATCAACTGAAGCTCTTGCAGTACTAAGGAATGGTCTTCCATTATGGATAATTTTTCATCCTCAGGCATTTCAAGAATAATAAAATTAGTGGGAATAACATGCTCATCTATTCTAAGTAGAACATCCTCAATCATACCAATGGGTTGTTTAGTGGACTTGTTAGCCATCTGTAAAGTGATAGTAGTAGGGGAATACTCCCCTAATCCTAACCTTTTATAGAGGGAGTATGGCATTACACTAACTCCTGCACCTAAATCACACAAGGCATTGTGAATATCAGTTTTGCCTATTGAGCATGAAATAGTTGGTATTCCGGGATCTCCCGATTTAGACAATAGCTTCCCATTAGCAGGATAACTAGTCACCATGGCAACAGTTTCAGTTATCTCTTTCTTTCTACTAAGAATATCACGAAGGAATTTAGAATAGGTGGGAACTTCAATTGCATCCGCAAATGGAATTTCTAGACGAAGGTCACCAAGTGCCTTTGTAAAAGAATCATAGATTACCTGATTGATGACCCACAAGTATAGGGGATCACAACAGTCTTCGAGGGAAGTAAACCCCAAATTATTGATTCGACACAAGGGGAGACAAAGAATATTTATAAGCCTTAACAACTGAGTTGTCAATTCAGCTGCACCTAGAAACAATCTTGCTCGCAGTAGTTTATCAGTAGTAACAGTTTTGTAGTAGCAATAGCAAAGTGATAGCAGTAGTAAAAGTAAAGACAATAGTAACAATTGCAGTAAACAGTAGGATTAAAGCGCGGTAGGCATATGGATGGATGGACGGGCGTTGCATGGACAAGACAATTCATGTAACAATCAAGATATAAGGCATTTGCAGATAAATAAGATAAAGCATCCAAGTACTAAATAATCATAGGCATGTGTTCCATATATAGTCATACGTGCTTGCAATGAGAACTTGCACTACATCTTTTGTCCTGCCAGCCGTTGCAGTGGGGGCCTCAAGGGAATCTAATGGCAATTAAGGTGCTCCTTTTAATAGAGCACCAGAGCAAAGCATTAACACTCTATGGACACACGTGATCTTCACATCATAGCCACCCCTCCAGTTATCCCGATTTCTGTCACTTTGGGGCCCCGGGTTCCGGACAATAATGTGTATATACAACTTGCAGGTAAGATCATAAACAATACTATCATCATGAATCAATAACATGTTCAAATCTGAAATCATGGCACTCGGGCCCTAGTGACAAGCATTAAGCATAACAAGTTGCAACAAAGTCAAAAAGCACTAACTATAGATACTAGGCACCATGCCCTAACAATCTGATGCAATTACATGAACGATCTCATCCAATCCCTACCATCCCCATAGCCTACTGCGGGGGATTACTCACTCATGGATGGGGGAATCAAGGGTGGTTGATGGAGAAGCGATGGTGATCATGATGGCGATGATCTCCTCCAATTCCACATCTAGGCAGGGTCTAGAATGGAGTTTCTGGTTCCGAATCGCGGTTTCTGGTGGTGGCGGCGCAACGGAACTCTATCTGGAAAACATCGAGCCCCCCTCTATTTTTAGGTCAGAGGGATTATATAGGCGAAAGGAGAGGTCGAGGTGGAGACTGAGGTGGACACACCAACCCCTGGAGCGGCTTGGCCTGGCCCACGCAGCAAGGTGGTGTGGGCCCCTCGTGGGCCCCTCGTGGCCCCACTCCGTCTCGTCTTCTGGCTTCGTGAGTCTTCTGGTAAAATAGGAGTTTTGTGATATTTTCCGGGATTTTTCCTGAAAGTTGATTTCCTGCACAAAAACGAGACACCAAAGCAATTCTACTAAAAATAGTGTTAGTCCACATTAGTTGTATCCAAATAACACAAATTAGAGAAGAAACAATGTCAAAAGTGTTCGGGAAAGTAGATACGTTTTGGATGTATCAACTCCACCCAAGCTTAGCTTATTGCTTGTCCTCAAGCAATTAAGTTGAAAACTAAGTGCGATAAAAGAAACTTTCACGAACACATTTGCTTCATAAGATGTATATATTCTCAACATATGATAAAATACTTAGGCAATTCATAATAAAGAGTTTGCAAATAAGTTTACCCAGTAGTCATGCAAGCTATGAAGAGATTTCAACCCAATAATAATAAACAACATGACACATAAGTATATGCAGGATTGTAATGCTCATAAGAAGATATGATAAAGTGGTATCTCGCTTGCCTTTCTTTTTGGAGCAAAACATAAATGCCAAGGCACCTCTAAAGTTTAATTGAAGACTAGAAGTAAAAAATATCAAAGATTACAAGCGTCAAAGTTATGTCACAATTAATCGTGTTTCGGGACAAGCACATTACACTAAGAATGGCAGCTATGCTCTTGGGAAGGTGCTCAAAGAATAATTGGCGACTCAACATAAAAGTGAAAGAAAAGATTTGAAAAGTTTGATAGGATTCCAAATGTTGAGAGTAAGGTACTCATTAGCTTTCAGCTCTCATTGCCCCTATCATAAGCATCTTTAGGTGATTAAGGTTAAAGTGAACAAATATGAGGATATGCTTGACAAGTTGTAAGTCGAAAATCTCATGCCCCTTGCCTACGAGTACCGAACCTCATGCTACTCAACTTTAGTCACAAGTAAGTTCTTGTCATTGTAAGTACATGTGTATCATGGAGAACCGCCAACGGGTACCCCTTGCCCCATGATACAGGAGCTATCCCATATCAAAATGACAAGGCAACAGATAATGAGCATCTCAACGATCTTTTTATTTGCTATTTGCATAGGTTTTTATTGAGGATGCTTCATAGAATGCTCACTATGGTTATGCTTCAAGTTTCCACCATGATTAGGCATGGCTTAGGCTAGCCACCCAGGCATTTCTCTAACACATATACAAACTGCATGAGCTTACAAGATCCCCTTTTATTTCACACCGTCGGGATCCATAAACAAAAGAACATGATATCAACTGAATAATGAGTGCAATGTTGAAAGCGTTCCCCATGACAACATGGTTCTGCTAATTCTCAACTTATAAAGTGTAAGCATATACGCAACATAGATGGACGCAATGGTTCAAGTTTATTAAGTGCAAGAAAGTAAAGTGTGCCATCAAGTTTGTGAGAGCTTTACTAACTAATTTTCACATAACAAGCAAACATTTTTATTGGAAGAAAACAAAGCATAGTAAATATGCAAGGAATAGCAAAGATGCTAATAGGTAGATATGGTGGACTCTTTTTGACAATCTTGGTTTTGGGGAGTTGGATGCACAAGTAAAACGTATACTCAGCGCAAGTGAAGGCTAGGAATAGAAAGGGAGCAACAATCAAGAGAGCAGTAACTGTCATAATCATGCTTGCTACAAAAAAAATTTAATAGTAGCATAAAAGTGACACAAGAACTCTGAGGCAAAATAAATCATCAAGGCATAACTGACCTTTTGTTTAGTCATATGCATGCGTGGGCATGTGCCAAGTCAATTCAAATTAAACATTCAGAGGAGGATACCACAATGTCATACCAAGTTATGAATAGAACAATGCAAGCAAACATTTATATGACATGCTACAAACTATTAGTGGATTGGAACTAATCACAAGAGATCAATAACTACTAAGCATCCATTAAATAACATACACCTTACATGAACAGACTAAGCATGCCCACAATGATGAGTATATGTAAATTGAAACAAATAGAGTTCATACCAGCCTCTTACCACACCTCGAGTTGTCGTAAATCATCATTGCCTCTCACTTGTGTGACTTTAATAATAAGAGAAAACCAAACTCCAAGGAGTCACTAAGGACCGCTGAACCCTGCAACGAACTTTACCAAACCAGAGAAGAACCACAAATATTTTTGGTTTTTCGATTTTTAAAGACAAGAACCAAAAGAAAGAGCGAACAAAGAAAAAATCTTTTTGGGTTTTTCGAATGATCAAATCAAAGCTAAAAGGATGAAGCAAACCAAGGCTAAAAGATAAAGAAGGAAACAAAGAGAAGTAACAAAAATATTATTGGTCTTTTGTGTTTTGGAAAGTAGAAATAAAGCAAGAACAAAAACTAAAAAAACAAAACGAAACATGGATATGCAAAGTACCGACATAACATGATATGTAGATGAGTGTGATGTCGACATACCTCCCCCCAAGCTTAGGCTTTTAGCCTAAGTGGGGATCAATCCCAAGCTGGCCAGGAAGGAGCGCCTCCATAGTATGACGAAGAAGTGCCTTCGTCCGGATACGAACTTGAGGGCGCCCTAGCATAGTGTGCAGAGTAATCGTAAGAGGGCGCATCCTCCTGGTGCTGCCCATGGAAACCAAGCAAGCGGAGCTGCTCATCCAACTCTTCTTTGGAGCGCGACCATGGCATCCTGCAAATACTGAACAAGGTGGACTGTGGCAAGGGAATTTACCTCTCGTCTCCGTTAGTAAACAACATCCTATAAACTAAACTCTCTGTACTAGAGTCAGCAGTAACAAAGTGATGTGTTTTCATAGCAGCGAGATCAAGCCTTTGTGGAGTTAGCACAGTATCATTAGGATCAACGGAAAGTTCTAAAGCAACAACCATGCGTGCAACGATGATGCCCCCATAAATGGGTCCTCTAGCAGCTAGACGGCGAGCAACGAGAGAGCCAAGATTATACTTGGTTGTATTATTAAGTGCAACATCAAGAAAGGCTAAATGATAACGAAATATTATTAGTGTTCTCCCTACCAAGAATGCTAGTGGCAAGATAATAAGAAAAATATCTAAGAGCTGGGAGTTAAATGTTCCTTATCTTCCAGCGTTGAGCTGTGCGGTCATCATCATTTGTCACACTTCGGTAGAGCTCCAGCAAATCAGCGGGTCGACCTTGGATCTTCTTCACTGTCCCAGTCATGCCTATGGCTATAATGCTGCAAAATCTTTCCAATGGCATGGTAATAGGCATATTATAAATTTGAATGAAACAGTTGACCGATAAGGGGTGTTAGTGAAAGCAAAACTTTCAACGGAAGTTTTGGTGAGCACGGCATATTGCTCACTCTCATCCTGCATGTAAGTGGTTAGACCAACTGACGAGGGTTTAACTCATCAATGCCCATTGTTATGGACTTGGGTTTTGGAGAAGGAGGGAGCGCTGGAGACATCTATCGGCTAGCAAACAAGCACACAGGGGACTCGAAGATTTACCCAGGTTCAGGCCTCGCAGAGGTCCCTACTCCTTCTTGTCTGCTCGTGGAATTATCAAGGGAATCGAAGATTACAATGGTGCGCAGATGCAATCTGGTGAGGGTGGTGGAAACTAGGGTTGTGTGTGTCCTTCTCGCCACCCCCTCCTAGACTTTATATAGATAGGCTAGGTCTTGGGTAGCAGGTCGAGTCGGTTACAGGTTAGGGTTTTCCCCTTTAAACTTTCTATCTTTAGCTTCTTCTTGTTCTTCCAGCAATAGAGAGTCCGTAGGTCACTCGAGTTCTTCATTTGGGCACTGGCGACACCGTGGGCCTCCATGTATTCAGGCCGTATATACCAAGCTCGAGTACCTGTAAGGTATACCCATGTCAGTAGCCCCCGAGTGTCCAGTGGAATCGCAGATTCGATTGGAGACTTTATGAAGCCTTTCGAGTGCATGACTGAGTATATTTTTCGACTGCTCTGTTTATGTCATAGGGATTGTTGATGTGCGTGCCTGATTTTAATCGATGTATCGGTATTAGTTAACTACCTTAGGGTAAAAAACGCCATCTACTCGAACTCGAGTCCCCGAACTCGAATCCGGAAAAGTGCTGGTGTAATTAGACTCAAGCCGCGGAGGTCTTACAGGAGTCGAATTCCAGTATATGGGTGTGAGCACTGACGCCGTCTCATTCAAGGCATGTTCATCGTACCTGCAGGCACAGATATATTTCTGGTAGTGCGCAACTTAATGCGTTGCCAGGCCTTATTCAGGTCTTATCTTCACACTGTAAGTGCGGCATCCGAATTTTATCATCGCGGAGATGATTCGGGTGACCCAGGAGATGCGATCTCTTTGTAGGGAATTTTATGAGGCGCTGTCGCCATAAACTTCAAGTGTGGATGTTATCAACACACAATACTATGCACAAATAATCATAGGGTGCGCGACCAGCGTTCCCTATGGGAGTAGCCCCCGAGTGCCTGGTTGAGTCGAAGACTCAGGCAGAGACTAAAGTACTTTTGCGACTGCTGTCGTCTTTATTTGCTTGTTTCAGTCGAATTTGCTTTCGGCGCTCCCTATGGGAGTAAACCCATGTCCATAGTCGAACCGTGCATCGCGTGATTTGGTTTTGCTGTGATTGTTTATGTTCCTGTAAAATAAAAAGAAAAAAATCATAGGGTGCGCGACCAGCGCTCCCTATGGGAGTAGCCCCCGAGTGCTTGGTGGAGTCGAAGACTCGAGCAAGGGCTAAAGTAATCGAAGTCTTCTACTGCGTAGTTGTTGGTGACGTCAGTGCTGACGATCTCATGACCTCGATTCGCTGTTCGCGAAGTTTGACGGGACGTGACGAGCGGTGGGTCCCACTCCCTGACTCTGATTTGACTGGGCGTGCGTAATCTTTATTTTAGCCGCGCCTCCTCGATTTCCACGCGTAATGGGAGTGGTGGGGGGATGGTTCATGTTTTAGCTCCTCCACGGTTCAGCACGCGATCGCCACGCCCCAAAGAGGGTTTTTCTGAGCCGTTGGATTGCATCTTCCAGGGGTTAAGTAGTGGTGCTGCGACGGTAAAATCCACATCTGCTTCCGCTCATTGTTTGCCTTCATCGCCATTGCCGCTGCTCCCCTGCTTTCTCTGCTCTCTTTTCCTCCGCGGCGCTGGACCAGCTCCGCGCATTTCCTAGCTACTTTCTCCGGTCGCATCGCTGCCACGCAATGGGAATGAAGAAGGGAGGTGCTGCGGCCGATTCCGCGGCTACCGCTGCTGCGGTGAAGAAGAAGGGCGGCTCCGCCGCTGTGGGTACCAGCACCGTCGCCGACGGTAAGAAGAAGGGTGCGAGCACCCGCGTCACGAATAGTGCGTGGCGTCCTTCCATCATCAAGTCCTCTGATCTCCGTCTTCTTCGCCAAGACGGAGTACTGTCCACCGCAGTTGCCGACGCGCGCGTCCCTAGTGGTGAGATAATTCGCTCTCCTCCCACTGGTTTTTGAGTGATGTTGTTGGCGTTCATCATTCGTTGCCTCTCTTTGCCCCTGCATCCCTTCTTCAGGGGCCTCCTTTGCTTTTACGGGCTCCAGCTTCATCAGCTGTCCCCGAACTCTATCCTCCACATCTCTTGCTTCATTACCCTCTGCGAGTGTTGGCTCAGAATGGAGCCGCACTTCGGCCTCTTCAAGCGCCTCTTCAAGTTGAAGCACCAATCTGCTTCTGGTTCCTTAGTCTACGATGTAGGCGGCTGCGGAATTCACGTCGATCCATCCGTCACCTATTTCGACATCAAGCTGATGAAGTCCGTCCAAGGGTGGAGGGACAAGTGGTTCTACGTTCGCGACCAGAAGGCCGACAGAGAGCACTTCGGACTCGCACCTTTCGATCCCGCGATGTCGTGCAAGAGGAGGTGCTCCTGGATGAATGTAGTCATGCCTGGCGAGTCCGCGGAGACAGATGTGCTGTATGAGCGCGTCTGCGACCTGGAGAGTCGCATAGGCAAAGAGGAGGGAGGCTGCACCCTCATTCGCACGTGGTTGCGCCGTCGGGTCCAGCCCCTGCAGGCCAAAGTCCACCCCATGTTTCAGTGGGCTGGCGCTGACGATGTCACTCGCGTGTCTGCCGATGGCATGTCCATGAGTGAGGTGGATAAAAGGGTTCGACTGGTGACCACATACACCGTCAAGGATGTGCTCCCTAGTGAGCCAGTTGTTCCCCCGTTCGACGCTTCTAACCCTCCTCCTGAGGTACAATTATGCTGCGTAAGATCTTAGTTTGTTGATTGCTTCTCTGCTGTTTCTTTGCTTTGTGCTGAATTTGTTGTCTGCATACAGGATTGGGCGGTGTCACCATGTATGCCCCCTCTTCCTGAGGGGGTTATCCCTCGCGAGGACTTGGAAGAGGACGAGTCAAAATTGACCGTCCTATCCGATGTGGAAGAGGAAGCCCCCGAGTCGGGTAGTCCGGATACTCGCAAGCGTTCGCGCAGCAAGGATTCTGATGCGTCGTATCCTTCGACTCCGGAAGATGCAGGCGTTGGTGTGGGATCGCCAATCCCTACTATTCCTGTGAGCGTCGTGGCGCCGTCTTCTCGCAAGAAGATGCGACTGCCAAAGGAGTCTTCGTCAGAGTCGGGGGAACCAACCTTTGACTTTGATAAGTTTGATTGGTAAGTATTTGTTTTGTCCTTTTCTGATTCTTCATTGGCTTTTGCCTTGTCCTTGATGTTGGTTTTATCTTTGTAGTCAAGAGGCATCGTCATCTTCTGGCGACGTCCAATTTTTGAAAGAATCAGGAGTCGCAACCTCAAAGGCCAAGAAAGAGGTCGAGCGTGCTCCTTCCCCTCCTTTGGCGGCCGACTCCGGGCACAACACTTACAGCTCTCCGCATGAAGGGGAGCATCGAATGGTTGTCCGGATGACTGCACACCAATCGACTTCGGAGTCATTGGAGGGTCATGTAAGTGTAGGATTTCTTCTTTGGATGTTGCAGTCGATGTTATCTATGCCATCTGCTGATCCTTTGTTGTGCGATAGCCCCTTGTGAAGGAAGCCGTTCACTTGGCGGAGGAAGTGGTTGTGATGGGTCGTCAGCATGCAATACTGGAGACGCGTCATCGCGTGGTCGAAAGTAAGTGTTCTTCACTTCCTCTTCTTCTCATTTTTATATAGTCGACTGATAGTTAATCCCTTTTTGTTTTTGTAGCTGAACATAACGCCCTCCTGCGCAATGCTGCCACCATGGAGAAAACACTCGCCGCAGCTGTGAAGGGTCGCGATGAGGCAATCGCGGCGCGTGACGAGGCCCAGAGGCGTGAAGAGGATTTGCGTGCCTCCATCGCGGCCAGGGAGAAGTTGTTCGAAGAACAACTTTTCTCGATTGCCAAGGCCCTCTCAGGTACTGTGTTTGGATATCATCATCTTTCTCTGTTCGATTTTTGCCGTTGGCGCTGATGTTTTGTCCATGTATGGGTTTATGTACAGATGCTGGTGATTTGAGCTTCGACCCTCAGGACCTCCGTCACGATGATGCCTTGGCGGGTGCACTTTCAGCAGTCGAGGACCACATCACCGCCGTTTAGGATATGCTTTCAAAGCCAAGGGCGTGCTCAGTCGCCTTCGGGAGGAGTTGATGCCCAAGGCTGAGCTAATCGAGAACATGAACAAGCTAGTGGAGTCTCTCGTCGGGGGTGTTCCTGCAAGCTTCGAGAACTCGCACCGTGCGGCTGGCGCGTCAATGTCACTCGCCATGGTGCAGGCCCACGGAGTCGAGGTTGATCCTGCAGCGGTTTAGAAGGCGATGCCCGTTAGCGCGGACAGCCAGCAGGTAGTCTTTGCTCACTTCGCGAGTGCCTATGGCAAGTATGGGCCGCAACTGATTAACACGGTTGCGAAGTACTCTGAGGAGCTGCAGCGAGCCAAGAAGGCGGCGAAGGCTGCGGCATCAGGGGCTGGCAGAAAGTCAGTGGCATCTGACACTGCCACGGACTCGATGAAGCCCCTGAGGCCGTCGAAGTCGAAGAAGCCAATCGCTCCTCAGTAGTTTTGTAATAGTTGATTAGTTTATGCCTTTTGTCTAGAACATGCCTTTGGCGGGTGTATCTGCTGATACTTTTTCCAATCTTGAATGCATTCAAATCTTTTGTCTATGTGTCAATTTGATCTTCTTATTCGCTTCTTGCTTGGCTTGTGGTAGGGTACATCAAGTGATCCTTTGAGGGAACCTCAGGACTCGCCGCCCTTTGATGATACCTTGGCGCCGTCGTGCTCCAGGGTGGATGAGCTGTCACTGCTTTCGTGACTGCATGACCGCGTGAAGAAGTTAGTGCGTGAATTGCCCATGCTCCACGGTAACGCGGATGTATGGAAGTCAAAGACAGAAAAGACCGCCGCCCGAGAACAGTATCTGCTTGGCGAGGTGACGCAGCTGGGCGACCAATTCAAGTGTTAGTTTGCTTGCTCTTATCTTTTCCTTGTAGTCACTCACGATGGTGCACTGTCCTTATGCTTTTGTTGTTGCTTCATATAGTTGTCAGCGCGCGCCATACGCAAGATGAGAAGGAGAGAATTGCCATTCGTATGCATGATCTGACCTAGGAGCAACTTCAAGAGAGTGGATACTTCTGGGTAGATCATGATCGTGCGATTGCGCTGGCGACCCTGCAGGATCGTGCGTCGCGAGTGCTACACTTTCTGAAGAAGTCGCAGTCATGCTTGAAGAACATTTATCGGACGCTGTTTCTGCTAGATGTTACTCCATCAAGCCTTCTGGCCCTCCTCGCCAAGTTTCAAGACCTGGCCGCGGTTCGCGAGTGTGTGAGGCAACAATTGGTGGCTGGTGCCAAGGCCGCTCTGTCGCTGGTGCGACTAAATAGGCCTGGCGTAGATGTTGCGGAAATTGCGGCTGGGCCACCTGCGCCACCAGCAGGTTCTGCCTGGAATATGGTGCCGCACTACCAGGTGGTGGATCACCCAGCAGAAGAGATCGTCGACTTCTTTGAGGAACAAACCAATGTTCTCTTGTTGCAGTAGTAGCTTAGTTTGTATCATGCACATAAGTGTACCCATGTTGTAAAATTCGTATAAATGTTGTGTATAATTGATTGTCGAATATGTATAAAGAGCTTGTTAGCGTGTAAGTGCGTTGCACTATGCGACTCCTTTTCGTTAGCCTGGCCATGCGTTTATCTCAGTCCCTTGTCAACCTGTCAGGTGCGTTGCAACTGGGTTAATGTTGTGTCAAGGGTTTCGATTGATGTGCCAGCTACTCAGGATATCGTGTTTTAGTTCGTAGAACAGATGTGTATAGGGTGGCGTAGCGCCCGAGTCGATAAGTTGCAGAAAAATAAAGGAAGACACAGAGTTTTGGGGCACTTAGCTTTATTTATTCGTGAGACAGTATGAAGTACAATGTGTGGCTAAGTAGCCTTGGCTGAGTGCCTTATTTGTGATGCAAAAGTAAAAACGACTAAGGGTAGAAGCGTCGCAGCTGTGCGACGTTCCAGGGGTTGGAGTATGCGACTCCCGTCTCTAGATCTTGAAGGCGATAGGCGCCACCTGGGATTACTTCTGTAATCACGTATGGTCCTTCCCAGGGGGACTCGAGCTTGAGGTGTCCCTGCTGTTTTAGTCGCAGGACCAGGTCGCCTTCGACGAAGGATCGGGGCCGTAGCCTCCTGCTGTGGTAGTTGCGCAGGTTCTGCAGGTAGATCGTTGATCTTTCCGCGGCGATTTCTCTCACCTCGTCGAGGAGGTCGACGGAGTCTTCAAGTGCGAGGGAGGATTCCTGCTCGCTGTAGGCGACCACGCGTGGCGCTTTGTACCGTACTTCCGCGGGCAGCACCGCTTCGGCCCCATGGACCATGAAGAACGGGGTGTAGCCTGTAGCACTGTTTGGAGTTGTACGTAGGATCCAAAGTACTGACTGTAGTTTGTTAGGCCAGCAACCCGCGGCTTGTTCGAGTGGTCGGAGGAGTCGCTTCTTGATGCCGCCGCAGACGAGCCCGTTCGCCTTTTCGACTTGACCGTTGGTCTGTGGATGTGCTACCGAGGCGTAGCTGATGTTGATTCCTAGATTCTCGCAGAAATCTTGGAACTCCTTGGATGTGAAGTTTGTTCCATTGTCCGTTCTGATGCTATGTGGCACTCCGAAGCGGAAGATGATGGACTCGAAGAATTTGACTACACTATGCCCTGATTGATTGGTCACTGGCATGGCCTCTATCCACTTGGTGAACTTGTCAACTACCACCAGGAGGTAGACGTATCCTCCACGTGAGGACTTAGGGAGCTTGCCGACCACGTCGAGTCCCCATTGCACAAAGGGCCAGGCCAATGGAATTGACCGGAGCTCTACGCCAGGCGCATGTGGCTTGTCCGCGAATCGCTGGCACGCATTGCACTTCTGGACAATGTCCGTGGCGTCGCGCATGGCCGTAGGCCAGTAAAACCTAGCTCGTAGAGCTTTGGCCACGAGGGCGTGACTGCCAGCATGGTGTCCGTAGGTTCCCTCATGGATGTCAAGGAGAACAGCTCTTCCATCAGCCGCGGAGACACATCGCTGGAGCACTCCTATGATGCTGCGCTTGTATAGTTCGCCGTTGATGACAACGAATGCCTTGGATCACCGTGCGATGTGCCGTGCATCAGTCGGATCGTCCGGTAGCCTTTTGCTGAGGAGGTACGTGATGTATGGTTGCATCCAGGATTGCTCAATCATCATGACGCTCATTGGTCCCCCGAGTCCTGTGTCCAGCTCAAGGTCATCGAGTGCCATTGGCTGATTGGGCGGCATAGCCCCCGAGTCCGTTGCTGCGCTTGTTTTCTTCTCTGTGGCCTTTGGCTTGATGGAGCGTTCACAGATGCGCTCGAGAAATACCCCAGGTGGTATGGGGGCGCAGGTAGAGCCTATGTTGGCGAGTGCGTCCGCCTCTTCATTGCTTTTGTGGCCTACGTGTCGCAGTTCGTAGCCATCGAAGTCCCCTTTGAGTGTGTCGTAGAGGTCGTGGTAGGCGATCATGTTGTCGTTCAGTGCGTCGCACTCATGCATTGTTTGGTTGACGACCAACTTGGAGTCGCCGTAAATAATGAGTCTCTTGGTGCCACAGGCTTTTGCCATCCTCATCCCGTGTAGCAGGGCCTCGTATTTAGCTTCGTTGTTGGAGGCGGTGAACTGCATTCGCAGGATATACTTCAGCTTGTCCCCTAGAGGTGATGTCAGTATGACACCTGCACCTGCTCCGTCCTTCCGCTTGGACCCATCAAAGTGCATTGTCCAGAGGTAGGACATGTCTGGTTTGTTAGGGAGCTGGTTCTCCATCCAGTGCACGAGGAAGTCAGGGAGAACTTGCGACTTGATTGCGTCGCACTTTTCGTAAGTGATGTCTCGTGGAGACAATTCTATTCCCCAAAGCGTGACTCGTCCCGTGGCGTCGGGGTAATTGAGGATATGCCCCAATGGGGCATCGTTGACCACCATGATTGGGTGTTCCTGGAAGTAATGGCGCACTTGCCGGGCGGTCATGAAGACACCGTACGCCAGCTTCTGGTAGTGCGTGTACCGCTGTTTTGTTGGCATGAGGACCTCGCTGAGGTAGTAGACTGGGCGTTGTACCCTGTGGACCTTGTTTTCCTTGGCTCGCTCGACGACAAGCACTGTGCTGAGTACCTGGTTGGTGGCGGAGATATATAGCAATAGTGGTTCCCATTCCCGCGGGGTTACTAGTACTAGCGAGGTGGAGAGCAGGCGCTTGAGGTCCTCGAATGCTTCCTGCGCTTCGTTGGTCCACTCGAACTTTTCAGTTTTGCGGAGGAGTTGGTAGAAGGGCAGTGCCTTTTCACCCATCCGACTAATAAATCGACTGAGGGCTGCGATTCGCCCAGCCAGCTGCTGAATGCCCCTTATGTTTTTCGGCTTCTCCATGGCCAGTATGGCTTTTATTTTCTTCGGGTTTGCCTCGATTCCTCTTGCTGAAATGAGGTACTCGAGTAGTTGCCCGGATGGCATGCCAAAGGCGCATTTGTCCGGATTGAGCTTGATCCAGTAGCGATCGAGGTTGGCGAAGGTTTCGCGCAAATCGTCGATTAGGGAGGCTTCTTCCTTGGTCTTGATTACTATGTCGTCGACATAGACTTGGATGTTGCGACCAAGTTGTTCCTTAAGGCAAGCCTGCATGCACCGCTGGTAGGTGGCTCCCGTGTTCTTTAGCCCGAAGGGCATTGTGTTGTAGCAGAATACACCAAAGGGCGTTGTAAACGCTGTTTTCTCTTGATCTTCCTCCTTCATTCGAATCTGATTATAGCCTGAGTAGGCGTCGAGGAAGCAGAGGCGCTCGCAGCCCGCGGTGGAGTCGATGATCTGGTTGATGCATGGCAACGGGAAGTGATCCTTTGGGCAGTGCTTATTCAGAGAGGTGAAGTCCACGCACATCCGCAGGATATCCGTGTCCTTTTTCGGTACCAGCACCGTGTTGGCGAGCCAAGTGCTTTCCTTGATCTCGCATATGAATTTGGCGTCGAGGAGTCTGTTGATCTCCATTCCAACTGCCTGCGCCCGTGGCTTAGATAATCGCCGGATTGTTTGCTTGACTGGCCTTGCGTTTGGGTTGACGTTGAGTGCGTGCTCGGCGAATTCCCTGGGAACTCCTGGCATGTACGCAGGACACCAGGCGAAAATTTCCCAGTGCTCACGGAGGAATTCGACGAGCGTGAGTTCCTATGCGGGACTCAAGTTGTTGGCGATGAGAGCCGTTTTGGCAGGATCCGATGGGTGCACCTGCACTTTCTTTGTGTGCCCTAATGAGTCGAAAGATAAATCAGGCGAGCTTGACCGGCTTGGGGTAGGCAGACTGTTGTCTGCCGACTCCTTCAGTCTCGCGAGTTCTTCTTGCATACGAAAGGACTAGGAAATTCTATTGAATTACCTATCGCAACTGTCGAATCTCTCGAAGCTCCCGTTGACTGTGATGACGCCATTGGGACCTGGCATTTTTATTTGCAGGTAGGAGTAGTGCGGTACTGCCATGAGTAGGTTAAAGGTGGGGACTAAATGCACTAGGGGAATCCAGGGAGGGATAGTGAGGTGATTCCACACACAGAAGGTTTGTATTCAATTCACTTCCAAGGTTTACAAGTGCTCCTCGAGCTGTATTGGAGAGAGGAGGAAAAAGGAACTCTCTTACTCTCACCGCTAGCTAGCCCTCAGGAACCAAGTAAAATCTAGCCAATAGAGATCAACCCTTTCTACAGAGGCCCTTGCCCCCCTTATATAGGGGTGGCTAGGTCTCCAACTAGGGCATACGTGGAGGCATATTCCAGGGAATATGCCTCCTCCCAAAATAGTAAGCCGACCGGGTCGCTTTTTCCCCACGTCATCCATGCAGAGGCTACGTGAGCCTCTGCGGCGCCTGCGTCAGCCGACATTGGCGTCGTCACCTTTGTCGGCCATGCCTCGGTGGTCCTGCCCCTGTCCGCTTCGCTCATGCTGTGCGTACCGGGGTTACCTTTGACCAGCGAGATACCTTCCTTCTCCTAGAAGCTTGATATGACCCGGATCGTAGTTGATCCGGCCACACCTGTTCCTGCATACAAGTTAGATTCATCTATCCGACTTACGGCTTAAGTCGGTTGAGACCCAGTTAGGTGGAAATCCCCTGGTCCGGGTTACCCCGAGATTCGGCCTGCCTTGAGGTGACTCGGCCAGCATTCGCTTTGACCTTGCCGTACCTCGGCTAACTCGGCCTTTATACCCCGGCGTGACCCTACCCGGGGGTATCCCCCCAACATCGAGGTTGATTTTGCCCAGGGGATACACGCCCTTTCCTGGGACGATGCCATGGAATGTTGTGTCTGAGGCCTCTAGGCAAGTTAGAGGTATCCTCATTGCCTGCAAGGTACTCGTGAATATGCGGTTGATGCTGCTTCTGCCATCCATGAAGACACGACTCATGTCGAAGCCTCCGATTTGCGCCTCGAGTACGAGGGGACAGTGGCCTAGACAAGGTACTTGATGCGGATGATCACGTTTGTCGAAGGTGATGTAGGACTCGCTTCCGCTGAGGTACTCAGTGGTAGATGCTGGCGAGTGTGTGGCCAAGTTGACTTGGCGAGTGATGGCCTTCTGCACCCAATTGGAGGGGCGTCCTTTTTAGATCATCATAGTACCCATGGCCCATGGGTAGGGTTCACCTCGCTGGTGCTGGTCCGGCGCAGCTGCGTTTGGGGGCATTCTAGGTGGTGGTGGCGGAGCGCCATGTGCCACGCCCGTAGCCTCTCTCGACCGCGTTGCGATTCATTCGAACCAATCCCTCATGTAATTTGAGGAACTCGCGGCAGTCCTTGAGGAGGTGGCTGGACTTCTTCTTTCCATCATGCTTGTCGATGTAGAAGTGCACCGTGCATGGCCCGGACAGTTTTTCATCGATGGATGTCGCGGATGCCTCATCACGGTTGCGGCATTGACACACTTGAGTGGTTTTCCCGGAGTCGCGGTATCCACCGCTGCGGTATCCGCTGTTGCGATTATCGTCGTGTCTGTCGGCGTAGCCAGCTGCGACCATGTTAACGTCGTCGCGGTCATCGTAGATGCACATACGGCGTTTGCCTCGGCGGTCGCGTCTGCGCTCGAGTTCTGCCTCCTCGTCGGAGTGAACGCGATTTTTCACCGAATCTTCTCCATCGACCCACCGATTCGCGATTTCCATCAGGTGGTCAATGGTCTTGGGCTTTGAGCGGCCTAGCTCCTCCCTGAGCTCTATGCAACGAACGCCGATGTTGAATGCGTCAATCGCGTGATCCTCCGAGATGTTCACTGCGGAGTTCTTGATGATGGACCACCTTTGGATGTAGGAGCGCAACGATTCGCCCGATCTTTGCTGGCAGCATCTCAGTTCTTCGATTGATGCAGGCCGCTTGTATGTGCCCTTAAAGTTGCGCACAAAGCTGTAAACCAGCTCATCCCAACTGCGAATGGATCCGCATGGGAGGTTGTTGAGCCATGCTCGGGCGGCGCCCTGCAGCTGTAGCTGTAAGCATTGCATGGCCGTGCTTCGACTGCCTCCGTGGAGCCTGACGGAGGAGATGTGGTCCTCCAACCAGATCTTTGGGTCCTGCAGGCCGTCAAACTTTGGGTTCTCCGATAGGAGTTTGAACCCCTTTGGCATTTGCTTCTGCCTGATGGATTGATACATTGCAAATGTATCTATAATTTTTGATGTTCCATGCTTGGTTTTATCCACTTTCTTGTGTTTGGTTCCAACTTTGGAGTACTTTTCATATGATTTCTTGGACTAACCTATTAACAAGAGCCACAGTGCCTGCTGTTCTGCTGTTTTTGGTTCGTGAAAGTCGAAAATGAATATTCTCGAATTGGACGGGACAAAAGCCAAAGTGCCTATTTTTCCGAAGGGATCAAGTGCCGAATATGAAATGTAGAAGGGCTGGGGCCACCACACCACCTAGTCACGCTGGCCTGGCCCGCCTGGGGTGGTGTGGTCGCTCCAGGCACCCCCTCGGCCTCTCCTTCCGCCTATATATTGCCCTCGGGACGAAAACCCTAAGGGCCCGATCAAAATCCACGAAGAGTCTCAGAGTCCGTCATCTCCATCCCTAGATCGGGAGGGATCTGAAGCTCTTCCCGGCACCCTGCAAGAGAGGGGAATTCACCCTGGAGGCCCTCTTCATCACCATGCAAGCCTCTGGTGTGATGCGTGAGTAGTTCATCCTTGGACTACGGATCCATGTAGTAGCTAGATGGCTAGTTCTCCTCCTTTGTGCTTTCATGTTTAGATCTTGTGAGCTCCGTTCATGATCAAGATCATCTATTTGTAATTCATACATGTTATGTTTGCGGGGATCCGATGGATATTGAGATGCTATTTCAGATTGATTATTGATTCTATCATGTCTTTGTTATTTGTGATCTTGCATGCTTTCCATTGTTAGTAGCTATCTTGGCCAAGTAGATGCTAGCAACTCCAAGAGTTAGTATTTATGCTCGATAGTGGGTTCATGCCTCTGGTAATCTAGGGAAGTGACAGAAATCTCTAAGGTACTAGATGTGCTGTTGCTACTAGGGAGAAAATAACAATCCTTTGTTCATAGAACAATTGTATTGTTTACTTTACATGCAGTTCGTAAAGCAATAATCTGTTGCTTGCAACTTAATACTGGAGTGGGTTCGGATGATAACCTGAAGGTGGATTATTAGTCATAAATGCAGTTGGATGGAGGTCTATGTATTAGGTTGTAATGCCCAATCAAGTCTCAAAGGAGTCAAGATGATTAGTATATGCATGTATTGCTTTCTCGGTGTTTGTCAATTGCCCCGCTGTAATTTGTTCACCCAGCATGTTATCTATCTAAGGAGAGCCACCTCTAGTGAACTATGGATCCCGGTCCTTTCTCTTTACATACAATCTACAATCTTTTACTACTTTGTGTTTACTTTCTGCAAACTTTTACTTCTTTCCATTCGATACGTTTAATCCTTTGTTTTCCGCAAAACACGGTGAGATTGACAACCTCATCGCAAGTTGGGGACAAAGTTCTGTGGTTGTGTTGTGCAAGTCTCCACGTTGCTACTAGCACCGGTAGTGCGCCCTACCAAAGCTTAGCTAGTAAACCTTTGGGGTGTTTCCTTGCTCCTACTGGTTCGATTAAACCTTGGTTTCATAACTGAGGGAAACTTGCTGCTGTCCTCATCATGCCTTCCTCTTGGGGTTCCCAACGAGCTCTACATCAACACTGCCAACAAGCAATTTTCTGGGCTCCGTGCATTCAGCCATCAAGCGATTTTCTAGCGCCGTTGCCGGGGAGTCAAGGACATATTCACAAGGGGAGTCCCTCATAACCAATCTCTTTACTTTGTTGTTTTTGTTTTGCTTAGTTTCTTTTTGCTTTGTTTGCTTGTTTTGTTCTTCAAAAACACAAAAAAATTAGTTTTACTTGTTTGCTTTCTTATTTAAAAACACAAAAAAATTAAGTCTCCTTTAGTAGTCACCTCTCCCCTAGCTCACCATGTTGATCCCTACATTCACCTTGAAAGATCTTTCAATTGGTAGTGGTTCTATAATTGGGAAAGACAATATTGAAGAATTCTTCAATCATGTTAGTAAGTATGAATATACTGAGGATAGATCCCTTGCAGAACTTGCCCCAAACTATGAGATTGCTGCAGCTTCTTTAATTCACATGTTAGAAGCTAGGTTTGTTAACCTCAACCCCTTAATGCAAGTAATGTTTCTTAAGCTTAAAGAAATTGAGGACCCTGAAAAGAGGGATTTTATTCTAGAAACTTTGTTTAAGGAGTTCTATGATGTTGCCAAGGAAGCTAGAAAAGTCTTTGAATGTTTCAATATGCTAGGCTCATGTGTAGATGTTGTTGGTACACGAGAAAATATGAACAAAACCGAACCTAATGGGGAGGAACCTAAGATACCAATACCCTTTAAACTAGTAGCAATACATGATGCTATAGAAAAGAATCTTGATTGGATTGTTCCTGCAAACCCTTTTGATGAGAATAGTGAACCTAAGAGCATTGAGAGAGGATCCTCTAGAACTTATTTGGATGATATACCTTGCCTTGTTGAAAATATTTCTGGTATTGATCTTAATGCTTCTTCATTTGAGAACACTTGATTCTTTCTTTGCTTCTTATGCCTAACTTAAAGGCGTTAAAGAAAAGTACTTATTGGGAGATAACCCAAAAGTTTTAGATGAGTCTTGGAAGTTATTACTTCAGTAATAACCTCTCCTTATCCTTTTTATTTGCTTTTTGTGCCAAGAGTAACCTCTAATGAGAGAGAAGTAATGATTGGGAAAGTTGCTGTCCCGAAACAGATTTTGGTGCTTCACCGTAAAAATTCGTGAGAGAGCTCTGTATGTCGGATTGAGCTGTAATGTTTTGTGCTCCTGCCCCAGGTTGTTATCTAACTTTCATTAGTTCAACACTTTTTTATTTGAGCAACAGAAGGTCTTCTAAAAAATCCGTCTTTACCTGCTGGTCTGTTTTGACAGATTTCTGTCATTTTATGCATTTGCTTCTTGTGGGTTCCTTTTTGAGTTCTTTTGGGGAATTGAGCTTTTTGAGGGAAGTGATACAGTAGCTAGTGTTCTAGTGGAAGTTTATTTGGTGTTAGAACTTAACCTTAAGACTTATTTATCTTGAGTGCACTAATGTTGCTAATAAAGATTGTGTGAAGTTTTGTATGAAGGAAAATTTTCAGGTGTATGGAAGGAATGAGTAATGAGATGAAGGATGGACTAAAGCTCAATCTTGGGGATGTCACACATGTCACTCCAAGAAATATCCAAGAAGTACAAGCGTCAAAGCTTGGGGATGCCTAAGGCATCCCCTTCTTCATCAATAAAAATCCAAGGTTTCTTCCAAACGCTTCATTTTTTGTTTCATGCACAGTTGTGTTTTTCTTGGAGCGTCTTATTTTTTGTTTTCGTTTTGGTTTTTAGTTTGCTTGGTTTGCTTAGTTTTCTGAATAAATTGGTTAGACCCCCTCTTTCATACATTGGTTTGCAAATAGTTTGGTTTGGTTTGGAAAAGAGTAGGAAAGTTCATGCTTATGTGGTAAAAAGAGCTTGTTTTTGACTGTGGCATGTGCTTTGTCATGCCATGCTTGATTTTGTTTTGGCTTTGTGCTTAGTATTCTTTGCTGTAGCATGACTTGTTATAAACAATTGAGATTGCTTAATGTGCCTTGGATGAATCATGCGTTGTTTTAGCATATTAAAGTATAGTATAGTGGTATTCTCCTTTGATGCTTTATTTGGGTTGACTTGGCGCATGATAACACCATGTTATGACTATCACAATTCACCATAGCCTTTATGATCCTTTATTTTCAACTTGTAGTATCACTTTATGCTTTGATCAATGATGTTTTGTCGCTCTGCATGATTATGGCCATTATTGCTCTCTTAGTTTGTCGCTCCCAGTCTTTTGCTAGCCTCCACAACCAAGTATGAGTTCCACTCATGCATCCAACTCCCTAAACCAAGTTATTCCAAAGAGTCCACCATACCTACCTACTAGCTTATGCTATTCCAAGTATATTCATGCTTTTGTTTACCTTCCAAATTAAACTTGTTATGATAAAACTAGTGATTAAAGCTCTCACGAACTTGATGGCACACTTTACTTTACTTGCCATTAATAAACTTGAACCATTGTGTCTTCTATGTTGTATATGCTTGCACTTATTTGTTGGGAATTAGCAGAACCATGCTTTCATGGGGAACGCTTTCAACATTGCACTTGGTACTTGTACCTAGTTGATATCATGCTCTTTTGTATATGGATGTCGTCAGTGTCAAATGAAAGGGGAGCTTGTAAGTCCATGGAGTTATGTATATGTGTTAGAGAAACGCCTGGGCCGCTGGTCTAATCCATGCTGACATGGTGGAAACCTGCAGCGTAACCATAATGAGCTGTCTATGAAGCATTCTTCTTATAAAAAAAGAGTCATATATTGAGAAAAAAGAGAAAAGAGAAAAAAAGAGATTATGAAAAGAGGAAAGAGAGAAAAAAGCACCATATTCCCATGGTAAATAAGAAGAATGTTGAGATGCTCGTTGTTTGCTTGCCTTGTCATTTTGATATGAGGATTCTTCCGTATCATCGGGCAAGGGGTACCCCGTTGGCGGTTCTCTATGATACACATGTACTTACAATGACAAGAACTTGAAGGAAATATGCCCTGAGAGGCAATAATAAAGTTGTTATTATGTATTCCTTGTATATGATAGATGTTTATTTTGCATGCTATAATTGTATTTATAGGAAACATCAATACATGTGTGTTTAATAAACAAAAAGGGTTCCTAGTTATGCCTCTCTTATAGACTAGCTTGTTGATTAACAAGATGATCAAAGTTTCCTGATCATGGACATTGGATGTTGTTAATAACGAGGTCACAGCATTTGTGAAATGATGTGATGAACATTCATCCGAAGTATAGCATTACGATCAAGTCATTATGTTTATATTGCTATAACATCATACAAAGTAGTCTTAGTCCTTAGACCATGAGATCATGTTAATTGCTAACACCGGAAGAGTATCTTGATAACATCAAACATCACACCGTAACAGGGTGACCATAAAGGTGGTTTCAGTGCTATGAAGGTGTTATGTTGAGGCTCATGGATCAAGAGTGGAATTTGTCAATCCCGATGACGGATAGATATACTCTGGGCCCTCTCGGTGATATCACATTAAGATAGCTTGCAAGCAAGTGATGTGATCACTAGAATGTTATATCACGGGAACGAGAAAAGAGTGCATGTCGGTAACGAGATCAAACTAGGTATTTGGATACCGATGATCGAATCTCGGACATGTATTATATCATGAGACAAAGGGATTAAATTGTTGACGTTAAAGGTTCTCACGATCACAGAAGTCATCGTTGAATATGCAGGAGTCAGTATGGATCTCCAGGTCCCGCTTCTGATTATTGATCTGAGAGGAGTCTCAATCATGTCTGCATTATTCGTGAACCGTAGGGTGACACACTTAAGGGTTTCCGGACACCATTTAGGAGCACATATGTTCCGGATAAAAGGTTTGCAAAGCGCAGGAAATGTTTCGATAGAAACAGGAATTGTTTCGATAGAAACCAAATTGTTTCGGTGAAATTGCGTAAAGTGGTTACGCATGTGATATTGAAATGTTGCAAGGGGTTTTATGTGAATGTTTGTTAATTAAATTAATTAACAAAATTCTGAATAAAATAAATAAAAGAGTTTTATTAATTGAGAGTTGCATTTAATTTGGTGGAAATTAAATACATGTGAGTGGGATTTTGGGTGGAGGCCATGTTTATGTGAGTGGAGGTTCACCACATGAATGAAGGAGGGGAGGAGTCCCCCCTCATGCGCCGGCTATGGGAGGGGAGGGGTCTCCCTCCCTCCTATATAAAGCCCCCCTCCCCCCGCTCACAAACCACACCTCCTCATGAAGGATCTCTCTCCCCCTCTAGATATTCCCCCATGGTCTCAGATTAGCGAGATACATGTTCCTGTGGCCTTAAGGCCTGAAGGAGTTATCGCTTCCGCTGATTCGCTGGAGAGAGGAGGTGGAGGTTGTCCGTGGCTTGAACGTGTGTGCGAGGACAGATGCTGCTGATTTGCGGGCGCCGGACTTCCACACGATCTTGAGATCGGCATTTGCGACTACATCAACCACGAGTTCCTACTCGTTAACAAAACTTGTTGTCTTCGAGGGTAAGTTCTCCATGGATGTATGTCCACCCGTTTCTCTGTATCTAGTAGGTAGATCTTGGCGTATAGTTCTCATCGTAGGAATTTTTTTGTTTTCTATGTTGTGGACCCAACAGTGGTATTAGAGCCTGATCTATGCGTAGGTGCTTTGCACGGGTAGTACACATATGTTTATATGTGGGTGATGATGATCATGTTATTGCATCTTCTATGTACTTTGGATATTGGTGGGATAGTGGGATGAAGTGGCCTGGACCAGCCTTACATGTCATCATACATGAGACCAGTTCCACGACTGACATGCAACTAGTTTTGCATAAGTGGCTAGCGGGTGTCTGCCTCTCCTACTATAGTCAATATCTGATTTACAACGAGTTGCTAATAACTTGGTTATCCTTGTTGTGGTTCATGTTCGTAGGTAAGACCGGTTCTATCTCCGAAAGCCCTAAGCCACGTAAAACTTGCAATTGATAAATTAGAGGCGTCTAGTTTAGATCGTTGCTGGGCTAGTGTCTTGATATGGTATTGTTGTAAGTAGATGTATGATAGATACTCTTACAACTCACTTAACGTGTAAGTTCCATAGACCTTGGCCTTACACACAAAGGAATGATATAGATCATACCACGATGCAAATGATAGAGATCAAATGCATGGACCATATCACCTCACTTCACACATTAGATGTTAGCATCTTATATTGCTAGTTTGGCGCTTTTGGTAGCATTATAAGATGATCCCTCATTTAGATATCAAGATAAAATGTGTTCTTCCTTAAGTATGCACCGTTTTGTGGATCGTGTTTTGAGGCATCATGTGATGATCGAGTGTTCTCGACTCTACGCTTTCATACAACGGGTGTAAGACAGTTTTACACACGCGAATACTAAGGTTCTTACTTGGCGAGCCTAGCATGTACATACATGGCCTCGGAACACGGACCGAAAGGTTAAGCATGAGTCATATAGTTGATATGATGCCCATATAGATGCTCGCCTTTGAAGCTACACCGACTCACGTGATGATCGGACTTGGTGTAGTGGATTTGGTTCATGTAATCACCAAAAGGACACGAGGGATGTCGTTTTTGAGTGGGAGTTCATTACTAATTTGGATTAGTTGAACTCAATCTATCATAAACTTAGTCTAAATATATTTTACAAATTCTGTTGTAGATGGCACCACCTTCTTTTAATTTCAATGTGTTCATGGAGAAAGAGAAGCTTGCTGCGAATGGTAGCAACTTCACCAACTGGGCTATGAATTTGAGGATTCTCCTCACTGCTGCAAAAAAGCAATATGTGCTAGAGGCGCCGCTAGGCCCCCCACCAGCTCCTGATGCCCCTGACGAGGAAAAGAACGTCTATATAACTCGTCAGGAGGACCACAACTTAGTTCATTGCGGCATACTGTATGGGCTAGAGCTAGAACTTCGAAAACGTTTCGAAAATGGCAATGCCTTTGATACCATGGGAGAATTGAAAATGATTTTCGATAACCATGCTGCCGTAGAGAGTTATAATGCTTCTGAAAAGTTCTTTAGCTGCATGATGGAAGAGAACAACTCCGTTAGTGAGCACGTACTCAAAATGTCTGGGTACGCCGATAAGCTTGTGTCCTTGGGAATAACAATTCCCATTGACTTAGGCATACATCGTGTTCTCCAATCTCTGCCACCTAGCTACAAGATCTTCGTGATGAACTATAATATGCAGGGCATGAAGAAGTCTCTTCCCGAGCTTCTGTCAATGCTTAAGACTGCAGAAGTGGAGATTAGGAAAGAACATCAAGTGTTGATGATCAATAAGACCACCGGTTTCAAGAAGGACAAGAAAGGCAAGCAGAAGGGAAAGAAGGGCGGCAAATCTATTGCCGCGCCTGAAAAGAAACCCCGAGCTGGCCCTAAGTCTGACACCGATAGCTACTATTGCAAGGGGACTGGCCATTGGAAGCGCAACTGCCCCAAGTATTTGGCGGACAAGAAGGCCGGCAAGGCAAACAAATGTATATGTGATATACATGTTATTGATGTGTACTTGACTAGTACTCGCAGTAGCACCTGGGTATTTGATACGGGATCGGTTGCTAATATATGTAACTTGGTTCAGGGGCTGTGGAACAAGCGACAACTAGCATGGGATGAGGTCACGATGCGGGTCGGCAATGGATTAAGAGTTGATGTGATCGCCGTCGGAACGCTGCCTCTCCATATGCCGTCGGGATTAGTTATAAACCTGAATAATTGTTATTTGGTGCCTACACTGAGCATGAACATTGTATCCGGATCGTGTTTGATGCAAAGTGGTTATTCGTTTAAGTCTGAAAACAATGGTTGTTCGATTTATATGAATAATATCTTTTATGCTCATGCACCTGTGTTGAATGGTTTATTTCTGTTGGATCTCGATAGTAGTATTACGCATATTCATAATGTTGATGCTAAAAGGATTAAACTTGATAATGATATATCTGCATATATGTGGCACTGCCGTCTAGGTCATATTGGCGTTAAACGCATGAAGAAACTCCATTCTGATGGACTTTTGGAATCAATTGATTTTGAATCATTTGATACATGTGAACCATGCCTTATGGGCAAGATGACTAGAATGCCGTTTTCCGGTTCAATGTAATGGGCGACAGATTTATTGGAAATCATACATACTGATGTGTTTGGACCAATGAGTGTGTCAGCGCGAGGTGGATATCGTTATTTTGTTACTTTCACGGATGATTTGAGTAGATACGGGTATATCTATTTGATGAAACATAAGTCTGAAACCTTTGAAAAGTTCAAAGAATTTCAGAATGAAGTGGAAAATCATCGTAACAGAAAGATCAAATTTCTGCGGTCCGACCGTGGAGGAGAGTATCTTAGTCACGAGTTTATCACACATATGAAGGACCATGGAATAGTTTCACAACTCACGCCTGCCGGAACACCACAACGTAATGGTGTGTCAGAACGTCGTAATTGTACTTTATTGGATATGGTTCGATCTATGATGTCTCTGACTGACTTGTCACTGTCATTTTGGGGTTATGCACTAGAAACCGCTGCATTCACTTTAAATAGGGCACCATCTAAATCCGTTTAAAAGACACCGTATGAATTATGGTTTGGAAACAAACCTAAGCTGTCATTTCTTAAAGTTTGGGGATGCGATGTTTATGTGAAGAAACTTCAACCGGATAAACTCGAACCCAAAGCGGAAAAATGCATCTTCATAGGATACCCTAAGGAAACGATTGGGTATACCTTCTATCATAGATCCGAGGGCAAGGTCTTTGTTGCCAAGAATGGATCCTTTCTTGAGAAGGAGTTTCTCGCGAAAGGTGTGAGTAGTCGGAAGGTAGAACTCGAAGAGGTTATTGAACCTTCTCTTCATGAAATGGCGAGTAGCGCAGCACCGGAAGTTGTTTCAGAGTTGACTTCACCTAATGAAGAGAGAGCTAATGATATTGATCATGAAACTCTGAAAGAGGACACTACCGAACTTCGTGTCAAGGTGACACGTCAGCCTCGAACTGTACGACAATCCTGTTCTGAATTTCATGATTGATGAAATAGATGACCCTGCGACGTATGAAGAAGCGATGATGAGCCCTGATTCCAACAAATGGCTAGAAGCCATGAAATCCGAGATGGAATCCATGTACAAAAACCAGGTTTGGACCTTGGTGGACTTACCTCACGATCGAAAGGCAGTTGAGAATAAATGGATTTTCAAAAGAAAAACTGATGCTGATGGTAATGTAACCATATATAAGGCTCGACTTGTTGCAAAGGGGTTTCGACAAATTCAAGGAGTTGACTACGATGAGACATTCTCTCCCGTAGCGATGCTTAAGTCGGTTAGGATTATGTTAGCAATTGATGCATATTTCGATTATGAAATATGGCAGATGGATGTCAAAACTGCATTCCTCAATGGTAATATTGAAGAAGAGTTGTATATGATACAACCTAAGGGTTTTGTCGATCCTAAGGATGCTGATAAGGTGTGCAAACTTCAGCGATCCATCTATGGACTGAAGCAAGCATCCCGGATTTGGAATCTCCGCTTTGATGAGGTGATAAAAGAGTTTGGATTTGTCCAAACTTATGGAGAGGCTTGTATTTACAAGAAAGTGAGTGGGAGCAATGTGGCATTTCTGATATTATATGTGGATGACATATTATTGATTGGAAATGATATAGATTTTTTAAACAGTGTTAAAAGTTATCTAAACAGCAAATTTTTGATGAAGGACCTTGGTGAAGCTTCATATATATTAGGCATTAAAATCTATAGAGATAGATCAAGACGCCTAATTAGGCTATCGCAGAGTACATACCTTGATAAGATATTAAAGAAGTTTAATATGGACGAAAGTAAGAAGGGGTACTTACCTATGTTGCAAGGCAAGACATTGAGTAAGACTCAAAGTCCGGCTACGGCGGAAGAAAGAGAGATAATGGATAAGATCTCCTATGCCTCAGCCATAGGCTCTATAATGTATGCCATGCTATGTACAAGACCGGATGTGGCACATGCTATTAGTTTGACTAGTAGGTACCATTCTGATCCAGGTTCGGAACACTGGATAGTGGTCAAGAATATCCTTAAGTACTTGAGAAGAACTAAGGATATGTTTCTTGTATACGGAGGTGAAGAAGAGCTAGTCGCTAAGTGTTATGTTGATGATAGCTTTGACACTGATCCGGATGACTCTAAGTCTCAATCCGGATACGTATTTCTCTTGAACGGAGCAGCAGTTAGTTGGAGGAGCTCCAAACAACCTGTGGTGGCTGGATCAACGACGGAGGCGGAATATGTTGCTGCTTCAGAAGCGGCGCAGGAAGCGGTTTGGATGAAGGAGTGGTTCCTAGTGCGTTGGACCCAATGGTGATCTATTGTGACAATAATGGAGCCATTGCCAACGCCAAGGAACCAAGGTCTCACAAGAATTCCAAGCATATTAAGTGCCGGTTTCACTCCATCCGCGAGCATGTCAAGGATGGAGATATAAAGATTTGTAAAGTGCACACAGATCTGAATGTAGCAGATCCGTTGACTAAAGTACTCCCTAGGGCAAAACATGATCAACACCAGAACTCCATGGGTGTTAGATTTATCACTATATAAACTATATTATTGTCTCTAGTGCAAGTGGGAGACTGAAGGAAATATGCCCTGAGAGGCAATAATAAAGTTGTTATTATGTATTCCTTGTATATTATAGATGTTTATTTTGCATGCTATAATTGTATTGATAGGATACATCAATACATGTGTGTTTAATAAACAAAAAGGGTTCCTAGTTATGCCTCTCTTATAGACTAGCTTGTTGATTAACAAGGTGATCAAAGTTTCCTGATCATGGACATTGGATGTTGTTAATAACGAGGTCACAGCATTTGTGAAATGATGTGATGAACATTCATCCGAAGTATAGCATTACGATCAAGTCATTATGTTTATATTGCTATAACATCATACAAAGTAGTCTTAGTCCTTAGACCATGAGATCATGTTAATTGCTAACACCGGAAGAGTATCTTGATAACATCAAACGTCACACCGTAACAGGGTGACCATCAAGGTGGGTTCAGTGCTATGAAGGTGTTATGTTGAGGCTCATGGATCAAGAGTGGAATTTGTCAATCCCGATGACGGATAGATATACTCTGGGCCCTCTCGGTGATATCACATTAAGATAGCTTGCAAGCAAGTGATGTGATCACTGGAATGTTATATCACGGGAACAAGAAAAGAGTGCATGTCGGTAACGAGATCAAACTAGGTATTTGGATACCGATGATCGAATCTCGGACATGTATTATATCATGAGACAAAGGGATTAAATTGCTGACGTTAAAGGTTCTCTCGATCACAGAAGTCATCGTTGAATATGCAGGAGTCGGTATGGATCTCCAGGTCCCGCTTCTGATTATTGATCTGAGAGGAGTCTCAATCATGTATGCATTATTCGCAAACCGTAGGGTGACACACTTAAGGGTTGCCGGGCACCATTTAGGAGCACATATGTTCCAGACAAAAGGTTTGCAAAGCGCAGGAAATGTTTTGATAGAAACAGGAATTGTTTCGATAGAAACCGGAATTGTTTCAGGTGAAATTGCAGAAAGTGGTTCTGCATGTGATATTGAAATGTTGCAAGGGGTTTTATGTGAATGTTTGTTAATTAAAGTAATTAACAAAATTATGGATAAAATAAATAAAAGAGTTTTATTAATTGAGAGTTGCATTTAATTTGGTGGAAATTAAATACATGTGAGTGGGATTTTGGGTGGAGGCCATGTTTATGTGAGTGGAGGTTCACCACATGAATGAAGGAGGTGAGGAGTCCCCCCTCATGCGCCGGCTATGGGAGGGGAGGGGTCATCCTCCCTCCTATATAAAGCCCCCCTCTCCCCTCTCACAAACCACACCTCCTCGTGAAGGATCTTTCTACCCCTCTAGATATTCCCCCATGGTCTCGGATTAGCGAGATACATGTTCCCGGTGGCCTTGCGTCTAGAAGGAGTTTCTGCTTCCGCTGATTCGCTGGAGCGAGGAGGTGGAGGTTGTCCGGTGGCTTAAACGTGTGTGCGAGGATGGATGCGCTGCTGATTTGCGGCGCTCAGACTTCCACACGATCTTGCGATCGGCAAGCGTACGACTACATCAACCACGAGTTCCTACTCGTTAACAAAACTCGTTGTCTTCGAGGGTAAGTTCTCCATGGATGTATGTCCACCCGTTGCTCTATATCTAGTAGATAGATCTTGGCGTATAGTTCTCATCGTAGGAATTTTTTTGTTTTCTATGCTGCGGACCCAACAGAACTTACCGGTGACTAAACCTGAGTAGCATGAGGAGCGGACCTCGTATACAAGGGACATGAGATTTCTGACTTATACTTCGTCAAGCATGTGCACCATAGTTTGTTCACTTTAACCTTAATCACCTTCAAGATGCTTATGATAGGGGCAATGAGAGCTGAAAGCTATAAGTACCATAATTTTTGGAAGCTCTTTATGAGACTTGAATCCCTACTTCCTTTTACAAAGGCCTTTCTTCCACCATTATATTGAGTCTCCACCTTCTATCTTTATGCACTTACTTTGAGAGCATAGTGGCCATTCTTAGTTCTATGTGCATTGTCCCAAGACTAGTTGATTGATGCATAACTTGATATTGCTTGTTTTAAACTATTGTATCTAGTCACTCTTATGAACTTTGAAGGTGTCCTATGCATTTATATTTGCTACTCTATTGAGGGACAAGAAGAATACTATTATGCTATGTTTTCTTTATGTGAAACAAACAAACGTCTTGCAAAGCATTGTTATTCATGAATCTTTTGTTTGTGCCTTTTCATGTTGCATCATAGTTTCTTTGCTTATTGCTAGAACTTTGTCTTTCATGTTATGATTGAAGTACTATGATCCCAGCTTTGAATGTTTTGCAAATACTTTGATCAAGTCTTTGATGGTGCATGTCACCTCAAAAATTATTCTTCTTTTTATCACTTACCTACTCGAGGACGAGCAGGAGTTAAGCTTGGGGATGTTGATACATTGCAAATGTATCTATAATTTTTGATGTTCCATGCTTGGTTTTATCCACTTTCTTGTGTTTTGTTCCAACTTTGGAGTACTTTTCATATGATTTCTTGGACTAACCTATTAACAAGAGCCACAGTGCCAGCTGCCTATTTTCTGCTGTTTTTGGTTCCAGGAAAGTTAGAAAATGAATATTCTCGGAATTGGACGGGACAAAAGCCAAAGTGCCTATTTTTCCGGAAGGGATCAAGTGCCAGAATACGAGACGGAGAAGGGCCAGGGGGCCACCACACCACCGGTCAGCATGGTCAGCTGCCCGCGCCAGGTGGTGGTGGCGCCCCGACCCCCTCGGCCTCTCCTTCCGCCTATATATTGCCCTCGGATGAAAACCCTAAGGGCCGATCAAAATCCACGAAGAGTTCAGAGTCGTCATCTCCATCCCTAGATCGGGAAGGATCTGAAGCTCTTCTCGGCACCCTGCCGGAGAGGGGAATTCACCCTGGAGGCCTCCGGTGTGATGCGTGAGTAGTTCATCCTTGGACTACGGATCCATGTAGTAGCAAGATGGCTGGTTCTCCTCCTTTGTGCTTTCATGTTTAGATCTTGTGAGCTCCGTTCATGATCAAGATCATCTATTTGTAATTCATACATGTTGTGTTTGCGAGGATCCGATGGATATTGAGATGCTATTTCAGATTGATTATTGATTCTATCATGTCTTTGTTATTTGTGATCTTGCATGCTTTCCGTTGTTAGTAGCTATCTTGGCCAAGTAGATGCTAGCAACTCCAAGAGTTAGTATTTATGCTCGATAGTGGGTTCATGCCTCCGTAATCTGGGAAGTGATGAAATCTCTAAGGTACTAGATGTGCTGTTGCTACTAGGGAGAAAACAACAATCCCTTGTTCATAGAAAAATCGTATTGTTTACTTTACATGCGTCAGAAGCAATAATCATTGCTTGCAACTTAATACTAGAGGGGGTTCGGATGATAACCTGAAGGTGGATTATTAGTCATAGATGCAGTTGGATGGCGGTCTATGTATTATGTTGTAATGCCCAATCAAGTCTCAAAGGAGTCAAGATGATTAGTATATGCATGTATTGCTTTCTCGGTGTTTGTCAATTGCCTCGCTGTAATTTGTTCACCCAGCATGTTATCTATCTAAGGAGAGCCACCTCTAGTGAACTATGGATCCCGGTCCTTTCTCTTTACATACAATCTACAACCTTTTACTGCTTTGTGTTTACTTTCTGCAAACTTTTACTTCTTTCCATTCGATACGTTTAATCCTTTGTTTTCTGCAAAACACGGTGAGATTGACAACCTCATCGCAAGTTGGGGACAAAGTTCTGTGGTTGTGTTGTGCAGGTCTCCATGTTGCTACTAGCACCGGTAGTGCCCCCTGCCAAGGATCAGCTAGCAACACCTTTGGGGTGTTTCCTTGCTCCTACTGGTTCGATTAAACCTTGGTTTCATAACTAAGGGAAACTTGCTGCTGTGCTCATCATACCTTCCTCTTGGGGTTCCCAACGATCTCTACATCAACCACGCACCAGCATTTTTCTGGGCGACGTGCACTGAGCCATCATGGACCTGCTGAAGCATCTGGCGCCGCAGAGCTCCACGTCTTCCTCTTATGAGTCAGTCGACCGAGCACGTCGTGCCCTTGATTTGTCAATCTTGCGCTGCGTGATGTCATCACACGCGTCGTAGTCGTGGTCGTGTCGTCGTGAGCGGCGACGTCGAGACAGGTCGTGACTGTCATCACTGGATGAGGGCGAGGAATAACGCTTTGCTAGCGCTTTGCCTTTCTTTGGCTCCGGTGTTGGCTCCTTGTCGAGGCCGGCCTCGATTAATCCCAAGCCCGCGATCATAGATCGGTGCATGGCGGCTCGGGGATCTCCAGCTGGCGGCTGGTTTGTTAAGGAGGTACATGGTGGCCGCTGTCACTGCAGCCTGCGGTCTTGGGGACCACATTGCCCCGTGTATCGACTGTCATAGAGCTGAAGTCGAGGACCTTTGCAGCTTCTATGCATTCTTGCTCGGTGAGATGGGCCATCCGAGATTCCCTCTTCTTGGCAATGTACTCGTTGCCCTTTGAGGAGGATCCTCCGTGGGAGGAGAGCCCAGCACGACGAAGGCTCGACTTGTCTGCTGCCTTTTTATGCGCGTCGAGTTACGCGATTGTTTGTACTTGGCGCTTGAATTCTTCCTTCGGGAGCCAGTGGTAGCCCATCAGCAGTTCTTGCAGGGATCCGAAGGGTAAAGGAGTGCCTCGTAGGGCCTCGCGGCAGCGAGCCCATTCTTGCTCGTTGAGCCTGATCACGACGCGTTCGCTGGTTTGCTCATTTATTATGGTTGGAGGTTCGGTTGCTCCTCCGTTGCTGGCGTTGGTGCGATCGCCACTGTTACCGCCGTTGGCACCGTTGCCGCCATTGCCAATAATAGGTGGGTCGGTTCCGTTACCGCGATTGCCAGTGTTACCGCGGTTGGCGGAGGTATCGCCTGCGTTGATGACGGCGCACATGAAGTGATTGGGGAAGCTATTGCTTCCACAACTCTCAGATCCAGAGCCGTAGGCTCCATCTTCAGTGGCCAGATCGCTCAGATCGGAGTTGCGGCTGTTGTCGCTGACCGTGTTCTCGACTATTGTCGGGGCGTTGAGCTCACTGAGGGTGCCGATCGATGGAGGGAACCATGATGCTGGGGCAATCGACGGCACTGTCGGCTGGTCAGGCATGCAAAGAGTGCCCATCTAACCAACTTGGAAGCGGAAGCTCCCTATTGCCAGGCTGACTCCATCACCACGACCGGCCGGGGGGCGGCGAGCGGGCTGGGCGGTGAAGTCGAACGTGCCGAAGAGCTGGAAAATCTCCGTTGTTGCAGAGTTGTAGATCGCGGTTGATGGGGCCGAAGAAGCCGCAACATCAGCACTCCCAATTCCCACAAACGGCGCCAATTGACGAGGGTTTAACTCATCAATGCCCATTGTTATGGACTTGGGTTTTGGAGATGGAGGGAGCGCTAGAGACATCTATCGGCTAGAAAACAAGCACACAGGGGACTCGAAGATTTACCCAGGTTCAGGCCTCGTAGAGGTCCCTACTCCTGCTTGTCTGCTCGTGGAATTATCAAGGGAATCGAAGATTACAATGGTGCGCAGATGCAATGTGGCGAGGGTGGTGGAAACTAGGGTTGTGTGTGTCCTTCTCGCTGCCCCCTCCTAGCCTTTATATAGATAGGCTAGGTCTTGGGTAGCAGGTCGAGTCGGTTATAGGTTAGGGTTTTCCCCTTTAAACTTTCTATCTTTAGCTTCTTCTTGTTCTTCAAGCAATAGAGAGTCCGTAGGTCACTCGAGTTCTTTATTTGGGCCCTGGCGACACCGTGGGCCTCCATGTATTCAGGCCGTATATACCAAGCTCGAGTACTTGTAGGGTATACCCATGTCACCAACCCTCTAAACAAGAAGTAGGAAATCATCAAGGATCCCTGTAGCTTGCAAAAAGGCAAAACAAGGGAAGGTAGATGGGTGAGCATCTCCCTCATTTCCAAAGCACGGCGCAATAAGATCTTCATTATATGATGGCCTAAATTGAGAAGATGATCTCGCAGGCCTTGCCCTCCTGGGTGTGTCTCTCTCAAATACTTCTCCAAAAGTATGGTTGTCCATCTCTCCTTATTCTGAAATTTTAGACAACCATCACAAATAATAATTGCAAAGTGATTACATAATGAAAGGAACTACTTATAGGGACTTGCAAGAGGGCTAAACATGCATCAAAAGAATTTATCTAAGCATAGAACAAGCATGCAAGCTCATATAACCTATCACCTACAGTAGGAAAATACTCAAGATATAATCTACCAATCATAAATCTACTTGGACAAGCGAAGGAGTCACATACCAGAGAACAAATGCTCCAAATTTCAGTAGCAAAGGTGGGATAAGCAAGGAGATCAAAAATCGCGAGCAAGAACAGCAGGAACACGGGTTTGAGCAATGAAATGGTATTTTCTCGGGAGAGATAAGGAAGTGGCAGGTGGGAGAATAAGTGGAGGGCCAGGGGTGGCCCACACCATGGCCAGGCGCGCCCCTAGTGTGGCCGCGCCACCAGGTGTGTGCCTGCCTGGTGGGCCCCCTGGTTCACTCCAGGTACTTCTCTGCCCCTCTTTTGACGTAAAAATTTAATATGAATTTTCTGGAATTTTTCGAGAAACTTTATTTTTGAGCAATTTTTAGGTATTGATGAATGATTTTATGGCAGAAAGATGATTTTGGAATGATGCAATAACAAAACAAAACTAAAACTTCAGAAGTTCTAAGACACTCTAATATGCAAGCAACTAGCAATAGAAAAGTAAACTAAGTGAAAGCAAAAATTAAAATGGGTAAAATAAAAGTGAGCAAGGATAACCATGGTGAAAACATTGTTTTGTTCATTAAAATCCCTTTGTTAACAAGGTTGATCAGGTCTTGTTACCAAAAAAACTTTATATGAAACAAAACTTTGTATTCCACTAAATGATTATGTTACCTCAACCCTGATAGGAATAGTCCCAATCATAATGATTTCATAGTTTTCTCGTGGTATGGGACAATATATTTCTACAACTTGGATGCCCTCAATATTTTCAATTGAATTTAGGCCATAAGTCTTATCAATGTTCTTGGGGAAATAGATAGTATGCTCCTTGTCATTAACATTAAAAGTTACCTTTCCTTGATTACAATTAATGACAACTCCTGCAGTATTAAGGAAAGGTCTCCCAAGAATAATAGACATATTATCATCTTCAGGCATTTCAAGCACAACAAAGTCAGTTAATATCAAGCAATTATGAGCCACTTGAACAGGAACATCCTCACATATACCAACAGGAACAGTAGTAGATTTATCAGCCATTTGCAAAGATATATCAGTTGGTATTAATTTTTCCAATTGAAGTCTCTTGTAGAGAGAAAAAGGCATAACACTAACTCCTGCTCCCAAATCACACAAAGCAGTTCTAACATAACTATTTTTAATAGAACATGGAATAGTTGGAATCCCTGGGTCTCCAAGTTTCTTTGGAACCTTACCATTAAAGGAATAATTAGCAAGCAAAGTAGAATTTTCCTCATTAGGGATCTTCCTTTTATTAGAGACAATATCCTTCATATACTTTGAATAAGGAGGCAATTTAATAGCATCAGTCAAAGCAATTTGCAAAAATAAAGGTTTCATCCACTCACAAAACTTATTATAATGTTCGTCTTCCTTTGACTTGTGTTTCTTATTAGGAAAAGGCATTGGTTTTTGAACCCAGGGATCTCTTTCACTACCATGTTTATTAGCAACAAAATCTTCCTTAGTGTACTTATTATTCTTAGTGTAATTTCCAGTTTCTTATTTAATTTCTTCTTTATCAGGAGCATCATTTTTCTTATTACCACTCTCAGTTTCAGCATCAGACACAGATATACTATTAGGATCTTTAGCAGGTTTAGAAGATTCTACAACTGTTTTATGTTTCTTTTTCTTTCTCTTAGAAGAATCTATTTTCAGTTTGTTGAGAATCCTGCTCAATTCTTTTAGGATGTCCTTTAGGATATAAAGGATCCTGAGTGAGAGCTCCACTCCTAATTCTAATTTCATAAGCATGTTTTTCTTTAGAAGCATTAACTAGCAAATCTTTTTGTACTTTAATAAGCTGATCAAATTGAGTTTGAACCATTTGGAAGTGTTTAGCAAGCATTTTAACATCATTGGAGGTTCTTTCCACAATATCTCTCAACTCATTAATAGCTCTAGAGTTTTCCATTAAATTATTCTGCACTCTCTTATTAAAATTATCTTGCTTAACAACAAAGATATCAAATTCTTCTAAGCATTGATCAGGAGGTTTAGAATAAGGAATATCACCTTCATCAAAATGTTGGAGAGAGTGTACCTCAATAGTGGATGAGTGGGAGATTGTCTTACATAACTCTTCTATAGGAGGTAGATTCTTCACATCTTCAGATTTAATACCCTTCTCCTTGAGACATTTCTTAGCTTCCTTCATCACTTCATCATTTGGTTCAATAACTCCCCTCTTCCTTGGTGTTGGTGTTAGCCTAGGCTCAATTTGCTCAGGTGTAGTTGACTCGGGTGTCTAGTCATCATAATTTTTGCTTATTTTAGCCATTAATTCCTCAGCTTCTTCGGGAGTTCTCTTCCCAAAAACACAATCAGCAAAACTATCCAGTTATGTCCTAGATTCATCAGTTAGTCCATTATACTCCCTCTGTCCCAAAATAAGTGACGTGGGTTTGTTTAGATTCAAATGTATCTAGACACATTTTAGTATATAGGTACATGTGAATCTAGACAAACTCAAGTCACTTATTTTGGGACGGAGGGAGTAATATATATCAAGGAGCTCATTTTTAGGTAATGGACATCCAGGATGTGTGTGAATCAAAGCACAAAACCTTGCCCATGATTCATGCAATTTCTCCCCTTCTCCCTGTTTAAAGTCAAAAAGTTCCTACAAAATGGTGCGTCGAGCACTAGGAGGAAAGTATTTCTGAAAGAAAGTATCAATCAAGCAATCAGGGCTATCAATAGATCTATGAGGTAAATTATTAAACCAAGTTTTAGCTTCTCCTTTCAGTGAAAAAGGGAAATTTTAGCAACAAAGTAGGTGTGCATCTTAATATCATCAGAAAATAAGCCACTCATGGTAGACAACTCAGTCATATGTGCTACAACACTTTCATTTTCAATCCCGCAAAAAGTTTCTTTCTCAAGAGTGGTTATGTAAGATAAATCAAGAGAGAAATCATAATCCTTATCTTTAATGTTTATGGGAGATGTAGCAAACTTAGCATTAGGAGATAATTTAGGTCTAACAGTACATCTCTCAAGAAGACTCTTAATAGCACCTGCATCATGAGTGTTTCAACATTCTTCACTAAATTCATCAGTCATTTCAATATAACCGTCATCAAGATTATAGCTCTCTCTAGGCTTAGGTGAACTAATAGGTGTAGTAGTATCTTCATTAGGAGTTTCAGTATTTCTAGCTATAGTTCTAGCAATCGTAGCATGTAGGAACGGACCTAATGAACCACTCTTATCAAGCACAGTAGAAGTACCATCATAAGTATCAGAAGCAATTTCAGATTCAGCAGAAGTAGCAGTATGTGTAGCATGTGTATGTGGTGGTGGTGTAAGGAGCTTACCTATCACAGATGGTGAATCAAGAGCAACAAAGGTGTTCAGAACTGTACCTCTCCTTGTAGTGGATGGTAATATAGGAAGTTTTCCATCACGAGTTCTACCCATGATGAATGGATAGCAGCGAACAATAATGATTCCAAGTGAACTTGATAAATAGAGCTATGGTCCCCGGTAACGGTGCCAGAAAATAGTCTCGATGACCCACAAGTATAGGGGATCGCAACAGTCTTCGAGGAAAGTAAAACCCAATTTATTGATTCGACACAAGGGGCGCCAAAGAATATTTATAAGCCTTAACAATTGAGTTGTCAATTCGGCTGCACCTGGAAACAATCTTGCTCGCAGTAGTTTATCAGTAGTAACAGTTTTGTAGTAGCCATAGCAAAGTGATAGCAGTAGTAAAAGTAAAGACAGTAGTAACAATTGCAGTAAACAGTAGGATTAAAGCGCGGTAGGCATAAGGATGGATGGACGGGCGTTGCATGGCCAAGTCAATTCCTGTAACAATCAAGATATAAGGTATTTGAAGATAAATAGGATAAAGCAACCAAGTACTAAATAATCATAGGCATGTGTTCCATATATAGTCATACGTGCTCGCAATGAGAACTTGCACTACATCTTTTGTCCTGCCAGCCTGTTGTAGCGGGGCCTCAAGGGAATCTACTAGCAATTAAGGTGCTCCTTTTAATAGAGCATCGGACCAAAGCATTAACACTCCATGAACACACGTGATCCTCACATCATAGCCATCCCCTTGTGTGTATACAACTTGCAGGTAAGATCATAAGAACACACATGCAGTGACTCTAGCTGAGGTTCATGAAAATAACACACATGCAATGAAACTGGTGGATCCATGTGTGGTTTGTTTAGAAGAACACACATGCAATGACTCTAGGTGGATCCATGTGTGGTTTGTTTAGAGGAACACACATGCAATGGCACTAGGTGTGGTTCATGAAAAGAATAGACATGCAATGACGCTGGTGGATCCATGTGTGGTTCATGAGAAGAACACACATGCAATGACACTGGTGGATCCTTATGTGGTTTGTTTAGAAGAACACACATGCAATGACTCTAGCTATGGTTCATGAAAATAACACACATGCAATGACACCAGTGGATCCTTATGTGGTTTGTTTAGAAGAACACACATGCAATGACTCTAGCCGTGGTTCATGAAAAGAACACACATGCAATGACACTGGTGTATCTATGTGTGGTTCATGAGAAGAACACACATGCAATGACACTGGGTGTGGTTCATGAGAAGAACACACATGCAATGACACTGGGTGTGGTTCATGAGAAGAACACACATGCAATGACACTGGTGGATCCTTATGTGGTTTGTTTAGAAGAACACACGTGCAATGACTCTAGCTGAGGTTCATGAAAATAACACACATGCAATGACACTGGTGGATCCATGTGTGGTTCATGAAAAGAACAGACATGCAATGACACTAGGTGGATCCATCTGTGGTTTGTTTAGAGGAACAGACATGCAATGACACTGGGTGTGGTTCATGAAAAGAACAGACATGCAATGACACTGGTGGATCTATATGTGGTTTGTTTAGAGGAACAGACTTGCAATAACACTGGGTGTTGTTCATGAAAAGAATAGACATGCAATGACACTTGTGGATCCATATGTGGTTTGTGGAAAGCACAGACATGCAATGACTCTAGCTGTGGTTCATGAAAAGAACAGACATGCAATGACACTGGGTGGATCCATGTGTGGTTCATGAGAAGAACACACATCCAATGACACTGGTGGATCCTTATGTGATTTGTGAAAAGAACATACATGCAATGACACTGGCCGTGGTTCATGAGAAGAACAGACATGCAATGAGACTGGTGGATCCTTATGTGGATTTTTTAGAGGAACAGACATGCAATGACACTTGGTGTGGTTCATGAAAAGAACAGACATGCAATGACACTGGTGGATCCTTATGTGGTTTGTTTAGAAGAACACACATGCAATAACACTAGTGGATCCTTATGTGGTTCATGAAAAAAACAGACGTGCAATGACACTGGTCGATCCTTATGTGGTTTGTGAAAAGAACAAACCTGCAATGACACTGGTGTATCCTTATGTGGTTCATGAAAAGAACACAAATGCAATGGCACTAGTGGATCCTTATGTGGTTTGTTTAGAAGAACACACATGCAATGACTCTAGCTGAGGTTCATGAAAAGAACACACATGCAATGATACTAGTGGATCCATGTGTGGTTTGTTTAGAAGAACACACATGCAATGACTCTAGGTGGATCCATGTGTGGTTTGTTTAGAGGAACAGACATGCAATGACACTGGGTGTGGTTCATGAAAAGAACAGACATGCAATGACACTGGTGGATCCATATGTGGCTTGTTTAGAAGAACACACATGCAATGACTCTAACTGTTGTTCATGAAAAGAACACACATGCAATGACACTGGTGGATCCTTATGTAGTTTGTTTAGAAGAACACACATACAATGACATTGGTGGATCCTTATGTGGTTTGTTTAGAAGAACACACATGCAATGACTCTAGCTGAGGTTCATGAAAAGAACACACATGCAATGACACTGGGTGATCCTTATGTGGTTTGTTTAGAAGAACACACATGCAATGAATCTAGTTGTGGTTCATGAAAAGAATACACATGCAATGACACAGGTTGATCCATGTGTGGTTCATGAGAAGAACACACATCCAATGACATTGGCTGTGGTTCATGAGAAGAACACACATGCAATGCCATTGGTTGATCCATATGTGGTTTGTTTAGAAGAACACACATGCAATGACTCTAGCTGAATTTCATAAAAAGAACACACATGCAATGACACTTGGTGATCCATGTGTGGTTCATGAAAAGAACATAAATGCAATGACACTGGTGGATCCATGTGTAGTTCATGTGAAGAACACACATGCAATGACACTGGTGGATCGTTATGTGGTTTGTTTAGAAGAACACACATGCAATGACTCTAGCTCTGGTTCATGAAAAGAACACACATGCAATGACACTGGTGGATCCTTATGGGGTTTGTTTAGAAGAACACACATGCAATGACTCTAACTGTGGTTCATGAAAAGAACACACATGCAATAACCCTGGTGGATCCATGTGTGGTTCATGAGAAGAAAACACATGCAATGACACTTGGGTGTGGTTCATGAGAAGAACACACATGCAATGACACTAGTGGATCCTTATGTGGTTTGTTTAGAAGAACATACATGCAATGACTCTAGCTGAGGTTCATGAAAAGAATACACATGCAATGACACTGGGTGATCCATGTGTGGTTCATGAAAAGAATAGACATGCAATGACACTAGGTGGATCCTTGTGTGGTTTGTTAGAGGAACAGACATGCAATGACACTGGGTGTGGTTCATGAAAAGAACAGACATGCAATAACACTGGTGGATCCATATGGTGTTTGTGGAAAGCACAGACATGCAATGACTCTAACTGTGGTTCATGAAAATAATAGACATGCAATGCCACTGGGTGGATCCATGTGTGGTTCATGAGAAGAACACACATCCAATGACACTGGTGGATCCTTATGTGGTTTGTGAGATGAACTGACATGCAATGACACTGGCTGTGGTTCATGAGAAGAACAGACATGCAATGACACTGGTGGATCCTTATGTGGTTTGTTTAGAGGAACAAACATGCAATGACACTGGGTGTGGTTCATGAAAAGAATAGACATGCAATGACAATGGTGGATCCCTTGTGTGGTTTGTTTAGAAGAACACACATGCAATGACACTGGTGGATCCTTATGTGGTTCATGAAAAGAACAGACATGCAATGACACATGTGTATCCTTATGTGGTTTCTGAAAAGAATAGACATGCAATAACACTGGTGGATCCTTATGTGGTTTGTTTAGAAGAACACACATGCAATAACTCTAGCTGAGGTTCATGAAAAGAACACACATGCAATGACACCGGTGGATCCATGTGTGGTTTGTTTAGAAGAACACACATGCAATGACACTACTCGATCCTTATGTGGTTTGTTTAGAGGAACAGACATGCAATGACACTGGGTGTGGTTCATGAAAAGAACAGACATGCAATGACACTAGTGGATCCTTATGTGGTTTCTTTAGAAGAACACACATGCAATGACTCTAGATGTGGTTCATGAAAAGAACACACACGCAATGACACTGGTGGATCCTTATGTGGTTTGTTTATAAGAACACACATGCAATGACACTGGTGGATCCTTATGTGGTTTGTTTACAAGAACACACATGCAATGACTCTAGCTGAGGTTCATGAAAAGAACACACATGCAATGACACTTGGGGATCCTTATGTGGTTTGTTTAGAAGAACACACATGCAATGACTCTAGTTGTGGTGCATGAAAAGAGTACACATGCAATGACACTGGTGGATCAATGTGTGGTTCATGAGAAGAACACACATCCGATGACAATGGCTGTGGTTCATGAGAAGAACACGCATGCAATGCCATTGGTTGATCCATATGTGGTTTGTTTAGAAGAACACACATGCAATGACTCTAGCTGAGCCTCATGAAAATAACAAACATGCAATGACACCGGTTGTGGTTCATGCGAAGAACAGACATGCAATGACACGGTTGGATCCTTATGTGGGATGTTTAGAGGAAACGACATGCAATAACACTGGGTGTGGTTCATGAAAAAACATACATGCAATGACACTGGTGGATCCTTATGTGGTTTGTTTATAAGAACACGCATGCAATGACACTGGTGGATCCTTATGTGGTTAATGAAAAGAACAGACATGCAATGACACTGGTGGATCCTTATGTGGTTTGTGAAAAGAACTGACATGCAATGACACTAGGTGGATCCATGTGTGGTTTGTTTAGAAGAACACATATGCAATGACTCTAGCTGTGGTTCATGAAAAGAACACACATGCAATGATACTGGTGGATCCATGTGTGGTTCATGAGAAGAACACATATCCAATGACACTGGTGGATCCTTATGTAGTTTGTGAGAAGAACAGACATGCAATGACACTCGCTGTGGTTCATGGGAAGAACAGACCTGCAATGACACTGCTCGATCCTTATGTGGTTTGTTTAGAGGAACATACATGCAATGACACTGGGTGTGGTTCATGAAAAGAACAAACATGCAATGACACTGGTGGATCCTTATGTGGTTTGTTTAGAAGAACACGCATGCAATGACACTGGTGGATCCTTATGTGGTTCATGAAAAGAATAGACATGCAATGACACTGGTGGATCCTTATGTGGTTTGTGAAAAGAACAGACATGCAATGACACTAGTGTATCCTTATGTGGTTCATGAAAAGAACACACATGCAATGACACTGGTGGATCCTTATGTGGTTTGTTTAGAAGAACACACATGTAATGACTCTAGCTGATGTTAATGAAAAGAACACACATGCAATGACACTGGTGGATCCATGTGTGGTTTGTTTAGAAGAACACACATGCAATGACTCTAGGTGGATCCATGTGTGGTTTGTTTAGAGGAACAGTTATGCAATGACACTGGGTGTGGTTCATGAAAAGAACAAACATGCAATGACACTGGTGGATCCTTATGTGGTTTGTTTAGAAGAACACACATGCAATGACTCTAGCTGTGGTTCATGCAAAGAACACACATGCAATGACACTGGTGGATCCTTATGTGGTTTGTTTAGAAGAACACACATGCAATGACACTGGTGGATCCTTATGTGGTTTGTTTAGAAGAACACACATGCAATGACTCTAGCTGAGGTTCATGAAAAGAACACACATGCAATGACACTGGTGGATCCATGTGTGGTTTGTTTAGAAGACAACACATGCAATGACTCTAGGTGGATCCATGTGTGGTTTGTTTAGAGGAACAGACATGCAATGACACTGGGTGTGGTTCATGAAAAGAAGAAACATGCAATGACACTGGTGGATCCTTATGTGGTTTGTTTAGAAGAACACACATGCAATGACTCTAGCTGTGGTTCATGCAAAGAACACACATGCAATGACACTGGTGGATCCTTATGTGGTTTGTTTAGAAGAACACACATGCAATGACACTGGTGGATCCTTATGTGGTTTCTTTAGAAGAACACACATGCAATGACTCTAGCTGAGGTTCATGAAAAGAACACATACAATGACACTGGGTGATCCTTATGTGGTTTGTTTAGAAGAACACACATGCAATGACTCTAGTTGTGGTTCATGAAAAGAACACTCATGTAATGACACTGGTGGATCCATGTGTGGTTCATGAGAAGAACACACATCCAATTACACTAGCTGTGGTTCATGAGAAGAACACACATGCAATGCCATTGGTTGATCCATATGTGGTTTGTTTAGAAGAACACACATGCAATGACACTAGGTGATCCATGTGTGGTTCATGAAAAGAACAGTCATGCACTGACACTAGGTGGATCCTTATGTGGTTTGTTTAGAAGAACACACATGCAATGACACTGGTTGTGGTTCATGAAAACAACACACATGCAGTGACACTGGGTGATCCTTATGTGGTTTGTTTAGAAGAACACACATGCAATAACTCTAGTCTTGGTTCATGAAAAGAACACACATGCAATGACACTAGTGGATCCATGTGTGGTTCATGAGAAGAACACACATCTAATGACACTGGCTATGGTTCATGAGAAGAACACACATGCAATGTCACTGGTTGATCCATATGTGGTTTGTTTAGAAGAACACACATGCAATGACTCTAGCTGAGGTTCATGAAAAGAACACACATGCAATGACACTGGGTGATCCATGTGTGGTTCATGAAAAGAACAGACATGCAATGACACTAGGTTGATCCATGTGTGGTTTGTTTAGAGAAACAGACATGCAATGACACTAGGTGTGGTTCATGAAAACAACAAACATGCAATGACACTATGGATCCTTATGTGGTTTGTTTAGAAGAACACACATGCAATGACTCTAGGTGGATCCATGTGTGGTTTGTTTAGAGGAACAAACATGCAATGACACTGGGTGTGGTTCATGAAAAGAATAGACATGCAATGACACTGGTTGATCCTTATGTGGTTTGTTTAGAAGAACACACATGCAATGACACTGGTGGATCCTTATGTGGTTTGTTTAGACGAACACACATGCAATGACTCTAGCTGTGGTTCATGAAAAGAACACACATGCAATGACACTGGTGTAGCCATGTGTGGTTTGTTTAGAAGAACACATATGCAATGACACTGGTGGATCCTTATGTGGTTTGTTTAGAGGAACAAACATGCAATGACACTGGGTATGGTTCATGAAAAGAATAGACATGCAATGACACTGGTGGATCCTTATGTGGTTTGTTTAGAAGAACACACATGCAATGACACTGGTGGATCCTTATGTGGTTCATGAAAAGAACAGACATGCAATGACACAGGTGTATCCGTATGTGGTTTCTGAAAAAAACAGACATGCAATGACACTGGTGGATCCTTATGTGGTTTGTTTAGAAGAACACACATGCAATGGCTCTAGCTGAGGTTCATGAAAAGAACACACATGCAATGACACTAGTGGATCCATGTGTGGTTTTTTTAGAAGAACACACATGCAATGACTCTAGGTGGATCCATGTGTGGTTTGTTTAGGGAACAGACATGCAATGACACTGGGTGTGGTTCATGGAAAGAATAGACATGCAATGACACGGGTGGATCCTTATGTGGTTTGTTTAGAAGAACACACATGCAATGACTAGCTGTGGTTCATGAAAAGAACACACATGCAATGACACTGGTGGATCCTTATGTGGTTTGTTTAGAAGAACACACATGCAATGACACTGGTGGATCCTTATGTGGTTTGTTTACAAGAACACACATGCAATGACTCTAGCTGAGGTTCATGAAAAGAACACACATGCAATGACATTGGGTGATCCTTATGTGGTTTGTTTAGAAGAACACGCATGCAATGACACTGGTGGATCGTTATGTGGTTCATGAAAAGAACAGACATGCAATGACACTGGTGGATCCTTATGTGGTTTGTGAAAAGAACATACATGCAATGACACTAGTGTATCCTTATGTGGTTCATGAAAAGAACACACATGCAATGACACTGGTGGATCCTTATGTGGTTTGTTTAGAAGAACACACATGGAATGACTCTAGCTGAGGTTCATGAAAAGAACACACATGCAATGACACTGGTGGATCCATGTGTGGTTTGTTTAGAGGAACACACATGCAATGACTCTAGGTGGATCCATGTGTGGTTTGTTTAGAGGAACAGACATGCAATGACACTGGGTGTGCTTAATGAAAAGAACAAACATGCAATGACACTAGTGGATCCTTATGTGGTTTGTTTAGAAGAACACACATGCAATGACTCTAGATGTGGTTCATGCAAAGAACACACATGCAATGACACTGGTGGATCCTTACGTGGTTTGTTTAGAAGAACACACATGCAATGGCACTGGTGGATCCTTATGTGGTTTCTTTAGAAGAACACACATGCAATGACTCTAGTTGTGGTTCATGAAAAGAACACTCATGCAATGACACTGGTGGATCCATGTGTGGTTCATGAGAAGAACACACATCCAATTACACTGGCTGTGGTTCATGAGAAGAACACACATGCAATGCCATTGGTTGATCCATATGTGGTTTGTTTAGAAGAACACACATGCAATGACACTAGGTGATCCATGTGTGGTTCATGAAAAGAACAGTCATGCAATGACACTAGGTGGAACCTTATGTGGTTTGTTTAGAACAACACACATGCAATGACACTGGGTGTGGTTCATGAAAACAACACACATGCAGTGACACTGGGTGATCCTTATGTGGTTTGTTTAGAAGAACACACATGCAATAACTCTAGTTGTGGTTCATGAAAAGAACACACATGTAATGACACTAGTGGATCCATGTGTGGTTCATGAGAAGAACACACATCCAATGACACTGGCTGTGGTTCATGAGAAGAACACACATGCAATGTCATTGGTTGATCCATATGTGGTTTGTTTAGAAGAACACACATGCAATGACTCTAGCTGAGGTTCATGAAAAGAACACACATGCAATGACATGGGTGATCCATGTGTGGTTCATGAAAAGAACATACATGCAATGACACTAGGTGGATCCATCTGTGGTTTGTTTAGAGGAACAGACATGCAATGACACTAGGTGTGGTTCATGAAAAGAACAGACATACAATGACACTATGGATCCTTATGTGGTTTGTTTAGAAGAACACACATGCAATGACTCTAGGTGGATCCATGTCTGGTTTGTTTAGAGGAACAAACATGCAATGACACTAGGTGTGGTTCATGAAAAGAATAGACATGCAATGACACCGGTGGATCCATATGTGGTTTGTTTAGAAGAACACACATGCAATGACTCTAGCTATGGTTCATAAAAAGAACACACATGCAATGACACTAGTGGATCTTTATGTGGTTTGTTTAGAAGAACACACATGCAATGACACTGGTGGATCCTTATGTGGTTTGGTTAGAAGAACACACATGCAATGACTCTAGCTGTGGTTCATGAAAAGAACACACATGCAATGACACTGGTGTAACCATGTGTGGTTTGTTTAGAAGAACACACATGCAATGACACTGGGTGTGGTTTACGAGAAGAATACACATGCAATGACTCTGGTGGATCCTTATGTGGTTTTTCTAGAAGAACACACATGCAATGACTCTAGTTGTGGTTCATGAAAAGAACACACATGCAATGATACTGGTGGATCCATGTGTGGGTTGTGAAAAGAACTAACATGCAATGACTCTAGGTGGATCCATGTGTGGTTTGTTTACAGGAACAGACATGCAATGACACTGGGTGTGGTTCATGAAAATAACAGACATGCATTGACACTAGTGGATCCTTATGTGGTTTGTTTAGAAGAACACACATGCAATGACTCTACCTGAGGTTCATGAAAAGAACACACATGCAATGACACTGGGTGATCCATGTGTGGTTCATCAAAAGAACAGACATGCAGTGACACTGGTGGATCCATATGTGGTTTGTGGAAAGCACAGACATGCAATGACTCTAGTTGTGGTTCATGAAAAGAACAAACATGCAATGACACTGGGTGGATCCATGTGTGGTTCATGAGAAGAACACACATCCAATGACACTGGTGGATCCTTATGTGGTTTGTGAGAAGAACAGACATGCAATGACACTGGTTGTGGTTCATGAGAAGAACAGACATGCAATGACACTGCTGGATCCTTATGTGGTTTGTTTAGAGGAACAGACATGCAATGACACTGGGTGTGGTTCATGAAAAGAATAGACATGCATTGAGACTGGTGGATCCTTATGTTGTTTGTTTAGAAGAGCACGCATGCAATGACACTAGTGGATCCTTATGTGATTCATGAAAAGAACAGACATGCAATGACACTGGTGGATTCTTATGTGGTTTGTGAAAAGAACAGACATGCAATGACACTGGTGTATCCTTATGCGGTTCATGAAAAGAACACACATGTAATGACACTGGTGGATCCTTATATGGTTTGTTTAGAAGAACACACATACAATGACTATAGCTGAGGTTCACGAAAAGAACACACATGCAATAACACTGGTGGATCCATGTGTGGTTTGTTTAGAAGAACACACATGTAATGACTCTAGGTGGATCCATGTGTGGTTTGTTTAGAGGAATAGACATGCAATGACACCGGGTAACGAGGGTTTAACTCATCAATGCCCATTGTTATGGACTTGGGTTTTGGAGAAGGAGGGAGCGCTGGAGACATCTATCGGCTAGCAAACAAGCAAACAGGGGACTCGAAGATTTACCCAGGTTCAGGCCTCGTAGAGGTCCCTACTCCTTCTTGTCTGCTCGTGGAATTATCAAAGGAATCGAGGATTGCAATGGTGCGCAGATGCAATCTGGCGAGGGTTGTGGAAACTAGGGTTGCGTGTGTCCTCCTCGCCGCCCCTCCTAGCCTTTATATAGATAGGCTAGGTCTCAGGTAGCAGGCGAGTCGGTTACATGTTAGGGTTTTCCCCTTTAAACTTTCTATCTTTAGCTTCTTCTTGTTCTTCAAGCAATCGGCAGTCCGTAGGTTACTCGAGTTCTTCATTTGGGCCTTGGCGACACCGTGGGCCTCTACATATTCAGGCCGTATATACCAAGCTCGAGTACCTGTAGGGTATACCCATGTTAGTAGCCCCCGAGTGTCCTGTGGAATCGCAGATTCGACTAGAGACTTTATGAAGCCTTTCGACTGAGTATGTTTTTCGACTGCTTTGTTTATGTCATAGGGATTGTTGATGTGCGTGTCTGATTTAACCGATGTACCGGTATCAGTTAACTACCTTAGGGTAAAACAACGCCATCTACTCGAACTTGAGTCCCCGGACTCGAATCCGGAAAAGTGCTGGTGTAATTCGACTCAAGCCGCGGAGGTCTTATAGGAGTCGAGTTCCAGTATATGGGTGTGAGCACTCGACGCGTCCATCAAGGCATGTTCATCGTGCACAGCGCGGATATATTTCTAGTGTAAGCTAATGCGTTGCCGGGCCTTATTCAGGTCTTATCTACCGTTGTAAGCGCGACATCCAATTTTATCATCGCGGAGGCGATTCGGGTGACCAGAAGATGATCTCTTTGTAGGGAAAATTATGAGGCGATGTCGCCATAAACTTGAGTGTGGATGTTATCAACACACGATTTGTACAAATAATCATACGGTCGCGTGATCGGTGCTCCCTATGGGAGTAGCCAGAGTGCTGGTTGAGTCGAAGACTCAGCGAGGACTAAAGAACTTTCTTGGCTAACGTCGTCTTTTGTTTGCTTGTTCTAGTCGAATTTGCTTCCGGCGCTCCCTATGGGAGTAACCCACGTCCATAGTCGAACCGTGTTTCGAGTGATTGGGTTTTACTTTGATTGTTCATGTTCCTGTAAAAAAATCGTAGGGTGCGCGACCAGCGCTCCCTATGGGAGTAGCCCCCGAGTGCTTGGTGGAGTCGAGGACTCGAGCGAGAACTAAAGTAGTCGAAGTCTTCTGCTGCATAGTTTTTGATGACGTCAGTGCTGACGATTTCATGACCTTAGTTGCCCGCGTGAGCGAGTTTGACAGGACGTGACAAGCGGTGGGTCCTACTCCCTGACTTTGATTTGACCGGGCGTGCGTAATCTTTATTTTAACCATGCCTCCTCGATTTCCGTGCTTAATGGGAGTAGTGGGGGATGGTTTGTGTTTCAGCTCTTCCACGTGTCGAGTACGATGAACGCCATGCGTCTGGTAGGGTTTTTCTGAGCCGTTGGATTGTATCTTCCAGGGGTTAAGTAGTGACGCTGTGACGGTAAAATTCACATCTACTCCCATTCATCCTTTGCCTTCATCGCCATTGCCGCTGCTCCTATGCTTTCTCTGCGCTCTTTTCCCTCCACGGCGCTGGACCAGCTCTGCATATTTCCCAGCTACTTCCTCCGTCGCGCTCTCGCCAGCGTAATGGGAAGAAGAAAGGAGGTGCGGCTGGTTCATTCTTTGCCGCTGCTGCAATGAAGAAGAAAAGCGGCTCCGTTCTTGAACCTGACACCACCGCTGGCGGGAAGAAGAAGGGCATGGGCACCCGCGTCACGAATGGCGTGTGGCGTCCCTCTGTGATCAAGTCCTTGGATCTTCGTCTTCTTTGCCAAGATGGAGTGTTGTCTGCCGCAGTCACCGACGCGCGCGTCCCTGGCAGCGAGGTAATCCCCTCTCCTCCTGCTGGTTTTCGAGTGATGTTCCTAGCGTTCATCATTCGCGGCCTCTCATTGCCCCTGCATCCTTTCTTCAGGGGCCTTCTTTGTTTTTACGGGCTCCAGCTCCATCAGCTATCCCCCAATTCTATCCTCCATGTAGCTTGCTACATCACCCTTTGCGAGTGCTGGCTCGGAATTGAGCCGCATTTCGGCCTCTTCAAGCGCCTCTTCAAGTTGAAGCGTCAATCAACGTCTGGCTCCATAGTCTACAATGTAGGCGGCTGCGGAATCCACGTCGATCCATCCGCCACATACTTCGACATCAAGCTGGCGATGTCCATCCAAGGGTGGAGGGACAAGTGGTTTTACGTCCGTGATGAGAAGGTTGATGGAGAACACTTCGGACTCGCATCCTTCGACGCCGTGATGCCGTGCCAGAGGAGGCGCTCCTGGAAGAATGTGGTCATGCCCGGCGAGTCCGTGGAGATAGATGTGCTGTACGAGCACGTCTGCGACCTCGAGAGTCGCATAGGCAAAGAGGAGGGAGGCTGCGCCCTCATTCGCATGTGGCTGCAATGGCGTAGCCCTACGGCCGAGTCCACCCATGTTTCAAAGGGCTGGCGGCGATGTCACTGGGCGTGTGGATGGCATGGCCGTGCTTCGACTACCGCCATGGAGCCTGGCGGAGGAGAAGTGGTCCTCCAGCCAGATCTTCGGGTCCTATAGGCCATCAAACTTCGGGTTCTCTGACGGGAGTTTAAACCCCTTGGGCATCTTTGCACGATGGACTGCCAAGCATCTGGCGCCACAGAGCTCCACATCTTATTCTTCCGAGTCAGTCGACCGAGCACGTCGTGCCCTTGATTTGTCGATCTTGCGCTGCGTGAGGTCATCGCGTGCATCATAGTCGTGGTTTTGTCGCCGAGAGCGGCAGCGTCAAGAAAGGTCGTGACTGTCGTCGCTGGATGAGGGCGAGGAGTAGTGCTTTGCTAGAGCTTTGCCTTTTTCGGATCTGGTGTTGGTTCCTTGTCGAGGGAAGCTTCGACTAGTCCCAAGACCGCGATCGTAGATCGGTGCATGGCGGCTCGAGGGTCTCCAGCTGGCGGCTGGTTGTTGAGGAGGTACATGGTGGCTGCTGTCACCACGGCCTGCGGTGTCTTGGGGACCATGTTGCCCCGTGTGTCGACTGTCATAGAGCTGAAGACGAGGACCTTTGCAGCCTCTATGCGTTCTTGCTCGGTGAGATGAGCCATCCGATATCGCCTCTTGTTTGCGACGTACTCGTTGCCCTTTGAGGAGGATCCTCCGTGGGAGGAGAGCCCAACACGTCGAAGGCTCGACTCGTCGGCCGCCTTTTTGCGTGCCTCGAGTTGCGTGATAGTTTGCACTTGGCGCTTAAATTCTTCCTTCAGGAGCCAGTGGTAGCCCATTAGCAGTTCTTGCGGAGATCCGAAGGGTAGAGGGTTGCCTCGTAAGGCCTCGTGGCAGCGAGCCCACTCTTGTTCGTTGAGCCTGATCGCGATGCGTTCGCCGGTTTGCTTGTTTGTTATGGTTGGAGGTTCGATTGCTCCTCCGTTGTTGACGGGGGTGCGACTGCCACCGTTGCCGCCGTTAGGTGGGTCGGTTTTGTTACCACGATTGACCGTGTTGTCGCGGTTGGCGGAGGTGTCGCCTGCGTTGATGACGGCGCACATGGAGCGATTGGGGAAGCTGCTGCTCCCGCAGCTCTCAGATTTGGAGTCGTAGGTTCCATCTTCAGTTGCCAGATCACTCAGATCGGAGTCGCGACTGCTGTCGCTGACTGTGTTCTCGACTATTGTCGGGGCATTGATCTCACTGAGGGTGCCGATCGATGGAGGGAACCATGATGCTGGGGCAATCGACGGCACCGTCGGCTGGTCAGGCATGTGAAGCGTGCCCATCTGACCAACTTGGAAGCAGAAGCTCCCGATTGCCAGGCTGATTCTGTCACCCACGTACTCGAAAGATGGGCGAGTGGTCGGCGTGTGGACGGCAAAGTCGAACACACCGAAGAGCTGGCGAATCTCCGCTGTTGCGGAGTTGTAGATCGCGGTTGATGGGGCTGAAGAAGCCGCGACATCAGCACTCCCAATTCCCACAGACGGCGCTAATTGACGAGGGTTTAACTCATCAATGCCCATTGTTATGGACTTGGGTTTTGGAGAAGGAGGGAGTGCTGGAGACATCTATCAGCTAGCAAACAAGCACATAGGGGACTCGAAGATTTACCCAGGTTCAGGCCTCGTAGAGGTCCCTACTCCTGCTTGTCTGCTCGTGGATTTATCAAAGGAATCGAGGATTACAATGGTGTGCAGATGCAATCTGGCGAGGGTTGAGGAAACTAGGGTTGCGTGTGTCCTCCTCGCCGCCTCCTCCTAGCTTTTATATAGATAGGCTAGGTCTCAGGTAGCAGGTCGAGTCGGTTACATGATAGGGTTTTCCCCTTTGAACTTTCTATCTTTAGCTTCTTCTTGTTCTTCAAGCAATCGAGAGTCCGTAGCTTACTCGAATTCTTCATTTGGTCCTCGGCGACACCGTGGGCCTCTACGTATTCAGGCCATATATACCAAGCTCGAGTACCTGTATGGTATACCCATGTCCCTGGGTGTGGTTCATGAAAAGAACAGACATGCAATGACACTGGTGGATCCTTGTGTGGTTTGTTTAGAAGAACACACATGCAATGACTCTAGTTGTGGTTCATGAAAAGAACACACATGCAATGACACTGGTGGATCCTGATGTGGTTTGTTTAGAAGAACACACATGCAATGACTCTAGCTGAGGTTCATAAAAGGAACACACATGCAATGACACTGGGTGACCCTTATGTGGTTTGTTTAGAAGAATACACATGCAATAACTCTAGTTGTGGTTCATGAAAAGAACACACATGCAGTGACACCGGTGGATCCATGTGTGGTTCATGAGAAGAACACACATCCAATGACACTGGATGTGGTTCATGAGAAGAACAGACATGCAGTGCCATTGGTTGATCCATATGTGGTTTGTTTAGAAGAACACACATGGTATGACTCTAGCTGAGGTTCATGAAAAGAACACACATGCAATGACACTTGGTGATCCATGTGTGGTTCATGAACAGAACAGACATGCAATGACACTAGGTGGATCCATGTGTGGTTTGTTTAGAGGAACAGACATGCAATGACACTGGGTGTGGTTCATAAAAAGAACACACATGGAATGACATTGGTGGATCCTTGTGTGGTTTGTTTAGAAGAACACACATGCAATGACTCTAGGTAGATCCATGTGTGGTTTGTTTAGAGGAACAGACATGCAATGACACTGGGTGTGGTTCATGAAAAGAACAGACATTCAATGACACTGGTGGATCCTTATGTGGTTTGTTTAGAAGAACACACATGCAATGACTCTAGCTGTGGTTCATGAAAAAAAAACACATGCAATGACACTAGTGGATCCTTATGTGGTTTGTTTGGAAGAACACACATGCAATGACACTGGTGGATCCTTATGTTGTTTGTTTGGAAGAACACACATGCAATGACTCTAGCTGAGGTTCATGAAAATAACACACATGCAATGACACTGGGTGATCCTTATGTGGTTTGTTTAGAAGAACACACATGCAATGACTCTAGTTGTGGTTCATGAAAAGAACACACATGCAATGACACTGGTAGATCCATGTGTGGTTCATGAGAAGAACACACATCCAATGACACTGGCTGTGGTTCATCAGAAGAACACATATGCAATGACATTGGTTGATCCATATGTGGTTTGTTTAGAAGAACACACATGCAATGACTCTAGCTGAGGTTCATGAAAAGAAAACACATGCAATGACACTGGGTGATCCATGTATGGTTCATGAAAAGAACAGACATGCAATGACACTAGGTGGATCCATGTGTGGTTTGTTTAGAGGAACAGACATGCAACGACACTAGGTGTGGTTCATGAAAAGAACAGACACGCAATGACACTATGGATCCTTATGTGGTTTGTTTAGAAGAACACACATGCAATGACTCTAGGTGGATCCATGTGTGGTTTGTTTAGAGGAACGGACATGCAATGACACTGGGTGTGGTTCATGCATAGAACAGACATGCAATGACACTGGTGGATCCTTATGTGGTTTGTTTAGAAGAACACACATGCAATGACTCTTGCTGTGGTTCATGAAAAGAACACACATGCAATGACAACGTGGATCCGTATGTGGTCTATTTATAACAACAAACATGCAATGCAACCGGTGGATCCTTATGTGGTTTGTTTAGAAGAACACACATGCAATGACTCTTGTGGTTCATGAAAGAACACACATGCAATGACACTGTGTATCCATGTGTGGTTTGTTTAGAAGAACGCATGCAATGACACTGGTGTGGTTCATGAGAAGAACACATGCAATGACTCGTGGATCCTTATGTGGTTTGTTTAGAAGAACACATGCAATGACTCTAGATGTGGTTCATGAAAAGAACACAGATGCAATGACACTGTGGATCCATGTGTGGTTTGTGAAAAGAACTGACATGCAATTACTCTAGGTGGATCCATGTGTGGTTTGTTTAGAGGAACAGACATGCAATGACATCAAGTGTGGTTCATGAAAAGAATGACATGCATTAACCACAGTGGATCTGATGTGGTTTGTTTTGAAGAACACATGCACTGACTCTAGATGAGGTTCATGAAAGGAACACACATGCAGTGACACTGGGTCACCCTTATGTGGTTTGTTTAGAAGAATACACATGCAATGACTCTAGTTGTGGTTCATGAAAAGAACACACATGCAATGACACCGGTGGATCCATGTGTGGTTCCTGAGAAGAACACACATGCAATAACACTGGCTGTGGTTCATGAGAAGAACAGACATGCAATGCCATCGGTTGATCCATATGTGGTTTGTTTAGAAGAACACATATGCAATGACTCTAGCTGAGGTTCATGAAAAGAACACACATGCAATGACACTTGGTGATCCATGTGTGGTTCATGAAAAGAACATGCAATGACACTAGGTGGATCCATGTGTGGTTTGTTTAGAGGAACATACATACAATGACACCGGTGTGGTTCATGAAAAGAACACACATGCAATGACATTGGTGGATCCATGTGGTTTGTTTAGAAGAACACACATGCAATGACTCTAGGTAGATCCATGTGTGGTTTGTTTAGAGGAATGTACATGCAATGACACCGGGTTTGGTTCATGAAAAGACCATACATTCAATGACACTGGTGGATCCTTATGTGGTTTGTTTAGAAGAACACATGCAATGACTCTAGCTGTGGTTCATTAAAAGAACACACATGCAATTTCACTGTGGATCCTTATGTGGTTTGTTTGGAAGAACACATGCAATCACACCGGTTGATCCTTATGTTGTTTGTTTCGAAGAACACACATGCAATGACTCTAACAGAGGTTCATGAAAAGAACACACATGCAATGACACTGGGTGATCCTTATGTGGTTTGTTTAGAAGAACACACATGCAATGACTCTAGGTGGATCCATGTGTGGTTTGTTTAGAGGAACGGACATGCAATGACACTGGGTGTGGTTCATGCATAGAATGTACATGCAATGACACTGGTGGATCCTTATGTGGTTTGTTTAGAAGAACACACATGCAATGACTCTAGCTGTGGTTCATGAAAAGAACACACATGCAATGACACTGGTGGATCCTTATGTGGTCTGTTTAGAAGAACACACATGCAATGACTCTTGCTATGGTTCATGAAAAGAACACACATGCAATGACACTGGTGTATCCATGTGTGGTTTGTTTAGAAGAAGACACATGCAATGACACTGGGTTTGGTTCATGAGAAGAACACACATGCAATGACTCTGGTGGATCCTTATGTGGTTTGTTTAGAAGAACACACATGCAATGACTCTAGATGCGGTTCATGAAAAGAACACAGATGCAATGACACTGGTGGATCCATGTGTGGTTTGTGAAAAGAATTGACATGCAATTACTCTAGGTGGATCCATGTGTGGTTTGTTTAGAGGAACAGACATGCAATGACACTGCGTGTGGTTCATGAAAAGAACAGACATGCATTAACACTGGTGGATCCTGATGTGGTTTGTTTTGAAGAACACACATGCACTGACTCTAGCTGAGGTTCATGAAAGGAACACACATGCAGTGACACTGGGTCACCATTATGTGGTTTGTTTAGAAGAATACACATGCAATGACTCTAGTTGTGGTTCATGAAAAGAACACACATGCAATGACACTGGTGGATCCTGATGTGGTTTGTTTAGAAGAACACACATGCAATGACTCTAGCTGAGGTTCATAAAAGGAACACACATGCAATGACACTGGGTGACCCTTATGTGGTTTGTTTAGAAGAATACACATGCAATAACTCTAGTTGTGGTTCATGAAAAGAACACACATGCAGTGACACCGGTGGATCCATGTGTGGTTCATGAGAAGAACACACATCCAATGACACTGGATGTGGTTCATGAGAAGAACAGACATGCAGTGCCATTGGTTGATCCATATGTGGTTTGTTTAGAAGAACACACATGGTATGACTCTAGCTGAGGTTCATGAAAAGAACACACATGCAATGACACTTGGTGATCCATGTGTGGTTCATGAACAGAACAGACATGCAATGACACTAGGTGGATCCATGTGTGGTTTGTTTAGAGGAACAGACATGCAATGACACTGGGTGTGGTTCATAAAAAGAACACACATGGAATGACATTGGTGGATCCTTGTGTGGTTTGTTTAGAAGAACACACATGCAATGACTCTAGGTAGATCCATGTGTGGTTTGTTTAGAGGAACAGACATGCAATGACACTGGGTGTGGTTCATGAAAAGAACAGACATTCAATGACACTGGTGGATCCTTATGTGGTTTGTTTAGAAGAACACACATGCAATGACTCTAGCTGTGGTTCATGAAAAAAAAACACATGCAATGACACTAGTGGATCCTTATGTGGTTTGTTTGGAAGAACACACATGCAATGACACTGGTGGATCCTTATGTTGTTTGTTTGGAAGAACACACATGCAATGACTCTAGCTGAGGTTCATGAAAATAACACACATGCAATGACACTGGGTGATCCTTATGTGGTTTGTTTAGAAGAACACACATGCAATGACTCTAGTTGTGGTTCATGAAAAGAACACACATGCAATGACACTGGTAGATCCATGTGTGGTTCATGAGAAGAACACACATCCAATGACACTGGCTGTGGTTCATCAGAAGAACACATATGCAATGACATTGGTTGATCCATATGTGGTTTGTTTAGAAGAACACACATGCAATGACTCTAGCTGAGGTTCATGAAAAGAAAACACATGCAATGACACTGGGTGATCCATGTATGGTTCATGAAAAGAACAGACATGCAATGACACTAGGTGGATCCATGTGTGGTTTGTTTAGAGGAACAGACATGCAACGACACTAGGTGTGGTTCATGAAAAGAACAGACACGCAATGACACTATGGATCCTTATGTGGTTTGTTTAGAAGAACACACATGCAATGACTCTAGGTGGATCCATGTGTGGTTTGTTTAGAGGAACGGACATGCAATGACACTGGGTGTGGTTCATGCATAGAACAGACATGCAATGACACTGGTGGATCCTTATGTGGTTTGTTTAGAAGAACACACATGCAATGACTCTAGCTGTGGTTCATGAAAAGAACACACATGCAATGACACTGGTGGATCCTTATGTGGTCTATTTAGAAGAACACACATGCAATGACACTGGTGGATCCTTATGTGGTTTGTTTAGAAGAACACACATGCAATGACTCTTGCTGTGGTTCATGAAAAGAACACACATGCAATGACACTGGTGTATCCATGTGTGGTTTGTTTAGAAGAACGCACATGCAATGACACTGGGTGTGGTTCATGAGAAGAACACACATGCAATGACTCTGGTGGATCCTTATGTGGTTTGTTTAGAAGAACACACATGCAATGACTCTAGATGTGGTTCATGAAAAGAACACAGATGCAATGACACTGGTGGATCCATGTGTGGTTTGTGAAAAGAACTGACATGCAATTACTCTAGGTGGATCCATGTGTGGTTTGTTTAGAGGAACAGACATGCAATGACACTGCGTGTGGTTCATGAAAAGAACAGACATGCATTAACCCTGGTGGATCCTGATGTGGTTTGTTTTGAAGAACACACATGCACTGACTCTAGCTGAGGTTCATGAAAGGAACACACATGCAGTGACACTGGGTCACCCTTATGTGGTTTGTTTAGAAGAATACACATGCAATGACTCTAGTTGTGGTTCATGAAAAGAACACACATGCAATGACACCGGTGGATCCATGTGTGGTTCATGAGAAGAACACACATCCAATGACACTGGCTGTGGTTCATGAGAAGAACAGACATGCAATGCCATCGGTTGATCCATATGTGGTTTGTTTAGAAGAACACATATGCAATGACTCTAGCTGAGGTTCATGAAAAGAACACACATGCAATGACACTTGGTGATCCATGTGTGGTTCATGAAAAGAACAGACATGCAATGACACTAGGTGGATCCATGTGTGGTTTGTTTAGAGGAACATACATACAATGACACTGGGTGTGGTTCATGAAAAGAACACACATGCAATGACATTGGTGGATCCATGTGTGGTTTGTTTAGAAGAACACACATGCAATGACTCTAGGTAGATCCATGTGTGGTTTGTTTAGAGGAACAGACATGCAATGACACTGGGTTTGGTTCATGAAAAGACCATACATTCAATGACACTGGTGGATCCTTATGTGGTTTGTTTAGAAGAACACACATGCAATGACTCTAGCTGTGGTTCATTAAAAGAACACACATGCAATTTCACTGGTGGATCCTTATGTGGTTTGTTTGGAAGAACACACATGCAATAACACTGGTGGATCCTTATGTTGTTTGTTTGGAAGAACACACATGCAATGACTCTAACAGAGGTTCATGAAAAGAACACACATGCAATGACACTGGGTGATCCTTATGTGGTTTGTTTAGAAGAACACACATGCAATGACTCTAGGTGGATCCATGTGTGGTTTGTTTAGAGGAACGGACATGCAATGACACTGGGTGTGGTTCATGAATAGAACAGACATGCAATGACACTGGTGGATCCTTATGTGGTTTGTTTAGAAGAACACACATGCAATGACTCTAGCTGTGGTTCATGAAAAGAACACACATGCAATGACACTGGTGGATCCTTATGTGGTCTGTTTAGAAGAACACACATGCAATGACTCTTGCTATGGTTCATGAAAAGAACACACATGCAATGACACTGGTGTATCCATGTGTGGTTTGTTTAGAAGAAGACACATGCAATGACACTGGGTTTGGTTCATGAGAAGAACACACATGCAATGACTCTGGTGGATCCTTATGTGGTTTGTTTAGAAGAACACACATGCAATGACTCTAGATGCGGTTCATGAAAAGAACACAGATGCAATGACACTGGTGGATCCATGTGTGGTTTGTGAAAAGAATTGACATGCAATTACTCTAGGTGGATCCATGTGTGGTTTGTTTAGAGGAACAGACATGCAATGACACTGCGTGTGGTTCATGAAAAGAACAGACATGCATTAACACTGGTGGATCCTGATGTGGTTTGTTTTGAAGAACACACATGCACTGACTCTAGCTGAGGTTCATGAAAGGAACACACATGCAGTGACACTGGGTCACCCTTATGTGGTTTGTTTAGAAGAATACACATGCAATGACTCTAGTTGTGGTTCATGAAAAGAACACACATGCAATGACACCGGTGGATCCATGTGTGGTTCATGAGAAGAACACACATCCAATGACACTGGCTGTGGTTCATGAGAAGAACAGACATGCAATGCCATCGGTTGATCCATATGTGGTTTGTTTAGAAGAACACATATGCAATGACTCTAGCTGAGGTTCATGAAAAGAACACACATGCAATGACACTTGGTGATCCATGTGTGGTTCATGAAAAGAACAGACATGCAATGACACTAGGTGGATCCATGTGTGGTTTGTTTAGAGGAACATACATACAATGACACTGGGTGTGGTTCATGAAAAGAACACACATGCAATGACATTGGTGGATCCATGTGGTTTGTTTAGAAGAACACACATGCAATGACTCTAGGTAGATCCATGTGTGGTTTGTTTAGAATGTACATGCAATGACACTGGGTTTGGTTCATGAAAAGACCATACATTCAATGACACTGGTGGATCCTTATGTGGTTTGTTTAGAAGAACACACATGCAATGACTCTAGCTGTGGTTCATGAAAAGAACACACATGCAATTTCACTGGTGGATCCTTATGTGGTTTGTTTGGAAGAACACACATGCAATAACACTGGTGGATCCTTATGTTGTTTGTTTGGAAGAACACACATGCAATGACTCTAACAGAGGTTCATGAAAAGAACACACATGCAATGACACTGGGTGATCCTTATGTGGTTTGTTTAGAAGAACACACATGCAATGACTCTAGGTGGATCCATGTGTGGTTTGTTTAGAGGAACGGACATGCAATGACACTGGGTGTGGTTCGTGAATAGAATAGTCATTCAATGACACTGGTGGATCCTTATGTGGTTTGTTTAGAAGAACACACATGCAATGACTCTAGCTGTGGTTCATGAAAAGAACACACATGCAATGACACTGGTGGATCCTTATGTGGTCTGTTTAGAAGAACACACATGCAATGACTCTTGCTATGGTTCATGAAAAGAACACACATGCAATGACACTGGTGTATCCATGTGTGGTTTGTTTAGAAGAACACACATGCAATGACACTGGGTTTGGTTCATGAGAAGAACACACATGCACTGACTCTGGTGGATCCTTATGTGGTTTGTTTAGAGGAACAGACATGCAATGACACTGCGTGTGGTTCATGAAAAGAACAGACATGCATTGACACTGGTGGATCCTGATGTGGTTTGTTTTGAAGAACACACATGGTATGACTCTAGCTGAGGTTCATGAAAGGAACACACGTCAAAGGACACCGGGTAACCTTATGTGGTTTGTTTAGAAGAATACACATGCAATGACTCTAGTTGTGGTTCATGAAAAGAACACACATGCAATGACACGGTGGATCCATGTGGTTCATGAGAAGAACACACATCCAATGACACCGCGTGGTTCATGAGAAGAACAATGACATGCAATGCCATCGGTTGATCCATATGTGGTTTGTTTAGAAGAACACATATGCAATGACTCTAGCAGGTTCATGAAAAGAACACACATGCAATGACACTTGGTGATCCATGTGGTTCATGAAAAGAATGTACATGCAATGACACTAGGTGGATCCATGTGTGGTTTGTTTAGAGGAACATACATGCAATGACACTGGGTGTGGTTCATGAAAAGAACACACATGCAATGACATTGGTGGATCCATGTGTGGTTTGTTTAGAAGAACACACATGCAATGACTCTAGGTAGATCCATGTGGTTTGTTTAGAGAATGTACATGCAATGACACTGGGTTTGGTTCATGAAAAGACCATACATTCAATGACACTGGTGGATCCTTATGTGGTTTGTTTAGAAGAACACACATGCAATGACTCTAGCTGTGGTTCATGAAAAGAACACACATGCAATTTCACTGGTGGATCCTTATGTGGTTTGTTTGGAAGAACACACATGCAATAACACTGGTGGATCCTTATGTTGTTTGTTTGGAAGAACACACATGCAATGACTCTAACAGAGGTTCATGAAAAGAACACACATGCAATGACACTGGGTGATCCTTATGTGGTTTGTTTAGAAGAACACACATGCAATGACTCTAGGTGGATCCATGTGTGGTTTGTTTAGAGGAACGGACATGCAATGACACTGGGTGTGGTTCATGAATAGAACAGACATGCAATGACACTGGTGGATCCTTATGTGGTTTGTTTAGAAGAACACACATGCAATGACTCTAGCTGTGGTTCATGAAAAGAACACACATGCAATGACACTGGTGGATCCTTATGTGGTCTGTTTAGAAGAACACACATGCAATGACTCTTGCTATGGTTCATGAAAAGAACACACATGCAATGACACTGGTGTATGCATGTGTGGTTTGTTTAGAAGAACACACATGCAATGACACTGGGTTTGGTTCATGAGAAGAACACACATGCAATGACTCTGGTGGATCCTTATGTGGTTTGTTTAGAAGAACACACATGCAATGACTCTAGATGTGGTTCATGAAAAGAACACAGATGCAATGACACTGGTGGATCCATGTGTGGTTTGTGAAAAGAATTGACATGCAATTACTCTAGGTGGATCCATGTGTGGTTTGTTTAGAGGAACAGACATGCAATGACACTGCGTGTGGTTCATGAAAAGAACAGACATGCATTAACCCTGGTGGATCCTGATGTGGTTTGTTTTGAAGAACACACATGCACTGACTCTAGCTGAGGTTCATGAAAGGAACACACATGCAGTGACACTGGGTCACCCTTATGTGGTTTGTTTAGAAGAATACACATGCAATGACTCTAGTTGTGGTTCATGAAAAGAACACACATGCAATGACACCGGTGGATCCATGTGTGGTTCATGAGAAGAACACACATCCAATGACACTGGCTGTGGTTCATGAGAAGAACAGACATGCAATGCCATCGGTTGATCCATATGTGGTTTGTTTAGAAGAACACATATGCAATGACTCTAGCTGAGGTTCATGAAAAGAACACACATGCAATGACACTTGGTGATCCATGTGTGGTTCATGAAAAGAACAGACATGCAATGACACTAGGTGGATCCATGTGTGGTTTGTTTAGAGGAACATACATACAATGACACTGGGTGTGGTTCATGAAAAGAACACACATGCAATGACATTGGTGGATCCATGTGTGGTTTGTTTAGAAGAACACACATGCAATGACTCTAGGTAGATCCATGTGTGGTTTGTTTAGAGGAACAGACATGCAATGACACTGGGTTTGGTTCATGAAAAGACCATACATTCAATGACACTGGTGGATCCTTATGTGGTTTGTTTAGAAGAACACACATGCAATGACTCTAGCTGTGGTTCATGAAAAGAACACACATGCAATTTCACTGGTGGATCCTTATGTGGTTTGTTTGGAAGAACACACATGCAATAACACTGGTGGATCCTTATGTTGTTTGTTTGGAAGAACACACATGCAATGACTCTAACAGAGGTTCATGAAAAGAACACACATGCAATGACACTGGGTGATCCTTATGTGGTTTGTTTAGAAGAACACACATGCAATGACTCTAGGTGGATCCATGTGTGGTTTGTTTAGAGGAACGGACATGCAATGACACTGGGTGTGGTTCATGAATAGAACAGACATGCAATGACACTGGTGGATCCTTATGTGGTTTGTTTAGAAGAACACACATGCAATGACTCTAGCTGTGGTTCATGAAAAGAACACACATGCAATGACACTGGTGGATCCTTATGTGGTCTGTTTAGAAGAACACACATGCAATGACTCTTGCTATGGTTCATGAAAAGAACACACATGCAATGACACTGGTGTATCCATGTGTGGTTTGTTTAGAAGAACACACATGCAATGACACTGGGTTTGGTTCATGAGAAGAACACACATGCACTGACTCTGGTGGATCCTTATGTGGTTTGTTTAGAGGAATAGACATGCAATGACACTGCGTGTGGTTCATGAAAAGAACAGACATGCATTGACACTGGTGGATCCTGATGTGGTTTGTTTTGAAGAACACACATGCACTGACTCTAGCTGAGGTTCATGAAAGGAACACACGTGCAGTGACACTGGGTAACCCTTATGTGGTTTGTTTAGAAGAATACACATGCAATGACTCTAGTTGTGGTTCATGAAAAGAACACACATGCAATGACACCGGTGGATCCATGTGTGGTTCATGAGAAGAGCACACATCCAATGACACTGGCTGTGGTTCATGAGAAGAACAGACATGCAATGCCATCGGTTGATCCATATGTGATTTGTTTAGAAGAACACACATGCAATGACTCTAGCTGAGGTTCATGAAAAGAACACACATGCAATGACACTTGGTGATCCATGTGTGGTTCATGAAAAGAACAGACATGCAATGACACTAGGTGGATCCATGTGTGGTTTGTTTAGAGGAACATACATACAATGACACTGGGTGTGGTTCATGAAAAGAACACACATGCAATGACATTGGTGGATCCATGTGTGGTTTGTTTAGAAGAACACACATGCAATGACTCTAGGTAGATCCATGTGTGGTTTGTTTAGAGGAACAGACATGCAATGACACTGGGTGTGGTTCATGAAAAGAACAGACATTCAATGACACTGGTGGATCCTTATGTGGTTTGTTTAGAAGAACACACATGCAATGACTCTAGCTGTGGTTCATGAAAAGAACACACATGCAATGACACTGGTGGATCCTTATGTGGTTTGTTTGGAAGAACACACATGCAATAACACTTGTGGATCCTTATGTTGTTTGTTTGGAAGAACACACATGCAATGACTCTAACTGAGGTTCATGAAAAGAACACACATGCAATGACACTGGGTGATCCTTATGTGGTTTGTTTAGAAGAACACACATGCAATGACTCTAGTTGCGGTTCATGAAAAGAACACACATGCAATGACACTGGTCGATCCATGTGTGGTTCATGAGAAGAACACACATCCAATGACACTGGCTGTGGTTCATCAGAAGAACACATATGCAATGCCACTGGTTGATCCATATGTGGTTTGTTTAGAAGAAGACACAAGCAATGACTCTAGCTGAGGTTCATGAAAAGAAAACACATGCAATGACACTCGGTTATCCATGTGTGGTTCATGAAAAGAACAGACATGCAATGACACTAGGTGGATTCATGTGTGGTTTGTTTAGAGGAACAGACATGCAATGACACTAGGTGTGGTTCATGAAAAGAACAAACATGCAATGACACTATGGATCCTTATGTGGTTTGTTTAGAAGAACACACATGCAATGACTCTAGGTGGATCCATGTGTGGTTTGTTTAGAGGAACGGACATGCAATGACACTAGGTGTGGTTCATGAAAAGAACATACATGCAATGACATTGGTGGATCCTTATGTGGTTTGTTTAGAAGAACACACATGCAATGACTCTAGCTGTGGTTCATGAAAAGAACACACATGCAATGACACTGGTGGATCCTTATGTTGTTTGTTTAGAAGAACACACATGCAATGACACTGGTGGATCCTTATGTGGTTTGTTTACAAGAACACACATGCAATGACTCTTGCTGTCGTTCATGAAAAGAACACACATGCAATGACACTGCTGTATCCATGTGTGGTTTATTTAGAAGAACACACATGCAATGACACTGGGTGTGGTTCATGAGAAGAACACACATGCAATGACTCTGGTGGATCCTTATGTGGTTTGTTTAGAAGAACACACATGCAATGACTCTAGATGTGGTTCATGAAAAGAACACACATGCAATGACACTGGTGGATCCATGTGTGGTTTGTGAAAAGAACTAACATGCAATTACTGTAGGTGGATCCATGTGTGGTTTGTTTAGAGGAACAGACATGCAATGACACTGCGTGTGGTTCATGAAAAGAACAGACATGCATTGACACTGGTGGATCCTTATGTGGTTAGTTTAGAAGAACACACATGCACTGACTCTAGCTGAGGTTCATGAAAAGAACACACATGCAATGACACTGGGTGATCAATGTGTGGTTCATGAAAAGAACAGACATGCAATCACACTGGTGGATCCATATGTGGTTTGTGGAAAGCACAAACATGCTATGACTCTAGATGTGGTTCATGAAAAGAACAGACATGCAATGCCACTGGGTGGATCCATGTGTGGTTCATAAGAATAACACACATCCAATAACACTGTTGGATCCTTATGTGGTTTGTGAGAAGAACAGACATGAAATGACACTGGCTGTGGTTCATGAGAAGAACAGACATGCAATGACACTGGTGGATCCTTATCTGGTTTGTTTAGAGGAACAGACATGCAATGACACTATGTGTGGTTCATGAAAAGAACAGACATGCAATGACACTGGTGGATCCTTATGTGGTTTATTTAGAAGAACACTCATGCAATGACACTGGTGGATCCTTATGTGGTTCATGAAAATAACAGACATGCAATGACACTGGTGGATCCTTATGTGGTTTGTGAAAAGAACAGACGTGCAATGACGCTGGACTATCCTTATGTGGTTCATGAAAAGAGCACACATGCAATGACACTGGTGGATCCTTATGTGGTTTGTTTAGAAGAACACACATGCGATGACTCTAGTTGAGGTTCATGAAAAGAACACACATGCAATGACACTAGGTGATCTATGTGTGGTTCGTGAAAAGAACAAACATGCAATGACACTAGGTGGATCCATGTGTGGTTTGTTTAGAGGAAGAGACATGCAATGACACTGGGTGTGGTTCATGAAAAGAACAGACATGCAATGACACTGGTGGATCCTTTTGTGGTTTGTTTAGAAGAATACACATGAAATGGCACTGGTGGATCCTTATGTGGTTTGTTTAGAAGAACACATATGCAATGACTCTAGTTGTAGTTCATGAAAAAGAACACACATGCAATGACACTGGTGGATCCTTATGTGGTTTGTTTAGAAGAACACACATGTAATGACTCTAGCTGTGGTTCATGAAAAGAACACACATGCAATGACACTGGTGTATCCATGTGTGGTTCATGAGAAGAACACACATGCAATGACACTAGGTGTGGTTCATGAGAAGAACACACATGCAATAACACTGGTGGATCCTTATGTGGTTTGTTTAGAAGAACACACATGCAATAACTCTAGATGTGGTTCATGAAAAGAACACACATGCAATGACACTGGTGGATCCATGTGTGGTTTGTGAAAAGAACTGACATGCAATGACTCTAAGTGGATCCATGTGTGGTTTGTTTAGAGGAACAGACATGCAATAACACTAGGTGTGGTTCATGAAAAGAACAGACATGCATTGACACTGGTGGATCCTTATGTGGTTTGTTTAGAAGAACACACATGCAATGACTCTAGCTGAGGTTCATGAAAAGAACACACATGCAATGACACTAGGTGATCCATGTGTGGTTCATGAAAAGAACAGACATGCAATGACACTAGTGGATCCATATGTGGTTTGTGGAAAGCACATACATGCAATGACTCTAGCTGTGGTTCATGAAAAGAACAGACATGCAATGACACTAGGTGGATCCATGTGTGGTTCATGAGAAGAACACACATCCTATGACACTGGTGGATCCTTATGTGGTTTGTGAGAAGAACAGACATGCAATGACACTGGTTGTGGTTCATGAGAAGAACAGACTTGCAATGACACTGGTGGATCCTTATGTTGTTTGTTTAGAGGAACAGACATGCAATGACACTAGGTGGATCCATGTGTGGTTTGTGGAAAGAACAGACATGCAATGACTCTAGCTGTGGTTCATGAAAGAACACACATGCAATCACACTAGGTGGATCCATGTGTGGTTTGTGAAAAGAACAGACATGCAATCACACTAGGTGGATCCATGTGTGGTTTGTTTAGAAGAACACACATGCAATGACTCTAGCTGTGGATCATGAAAAGAACACACATGCAATGACACTGGTGGATCCATGTATGGTTCATGAAAAGAACAGACATGCAATGACACTAGTGGATCCTTATGTGGTTTGTTTAGAGGAACATACATGCAATGATACTATGTGTGGTTCATGAAAAGAACAGACATGCAATGACACTGGTGGATCCATATGTGGTTTGTGAAAAGAACAGACATGCAATCACACTAGGTGGTCCATGTGTGGTTCATGAGAATAACACACATGCAATGATACTGGTGATATGTGGTTTGTGAAAAAAACAGACATGCAATGACTCTAACTGTGGTTAATGAAAAGAGCAGACATGCAATCACACTAGTGGATCCATGTGTGGTTTATGAGAAGAACACACATCCAATGAACTCTAGTGGATCTATCTTGGCATAATTTGATGTATGCCATGATGTATTTCATTGTACAAGACACTTTCCATTTTTATACTACTCAGTTTTGCCCTTGGTTTTATGTGGTACTACTTAGTTTTGCCCCCCTCTCTCTATCTTTCGTAGAAGCCCAAATCTGTGCTCACCCTATCTGCTACTCCCTGATTGGTTGCCACAGTTTTCATGCGGATCGTGCGCACCAACCGTTGATTCTATGCGATCCAACGATGATCGTTGCACAAGTCTTTCCCTTCACAGTACAGCATGAGACAGTTCGAACACGATGCCGTTCATGGAAAAAGTCATCGAGCGGTCATGTCAAGTTTAATCAAGTATAAAAAGCCTACTACTGCTACTACAACACATGCACAGGGCAACGGGGTCATCGAGTGCACAGTTGTCGACGGGACGCTGCAATTTATTGCCACTTGATTTTAATAAGACATATCCCATTTTTACGAAGCGCTCTGAATCTCACTTCCAACTGGGCCCTACCGCTAGTAACTTCCATGAGTCAAGGGCCCCCCTCGAGTAGATCTAACGTTGCTAGAAATTGGTTCCGCGCCACTTGCATGGAGTGGAATCGAGGTCTGCCATGAGCGTGTTTTCAATGCAACTCTAAAGTGGAGATCGTGGCTGTTTCAAAAAAAGTAACCCAAAAAAAGGGTGGAGATCGTGGTAGCCCCCCCGCCCCCCGCCCACCACACGTGTCCACTCGAGGACTACGAATGGTCCGGTGTTTATAACCCCCTCGACCTTCTTCTTCCATGAGCTCGTGTCATTTTCCCCCAGTCTGTCTAGTCCCAAGACCCCAATCTACACCTATCGCGCGCACCGAAGCTCCCTCGCTTGCACTACCTCCTTCCCTTGGTGCGCCATGAAGCGTACGCGTGGAGACGAGCCAAAGGTGAAGCCAGTTGAAGGCGCAGCAGCATATGGCTCGGTCATCGCCAAGCAGGAAGAGGCGTCTTCTCTGGGAACAAACGCTGCTCGTCGCCGCGCCGTCGAGGGTGCGAGCTCATTCGTCCAGCCAATAGTCGGCGCCGCCGAGCAGCAGTTGGTAGCCGTCGCCGCTAATTTTGATACACCTGCCATCTGCCATCTAGTCACAAAACCCCAATCCATCTAGTCACAAAACCCCAATCTGCTCATCTGCCATCTAGTTGAGTTTGCTAGTTGAGTGTTGATTTTGATACACAACAGGCCTATAACATTACATTTCTATTCCTTACTGAGCCCAATGATTCAATTTTTCCCCAAAATAGTGCAAGGGCATCTGATAGTGTCGTTTTCTTAGGGATGGTTAGTGAACCTCAGGCAGCAATGCATATAAACAATATAGGTTGTGATGTTGGTATTTTGGTTCTCCGACTCCATCGCTGAAAAAATGAGGCCCTAATTTTTTTCTCATATGGAACCTATATATATATAATCTTTCTATTGTTTATGATCTATGAATGTGTTGTATATTGCATATGTATATCCCTGAATATTGTTTTGTACGATTACATTTCAATTTCTTATTGTGGCCAATGATTCAAATTTGCCCCAAAGAGAGGCAGGCACATTGGTGTCAGAATTTTTCAGTGATGAGTGAGCGAACCTGGGGCCATGTACAAGATCAATATAAGCTGTGCAATTGTTACTTGGTTTGCTTACGCCATATCTGTAGAAACTTATGAGGCTGCAATCTTTATTCTACATTCATAAAACTATGATATTTGAATTATCTATTCCATGCATTCATAGTGTATAAGAATTACATTTTAGTTTGTCACCGAGGCCGATGATTGAAATTTTCCTCAAAAGAGTTCAAGGGGAGACACGTATGATGGTGTCGTGTTTTAGGGATGGGTTGGTGAACCTAAGGCAGCAATGCACACAAACAATATAGGTTGTGCTGTTGGTACTTTGGTTCTCCAAATCCATCTCTAAAACAAATTATGAGGCCCTTGATTTATTCTCATATGGAACTACATATATGATCCTTGATTTGTTTCTCATCTTTTAATGATTGGTATGATGCATATGTATATGAATGGTTTTGATCAGAAGTATTTTTAACATGTACCTGAAGATTAATTGTTTGGTTTTTTATTTATAATTACAATATTTAGGCTTGTTTTTGTACCTGACTATGTATATCCCTGAATATTGTTTTGTACGATTATATTTCAATTTCTTATTGTGGCCAATGATTCAAATTTGCCCCAAAGAGAGGCAGACCAATTGGTGTCAGATTTTTTCAGGGATGAGTGAGTGAACCTGGGGCCATGTACAAGATCAATATAAGCTATGCAATTGTTACTTGGTTCGCTTACGCCATCCCTATAGAAACTTATGAGGCCGCAATCTTTATTCTATATTCATAGAACTATGATATTCAAATTATCTATTCCATGCATTCATAGTGTATAAGAATTACATTTTAGTTTGTCACCGAGGCCGATGATTGAAATTTGCCCCAAAAGAGTTCAAGGGGAGACACATATGATGGTGTCGTGTTTTAGGGATGGGTTGGTGAACCTGATGCAGCAATGCACACAAACAATATAGGTTGTGTTGTTGGTACTTTGGTTTGCCAACTCCATCTCTGAAACAAATTATGAGGCCCTAGATTTATTCTCATATGGAACTACATATATGATCCTTGAATTGTTTACGATCTTTTAATGATTGGTATGATGCATATGTATATGAATGGTTTTGATCATAAGTATTTTTAACATGTACCTGAAGATTAATTGTTTGGTTTTTTATTTATAATTACAATATTTAGGCTTGTTTTTGTACCTGACTATGTATATCCCTGAATAATGTTTTGTACGATTACATTTCAATTTCTTATTATGGCCAATGATTCAAATTTGTCCCAAAAGAGAGGCAGAAATATTGATGTCAGATATTTTCAGGGATGAGTTAGTGAACCTGGGGTGATGTACAACAACATTACAGGTTGTGCAATTGTTACTTGGTTCACCTACTTCATCCCTAAACAAACTTATGAGGCCCCTAGATTTATCCTACATTCACTCTGATGCAATTATTTGTCATTCTGTTGAGATGAAATGATATATGAACCGATCAAACTATTGCTGAGATGCTTTATCTTTGATATCCATGGATATATTGTCTTACATATACATGTTGTCAATTCTTAAGTTGTAATACAATTCAATCATATGTATGAGTTCTAAGTTACGTTCTTAAAAATCAATAGGAGGATGATGATGAAGTGGACGATAGCAAGGAATCCAGGGACAACAAGAGCCGCTACGTGCTGAGGCGGTTATGGTGTGGGCTAATCCATTTCCACCGTAGGGGGAGACTGGTTTGCCCATTCTATGGCAGAGCAATCAACGTGGACCTCAACAGCATGATCCAGCACGCGGAGGGTGTTGGTAGAGGAGGAGGCAGAAGCCATAGGCCGATTACCTTGGAGTGGCACGCAACCTACGGAAAATTCCTTTGGGAGTATGTCAGGACTGGCATGTATCCCATCGACTAGGCTCTCGCTGCCTCCTGCTGATAAACCCCGCCTGCTAGCGCCTCCGTGTCCCGCCTCCTTGCCGCCTCGCTTTTATTTTGTTTTAGTTAATTATTACCTGTGTGTGGCATGTAAGACAATATATCTGTGGTGTCTCTGGTGAACCTTCTATATTAATCTACTCCTTTATATGGAGTGCCTTAAAATTTCTAGTGTTCAATTATATTACTGATCATGCTCATGCACACTACAAAATATTTCTAGTGCTCGATTATATTATAATTGTCAAGGAATACATCAACAAGTTAAATTGGTTGAAATTTTGTATTGAAGTAACTAAATGATCTCACATCGGCGGTGGATGTTGGCAGAAGGCATCACCAAGACCTTAGAGCTGACGCGATCTTTCAAAGAAATTCCTTGTAGGTTCAACAACGGGTTGCTATCGCCCAACTTCGAATTCGCTTACAGGTCCAACATGACAGAACTTGAGCTACCACAGATACCTCGGCAGAGGTGGCAGAATTGGTGCGGGTGCAACCATGGCGACGGCAAGCTCAGATTCTAGAGGAGGAAAACTGAACCGAGCATGGTCGACATGGTGACAGATCTCACCGAGAACCAATTCTCGTCCCCGCACCGTGCCATGGGTGCGTCCATGGTGAGGGCGAGCTCCGACTCGAGATGGGGAGGAGAGCGAGGCCGAGCAGGTTCGTCGCGTCCTAGCTCTGCCATGGCCGCGACCACAGATTGCCGCTCTAGGGAAGAAGAAGACGCATAATGGATGCAGGCGCCAACGCTGCAAGCCTACAGGGAGGAGAGCTGGGCCGAGCAGGTTCGTCCATGTCCCAGCTCCGCGCCATGGCTGCGACGCCCCACAGATTGCCGCTTCGGGGAAGAAGAAGACGCGTAATGGATGCAGGCGCCAACGCTGCAAGCCTAATTGACACCTAAGCGACGGGAGCGACATAACGGCGAGAACTGACAGGGGGCAACTTGACGGCCGTTAGCCTGATTTTTTGTATTGAAACATAAAGTTGAATTCGTGCCGAAAAAGACCCTCTGAGTATTTAGCACACCAACTGTAGTCATCCCGGCTGATTTCAAGGAACTTGGGTACCGCGTTGCCTGGGCGCCCCAACTTTTGGGCCGCAAAATGATATTCTCCCTAACTTCACTTTTTCCACAGTAATTAGTCGACCATTTGGTCTCCACTTCACTGCCCTGTCTCCCCTGAGCATAGCCAGCACCCAGACCAAGTCCTCCCTTTGTCGTTTGCACAGTGGAGCGCCGCCCGATTTCGGTCATCGTCGTCCGACCACGGCCAGCTCACAACAGACACCGCTGCAGCCAACCATGATGTCCAGGAAGCACGCCGCCCTCCACCACCACCCCTTGTCCTAGCCTCGACCCTAGCCGACCCCTGGACCACCCTAGCTACACCGCGCAGCGTGCCTTTGTACCATGTCCAGAGCGCGCTAGCCCACTGCGCTCGACCAGCACGCCCATACCGTGCCTTGCCCTCGCCGCGCACGCTCACGCCCGCCATGATTGCAGCAACCCAGCAGACAACCCCGTTCGCCGCCGTGTGACCCGCAGCTGCCACACGCCGCCGCAAACACCTATGCGTCCATGCGGAGCGCCACATGCTCTCGACCGAACCACACCGCCCCACGCCTCGCCATTAAGTCCGTGAGAACCACCAGGGAACCACGCACCGCCCACTAGCCTCCGCCATGCCGATAGCCGCTTGTACCATCGTCACCAACGAGCTCGCGCCCGCACCGTTCGGTCCCCTCGCCGCAGTATAAAAGGAGGCCAACACTGCCTCATTTCTCCACACCATTCCACTCAGCACCTCTCACTGACCCTCCCCCACTTCTTCCCGGATCAAGGCGAGCTCTCCCTCGCCAAAATTTGGCCGGAGCCCGCCGCTGCTGGAGGAGAAGGGCGCCAGCGATTTCGACCACCCCAAGCCCTGCCGTGACCGCGCCTCGCCTCGCCGTCGTCTACCACGTGGATCGCCCCTGTCGCAGACCCTAGCTGGAGCCCAGGTGAGCCCCGCCAGACCCCCACTGCCGTGTTAGGGTTGATTCCTCGCTGGAGTTGTTCGGCGTCGACGACGACTCCCAGCCGTTGATCTGTCTTCTAATCGCACGACCCAGTTGCGTAGATACCGCTTCGCGTAGTTAGTCCCGCTGACTGGTGGACCCCCTTTGTTAGCAGCCCGCTATGCCGCTTAGTGTAGTTGTCCCGGCCTGTTTAACTTCCCGCGCTGGCTCGGAAATTCAAATATTGGTTCTTCCACTTTAGTTAAAACCCTATTCTATCGACATATTCAAAAATCAATTCAGAGAGTTTCACTGAACCAAATTGCATGATTTAAATATTGCTAGAAAGGTAATTAAATTATCTATCCAAGCCCGTTGGATTTAAATCATTTGGGGTTAGAGATAATCTTTAGTAAAAATAACAAGACAGAGACTTTTGCAACTTCAAACATTTTTCAAAAATCAACCACAATAGCTTTTGAGTTGATTCCAACTATCAAAAATCACATTTGACAATATCTATCTGAATATGTAAAAATATCTAGGTTTGCATGCAGTGACATTGGACTAGTACCAAAAGAATGCTATTAGGGCATTTCTAGTCACTTTAAATTTATTAAATGATAATCTTAAACTTTATAAATTATGACCAACCCTTTAAATCACATTCCCATGTATTATAATATGTGGTGATGACATGTGTCAACATGATCCCATATTTTAATTGGAGAATATTAAATCTTAATTAATTTCAATGAGTAGAAATTACTTTTCTCAAATAAACTAAATAAAACTAGTTCTTCATTTCATGTGATGATTGTGATGATGCTAAATCATCAAGTATGAGTCTTAGTGTGATAAATAGAATTAGTTAAGTATTGTTTGGTGATTGTGTACCTCGTATTTATTTATAGACGATAGTACCGACCCAAGCTACGAGGAGGAGGAGTTCTACCTCGAAGAAGAGGAGGAAAACTTCAATCACTGCACCAATCAATGCAAGCTAGATCTATGCAAGTTATTATTGGCAAGCTAGAATTATACAAGTTAACCATGCAAGATTTAACCTAAGCAATATGCATTGGCATGCTTGGTTATACACTTTGATTTATACCCATCCCAAGTTTTACTTGCAAGCTTTACTCTTTTACTTTACCAAAGTTCTTTACCTTTAGTTAGTGCTTTGTGAGTATTGGAAAGTACTATAGATAGAATAAAGAGTATAAAACTAGGCCTATACTAGATGTCATTCTATGTCATGATATTGAAGATTAGCACCCTAATTAGTGAACACTCTTAACTTAGTGGCTAGTGCTAAGCATAAAACTTGATCACTTTAGATGGGAATACTTGGTGAAAATGATTGTGAAAATCTTAGAATGATGAGTCATTCTATTGAAATGTGTTGAGAAACACAAATGGATTTTGGTGATGAAAATGTTGAGGCATGAGCCTTAGCCCTTAATAAAATAGATGGTTGGGTTTGGATGCGATATCATTCCAATTTTACCGTACAACCACAATACCTGAATTGGGTAAGGCTTAGCCGGAAGTTTATATGCATTAGTATGGGTTCCCTCGCGGAAGAGGTCTGAGCTGAGGCTACCTCTTGATGATGTCCACCTATGTAGTGCCTAGGATGGCAGATGGCCATGGCTGGGAGGCCAAGCTCATAGGGGAGGTGCCTATACTAGAGTGTGTAATTGAAAGGTTATGATTGATTATCCGCATACTAAGTATGATGATTCAGGGTTATCCCTAACGGATGTATCGAATTTTGTCGTGAAAGTGTACCACCTCTGCAGAGTGTCAAACTATTCGAATAGCCGTGTCCGCGATCATGGACAATTGGAGTGGCCATACTGTTCCGTCATCAGATGTTTTCAAAATACTTGTGAAGTGATCTATGATTTTGACTATACCACAACAGGGTTGTGAATATGAAAACTAAGTTCCCAACTAAAGTGATTTAGAACATTTACTTAGTTTTCTTTACTTCTAAACTCAGTTTAGATAAACCTGGCTTTTTGCAAATAAACTTAGAGCTTAGGATTTCCTACTAGAACTACCTTACTTGTTAGTGATATTTTGTAAGTAATTAAAGAGTACTCATGGCTTTGTCCCTGGCTATTCTCGTGGCCAGACTATGAGGATGATTACCAGGATGATGGACAGCAGGACGTCTACGACAACTAGGATCATCTCCCATCGCCAGCATTGCCTGTGACCCTGAAGATGGAGCCCACTGCTACACTTATTATTCGGTTGCTTGTTTGTATTAAGACTGGATCATGATATCCTTTATTTGTGTAAGACCTTATTATAGTTTCTAATGGATGATGTACTGTGATATCCAATCTATTATGTCTCGTAAAAATGGTAACCCTGGGATTGCGATGTATGGCACAACAGGCATCTAGGATTAAAAATTCGGGTGTTGACAAAGGGTCTTCCTATTAATCTCAAAATGTCTACACTTCACTTACTGAACGGAAGCATTGACGACGGCCATCCCGTCGGCGTAGCCCAGATCCCCTCGTGTAGGCTACTGACGGCGCTTCAGTATAAGCATCGGTGTACTGCCCCGTAGGCGTAGCATTTGTCCCCGTCGGCATATACTCCTAGGGTGACGGCTACACGTACCCATCGGTGTACATGCCTGATGGCTTGGTGTTGATGTAGAGCTCGTTGGGAACCCCAAGAGGAAGGTATGATGAGCACAGCAGCAAGTTTACCTCAGTTATGAAACCAAGGTTTAATCGAACCAGTAGGAGCAAGGAAACACCCCAAAGGTGTTACTAGCTGATCCTTGGCAGGGCGCACTACCGGTGCTACTAGCAACGTGGAGACCTGCACAACACAACCATGGAACTTTGTCCCCAACTTGTGATGAGGTTGTCAATCTCACCGTGTTTTGCTGAAAACAAAGGATTAAACGTATCGAATGGAAAGAAGTAATAGTTTGCAGAAAGTAAACACAAAGCAGTAACCGTTTGTAGATTGTATGTAAAAGAAAGGACCGGGATCCATAGTTCACTAGAGGTGGCTCTCCTTAAGATAGATAACATGCTGGGTGAACAAATTACAGCGGGGCAATTGACAAACATTGAGAAAGCAATACATGCATATACTAATCATCTTGACTCCTTTGAGACTTGATTGGGCATTACAACATTATACATACACCGCCATCCAACTGCATCTATGACTAATAATCCACCTTCAGGTTATCATCCAACCCCTCCAAAGATAAGTTGCAAGCAACAGATTATTTCTTTACGAACTGCGTGTAAAGTAAACAATATGATTGTTCTATGAAGAAAAGATTGTTGTTTTCTCCCTAGTAGCAACAACACATCTAGTACCTTAGAGATTTCTGTCACTTCCCCAGATTACCAGAGGCATGAACCCACTATCGAGCATAAATACTAACTCTTGGAGTTGCTAGCATCTACTTGGCCAAGATAGCTACTAACAACGAAAAGCATGCAAGATCACAAATAACAAAGACATGATAGAATCAATAATCAATCTGAAATAGCATCTCAATATCCATCGGATCCCTGCAAACACAACATGCAGAATTACAAATAGATGACCTTGATCATGAATGGAGCTCACAAGATCTAAACATGAAAGCACAAAGGAGGAGAACCAGCCATCTAGCTACTACATGGATCCGTAGTCCAAGGATGAACTACTCACGCATCACACCAAAGGCTTGCATGGAGATGACGGCGGCTACAGACTCTTTCGTGGATTTTTGATCGGGTACTTAGGGTTTTCGTCCCGAGGGCATCTTATAGGCAGAAGGAGAGGCCGAGGGGGTGCTGGGGTCGGCCAGACCACCCCCTGGCGCAGGCCAGGCCTGGCCAGGTGGTATGGCCGGGCCCCAGCCCTTCTCCGTCTCGTATTCTGGCATCTGATGACTTCTGGAAAAATAGGCACTTTGGCTTTTGTCCCGTCCAATTCCGAGAATATTCATTTTCTGACTTTCCTGGAACCAAAAACAGCAGAAAACAGGCAGCTGGCACTGTGGCTCTTGTTAAAATGTTAGTCCAATAAATCATATGAGAAGTACTCCAAAGTGAGGACAAAACACAAGAAAGTGGATAAAACCAAGCATGGAACATCAAAAATTATAGATACATTTGCAATGTATCAACATCCCCAAGCTTAACTCCTGCTCGTCGTCGAGTAGGTAAGTGATAAAAAGAAAGAATAATTTTTGAGGTGACATGCACCATCAAAGACTTGATCAAAGTTTTTGTAAAACATTCAAAGATGGGATCATAGTACTTCAATCATAACATGAAAGACAAAGTTCTGGCAATCAGACAAAGAAACTATGATGCAACATGAAAAGGCACAAACAAAAGATTCATGAATAACAATGCTTTGCAAGATGTTTGTTTGTTTCACATAAATAAAACATAGCATAATAGTATTCAGCTTGTCCCTCATAGAGTAGCAAATATAAATGCATAGGACACCTTCAAAGTTCATAAGAGTGACTAGATACAAATAGTTTAAAACAGGCAATATCAAGTTATGCATCAATCAACTAGTTTTGGGATAATGCACATAGAACTAAGAATGGCCACTATGCTCTCAAAGTAGGTGCATAAAGGTAGAAGGTGGAGACTCAATATAATGGTGGAAGAAAGTCCTTCATAAAAGGAAGTAGGGATTCAAGTCTCATAATAGAACTAAGAATGGCCACTATGCTCTCAAAGTAGGTGCATAAAGGTAGAAGGTGGAGACTCAATATAATGGTGGAAGAAAGGCCTTCATAAAAGGAAGTAGGGATTCAAGTCTCATAAAGAGCTTCCAAAAATTATGGTACTTAATAGCTTTCAGCTCTCATTGCCCCTATCATAAGCATCTTGAAGTGATTAAGGTTAAAGTGAACAAACTATGGTGTACATGCTTGACGAAGTATAAGTTAGGAATCTCATGTCCCTTGTATACGAGGGCCGCTCCTCATGCTACTCAAGTTTATTCACCGGTAAGTTCTTGTCATTGTAAGTACATGTGTATCATAGAGAACCGCCAACGGGGTACCTCTTGCCCGATGATACGGAAGAATCCCCATATCAAAATGACAAGGCAAGCTGACAACGAGCATCTCAGCAATCTTCTTATTTACCATGGGAATATGGTTCTTTTTTCTCTCTTTCCTCTTTTCATAATCTTTTTTTTTCTTTTTCTCTTTTTTTCTCAATATAGGACTCTTTTTTATAAGAAGAATGCTTCATAGACAGCTCATTATGGTTACGCTGCAGGTTTCCACCATGTCAGCATGGATTAGACCAGCGGCCCAGGCGTTTCACTAACGCATATACATAACTCCATGGACTTACAAGCTCCCCTTTCATTTCACACCGACGACATCCATATACAAAAGAGCATGATATCAACTAGGTACAAAGTACCAAGTGCAATGTTGAAAGCGTTCCCCATGAAAGCATGGTTCTGCTAATTCCCAACAAATTAGTGCAAGCATATACAACATAGACGACACAATGGTTCAAGTTTATTAAGGGCAAGAAAAGTAAACTGTGCCATCAAGTTCGTGAGAGCTTTAATCACTAGTTTTCTCATAACAAGTTTAATTTGAAGGTAAACAAAAGCATGAATATACTTGGAATATCATAAGCTAGTAGGTAGGTATGGTGGACTCTTTGGAATAACATTGTTTAGGGAGTTGGATGCATGAGTGGAACTCATACTTGGTTGTGGAGGCTAGCAAAAGACTGGGAGTGACAAACTAAGAGAGCAATAATGGCCATAATCATGCAGAGCGACAAAACATCATTGATCAAAGCATAAAGTGATACTACAAGTTGAAAACTAAAGGATCATAAAGGCTTATGGTGACTTGAGATAGTCATAACATGGTGTGAGCATGCGCCAAGTCAACCCAAATAAAGCATCAAAGGAGAATACCACTATACTATGCTTTAATATGCTAAAACAACGCATGATTCATCCAAGGCACATTAAGCAATCTCAATTGTTTATAACAAGTCATGCTACAGCAAAGAATACTAAGCATAAAGCCAAAACAATATCAAGCATGCCATGACAAAGCATAGGCCACAGTCAAAAACGAGCTCTTTTTACCACATAAGCATGAACTTTCCTACTCTTTTCCAAACCAAACCAAACTATTTGCAAACCAATGTATGAAAGAGGGGGTCCAACCAATTTATTCAGAAAACTAATAAAACCAAGCAAACGAAAAACCAAAACAAAAACGAAAAAGGAGATGCTCCAAGAACAACACAACTGTGCATGAAACAATAAAAATGAAGCGTTTGGAAGGAACCTGGGATTTTTATTGATGAAGAAGGGGATGCCTTGGGCATACCCAAGCTTTGACGCTTATACTTCTTGGATATTTCTTGGGGTGACATGCGTGGCATCCCCAAGCTTGAGCTTTAGTCCATCCTTCATCTCATTACTCATTCCTTCCATACACCTAAAATTTTTCTTCATACAAAACTTCACACAATCTTTATTAGCAACATTAGTGCACTCAAGATAATAGGTCTTAAGGTTCAGTTCTAACACCAAATAAACTTCCATTAGAACACTAGCAACTGAAGCACTTCCCTCAAAAAGCTCAATTCCCCAAAAGAACTCAAAAAGGAATCAACAAGAAGCAAATGCAGAAAATGGCAGTAATCTGTCAAAACAGACCAGCAGGTAAAGACGAATTTTTTCGAAGACCTTCTGTTGCTCAAATAAAAAAGTGTTGAACTAACGAAAGTTAGATAACAACCTGGGGAAGAAGCAAAAACATTCACGCCTCAAAAAGACGTTTAGAGATTTTACACAAATTTTTACGGTGAAGCACAGAAATCTGTTTCAGCACAGCAACTTTCCCAATCATTTCTTCTCTCTCATTAGAGGTTACTCTTGGCACAAAAAGCAAGTAAAAAGGATAAGGAGCGGTTATTACTGAAGTAATAACTTTCAAGACTCATCTAAAACTTTTGGGTTATCTCCCAATAAGTATTTTTCTTTAACGCCTTTAAGTTAGGCATAAGAAGCAAGAAAGAATCAAGTGTTCTCAAATGAAGAAGCATTAAGATCAATACCAGAAATATTTTCAACAAGGCAAGGTATATCATCCAAATAAGTTCTAGAGGATCCTCTCTCAATGCTCTTAGGTTCACTATTTTCATCAAAAGGGTTTTCAGGAACAATCCAATCAAGATTTTTTCTATGGCTTCATGTATTGCTGCTAGTTTAAAGGGTATTAGTATCTTAGGTTCCTCCACATTAGGTTCGGTTTTGTTCATCTTTTCTCTAGTACCAACAACATCTACACATGAGCCTAGCATATTGAAACGTTCAAAGACTTTTCTTGCTTCTTTGGCAACATCATAGAATTCCTTAAACAAAGTTTCTAGAATAAAATCCCTCTTTTCAGGGTCCTCAATTTCTTTAAGCTTAAGAAACATTACTTGCATTAAGGGGTTGAGGTTAACAAACCTAGCTTCTAACATTTGAATTAAAGAAGCTGCAACAATCTCATAGTTTGGAGCAAGTTCTGCAAGGGATCTATCCTCAGTATCCTCATGTTTACTAACATGATTAAAGAATTCTTCAATATTATCTTTCCCAATTATAGAACTACTACCAATTGAAAGGTCTTTCAGGGTGAATTTAGGGATCAACATGGTGAGCTAAGGAAGAGGTGACAACTAAAGGAGACTTAATTTTTTTGTGTTTTCAAATAAGAAAGCAAACTAGTAAAACTATTTTTTTGTGTGTTTTTGATAAAGAAACAAGCAAACAAAGCAGAAAGAAACTAAGCAAAACAAAAATAACAAAGTAAAGAGATTGGTTATGAGGGACTCCCCTTGTGAAGATGTCCTTGACTCCCCGGCAACGGCGCCAGAAAAATGCTTGATGGCTCGGTGTTGATGTAGAGCTTGTTGGGAACCCCAAGAGGAAGGTATGATGAGCACAGCAGCAAGTTTCCCTCAGTTATGAAACCAAGGTTTAATCGAACCAGTAGGAGCAAGGAAACACCCCAAAGGTGTTCTTGGTGAGCCTTGGCGAGGCGCTACCGGTGCTAGTTGCAACGTGGAGACCTGCACAACACAACCACAGAACTTTGTCCCCAACTTGCGATGAGGTTGTCAATCTCACTGTGTTTTGCTGAAAACAAAGGATTAAACGTATCGAATGGAAAGAAGTAATAGTTTGCAGAAAGTAAACACAAAGCAGTAACAGTTTGTAGATTGTATGTAAAAGAAAGGACCGGATCCATAGTTCACTAGATATGGCTCTCCTTAAGATAGATAACATGCTGGGTGGACAAATTATAGCGGGTCAATTGACAAACATCGAGAAAGCAATACATGCATATACTAATCATCTTGACTCCTTTGAGACTTGATTAGGCATTACAACATTATACATAGACCGCCATCCAACTGCATCTATGACTAATAATCCACCTTCAGGTTACCATCCGAACCCCCTCTAGTATTAAGTTGCAAGCAACAGATTATTGCTTTACGAACTGCGTGTAAAGTAAACAATACGATTGTTCTATGAATAAAAGATTGTTGTTTTCTCCCTAGTAGCAACAACACATCTAGTACCTTAGAGATTTCTGTCACTTCCCCATATTACCAGAGGCATGAACCCACTATCGGGCATAAATACTAACTCTTGGAGTTGCTAGCATCTACTTGGCCAAGATAGCTACTAACAACGGAAAGCATGCAAGATCACAAATAACAAAGACATGATAGAATCAATAATCAATCTGAAATAGCATCTCAATATCCATCGGATCCCCGCAAACACAACATGCAGAATTCCAAATAGATGATCTTGATCATGAACGGAGCTCACAAGATCTAAACATGAAAGCACAAAGGAGGAGAACCAGCCATCTAGCTACTACATGGATCCGTAGTCCAAGGATGAACTACTCACGCATCACACTGGAGGCTTGCATGGTGATGAAGAAGGCCTCCAGGGTGAATTCCCCTCTCCGGTAGGGTGCCGGGAAGAGCTTCTGATCCCACCCGATCTAGGGATGGAGATGACGGCGGCTACAGACTCTTTCATGGATTTTTGATCGGGTACTTAGGGTTTTCGTCCCGAGGGCATCTTATATGCGGAAGGAGAGGCCGAGGGGGTGCTGGGGTCGGCCAGATCACCCCCTGGCGTGGGCCAGGCCTGGCCACGCGACTAGGTGGTGTGGCCGGCCCCTAGCCCTTCTCCGTCTTGTATTCTGGCATGTGATGACTTCCGGAAAAATAGGCACTTTGGCTTTTGTCCCGTCCAATTCCGAGAATATTCATTTTCTGACTTTCCTGGAACCAAAAACAGCAGAAAAGTACCGGCAATTGTGGCTCTTGTTAATAGGTTAGTCCAAGAAATTATATGAGAAGTACTCCAAAGTGTGGACAAAACACAAGAAAGTAGATAAAACCAAGCATGGAACATCAAAAATTATAGATACATTTGCAATGTATCAATGCCGTCGGTGTAGGCTCAGCGGGGCCCACTTGCCGCAGCTAACCGCTGTTAGCTCCAGGCGATATGCACCGATGGCACTGCCATCAGCCCATGCTGCGACGTGCCGCCCCTGCAGGTGCCTGCGAGGCTCTTGCACCGACAACCTCACCGTTGGCCTAGGTCACTACGCCTACGGCCTTGCCTTTGGCCCAAATAGGCTTGCTGGGTTGTAGAAGCCTCTAGACCGATGGCCTTCCCATCATCCCAACTACGTAGGCGCCATATGGTCAAAACTATGCTGACGGCAATGCCGTCGGCGTAGAGGCTACTGGTTTTTTAAATTTTTTCCTGTTTTGGTTCATTTCATGCACATTTAAAATTCCCGTAGCCTCGCAATAATAACCCCAAATTCCAGGCATAATATACAACACTTGCACATCGACACAAACATAAGATCATCATCATCAAAATATGATAGATAGATCATCCACATAGGTACATCAACATCCTAATAACATAGCTAGTATCCCTACACCTCCGGAGAGCCATGATGACTGCAAGTGCACAGATCGTTTGTAGCTAGTTTCGAAATAAAAATATTGATCCCACAGGGAGCAGGAGTCTGAAGTCTAATAACTTTTGAAATAAATATTACGATAGAAATGCTAGATTAAGTTCTAAGTGACAAGATAAAATGCGAGTATTGTGTAAAAAGGTGTTTTGTGTTTTTGGTATAAGAACAATAATAAAGTAAAGTAAACAACCGAGTATAGAAAGTAAGTATCGCGTATGTAAGAGAGATTGCAACTGCAGTAGGGAAAAGGCATTCTAAGGGAGTAGCGGATACACCACTAGTATTGTAAATATATAAGATAAAGATTATCATCATGAACATTCTCAACTATGTTTGTGTGGGAGGAACTCCGTATTTGGACAAATAGGCAGCAACCGCTGCTTACATCATCCTCATAACCATAGCAGGCAGCAATCAACATTAATCGAATTACTGCGCTATTAAGGGACGTAATCCCGTAGGACGTATCCCATGGCATGGATAGTGTTCTATGAGTTTCCTCAGTTTCCCAAGTTGATACGTAAGGGGTGCCAACAGCTTTATAGTCACTGTAAGTGTTAGCACGCCTCCGTCTACCAACAAGTAGTATCCTCCATCAAGTCCCCGCGAGAGGCAAATATTGAGAGGATGACTTCCCTCAACATCAAGATGTAGAAAATCTAACACATGGTCACAGCGATGAATATCATAATAGACTTTATCTTATTTCAATCTCATACTAGGGTTTATCCATCTCCCCAAGAACTAATGATCTACTCAGACATGGAGGCAATCAACATCACGACAATGGTAATGGAAACAATCATAGATGAATAGTACTTGTATAAATCCACAATGAGTATAGGAATTACAACAAGTTCTAGACAACATGCAGATGCGATGGATGGAGTTGGTGGTGATGCAGCGATGGATGATGAAGATCAATGCTTTAGCCTCCTGGATCTGCGCGGGGCGAAGATGGATCCTTGGCAGATGAGTTCCCCCTCTAGATGCCTTCTAGAGGTGAGGTTTCTGCGATTTCTAGGTGTTCTGTATGTCGTCTCTTCGAACCAATTGCATGGGGTGAAACTATTTGACGAGGCGGAGACGGCGCCAACTATACGGCCGGAGATATATGGCTGGAAAATTGCTTCGGTCGTATAGTAGGTTGTTGGACTCTCTGCCTCCCTTGTTCGCGTATGATTTTCTTCTAGTATTATTAATATTACCCAAATAAGCGATTTATGTCGTTTTTGACTCCTTTTCTCCATAGTACAACTACTCCAAGAATTGTATCCATTGGATCCATCATTTGTCCTGGTCCTGGTGAAAACTGACATAAAATGTGCGCGCGAACACTGTAAAATACCAAGATCCTACATCAACAATGCAAAATAATAATGTAAAACATGATGCAAATATGCACTCATCAACTTCCCCAAGCTTAGACTCTTGCTCGTCCCGAGCAAGTTTTAGCTTAATGGGTGTGATCCTCATATTCATGAAGCTGAGTCAATAAAATAATGAGGCAATTGTAGCATGTGTTTATTATGTATGATACATAGGAATAAGTTCATTGAATAGTACCTTACTCGAACCATCTGAATAGTATTAGCAGGCTTCCATGCCTTAGTGATCAACAGTTCATAAAAGATGAATTTCAACATAATGTAAAAGTATCCGGTTCAACCGAATGAGTTAGCGAGGTAGTCCCAAGTGTTTTTAGGATTCATGTATTCACTTGGGATTCAAAATCTCAAATGTGTATCTTTGGCATACTACAATACAGTGGTATATGCCAAATTTCTCTTTGCACACTCGCTCTTTTCTTCTTCTTTTTCTTTTCTTTTGTATATATGCTCACACTTTTGTTTAAGTGTTGTGCAAAGGAGCTAGCCATATATTCCACTTCATGTAGGAATCCAAAGTTTAACGATCTCAATTATCAAATTCCAAGTGTATATGAAGCATTCTCATGACTTGAAGATTCTACCTCGTCTTATTCTCACTCTATTTTGATAACACTTTCATTTTCCTTTATTCAAGGTTTCTTTCTGAACTTAACTGTATAGATAATTTTTCTTTGTAAATCAAACTGTAGACTCACAGCATATTGACTAAATTATCTTTAGGTGTTCCATTAATACCAATGGTGTGGAAGACTCCTATTGCTATCATCAAGTGCAAGTAAAATTATACTCAAGTCATTCATATATCAATAGAGCAAACACAAACTCAATATTGCTCCATATATAATAATAAACTCAGAATTTCATAATAGGGATCGACTATTCCTGAAGGGAATTCTAATGCTGCAATCTTTATTGCTAGTTTGAACTAATGCGAAAATAGTAATAAAAACTTATAGGATATATTAAAAGGTCTTTAAGATCTCCCCCAAGCTTGAAATCAAGCCGGGCGGGATCAAATAATCCCTTGCGATTATTTGATACCGTGATTGTTGTAGATCACTGTGGCGCCACGGCACGTGGTATCTTCTCCTCATGGGCCAGCCTGAGGCGGAGGGATTGATTGACAGCTTCTAATTCTTTAACACGCAGCTTGTAGAAGAGATTGTTCCTCTCTAGCACCTTCACTTGTTCTTTAATGAACTCATTATTATCCTGAAGTGTTTGTAGCGCCTTAAGACTCATAGAAAAACCTGCTTCGGTTGTCCGCTTGATATCTTCATCTAGTTTATAAAGATAAAGTCGCAGCAAACGAAGGTGTTTAGGTGTCCCTGGCTTCTCCTTGTCCAACTCTTCAATCTTCAGCTCCAGGGCCTTCAAATCCCTCTTCCGACACCCATGGTCGACGTCGAGGAACTCTATAGGGATGGTCTTGATCTCCTTGCCTCGCTCGCTATTGCTCCCGGTCTCCATGGGAGCTTTTCTTCTTGACTTCTACCACTTGGTTGAGAGGTAGATTGGTTCCTGGAGATTATGGTTAGAGAGAAAAACAATGGCAGTATATAAGGGGGTCAGAGGTCGGTAAAACTCGCGAGAAACACCAAATTGTCACCCAAGAAAAGAATCTGAACAAAACAGGGAAAGAAATCACGGATTTGGAAGTGTCCTGCCGTGTAATGACCAACTATACAGGCGTGGCTCGTATAGCTCCGGCCATATAGTTGGTTCCGGGCAGATATTTCCAAATATCTCGAGTCCAGGTCGCTTAAATCACGACTCGGAACCGACAATAAAGTTTTTTTAGATGAATAAATGAAAGATCAAAAAAAAAGTGTCTGAGAGTTTAACGACCAACTATACGGCCAGAATTTTTGTCTCTGGTCGTATAGTTGTGACCGTATAGATACAAACACCGAAAATCAAAAGTGCCTGAGAGTTTAATGACCAACTATACGGCCAGAATTTTTCCTCCGGTCATATAGTTGCGACCATATAGATACAGACACCTAAAGCAAAACCATCTGAGAGTTTAACGACCAACTATACGGCTGGAATTTTTGGCTCCAGTCATATAGTTGCGACCATATAGGATCAGATAGCGAAAACAATTTCACGAAGGTGATACAAAGAGTTTAACGACCAACTATACGGTGGGAGATTCCTCTCCAGTCGTATAGCTCCGCCCGTATAGTTGGTAAAACCCCTCTAAATCTTCAGAAAAACACAAGGAATTCAAAGGCAGAATTTTCAAAAGTAAAAATTGTGAAAACAAATCACTTATTTGGGTAAGAACACTTACCTTGCACTTACCATTGTTTATTCGGGGATGAAAAGTTCCTCCCATAACAAAGACTTCTTCTCTTTTGGAGGAATTAACCTTAGTTCATTGAATAATTCCCGTAAAAGAAAATCACCAGGACTAAAGTTCCTCTCAATGATATTGGTGTGTTGCGGGGAAATCATGGACACTACATCAAACATTTTTATTTATTGCCTCTGCATAATCTGCAACTCAAATTCTTGAAGTGAAAGAATCTAACGGATCAGTCTTGGCTTATGGTCTTTCCTTTCAAGGAGTTCTTTCAAGTCATCACGATCCGTGTGAACTCTTACCTTTGCATCAACTATATAAGAAAGGAATTTATCACAAGAGAAAAATACAGGAAAAGTTCCATTAAGAGTTCTACTAGCATGATGTATAATATTAAATATACGACAAATATGTTGTTCTAAAGTTACTCCTACAACATCATCACTAGCTTCACATATTAAATCAAAGGTTGTATCCCAGATAGGTGGTTTAATAATAGGAGCACGAGATAAAGCATTTTTGAGTCTATTAAAGGCTTCAAGACACTTATCATAAAAATTAAATCTCATTCCCTTTTGCAAGAGGTTTGTCAAAGGTTTAGATATTCTAGAGAAATTTCTAATGAACCTTCTATAAAAACCCACATGACCAAGAAAACTTCTTATACCTTTAATATCCCTAGGTTGTGGCATTCTCTTTATTGCTTCAACCTTATCTCTATCAACTTCAATTCCCTTACCTGATACCTTGTGTCCGAGGACTATACCTTCTTTGACCATAAAATGACACTTCTCCCAGTTTAGAACAAGATTAGTTTCCTCACAATGCTGCAAAACTCTTTTGAGATTATCCAAGCAACTATTAATTGAAGTTCCATAGATAGAAAAGTCATCCATAAACACTTCCATTATAAGATACGTAGTAAATACCATTCAGGCAAATCATGATGAGGACATAGTCATAGTAAATCTTTAAATCTAATATAAGCTCTTACTAGTCCTTCATTAGAATGATTCTTCCAAGTCATTATAAGATGTCTGATTCCAAAAGATTTTGATAATGGATAATATTTTGATAGAAATTCACAGGCTAGATTATCCCAAGTAGTAGTGGCTTCAAGGGGTAGAGATATATACCATGAGAGAGATGTACTTGTCAAAGTTTGACTAAAAAGTTTAACCCTCGCCTCATCAGCGGTATATATCCCGTCAATAGAAAAGTGCCACATATATCTTTAAAACATGCAATATGCTCATATGGATCAGGATCTTCTTCATCTCCAGTAAATTGCTTCTTATGTAGAATACTAAGTAGTAGAGGATTTATTTCAAACCCCCTTGTCTTCTCATTGGAGTTGTCTCTTTTATAAATATCATACGGCTTCCCAAAGTGGTTGAGTGGACTAACGCTAGTCATATGTTCAAACTCCATCATGTTGGTGGAAACCTGTAACTCAAAACAAAATTTAGCAAGACAAAAATAAATAAGCAAAAACTAAAAGACCTATAGCGCTTAGCTCCCCGGCAACGGTGCCAGAAAACTGCTTGATGACTGCAAGTGCACAGATCGTTTGTAGCTAGTTTCGAAATAGAGATATCGATCCCACAGGGAGCAGGAGTCTGAAGTCTAATAACTCTTGAAATAAATATTACAATAGAAATGCTAGATTAAATTTTAAGTGACAAGATAAAATGCGAGTATTGTGTAAAAAGGTGTTTTGGGGTTTTGGGTATAAGAACAATAATAAAGTAAAGTAAACAACTGAGTACAGAAAGTAAGTATCGCGTATGTAAGAGAGATTGGAACTGCAGTAGGGAAAAAACGTTCTCAGGGAGTAGCAGATACACCACTGGTATTGTAAAGATCTAAGATAAAGATTATCATCATGAACATTCTCAACTATGTATGTGTGGGAGGAACTCCGTATTTGGACGAATAGGCAACAACTGTTGCTCACGTCATCTTCATAACCACAATAGTCAGCAATCGACATCAATCGAATTATTGCGCTATTAAGGGATGTAATCCCGTAAGACGTATCATATGGCATGGATAGTGTTCCGTGAGTTTCCTCAGTTTCCCAAGTTGATACGTAAGGGGTGCCAACATCTTTATAGTCACTATTAGTGCTAGCACGCCTCCGTCTACCAACAAGTAGTATCCTCCATCAAGTCCCCACGAGAGGCAAATATTGAGAGGTCGACTTCTCCCAACATCAAGATGTAGAAAATCTAACACATGGTCACAGCGATGAATATCATAATTGACTTGATCTTATCTCAGTCTCATACTAGGGTTTCTCCATCTCCCCAAGAACTAATGATCTACTCAGACATGAAGGAAATCAACATCATGGCAATGGTAATGGAAATAATCATAGATGAATAGTACTTGTATAAATCCACAATGAGTATAGGAATTACAACAAGATCTAGACAAGATGTAGATGGGATGGAAGGACATGGTGGTGATGCAGCGGTGGATGATGAAGATCGATGCCTTAGCCTCCTGGATCTGCGCAGGGCGAAGATGGATCCTTGGAGGATGAGTTCCCCCTCCAGATGCCTTCTGGAGGTGAGGTTTCTATGATTTCTGGGTGTTCTATATGTCGTCTCTTCAAACCAATTGCATAGGGTGAAACTATTTGACGAGGCGGAGGCGGCGCCAACTATACGGCCAGAGCTATACGGCCGAAAAAATTGCTCCGGTCATATAGTTGGTCGTTGGACTCTCTGCCTCCCTTGTTCGCTTCTGGTTTTCTTCTGGTATTAATATTTTCCAAATAAGTGATTCACGTCATTTTTGACTCCTCTTCTCCACAGTACAACTTCTCCAAGAATTATATCCATTGGATCAATCATCTGTCCTGATCCTGGTGAAAACAGACATAAAATGTGCACGCGAACGCCGTAAAATACCAAGATCGTACATCTACATTGCAAAATAATAATGTAAAACATGATGCAAATATGCACTCATCAAGCCACCCCGCAAAGGAGAGTCCGAGAGACTCATTTCTCCTAGCCTAAGAACATGCGAAGGACGACATGGAGCAACCGTCATTGAACCACCACCAGAAGAAGGAGAAGCACCACCACCACCGGAAGCACCAAAGTCGGCGAGGCAGAAGCACGACCAAAGGGTCCAGTGGTGGAGCCTCCCGTTCCTTACATGTTTGAGCCAGAGTTAGCAAACACCAAGGCACAGTTGTGTGGTGACAACTGGTTTGGCAAATAACTTACCGGGGTCCCTAAGTATAAGGTCAAAGTGAATTCGTTCTTCGACGAGAAGATTGGCTGCAACCCCGGCCTAGCTGGCCGTGGTGGTAGACTATTGATACATTGCAAATGTATCTATAATTTTGGATGTTCCATGCTTGGTTTTACCCACTTTCTTGTGTTTTGTTCCAACTTTGGAGTACTTTTCATATGATTTCTTGGACTAACCTATTAACAAGAGCCATAGTGCCAGCTGCCTGTTTTCTGCTATTTTTGGTTCAAGGAAAGTCAGAAAATGAATATTCTCGGAAATGGACGGGACAAAAGCCAAAGTGCCTATTTTTCCGGAAGTCATCAAGTGCCAGAATACGAGACGAAGAGGGGCCAGAGGGCGGTCATGACCCACAAGTATAGGGGGTGTATCGCAGTATTTTCGAGGGAAGTGAAACCAAATTTATTGATTCGACACAAGGGGAGCCAAAGAATATTTATCAGCCTTAACAACTGAGTTGTCAATTTAGCTGCACCTGGAAACAATCTTGCTCACAGCAGTTTATCAGTAGCAACAGTTTTGTAGTAGGAATAGTAAAGTAACAGCAGTAGTAAAGCAAAGACAGTAGTAACACAAGCAGTAATAGTGGGATTCGAGTGCGGTAGGCATAGGGATGGATGGACGGGCGTTGCATGGACAAGACAATCCACATAGCAATCAGAACATAGGGCAATTGCAGATAAATAAGATAAAGCATCCAAGTACTAGATAATCCTAGGCATGTGTTCCATATATAGTCATACATGCTCGCAATGAGAACTTGCACAACATCTTTTGTCCTACCAGCCCTTGCTTGCGGGGCCTCTAGGGAACTCTTGGCAATTAAGGTGCTCCTTTTAATAGAGAACCGAGCAAAGCATTAACACTCCGTGAACACACGTGATCCCGACATAAAAGCCTTTCCTTCCTGTTATCCCGATTTACATCGCCGGGCCATAGGTTCTGGACAACGACGTGTGTATACAACTTGTAGGTAAGACCAAGAACAATACTATCATAATGAATCAATAACATGTTCAGATCTGAAATCATGGCACTCATGCCCTAGTGACAAGCATTAAGCACAACAAGTTGCAACAAAGTCATAAAGCACTAATAAAAGATACTAGGCACCATGCCCTAACAATCTGATGCCATTACATGAACGATCTCATCCAATCCCTACCATCCCCATAGCCTACAGCGGGGGATTACTCACTCATAAATGGGGGAAACATGGATAGTCGATGGAGAAGCGATGGTGATGATGATGGCGATGATCTCCTCCAATTCCCCATCCCGGTAGGGTGCCAGAACAGAGTTTCTGGTGCTGTTTCGTGGAATCTGCTGGTGGCAGTGGAGTAGAACTCCTTCTGGAAAAATGTCGACCCCCCGAAGTTTTTAGGTCAGAAGGCTCCTTATAGGCGAAGAGGGAGGCCGAGGGGGTGCCTGGGGAGCCCACACCACCCCCTGGCGCGGCCTGGCCTGGCCTGCGCCAGCAGGTGGTGTGGCCACCCCAGGGCTCTTCTCTGTCTCGTATTCTAGCTCCTGGAGTCTTCGGGTAAAATAGGATTTTTGGCATATTTTCCGGGGGTTTTCCTGATAGTTGATTTTCTGCACCAAAAGTAGACACCAAGGCAATTCTGCTAAAAACAGCGTCAGTTCGCATTAGTTGCATCCAAATCACACAAGTATAGAGGAGAAACAATAGCAAAAGTGTTCGGGAAAGTAGATACGTTTTGGACGTATCAGTGACCCACCACTGGCGGCCAGGCTGGCCCGCGCCAGGTGGTGTGGCCAGCCAGCACCCTCGGCCTCCCTTCCGACTATAAGATGCCCTCGACGAAAACCCTAAGTGCTCGATCAAAATCCACGAAGAGTCTCAGAGTCAGCCATCTCCATCCGTAGATCGGGAGGGATCAAGCTCTTCCCAAAGACTTCACGGAGAGGGTAATTCACCCTGGAGGCCTTCTTCATCACCATGCAAGCCTCCAGTGTGATGCGTGATTAGTTCATCCTTGGACTACGGATCCATGTAGTAGCTAGATGGCTGGTTCTCCTCCTTTGTGCTTTCATGTCTAGATCTTGTGAGCTCCGTTCATGATCAAGATCATCTATTTGTAATTCTGCATGTTGTGTTTGCGGGGATCCGATGGATATTGAGATGCTATTTCAGATTGATTATTGATTCTATCATGTCTTTGTTATTTGTGATCTTGCATGATTTCCGTTGTTAGTAGCTATCTTGGCCGAGTAGATGCTAGCAACTCCAAGAGTTAGTATTTATGCTCGATAGTGGGTTCATGCCTCCGTAACTGGGAAGTGATGTAAATCTCTAAGGTACTAGATGTGTTGTTACTAGGGAGAAAACAACAATCCTTTGTTCATAGAACAATCGTATTGTTTACTTTACACGTAGTTCATAAAGCAATAATCTGCTTGCAACTTAATCTTGGAGGGGTTCGATGATAACCTGAAGGTGGATTATTAGTCATAGATGCAGTTGGATGGCGGTCTATGTATAATGTTGTAATGCCCAATCAAGTCTCAAAGGAGTCAAGATGATTAGTATATGCATGTATTGCTTTCTCAGTGTTTGTCAATTGCCCTGCTGTAATTTGTTCAGCCAGCATGTTATCTATCTAAGGAGAGCCACCTCTAGTGAACTATGGATCCCGGTCCTTTACTTTACATACAATCTACAATCTTTTACTGTTTTGTGTTTACTTTCTGCAAAACTTTTACTTCTTTCCATTTGATACATTTAATCCTTTGTTTTCCGTAAAACACGGTGAGATTGACAACCTCATCGCAAGTTGGGGACAAAGTTCTGTGGTTGTGTTGTGCAGGTCTCCACGTTGCTACTAGCACCGGTAGTGCGCCCTGCCAAGGCTCAGCTAGTAACACCTTTGGGGTGTTTCCTTGCTCTACCGGGTTCGATTAAACCTTGGTTTCATAACTGAGGGAAACTTGCTGCTGTGCTCATCATACCTTCCTCTTGGGGTTCCCAACGAGCTCTACATCAACACCGCCAACAAGCATTTTTCTGGGCGCCGTGCATTGAGCCATCAACTATCCCGCTCTCTAGTGGCATAAAACTTCTCGTCAGCCTGCAAGATAGTTTAGATGTGAGGCGTTGCAGAAATAAATGTCCAAACTAGGGAAAGCATGACTTGTCATCTTTTGCAAAAATAAAGATTGAAACTTACAGCATCGTGACACTCTTCCCACTCCTCATAGGCCGCTCGGGCATGCATCCATGCCCCAAGTGCCACCACATGTTCCACATGAGTGTCCTTGTAGGCCTCCTCCAAAGCAGACTACAATTTCAAAAATAATGAATCTCGTCAACTTAGCCACTCAGGAACGAATGTCGGAAAAAGGATGGAAATGAGAAAAACATACATCATCGTTCGCTCAGGAAGGACATCGAGGAGGCGGGATAGCGGGGTCATCGGCGGTGAGGGTAGCCTTGATCCAGTTGAGGCTCAAAGCAGGAGTTCACGGGGTCACCCTATCAAGAACCTTCAAACGGCCATGCTCCCGGTTGCGCCCCGCCACGACCAACACTCTCTCATTGGTCTCCTCAGATCTACGGTCTTCCACCTCCGAATAAAAACCACCGAACACCGAAAGGTAGTTAGCATCATCCTCCTTGGCAGTGTCATAGAACTCGGGAAGCGAGGGCTGACGCTGGGACAGATCGTGCCTCTTCCGCTTTATCTTTTCCCAAACTTGATAGTCGAAAACATGCCTCCCTAGATGTGCCTCCTGCATCGTCAAAGAAATTTTATGCGTATCAAGTAGGATCTAGAGGGAAAATAAATGTAGGTTGTTCCATGTATATGTATACCATATTGTCCTTGAAGCGATCATGGTTGAGGTTTGCCGCACAATGTGTCCCCCTAGAGCCGCGGTTTTCCTTGTTTCTCGCTCAAGGCGCTGAACTAGGGGTCTTCCCCGCGCCACCTTGACATCAACACCACCCATGCATCTTCCTTACCATCAGCCCACGTGGGAATAAACTAAAAAATCAATACTCCTTTCAAGAACGGATAATGCAATTGCAACTTGGCAACAACATAGAATCTCATTGACAATTTACTTACCCCAGTGTAATCTTCCTCGGACATTTTTGGTTGTTTCTTCACATTCACATGCTTCGTCTCCTTCTTGCCCAACTTCTCAGAGCTATATTGATTGGTGCATGTATGCTTTTGATTGTAGAACTACTACCGTGTCAACCTCTGATAAGCTCCCCACAAAGTCCTTTCTGCCTTGTCTTGATCCTCCTGAAGCACCCTGTAGAATCTCTACAATCATGCATAAAAAAATTGTGAGAGTCATGAGTTAGCATGGTGGGGTCATCAACTATGAATGAAACTCAAAAAGTTTGCCTTACCCAAAACTTGTTGATCACGGCATTAGAAGCTTTCTCGTAGTTCAGGTAATCGGCAGCCTCATAGTGTGCCCAATGGGTGGCTAGCTTCTTCTCGCTGTTGGGGATGGTAGTGTAAAAGCCCGACCAAAACTTCCTAATCAGAGCTCCAACCAATGTGTTAGGCGCATGGGTACCCGGAGGAAATGTCCAATTGCTGCACAATAATCAATCATTAGTACATGCCAAATTGTTATGACCAAAATGAAATTACATGCCACTTACTCAATGTCGTTAGGCATAGTTATGGGTTTCTCCTCCTCGGAAGGCGGTTCCTTTATTTCCTCAAGGACACCTGATTCCCCACAAATCTTTGGCTTCTTCGACGGCGTCGATGGCCCCGACTCCTGGTCTTGAGACTCCCCATACTGGTCTTGATACACCCCCTCCTTGTTAGGAGACTCTAAGTAAGCGGACTGGAAAGACACGTCGCTAGAAGCGGAGGGTAGGTCACTCAGAAGGTGTACACCTCATCCTCGTCCTGCACCTTGTCCTCATCCTGCCCTCGGGGAAAGTCCCCCTCCTCCCTCACCTCGTCATGCCCTCGGGGGAAGTCCTCCTCCTCCGTCGCTGTTGTCATTGTAACGCGAGTTGGGAATGGGTGCTCTTCCACTTTTAGTAACCTTCTTCTACTTCATCGACTTAAGCAAAGAGGACGATGATTCCTTGCGTTGGCTCATATTGGTTAATCACCTACATTGAGAAGAGGTAAACAATTAAGCATAAAGACATGATCCAATTAAGAAGAATAAATATGGAATGAAATTAAGAAGAATGTTGAAAAATAAAAGTTAACCATAATAAAGACATAATAAACTATAGTCACTAAGCATAAAAATGTAATGCAATTAAGATGAAAAATAAATACTAAGCATAATAAAGATATAAAAGACCCTCACCACTCATCATCACTCTCATGATTATCTCTTGGGTTCTCATCAGCACTATCAACATCACTATCACGTGATAAGAAACTTGTAGGCTCATCGCACAGTGGAGGCTCATCATCGTTTCCATTGTCCGAATGTAACTTGGTGAGCATATCTATGTCCTTTATATTCATGACTACCTCACCACGAGTTTGTGCATCGTTCTCGAGGTCCTCAAGACCTTCTAAGTCAAAGTCCCCAAAGTTATCTTTCTCTTGATAGAAAATTCCCTCATATGTTTTAGGGTCAATGTTGTTGTAATCATCGTCGGAGGGCATGGGTAGCTTACCATGTGGCGATACCTGGAACACGACTTCCCAGCCCGTGAGTTCCTCTTTTTGGCATGGGTAGGGAAAATAATAAACTTGCTTGGATTGTTGAGCCACAACATAGACATCGGATCCGCTATAGGTTGTTGAAGGCCTAACTTCAACTAACCCAATGGAAGGGGTACTTCTCTGTCCACTGTGTGGGTCGAACCAGTGCCATTTGAACACAACGAGCTTGAGTTCTAGGGGCATATTATTGAACATCAGCTTTTACACATTTTGTAACCTTCACTGGTAATCAAAGTCACCGGCTCCTCTTGTGAAGACCCCGGTATTTATAGTTATTAAATTAGGCCGACGGTTCTGGTGAGACTCTGTGTGGAAGCGATACCCATTCACATCATACTTCTCATACATCTCGACTATGTTTACAACCCTGGGAGACACATCTCAAGTCATCCGACATCTCAGCGTTGGGATCATCTGCCTACAAGTTTAGTGGAAATTGTGCATTAGTTACGTGTACTAAGAGGGACAAGTCGCAGATTGCCAGGTAAGAGGTACATGTTACAAATTACCTTTTCATAGAACCAACACATGCATTTTTTTCTTTCCAGGGGCGCCCTCTTTCAGAAGAGTGTTCAACTCCGCATCAGAGGGATCCGTCGTTCCCAACTACGTTTCATCCATGAATTGGCTAAAAGGAGAAAATACATATTAGACCGAAACCGAGTTATTATTTGCAAAGTAATCTATTCACCATTTTACCTAAGGAAACTGGGCACTTGATTTTCTCCCCCTCCTCCTCTTCTTTATCACCGCGGACCACTTCCTTCATCTTCATAAGCACATAGAGCATTATGCAATACTTCTTTTCCTTTTTAAGGTATAAATGGTTGCACCACCGTCCTTGCCATCGGGACACTAGAAGAGGAGGAGCTTGGGGTCATGCTGAAGGGGTTCCGCGTATGAAAACAATAAATTTTACTCTACGCCCCTGAACCCCTGAAGCTGCCAGGACCTATCTATTAGTAATACAGTAACGGGAGGGGCTTTTCGTGAACTTACCCTTGAAGACCGAAAAGCGTTGTCAACGCTCAGGAGAGCGTGGTTGATGTAGACGAGCCGAAGCCGACCTCAAGGTCGTGACGCCTTCTGGCTCCAACGACTTGAGTGCCTCAAGTGCGACACCTCGCGGGGAGTTACACACGTCCGGTGCCTGACGATGACTCCCGCTTCCCGATCCAAGAAAGGCGATTGCGAAGTAGAGCTCGGATCCGAATCCCATGGCAAGGCCTCCATGGTGAAGATGTCTCGCCAGTCCAGACTTGGGACCACGGTCACGAGAGAGAGAGGGGGATAGAGAGAAAATATCAATTGGAGGTCCTCCCAAAAGTGGGGAGACCTTTATTGATTATTGGTGTATTTTTCTAGGTCAAATACCCCACTATATATAGGGGGAGGGGAGGTACTACCTCCCTCAAAGTCCCGGGGTGGGACTAAAGGAGAGGAGAGAGAGGAGGTGGCCTCTGGACACCTAGTGGGCCCCGCGTAGGGGGGCTAGGCCCAGCCGGCCTCCCCCTCGGCCCCTCTCCCTCTCTCCTTTCCCCTAATGGTCCCTCTCCCTCCGGAATTGGTTCATTAAGCCTTTTTGACCTTTAATTGATTTTCTCTTTATTAAATAATTATGAATAAATGATTAAATAAATATTTAACATTCATTCACATATTATTCAACCTTCGTGGCTATGGAACACCTTCCACCTCCACTCCGGACATCCTCTAGACTTACCAAAACCCTTTCGGTTTTCTCCCTTCTTTTCTTCGGTGATTTTACCGATCCCATAAACACTCTCTAAGCATCATCAAGCCCTTAAGCGTGATACCCCACGGTTCGGGAACACTCCAGACATGGTCGGGACACTCCCGCACCAATGATCGATAGAGGGACCTGGATGGCCATGTGACTTCGTATGCTCCACGAAGATCTTTCGTCGTTTGAACCAGGACAGTCGTGTCTTATTCCCTTTGTCTCTCGATACTTGCATTACCCGAGATCTGATCAATGACATCACCATGTCGTGTTCAATCTCGTTACTGAACAATGCTACTTAACTCGTTTTGACAAGTGATATCCCCGTGATCTAATCACACGCTGCTCAGCTATTGGATATAACTTCTCCGAGTGGGCCCTTGAGTATCTTCCCGTCACATGGACGGACAAATCTCACTCTTGACATATATTGCTTCTATGGTTTCCTCCGAATACCTGAACACACCTTTATAACCACTGTATTACCAAGTGGCGTTTGATGCTATCAAAGCACTCTCGGGAGACAGTGATTGATATAGCCTCACGGTCTAAGGAATAGTCTACGAGGATCCGTTTCTAATCATCGTAACTTGAACTTCGTGACATGATCGGGTCACGATGTTTAGGTTGGGTATTGGTTCATCATCTCATTCTCTGAATGAGATGACCTTATTTCCAACTGGCATAAATGCCACATGATCAGGAAACATGATCAACTGTTGACCAATGAACTAGTGACTACAGTTTCACTAGGAACCCCTGGTTGTTTGTATATCACACGTGTATTGATGTTTCCACTCAATACAGTTATAGCATGATATAAACCTTAATCATAAACTATATGAAATATGATAATAGTCCTTACTACTATTTTTCTCTAGGGCATATTTCCAACAGTCTCCCACTTGCACTAGAGTACAAATACACTAGCTGCATTTTGTTCCCAATCATTGGCACCATATTACCGGTACCCTGAACATGCTTGCTCATGGAAGAGGTTGAGTCTTGGGTCTGTACTTTATAGTCCCAAATCCTTTGCAACTTACTAATGTCACCTTAATTGACATTAATACTTTATCATCACATGATAGCATCTTTGTGTATGCATCATCGCTATGGCAGCAGAACGAGGCCTGATTCCAGGAGCCTATAGTGACGTTAGATCAACCTCGAGGGAATTCTCATGGGCACTGTGCCTTGGGACACATCATTCTATGTTAAAGGCGAACTAGCCCCGCCATAACATTATACAACACTTTAGATGGTACCCTTATCTATTGTTATAAATGTATTCATCGAAACACTAGTGCACTCTGTGCAACTTTCGATGTCTTTGTTCCCCTTGCTTCCTACTTGACATTAATCGGTATCTACATGAGTTTCCAACATATTCCCTTATAACATAACTCTTTATGTTCTAAGATATGTCATCCTTTATGGATTTGGAAAACATGTCTACAGTTCTCTATTAGACACTGCAGACAAACTTAACTCAACGTTCTGTGATTCGAACTTGATCACTTTTAAACGTTACTAATTGGATCACATATTATGTTAAGTTATCATCATGGTTTTCTAAGATAGAACTTATGTCTCAACATAGTGGACGATGATCATCCTTTCTTTCAACCATTAATGTTAAACTTAATACTATTCCTAATTTGAGTTATTAAGGACTAGATCCTTAATTAACTTCTATTCTGAAACCCTTTTCAAAATCCCTTAAGGAATACTACATAATATCATAATACACCTATTATCAACTTCTACATCTTATAAATCATTATTTATAAGTATTTGCACTTTCATTCTTAACACATTTAAGAATTAATTATATAAGCTCCCACTCAAAAATATGGCAATCACATATTATTTTAGGAAGATTTTTATAGCTCCCACTCAATTTTATGCAAATTGCACATCTACTCACTATTTTGAACAACTTCAAAACCTTTGATCAAATATCAAATTTGGAGTTTTACTATGAGATACTAGTACTATTACTAGTTTTAAATCCACTAGACATTTAGCACACATGAATCAAACTCATTTGAATTTGTTCAATACTTGACAAATTGTGCTTTTGTCATTCACCCCCTTTTCCACTATGGCTTTGCAGTCATTTGGGAAAATCCAAGTAACCCCTTTTACTTGTGAGATTCAGCAATGAATTGCCTTCTAATCTCAAGGGAAGTTTGCTTCTAGGATTTCTCATAATTTAGTTTACCATTATTTCCTTTGTAGTTTGTAGGTATGTCATATACCAAGAATCATGACAAGTGATTCACAAATGTCTCCATACAAGATATGGATTACATTTTGAATCCTACTATGTGTAGTGAAAACACTAGTGGGGAAAACACAATGATCAATATCATTGATTATTTCCTTCTATGAAGAGAATCATTCAGGAACGTTGTACATTGCGCTTCTCAACACTCTGATACAGGGTTTTGAATCCTCATCGTGTTTTACACTAATTCCCATTTTCTTCATAGTCGAGAAACATCACTAAAAGTGAGATTTCTCAAGAACGTACCAAAATCCAAGCAATACGAATCTTGCTTTCCTTTTTGGTTTCAGCTATGGGTTTCGTATTCACAGTTTCCAATGAATACTCTACAAGGACTTATTCGCTATTGTTTTGGTTATATCGAATAACCCCAAAACTTTCAAGAATTCAAATGGTTTACCAATTCTAATTGAGTGCTAACTATTTCTAAGCTAAAGGTCTCTACATCTACACTACAACGATCTATTTGGTGCCTTCTATTCAACCCCTTTGATATCTAATATCACATTGTGATTCTTTGCATTTTGACGTTTCAAAACGCTTTGCATTCCACAATTTCTTTTATGCCATTCTTATAAATTCTAATTTCATTGCTATTGATCAAATCATAGCAATTTGATTCTCTTTTATATTTATAACCTTTGTTGATGAAACACTTTGATCAAATCAAATAGTTTCATATTCATGTTTCCTTTGGCAAACTACTTTACACATTTAAACAATCATATAATGATAATTACCATTTTTGTTAAAACACAATACATCGAATATGTATTTACTTTTAACAATTCTTTAAACACTTTGTATTCAAGTAATACACGATGTTCAAGTTATTTTTCTGAACTTGGGCATGATTTATATGTGATAATAAATCGAATGACTTTCACATATTATCACATAACTTTGAATTCAAACAATGGTTTCATTCATTAATGAACATATCATTAAATTAGGTATTTTAAACAAGGCATTTTAATCTTTTACAAATGTTCATGCATTATCAATTAGTTTCAAACAACAAGGATAATTCACAAGTAATCAAACAAGATATGAACACGAATAGAAATTATTCATAAAAGTAGAACAACTATTTGTTACAAACTCATATGAATAACCGTCTCACGAAGTGTGAGACACACTAAAGAAGTTCACAATCTCTTGATTACAATAATCATCCTAAAATACAAACTAAATGATAAATGTTGAGGGAGAGTGGCGTCGGTCGTCATCATCATGCTCGCCATCGACACGCAATGTCACCTCCTCTCCAGCAAGCACCTCTCATGCAGAAGGACCTGTTTTCAGTAAAACAGAACAAGTATCAGATATACTTAACACTGCAATGTGTTTGCAAGATTATAACATTTATAAAACTGTATCAAATATATACCTTTGTCGTTGTCGACCTGAGCGACATATGGTTCAACCAACACATTCCTGAGACGTGTCATGAACCGGTGGAACTCCATTGTTTCCGCGTCGCCCCTCATTATGCAAGTCCTGACTTGTGCTTGGTAGCTTGGTGGCAGCGACCGCAGCACAGCAGCTTTTGCAAAAGAGCCTGTAATCCAGACGTCCAGGAAGTATGCAGGCCTCATGTACACATCATGCATGTGCTCCAAGTGGTCATCCAGTGATGAGTTCTCCTCCATCTTAATGGAGAGGAAGTCTCCCATCAGCTCATGCTCCCAAATGCGTGTCTGCTCCACGAAATGTGTCCTAAGCTGTAGCATCACCGAACGAGGGTTGACATCACCCACAAAAGGCCACAGATCGTCCACCATTCTGAAATGCATCACAACTGAAATATAGGAGGCCATATCACGACGGAGATAGCGGTCTTTCCGCTCCTCTAGGGTCTCAAGGTCCGTGGACTGATCCAAATCCATCCCGTCGAGTATGTAGTCGACCACGTCGTTCTCGCTAAGGAGAACATGGAGACTGGCAACCCATATGGAGAAGTTCGATCCATCTAATCTAAGCTTTTCTCCTTCTAACCATTCAATCGTCAACACGAAAGGTCCCATCTACATTTATAATTGCAACAGGAATTTAGACTAAGTTTATAATTAAATGAGTTAATAATAACTCCACTCAGAAACACCTATCCCCAGAAGGGTTCCTAGTGATAACACGACCCCTATCATCCACATCTCCCCCGATCGTCACAGCCATCAATGTGGGTTCAAGGGTGGACGCTAAACGTCGGTCACATCATTCATGCGACTCGTGCTCGATCTTTTGACCATCCGTGTTCCGAGACCACGCTTCTCTAGCGTGCTAGGCTCGCCAACTCAACCTTAGTGTATTCGCTGCACAACATGGCTTACACCCACTGTATGCGAACGTAGATATGTCTGACACCCAGACCTGTAACCCTGGATTGCCTCATACCGAAGAACTTTCTTGGTGGTGCACACTAAGGGGGAACACAATCGTTGGTAATTTTAACAGGGATCATCTTATTAGGCTACCGTCGAGTATCTAATACTAGCACACAATAAGACATACAAACAATAACATTGAATGTAAATGCTATGTGATATGGTCCTTCACATCATGATCTCCATCCGCTGTCACCGGGTTCCGGCGCCGTAGACACCAGGGTACCGGTGTCATTCCGGCGTGGTAGTTCGTCACCTTCGTGACTATCTACTACTACGTAACAAAAGGTAATCACTTTACCTTTGCCACAACCATATCACAAAGCAACACCCCCCTACAAAACAAAGTTAGATGCCTCTACTTTATCTTTGCATGTTTTACATGGCTGAATGGGCTTTCACACAAGAACCATTCTTACCTACTAACTTTCAGCACAACGTTGATCAAGTAGTTGTCTCTACTACACCCCTTTCGGGGCCCTCCGTTGCAAATGGCATACCAACTAATGCGAGAGAGACAGACACCCCCCTTAAGCCACTTTATACGGTACAAGCCGTATATCAAGCATGGACCAGTCTCGCGAATGAACGCGTAAAGTCGGTTGGGGGCCGCTTCATCAAGCATTATTGCGGTATACACAAGTACACGTGGGAGGGTAACAACTAAAAGATCAACGCCCACACGCTACATCGCGTGTGTTCTACCCGTACTAGCATTACTACGTATAGATCTAGCTCTGATACCACTGAAGGGGTTCCGCGTATGAAAACAATAAATTTTACTCTAAGCCCCTGAACCCCTGAAGCTGCCAGGACCTATCTATTAGTAATACAGTAACGGGAGGGGATTTTCGTGAACTTACCCTTGAAGACCGAAAAGCGTTGTCAACGCTCAGGAGAGCGTGGTTGATGTAGACGAGCCGAAGCCGACCTCAAGGTCGTGATGAAGTCCTTGCGCTCCTTCTGGCTCCAACGACTTGAGTGCCTCAAGTGCGACACCTCGCGGGGAGTTACACACGTCCGGTGCCTGACGATGACTCCCGCTTCCCCGATCCAAAGATTGCGGAAGTAGAGCCCCGGATCCGAATCCAAGCAGCGACGCCTCCATGTGAAGATGTCTCGCCACAGTCCATACTAGGGAACACGGTCATGAGAGAGAGAGGGGGGAGAGAGAAAATATCAATTGGAGGTCCTCCCAAAAGTGGGGAGACCTTTAATGATTATTGGTGTATTTTCTAGGACAAATACCCCACTATATATAGGGGGAGGGGAGGTACTACCTCCCTCAAAGTCCCGGGGTGGGACTAAAGGAGAGGAGGGGGAGGAGGTGGCCGCCGGCCACCTAGTGGGCCCTGCGCGGGGCTAGGCCCAGCCAGCCTCCCCCTTGGCCCCTCTCCCTCTCTCCTTTCCCTAATAGGCCCTCTCCCTCCGGAATTGGCCCATTAAGCCTTTTTGACCTTTAATTGATTTTCTCTTTATTAAATAATTATGAATAAATGATTAAATCAATATTTAACATTCATTCACATATTATCAACCTCCGTGGCTATGGAACACCTTCCACCTCCACTCCGGACATCCTCCGAACTTACTGAAACCCTTCCGGTTTTCTCCCTTCTTTTCTTCGGTGATTCTACCGATCCCATAAACACTCTCTAAGCATCATCAAGCCCTTAAGCGTGATACCCCACGGTTCGGGAACACTCTAGACATGGCCGGGACACTCCCGCACCAATGATCGATAGAGGGACCTGGATGGCCATGTGACCCCTATGCTTTCCACAGAGATCTTTCGTCGTTTGAACCGGGACAGTCGTGTCTTATTCCCTTTGTCTCTCAATACTTGCATTGCCCGAGATCTGATCAATGACACCACCATGTCGTGTTCAATCTTGTTACTGAACAATGCTACTTAACTCGTTCTGATAAGTGATATCCCCCTGATCTAATCACACGCTGCGCAGCTATTGGATATAACTTCTCTGAGTGGGCCCTTGAGTATCTTCCCGTCACATGGATGGACAAATCCCGCTCTTGACATATATTGCTTCTACGGTTTCCTCCGAATACCTAAACACACCTTTATAACCACTGTATTACCAAGTGGCGTTTAATGCTATCAAAGCACTCTCGGGAAACAGTGATTGATATAGCCTCACGGTCTAAGGAATAGTCTACGAGGATCCATTTCTAATCATCGTAACTTGAACTTCGTGACATGATTGGGTCACGATGTTTAGGTTGGGTATTGGTTCATCATCTCATTCTCTGAATGAGATGACCTCATTTCCAACTGGCATAAATGCCACATGATCAGGAAACATGATCATCTGTTGACCAATGAACCAGTGACTAGAGTTTCACTGGGAACCCCTAGTTGTTTGTATATCACATGTGTATTGATGTTTCCACTCAATACAGTTATAGCATGATATAGAACTTAATCATAAACTATATGAAATATGATAATAGTCCTTACTACTATTTGTCTCTAGGGCATATTTCCAACACATGCTTGGGCTCATCGACATTGTACTGACAGACCTGGTTATGCATATTGGGAACATCATCAGCATAGCACATTGTCGTGGCATCTGTTATCTCCTGGAGGATAGTTGCCTCAGCTATGCTAGCTTCAATAGAACTTTTTTGTCCACATTTGTATCGAATGTACTTAAACTCTCTCTCAATACAAAACTGCCAACAAAACTGCACTAGCCCACCCAAGAGTGCCTCATTCACGAGATGCACAATGAGATGTAACATCGGAGTAAAGAAACCTGGCGGAAAGATCGTCCCTAATTTTCATAGCAACTCCGGCACTAGATCATGCAACTTCTCAATAATGAGGGGACATATCTACTTAGCACAGAGCGTGCGGAAGAAATGTCTCAACTCCGCAAGCACTCGCCAAACATGCTCAGGGAGATACCCTTGAACCATCACCGACATCAGCCGCTCAATCCCCTTTCTCATATTCGAACAATAACCATCAGGGAACATCACGACGAATTTGAGCCACCGGAATGACTCCACCTTTGGAGGTTATCAAGGAAGTAGTTGGTATGCGGCTTGAAGCAATTTTACCGATTGCGTTCAGGAGGCTTCATGTGTAGTCTCTTCCTATCACATAGCTCCTCAACATTGAATCTAGCCTTGAAATTGTCCTTTGAATTCTCAGGAATGTTCAGGACTGTGTAAAAGAGGGACTTTGCGACATTCTTTTTGGTATGCATCACACCGATGTTATTGGGAAGTTCGAGGTCCTTGTAATATGCGAGCTTCGTTATGCCTACCTCGTGAGTCCAGTTGTGCGTTACACCATATCCCACAAACTGTGGGACACCGGACGCAGTACGCACGAGAGCACGTAGCTCGGCATCAATAGCTACACCATCGAACGTTGGTATCTCTTTTTCTCCAAGCACAACTTTGCCCTTGATGAAGTTTTTTCTTCTTGTCTGAACTGATGCTCTCTTGTGAGGTACGATCGATGCGTGTCAAATGCTGAATACTTTTTACCTGCGTTTAGCCAAAGGAATAGAAGTAGGTGCCTGCACACTAGGCATGGCCACTTACTAGCTGTACACCATCCACAGAATAGGGCGTACCCGGGCATGTCGTGCATGGAATAGTGGAACCAAACTTTCATGTAGAAGTTTGTCTTTGATGCACGGTCGTATGTCAACGTCCCATGGTGCCAAGAGTGGTTTAGATCTTCCACAAGCGGCTGCATGTAGACACTCAAATTCTTCCCCGAGTATTCAGGCCCTGGAATGATCAGCGACAAGATTATAATCTTCCTTTGCATTAGGGCTCCGGGAGGGAGAATGAGCAGAATAAAAACACGGGCCATCAGTTGTACAAGGCATTCAACATAACATATGAATTGAATCCATCGGTTGCTATCGCAATTCTGACATTCCAAGCCTCTCTTGCCTCATCGGGGTGGTCTCTATCAAAGTTATTCCATACCTTACCATCAGATGGATGTCCCATCTTTACTCGTCCATGCTCGTCCTCGTATCTCTTCCCCATCTTGTGCCATGTCATCTATGTGTAAGACTCCTTGGTCATGTAAGACGCTGGATTCTTTTTATGAACGGGAGATAACAAAGAATCTTCAGCGACTTTTGACTATGTCATCTGACCATCGGCTCCCTTTACCTCATGATACCTAGAGGCCCCACACATGCTACAGTACTTGTCATCCGCAAACTGTTTCCAAAACAAGAGGCAACCTTTTGGACAACAATCTCTCTTTTGGTATTCCATGTTGAGCACTCACATTACTTTCTTCACTTCGTACATGGTTTTAGGCAGACAATGCCCTTCGGGCAACATGTTACCATATGTTTGCAGATAATCTTCAAATCATGAATGGGTGTTGCCGTACTGTAGCTTTTTGGTTAGTACTTGCGAGATATCATCGAGCTGAGAAATCTTTGAACCCTCGTATAGAGGCCTCTTAGCCAAGGCCATCATATCATAGAAGGCCTTCGCGGTTGGCTCTGGTTCCTCTGGTTCACGCGGTTCTTCGGTTCCGGTGGTTCCTCTGGTTCACGTGAAGGTGGTGAATCTGGCGTGTCGGCATCACGGAGATCATTTAGCAAGTTCCTAATCCCATCGCCCTCATTGCCATTGATCCGTTGCCGCATCACCTCACCTCTGTCACAGTCGTACTGAGTAAAGTCGATCGTAGTGACGAAGTCCGGCATATACCCAGATTTCCAAAGGTGTTTTCTCATATCCTCCTTTGACTGACGATAAGCTTATTGCAATGAGCGCAAGGGAAAGTTGGAAAAAGGTCAGCCCTTGAACCACGCGCTAACTCCTTCACTAAGATATCGGTATTTCATACCTACTCCTTTGTTTTGTCAACAACACTAGTACGACCACTTTACATCCACCCATTATCAGTCATCCTCTGCATTATTGGGAGCCAAACAATAAATATTGCATATCATATCAAATAATAGCGTGGAACTAAATGCATCATATTTTTAGGTTATACCTACATTGAAAACCAAGGTTCGGCCCAAGATCCCACCGGTTTCCCTCCGTTTGACCCGCAGCGGGAATTTCCTCCTACTTGTCCAGCACTTCTCTAAGTGTCATCGTATGCAACCATACACGGTCACACCCGGGAGCTAGGTGATGCATATATGAAGCTTCCACCACACTTGTACATGTATGCTAGGGCCACATGCATGTTTTTTTGGCATTCCGGCGCTCAGGCGGTCTATTTCTGACGAGACCCTAATCCGAGGGCCCTATAGGTCTAGCCCCCTAGCATTTTCCTTACGAAGGTTGACCAATGTACTTTTTGGTGGTTTAGGTTTGTTTAGGTCATACCGACATGGAAAACCAAGGCTCGGCCCAAGATTCCACCGGTTTCCCTCCGTTTGACCCATTCCGAGAGATTTGTGTCGTTATTCTATGCGGGTGGCGTGGGATACCGAAATTTGAGGTACAGTCTCCAAGTTATTTATAAATTATATCTAAATTAAAATTATAGTGGGAAATAAATAAATCAACTACTCCCTCCGATCCATAATAAGTGTCGCTCATTTTGTACTAGGCTAGTACAAACTTTGTACTAGAGGAGCGACACTTATTATAGCGATACTTATTATGGATCGGAGGGAGTATATGAATCTGATCAAAAAAGGAAAAGAACAAAACTTGGCAGCTAGGCCGACGGCATTGTCGTCGGTGTAGACCGCGTAGCCCTAGCTATGCCGATGGCATTGCCGATGGCGTATCAGCGTGCCCTAACGCCGTATCGCTCCCATCAAACGGGCCGGTGACCTAGGCCATGTGGTTGTATACGCCGAGGGGAGAAGCGACGCCGACGATGATCGTCAGTTCGTTAGCGGGCCACGCCGATGACTGCCGTCTGCGCTTGTTTCCCTACGCCGACGGGGTTTCTGGGCCGACGGCCGTGCAGCCCAGCTGCTGAGCCCATGCATCTGCGCCGACAGGCCCGACACTTTGCCGTCGACGTACCGTCCGGCCGTCGGCGTCTGCCTGTTCTCCCGTAGTGCTTTAGGGCGGAGAGCAGATCCGTCTTCAACACTTTAGAGCAATATATATAAACCACGGATATAAATCTCTTATGCAAGAGTTTTTTTGCGGGTACTCTTGTGCAAAAGATTTGCAGGTGAAGCTAACGTAACTACTAAACAAAATAATTTTTCTAGGGTCCGGTCGTTTTCGTGTTCGTTGGTTTATTTTTATGTCAGTCTCTTCCAATCTACGGTTATCATCCTTGACGATGGTTACTGCTCTGGTGTGTTGGTCCTTTATGATCTTGGCACGACGACTTTCCATCTGTTTACTATAACTACAACAAGCTCTACTACAATAAGCCTTGTCCGACTCTGGTGATCGAGGGGCGAGGACGGCGACACGTCTTCGGTCCGCGCTAGTGTGTAGTAGTCGCTAACTGGTCCAGTGACCTATTTATATTTTTTATTATTTTTTATCTCTTTATACCGCGGTTAATGATTATTGATAGATGAGTTTGAATTTAAAAAAACTACTAAGTAAAATAATTCTAGTCCGGGTCAAATATGCATATACGATTTCTTAAATTCGTTGACATTGACCGATGTACGAGCCAGTCATCTCCAGAATACGTACGTGTGAAAATTTCAGACCAAAATGTCTGGATTTCGTCCTGAAGCTACAACAACGCGTACCATGGTCCATGACGCACCTTTTTTCGATTTTCCCAGAAACAGTTACTATTTACTTTAAGCTTGGCTGGACTAGCACATAACAGAAACCACGAACGATTCCATGTGCAAGTGTACTTTGTTAATGGAAAGGGAGGGGCGCGCGTGTGGGGCAAGCTGGAGACGACAGTACCGCTAGGCTACGAAATTTCGATTTGAAGGGGCCAACCAGCGAGCCAGAGCCAGAGGAGGTGACCGGAACCAACCAGACAGACAAACACAAGCCTACACATTGACTTCCTAGAGCATCCACATCGTCTCCCCCATCTCATCTCATCTCCCCCTCTGATCAACTGTCTCCTGTCAGTCTTATATATTTTTCTGGCACTCTTGTTGCCTTGTGCTGGCTACTAGCTCTCTCTCAAGCTAGCTCATCTGTTCAAGCTGAGCTCTCCTTGCTTTCTGTGCCCCCTCCTCCGATATATGTTTCTCTCATCCTGAAAGCCAGTGTCGCTCTGTCTTCTAGCTAGCCCAGCGCAGAGCTGCCTGACTGCCTGTCTCGGCGGCTAGCTAGCTCGGGAGTGTTTAACAAAAGAGGGGTAGCTAGATAGCTAGGAGCAGCAGCGGCAGCAGTGGGATTCGGTGTCTAGCTAGGTGTCGTCGTCGTCGCCTTTGTAGCTAGCTTTGTTTCTTCTTCTTCTTCTTCTTCCTCCTCGCGTCGGTCGGTCGGTCGATCACGTGGTGCGAGATAAGATGGGAAGGGCGCCATGTTGCGACAAGAACAACGTCAAGAAAGGGCCGTGGTCGCCCGAGGAGGACGCCAAGCTCAAGGAGTTCATGGACAAGCACGGCACCGGCGGCAACTGGATCGCCCTCCCGCAGAAAGCAGGTGCGTACTATGACCAGCTAGCTGGGTCATCAACCCGGCAGGCCGGCCGGCCGCCGGCCTCTTGATTTGAAGATGAGATTTTCTTCTTAATTTCTCTTGAAATTCTCCTTTGACTTGTTTCCGTTTTCCTTGTTATTGATTTGGTCATCAATTTGGGGTCTCACTTTAATTCGGATGGAAAAAAACATCTAACACCACGCGTCTTGAACTAATGGTCCCTAATTAAGCATGTCATGACTCTAGAAGCAGATGGATAGAGACATCACTAGGTTGAAATGCTGTCGTCTTTTGTGGTAACTTCTTCCTTGCCAATTTATTCCACTTATAGTTTTCCCCTTAATTAATCATGATCAGTGCTACCTTCTCTGGGATCATCGCTTGTCCCAAGAGCCAAATATGCTTTCATGCAATTGCTGACGCACTCTTGATTGTAACGATATGACTTTTGATGACAATGAATCCCCTTTCTTAGCCTTCTCATGCATCTAATTGTATGTACTATCTTGCTTTTGCCCTGGTTAATTGTATGCTACAATGTTTTTTTTTTTTTTTTTTTTGCGGTAGTGCTACAATGCTTCTTGCCTTCGTTTCTTACCTTTTGCTCTCTACAAAACATTGAACTTCCAGTTTAACTAGACATTACTAATGGCCTCAATTTGCTATCTTCATTAGGGTTGAGAAGATGTGGCAAGAGCTGTAGGCTTAGATGGCTAAACTACCTAAGGCCTAACATTAAGCATGGGGAGTTCACCGAGCACGAAGACAGGGTCATCTGCAGCATGTATGCCAGCATTGGAAGCAGGTATCCAGGGCTGTTTTTTCGTCTCTCTCTTAAGAGACCATGTGCTCTATTAATCTCGTATAGATTTAGGCACGCCGAAGTTGTTAGAAGATTATGAGAAAGTTCATGGATGTAGCTAGCAACATGTTAAATCGTCTTCCTTTTTCATCAGAATATTTGGTGCCTTTGCGAAGAAAACTTCCTTTAATATCTGATTCCTAAGTTCTTTTTTGCATGGCACAAAATGATCATTTTTAGGATGAAATTTGAAAGGTTTCCAGATTGTAGCTTGCACTATTTACCAAACTAGCTAACCCTACACTACTTGCATGACTGTTTCTTAATTCCCCCCAAGAAGAGTCTGCAGAAAAATAAGCGATATATTTGTACTATCTTGTGTGTTCAGAAACCAAGATCCAACTTTCATAGATCTAGTGACAGCTACCAATCTGCTTGATGCTAGCAAGCTCTAATGAGAGACTGACATAATAATTAACGCAAATAAATGGAAGGAATGTGCACATATATGTAATAACTCATTAATTAGAGTTGTAGTATGCATGAATGATCCAATGTTCAAAATCCAGGTGGTCGATCATCGCGTCGCAGCTGCCGGGCCGGACGGACAACGACATCAAGAACTACTGGAACACGAAGCTGAAGAAGAAGCTGCTGGGCTCCTCCAGCACGGGCGCCGGCGGCGGGGGCCCTCCGCCGCGCGCGCCACGGCAGAACCACCACCAGCACCGGCCGGTCCTGCTCCCCTATTCGTCGTCGCCCCACCCGAACTACAGCAACTTCTTCCCCGGCTCCGGCACCCTCCTCCATCCGCAGCAGCAGCAGTCGGAGCCCAGCCTCGCGCATGCCCTAACCCTACAGCACCACCAGCAAGACTACCTGCTCAGCAGCTCAAGCTCCCTGAACTCCATGGCGCACAGCACCGGCGCCAACCCGCACCTGCTGCACGCGACGGCGACGACGCACCGCCAGTTCCAGGTGAAGGAGGAGTGCGGCGGCGCCATGATCGCGTTCGGGTGCGGCGACCAGCAGCAGAGCTGCAGCTCGTCGGACGGGACAACGGCGGCGCAGTACGGCGGCGCGGGACAGTTCGGGGGGAGACACAATGGTAGGGAGCTGAGCTTCGACCACAACGGGTACAGCAGCTGCTACGGCGCCTACAGCAGCAGCAACGGGTGCGCCGAGGAGGACCAGCACAAGCTGTTCGAGCAGCAGCAGCAGGCGCAGCTGGACTACGGCTACGAGGAGATCAAGCAGCTGCTCATGACCGCGGGGACCGGCGGCGCCGACGGCAGCGGCGGCCTGATCCACGACCCGGCGGCGTCCGCGGGGCTGATCGCCGCCGGCAAGCTGACGATGATGTAAATCCGAGTAACTAAGACGGTCTCCGTACCACGTAAAGAAGAAGAAGAAGATCAATGGCGAAATGATCGAAGGTGTGTGTGTTAATTGTTTTTACAGCGATTTTTTCTTATTGATTTGTGTACGTAGTAGCGTACTGAAAATTGAAGGAACCACTCCCGTGTCACGGCTGCATGCATGCGCATGCACGTGCGTGACAGCGCTGCATACGGTAACAGCCTAGCTGTGCGTGTATGTGAGCGTGACACGGGATCAGCTGGGGGTTCTCGCTCCATCTCTCCCCCCTCTCTGTTACTGTTGTTGTACTTCCCTCTCCCTCTCTCTTCACTTTTCAGCATCAGAGGTATAGTGATATCAAGTTCGTTCGTACTACTGTGTGAAGACAGACTGACAGTGTTTGTCTGACTTTCTCTTTCGCTCGCTTGGTCGTCTGGTACTACTCACGCTTGGAACGGAATGCATGCGGGGCTGCTCATCTTTTATTTCCATGCATGTGTGTGCGTGCGCTACCGTCGATCGTCGATGTCATGTGTCTGACACTCTGGCTGTGCACAGGACAACCAAAAGTGTTTCTGATAACTTGCAAGTTGGAATCTCAACCATGCCGATTAAAGTTGTCAAGACATTGTCTGACTTGCGCATTTTATTGCCATTTTGTCCCATAGCTAATAATGCACCATGAACCTCTGCATCAACTAGTTAACTAGGGCTACTTTGATTCATAAGATTTTCAGAAGATTCGTGTAGGATTGAAATCCTATGAAAAAGATTCTTCGGTAGCCATTTGATCCATAGATGGGAAAGAAACCATTGAAATCTTGTAGTGTAAATTTTAATGTAGCATTAGGATAGACCTCATGGAAAATTTTGTTCACCACGTTCAAAGAGACATAAGGTTTAAGTAGACATGCCATCTCTATTCTATAAGTTTCTAATTCCTACATGTTTTCTATCCTATAAATCGAAGGAGCCATTAGACGCTCTTCCTACTCTACGAAACCGAAAATAGGTGATGTCAAACATAATGTATCAGGATGCATGTCAATTTACTCTCTCAAAAAACAAGTAATAGTATGTCACTTTGGTGATGCTATCGTTTATCGGGGGGACGATAATGAAGACAATAGCTTGCGGTTTATATCGTCACAGTTGTGAAAGCGGGAACGAGGAATGGGACAAAAGGGAGTGAATGGATGACCACCAACTTACATTCATAAGTAGGAGAGAACTATAATAACTACTTTTTTTTATTTTAAAAAATAAAAGTAGGAAAGGTCTCGGGTGAAGTAGCCATATTTATCATGTCTCACAAAAAACCTCGCCAAATATTGTTTTTTACCATAATATCGTAGGGGAAGCTCCGACAACGTAAATTTTGTAAGGAGAAAGCAAAAGCTGTCAACTATTGTAATAAAATTTTGACAAAACAATTACAAAACTATATTCATCCTGAAAGAGGATCTCGTGATTACCGGTCCTAGAAAATATAAAAAATGAAACATAAAATAAATATAAGAGATGGTGGTAGAAGTGGAAAATGTGGGTAATTTGTAACATATAATAAATAAAGTTCCTTTTTATAGTTCAAACCATTTATTTCTCAGTTGACTAAGATGAAATTATTTCAAAGTCGACCAACTTGATCGTCGACCTTTTCTCATCCTCATAGGTATAATTGCCATTTATCATGGTTTTTCTATCATTCATGCCACTATGATCGTCCTGAATCTCAATTTTTCCATTTAATCGATGAAACCTCAGTCTTGCCATTGCTCCATTAAACACTCTTCCGTTTTGCCATTTCGTCATACTTTCCACCTTAGTCTATAATCATTTTTTCCATTTGGAGAGTGGGGGTAGTGCAAAACACATTTAATATGGCAAACGTGCAAAGAGTTAGTTTGATGTTGGAATTAACAGCAAAGAGTTGGAAATGTTCTTTCTACAAAGGTACATATCGACGAATTTCTTCACTTGGTCTTACAACTGTTGTTGTTGGCATGCATGAATTGAGTTAGCCTGTAGGTGAGGAGTGGCGGTCAGTATAAGAAAATTCTAGCACAATGCTGTAGTATTTTTTTCAAAAGGGAGGATAACTCCCGGCCTTTACATCAGTTATACATAGAACCATATATTATCCATTTTTCAAAAGGCAGACAAAGTCCAGCATCAAAGACGAACAAGTCGACTCGAAACGGGGTACCAGAAGTGATAGAAGCTCTTTGGCAAGCATGGATGAAGGTTTGGATTTTAACTCGAGATAAGCAGTAGACTACAATATCTATTGCTACTCATGTGAGCTGACCATCGACATGACACAAATTACAATAAATAACAAATCTAAGGAGACACCGCGACGTGGCGTTTTGTACACCTCACCGTGATGAACTACAACTTCAGTTTGTCGAAGTATTAACATGTTGGTCCAGCCAATCGGTGAGATATATAGAAAAGATGGAGAAGCTGGAATGGCAAAACTCATTATAGACTAACGGTGAAGGATGGCATAATGGTAAAACTGAGGGGTATTGTATATAGGAGTGGCAAGATTGAGGTTTTAATTGAACAAAATGCAAAACATAGATTCGGGTTAAGTCACAGTGATAGGAATGACCAAAAACCGTTTATCACGCGTGCAACTTGAAGTGTAAAAATGTGCAAGAGTGGACACAAATTAATTCTTGATGTAATTTTAGACTCTCTAGCTGATATGCCGTTTTTTGGTGGTCTTGTCCTAGATTCGGCCGGAAGTAGCTAGGAACCCATGCGTGTGTGGACTGTGGACTGGACCGTCGTCGACAGGGCAACGAAACTGTATATCGGTCTGTACGTACGACCGCGAGAAACGCGCCTCTTGTCAGTGTCAGGCACCGCGCGCATTGTTTTCTGGCACTTGCAGCTGCAGAAGCTGGCTCATGCATTGCGATGCTGATGCACAGATCGATGAAAGATTCCGTGTGAGATCACAGGCCGAAAGATTCCCATGTTAATCTATAGATTTAGTTTTAGTTCATAAATTAGGGCATGTGTGTGGACAGAGTGACAGACATCGCCCAACAACGCGATGGATGTCCGCCCCTCTGTCGTCTCGGCTAGTGTGTGCATATACAAACGTATTTTTTGTTGAAACTTGTGTACTACATCACGAAAGGGAGCTGTGGTATGTTCCCCCATTCTTCTCTAAATAAAAGATAATCCTGACAAGGTTTACAAATTTATTTTTCGAAAAAAAGGTTTACAAATATATTAAAATATACCTTGTGGTGTACCTTGTAATGATATATTTCCCCTATAAATTTGCTCAAAGTTTGACCATCAATTACTTTTTTGACATGGTTTGACCATCAATTTGGCTACTGGAATGTGGTTTATATATGCCACCAAAAGTTAAATCCTGATTTGGCTACTGGAATGTGGAAGGTCGTATTCGAAATCATGATTTTATACGTCATACTCACATATTGTTGCCCAATTGATGATCAAAGTTAAATCCTGAAATACAAGGAGACACCATATAACCAAGACAGAGTGAGTAGCATTCTTTTTTGTTTTGAGATTGCTTAGCATCCGAGGACACGGAGCGAGTAGTTACTAGTAATTTTTCTCTTTCTTTCTATGGGAGTAGTTTATTTCATCATTTCGTTCCTTTTTCTTTGTATCTCCATAATTATGTAATAGATAAAATTGTAAGAGTAGAGTATTGTGTAAAAATGAACTTCCTTCATTCCTAAAAAGAAGAGGTATAAATTTATATTTTTTCTATAAATTTGGTTAAAATTTCTATCGTACAATTACAAAAAAATTATGCATTGTATTTTTAGGAACAAAGGGACTAGTAGACTTCAACAAGGTAATATAACCAAAATTAAAAATGCAGTACACTCCCTAAAAATATGATAGGGGGAGTAATGTAAAAAATGGAAAACAAACTAGTGTAAAAATACACTACACTGCGGCAAGAGATTAAGTGCAAAGCAGTGTAAAATAAGGTAGAAAGTAATATTAAATGCACTAGACCATAAGTCCGATCCAAATTTGTGCTAAGATGCAGTAGAGACCAATGTAGAATCGGCTAGAAACCAGTGCAAAATGAAATTTACGTCCAAAAAGTGTAGTAGAAACTAGCGTAAAATTGCCATATAGCTATGGTAAAATTTGCAGCAGAAACTAGTGCAAAGTGCAGTTGCCTCCAAAAGCTGTAGTACACATTGATGTAAGAACATGGTAGACATTATTGTAATGTAGTAGAGAGGAAAATACCATCAACACACATAGTGGGAGATGTTGAAACGAATACAATGATGAAAAAGAAGTAAACTATGACCCTCTTGTTTGAGAGCTACGACTCTCTGAAGTTTGAAATTGGTTTCAAATTAGCTTCCATCGACACACATAGTGCGAGAGGATGTTAAGACAAATACAAGCTAAAGAAATAGATATATGTTCACAAGCACGCAAAAACAAATCGTAATAATGAAATGAAAGGGGGCTATATACATCTACCGATGCGGAGGTCGGGATCTTTACCCCTTTTCGGGAAAAAGACATACACAAAAGTTTACTCTAATCTAGGAAGTTAACGTGCGCCAACTTGCAAAACCTTTAACTAATGCTAGCTTATATACAAAAGATTTTGTTTTGATGAATTTATATACAAAAGCATTTTCTTTTTTGTGAATCATATACAAAAGCATTTGTTAGTTATAACTACTAAATAAAACAAGTGACAAAGAGGAGACATCTAAAATATTGCCAGTATCCTTTAGGTCCGATAATAATTGACGCAATCTTTTTTTTTTTCGAGAAATGCACACAACCTTCTCATATCTAAAATAAATCTTGTGGACAGTTGTTTAAGGCATTTTCCATTAATAACACTCGAAATTCCTGCTGCCAAAAGCAATGTAGTACAATCCAAGACGAAGGTGCCGAATCCGTAAGCACATGGTTGCAAGCCAGAGTCAATCATTCCAACAAGAAAGCTGCAAGTAGCAACTTTTCTAGCGCTATGAAGTGAAAGGATCCCTGATTCCCTGTCATTTGTCCGGTACGATCGAGCTGATAGGCGGCAGAAGTCCTGAATTTTCTTTAAGATGGCACTGTCAATTCGTGAATTGGATATAGCTGGTCGCGTCGTGCATCATGCTAGCTATGGAATCAGGGTCATAGCAAATTCGTCAACTTGCACATCGCATTGTATCTTATCCATCTGAAAAGGTCCCCACTGTCTAGTGTACTACAGGCCGGCCGGCCTACACCAAGCTTCCTACTAGAGTCTTGTGCTGCCTTCACATGTGGCTTACACCCATATAGGTTTTGCGATTTAGGGAAATTTAAAATCAAAGGTGGGTCTAATGATTTAGTTCATTATTTTTAACAATCTTCTAACAGATCTTAAATACCCATTTTAAGATTTGTCAATCCTCGTTATTTGTTTATATACTGGTGTTTCAGTAGAGACTGTCAAGTTGAACTTCCTACTAGAGTCTTGAGCTACGTCTACAGCAACTTGAACAATGAACAAATTTTGAACAAGTTTGGTGCTAATAGAGTTTACTCAAAATCATAACTAGTACCTGGCTACGAGTAGCCTATCCTGCTGGTTGGAGCATATGCGGCATACTCTCTGGTCTCTTCATAAGTTTACTAGAGATCACCCAAATCTCATAAACTGCGGTATACAGTCGAGCTCATATAGGTACATTCTTTCAAGAATACCCTGTAGGACAACATATTTGCTAGTTATAGCCAACAAAACACATTAAGGCATATTGCCAACCTGCTTTACAGATTTTGAGAGTTATACATCTTCACTACACTTAGGCATTTTTTGGGCTGGGCCGGGCCGGACAAAGCCTGTCCGCACATTTCCCAGGCCCAAGCCTAACCCGGCCCGGTTGTCGGGCCTAAAAACACCCAAGCCGACCCACCGCTATGCAAAATCCTCTGGGTCGTCGGGCCATGGGTCGGGCCTCTCATTATTTGTGCATTTCCTTCGGCTCGAGTCTGGCCCATGCAGCCGCCGGGCCACAAATCTGAAGCCCAGGCCCATCCGGTGGGCCTAAAAACCTGGCCCGTCGGGCTTTTCTCGGGGCGGGATGGGCTAAGATGCCCACACCTAGCTATAATCTTCACATAGAGAGGGTTACAAATACTCTCCTTAGTTAAACCACTAGTTTGTTCTTCCCATGACCTAATTCATGGTATCTCCGATCACATAGTTTGGGTTACCACTATGGTGTAATATCCACGGGCCTCAACCCCATCTCCCTCGATGCATCGAACATATGCCTTCAAAAGGCGATAACTAGCGACGACGGCTTGGGTTCACGTGCCTTCCACCGGGAATGCCTGCTCCACCTCCGATGGCATTTTAGGCCTTGGAGTGATGGAGCATCTCGGTCTCTCATCGGCGGGAGGGTCTCCGTTTCATGTTTTTAGCAAGCTTTCATGTCTTCGCTCGGATGGTGAGGCAACAGCTACATCCTGGTGTCAGAATAAAGTACACTCTGCTCTATCACCGTTCCGGTTTTGCGTCTAGCGTCAATGGAGGACACATGGAGTTTTATGGTTGGCGGTTCTTCCAGGATCTCGTCGATTTTCGTCTACGTTCGTGTGGTTTCAGGCCAGTCTCTTGTGAACTATGGTTATCATCATCGGCGATGGTTGTTGCTTTGTTGATAGTTGACTTTGGGGACTTTAACATGACGATTTCATGCATGTGAGCTATAACAAGTTCTACTATGACAAGCTTTGCCTGACGCTGGCGATGGAGGGGCGAGGACAGTAGCGCACCTTCGGTCCGTGCTTGACGATTATCAATAGATCGGTGGAACTTCATAAAAAAAAGGTCTAAATTATATTATACTAGTAGTCTAGTACATTATATTAATACCCTACTTTTGTATGGACTAAGTTTAATATCCATTAATTATTAGATGGTAGCAAACCGCGTGCTGGAGGTTGCTAATTTCCCACCGCGCGGCTGCTGCTACAACCAGTTCATCGCTGTCCCATGTTCAGAATAAGGGTCGACATGAGTACAAATCCTGCGGATGACTATTAGTTCTGGTGGCCTTCTGGATGATCCTTGGGTTTAACACGAACCTGGTACAGACCACATGCACATAAAGTAACTACAGCTATGACACATGGAAAATGGAGAGGGATTATTGATATCAATAGCGTGATAGAGTGTCACGGTTTTTTGTCCCGTGGTAGAGGATTCAAAGCACTAGAGTGCAATTAATGATACATTACTCTTGCACTATATTGACAGTCGGTCGGGTGGCGATGGTGGCACCGGGGCATAGTTATGCCATAGGTTAGTTTAGTTTTAGGGTTTCGGATCATGGTGTTACGATGGTGTGGACAAGTCTTTTAGGCTCCTTCCCGTCTAGGTGACATCTTCTTTGGCACTGAGAGGGAGCCCGTGAGGGAGGGCGTGTTCTCATGGGTCGGCTCAACGAGTTCTTCCATGTTTGTGTCATCGTGTTACCTACTGCAACATTTTTTCAGGTGGTAAAGCCTTGTTTTCGCACCGATGTAAAAAGCCAATACCAACCTTCGATGGTGTGGTTTTGTAGGAGAAACATCCGTGAGCACCCGCCGAGCTCAGGACTCGAACCTGCGTTTGTAGCCTGCACACCCTCACTGCTTGCCAACAGGTCGACGCTCTGTTCTCTGGTGCATACATGTTTCTAATGCAGAGTGTTTAGACCTTGTTTGAGGGAATTCATGCTTGCAAAATAGTTCACGCTAAAACAAACATAGGGCCAATGGCCTATACCTACGCCGACGGCAATAAGTCGGGGTCGTCAGTGTAGTCCACGAAACTGGTTGTCGGTGTAGGAAAGCTGTCGGCGTACTCTTCACAGTTTTTCCGATGGGTCCCTAGAGGGTTCGGCAGTTTTTTTATTGTTGGAGGTTGATTTGGTTATGAAAAAAATGCTGATCAAGCTTTTGGTCTACGCATCTTAATACACAAAACCCATTGTTAAGCTTATTATGGTTTTTTGTTGTTGAAAGGAGCATATACTAATATCACAAGATACCAATTACACCCAGCCTCTGCAACAATGCATAACCCTAATGGCAATACGGATGTACACAGCCAAACAAGAAAGAAGAATACCAAACACCACCAAGTCAGCACCAGAAATCCATCCTCTGCAAAAGCGACACCTCCAAGAAGGGAACAGTGCACTAGCGATGTCATCGCCCTGATCATCGATCATAGGTTTCACCCCGAAGAAAGTCCGCGCTGACAAAAAAATGCCTTCAACAAGGTTATTATCAGACACAACCAATTAAGGCCAGGCCTTGGATTTTCACCCTGCAGCTTGAACTCTAGAATTCTCTTGTACTGTTGCCCCTACCTTCCAATGTCGCTGCTCCAAGACCTAGATCACCAAGCCAAAACCTCATCGCTACCAGGATTCAAACCACCATTACCAGTCTTCAGACCCCGGCTTTCGTGTCATTCTCCATGACTGACTTCACCATGGGACTAATGGCATGTCCTTGATGGCAACGGTCTGCAAAGCTTCGCATCACTCCCTCTAAAACCAAATGGTCAGATAAAAACATGGTTGTGCATGACCGAAATCCATCCAATCTGGCGAAATCCGACATGTCGTCCGTTGGAGTTCACCAGGGAATCTTCTGGAACACAACACTCCGACCAGATCGATGAAGTCATGGAATAGATAGATCTTCGCCATGGCGTGAGAGGGATCCTAGGACCAAACCACCTTTATTCGAAGCCAGGCAGGAAGCCCCTCACCACCGGCCACTAGACCCGCCAGATCTAGGCCGATAGATCTTGGATGACCCCGGTCGCGTCACCCACGAGCACCTCGAGGGGCAGCACTTCGGTGGAGAACGGTGCAAGGATGGCATCGCTGCCACCATGCCCCGCTGCCCCACCTCTAGGCCCTCCCACTACCGCGCACTTGCAGACGGCACGCCGATCTGTGCGCGCCCCGCCTCACCGCCTCTCCGCGCGAATCCTTGGGAGGAAGACGCGCCCACCTTTCCCAGCCACCTTCGTAGCCGGGGCGTCGCCACCACCGCCAGCGCCGGTGGCCAGCAGGGACCGGGGCAAGGTTTTTTTTGGGGGCGAGAGGGAGTCTCCCGGGGATTATGGTTATATCAAGTTTATGCGAAGGTTAGATAAATTACTCCTCAATTGTAAAAAAAACATGGGAGCTCCGAGTTTCGGCAGTGACTAGGGGGTGACTACACCGATGTGCACATCATTGTTGGGAAATAGGCATGTTCATGTACTTGAGAACTTTGCATACTTTTGTTTTGAAATGTAGCAAAAGCATTGCCCCGTCTCATTGTCTCATTGACTAAGATCGAGGAATATGATGCCCGATTAGGAAGCGGAAAAACAGGACACAAACGCCAACATCAGTCGTTGTGCAACATGGCACATGACACGACTGGGCTCACAACAAATACTCGCTCCTATATCACATGACACCGCCGAGAAGAATTTTGCAAAATAACGGGATTGCTATACAAGCTTTGTTGCAATCTTTGATCGATCATGGTCACTTAGAACCAAATGGTATTTGTCTACTCCAAAAGAGTTAATTGCAAAAAACCACCACATATGCGCGAGAAATTCGAAAATTCACCGGGTTTCGCAAATTTTGCAAAAATCCACCGGCATTGCGCGGATTCGATGCAATGTACACTGATGCCGAGATTTGGTGGCGCTAAGCGCGATTCTGACGTTAGGGACCCACTGTCAGGGGTGACGTGGCAAGGCCAAAAGGGTCAAAGGAGTTAAATATTAGAAGGGGTACGAATTTTGGGCTTTTTTATAAATAGCTGAGGTGGAGCCCACCCACCACCAGGAATAAAAACATCTCTTCTTCTACCTGTCAAAGATCGATCCCGCCGCTGCGGGTCCTCGTTGCCGGAGCTCCCCCGTGCCAGCCACAGTTCACCGCCGGAGCTCACCCGCCTCGAGCTCGCTTCCGCTCGCACACCCGCCATTCGGCCGCCACGGCCCGCCGACGCCGCGTCTGCGGCAGCCCCGCCCCGAGCTCTCCTGCAGCTCACCGCTGCCGGAGCTCGCCTGCAGGCCCGCGTCGATCTCGCAAGCCGCCACATGCCGCCCCGCTTCAAGCTCGCCGGCAGCCGCGCACCGCCTGGCGGCAACCCGCCCATGGCGCCCGTAGCTCGTCGCGCGCCTGAGCTCGCACCGCCGCGCACCATAGCTCGCATGTCCCGTCTCGCACTGCCACGAGCCTGAGCTCGCCGCCGTACGCCGTCGGAGGGCATGCCGGTGAGGCATCCGGCGACAGGGAGACAGTTGGGCTCCACCTAAATTTTTTACAGAAAAGCCCAAAATTTGTACCCCTTCTATTATTTGGCTCCTTTGACCCTGTTCTCCTTGCCACGTCACCCCTGACAGCGGGTCCTACCTGCCAGATTCGTTATTAACGAGCCCAAATCGACGAATCAGTGTACATTGCATCGAATCCGCGCAATGCTGGTGGATTTTTGCAAAATTTGCGAAACCCGGTGGATTTTCGAACTTCTCGCGCATATGTGGTGGTTTTTTGCAATTAACTCACTCCAAAGAGGAAATGAAAAACATGTCATTTGGCATGCATGGCCCCTTGGGGCCACTTATTCCCATTGTTTTCTTAAGGAAAGTTATTCCTATTGTTGTTCTCTCAAAAGGAAATTTATTCGCATTGTTTTTTAGAAGAAATTTCCCATTGTTTGTCCGCATGTTTTGCATGCCAAAAATATTTGGATGACATGCTTGCCTACATTGGCATGCATGTAGCAAGGCGGTCGGCATGCCCTGTTGCTTTGGTATGTGGTCTCTGATCTCTCACTCTCCAAGTTTGTCACAGGTTTCACCTAACCCAGTTCAGTTTGGTGAGATGTTGCTGTCAGATCCCAACCATACATATTCAGCCGGCGGACACATGCATGCATACATTTTTGCAACGCCAAACGTACACACACAGGTCAACATGCGTTGGCAATGGCATGCACCGGAAGCATCCAACCTAGACACTGGAGGTGATTTTCAAGTTGAACTCGGAGACGACGGAAGTAGTTTCAGTTCACTCAACGTACGTCAGCTATGACTTACGGATTTGTTTAGGACGACAGCCAACGGTGAATGATATGGTATATTCCATTGTTTACTTATGCAAGTAGTAGTTGGACTGCGATTACATTATGAAGTTAGGTTATATTCACCAAACTAGCATCTAGGTGAGACGCTCGGTTCAGAATCCCATCGTCTGCATCCAAGAAAAGATCCAAGAAAACTCGGAAAAATACATTTGAAAAACCTCGAAAGCAAATTAGGGCTGAATAAAGGCAATGAAAACATTTGCTTTACCTATACGGTAGTATTTGGCCAAGTCTAATGCTAATGTTGAAACCAAATACTACTAGAGATCCAAAACAAAAACAACTGTTTTTTCTCAGTAATTTGTATCGGTTCAGCCGGTTGGGGCTTTTGTTAGTTTAAACCCGGGTGTGATACCTTCTGATTAAAATTCAGGCCACCACATGCTACTTACTTAATATTCAGGGATGGAGCTAGCACATGGCCACCTGTGTCAGCTGACACCTGTAATACTTACCAAAATCTTCGTTACATAAATCACTATTGATCACTATTAAGTTGGTGACCCCATATTGCAGCAATGATGATCCCATAAAACTTTTGTTCTAGTTCTGTCTCCGAGCTTAACTTTTTCTTGTCTAGATCCAACGTGGGAAGCTAAATTCTTTTGTGATTGTATATACATATTGTGCTATACTTTTTTTTTCGAAATAGGGCGAAACCCTGGTCTGCATCAAGTGATGCAAACAACCTTTATTTATTATTAGAGCAATAAAGTGTGGCAAAACCATTACAAAAATCATACAAACGGAACCGCCAAACTAAAACACCGAGCAAAACGACAACTATGTCGCCAACTACCGACGAGATCTAGCAAACACCTAGTTGTCTCATGCACTCCAGGAGCCCGGATCCGTCCAGCCTATCCATGAAACGGCAGCCACGCACACGTTTCGGATGTCGCTGTCAAACCATCATCAGCATGTATAACGATGTGCATACACTCTCCTCTCCACACCAGCCACCGACACCGCCACGGTGCCAAGTAGCACCACCTCCGTGCGCACTATCTCCAAGGCACGCTTCGGTTGCCACCTATACCCCGCGGCACCATGCCGCCAAGTACCACCAACAAACACAGATAGAAGTCTTCGGATGATCTGTCGTGCGTAGCACCCGCCGAACATGCATAACTCAACGTAGCACCTGTCGGTCAAGCATGACTTAACATCGCCACTGAAGCTCCGTGCAAGACGAAGTCGCTCCACCAGTCATACCTCTTCCGTCCAATGCTGCTCCACAAGCGATACTCCTAAGAGAGAATGCGACACCGCAGATTGTTGAATTTAGATCTCTTAGATAGATGTCATTGAGTGGTCGTGTCTTTCTTTCTCCTTCCCATCTTTTGCAAGGATGATCTTCTGACTTGGAGAAAGTATCTTCGGTGGTAATCATCTGGGCTTATACACATATCGATGGATACAGTTCACCTAATCCCTCATCCAGAAGAAAATAAGTAAGCACTCTACTAACCCGTTCTGTTTTTAATGAAACTTTGTGCGAATTGTTTTGGCGTTATTGTTGTGGGTCTCACCTAGAAAATCTGCTCTCGTTTCGGGAAGAACAGAAGAAACTTGGCTTGTGGTTGTTGCAGCAACAAGGACAGCGGTTTTCAAGCCGGAACCAAATAATGTGTTCGAGTGATATGATTGCATTGACCTCTAACCTTTCACATATGCTTCGAGACTGTTGCCGGCCCAGCATCATTTGATTTGGTCTACAACCAGCACTGTTCTGTACGCAAAAGCTCTGGACTAAAAGGCCATATCTAAAAGCGGGTCAAAAAGCTAATTGTCTTTTAATTTAATCTACCGGGGATAGTTGACGATACCAAAAAAAATTGTCTTCTCTATAGACACAATGTTCGAGCTCAAAACTAAGTTCTACATGCATGCTGTCAAGCTTAATGAGGAGAATGGATTAGAGCTCACTAGATCTGGCTCTAGCAAGACCATTATGTGGTCCACACTTGAGACAACGAGGGGAAGGGACAAAAATGTTGATAGGAAAGGTTGGTGATTTATGCTCCCTAAATAATATGATTTTTTCGAGGACTTGATGGGACCAAAAGGGTTATGTTGCATCCATAAAAGACTTTATTGTGTGTCTATGTTTAAAATGTTGCAATGCTATTGCATTTGCTATACATACCACAAGAACAGACATCAGGATTTCAGAGAACAAAACATGTGCACGTTTCTCTATTGCGGAGATCGAACACATCAACAAACATGTTGTCGTTGCGACCATACCGGCATGGAGTCTGCTGAATTCCTTTTCCAGCTTAGGTACACAAAATTATGCAACGGTATTTCGAAAAAAAATTGTGTGAGGGGTTTTTCTATTGCAAAGATCGAACGTGCCATGAACACACTGTATTTAAAAGACTGTGTGCATTGACTGATTGTCTTTTCCCTTTTTTAAAAAATAAACAAACTTTATTTAACTTTTTTTAGATAAATAAACTTTATATTACGGGGACCATGCGGCAAGGGAGGTGAGGTGGCTGATTTTTTTCCTAGCCGTCTAACAGACGCAGGGCCCTAAACAACATACCTAGCGGCCCTTATCTGAGCCTACCAAAATTGCTCGTCGGGCCAACATTTGTTTTTTTTTTGAGAACAACATTCATTTTTTCTTCTGGCAGAAGACATGTCTTGGGTCAGTGTATTGCACCCATGGGCTGACCAGCCTGCCAACAGCCCACACAGCCCAACACGTTACCTGTTTACTATGCCTGCCTCCTTAGCCCAGCTAGCAGCAACAGCCATTTCTACCTAGATCTTCAGGCTGACCAGCCCAACTTCCCCCACTCCGGCAAAAGGCAGCACAGGTTTAGGGTTCCGGCCGCCGGAGCAAAACCACACGGAGGAGCAGAGACAGAGAAGGGCGAGGAGATGAGCGGGAGCGCCTTCAACGCGTTCAAGTCCAAGGTGCCGGTGGAGTGGAGCCCGCGCCTCTACATCACGCTGGTGCGGGGCCTCCCCGGCACGCGCAAGCTCCACCGCCGCACCCTCGAGGCCATGCGCCTCCGCCGCTGCCACCGCACCGTCGAGCACCGCACCACGCCCTCCCTCCTCGGTATGCTCACGCAGGTCAAGCGCCTCGTCGTCGTCGAGACCGAGGAGATGTACAACGCGCGGAAGCTGGCCGACGAGCAGCGCCGCGCGCCCAGGCCCCCGCTGGTCGTCTCGCACGCCCCGCCGCCGGCCAAGGCAGCCTCCGCGGCGCAGGGTGCCGCTGAGGCGGGGCAGTAGCCTCTGGTTAGTTGCCCATGATCTGCTTGCCTTTCCCTGCTTGCGCGTGCGGTGTTCGATGTAATGCCTCGGCAGTGTAGGCACTTTGTTCCTGTCTGAGTGGAGGTTTTTTCGCTTCAATACAAATTGTTAGGAGGAATCCATGACATCTACTTAATGGAAATAAGTGATGAATTTCTTGTGATCATTCAGTTTTGCTACCGGTTTGTTGATAGTTTATTGAAATTGAAGGCCTATGTCAAATCACTTGATCTTGTACATAGCTGTTAGGGTTGAATATGAACATGCCTGCAATACATGATGATATAACTCTTGAAGTGTGATTTCCAGGAACAATGATGTGACAAATTTGTAACTAGTACAACCATCTTGCTTCTAGGGTCCAGTTCAACATAAGTTTAAGCAGATTTCATGTACTAGCTCTGTTGATATTATTGGCAGGTAGGGTTTCTTCCTATACTTTGTATAGCTGTACTTAGATTCAGGGGATGCAGCCATGTGTAACTAACTTGTAGTACTCCCTCCGTCCAGAAATAACTGACTTTGATTTGCCTAGATTCGAATGTATCTATACACTAAAACATGTCTAGATACATCCAAATCTAGACAAATCCAAGTCACTTATTTCTGGACGGAGGGAGTAATATAGATCGTCATTTGGGTGAGGTGTTTGATGTAATGCCTCAAAAACTGATTCTAGGGAATGTGTTGAGATTTGCGAGTTATTGCTGTCCACAGGGTGCTTGAGAGGTTGTGCAGAAAAGACAGTATGTTGGTGCTTCTTGGATGCACGTTGCCATGACAGTTGCATCCACCAAGCAGGGGTAAGAAGAAGAGGGTCTAGGATTTGCCAAATGGAAAATAGTACTACCTCTCTTCCAAATTATAAGATGTTTTGGAAAGCTAAACATCTTATAATTTGGAACAGAGGAAGTATATTGTATTCTTCTGCAGAGTTACAAACTAACTGATTATAAATTGAGTTGCAATTCATTATAGTCCACTCTATGGCTTCGAGAATACTCAAATTTTCAAAAGATATAATGGGAGTATCCAATCTCAAGTACTGTGGGAGTATTTGATATCAATTAGGAAATATACTTCGCAGATCATCTCTAGCATTTTCTTTGGTGTTTAAACAAAAAAGTGATGTGCAAACAGCCAAGTAAATAACTATTTGAGTATATGCGCTATGCTCCTACACTGGAGTTGCAGAATTAGATCTACTAGGTATATTCAAAGTCCATCGCTAGTGTAGCTTATCTAACCCCGCTGAAGCAGGAACATGCACATACAATAGACAAAATTATGTATCAGTTGTTCTGTTGTCATGATCTCTGAATCCTGATGGAATTCAGTTAGTTGAAACGGGGAAGAGATGTGAACCTGGGACGTGACCTCATAGTGCATGGCTAAATTAACTTGGTATTACAGCCACTTTTTAGTTTTCATTTGCTTTTATACCATGTGTAGTACTGCGAGTTATTTGTTCGATCAGAGGCTTCAGTTCTTAATGATATATGTAGCTGTAACATGAAGGAAATGGGTGGGAACTTCTATTGGTTTAGAAACAAATTATGATATATGATATCTTTGATGCCAGCAATCTTAGTTAATAAAGGAGCCATATATGGCATTTCGGAGTGCATTTATCTAGGATTCAGAGAGAGCAATAAGCTGATACTGGCAGTCATTTTTCTACCTTTGCTTGTAACTTTTAAGGCATAATGTCGCAAGCTTTCCTCCCGTTGGTGATCTGAACCATCGTTCCATACGCTGGGAAACCGCCTTTGTAAGTCTGTGCTCCAAAGATTGCCATGGATTTACTCAATTCTAGTGATTTTGTTCTAATTTGATATGACATTGATCTGGGCAGAAAACTGTTACAGTTTAGATCCATAGACTGTTCGTCTCTTTGTTCCCCTCCTCACAGAAGGGATTCACTACTAGCTTTGGGTTGTACTTTTACCGTATTGCTGAATTGCGATAACTGCTTGACTTTTGAAAATGTAAGTTGGAACCTCATGGTAGTCCACAGCCCTGCTCACCTCGATCTTGTATGCGAATTAGGAGCACGGTTAATCACTCGAGATGCCAAGATCCTATTGAACCTGTAAGACGTCAGTTGCAGTTTACTGTCTACTATGGATTTGCTATGGTAAGGTTGTTTATTGTCTTACTAATATCTCGTGGCTCGCATACCGCAGCTCAACGCCAATGCAGTCCATGAGAGCGTGAAAGGATGCTGTGGTCTTGTTGAAGATATGGGTCCTTGTTTTTTTTTTTTTAGATGGAACACACGATTCCATTAACCACTGTGCTCAGCACAAGCGCTGACCACAAACACACGTACATCAGTCCGGCCATATAAATGTACAATGGTTGATAAGACTGTCTTATCTTATCTTAGTTCTGACACGTAAGTTAGATATAACCATAAAACATGACGTACAATGATTATTTTTTAATCTTATCTTTAATAAATAGACATTCTAGATTTATAGTGAGAGAGATTGTTGCTAAGAGATGATCTCTTAGCCAAGAGAAGACAAATCTATTTTTTTTATTCTCTCTTTTTCATGTCACCTATCATCCTACATGGTATTACTATGGCATTACTATGATATGATTAACGTATAAGCATTGTACGTGTCCTAAGTTTTAAGTTTTATGTCATGCCGGCTCGCACCATATGCGGCTTATTACATGTACGCCGAACATACGAAAACTCATACTAGTTAAAATGGAGTTGCATAAATAGGCGCAGGTCTTTGTAAATTACCCCTTCCGTCGATCTGTCAAAATTCGTCCCTATCATTGTCAGGACTAGATTTTGTGCATCCGACTCGATGATCACGTCGACCATCCCCCACTCAGCAGCAGCGCGAGCAGCTTGTTCACAGGCATGAATTTCAGCTTGAGCCGCAGTTGCAACAAAGTGAAGGGACCCTGCACTGGAACCTCTGATTTCTTCAGAGTTGTCTCGGATCACGAATCCCCAGCCGCCAGTTCTAGTATCTGCAAAGAAAGCACCGTCTACGTTGATTTTGAGACGATCTCCTCTTGGCGCCCACCAATCAGCTGTAATACTGAGTTCCTGCAGCACTCCTTGTTTCCGCCACACTTTGGTGTTCTTACTAAACATTACAGACGACTTGTCATAATTAATGGTTTACCCCAAACTACACTCATATAGATGAAGGATATTTTGCAGAGATCTTGCACTGTCACGAGACGCTTTCATAAGCACCAATGAGTCGTCTGCAAACAAAACGTTGTTGATTCTCGGGGCATTATGACAAATCTGAATGCCTTGCAATACTCATGTCTCTTCCGTCTTATTCAATAAGACCGAAAAACCCTCAGCACACAGTAGAAATAGGAAGGGGAGAGTGGGTCCCCCTGATGTATTCCTCGCTGAGGTGAGATGGTATCGGTGCACTGTCCATTCACACGCACCTGGTAAGTAACTGTGGATACACAAAGCATGATAGTTCTGATCCACCTCTCATCAAAACCCAACTTCCTCATGATCTCCTCTAGAAAAGCCCATTCAACTTGGTCATATGCTTTACTCATATCCAGTTTTATAGCAGCAAAACCTTCCTTTCCTCTCCTCTTGTTCTTCATGAAGTGTGTAGACTCGTAGGCTAGGAGAATATTGTCTGTAACCAGCCGCCCAGGCACAAAGGCACTTTGCTTGGGAGATATAATTTTAGGAAGTATTTGTTTCAGCCTATTCGCAAGCACCTTTGAAACGAGTTTATACACAACATTGCAAAGAATTATAGGCCTCAAATCCTTCATATAATCAGGGTTCTTTGTCTTCGGTATTAGCACCACACATGTGCCATTCCACCCTTCTGAAATTGGGCCTCCATTAAGAACCTCAAGCACTTCGGTTGTCACTTGTTCACCAACAATTTCCCAACTTTTCTTATAAGAGATTGATGGCATACCAACAACTCCAGGGGCCTTGAGGTCCCCAATACTTTCCAATGCTTCTTTTATCTCCCCAGCTATGAACTCCTTGCAAAGCACCTCATTCATAGCTGGTGTCACTCTTGCATCAACTTGGTTTAGTAATTCATCCATTTGTGTACCTGCATTAGAGGAGAAAAGGTTTATAAAGTAATTAGTTACCACCTCTTTCATGGCCCCCATCTCCTCCACCACCACACCATCCTCTCTCCACAATTTTTTTATTTTATTTCTCCTCTTCCTCTCCGTCACCACTGAATGGAAATACTTTGTATTTTCCCCCATCCTTCATCCATTGCACATGATCCCGTTGGCACCAATAAAGATCTCTTATTGTTCTTCATGAAGTGTGTACACTCGTAGGCTAGGAGAATATTGTCTATAATCATCCGCCCAAGCACAAAGGCACTTTGGTTGGGAGATATAATTTCAAGAAGTATTTGTTTCATCCTATTCGCAAGCACCTTTGAAAAGAGTTTATACACAACATTATAAAGATTTATGGCCTCAAATCCTTCATACAATCAGGATTCTTTGTCTTTGGTATTAGCATCACACATGTGTCATTCCACCCTTCTGGCGTTGGGCCTCCATTAAGGACCTCAAGCACTTTGGTTGTCACTTGTTCACCAACAATTTCCCAACTTTTCTTATAAAAGATTGATGGCATACCATCAACTCCAGGGGCCTTGAGGTCCCCAATACTTTCCAATGCTTCTTTTACCTCCCCAGCTATGAACTCCTTGCAAAGCACCTCATTCATAGCTGGTGTCACTCTTGCATCAACTTGGTTTAGTAATTCATCCATTTGTGTACCTGCATTAGAGGAGAAGAAGTTTATAAACTAATTAGTTACCACCTCTTTCATGGCCCCCATCTTCTCCACCACCACACCATCCTCTCTCCTCATTTTTTTTTATTTTTTTCTCCTCTTCCTCTCCGTCGCCACTTAATGGAAATACTTTGTATTTTTTTGCCCCTCCTTCATCCATTGCACATGAGCCTATTGGCGCCAATAAAGATCTCTGTTGGTCCTTGCGTTCTTTCCATAAGGGAAACTCCAACGGAGACCCCAAAACAAGAGACTCCCAAACAAGCATGGGCATAAAAACCTGATGGGCCGGGCTTGGGCCTAGCATCTGTGGCCCGGTGGGCAAATCAGACCGGGCTTAGGCCACGGAAATGTGGAAAATAGGGAAGGCTTGACTCGATGGCCCGGTTGAATCTGTCTTGCTCGGGCTTGTCCTAGGCCGAATTTTTTGGGCCGACGGCCGGGCTCGATCCTATGATATGTGCGTCGAGTTTTTTCGGCTCGGCCCAGCCCTAGAGATGCCAAAGTATACTCCCATTCCATCCGCGCAGACAAACATTATCATCCAGTGGGCTAGCATCCACATCCCCGTTGAAGAGAAAATTGCTATGTTTCTTCATATCGTGGGCCATGATAAGATTTTTAGAGTGATCCATACACTAGTAGAAAAAATGCTAACAGTAGCGCGCATTTTGCTACTAGTAGCGTGCCGTCCGCACGCTACCATTGGAACTCCACTAGGTAATGTCTACTGGTAGCGTGTGGGTTGCATGCTACCAGTATATCAGCATTCTAGTAGCGTTCGTTGTAGCCATCCGTCATCGTCTTGTACGCAATGGTGTTGACACCACCTCTTGCTCCAACACATACTCCAACCAAGACTTCTTGAGAAATTTGAAGAGAATAAACCATCCTTAATGGTAGTTTCTAACATGCAAAAGTTAGATAGAGTACCATCACATGATACGAATACAATACGAAATGAAGAAAGAATGGTAACTTGGAAAAAACATACCATATTGTCTAGCTCAATATGCGCCCTTGTTAAGCGAGTGACAAATGCCAGCTCTATGACGGAATTAGTCGCTTCCACCCACCTCGTCGCCACCCTCGTTGAAATAGAAGACACTGATCTTTTGATCAGGAGCTCCCATTGCTAAAATTAGGTACACACTTGCAGGATATTGTCCCTAGGTAATGAACCTCCTCCATTATGCACCTGCAATGTAAATCCTTGTTTTCTATTTGTACATGTCAACATCATATGTTCGCCCCAGAGCCTAGAATTTTACACTAAATCTTGTTATTTTATTGAATTCCGACCTTACATTGCATGGAATAGTTTGTGTACAAAGACACAAATTAAATAAATGATAGTAGCATAAAAGTAAAATTGAATGACTGGATATATGAAATGTTATACATACCAAAGAATGATCAAATGATCCTCTATGATACAAAAACTGAAAAGTGAGACTGTTAACACACTTTCCTCATTGCAGTAAACTTGACACGACGCCTTATCCTCTATAATAAAATAAGTTAAACTATAAAGTCTCTAGACATTTATGTAACACTAGCTATATGATAAATCTAACAGTATAAGACATATTATTTACTATAAGATCAATCTACCCATTTTATCTAATACTATAATCAACTACACATATCCCCCACTATATGACAAATCTAGCCATTTTATTTAACACTATCTACTACACTAACATCCTAAAATCATCTACCAACTAAATTATTTACACTACACTAAACTTAAATGCTAAAATTATCTACATATATTTATTTAAATCCACCTATAAAACCATATACACATCATTAACTAAAAGAAATTTTAAAAAGAGGAGGCAGAGGACTCACCGATGGGGCGGTGGCGGGCGGATGCAAAAAGTTGCGGTGACGGGGTGGATATGGGGAACTGTGGTCGGTGACAGTGTGGCAGAGGAGGATCGATGCGGCGGTGGGCATCTCTAGTGGTGGTGGTGGCTGCGGAGAAGAGGAGAGGAGGGAGAGCCCGGCGGGCAGCGACGAGGCGGATCAAAAGTTGGGTGGGCGCGGGGGAGGAGGAGCGAGTGACACGACTGCGAGCGATGGGAGATGATGAATGGGGCCGAGCTGAGTGGATATACTTCAAGTAAGTTGCTTTTTTGCTTACTAGTAGCGTTCGTCCTCTCTCGCAAGCTACCAGTAACAAGATACGAGTAGCATTCGTCTTCTTAAGCATGCTACTAGTAAGTGGCGGCCATGCGGGCCTTACTTACTGGTAGTGTGTGTCTTACTGGTATCGTGCACCTTTACCGAACGCAACTAATATTACTACTAGTGTTCCTCTTTTTAGATGTGCCACTAACAGTTTTAGCCTATAGCCATTTTCCTACTAGTGATAGCACATTTAGGAGATTCATAGAGACTATTTATCACTATTTTTAGACAAGTATTAGTATGTAATTGGAGAGATCATAGGAGAGATGATCAAACCACCAAATTACTTGCAAACCAACCAACATATGAAACAATCCTAGATGGTTTCCATTTTTAGGCTCAATACTAATTCTTTAATTTATTTTCATCAAACGACTACATTGCTCAGAAACATGACTCTTTGTTCGTGTCTTGACATGATTATATTGGCGCTATCGATGGTACTTATGTGACTGATAGAGTACCAAAATCACAACATATAGGGGGAAGAAACACTACACCAACCAGAATGTGCTAGCTACTGTTGATTTCAATCTCAAGTTTCCCATATGTGTTATCTGGTGGACAAGGTTCAACCCATGATGCAAGCGTTCTTGCTGACCAGGTTTCTCTGAGAGATCTTTGCAAGCAACATACCATAATGCCATAAAATTGTTCAATCTGATACAGTTTACCCGTAGACTCACCATTGAGAGGGAATTTGCTCATTGTAAAATAGATTAAAGGTCCTTGATCAGAAACCATTCCATGCTTACGAGGCCCAAGTTGGTACTTTCTTGTTGCATTCTTCACAACTGGATCTTAGGTTAGGGTCTTGATAAGTTTTTCCTAGACGAGGCAAGTGTTGAGTGTGATGAAGTTGAGAATAGACATGGGATGGAGAAAAATGGCAACGAATATTGGAAGAATAAGATGATAAAGAGGATGCATGCAATGTGGGAAGACAAAGTTAACTCCAGGATACGAGGAGGAGAAGATGAAGAAGGTTGCACTCCCCCTTTGATCGCCAATCATGAGCCATGCTACATTTCCACCAGTCGGTAATGATAATCTGTTATCTGATTCATCGTTAGTCTGTAACAATGAACAATCATTCATAGTAGCTAGGACTAGATTTAATTAAGTACCCATAATACCTAAGGATGAAACAATGAACTGCCACTTCATTTTCTAGTCGTAGTGTTAGATGGATGTGCACGATGGTAAGGTCGCCACTAGAGAAAAGAGGTGACGGAAATCATAGCATGTATACATTGTGTTGAGTTTACCATCAGTTGTGTTGAGTTTTATTCATATATATTGAAGATCCCCTTCTTTAAATTAGATCGAACAGATGCAGGACAATCTCCTACAAAAGGATCGCATACGAGCAATTTAAGAGAAATTGGCGGGATTCTTAAATAAGGAGGTCATAGATCCATCCGGAGAATACCATCTGTAATATGTATTTATCCATTAGGAATCGTAAGAGAAATTATATTTATATGCCTTCTGTAATGCATGGTTCCTTCATTTCTGTACTTTTCGGAGAATACTCCGATCTATATATTCATGACGATGTTCCGTAATGGTTCCTTCATTTCTGTAGTTGTACATATATTAACTCTCGGCACGTCACTTACGCAAAACCTCTCCCTCCCGTCGCGGCAGAAAAACGCCCCTAAACCCCGCCGCAGTAGAACTCTAAACCCTGCGGCGACCGAACCCTAAACCCTGGCCTGCTGCGGCAGAGACCTGTTAGTCCCGGTTCGTGGTACAAACCGGGACTAAAGGTCCTCCACCCCCAGCTCATCGTGGTGGCCACATGGAGCGCATTTAGTCCCGGTTCGTAACATAACCGGGACTAAAGGGTGGGGGCTCTAGTCCCGGTTGCCTAGTCCCGGTTTTTGGAACCGGGACTAAAGGCCCAAACGAACTAGGACAGAAGGCCTGTTTTCCACCAGTTGTAGTAGTCCTTGAATGTGATTTGTAACATATTATTTTAGTTGATATAGATTATTGATGTCTACGCACTTCTATTCTTGTAGACAGTTGTTGGGCCTCCAAGTGCAGAGGTTTGTAGAATAGCAGCGAGTTTTCCCTTAAGTGGATTACCCAAGGTTTATCGAACTCAGGAAGGAAGTGGTCAAAGGTATCCCTCTCAAGCAACCCTGCAATCAAGATACAAGAAGTCTCTTGTGTCCCCAACACACCCAATACACTTGTCAGGTGTATAGGTGCACTAGTTCAGCGAAGAGATAGTGAAATACAAGTGGTATAGATAGAATACAATGGTGCCAGAAAATAGCTTGATGGCGTGAAAGAGACTAAAGGCAAACTGAAATAAAGATGGAAGCAAGCAAACATGTAACAGATCTAGTTGCAAACGGTGTTTCAATGCTTAGAAACAAGGCCTAGGAATAATAATTTCACTAGTGAACAGTCTCATATAAATATCTTCTCTTTATGATACTACTCTGAACTACTCTCCGGTTGGACACTCTAATCCATGGTAGGGCTATAACAACACTCCTCAAAGTATGCCTTTCCCATCTAGATAACCCCACACCGTCACCTTGAGCACTAGATGGTTCCAACAAATACCACAATTTCATAGAGACATCCAACTCCAAATATAACTCATAACAAGTATTTGTAATCTCCAGCCTAAGTGCCACCATGGTGTGCATGCTGTCACTTTCACACACATGGGGAGAGTAGAGATCTATTAAAGCACTTGAGTAGCAAGGTAGATCTACTTGATTACAAAGCTCATGATCACAATATGATCATGCATAGAGAAAGAGATGAACACATAGCTACTGGTAAAACCATTAGCCTCGAGGAAAGAACTACTCCCTCCTCATCATGGGAATCAGCAATGGCGATGGAGATGGCGGTGGAGATCGATGGAGATGGCTCTGGGGCACTTCTCCGTCCCGGCAGGGTGCCGGAGAAGAGACTTTCTGTCCCCTGAATCTCCTCTTCGGTGGCGGCGGCACTGCGGAACTTTTCGTGGCTGGAGGCTGGATGATTTAGGGTTTTTGCATCAGGAGGATCTTATAGGCGAAGGGGCAAGGTCGGTGGCCGGCCAGGGGGCCCACACCATGCCTTGGCGCGGCCAGGGGGACCCGCGCCTAGGGGTGGTTTGGCCGCCCTGTGGCCCCTCTTCACCTCGTCTTCTGGCTCCGTAAGTCTTCCAGTAAAATATCGACTTTGGCTTTTGTCCGGTCCAATTCGAAGAATATTCATTTTCTGACTTTCCTGAAACCAAAAACAGCAGAAAACAGGCAACTGGCACTGTGGCATCTTGTTAGTAGGTTAGTCCAAGAAAGCATATAGAAATACTCCAAAGTGTGGACAAAACATAAGAAAGTAGATATAAAACAAGCATGGAACATCAAAAATTATAGATACGTTTGCAACGTATCAACATCCCCAAGCTTAACTCCTGCTCGTCCTCGAGTAGGTAAGTGATAAAAAGAAAGAATAATTTTTGAGGTGACATGCACCATCATAAACTTGATCAAACTATTTGTAAAACATTGATAGCTGGGATCATAGTACTTTAACATAGCATGAAAGATAAAGTTCTAACAATAAGACATAGCAACTATGTTGTAACTGAAGGAGATATGCCTTAGAGGCAAATAATAAATAGGTTTTTTATTGCCATATTTCAATTAGTTTATAATAGTTTCATATTGTGCTATAACTGTGCCAAGTAGAAACATTGGTACATGTGTGGTATGAAACAACCAAGTCCCTAGTAGCCTCTATTCATATTAGTTCGTTGGTCACGAAGATGATCTGGGTTTCAAGATCATGGGCATTTATGCCGACTGACAACGAGATCATATCATTGGAGAATGATGTGATTGGACATTCCTCGAAGGATTGCAACATGATCAAGTCATATAGTTTATTGTTGCAATAGCTATACCTAGACTCCTTCTCCTTAAACCGTGAGCTCATATTACTCACTGTTTCCCAAGGCTGCTTTGACTACATCAACCGTCATTTGGTAATACGGTGGCCATAAAGGTGTATGTTGGGTATTCCAAAGGAACAGTTGATGACATGTGACTGCAAGACCGGGATTTGTTCACTCACATGACGGGTAAAGATGCATACGGCCGGCTTGGTGAGATTACATCCATAAATGTTGCAACATGTGACTAGGTCATGGGGATGTAATATCACGGTAACAAGAAAACAAAACTTGTTGTGAACGAGATTGAACAAGGTATGGGATACCAATGATCAGATCTCGGACAAGTTGTATCGAGAAACAAAAGGAAGAGGATGCTACATTTAGTGGTTCAAACGACATTGTCATTAGGAATGCATACGGGTCACATGGACATCCCTGGTCCCTCTGTTGATCATTGATACAGATCATGTCTAGAGCATTCCCGAGCCATGAGAGGATACACTTAAGGCTACGATGAGAGCGATCATTCGTAAGACGGAATCACAGTAGAGAAAGAGAGAAAGCCGGAATCGTTCCGCGAAGAGATCCGAAGTTGTTCGGAGAAAGAATAAAGGAAAAGACCGGAAAAGTGTTTTTGGATAAATGGGAATTTAAATATATATTTATTATATGTTAATTATGAATTAATATATTCTAAATAATATTTAAGTCAAGATTTATAAAAGCAACTTTTATATTAGGCCAAATCCCAGAGGGAAAAGGCCTAGAATAAAAGCTGCAGAAAAATAAATGGAAAAAGGAAAAGAAACTGCCCACGTGGGCGTTTTTTATTAACCGCCGCACGGGACGGGGGGGGAGGGGCAGACAACAATTACCAGCCGCCACCAGGGCCTGCTCGACCTGGCCCACGCGGGCGCCAGGGAGCTGGGCGAGCCGGCCAATGGGCGGCGTGGGCGTGGCGTGAGCTGGCTAGGCCAGCCGTGGCCACCCGGGGTGCCTCGCCGACGCCGCCACGGGGGAGGGGCTGCTAGGCGCGAGGTGGGCCGCGCCAAGGCCCACCCGGCCAGCACCTGCCCAGCTAATGCTGCTGTCCCTTTTCTTTTTATTTGTTATTTTCTGTTTTGGCTATTGGGCTGGTTTTTGGCCCATCCGGCTAGGACGAAAATACATGTCATTTTTCTTTTACTATTAGTCTCACATGGCTAACCTAATGGGGAGGGCACACCCCCTCCGCCTATATAAAGGGGTTCCCATAGGTGGGATTAAACACACAATTTTGGAGAAGTCCTTTGGTTAACTTTCTCCTCTTCCCTCTCTCTATACCTTGTGACCATGGCCCCAAGTCTGGGCTTTGCGATCAAGGTGCACACCTACAGCACGCCGTTGCGCTGCAAAGATTCCGAGCTGGATATCAACTTCCGCACTCCCGGTGGGATCGGGGAGCCGGAGGTCTCATCGTGCACCGGATGTGTACGAAGAAACGAGGCGCAACACTTGGGGCGCTTAAATGTCGTGAGCCGGAGCTGTTGCACGATAAAAATCAAGAAGGAGCAAGGGGTGACCTGCGAGGAGCTTCGCGACCTTGAGGTCGGCTACGAGTACGACTACATCAACCACGTTCCCCGCGGAACGTTAACCGCGTACGGTCTATAAGGGTATGTATTCTATACGCACTGGTCGTTGCTGCATTACTACATATATAGATCCTAGGCAGTTTTTGGGGTTCCATCGTAGGAATTTTTTTGTTTTCCGCACCGATCCCCAACAGTGGTATCAGAGCCGATCTATGCGTAGGAGTGTTGTACGGCCAGTACGCACAAGTATTATGTGGGCATTGATCCCTTAGTTGTTACCCTCTAACGTGTATTTGTTTATATCGCGGTATTGTTTGATGAAGCGGCTCGGACCGACCTTACGTGTATTCGTACGCGAGACTGGTTCCACGCTCAACATACGGCTTGTACCTTATAAGTGGCTAGCGGGTGTCTGTCTCTCATTCGATAGTTGATATAGCATTTACAACGGAGGGCCCCGAAAGGGGTGTAGTAGAGACAAATGTCGGATCCATGTTGTGGTTGGGAAGTTCGTAGTTTAGAAACGGTTCTAGTGCAAAAGCCCTAACAACCACGTAAAACTTGCAATAGATAAAGTAGAGGCGTCTAACTTTATTTTGTAGGGGGCATGTGATTATGATATGGCATTGGTCGTTATGAAGGTAAAAGTAGTTTACTTTTCTATTACTAAGTAGTATAGTAATAGTCATCGTTCCGATGAACGACCTGGTGGAGGCGTCGTAGACTTGGCTTCAAACCAAGGACAAGATGGAGATCATGTCAGAGCGCTCGATGGAGATTAAGGCGCAAGAAAGACCATATCATATCACATTATACATATGATGTTGATACCAGTTTTTACATCTTATTGTGTGCTAGTATTTAGATAATCAACGGTAGCAAATAAGATAATCCCTATTGAATTCCAATGTTCCATGTTCCCCTTGTGTGTGCACCACTGATGACCCGCAAGTATAGGGGGTGTATCGCAGTATTTTCGATAAGTAAGAGTGTCAAACCCAACGAGGAGCAGAAGGTGCTGGCTAGTGGTATGGATCAGGAATTCTCTGCAAATACTTAGCAAACGGATTTTTAGGGGTTTTTGATAAAGCAAGTAAACAAAGTACGTGTAAATAAAAGATAGTAGGAATAAATGCAGCAAGTGGCCCAATCCTTTATGCAGCAAAGGACAAGCCGGTTATATTACTTAAGATGACCAAACATTCTCGAGGACACATGGGAAGACTGTCAAGTGCTTTCGCCTCATATAGTTGATTAATATTCTTTAGCTTGCTAAGTGTTGTGTGGGTGAACCTGTGCTAATGTACCGTCCCATCCAAGACTAATACATACTTGTGATTATACCCCTTGCAAACATCCGTAAGTACAAGAAAGTAATTAAGGTAGAGACCTAACCACAACTTTAAACTCTAAGACCCTTACGTCCCTTGTGCAATGGTTTCCTAACGGGGGTTCAGGTTTCTGTCACTCCGGCAACCCCTACGATTAGTAGCCAAATACACAATGCATTCCCCTAGGCCCATATAGGTGAAGTGTCATGTAGTCGACGTTCACATGACACCATTAGAAGAAGTACACCACAACTTAAATAACAATGTATTGAATCTTTCTCAACGCAACTCCACTACTAACAACAAGACTTCTCCCATGTCCTTAAGAACAAAACGAACTACTCACAAGACATCATATGGATCATGATAAGAGATGAAATAATGATGTATAACAATCTGAACATAAACAATAATTCAATGGTTCACTCAATAGCATCAACTACAAAGAGTAATCAACACCGGGAAAGTTTCCCCTATGAACTATGCAAGATTCAACTCAATTGTTACAGCAATATGGAGATGGTGATGAGGGTGCTGATGGTGATGATGGTGGTGATGATGATCCCGATGAAGTCCAGCTTGATGGTGGTGTTGATGGCGACGATCTCCCCTCTCCGGGAAGGAATTCCCCCGGCAGAAATCTGTCTGCCGGAGAGATCTTTCTCTCTCGGTGTTTTCCGCCCCGCAGAGGCGGCGGAATCTTTCTATGGTTGCTCTCCGAGTCTTAGGGTTTCAGGAGGATGATATACGCCAGAGGGAGAGGCTGGAGTGGGCCAGGGTGGCCACACCACCTCCAGGCGCGGCCTAGGCCTTCCCGCGCCATGGGGTGGTGTGGGCCCCCTGTGGCCCACCTCCACTCCATCTTCTGGTATCCTTAGTCTTCTGGAAAAATAGGATTTTCCGTATATTTTCCCAGATTTTCTGATGTTCGCGAATTTTGCCTCCAAACAGCACCTTTTCCATCGAATCTCGATTGCGGTTCATGCTCCAAAAGTCATCAACCATGCAAAAATAGATGAAATAACATAAGTATCACATCACAATAAGAAATATATTAATGAAAAAAAGTGAATTAAGACATAGAATAGTGATTAAAATGGACGATCAACTCCCCCAAGCTTAGACTTCGCTTGTCCCCAAGCGAAACTAAGCTCAATAAACATGACCTCAAGTTTATGGAGTGAAGAGTCGATAAAAGAATACGGACAAGAAGCATCACATTCATCAAATACATAGATCATAATAGAAGACAACTCACTATTATATAACTCAACTTGTAATAAGTAAAGGAAACACAATAAAGATACATAAAGTGAATCATAATTGGTAATGGCAAACTTAGCTCTTGGTCGAAGAATAGTTGATAATTTGCTGAAGTTCACAAATAACTGGTTTTTCAATGAAAGCTTTCAAAGTAGTAAACATCAGGATAAGAGCAATGTGCAAAGCAAGGAACATAAGAAACATGATTGCATAAATCATCATATGCATGAATGAAACACAACAACTCAAGATACTTGCTGAGATAGAAGGGAGTAGGTTTACTGACTCAACTACAAAGTAAAAGAAAGGCCCTTCAAAGAGGGAAGCAGGGATTGCAAGTCTCATAAAGAGCTCCCAAAAATTATGATACTTACTAGCTTTCATCTCTCATTGCCCCTATCATAGGCATCTTTAGGTGATTAAGGTTAAAGTGACACAACTAAGAGGATATGCTTGACAAGTTATAAGTTGAAATCTCATGCCCCTTACTTATGAGTACCGATCCTCATGCTACTCAACTTCAGTCACGAGCAAGCTCTTGTCATTGTAAATACATGCGTATCATAAGCAAAAGAACATGATATCAACTAGGTACAAAGTACCAAATGAAGTGTTGAAAGCAGTCCCCATGATACATGGTTCGGCTAACTTCAACTCATAAAGTGCAAGCATATACGCAACAAAGAAGGACCCAATGGTTCAAGTTTATTAAATGTAAGAAAGTAAAGTGTGCCATCAAGTTCGTGAGATCTTTAATCACTAATTTCACATAACAAGTTTAATTTGGGAGGTAGATAAAACAAGAATTTACTTGGAATAGCAATAATGCTGATAGGTAGGTATGGTGGACACAAATGGCAAAGGTTTTGGTTTAAAGGAGGTGGATGCAGGAGAAGAATACCCTCTCAGTACAGGTTTTTGGCTAGCAAGGCTGGGTAGCAAGTATAAAAGTTGAAGGAAACAAACAAACATACAAGTGATAAAGACAAACATGCAATCTTCCTTGGAAGCACAAAAGATCTTAACTAGAGAATACTAAACTTATGAGAAAATCAAGAAAGAAAGATGATGAAATTATTTTTCTTTAAAGGTACTTTTATCTTTTCTTTCAACTCTCAAAAATAGTGTTGCTACTGACTGAGCCAGGTTTGCCAAAACCAACTAAATTAACTCAATGATCCCAAAGTGATACCAATACTAACAACAAGATCAATCATATAACCACAAATTGAAAACTAATATAAGCTATGAAAAAGAGTGAATGATAGAACTTCTCATTAATATTCCATAACGGTAACTCACACCAAGGGATACATATCTAACGAGAGAGGGGACACTTCCATAACACAAACCATCCTACATAATAACTCCTCTATTCATGATATGACTCTACTAATAAGGTAAAAAGATAGAAGATAGTGATGTGATACCGCGGCACTCCCCCAAGCTTGGAACAAACCAAGGGGATGCCAAACCTGATGACAAATTACTCCTTAGGTGGTGGTGGTGTCTTCTCATCTTCGTCCGTCTTCCAGGGTAAAGGCTTCCCATCAACAAAGGACATCGTCGTTTCCAACATCCTGAAACTTGCAGTAGCACTTATGCGTTTAAATCTAGCCTCATACTCACAGTTTTGATTTTGAACATCATAGAACTGTGCTTGCAGTTTGTTGGTTTTTTGGCGGAGTGAGAAGACTTCGTCTTTGAGTTCAGCAGTCTCCTTTTGGTGCTCGGTGATGAGTTCGGAACAAATCTTATGGATGATATCCACTTCGCGCTCCGCCATCTTCCTGTACCTAAAGACTTCTTGCTCCAGTGCTTCCATCTTGTCCTCCAGACTTCATTCACCTTTAGGGCCTTGAACCTCTTTAATCCGGACCTCCCCACCTTCGAGCAACAACTCCTTGGGATGAATCTTCAATTCTCTCATGTATGGGTTGATGATATCTTCTAAGGAATCTCCCTTGGATGATCTAGAGGAAGACATTGTGGCTCCAAATTTGGGATTCTACCTGGCAGAAACAGATCGAAACAAAAACACGACGAAAACACGATATTCGAACCTCGGGGGATCTGGGGGATTATATATTACGAAGTTTCATATCAAAAGGAGGGTACTGGGTGAAAACGGGTTGGAGGCAGAGTCCTGGGTGGCCTCACCACCTGGTGGTGTGGCCAGGGGTGGGCCCGCGCCATGGGGTGGTGTGGGCCACCCCGGCTCTGGTTCTGTCCCTTTTTCGCTTTGAAACTTTCCTTATCGACTGAAAACTACAAAAATATAGTTGTATTGTATTTTCGTGGAACTTTTCTTACCAGAACTGTTACCTACATGAAAACAGACTCTGCAGGTCTCTGAATTTGGTCCTCAATGAATTTCTCTGGAGTTATAACTTGAAAGGCATCAACATCTTCATTGTAAGAATCTCCAGCAATATAGTGTTTGAGTCGCTGTCCATTCACTACTTGTGTAGTATTATCTTTTAGAGAAGAAATTTTTATTGCTCCTGAACGGTATACTTCTTCAATGATGAAAGGTCCTTCCCATTTTGATAGTAGCTTACTTGCAAAAAATCTGAGACGAGACCTATACAATAGAACTTTCTCACCAACATGAAATTCTCTCTTAAGTATTCGCTTGTCATGCCATCTTTTAACTTTTTCCTTAAAGAGCCTAGCATTCTCATAGGCTTCACTCCTCCATTCATCTAAAGAACTGAAGTCAAATAATCTTTTCTCACCAGCGAGCTTACAATCTCTATTTAGTTCTTTCCTTTGCTTGAAGCTTTGTGTTCTAATTCTAAGGGTAGGTGGCAAGATTTCCCATAAACCATTTTATAAGGAGACATTCCCATAGGATTTTTGTAAGCAGTTCTATAAGCCCATAAAGCATCATTCAACTTCTTAGCCCAGTTTTTTCTAGACCTATTAACAGTCTTTTGCAAGATATATTTAATTTCTCTATTTGATAACTCTACTTGCCCGCTAGTTTGGGGGTGATAAGCTGAAGCAATTCTATGATTAACATCATATTTAGCGAGGGTCTTCCTAAAACCGCCATGAATGAAATGAGAACCCCCATCAGTCATGAGATACCTAGGCACTCCAAACCTAGGAAAGATAACGTCCTTAAGCATTTTTAGAGAGGTTTCCCCGTCAGCACTTTTCGTAGGAATGGCTTCTACCCACTTAGTAACATAATCAACGACAACAAGAATATGAGTGTAACCCTTCGAAGGAGGGAAAGGACCCATAAAGTCGAATCCCCAACAATCAAAAGGTTCAATAACTAGAGAGTAGTTCATAGGCATTTCATTGCGTCTAGAAATATTACCAACACGCTGACATTCATCATAAGATAACACAAATTTTCTTGCATCTTTAAAAAGGGTAGGCCAGTAGAAACCTGATTGTAGTACCTTTTGTGCAGTTCTATCTCCTGCATGATGTCCTCCATAGGCGCTACCATGACATTTACGCAATATCTCTTTTTGTTCATATTTTGGAACACATCTTCGCATAATACCATCAACTCCTTCTTTGTATAAGTGTGGGTCATCCCAAAAATAATGCCTCAAATCATAAAAGAACTTTCTTCTTTGCTGAGCTATAAAAGTTGGAGGCAAATACTTGGAGACAATAAAGTTAGCATAATCAGCATACCAAGGGCTTCCTCGTGAGCTTAGCCCTACTGCGGCTAACTGTTCATTTGGGAAACTATCATTAACAGGCATAGGATCAAAAGAGATGTTTTCCAAACGAGATAAATTATCAGCTACATGGTTTTCAACACCCTTCCTATCTACTATGTGTAGATTAAACTCTTGTAAAAGCAGTACCCATCTAATAAGCCTAGGCTTAGCGTCCTTCTTCGTCATAAGATATTTAATAGCAGCATGATCAGTATGAATGGTTACTTTTGAGTCCACAATATAGGGCCTAAACTTATCACAGGCAAAAACAACAGCTAGAAATTCCTTTTCAGTAGTGGCATAATTCCTTTGAGCAGCGTCTAGAGTCTTACTAGCATAATGGATAATGTTTAAGTTTTTATCAATACGTTGCCCAAGGATAGCCCCTACAGCAAAATCACTAGCATCACACATTATTTCAAAGGGTAAACTCCAATCAGGTGGTTGAACAATAGGGGCTGTAGTTAAAGCCTTCTTAAGAATTTCAAAAGCTTCCCTACAATCATCATCAAAAACGAAAGGTACATCTTTTTGAAGAAGATTAGTGAGAGGTTTTGATATCCTAGAGAAGTCTTTAATAAACCTCCTATAGAAACCAGCATGACCAAGGATACTACGAATACCTTTGATGTCTCTTGGACATGGCATCTTCTCAATTGCCTCAACCTTAGCTCTATCAACTTCTATGCCTCTTTCAGAAACTTTATGCCCAAGAACAATCCCTTCATTAATCATGAAGTGGCATTTCTCCCAATTAAGAACAAGATTAGTTTCTTCACATCTCTGCAAAACTTTATCAAGGTTGTGCAGACAATTATCAAAAGAAGTTCCATAGACAGAAAAGTCATCCATGAACACTTGTACAATTTCCTCACAAAAACCATGAAAGATAGCAGACATGAACCTTTGGAAAGTAGCAGGAGCATTACATAAACCAAAAGGCATACGTCTATAAGCATAAGTTCCATAAGGGCAAGCAAAAGTAGTTTTTTCTTGATCTTGTTGTTTAACAGCAATTTGAGAGAAACCAGAATAACCATCAAGAAAACAAAAATGGGTCTTTTTAGACAACCTTTCCAACATTTGATCAATAAAAGGAAGCGGGTAGTGATCTTTCTTAGTAACTTTATTGACTTTCCTAAAATCGATGCACATCCTATAGCCTACCACTATTCTTTGAGGAATAAGCTCATCATTATCATTAGGGACAACGGTAATACCTCCCTTTTTAGGAACACAATGAACAGGACTAACCCATTCACTATCAGCAATAGGGTAAATAATACCAGCATCAAGGAGTTTCAATACCTCATTCCTTACCACTTCCTTCATCCTAGGATTTAAACATCGTTGGTGCTCCACCACTGGCTTCGCATCTGGTTCTATGTTGATAGAGTGCTGATATATAGTAGGTGAAATCCCTTTTAAATCATCTAGAGTATAGCCCATAGCTCCTCGATGTTTCCTCAAAACTTCCAATAACCTTTCTTCTTCCTTCCCTGAAAGTTTAGCGCTAACAATAACATGATATATCTTTTTATCATCTATATAAGAATATTTAAGATCATCAGGGAGAGGTTTTAGATCGAAAACATGATCCTTTTTAGGTGGCATCGTGGTACCCAAGTCTTCTACAGGCAAGTCGTGCTTAAGCATCATAGGTTGATCACGAAGAATCCTGTCAATCTCATTCCTTTCTTCCATCAAGATTTCACTTTCATGATCTTCCATAAATTGCTGCAAAGCATTGTTAGGAGCAAGAGAAATAGAAGCAAGTTGTTCAACCCTAAAGTCCTCATTATGGGTTTCCTCTTCGCAAGGTTGTTTAGCAAATTTCGAAAAATTAAACTCATAAGATTCCCCATCAAACCTAGTCAAGATTTTCTCCCTCTTGCAACCAATAATAGCTCCACAAGTACTCAAGAAAGGTCTACTAAAAATGATAGGGTAGGTTTTACTAGCAGCCGAACCAAGTACTAGAAAATCAGCAGGGTACTTAATCTTACCACAAAGAACTTCCACGTCTCGTACAATACCAATTGGAGAGATGGTCTCTCTATTAGCAAGGTGAATAACCACATCAATCTATTCGAACTCGCAAGGACTGATTTCATGCATAATTTCTCTGTAAAGCTCATAAGGAATAGCACTAGAACTTGCACCAATATCACATAAACCATAATAGCAATGATCACCAATTCTAACAGAAAGCACAGGAACACTAGCCTTTTTAGTTCTATTGGGATGTGAAACAATATTAGAAGCATCCTCACAAAAGACTATGTGCCCATCTTCTATGCTTTTAGTGACAAGGTCTTTCACAATTGTTACCACAGGTTCAATGTTTATTTGTTCATCAGGTTTTACAGATCTTTTTTCACTTTTGGTGATTACATTAGTTATCATAGGATGGTCCTTTAACTTTTCGAGGAAGGGAATCTTCTCGATATAAGGTTCGGGTAAGATGGGGTCAATAATGCAATACTCAACACTTCCAATAGGAGCATAGTCAACAATATCTTTGTAAGGTGCATGGTATTTGTTCCATCCCCTTTTTGGAATTTCGATATAGGAAGCAAAAGCTCTAAAGAAATTCGTAATAACTTGCAAATCAAGACCATAAATATTACTAATATTTTGAAAGTCATCAGTTCCCATAAAAGATTCAATGCATTCATAATCATAATTTATACCTGACTTTCTACCTTTGTCATTCTCCCAAGCTTCAGCATTATCTTGAATACGGTCCAGAAGATCCCATTTAGCTTCTTCTTCCATGCGAGTGAATGATCCAGCGCAAGAAGCATCCAATAAATCATGTAGAGGGAGCCTTGCATAAAAGTTATTGATAATAATATTGTTGGGGAGCACATGAATGGGACATTTGAGCATCAGTAACTTCAATCTCCCCCAAGCTTGAGTTGTACTCTCTCCATCAAGAGGCCAAAAGTTGTATATTTGATTCCGATCTTTATGAATCTCACTAGGAGGATAAAACTTTGAATAAAAGAGAGGCACTATTTCCTCCCATTCCAGAGCTTGACCATTCTTCAGCAGCTTATACCATTCCTCAGCTCTTCCTTTTAGTGATAATGAGAATAACTTCTTCTTCACTTGATCTGTAGTAATACTTTCACACTTGAACAACCCACATAATTCGTGTATAAAGAGTAAATGATCATCGGGATGGACAGTTCCATCCCCAACATAGTAGTTATCCATAACATGATCAATAATTCTTGTAGGTATTTTGAAAACATCATTCTCAGCAGGTGGTGGCTTATCTACTACCTTAGCAGTGGTAGTAGCATTACCAAATAAGAAACTCAGCGAATTATCCATAACGAAAATAAAGCAACTACCAGAAGTAAACAATACTCACAGTAGAAGTTTCCTTTACCGGTTCCACTCTCCAATAGCGCTTCACTCCCCGGCAACGACGCTAGAAAATAGTCTTGATGACCCACAAGTATAGGGGGTGTATCGCAGTATTTTTGATAAGTAAGAGTGTCGAACCCAACGAGGAGCAGAAGGTGTTGGCTAGTGGTATGGATCAGGAATTCTCTGCAAATACTTAGCAAACAGATTTTTAGAGGTTTTCGATAAAGCAAGTAAACAAAGTACGAGTAAATAAAAGACAGTAGGAATAAATGCAGCAAGTGGCCCAATCCTTTATGCAGCAAAGGACAAGCCGGTTGTATTACTTAAGATGACCAAACGTTCTCGAGGACACATGGGAAGACTGTCAAGTGCTTTCGCTTCATATAGTTGATTAATATTCTTTAGCTTGCTAAGTGTTGTGTGGGTGAACCTGTGCTAATGTACCGCCCCATCCAAGACTAATACATACTTGTGATTATACCCCTTGCAAACATCCGTAAGTACAAGAAAGTAATTAAGGTAGAGACCTAACCACAACTTTAAACTCTAAGACCCTTACGTCCCTTGTGCAATGGTTTCCTAACGGGGGTTCAGGTTTCTGTCACTCCGGCAACCCCTATGATTAGTAGCCAAATACACAATGCATTCCTCTAGGCCCATATAGGTGAAGTGTCATGTAGTCGATGTTCACATGACACCACTAGAAGAAGTACACCACAACTTAAATAACAATGTATTGAATCTTTCTCAACGCAACTCCACTACTAATAACAAGACTTCTCCCATGTCCTTAAGAACAAAACGAACTACTCACAAGACATCATATGGATCATGATCAGAGATGAAATAAAGATGTATAACAATCTAAACATAGACAATAATTCAATGGTTCACTCAATAGCATCAACTACAAAGAGTAATCAACACCGGGAAAGTTTCCCCTATGAACTATGCAAGATTCAACTCAATTGTTACAGCAATATGGAGATGGTGATGAGGGTGATGATGGTGGTGATGATGATGATCCCGATGAAGTCCAGCTTGATGGTGGTGTTGATGGCGACGATCTCCCCTCTCCGGGAAGGAATTTCCACAGCAAAATCATGCTGGAGAGATGTTCTCTCTCGGTGTTTTCCGCCCCTTGAGAGGCGGCGGAATATTCTCGTGGTCGCTCCCGAGTCTTAGGGTTTCGGGAGGATGATATATCGCCGAGGGGAGTGGGCGAGGCCGCGGTGGCCACACCACCTCCGGTGACCTAGGCTGCCACGCCATGGGGTGGTGTGGGCCCCCCTGTGGCCCACCTCCACTCCATCTTCTGGCATCCTTAGTCTTCTGGAAAAATAGGATTTTCCATATATTTTCCCGGATTTTCCGATCTTCGCGAATTTTGCCTCCAAACAGCACCTTTTCCATCAGAATTCTGACTGCAGCGGTCCATGCTCCAAAAGTCATCAACCATGCAAAAATAGATGAAATAACATAAGTATCACCTCTCAGTACGAAATATATCAATGAATAATAGTGAATTAAGACATAGAATAGTGATGCAAAATGGACGTATCAACCACCAAGAAAGTTCTTCGGTATGAGGCGATCTAGGGTACAGGCCTGGGTGTCAGACATTTCTACGTTCGCATACAGTGGGTGTAAGCCATGTTGCACAGCGAATACACACAAGTTAGATTTGGCGAGCCTAGCATGTTACAGAGATGTGGCATCAGAACACAAGAGATCGAAAGATCGAGCATGAGTCACATGGATGATGTGATTGGCATTGTTGAATGTCTACCTTTGATAATGCACTGATGGCTGTGTAACACGGGGGAGGTGCAGAGGATAGGGATCATGCGATCACTAAAATCGTCCAGGGGTTGACAATTTTAGTGGAGACCAGTTATAAATTGATCTCTTATTATAAACTTAGTCTAGATGTCTATTTGCAAATATCTTAGTAGATCTTAGCCTATCCCATTGAGATCCTTTGTGACCATGGGAATATATTGCTTAATTTGGAACTTAGCAAAAGGGTCCAACTTCATAGATTAATACCCACGCCTGAGGGATATCCTCGTAAAAGGTGACCTTCTCTTCTTGATACAATAACCATTAGGAGATAATTCGATGACTCCGGAATGTTTGTAAAAACACTTAGTGATCTTGCATTAGAGTTAAGAACTCTTAAAAGGGCTTGATTGCAAATGGAGGTCATGGATGAAAAGGTATATGTAAGATATACAAATTATAAATGTGGTTCTTGCAAAACTCGTTGCAGTTTGCAAAGTATTTGATACTTGTCCTGTTTTGTGAAAACAGGAGGATCTGCTTGAGAATTGCTGAATTTGAGGCAATGTGACTTGATAATGACAAGCAAAATTATTGATGGCCGACATCACCTCTTCCCTTAAAGTTTGTCATTTGGATTAGTGGACTTGAATATAAATTTTGTAATACTTGTTTGTGTGTCTTGCTTTTGGAAAGACGATTATGTTGGGTACGCAGCATAGAAAACAAAAAAATTCCTACGGTGTGAACTACACGCCAAGATCTATCTACTAGGTACAAAGCAACGGGTGGACATACATCCAACGAGAACTTACCCTCGTAGACAACAAGCTTTGTTAACGAGTAGGAACTCGTGGTTGATGTAGTCGTACACTTGCCGATCTCAAGATCATGAGGAAGTCCGAGCGCCGCAACTCAGCAGCGCATCCGCACATGTTCAAGCCACCGGCCTCCACCTCCTCGCTCCAGCGATCCAGCGAAGCAACTCCTTCCGGATGAAATGCCACTGGGAACATGTATCGCTAATCCGAGACCATGGGGAATAATTCTAGAGGGGAGAGAGATCCTTCACAAGGAGGTGTGTGGATGAAGGAGGAATGGGTGGCCTTTATAGGAGGAGGGGTGCCCTCTCTCCATGGTGGCAGCGCATGGGGGTGACCTCACCTCCCCCATTCATGTGGTGGTAACCCCTCCACATTAAAATGCCTCTTCACATTCCCTTTTAAAGTCTCCACTTTAAATGCATTAAATTTCTCCAAATTTAATGCTCTCTCATTTAATAAAACTCTTTTTATTAAATTTATTCAGAATTTTTTTAATTACTTTAATTAACAAACATTCACATATAGCCCCTTGCAATATTTCAATATCACATGCAGAACCACCTTCCACAATTTCACCCGAAATAATTTCCGGTTTCTATTGAAACAATTCCTGCGCTTTGCAATTCTTTCGTCTGAAACATATGTGCTCCAAAATGGTGTCCGGTAACTCTTAAGTGTGCCCCCCGATGGTTCATGAATAATGCGACATGATCGAGACCCTTCTCCGATCAATAATCAGCAAGGACACGGAGATCCGTACTGACTCCTACACATTCAACGATGACTCTTGTGATCGTGAGAACCTTTAACGCTTGTAACTAAATCCCTTTGTCTCTCGATATATTACATGTCCGAGATTCGATCATCGGTATCTCCATACCTAGTTTGATCTTGTTACCGACATGCACTCTTTTCTCGTTCCCGTGATATAACATTCTAGTGATCACATCACTTGCTTGCAAGCTATTATCACCGAGAGGGCCCAGAGTATATCTATCCGTCATCTGGATTGACAAATTCCACTCTTGATCCATGAGCCTCAACATAACACCTTCGTAGTACTGAACCCATCTTTATAGTCACCCTGTTATGGTGTGATGTTTGATGTTATCAAGATACTCTTCCGGTGTTAGCAATTAACATGATCTCATGGTCTAAGGATAAAGATTACTTCGTATGATGTTATAGCAATATAAACATAATGACTTGATCGTAATGCTATACTTCGGATGAATGTTCATCACATCATTCCACCAATGGTGTGACCTTGTTATTAACAACATCCAATGTCCATGATCAGGAAACCTTGATCATCCTGTTAATCAACAAGCTAGTCTATAAGAGAGGCATGACTAGGAACCCTTTTTGTTTATTAAACACACATGTATTGATGTTTCCGAATCAATACATTTCTAGCATGTAAAATAAACATCTATCATATATAAGGAATATATAATAACAACTTTATTATTGCCTCTTAGGGCATATTTCCTTCAGATTATTCATATGAACAAGTTACAAACCAGTTCGTACTATTCTTATGAAAAATACCTTATGGTCACATTACGATTACAAACAAGTTATTCTCATCACTATGTTAATGATAATAGTTTAAGCATTTATAAAATATTTAGAATGCTAAAAGATATCCAAAGTTTAATAATGAAATGACACTACAGTTTAAGTCATTTTGGTTATTGCAGGTTCTTTATGAAAGATCGGAGGTCCTAGATGCTTAATCTAGAGACTTTGCAAAACCATGCCTTTTGGGCAGAATGACCAAAACTCCGCATTCTGGTAAAACGGTGATATGCGAAGAAATGTTGAAACTTATACATAATGATGTATCATATTTTCAACAAGTAGTGGAAATCATTTATTATGGACTTAAGTGAATAAGTGTATTTGCTTAATGAAATATGAAGTTTGAAATGATTTGAATTGTTCAAATGAGTTCATAACTAAATGGGATATTGAATTAACTGAATTAACAAGTCCCTTCGATTTGATCGACATGACTAAGGTATTCAAGTTAAGTTTAGCATAAAAGGTACTTGTGAAAGATGTTTCACAAATTATGATAATTGGATGAATTCAAACTTTGTTGAAGTGTCTAAACATCATAATCATTTTGTATTAGATACATATTATCTCTTATCAGGGTTGTAGTTGTCGTTTAGAGTTAGAGATCAAAATAAGAAAACACTCATTTGAAATGCAAAGGAACATCTAAAAGATTCGTGGGAACAACACCATAAGTGTTATGGCACGTTCGAGTTTCTGGAGATTTCGATAAGTCGAAGTCGTGGCGAATAAACAAGTCTTTGTAGAGCATTCTTAGGAAGCTATGAATGCATATTCCACAAGGGGCAAACCTGTTGTTGTCCTGAGTTGACGTGTCTTGATGAAGACATAGGTGGAAGAAAGTAAAACATCAAAACAAGGTATTTTGACCCTGCCTCTGAATTGTTGAGTGGCGCAGCGAAAGTTGTTTCGTGAATCCAAACTCTACATATAGAGAAGAAACCAATGATAATGATCATAAAGTTTTAGTGAATACATTTAGTGAAGAAGGTAGGATTCAACCATATATTCTAAACAAGTTTGTGGAATTATATTGTTGATTAACTTGTCATGTTTTGAACAAGACATACCTACGAATTACAAAGAAGTGTGATGGACCTAAGTACAAGAAATGAATGGTCATTGAAATCTCGTTAGTGGAATTTTCGATTTGATGATGATCAAAGAATTTTGGAATGTCCAAGATTACCGAGAGGACCTAGATTTGAGTGGGAGCAAATCAGCTTGGCTAATTCATAATATGTAGCTGACATATTTTGAGTGGGAGCTAAGTGAAATCCCTGGATCTCAAACATGAATGTCATATTTGAGTGGGAGCGTGAAATCATTCTGGGATATGTGGACAACATATGTGAATGATGTGATTAGTGTTAATAATATTTAAGTTAGATAAATAAGGATGAAGTTGAAGTTATTAAAAAAATAAGATCTATCGAGATAGATTGGTGAGTTTAATAAACACTGAATGTCGAATGCTTCCTGGACTTGATTCTGAAAGAAGTTTAGAATGTCCTAAGCAAGATTCTGAAGTAGCTCAGAATGGAACAAGGTAGGAAAGTAATTCTTACTGTATGAAGCATTGAGTTAGTATTGCAACTATGGTCGAAAGAAAGAGATGTGTTGCATCTCCTATGCCTCAGTCATAGGTTCTTCCATATAACCATGTTGTATACTCGACATAATGTGTTCTGGTTGGAAGGACAAAGTCTTAACTATAAGAGCATGTCTTTAAGTGATTCCTGAGTTGATCACTAAACTAGAATTAAGTTTGTACTTAAATGGCAAGAAGCAATGTAAGTGGCATAGATGCATTTCATGCAATAGGATCTACATAGATATAGAAGTATAAAAGCTCCATCTGATGTGATGTATAATGTTCTGGCGGGGCTAGTTCGCTTTTAACTAGAATGATGTGTCCCAGGGCCCATGAGAAATCCCTTGAGGTTGATCTAAAGTCACTGTAAGCTCCTGGAATCTGGCCTCGTTCTGCTGCCATGACTATAGTATATACACAAAGGATAGCAAAGTGTGTTTTGAAGTTTAGATGACAACGGTGAAAACGACCGTCATCATAAACACTAGAAACAAAGTCTCGCTTTGTTGCCAAACAAATGCTTCGACCCATTATAAGATAATGGCATGAATGTCAAAATTAGGAAGACATTGACAATTTGCAAAAGACATAATGATCTGGTAAAACAGAACATGGACATGATGTTTCCCATGAGCATGCATGATCTGTAAACGCATATGATATATGGTTTATATGAGTAAAATGCAAGCTAGGTTATTTGTATTCTAGTGCAAGTGGGAGACTGAAGGAGATATGCCCTAGAGGCAAATAATAAATAGGTTGTTTATTATCATATCTCAATTAGTTTATAATAGTTTCATATTGTGCTATAACTGTGCCGGGTAGAAACATTGGTACATGTGTGGTATGAAACAACCAAGTCCCTAGTAGCCTCTATTCATACTAGTTCGTTGGTCACGAAGATGATCTGGGTTTCAAGATCATGGGCATTTATGCCGACTGACAACGAGATCATATCATTGGAGAATGATGTGATTGGACATTCCTCGAAGGATTGCAACACGATCAAGTCATATAGTTCATTGTTGCAACAGCTATACCTAGATTCCTTCTCCTTAGACCGTGAGATCATATTACTCACTGTTTCCCGAGGCTGCTTTGACTACATCAACCGTCATCTGGTAATACGGTGGCCATAAAGGTGTATGTTGGGTATTCCAAAGGAACAGTTGATGACATGTGACTGCAAGACCGGGATTTGTTCACCCACATGACGGGTAAAGATACATATGGCCGGCTTGGTGCGATTGTTGGAGATATGCCCAAGAGGCAATAATAAAAGTGGTTATTATTATATCTTTGTGTTTATGATGAAAGTTTACATCCCATGCTATAATTGTATTATTAGGAAACACTAATACTTGTGTGTTTTGTAAACATAAAAGAGTCCCTAGTAAGCCTCTTGTTGAACTAGCTTGTTGATTGATTGATGATCATGGTTTCCTGATCATGGACATTGGATGTGATTAATAACAAGGTTATATCATTAGGAGAATGATGTGATGGACACACACCCATAGTAAGCGTAGCATAAGATCAAGTCATTAAGTTCAGTATTCTTTGTAAGCTTTGAAATACATAGTAACCTAATCCTTCGACCATGAGGTTATGTTAATCACCATCATCGGATGGGTACTTTGATGACATCAAACGCCGCTTCATAACTAGGCGGTTATAAAGGTGTCATTGGGTATTCTGAAAGTATGTGTTGAAGCGCATAGACCAAGATTGGGATTTGTCCATCCATATGATGGATAGATATACTCTGGGCCCTCTCGGTGGAATGTCATCTAGATAGCTTGCAAGCATGTGACTGGGTCACAAGGGATGACATAACATGGAACAAGTAAAGAGTACTTATCGATGTGAGGAAGAACTAGGTATGAAGATACCGACGATCAAACCTCGGATAAGTAGAATATCGCGTGACAAAGGGAATTGGTTTCGTATGTTAAATGGTTCTATCGATCATGAAGTAATCGTTGAGTATGTGGGAGCCGTTATGGATCTCTAGATCCCGCTGATGGTTATTGATCGGAGAGGTTTCTTCATCATGTCTGCATATTCACGAACCGTAGGGTGACACACTTAAGGTTCGAAGTTGTTTTAAGTAGATATGGAATTTGCGTTGGAGACCGAATGTTGTTCGGAGTCTCGGAATGGATCCGGGACATCACAAGGAGATCCAGAATGGTCCAGAGAATAAGATTCATATATTGGGGATCATTTTCTAAGTTAGGAAATGTTCCGGAGTGTTTGTATGGAGATTCTAGAAGGTTTCGGAATGTTCTGGAAGGTTCTAGAGGATTTCTTGGAGTTTACTTGAAAACCAAGAAAGGGATCAAGGAGACCAAGTGGGGCAATACACGGATTCGTGGGGAGGAGGACTCCTCCCCCCAACCCGCCGGCCCAAGGAGGAGGGGAGTCCTACTAGGACTCCCCCTCCCCAGGCGCGCCTCCCTCCTTTAAATAGAAGGGAGGGGGCGCCCCCTCTTGCCCTCCTCTCATAACAACCAATCTCAGCCGCCTCTCTCCTCCACCTTTCTTCTGCACAGGCATAGGCGAAGCCCTGCAGAATTTTCATCTCCACCACCACCACGCCGTCGTGCTGCTGGGATTCCTTGGAGAAGATCTACTACCTTTGCTGCTCGCTGGAACAGGGAGAGGAAGGTCTGCTTCGACTCCGCACGTGTGACCGTCTGCGGAAGCGCTGCCGGAACACGGCGCCGGAAGGATCGTCCACACGATCTTGAGATCAGCAAGTGATCGACTACATCATCCACGAGATCTAATCTCGTAACGCTTTCGGTTCTAGGAGGGTTAGTACCGATCTATCTCGTTGCTCATGTCTAATAGATTAGATCTTGGCTTTTGTCTAGATTAGATCTGGGTTTTGTTCGTTCTTGCGGTAGAATTTTTTTGTTTTCCATGCTACGAACCCATCAGTGGTATCAGAGCCTTGTCTATGCGTTGATCTGTTGCACGAGTAGAACACAATGAGGTTGTGGGCGTTGGTGCTCGTGCCGTCTTTTGCTATGTGTGTACTTTGCATCTTGCGGTATGGTGGGATGAAGCGGCTCGGGCTAACATTACATGTCATCGTACATGAGACTTGCTCCACGCTTGACGCGGCAACTCGTTTGCACAAGTGGCTTTATGGGTGTCTCTCCCATCATAGTATAGATCAAATCTACACTTTGCACTTGATAGCACTTGTATCAACGTTGTGGTTCAGTTTCGTAGGTAAGATCCGTTCTTAGTCGAAAGCCCCAAGCCACGTAAAACTTGCAAAGAAAATTAGAGGCATCTAACTTGTTTTTGCAGGGGTTTTGTGATGTGATATGGCCTACATGTGATTGTGATTGTATTTGATGTATGCAATGATCCTTGTTGTAATATGGTAACCGACAGGAGCCTAATGGTTGTCTTTAATTATGTTAAGACCTGCGTGTCTATTCATCTTGTAATAGCTTTGTTCCAAGTAGTTGTAATAGTTGCTAGTGATGATGGACAACCATGAAGCGGCGCCACGGACCTTGACGCTATCTTTGGTGATGATGGAGATCATGTCCGTGCTTTGGAGATGGAGATCGAAGGCATAAGAAGAAAGGGCCATATCATATCACACTAATTATGAATTGCCTGTGATGTTAATCCTTTATGCATCTTGTATTGCTTAGATCGCGACGGTAGCATTATAAGATGATCCCTCTCACTAAATATCAAGTAATAAAGTGTTCGTCCTTAGTTGGCACCGTTGCTAAAACTTGTCGTTTCGAAGCATCTCGTGATGATCGGGTGTGATAGACTCTACGTGTGCATACAACGGGTGCAAGCCAGATTTGCACATGCGGAAACTAAGGTTAATCTTGACAAGCCTAGCATGTACAGACATGGTCTCGGAACACGGAATACCGAAAGGTAGAGCATGAGTCATATGATTGATATGATGAACATGAAGATTGTTCGCCGATGAAGCTACATCATCTCACGTGATGATCGGACTTGGTGTAGTGGATTTGGTTCGTGTAATCACTAAAACAACTCGAGGGATGTTGTTTTGAGTGGGAGTTCACCTAGTTGGTTAAAGAATTAAATTTGAACACTATTTATCATAAACTTAGTCTAAACTACTTGCAAATTTGTTGTAGATTATGGCGAACGTTTCCATCAATTTCAATGTGTTCCTAGAGAAAGAAAAGCTTAAGAACAATGGAAGCAATTTCACGGACTGGTTCCGTGGATGAAGATCCCTCGTGGCTGGTCGGTTGACCTATGTGCTCAAGCACCGCTAGGTGACCCACTGAAGATGCCACCGATGACGTAAAGAATGTTTATGCCACTGGAAACATCACTACTCCACGATTCAGTGTGCCATCCTCAGACGGTTTAGAATCGGAGCTTCAAAAGCGTTTTGAGCACCATGACCCGTTTGAGATCATTAAGGAGCTCAAACTCATTTTTGAGACTCGCGCGGCCATGGAAAGCTATGAAGCTTCCGAGAAGTTCTTTACCTGCAAGATGGAAGAGGGTAGCTCCGTTAGCGAGCACGTGCTCACCATGTCTGGGCACGCAAACAAACTCCGAGAATTGGGGATACCGATTCCTAATGAATTGGGGATTCACCGTGTCCTCCAATCACTGCCACCAAGTTACAAGAACTTTGTGATGAACTACAATATGCACTGCATGAACAAGACGTTGCACGAACTATCGTCCATGCTGAAAAGCTTTGAAGTGGAGATCATGAAGGAGCACCAAGTGTTGATGGTCAATAAGACCACCAATTTCAAGAAACGGGGCAAGCCTAAGAACAAGGGCAACTTCAAGAAGGACGGCAAGAAAGCTGCCGCACCTGCTAAGAAGCCCAAGGCTGGTCCTAAACCTGAAACTGAGTGCTTCTACTACAAGGGTGCTAGTTACTGGAAGCGTAACTGCCCCAAATACCCGGCGGATCTGAAGAACGGCAACATCAAGAAGAAAGGTATATTCGATATACATGTTATAGATGTGTATCTTACTAGTAATCGTAGTAGTGCCTGGGTATTTGATACTGGTTCGGTTGCTCATATTTGTAACTCGAAACAGGAGCTGCGGAATAAACGAAGACTGGCGAGAGACGAGGTGACGATGCGTGTTGGAAATGGCTCCAAGGTTGATGTGATCGCCGTCGGCACGCTCCCTCTGCATCTACCATCGGGATTAGTTTTAAATTTAAATAATTGTTATTTGGTGCCTGCGTTAAGCATGAACATTATATCTGGATCTTGTTTATTGCGAGACGGTTACTCTTTTAAGTCTGAGAATAAAGGTTGTTCGATTTATATGAGTAATATCTTTTATGGTTATGCACCTGAGATGAATGGTTTATTCTTATTGAATCTCGATAGTAGTGATACACATGTTCACAACATAGATGCTAAACGAATAAAATTGAATGATAATTCTACATACATGTGGCATCGCTGCCTTGGTCACATTGGAGTGAAGCGTATGAAGAAACTCCATTCTGATGGACTTCTTGAATCACTTGATTTTGAATCACTTGAAAGATGCGAAGCATGTCTAATGGGAAAAATGACTAAGACTCCATTCTCTGGTATAATGGAGCAAGCTACAGACTTATTGGAAATAATACATACCGATGTGTGCGGTCCAATGAGTGTAGCATCGCGTGGTGGATATCGTTATATTCTCACTTTCACGGATGACTTGAGTAGATATGGGTATGTCTACTTTATGAAACATAAATCCGAAACTTTCGAGAAGTTTAAGGAATTTCAAAGTGAAGTGGAAAATCATCGTAACAAGAAGATTAAGTTTCTGCTCGACCATGGAGGTGAATATCTGAGTTATGAGTTTGGCATGCATTTAAAGAAATGTGGAATACTTTCACGACACCGCCGGGAACACCACAGCGTAATGGTGTGTCTGAACGTCGTAATCGAACTCTCTTAGATATGGTTCGGTCTATGATGTCTCTTACAGATTTACCGTTATCATTTTGGGGCTATGCATTAGAGACAGCCGCATTCACTTTAAATAGGGCACCATCTAAATCCGTTGAAACGACACCGTATGAATTATGGTTTGGAAAGAAACCTAAGTTGTCGTTCCTTAAAGTTTGGGGTTGCAAAGCATATGTAAAGAAGTTATAGCCTGATAAGCTTGAACCCAAAGCAGAGAAATACGTCTTCATAGGATACCCTAAAGAAACAATTGGGTATACCTTCTATCATAGATCCGAAGGCAAAGTTTTCGTTGCTAAGAATGGATCCTTTCTGGAGAAAGAATTTCTCTCGAAAGAAGTGACTGGAAGGAAAGTAGAACTCGACGAGGTTATTGAACCTTATTTTGGAGTTGAGAGTAGCGCAGCACCGGAAGATGTTTCGTGTCACTGCACCAACCGGAGAGGAAGCTAATGATGATGATCATGAAACTTTGAACGGTTACTACGAACCTCGCAGTCAACGAGGGTCCGTACCACTCTGAGTGGTATGACTCTGCCTTGAACGTCATGTTAGTGGACAACACTGATGACCCTGCGACGTATGAAGAAGCTATGGTGAGCCCAGATTCCGACAAATGGCTAGAAGCCATGAAATCCGAAATGGGATCCATGTACGAAAACCAAGTATGGACTTTGGTGGACTTACCGGATGGCCGTAAGGCTGTCGAGAACAAATAGATTTTCAAAAGAAAAACAGATGCTGATGGTAATGTTACCGTCTATAAAGCTCGACTTGTCGCGAAAGGGTTCCGACAAATTCAAGGAGTTGACTACGATGAGACTTTCTCACCAGTAGCAAAGCTAAAGTCTATGAGGATTATGTTAGCAATCGCTGCATATTTCGATTATGAAATTTGGCAGATGGATGTCAAAACGGCGTTCCTTAATGTTGACATTGAGGAAGAGTTGTACATGGTACAACCCAAGGGTTTTGTCGATCCTAAAGATGCTGACAAGGTATGCAAACTTCAGCGCTCCATTTATGGACTGAAGCAAGCATCCCAGAGTTGGAATCAACGTTTTGATAAAGTAATCAAAAACTTTGGATTTATACAAACTTATGGAGAAGCTTGTATTTACAAGAAAGTGAGTGGGAGCTCTGTAGCATTCCTAGTACTATATGTAGATGACATATTGTTGATTGGGAATGATATAGAACTTCTTAATAGCGTCAAAACCTATTTGAATAATAGTTTTTCAATGAAGGATCTTGGCGAAGCGGCATATATTCTAGGCATCAAGATTTATAGAGATAGATCAAGACGCCTAATAGCGCTTTCACAAAGTACATACTTAGACAAAGTTCTAAAGAAGTTTAGAATGGAAGAGAGCAAGAAAGGGTTCGTGCCCATGTTGTCAGGTAAGACCTTGAGTAAAACTCAAAGTCCGGCTATGGCAGAAGATAGAGAAAAGATGAATAAAATTCCCTATGCCCATGCCATAGGTTCTATCATGTATGCCATGCTGTGTACAGGACCGGATATAGCACATGTTGTTAGTTTGACTAGTAGATATCAAAGTGATCCTGGAATGGAACACTGGATAGCGGTCAAGAATATCCTAAAGTACCTGAATAGGACTAAGGATATGGTTCTTTCTTATGGAGGTGATGAACAGCTTGTTGTAAATGGTTACACTGATGCTAGTTGGAACACCGATCCAGATGACTCAAAGTCACAGTCTGGATACGTATTTATTTTGAATGGTGCTGCAGTGAGCTGGAGGAGTGCCAAGCAGAGCGTTGTGGCGAAATCTTCAACTGAATCGGAATACATAGCTGCTTCGGAGACTGCACAAGAAGCCATATGGATGAAGGAGTTCATTACTGAACTTGGCGTGGTTCCCAGTGCGTTGGACCCGATGGCCATCTACTATGACAACACAGGTGCCATAGATAATGCACAGGAGCCAAGGTCACATAGCAAGTTGAAGCACATCAAGCTACGGTTCCATGCTATTCGCGAGTATGTCCAAGATGGTGACATAAAGATTTGCAAAGTACACACTGATCTGAATGTAGCAGATCCGTTGACTAAACCTCTCCCTAGAGCAAAGCATGACCAACACCAGAACGCCATGGGTGTTAGGTTTATTACCATGTAATCTAGATTATTGACTCTAGTGCAAGTGGGAGATTGTTGGAGATATGCCCAAGAGGCAATAATAAAAGTGGTTATTATTATATCTTTGTGTTTATGATGAAAGTTTACATCCCATGCTATAATTGTATTATTAGGAAACACTAATACTTGTGTGTTTTGTAAACATAAAAGAGTCCCTAGTAAGCCTCTTGTTAAACTAGCTTGTTGATTGATTGATGATCATGGTTTCCTGATCATGGACATTGGATGTGATTAATAACAAGGTTATATCATTAGGAGAATAATGTGATGGACACACACCCATAGTAAGCGTAGCATAAGATCAAGTCATTAAGTTCAGATTTGTAAGCTTTGAAATACATAGTAACCTAATCCTTGACCATGAGGTTATGTTAATCACCATCACCGGATGGGTACTTTGATGACATCAAACGCCGCTCAGAATCGGGCGGTTATAAAGGTGTCATTGGGTATTCTGAAAGTATGTGTTGAAGCGCATAGACCAAGATTGGGATTTGTCCATCCATATGATGATAGATATACTGGGCCCTCTCGGTGGAATGTCATCTAGATAGCTTGCAAGCATGTGACTGGGTCACAAGGGATGACATAACATGGAACGAGTAAAGAGTACTTATCAGTAACGAGGAAGAACTAGGTATGAAGATACCGACGATCAAACCTCGGATAAGTAGAATATCACGTGACAAAGGGAATTGGTTTCGTATGTTAAATGGTTCTATCGATCACGAAGTAATCGTTGAGTATGTGGGAGCCGTTATGGATCTCCAGATCCCGCTGATGGTTATTGATCGGAGAGGTGTCTTCATCATGTCTGCATATTCACGAACCGTAGGGTGACACACTTAAGGTTCGAAGTTGTTTTAAGTAGATATGGAATTTGCGTTGGAGACCGAATGTTGTTCGGAGTCTCGGAATGGATCCGGGACATCACGAGGAGATCCGGAATGGTCCGGAGAATAAGATTCATATATTGGGGATCATTTTCTAAGTTAGGAAATGTTTCGGAGTGTTTGTATGAAGATTCTAGAAGGTTTCGGAATGTTCTGGAAGGTTCTAGAGGATTTCTTGGAGTTTACTTGAAAACCAAGAAAGGGATCAAGGAGACCAAGTGGGGCAATACACGGATTCGTGGGGAGGAGGACTCCTCCCCCCAACCCTTGCCCCAGGAGGTGGGAGTCCTACTAGGACTCCTCCCAGCGCGCCTCCCTCCTTTAAATAGAAGGGAGGGGGCGCCCCCTCTTGCCCTCCTCTCATAACAACCAATCTCAGCCGCCTCTCTCCTCCACCTTTCTTCTGCACAGGCATAGGCGACGCCCTACAGAATTCTCATCTCCACCACCACCACCACGCCGTCGTGCTGCTGGGATTCCGTGGAGAAGATCTACTACCTCCGCTGCTTGCTGGAACGGGGAGAGGAAGGTCTGCTTCGACTCCGCACATGTGACCGTCTGCGGAAGCGCTGCCAGAACGCGGGCGCCGGAAGGATCGTCCACACGATCTTGAGATCGGCAAGTGATCGACTACATCATCCACGAGATCTAATCTCGTAACGCTTTCGGTTCTACGAGGGTTAGTACCGATCTATCTTGTTGCTCATGTCTAATAGATTAGATCTTGGCTTTTGTCTAGATTAGATCTGGGTTTTGTTCGTTCTTGCGGTAGAAATTTTTTGTTTTCCATGCTACGAACCCATCAGCGATTACATCCATAAATGTTGCAACATGTGACTAGGTCACGGGGATGTAATATCACGGTAACAAGAAAACAGAACTTGTTGTGAACGAGATTGAACAAGGTATGGGATACCAATGATCGGATCTCGGACAAGTTGTATCGAGAAACAAAAGGAAGAGGATGCTACATTTAGTGGTTCAAACGACATTGTCATCAGGAATGCATAGGGGTCACATGGACATCCCTGGTCCCTCTATTGATCATTGATACAGATCATGTCTAGAGCATTCCCGAGCCATGAGAGGATACACTTAAGGGTATGATGAGAGCGATCATTCATAAGAAGGAATCACAGTAGAGAAAGAGAGAAAGCCGGAATCATTCCGCGGAGAGATCCGAAGTTGTTCGGAGAAAGAATAAAGGAAAAGACCGGAAAAGTGTTTTCGGATAAATGGGAATTTAAATATATATTTATTATATGTTAATTATGAATTAATATATTCTAAATAATACTTAAGTCAAGATTTATAAAAGCAACTTTTATATTAGGCCAAATCCCAGAGGGAAAAGGCCTAGAATAAAAGCTGTAGAAAAATAAATGGAAAAAGGAAAAGAAACAACCCACGTGGGCGGTTTTTATTAACATACTTGGGAGGCGGACCTGACTACCAGCCACTGGGGCTGCTCGCGGGTGGTGTGGCTGAGCCAGCAGGCCGACTTCAGTAGCCACTTGTGAGGGTGGCTGGCGCGAGGTGGGCAGCGCCAGCACCCGCCAGCACCAACTCTCTGCTGTCCCTTTTCTTTTTATTTGTTATTTTCTGTTTTGGCTATTGGGCTGGTTTTTGGCCCATCCGGCCAGGACGAAAATACATGTCATTTTTCTTTTACTATTAGTCCCACATGGCTAACCTAATGGGGAGGGTACACCCCCTCCGCCTATATAAAGGGGTGCCCATGGGTGGGATTAAACACACAATTTTGGAGAAGTCCTTTGGTTGACTTTCTCCTCCTTCCTCTCTCTATACCTTGTGACCATGGCCCCAAGTCTGGGCTGTGCGATCAAGGCACACCTGCAGCACACCGTTGTGTTGCAGGGATTCCTAGCCAGATATCAACTTCCGCACTCCCGGCGGGATCGGGAAGCCAGAGGTCTCATCATGCACCGGATGTGTACGAAGACACGAGGCGCAACACTTGGGGCGCTTAAATGTCGTGAGCCGGAGCTGTTGCACGATGAAGATCAAGAAGGAGCAAGGGTGACCTGCGAGGAGCTTCGCGACCTTGAGGTCGGCTACGAGTACGACTACATCAACCATGTTCCCCGCGGAACGTTAACCGCGTATGGTTTACAAGGGTATGTATTCTATACGCATTGGCCATTACGGCAATACTACATAGATAGATCCTAGGCAGTTTTGGGGGTTCCATCGTAGGAATTTTTTTGTTTTCCGCACCGATCCCCAACAATAACATGAAAAGGCACAAACAAAATATTCATGAATAACAATTCTTTGCAAGACGTTTGTTTATTTCACATAAAGAAAACATAGCATAGTGGCATTCAGCTTGTCCCTCATAGAGTAGCAAACATAAATGCATAGGACACCTTCAAAGTTCATAAGAGTGACTAGATACAAGTAGTTTAAGAACAAGCAATATCAAGTTATGCATCAATCAACAAGTCTTGGGACAATGCACATAGAACTAAGAATGGCCACTATGCTCTCAAAGTAGGTGCATAAAGGTAAAAGGTGGAGACTCAACATAAAAGTAAAAGAAAGGCCTTCATAGAAGGAAGTAGAGATTCAAGTTTCATAAAGATCTTCCAAAAATTATGGTACTTATTAGCTTTTAGCTCTCATTGCCCTTATCATAAGAATCTTTAGGTGATTAAGGTTAAAGTGACATAACTAAAAGGATATGCTTGACAAGTTATAAGCTGAAATCTCATGCCCCTTACTTACGAAGAAAGAACCTCATGCTACTCAACTTTAGTCACAAGTAAGCTCTTGTCATTGTAAGTATATATGTATCATAAAGAACTGCCAACGGGGTACCCCTTGCACATGATACATGAGCTATCCCATAATCAAAATGACAAGGCAAGCAGACAATGAGCATCTCAGCGATCTTTTTATTTGCTATTTGCATAGGTTTTTATTGAGGATGCTTCATAGAGTGCTCATTATGGTTATGCTGCAAGTTTCCACCATGATTAGGCATGGCTTAGGCTAGCGGCCCAGGCGTTTCTCTAATACACATACAAACTCCATGATCTTACAAGTTCCACTTTTATTTCACACCACCGGGATCCATAAGCAAAAGAACATGATATCAACGGGGTACAAAGTACAAGTGCAATGTTGAAAGCGTTCCCCATGATACATGGTTCTGCTAATTTCAACTTATAAAGCGCAAGCATATACGCAACAAAGATGGACACAATGGGTCAAGTTTATTAAGTGCAAGAAAGTAAAGTGTGCCATCAAGTTCGTGAGAGCTTTAATCACTAATTTTCACATAACAAGTTTAATTTGGAAGGTAGATAAAAACATGAATATACTTGGAATAGCATATGCTAATAGGTAGGTATGGTGGACTCTTTGTAATAACTTGGTTTTACGAGTTGGATGCATGAGTGGAACTCATACTTGGTTAATGAGGCTAGCAAAAGACTGGGAGCGACCAACTAAGAGAGCAATAATGGCCATAATCATGCAGAGCGACAAAACATCATTAATCAAAGCATAAAGTGATACTACAAGTCAAAAACTAAAGGATCATAAAGGCTATGGTGACTTGGGATAGTCATAATATGGTGTGAGCATGCGCCAAGTCAACTCAAATAAAGCATCAAAGGAGAATACCACAATATTATGCTTTAATATGCTAAAACAACGCATGATTCTTCTAAGGCACATTAAGAAATCTCAATTGTTTATAACATGTCATGCTACAACAAAGAACACTAAGCATAAAGCCAGACAATATCGAGCATGGCATGACAAAGCATAAGCCACAGTCAAAAACAAGCTCTCTTTACTACTTAAGCATGAACTTTCCTACTCTTTTCCAATCCAAACCAAACTATTTGAAAACCAATGTATGAAAGAGGGGGTCCAACCAATTTATTCAGAAAACTAAGAAAACCAAGCCAACGAAAAACCAAAACGAAAACGAAAAATAAGATGCTCCAAGAACAACACAACTGTGCATGAAACAGTAAAAATGAAGAGTTTGGAAGAAACCTGGAATTTTTATTGATGAAGAAGGAGATGCCTTGGGCATCCCCAAGCTTTGACGCTTGTACTTCTTGGATATTTCTTGGGGTGACATGCGTGGCATCCCCAAGCTTGAGCTTTAGTCCATCCTTCATCTCATTACTCATTCCTTCCATACACCTGAAATTTTTCCTTCATACAAAACTTCACACAATCTTTATAAGCAACATTAGTGCACTCAAGATAATAAGTCTTTAGGTTCAGTTACAACACCAATAAAAGTTCCATTAAAACACAAGATACTGTAGCACTTCCCTCAAAAAGCTCAATTCCTCAAAAGAACTCAAAAAGGAACCAACAAGAAGCAAATGCAAATAATGGCAGAAATCTGTCAAAACAGACCAGCAGGTAAAGGTGAATTTTTTCGAAGACCTTATGTTGCTCAAATCAAAAAGTGTTGAACTGACGAAAGTTAGATAACAACCTGGGGAAGAAGCAAAAAAATGCACGCCTCAAAACGATGTACATAGAGTTTTAACAAATTTTTACGGTAAAGCACTAAAATCTGTTTCAGGACAACAACTTTCCCAATCATTACTTCTCACTCATTAGAGGTTACTCTTGGCACAAAAAGCAAATAAAAAGGATAAGGAGCGGTTATTACATAGGTAATAACTTTCAAGACTCATCTAAAACTTTTGGATTATCTTCCAATAAGTATTTTTCTTTAACGCCTTTAAGTTAGGCTTGATAGTTTGAGAAGATGCTCACATAAGAAATACGAATTGAAGTAAAAGAGAGCATCAAGAAGCAAATTCAAAACACATTTAAGTCTAACCCACTTCCTATGCATAGGAATCTTCTAAAGAAACAAGTCATGAAAGCACAAAGCAACAAGCATAGGAAAGCAAAACAAGTGAAACTTCAAGACTTTCAACATAAAGAGGGGAAACTTAATATTATTAAGATGCATAAAACCATGTTTCCCTCTCTCATAATAACTTTCAGTAGCATCATGAATAAAATTAACAATATAACTATCACATAAAATATTCTTATCATGAGCCACACACATAAAATAATTATCACCCTCCATATCAGCATAGTCATTCTTGTTAATTGTAGTGGGAGCAAATTCAACAAAATAGCTATCATTATTATTCTCATCACCATAATCATAAAATATAGGAGGCATATTGTAATCATAATTAATTTTCTCCTCAATAGTAGGTGGACTAAAAATATCATATTCATCATTGTAATCATCATATATTGGAGGTTTGGTATCATCATAAGCAATAGAATAGCTATCTTCCAAAGCTAGGGAACTAAAAAGATCATTTTCATAAAAACTAGCTTCCCCAAGCTTAGACTTTTCCATAGCATTAGCAATAATGGTGTCCAAAGAATTCATACTAACAACATTTCTATTAGCATGCAAATGAAGTTCCATAGGTTTTTTTAATTTTCTCTTCAAACACTTCATGTCCTAACTCAAGATAAATACTATAAAGCTCTCTAATTTTTGTTGTTGTTTTCCATTAAGCCTAACTAGTGAAAACAAGAAACAAAAAGACAAAATGGCAGAATCTAAAGGAAATAACTTCGAGTACTCACACCGGAGGATGTGAGTACCTTTTACCTTACATCCCCGGCAATGACGCCAGAAAATAGCTTGATGTCTACGCACTTCTATTCTTGTAGACAATTGTTGGGCCTCCAAGTGCAGAGGTTTGTAGAACAGCAGCAAGTTTTCCCTTAAGTGGATTACCCAAGGTTTATCGAACTCAGGAAGGAAGTGGTCAAAGGTATTCCTCTCAAGCAACTTTGCAATCAAGATACAAGAAGTCTCTTGTGTCCCCAACACACCCAATACACTTGTCAGGTGTATAGGTGCACTAGTTCGGCAAAGAGATAGTGAAATACAAGTGGTATGGATAAAATACAACGGTGCCAGAAAATAGCTTGATGGCGTGAAGGAGACTAAAGGCAAACTGAAATAAAGATGGAAGTAAGCAAACATGTAACAGATCTAGTTGCAAACAGTGTTTCAATGCTTAGAAACAAGGCCTAGGGATCATACTTTCACTAGTGAACAGTCTCATATAAATATCTTCTCTTTATGATACTACTCTGAACTACTCTTCGGTTGGACACTCTAATCCATGGTAGGGCTATAACAACACTCCTCAAAGTATGCATTTCCCATCTAGATAACCCCACACTGTCACCTTGAGCACTAGATGGTTCCAACAAACACCACAATTTCGTAGAGACATCTAACTCCAAATATGACTCATAACAAGTATTTGTAATCTCTAGCCTAAGTGCCACCATGGTGTGCACGTTGTCACTTTCACACACATGGGGAGAGCAGAGATCTATTAAAGCACTTGAGTAGCAAGGTGGATCTACTTGATTACAAAGCTCATGATCACATTTTGATCATGCATAGAGAGAGAGAGATAAACACATAGCTACTGGTAGAACCCTTAGCCTAGAGGAAGAACTACTCCCTCCTCATCATGGGAATCAGCAATGGCGATGGAGATGGCGGTGGAGATCGATGGAGATGGCTCCGGGGGCACTTCCCCGTCCCGGCAGGGTATCGGAACAGAGACTTTCTGTCCTCCGAATCTCCTCTTCGGTGGCGGCGGCGCTGCGGAACTTTTCGTGGCTGGAGGCTGGATGATTTAGGGTTTTTGCATCGGGAGGATCTTATAGGCGAAGGGGCAAGGTCGGTGGCCGGCCAGGGGGCCCACACCATGCCCTGACGCGGCCAGGGGGACCTGCGCCTAGGGTGGTTTGGCCGCCCTGTGGCCCCTCTCCGCCTCGTCTTCTGGCTCCGTGAGTCTTCCGGTAAAATATCGACTTTGGCTTTTGTCCGGTCCAATTCGGAGAATATTCATTGTCTGACTTTCCTGAAACCAAAAACAGCAGAAACATGCAACTGGCACTGTGGCATCTTGTTAATAGGTTAGTCCAAGAAAGCATATAAAAATACTCCAAAGTGTGAACAAAACATAAAAAAGTAGATATAAAACAAATATGGAACATCAAAAATTATAGATACGTTTGCAACGTATCAATTATACACTCCTCTCAAAAGAAAAGATGATGCATTTTATTGTAACGAGAGTAAAAGATTAAATGGAAGCACGCTCGTATGCTTGCAGCGGAACCGAGAGCCTATAGATGCATGCATGTGTGATTATAACTTTGTGTACTTCTCTATTTATATATTCACACAAACACTTCGCATTCCCTGAAACAAGTTTTCGCTGATTCTAAGTTGCCCACTTGTAACTTTAAAAATATATACATTCTTATAAAATCACTTTTACTGACATGTTACTGCAATTTAAGCTTTGTAGATTAAATTATATATGGAGCACACAATAATGTTTTAGTGCTGACCTATTAGTTTAGTTAAATAACAGAGATCCTTGGAAAAACTGAAAGAACTTGAATCTGACATCTAGAAGATGAGCATAATTACCTAGACTGACATCGATCTATACATAAAGTATATATTTTATTCCTCTCGCGTTCGCGTTGGCACTATACTTGTTCCGTTTATAACGAGGACATATGATTATCGTTCTGCTATTTTTTTGAATTTGCAGCATGAGAAGGAAAAATGGTTATGTGGATGTGTTCACCGGATTTTCAAACTTTGTCTTCTGTGCGCTTAAAATAGATCAACCTTTGATAGTATGATGTATCCTTATTGTGTTAGTTTATATGCATGTGATGTTGATCATTGCAAAAATGTACTAGAAGAAACTAGATCGAATGTTGACAACAAGTACGCATAGTAATGAGGGTGAATCTAGACCAAATTTTCTGAGTTTGGTTTTACCTTCATGGTGAGATTGCTGCAATTTATTATCTTGTTGTCTACATTTTTAATCTTACTACTCAATGGTGAACCACACATTGTTTCTCTTATATCAAATTGGCTAACTTCAGGATAACCATGACTTTGTTGTCCTTCTACCATCAGACAATTCTATTTCTTTCTCTCAAATAGCAGTGTGGGTAATGGATAATATAATCAAACATTAACTTGATGTATACAAGTGTTATAAAAGGTGTTCATATTTTATTGTTCTGATTAAACCTGGAATGTTTGATGAATGATGGTAATACCGCAAAGAAGCTATAGTTAAGTAAATTTGGTATGTACTTTTTTTCACACATGAATGCACCTAATTAGTTAGGGTCTGCTAACATATTTATTATTACAAGGTATATCACTTTTTTTTACAGACATAGCTGAGCATTTTTGGTAGAAGAGGTGGCTCGTATAAAGGATTTGAATGGAAAATATAGACCTTCAGAAAGATACTGTACTTAGTTTTGAGGAGATGATGCTTGGTCTAGATAAAATTGGGCACCAAATAATAACCGATGCAGTTGCCAAAATAGTAATGTATGTTGTGAGTAATCATTATCTTCTTCATTTTGAGAACTTCTGCAGCCCTGTCATTCTACATGATGGATGCCAAGGGGGAAAGAGGAAGGAGAGAGAATATGTATTTATTTTTTGAATGAAAATCTTTTAATTACTGCATTTTTCCGTCTGCCATGGCAACGCACGATCATTCAGCTAGTAAACATAAACTAGCTAAACTAAATGGCCCTAGAAAGGCTGCTAGCTTGGCCATCACCGCCTGCATTGGCGTAGCTTTCTTGGCTCTCGCCGTGTGCGCCGCCTGAACTTCCTTGGCCCTTGCCGACCGCCTTGCCACTGGAGATTTCTTGTTCTCCGCTCCCACACCACACCGTTCCTCCTGGCGTGGCATGCCGTCGTGGCTTTATTGGCTCGGCGGTGCCTCTTGGCGGCTAGGTTGTGCCTTTTGAGCTAGGGAGACTCGTGCGAGCTCGCCCGACCACCTCCCGGTTCCTAGCCTCTTCTATCGTCGTCTATGTGCCCGCTTCCGCTTGGGAGTCCATAGCGACTTCCTCGGCGAATGTCGCATCCGCCACCACCCTTGCCTGGTCACGCACCATGACAGTCGAGTCCACCCGCAGCCGATCGGTTGCCATCTGCGCGGTAACAAGGGCGATCTTCTAGCGGTGCGCCTCTTCTACCTCTAGCATGGCAAGGAGGGCATCCTGCTATCGACGCGTCTATTTTCTCGCCCAGTGCGCCTCCTAATATGCCCAGCGCTAGCACTCGACCACCATTAAACGATGGTCGCGCTCTTCCAGCTCCGCTATCGCGTGTGATAGCTCTATGGCATTGTGTTTGATGGGCACGTCGGAGGCATCTAGACCCCGTTGGCAGGCGGTCTGGAAGGACTGGAGGAGGGCAGTCTGCTCCTCGACCGTCGGCGGTCATAGGGGATCCACCTCCACTTCTTTATCCCAGTCTTCCATGCCCTTCTCTGCGCTCGCGTAGGGAGGGTGGCCGCCAACCATGGATGCGGTTGTGGTTGTGGTGCCGTCGCGCTCCCGAGTCAGGCTTTATAGGAGGACGAAAAGACATACAACCAGATGGGAAACAAGGTGGGAGAAAGAGGTGGAAAACGGTAGCATGGGTAGGAACAATAGCGGGCGACAGGAAGCGCATCTACGAGGGCACCATGGCGGACCACGGGTCCCAAAAATGCGTCGGCAGGTGTGTAGTGTCCTTGCTTGGCCAGACAAAGGCCTCCAGCGTATCCGTCATGATCCATTTGGAGAGTATCGGTGTCTGAAATGCAGGGACCATTAGTTGCTTGGCTGGACAAAGGCCTCCACCTCCAGCCTATCCGGTATGATCCATTTGGAGAGTATCGGTGTTTGAAATGTGGGGACCGTTACGACATCTCCATCGGGCCGACCCAAACAACCGATCAAAACGGTTCATTTCTGTATGTTTGGATCGGGCCGTGGTCGCTTTTGGGCCATGGTCCGGCCTGTCCGGCCAGCTGTGCCCAGCGGCGTGACCCATTTGTCCGTCCTGGTATTTCTTGGCGCCATCGCTGGCCAAGACTTTGCCAATCAGCTCAAACACTCAAATTGACAAGCAAATAACACACAAATTGACTATCAAATAATATGGCTGACATGTGCCATCGCCCTTTGGGCATCACCAACAAGTGGCTAGTGGGAAATGTGCAAAAGGGCAATATCATACACAATGTCCAAAAAATGACAGCTTCTTCGCCCAAATAGTTGCATCGCCGTCGTCATTGTTGTTCAAGCATCGCGAGCCCGGATGGTCTGCTACCTCCTCGTGACCCAAGCCCTGCGATCGGGATTGTCGGTGGTGTCCAGGTCAGTGAGCATGATGGCATTCTCCTCGGCCATAATCTTGGCTTCGGCCTCCTTGGCCTTGGCCTCTGCCTCCGCCACCCTAGACCTAGCCTCATCCTCCTTGGCCTTGGCTTCGGCCTCCTTGTCCTTTGCCTTGGACTCGATCTCTATTAGCATGGCCTTGGCGTTGGCCTCCTCCACCTCGATAGACCTCGTCTCGAGCTCGACAAAGGTCTTGGCGGTGAACTCTTTCTCTTTGCGCCGCCTCTCTTCCCTCTCGATGACGGCCTCTTCCTTCTTCTCCAGGATCTTCATCAAGGTCTCCTGGAATGCCAAGGAACCAGCCTGGTGGGCGATGCCGCTTCTTCGACGCCTCCGGAGTTGTGTCCCTAGTCGTTGGAGTGTAGTTGAGGTCGATGGCGGGCTCTCCCGCCTCCGACGATGCCGTGCAGGGATGGACGAACTGGGAGAGCGATGCCACGATCCTAGTGTGGCCTCCAAGCTAAGGTGTGTGCGGGCCTGTCATCCTGGGCTGACCTGGTGGCCGGCCGCAAGGCGTGGAAGTGACGGAGCTGGTAGAGGACGCGCCGGCCATGGACATGCCGGGAATAGCGACGACGCCGCCATCGAAGGCCACGGTGCCACCGAAAGCGATAGTCAGCGCCTCCTGCTTCATCATGTTGACGGCATGCTTGTCGGTATTCACTGCCAGCTCGTTGGTGTTGACCCTGTTCTGTGCGACGAGGAAGCGCTTGTTGTCCTCCCGCGCTCCTTCTCGAGCCTGTCTGCGACGAGTCGAGCTCTCGCTGCTACCCGCCGGCCAACGCACTTGTTCGTCTCAACTTTCTGCTCCTCCGTCGTCGGGTCCTTGCCAAGCTTCTTCGGCCGGCCGCATTTCTTGGCGACAGGTACGCCGGAGGGCGCATCATCGGCCATGGCGGCGGGATCCATCGCCTTCCCTCTCGCTCCCGCTAGTGGAAATTTGGGATAAATTTTTTGAAGGGAGAAGTAGAGTGGTTTGTGCCCCACCGGCGGGAGGGACCGCCAAAGGTGACAGGAGGACGTGTATGCTGTCCGGATCAACGCAACAATTGTCCAAATTTAGTGCATGGATTGATCGAGCCGAACACGTCGGTGCGGATGGATCGTGAGGCGGCTCGTCCCATGGGCCCGGTGGAGATGCTCTTAGAGTTGCCCTGACACCGACCTGGTGCCAGCGGCAGGGACCCTCTCTCTTGCCCCCTCGCTCACCATCCTAGTCACTCGAGATGTCCTGCCCAAATTCCGGCGACCAGCAGAGGAGAAGCTTCTGTCGATGTCATGCTTCCGCCCTGGAGGAAACGCTGTGGACTAGGAGCAGGGACCTCCCTCGGCCTTCGATTCCGCCTGGGTCCGCCTTCGCCATTTTGGCTGGCTTTCCACGCGGCCGGCACCCGAACCGAGGCTACCCCCGTGTAAGTTGTCTGTAATCCTTTCCTCTTGACTTTTTCTCGATCGGCAGTGAGTCCACCATAGCCCAAACAAGTATTCGCCGCCTGTAACCTCGTCTGTTGTTGTTGCACATCACATGTTTGTTTTAATGCCCTGCCGGCCTGCCCCTGTTCTTGGACAAAACCAAATAAGGACAGTGCTTAAAAAATTCCAGTACACCCTCGGTCTCAACTTAGTTGTCTCAGATTTGTCTAAGATACGGATGTTACAAATCCGAGACAACTAATTTGAGACAGAGAGAGTACTTTTGATTCACATGAGCCCCTTGTATTATAGCCACAATGTACAGTTGTTTAGTTTCTTTTGGATAAGAGAAGCAAGACAAATTGGTTGGATCCCCCTTCCGCGTTCCTCAAATTTCTGAGCTGTGACATTGGGCACAGTTGCACTCTCATGTTTAGCTGTAGCACACCAAGCAAAGTACATGGGTGTTGGATCAACTCCGTGGACCAACCTCTGCGGACCTTTTCTATCCAGGTCTTCGTCCAGCTAATTAGCTATCGTTCCATTTGGTTCTCATACACCTGCTGGTATACCACTCGGTGTGTTGGTCTGTGAAGGAGGCTACAACACATATAGCGAAGCTACGTGCATAAGATGCACTGCATTTGACATATGGCACCTGCAGGAGCTCCACGCCCTCTTCAACTACATGGCACCCTCATTCTCCTGACCAATCTTCTCATTTTCATGCCATCCACCACCATCGCGCAGACCATCAGCAACGGATTGGAGACCGACCGGCAGGCACTCCTCTCCTTCAAGTCTGGCATCTCCAGCGATCCGCAAGGTGTCCTAGGATCATGGAACACCTCTATTGGCGACATCTGCACCTGGTCAGGGGTCACGTGCCGTGCGACTCTTCCTCTTCGTGTGGTCTCACTCATCTTGAGCTCTGCACAGCTCGGTGGTGAGTTATCTCCTTCCATTGCTAACCTTACATCACTACGGCGGTTAAACCTTGGAGACAATCAACTGGTAGGCACAATACCAGTGGAGATTTTTAACCTTCGAAATCTCCAATTGCTTGCTCTGGACCAAAACTTGCTTACGGGGGTTATTCCTTCTGTTATCGGGAACCTAGACCAGCTAGTTGTCCTAACCCTATCAGGGAACAATTTTTCTGGTCAGATTCCACCTGCAATAGGCAATCTTTTTCGGCTGAACAGGCTTTATCTTGACAGCAATGGCTTGAGCGGAAGCATACCGGCAAGTTTAGGAGATTGCAAGCAACTGGATATGCTGAACTTGTCTTTTAACAGCCTTCAAGGAACAATACCAAGTGAACTTGTCAATAGCACTTCGCTCGTCAGTTTGGATTTGTCAAATAACAACCTTACAGGATCAATACCGTTTCAAATTGGTGCATTGCTTCAACTACTCCGACTCGATATTTCCTTCAACAATTTGTCTGGTCAACTTCCATTTACACTTGGCCAATGTGTCCAACTATCATCTCTCAGACTGAGAAGTAACATGCTTAATGGAAGCATACCAGAGTCTTTCAGTGACCTGAAGTCCGTCGATCAGATCGACCTTTCCCGAAACTACTTTGTTGGACAAATACCAGAGTTCTTTGCGAGCATGGTTTTCTTGGAGCAACTTGATCTGTCTATCAACATCTTTGAAGGGCCTATTCCAACAGGTGGCATCTTTCAGAATCATAGTGCAGTAATATTGGATGGCAACGCAGGGTTGTGTGCAAGTGCAGCCACCAACTTATTTCAGTTCCCAGTTTGCACCACAAAACCAGCTGTTAAGAGCAAGAGGAAAGTACTCTTATTGGTAAAAGTAATTCCTCCAATCGCTATTGCCTTGCTCTCCTTCATATTCTTCATGGCCACTCTTCTGAAAAGAAGGCAAGCACAAGCAGGTCCATACTACAATGAGACAATGAAGAAGGTTTCGTATGGTGACATTGTGAAAGCTACCAACTGGTTCTCTCCGATCAACAAGATCAGCTCGAGTCACACCGGTTCGATCTACATTGGAAGGTTTGAGTTTGACACAGACCTGGTTGCCATCAAGTTGTTCCATCTCGAGGAGAATGGTGCACGCAACAGCTTTCTGAGTGAGTGCGAGGTGCTACGGAACACACGCCATCGCAATATTGTTAAAGCTGTCACAGTATGCTCGACAGTGGACTTGCAGAATAATGAATTCAAAGCTATAGTTTTTGACTTCATGGCCAATGGAAGTTTGGACATGTGGGTGCACCCAAAGCTACACCAAAATAGCCCCAAAAGGGCACTGAGCTTCGGCCAGAGGCTAAGAATAGCGATGGATGTGGCTTTGGCTTTGGATTATATGCACAACCAGCTGACGCCTCCTCTAATCCACTGCGATTTGAAGCCTGGCAATGTTCTTTTGGACTATGACATGACTGCAAGAGTTGGTGATTTTGGGTCATCGAGGTTTCTCTCTTCTAGTCCTGGTAGTCCAGAAGACTTGGTTGGTGTGGAAGGAACAATTGGATACATCGCACCTGGTGAGTTCAACTTTATCTTGAGTATTTCTTACTAGTTTATCTCTTGTATTAACAATGCCGTAAATGCTCTTACAGAGTACTGTATGGGATACAAAGTCTCAACAGGATGCGACGTCTATGGTTTTGGAGTCTTGCTTCTAGAAATGCTCACCGGAAGGCGACCGACAGATGCGATGTTTACTGATGGCTTGAGCCTTCACAGGTTTGTGAGCTCAGCATTTCCAAGTAGACTTGGAGAGGTTTTAGATCCCCATATGGCCCACGAGCAGCACCATGAGTTTGACAATGTACTTGAGCAGAGATACATTGTACCTTTGGTTGAAGTTGGCCTCATGTGTTCCATGGAATCGCCTAAAGATAGACCAGGAATGGCAGAAGTTTGCCCCAAGATTCTATCTCTCAAAGAGTCATTCTTTTAGTTGTGTTGATTAGCCTGCAGATCAACATGTTCTTCAATAAAATATACGGTGTTGATATCTTTCCTTTAAATCTTGGTTCAAAAGATCATTTTTAGTGTGGAATATATCACCAGAACTCTAGTTATTACAATTTTAATTCCTAGAAAGAGCACATGTTCAGTATTAGAGCTTCCTATGCTGGAAGACTAGTATCTCTTCATGTAATGTGTACCTTTTTAAACTAGAACGATCTTTAGAACCTAAATATGTATCAAGCCAATCTCTGAATCTGCATATCTAAAGAACAAATATTGCAGCATGGTATGCGCATCTGCATTGTCTGAATTTTCTGAGCAATGATTCTTAGTTCTCCATGGAAATATACCGTGATCAATAAAATTGTTAATTTTCATAATCCTCGCAATATGTTAAGTTAATAGTGTTGTCAGCGTGCTCTTCCTCGGTTGCAGTCCTCTTCTCCCATCTTCCTTCTTCCTGTAAGTCAAAAGTAACAGATAGTGCTGCCAAATGAAGCCACCTTCATCTAGTGGGTGGCAGTGCTATATTTATATAAGTAGGAAAAAGGTGTGACAAATTATATGCCGTGCCAGTAGGCAGCTTATGTTTCCGCCCTTATCTCCTTCACTATTCTGGGGGTAATTGGATAATCTTTTAGGATGGAATATTCTTATAGCATATGAAATATCCATATTGGAAGCCAGGGGCATGTTGGGGGATACCCCCGGGTAGGGTCACGCCGGGGTATAAAGGCCGAGTTAGCCGAGGTTCGGCAAGGCCAAAGCGGATGCTGACCGGGTCACCTCAAGGCAGACCGAATCACGGGGTAACCCGGACCAGGGGCGTTCGCCTAACTAAGTCTCAACCGACTTAAGCAGTAAGTCGGAAATGCATGTATAACTTGTATGCAGGAAAGGGTGTGGCCGGATCAACTATGATCCGGGTCACATCTAGCTTCTAGGAGAAAGGAGGAATCTCGCTGGTCAAAAGAAGCCTCGGTACGCACTGCCTGAGCGAAGCAGACAAGGGCAGGACCACCGAGGCATGGCCGACAAGGGTGACGAGGCCCATGTCGGTGGCAGGCGCCCTTGAGGCTCACGTAGCCTCTGCATGTGTGTGAGGAAAAGTAACCCGGTCGGCTTACTACTTTGGGAGATGGCATATTCTTAGGAATATGCCTCCACGTATGCCCTAAGTGGAGACCTAGCCCCCCCCCTATATAAGGAGGGCTAGGGCTTCTGTAGAGGGGGGTTTCGATTTTGCTAGTTTGGCTAGGGTTTTAAGTGTGATCTATGAGCGAGAGTAAGAGAGCTCCTTCTTCCTCCTCTCACCAATACAGCTCTAGGAGCACTTGTAACCTTGGAGGCAAAGCAAATATAAACTTCTGTGTGGAGAATCACTTCACTATTCCTCCCTGGATTCGCCTAGCGTGTATTAGTCCCCACCTTTAGCCTATCCATGGCATCTGCCGTGACACCACCACGACAGTTGGCGCCCACCGTGGGGCTAGCGGCGCTAGCAGGGGTCAAGATCCGGACGGGAAACTTCATCGTCACCGAAGAACGCATCGTCTTCGGGCTCGTCCAGCGCTTTGGAGCGCTGGACTTCGTCGGACAACGGCCTCTTCGGCTTCGCGCGCAAGGTCTACGTTCTTTGTGGACATGTCATGTGTTCATCCGACGCGTCGTCGGCGAGAGCCTCCCTCACCATGGTTCGCGGTAGCGTATCACTCGCTCCCGGATCAGGCAGAGGTGATGATGACGCTGGTGTGGGCAGCGCAAGGATCGGCGCGGATCCGGAGGTAACGCCTAAGACAGGAAAGGTAGAGGTCCTCCACTAGAGGCCAAAAATGTCTTTGAGGAAGCTATGGATAGCTTGGCAAACCCGGTAGCAGCGGTGGTAGATCCGGCTCGTACAGCCGAGCTAGAGGAAACTAAGGCGAAAATTCTAGAGGAGCGAAAAAAGATTGATGGCTCAGCGATCGTTGAACATGACGCCGCGTGAGTACGCAAAGGCAAATAAAGTAGATCTGTAAAAGTGAAGGGAGAAATCTCATGAGTGAAATGAACAAAGAAGGGATACTCGGATTGAGGAGTCTGAAAACTGTTTGTCCGTGGGGCCAAGTAGATACTGACGAAAAACCTCAGAGCAGCGGATGCAGCTGCATCAGAGCTAGAGGGTCTGACGGGTGAAGCCCGTCAGAGACAACAAGATCGAGTCAATGAGTTGGTTCGGATCACGAATAGGCAAAATGAGGAACTGCTCAGGGCAAACCCGGAGAGAGCTGGGGCCTCCAAGATCGTTCATTCGGCGGTGGGTAACCCGGAGAAATCCGCTGGAGCCGCATCGTCTCCTCATGGTGGTCCAAGGAGAGAGGAGGTAGTAACCTCGGCCAGGAGAAACAAGCAGATTGTTCTGTATGACCCGACAAGGGCAGGAAAGGCAAAAGAAGTACAAAGAAACGATCGACGAATTGTAAGCCGAGGTGAAGCTGGCGGTAACCGTGACCAAGGCAATGCGGTCAAGGAAGCAGCTTAACGGCAATGCGGACAGCGCAACTCTGAGGACAACCGCGATGGCGGAATATACCAAAGGCAAGAGCAGTGCGGCGAGGTATGCAACAGAGAGATGCACCATGAGAGCGAGACCGGTACAACGATGGAGATTCGGAAATGGTAAATGAAGGATACCCAAGGCCGGACTATCATGTGATAGGGTCGAGAATGGGAAGTAGGGATTTGATGCCGGATGATGCTAGGTTGAAACTGGATCGACTGTATAGGTCGGAGCAAATTGAAAGTCAAGGTCCACCGGGTCCTGCGTGTTTTGGACCCCGGATCATGAAAGAGCCACCAGTACCTAACTTCCAGTTACCCAGAGGCACAAAGACGTATGACGACAGCACTAAGCCGGAGGATTGGTTGATAAATTATGCTACGGCTGTGAAAATTGCCACAGGCAACTTGAGGTGGGTTGTACGATACGTACCCCAGATGTTGGAGGGCCTGGCAAGGGTATGGCTAAACAATTTGCCGCCCGGAAGCATTAATTGTTGGATAGATTTTGAAGAGATGTTCATCAGCAATTTCTCGAGTACGTATCAGAGGCCGAATAGGCCACAGACCCTAGCTATGTGCAAGCAAAGACCGAATGAGACGGATCAGGAGTTTTTAACCCGGTGGTGTACCGTGAGAAACTCATGTGAAGGTGTGATAGAGTCACAAGCCATAGCGTGGTTTGCACAAGGATGCAGATATGCAAGCGAACTGTGGCAAAAGTTGCAAAGGAAGATGCCCACCACGTTGGCTGAGATGATCCGGATTGCTGATTCGTATGCTCTGGGAGATCCGACTCAACCTAGGCTTGTGTCAAAGCAGGTCAAACGATGAGTATTACGAGAGAGATGGAGCCGGATCATCCGGAGGAATGACTACTGAGGAAAAGAAGAGATGATAGACGGATCATCGATACGGTTCGCAACAAGTTGCATTGTGAATCAAGATCAGCCGGGCGAGGCGATCAACGCCCGGAGGGCAATGGACTCAGGAAGCGATGGCAAGAATACTTGGGCCAGAGCAAAAGAGCGATGGCAAGAAAGGAAGGACCGTCCGAGGTACACCTATGAGTCGATGTTGGATCAGCCGTGTAAGTTTCACACGCCAAATCCGAGTAACCCAGCGGGTCATACAACGAGGCAATGTGAGTGGATGCGCAAGATTGAAAAAGGCGGTTCGGGGAATGCTCAGGCACCCCGGAATGATCAACCTCAGCAGGAGTTACCCCGGCAGCAATTGCTCTCCGGAGCAAACACGCAACAACTAATGTTGCCTCCCCCTCCGCCGAGGTATGACAACAATGAGAGAAGGGATGCGATTACATCGGTGGAAAATCAGCACCACCGGATTAGAGGTACCGAAATGAGGGAAGAAATGAGTACAGAGAGCATCACGGAGCTATTGTGTGTTCTGGCGAGGAAACAAATAGAAAGAGCTTGCGTAGCCGACATATGGAGGTCAATGCAAGAATGCCCGGTGACGAGGTACATGCCTTGGTGGGACCAGAAATCACCCGAACATCAAAGATCACCCCAAGCTTATCTTTGAGTCCTGGTTCGTTAATCTTGGACCCGACATTCATTGGGCCCAACATTAATGTAAGGTTCTCAAAGGTACTGATCGACAATGGCAGCAGTATTAACTGAAGGGAATATGCCCGAGAGGCAATAATAAAGTGGTTATTATCTTATTCCATGTTTATGATAAATGTTTATTTTACATGCTAGAATTGTATTGATCGGAAACATCAATACATGTGTGTTCAATAAACAAAAGGGTTCCTAGTTATGCCTCTCTTATAGACTAGCTTGTTGATTAACAAGATGATCAAGGTTTCCTGATCATGGACATTGGATGTTGTTAATAACAAGGTCACACCATTGGTGGAATGATGTGATGAACATTCATCCGAAGTATAGCATTACGATCAAAGTCATTATGTTTATATTGCTATAACATCATACGAAGTAATCTTTATCCTTAGACCATGAGATCATGTTAATTGCTAACACCGGAAGAATATCTTGATAACATCAAAGCGTCACACGTAACAGGTGACTATAAAGATGGGTTCGATCTACGAAGGTGTTATGTTGAGGCTCATGGATCAAGAGTGGAATTTGTCAATCCCGATGACGGATAGATATACTCTGGGCCCTCTCGGTGATATCACATTGAAATAGCTTGCAAGCAAGTGATGTGATCACTAGAATGTTATATCACGGAACGAGAAAAGAGTGCATGTCGGTAACGAGATCAAACTAGGTATGGAGATACCAATGATCGAATCTCGGACATGTAATATATCAGGACAAAGGGATTTAGTTACTAGCGTTAAAGGTTCTCACAATCACGAAGTCATCGTTGAATGTGTAGGAGTCAAGATGGATCTCCAGTCCATTGCTGATTATTGATCGGAGAGGGTCTCGATCATGTCTGCATTATTCACAAACCGTAGGGTGACACACTTAAGGGATACTGAGCACCATTTGGAGCAAATATGTTCGGATAAAGATTTAAGCGCTGGAATTATTTCAATGAACCTTTAAACTGTTTGGTGAAATTGCTGAAATTGGTTACGCATGTAATATTGAAATGTTGCGGGGGTTTTATGTGAATGTTTGTTAATTAAAGTAATTAACAAAATTCTGAATAAAAATAATAAAGAGTTTTATTAAATGAGAGAGCATTAAATTTGGAGAAATTTAATGCATTTAAAATGGAGACTTTAAAAGAGAATGTGAAGGGCAAATTTATGTGGAGGAGTTACCACCACATGAATGGAGGAGGTGAAGAGTCACCTCCTCCATGCGCCAACCATGAAGGAGGGCACGCCCTCCTCCTATAAAAAACCACCCCTCCTCACTTCTCACACCTCCTTGTGAAGGATCTCTCTCCCTTCTAGTATTATTCCCCATGGTCTCGGATTAGCGAGATACATGTTTCCGTGGCTTTATCTGGAAAGGAGTTCTTTGCTTCCTGCTTTCTTTGGAAGCGAGGGAGGAGGTTGTCGGGGTGCGAACGTGTGTGCGATCACGGGTGCACATTTGCTGCGGTGTTGGGCTTGGTGGTGCGGAGCTGGATCGATGGACGTCTTTGGGCCGGACTGCTGGACTTCCTCACGATCTTGAGATCGGCAAGTGTACGACTACATCAACCACGAGTTCGTACTCGTTAACAAAGCTCGTTGTCTATGAGGGTAAGTTCTCGTTGGATGTATGTCCACCCGTTGCTTTGTACCTAGTAGATAGATCTTGGCGTGTAGTTCACACCGTAGGAATTTTTTTGTTTTCTATGCTGCGGACCTAACAGTGGTATCAGAGCCTGATCTATGCGTAGGTGCTTTGCACGGGTAGTACACTTATGTTGATATGTGGGCGATGATGATCATGTTATTGCATCTTCTATGTATTTTGGATATTGGTGGCATAGTGGGATGAAGCGGCCCGGACCAACCTTACATGTCATCGTACATGAGACCGGTTCCACGACTGACATGCAACTAGTTTTGCATAAGTGGCTGGCGGGTGTCTGTCTCTCCTACTATAGTCAATATCTGATTTACAACGAGTTGCTAATAAGTTGGTTATCCTCGTTGTGGTTCATGTTCGTAGGTAAGAACAGTTCTATCTTCGAAAGCCCTAAGCCACGTAAAACTTGCAATTGATAAATTAGAGGCGTCTAGTTTAGATCGTTGCTGGGCTAGTGTCTTGATATGGTATTGTTGTAAGTAGATGTATGACAGATACTCTTACAACACATTCAACGTGTAAGTTCCATAGACCTTGGCCTTACACACAAAGGAATGATAGAGATCATACCACGATACAAATGATAGAGATCAAATGCATGGATCATATCATCTCACTTTACACATTAGATGTTAGCATCTTATACTGCTAGTTTGGCGCTTTCTGTAGCATTGTAAGATGATCCCTCATTTAAATATCAAGATAAAATGTGTTCTTCCTTAAGTATGCACCGTTTTATGGATCGTGTTTTGAGACATCACGTGATGATCGGGTGTACTCGAATCTACGCTTTCATACAAACGGGTGTAAGACAGTTTTACACACACGAGTACTAAGGTTCTTACTTGGCGAGCCTAGCATGTACAGACATGGCCTCGGAACACGGACCGAAAGGTTAAGCATGAGTCATATAGTTGATATGATTCCTATATAGATGCTCGCCTTTGAAGCTACATCAACTCACGTGATGATCGGACTTGGTGTAGTGGATTCGGTTCATGTAATCACCAAAAGGCACGAGGGATGTCGTTTTTGAGTGGGAGTTCATTTCTAATTTGGATTAGTCGAACCAAATTTGTCATAAATCAAATCAAAGTGAATTTGCATAGTTTGTTGTAGTCATTGGCATTCGTTTTCTACCTTATGCTTAGTTTTTATTTGAGATAATGGAACTATAGAATTCTGGATATTTACTTTACGAACTGGTATCGTATTGTTTTGAATGTCAATTTAAAGTTTATAAGTCCTATTGCAAACTTTCAGCAAACTCTATTTACTCCATGAAGTTTAATAAGTAGTATTAAATCAAGAGTAAGAATTCCAATGTTAGTATCTAAAGTATCATGTTTGCCTCCATGATTATTGATATTCAAAAAGTTGTTTTAATATCAAGATTATATTGGAGCTGAAAATTATTTCAGAAACCATCATGTGTGAAAGATATTGTGATATCTGAAACAATGTTTTTGGTTGCATTATGATAGAGTATAATTTAGCAAATACATGTTCTCATATTGTATGAGAATTTGTGAAGGATGGAGATGCTAGGCATCCGAATCTACCAAAAAGGTTTTGGGAACTGATATTATACTCGTGATTCTTCCTTATAGGCTATAGTAGCTTGATCATGAAAGTTGTCATGATAAGGATGAATAGAAGATGTAAGTAAAATGTTTACTACACTAATAGATTACTAAAGATTTTTGAAAGAACGCCAAACATTTGATGATGGTGATCCACTTCAAAGTGCAAGTCCAAAGGTATTAGTATTTGACTATATACGCTTTGTACCATGTGTCATGTTGATGACACCACTATTGATGTTGATAGATTCTTTTAAAAGAAAAGAAATTGCTGAAAGAGAATCTATAAAATATTTGGCAGAAAATGAAAGGTTGGAGATGTCCAACTTAGGTATATAGAAGATATACATGTTATGGCTATATTCCTTGCTTGTTAAACAATGTGGTTCTTAGGTATTGGATACCGAATTAGTTGGTATGAAGTGTCATACAGGACAACGCAATTCATGAACTACAATGGCCTAAGTAACTACCAAGAGAATGAGTGATGATGTTCATCGAAAACAAATAAAGTGTTATTGTGTTTTTCGTTGTCATCAAACCGAGCCTTCAAGATTTGTTTAAATAATTGTTATTTTGTTCTGGTATTACGAGAACAATGGTTGTTCAAATAAATTACCATATTCCACAAAGGATGGATGAACTTTTACAAGTCTAGTGGGAGAAATCACATCCATAAACATTATTGCTAAAATGTCGCAAGACAAATGATTAAAAGATCACTTATGAAGTGACATCGCTGTTTTAAATTATATTGGAAATAAAACATGAAGAAACTCCATGTTGATGGATTTTTGGAGTCTTTTGATTTTGATCAATTGACGCATGTGAGACTTTCCTCGAGATAATTGAAACTCCGTCCATAGGCCAGAGAGGAACGGATGACTAGCTTATTGGAAATTGTCCATGCTGGTGTGCATAGTCCATTATGTGTAGCCATATGCGATGGATCTTTTTGCTTTATATGTTTTCTCCGAAAATTTGGGTGAATATATCTGTATATTTACTTAACAAGGAAGAAGTATGAAACATTTGAAAATTGTTCAAAGACTTTCAAGATGAAGTGGAAAATCATTGTAACAAGAAAATAAAGAGTTTATGATTCGATCATAAAGAAAGATATTTGAGTTACATGTTTAGCAAAAACACCTAAGACTTGAGGAATTGTTCCATGATTTGTATTTCCCGATAAACCATAGGAGTATGGCATATTCGAGAGATAAAATCAAACCATGTTTGACATGGTAAGATCAAGGGTGTCATTTATAAAACTGCCATTATGTTTTAAGGATTGAAGCTTTAGAGACTACCGCTTTTACACTGAAAAGAGCACCATCGTGATCCATTGAAATGACACCATATGAGTTATGGTTTGGGATAAAACCCGAATTGTCTTTTCTTAAATTTTGGTATGCTATGCATAAGTAAAATGTTTACAACCAAAGTCGGATAAGCACGTCTTTGTAGGTTATCCCAAAGAATTTGTTGGGAATTTCTCCATAACACCAAGGACAAAAGAGTTTGTCGCTTGGAACGTCAAGTTTCTTGAGAAGGAATTTTTCGTGAAAAGTTAAGTGGGAGGACAATAGAACTTTGATAAGGTTGTTGAACCTTAGCTATATGTGCTAAAGTAAGCGCGCCGCCAGAAAGTGTCCCGGTGGCGGCCACAATGCTCATGGCTCTCGTGATTACAAAAGGTGTGATCTCGGAGATTAGAGTTCCTATAGAACCGTGTGGGTCGGTAAGAATCAAATAGTAAGATTTGATAAGCAAGTTGTTATTGTTTTGACAATGATGAACCGACTACATGCAAAGAAGCGATGATGGGCCCTGACTCCATAAAATGACTAGAAGTCATAGAATCCGTGATAGTATCCATACACGAGAAATCAAGTTTCTGAACTTGGAAGACCCTCCGGAAAGGCGTGAAGCCTATCGGTCGTGTTTGGATCTATAAAGAAATAAGACATGGATGTTTAACATCTATGAAATAGTCGACATGTCGGAAAGAAGTTTACGACAATGTTCAAGGAGTTGACTATGACAAGATTTGATCTTTCATAGCGATGTATAGTCTTGATGGATTAATGTAGCAACCACTACATATAATTTGGTATATGGTAGTTGAATAAACAAAACAAGGTTCTTCTAATAGAACGGTAACCTATGACATGTACATGACATGGTCTGAAGGGTTTTGTTAATTCAAAGGGTGCTAAAAGGGCATGTAAACTTCAATAGTTGAAGTAAGCATAGCGGAGTTGGAATCTTCACCATGATGAAACTGTTAAAAGAGTTTAAATTCATCGGAGATGATGAAGATGCTTGCATTTGCAAGAAATTAAGTGGGAGCGCTGAGACATATTTCTAATACATTATGTAGAGGACATATTGTTGATTGGAAATGATGTATCTTGAATTGACACAAGTTAAGGATTTCATTAAAATAAGATTTCAATGAAAGACTTGGGCAAACCCAGAATATTAGGCATCAATATCTGTATGGATATATTAAGGCGCTAATATGGTTGTGCCAGACATACATATATAAGATATTGAAAGGGTTCAATATGGAAACAACAAGAAAGGTTCTTGCTGCATGGAAAGGATTGTATCAAGATTCAAGTGTTTCAACACTTGGTGAGTAAAATCACATGAAAATTTTGATCGATTATACCATGATATGTATATATCCAGAATGTCCTATGCTCTAAATGTTATGAGCATATACCAGAATGATTCATAAGATGATCATTGAACAATAGTAAAGATATTCTTATGAGCTTTGGAAGAACTAAGAATATATCATGTATAAGTGACAAATAGTTAAAGGTAGTTCATTGTAAAGTGTTACATTGATACTAGTTTTGTCACAAGATACAAATTAAATTTATCTCAATTTAGACTATGGGTGGCACAATATAATGGAAAGGATGTTCCATGATGGATTTGGATGAGTTCCAAAGTTGAGATATTGTGACGGATACTACAACAAAAGGCTAAGTATATGACTGCTATAGTAGCGACATAGGAGGCATTTGTGTTAAGTAGTTTGTTATCAAACTAGGTGTGGTTCAAAGTGGGCTAATACTATGAAGATATATTGTGTGACAATAATATCAACATATTTTAACGAGCGAACTAAAGGTCTCACCAGAGGACCAAATTTATACAATGCCATCTCATTTGAGAATGAGTGATGCGTGAGACGCAAATACATGCAAATACACATGGACTGAAGCTAGGATCCGAGATTATGTTAACCACTAGCAATAGCGTATATGCAACACCGTAAAGCCATAGGTGTTCAATACGCAAAGTTTTTCAAACTAGATTATTGACTCTAGTGCAAGTGGGAGGCTGAAGGGAATATGCGAGAGGCAATAATAAAGTGGTTATTATCTTATTCCATGTTTATGATAAATGTTTATTTTACATGCTAGAATTGTATTGATCGGAAACATCAATACATGTGTGTTTAATAAACAAAAAGGGTTCCTAGTTATGCCTCTCTTATAGACTAGCTTGTTGATTAACAAGATGATCAAGGTTTCTGATCATGGACATTGGATGTTGTTAATAACAAGGTCACACCATTGGTGGAATGATGTGATGAACATTCATCCAAGTATAGCATTACGATCAAAGTCATTATGTTTATATTGCTATAACATCATACAAAGTAATCTTTATCCTTAGACCATGAGATCATGTTAATTGCTAACAGGAAGAATATCTTGATAACATCAAAGCGTCACATCGTAATGAGGTGACTATAAAGATGGGTTCAGTGCTACGAAGGTGTTATGTTGAGGTTTCATGGATCAAGAGTGGAATTTGTCAATCCCGATGACGGATAGATATACTCTGGGCCCTCTCGGTGATATCACATTGAAATAGCTTGCAAGCAAGTGATGTGATCACTAGAATGTTATATCACGGAGCGAGAAAAGAGTGCATGTCGATGCGAGATCAAACTAGGTATGGAATACCGATGATGAATCTTGGACATGTAATATATCGCGGGACAAAGGGATTTAGTTACTAGCGTTAAAGGTTCTCACGATCACGAAGTCATCGTTGAATGTGTAGGAGTCGATTATGGATCTCGGTCCATTGTTGATTATTGATCGGAGAGGGTCTCGATCATATACGCATTATTCATGAACCGTAGGGTGACACACTTAAGGGATACCGACACCATTTGGAGCAAATATGTTTTAGGATAAAGATTTAAGAAAGCGCTGGAATTATTTCAATAGACACCGAAACTGTTTCAGGTGAAATTGCTGAAATTGGTTCTGTATGTAATATTGAAATATTGCAGGGGGTTTTATGTGAATGTTTGTTAATTAAAGTAATTAACAAAATTCTGACTAAAAATAATAAAAGAGTTTTATTAAATGAGAGAGCATTAAATTTGGAGAAATTTAATGCATTTAAAGTGGAGACTTTAAAAGAGAATGTGAAGGGGCAAATTTATGTGGAGGGAGTTACCACCACATGAATGGAGGAGGTGAAGAGTCACCTCCTCCATGCGCCGGCCATGAAGGAGGGGCACCCCCCTCCTCACTTCTCACAAACACCTCCTTGTGAAGGATCTCTCTTCCCCTCTAGTATTATTCCCCCATGGTCTCGGATTAGCGAGATACATGTTCCCGGTAGCTTTATCTGGAAAGGAGTTCTTTGCTTGCTTTCTTTGGGCGAGGGACGAAGGTTGTCAGTCACCGAGCGTGTGTGCGATCACGGATGCCCGCTGCTGCGGTCTTTGGACTTGGTGGTGCCGGAGCTGGATCTGATGGACGTGCTAGAGCCGGACCTGCTGGACTTCCTCACGATCTTCAGATCGGCAAGTGTACGACTACATCAACCACGAGTTCCTACTCGTTAACAAAGCTCGTTGTCTACGAGGGTAAGTTCTCGTTGGATGTATGTCCACCTGTTGCTTTGTACCTAGTAGATAGATCTTGGCGTGTAGTTCACACCGTAGGAAAATTTTTGTTTTCTATGCTGCGGACCCAACATTAACATCATGTATGCGGACACAATGCGCAAGTTGGGTATCTTGGAAAACATGTTGCAGGCCATGAGGACAACTTTCCATGGCATTGTGCCTGGCATTTCTTGTGAGCCAATAGGCAAGGTCCAGGTTGACGTATTGTTCGGCACGAGAGATAACTGCCGAACTGAGAATCTGGAGTTTGAGGTGGTGAACTTGGAAAGTGCGTATCACGCGTTACTCGGAAGACCGGCATTGAACAAGTTCATGGCAAGCTGCCACATCAGTTATCTGAAGATGAAGTTGCCCGGACCAAATGGAGTGATTACCATTGCTGGAGATTTCCGACGTTCCATTGAGTGTGCCTCAGCCGGGTCTAACCTAGCCGAGTCACTCGTGATTGCGCAAGAGAAAAGAAAAATCCAAGAGGTGGCGGCATTAGCTCGGTCCAGCAGATATATGCTTACCGAGTAACCCGCATGGAAGTGTCTCCTTCGGCCGCGAAAGATACCAAGAAGATTCCCATTGATGATATATGTTCCCAGGCGCCGTAACAATTGGTGCGGGTTGAATGATAAATAGGAAAGCGAGCTCGTCGACTTCCTCCGTGAGAATCGAGATATTTTGCTTGGTCTACGGGACTTGCAAGGTGTTAGGAGTTGGAGTACTCTTTGAGCGTGAGACACGGAGCAAGGCGGTGAAGCAACCTCTCCGCCGCCCACGGATAGGAGAAAAGTCATTGGAGACGAGATAGCTCGGTTGCTAGCGGCAGGATTTATCATGGAAGTACTATATCTGGATTGGCTCTCTAATCCGGTCTTTGGTGGAGAAGAAGAAGGATGATCCGAGCGTGGCGGTGGTTTGGCGTATGTGTCGATTACACGAACTGAACAAGGCGTGTCCAAAGATCCATTTCCTTTGTCGAGGATAGATCAGGTCATAGACTCAACAGCGGGATGTGAACTGTCATTCATTGATGCATATTCTGGTTTCCATCGGATACCTCGAATCCGGATGATCAAATAAAGACCGCATTTATCACCCGTCAAGCTTATTGCTATCGCACCATGCCGTTTGGTTTACGTAATGCAGGTGCAACGTACCAAAGATGTATGCAAAATGTTTGCACGACCAAATAGGTCAAAATGTACAAGTGTATGTGGATGATGTGGTTATCAAGACCAAGGAAAGCAAACGCTCCTTGACGACATCAAAGAGACATTCGCGAACTTAAGAAGGTTCGAATGAAGCTTAACGGAAAAATGTACCTTCGGTGTCCTAGCTGGAAAATTACTCGGTTCTCGTCTCCGGTAGGTATCGAAGTTAATCCAACTAAGATCCGGGCCATTGAGCGAATGGAGCTTGAAGTGTCTTAACGATGTCCAAGTTCCTTTGGGTGCCTAGCATCGTTGAGTCGGTTTGTATGTCGGTTGGGAGAAAAGGCATTGCCTCTCTACCAACTCATGAAAAAAGTCGGATAAGTTCGTTTGGGCGCCACAGCCGATGAAGCCTTTGCCCACTTAAAAAGATGTTAGCCATTGCACGGTGTTAGCCTTTCCACTATCAAAGGAGCCAATGTTGCTCTATATAGCGCAACTAACCAGTTGTAAGTCGTTGATTGTAGTAGAGCCTGACGAAGAGGGTAAGTCGGAAAGGCGGTGCAGCTTGAGCGAGGTATTATCTGCCTCAAAGCAAAACTACCCGCACTTTCAAAAGGTGGCATATGGTGTCTATATGGCAGCAAAGAAGTTAAAGCATTACTTTGAGGAGCACCCCATCAAAGTAATATGTGAGGCTCCCATATCCGAGATAATGGGTAACAAGGATGCAGGTGGTCGAATCGCAAAATGGGCAATCAAACTAGCTCCTTATGCGCCACAATATGACAGAAGAGAAGCAATAAAGTCTCAAGCTGTGGCGGACTTTTTGTGGATTGGGCCGAGGTACAATACGAACCACCACCACCAGATCCGAACTACTGGAGGATGCACTTTGACGGGTCAAAAACAAAAACCCGGGCTAGGCGCCAGAGTTGTGCTTACCTCGCCAAAGAAGGACCAGCTGAAATATGTGCTGCAAATCCATTTCGCGGCATCGAACAATGTCGCAGAGTATGAAGCACTTGTGCATGGGCTCAAGGTAGCAAAAGAGATTGGTATACGTCGGATCATATGCTTTGGCGACTCGGATTTGGTGGTACAGCAACTATCAGGACTGTGGGACGCCCTTGATCCAAACATGGCGCTATACAGATTTCATGTACAGAAGATATCTGGTTACTTTGAGGGGTGTGAATTTCACCATGTACCCCGGGTGGAAAATGAGGCTGCCAACATGCTGTCGAAGCTCGGAACAACCTGACAAGCAATTCCACCGGGTGTAGCATTGGAACACCTCAGAAAACCATCTATCAAGCCGTCCCCAGGAACCGACTCGATCTATGTCCCGGAAGATACAGAATCCGGAGCTGAGCCCATGGACATTGACATGGGAGGTGGTGCGCGAAACCCGGGGACTGCATCAGCAAACCCGGGGACTGCTCAGCATGATCCGGTTGAAGTTATGCCGGTGGATCAGATGGAAATTGATGAGGATGTGTTCCCTGTACGAGCAATACCAGCTTGGGCACTGCCTATATTTCAATTCCTGAAAGATGGAACGTTACCCACTGAGGAGGTGCTATCCAGGCAAACTCAGAGGAGAGCAAAGGCATACACAATCATCAATTCTGAGCTATACAAAAGGAGTGTGACCAATGTCCTCCAGCGATGCGTTGACCGGAAGAAGGGCTTGACATCCTCAGATATACATCAAGAGTGCGGGCATCATGCCTCGTCCGAGCCTTAGTGGCAAAAGCTTTCCGTCATGGATTCTAGTTGAAAAGTGCCTTAGAACAAGCAGAAGATCTGGTGAGAAAATGCAATGGTTGTCAGAGGTATGCTACCAAGACACATATGCCTATGTCGGAACTCAAGACCATACCAATTACGTGGCCATTTGTCGTATGGTGTTTGGACATGGTTGGCCCGTTTAAACCAGCAAGGGGAAACATGACTCACATTTTGGTCATGGTGGACAAGTTTACGAAGTGGATCGAAGTAAAGCCTATAAGGAAATGTGATGGGGCTACGGCCGTAACGTTTCTCAAGGATATAATCTTGAGGTACGGTTACCCACACAGTATCATAACGCATAATGGAACAAATTTTGCGGAAGGAGCATTTGCGCGCTTCTACCGGGACACGAAGATCCGACTCGACGTAGCCTCGGTAGCCCACCCCGCATCGAACGGACAAGTGGAAAGATCCAACGGATTAGTACTATCCGGGATAAAACCCCGGCTCATTGAGCCGCTGCAAAGATCGTGAGGTCTTTGGATAGAAGAACTACCGCGGTACTATGGAGTTTAAGAACAACTCCGAATCGATCAACATTATCGCCTTTTTTTGGTATCTGAGGCGGTTGTATTACCGGTACATAGAGCATGATTCGCCTAGGGTCGCCCAATACACGAAGCGAAGTGCAAGAAGCCGCAAAATGATGTTGATCTGCTGGAAGAAGCGAGAGAACTGGCATTGTCCGGATCCGCCATATATCGACAAAATCTCCGACGCTATCATAGGAAAGTAAGCCCCGAGTCTTTCGGAAGGCGATCTGGTGCTCGGTTAGTACTGACGTCTTGCAAGCATGCATAAATTATCCCCCCCATGGGAAGGGCCGTTCATCGTGAACAAAGCATTGCACAATGACTCTTATTATCTTATAGATGCAAAGCCACAGGAAAAGAACAAGCCGGACAGGTCCGGCGAGGAATCTAAGCGCCCATGGAATGTAGCTCTACTTCGTCCTTTCTACACTTAGCAGAGAAGTGTATGTATCCGAGTCTTATCATATGTCGGTATGTATGCCGGCAATGAGCTTATGAATGAAATATTGGCACCTCGAGCAGTAACTCGGGGACTGCCTTAATAATATTTGTTGTTTTTTATTATTTTTACGTCAGCTGGAGTAAGTTGTTCCACTTAACTCGGATTAGTAATGTGTGAGCACCAAAAACCCAACTCTTCGACTTGCTGTTGTCCAACAAGAATTGGCTTCATGGCAAGCAAGAGAACAACTTTGGAATTGCGTAGCACATGAAAAACGACTAAGGAAAAATAACTTAATCGAGCCGATATTTGTTTTTCGGACTAACCTTGTATTTACTTTCAAACTATTATGCTAAATTAGTTTGAGCTAAGTCTAAAAGTTTCTAAGTATTGTTAAAACAATTTTTGAAGCTCGGGTTCGTAAGTCGTAAAACCGAATCAAGGTAGACACGAACCGGGCCAGAAGATTGGACGAACAAGAAAATGAAACTCGGGGACTACGCCCAAGTTAATCCGGCATACAAACTTAGTAGCAAAATATTACATAAGTACGGGACACATTTCCACCCGGCATACCGGGGATCTGATAAGTTTTCAAGTGTTTTTACTTAAGGAGCAGCAGGAGGAGGAAGTTCGGCGTCATCTTCGCTTTCTTTGATACCCGAGGCATCGTCCTCTCCATCCTCGTCTGAACTATCTTCAACATTCTCGACCTCTTCGTCGCCAGCGGCTTCCAGGAAGCTCAGACCCTCAGTCCATTCGTGAATGGGAGCATATTCAATAAGGCTATGGGCGCAAGCCTGGCGCCGAGCTACCCATTCTAGGTCATCGGTCCACTTGGATCCGGTGCGCACGCGCGTCAGAAGGCTGAGATCGATCTTCTCATACCACGTGAGTATGTGGTGAAGAACGGTCTCGGCTGCAGCACGTCCAGCGGACTCCCTCCAGAGGTCGAGCTGGGTCTCGATCTCCGACAGCTTTTCAGCAAGAAGTGTGATTCTCTTCGGAGCGCTCTCACGGAAGCGTGTTGAAGACTTCGATCAAGCGTCGAGGAGATCCTTGCCGTAGTTCTTGATGATTTCCACGCGAGATGACAGGCTGACCAATAGGTCCTCCATGTCAAAGGGAATGCTCTCACCGTCAGGAGCGACGGGAGTACCCCTCTCTCGGCGGAAATTGGCAACAACAGCGCTCACGATAGGAGTACCCTCTGGAAAGTGGCCTGAAAACAAGGCAAAGGAAGAAGCTGAAGAAAATACATATGAAGTAACCCGGAGAAGTATGTCGGATAAGGGAAAGGAACTTACGTGAAATGTGGTATGGATCCGGTCAATTCATTGATGCAATTATCGCGTCTTTGGCGGGCTGCACCGATTCGATGTTCGCCGACTCAAGTTTGACGTCGGCCTCTGGAAGTTCGCGGTCCTTAGCAATTTGGAGGTTGAGGCGCTCGCGTTCTTGGTGTAGTCTGGCCAACCTTTTCAAGCTCGGTTTGGTCTGCCTTCATCTTCTTCATTTACGCCTTTAGCTTGGCAATCTAAACGTCGTTCTTGGTTCGGAGGAGGCAAGCTCATCGTCTTTCTTTTGAGCTCGGCGATCTTTACCTTGTTAGAAAATGCAGCATCATATGAACCGCACACTATCTTCAAGAGATGCTGAAATAGCGTGTTGACCCGGCAGAGCCGAGGTATGAATGTTTGCCGAGCCAAGAAGAAAAGAAGATGGTAAGCAAAGCAGGGTCGGACGAAAAGGACTTACCCTTGATCTGCTCCAGGTTCTTTCGCATAATCTTGTTCTCCGCCTCCACCCCAGCTGCGGAAACCAAATAATGAGACTAGTTCGGCAGAGGAAGATGAAGGAAAACGGAGAAGCGCCAAGGGAGAAACTTACCCCTTTTCTCATGCTCAGCGAGATGTGCATTGTGCTTTCTGGCGACATCTTGTGGGTATCCGAAAGCTGGAACTCAGCACTCCGGCGGTTGGTGGTCACCTGAAGAGAATACAAAAATTTGGCTTAAGCCTTGCGCATATTCGAAGTGTACAAGATTCGGGCCAAGTGGAACTTAACCCGGCTCTAGGTGTGTGCATATTCGAAGTGTACAAGATTCGGGCCAAGTGGAACTTAACCCGGCTCTAGGTGTGTGCATATTCAAGTGTGCAGATTGAGCCAAGTGGAACTTAACCCGCTCTAGGTGTGTGCATATTCAAGTGTACAAGATCCGGGCCAAGTGGAACTTAACACAGCTCTAGGTGTGCATATTAAAGTGTACAAGATTCGGGCCAAGTGGAACTTAACCGGCTCTAGGTGTGTGCATATTCAAGTGTCGAGATTCGGGCCAAGTGGAACTTAACCCGGCTCTAGGTGTGTGCATATTCGAAGTGTACAAGATTCGGGCCAAGTGGAACTTAACCCGGCTCTAGGTGTGTGCATATTCGAAGTGTACGAGATTCGAGCCAAGTGGAACTTAACCCGGCTCTAGGTGTGTGCATATTCGAAGTGTACAAGATCCGGGCCAAGTGGAACTTAACCCGGCTCTAGGTGTGTGCATATTCGAAGTGTACAAGATTCAGGCCAAGTGGAACTTAACCCGGCTCTAGGTGTGTGCATATTTGAAGTGTGCAAGATCCGGGCCAAGTAGAACTTAACCCGGCTCTAAGTGTGTGCATATTTGAAATTGTCAGGGAGCTATGTTAGTTTTCTAAGGAGCGTCCGGTCGAGTAACAAGTTACTCCCCCGGAGGCTCGGGGACTAATGGTTATATCGCTAGCGCATGCTAAGGAAAGGGTGAAGTAACGTACCTCCATCATCTGACCCACGAGGTTAATCGCCTTAGAAATTTGTGTTCATCTGGCGTGAATTCGGACCGAACTTCTCGGAGATCGTCATTATACGAACTCCGCCTTGTTCGATTATTCATAAACTCGATCAAGGTCGGAGGATATCGCTCACCGCCGAGCATGAGGCGCCACCAAGCCCTCGCATGCCTCTCTCCTCTCAACTGAGCAAGGGCGGATGGTGTGCGAGAACAAGTTCTTTGCGCACTAGTTGGCTCAGCGGCGTCCTTCAGTCTTTGGAGCCTTACAGGCAAGCATGGGCCTTGGTCTGTTATCCGGACCAGTGGGCGCTGCCACAGTGACGTCGAGGCTTTCTTGCCTTTGGCTTCTTGAGAGGAGGAAGTGGTTGCGGCGATTTCCCCTTAGGAGCTGCTGGGTACTTCCTCACCGAGACCGAGAAGATTGGACGAGGCGGAGGAGCTTATTCTTTGGTGCTAGTGTGCGGTGCTTTGATACGGAGGTAGTCTCGATGGTTCTTGGTTGCGGTGAGCCGAAGTGGTGGATGTCGCTGCCTCGGTGGATCCATCTCCCGCTCGGGTCGCCCCCTCTTGTGGCGGGCTAGAACCGAGCAGCCGCATGAACCCTCTAGAATAGGGCTCGGTGAGCGTGACTAAATCGTCACGAGGGGAGAAGAGCTAGGATGGAGCGGCGAAGAGATGCTAGATCCACTCTAAGGGACCTCCATGACCCTGCCAAATCAAATAATGTCGGAAGAGAAATTACAACAATGCAAGAAAGAACAAGTTGCGAAGAAAAAAGATACTTACGCGTCAGGGTTTGGGGCTCCTTGGGTTTTAGAGCCCTTCGTCTTTGGGGCCTTGCTGCAGGCTTGGAAGCAGTTTTGTCTCCGGACTTCTTTCGCCTTTTGGAGGGCTGAGAAGGTCAGGAGGAGGAACTTGATGCGGCTCCACGCCTCTTCTTTGGCGCTGCCGGAACAGGTTCACCCGTGGCAAGGGGGTCCTCGTGGGTCTGCCACGGGGTTAGGCGATGCTGGGAAAGGCAAAAGAAAGGGGACAACAATCAACGAGTTCAATCACCTCGATATCCAGTCACCTTCATCATCGAGCCAATCTCTAATAGAAGAGGGTTTACCGGTGGGTAACCGTGGCGTCGGTCATCGGGAGGAACATCTCTGTCCGGCTCTTCCTTGTCCGGTCTCCCATCAGCGCCCATTTAAGGGTCGGATCGGTGCCATCCTCGGTCTGCTGAAGGAATAGGAGGAAAAGAATGAACAACGGATTCAAAAATGGAACAATGACCGACATATAATTAACCGGAGTAAATTTGCATACGAAGCTTACCAAGGGAGGAAGCCTATCCAATGATGCTCAATTCCCCATGTCCATTCGGAGGAGAAGTCCTTGTGGGTGGTGAAGAGAGCCTTGACCCGACGATAGATCTCGAGTTGCTCAACTCGAAGGGCGAGGTCCGGTTGAAATTGCGAAGCTCATAGCACACCTTGTGGGTGCGCCTCTGGAGGAGGAGATTGAGTTGCGCCTGAGCGTGATCATAGCATCCTCGTTCGCAACCCAAGCTTCTTCACTCCGTAAACCTCTTGTTGACCTGATTGGCCAAAATGGGCTTCTTGGGGACAACGTCCACGACTCGGATCAAGTCTTGATTGCCCTCGTTAGGACATAAAAGAAAGTCCGGGCCCATCCTTTGCAGGAGTCCAGCCCGGTGACTCGAGGGAAGACGGATAGCCTCCGGGGTGAGATGGATGCAGCTCTGAATTGAGTGAGCTGCTTGTCCTCCGGTTGAATATTCGGAATGACATTACGACGAAGGCCGAAAAACCGGATCCATAGCTCCTTCGTGGGCCATAATCCGGTGTAGCCCTCGATCGTAGAGGCAAAAGCAGAAAGAGAAGTGATTGCGTTGGCGGGAAGGTGGTGCGGCTGGAGTTAGTATGTGTAACGATCATGGAAGAAATCGGCCGACAAGAAACTGAACCCCGTTGGAAGTGCGACAAGAACACAACGTACTCACCCGGATTGGGTGAGGCGGCGAAGTTCAGCGGAGGCAAGCGGCGATGACGCCGTGAGATGCGTCTGGTCGATAGAGCTAGTCCAAGTCATCTTGGCAGACCCATGACCCGACCCACGCACCACGGTCCATGGCGGGAGTCCTCCTCCATCTCTTGCTCGACAACGACGAGCTCCTCCTCAATCATCGATAATCGCTGCCCTCTGGCGCTAGTGGCGGCGGGGCAAAAACCTAGATTGGCGGCGACCCGTGGTGGAGGAGGCGCGTAGCGATGGCGACGTAGAAATATGGGGGAAAAGATGCGGCTGGCGCTCTTCAGTGCTTGGCGTGCCTTGATGCGAGGAAGACGAAGAAGAAGAGCAAAGGCGGGAGGGCGCATGAGGGAAAAAGCCTAAGTGATGCGCCTCCCTATTTAACCTCTCCCACGAGGAGAAAGTGGGATCGCGTTACTGCACACGCAGCCGTGTACCACCGCATCGACCAATCAACAAGGAGCCACGGAAGGCCACAGTGGACTTGGTCCCGGACGTGGACGCGTGGATGCGGTAAGCGAGGCGGCGTGGCGTGACCAGCGCCGCGATGATGGCCCGACAATTCTGCGGCGGATTCTTGTCTTGGCCCTTAAAATAAGACAACATAATGATTAGCCTCACGTGGGTTGGCGTCTGAGAAGGAAGCAAGACCCGGATAGGACCGTGGTAACCCGGCCAGCAAGTGAAAACTTGGAATGTGCAGAGGGAAAGTAAAACCATGAGGTCCGAGTTGAAGTGGTAACCCGGCCGGCAAGTGAAAACTTGGAACGTGCAAGGGGAACGTAAATCCATATAATCCGAGACAAGGAGGTAACTCGGAAATAACGTCCAAAGCTCAAACATAATTGAACCTGATGTGGCCTTAGCGGCCGAGGCAGCTAAGACCGCACCAGCTTCGAGGACTAATGTTGGGGGGATACCCGGGTAGGGTCATGCCGGGGTATAAAGGCCGAGTTAGCCGAGGTTCGGCAAGGCCAAAGCGGATGCTGGCCGGGTCACCTCAAGGCAGGCCGAATCACGGGGTAACCCGGACCAGGGGGCGTTCACCTAACTAAGTCTCAACCGACTTAAGCAATAAGTCGGAAATGCATGTATAACTTGTATGCAGGAAAGGGTGTGGCCGGATCAACTATGATCCGGGTCACATCTAGCTTCTAGGAGAAGGAAGGAATCTCGCTGGTCAAAAGAAGCCCGATGCGCTTTGCTGGCCGAAGCGGAACAAGGCAGACCACCGAGGCGTGGCCGACAAGGTGCGATGCCCATGTCATTGGCCAGTTGACTCAGGCTCAGCCTCTGCATGTGTGTGTGAGGAAAAGTAACCAGTCGGCTTACTACTTTGGGAGATGGCATATTCTTAGGAATATGCCTCCACGTATGCCCTAAGTGGAGACCTAGCCCCCCCCCTCCCCTATATAAGGAGGGCTAGGGCTTCTGTAGAGTGGGGTTCCGATTTTGCTAGTTTGGTTAGGGTTTTAAGTGTGATTTGTGAGCGAGAGTAAGAGAGCTCCTTCTTCCTCCTCTCGCCAATACAGCTCTAGGAGCACTTGTAATTTTGGAGGCAAAGCAAATATAAACTTCTGTGTGGAGAATCACTTCACTATCCCTACCTGGATTCCCCTAGCGTGTATTAGTCCCTACCTTTAGCCTATCCATAGTATCTGCCGTGACACCACCACGACAGGCATTTCTTGATCTGGCAATGGTGCCCTCACCAGCAACTATCAAAGAAGTTGGTCTGTAAAATTATGATGTAATTTTTTTTAGTTTGAGTCAATTAATTTGGGATGGAGAGAGTACATAATACACAGCTCCTGGGGCTGTGGCAATAACCTGACTTTCCTTCATGGTTTTACACTAACCTAGCACTGAAGCTCCATGACATGACTCTACATTAGAAGGCAAGTTAGAGTGCTTTACCTTCTCTAACTTGCCTGCGTCGAGTGAGGAGGATCCGGCAAGTTGGAGAAGGGACAGATCTGGTTGGGAAAATACCCAGCGCAGCCGTCCACAGCGGCAAGTAAGGCTGAACGGAGCCATGAGGGAATATGCCTGAGATTGGGCGGGGCTCTGATGGAGCAGCGGAAGGGACTTCTCTGGCTCTCTTCCATTCTCTTGGATGGCTGGACCAGGGGAGTGTGCGGTGACGCCGCCTCCCGAACAGTTGGCTTCTGCACTGCCGCCCAAACTGAGGTCTAATCCTACTCCTTTTCGTTTGCAATTATACATAGTTTCACCATGTCTGAAGCAAGCACACACCGTTTGTTCCCCTCGTATTGCATCAGGTCAGTGGCGACTGACGAGGAGCTGTTGTTGCACACCACATGTTTGTCATAATGCCCTGCCCTTGCTCTTGATGTAAAAAATATAGAAAACCAAGGATATATGGTTGCTTAAGAAAGTCCAGTGCCTTTCATTAACATGAGCTCGGTCCTTTTGTCATCGTCACAACCATTTTTCTTCCTTTGGTCAATACTCAAGAGGTGAGGAGATAGACTGAATCCCCTTTTGTAGGTGGGTCCTCCTCTGTAACTGAAACACTGCAGAGTTCAGTTGGGTCGCTGGGTACAATTCCACTCAGTGATCTGCAGGAGACGCGTAGTAGGCACCGAGCTGAAATCCACTCCCAGTCTCTCGGTCTCAGGTTAGCAGTTTAGCACATTTGAATATATCGGGTGTGTTGGATTGACTTCATGGACCAAGTCTTTGCAGACCTTCTCTTTCCATGTCTCTGTCACGTTATCAGGCCCATACACTTGTGTTTCTACCACTGTGCTGTTGGCCTGTGACGGAGATTACAAGACCCAAGTCAACTAGTCAAGTGTCCGAGTCTACTCTGGGTTTGGGAGACGCGTAAAGACGAAGGAATTTGTACAAGATGCACCGCACTAGACATGACAACTATCTTCTCTTTCTGTTGACCAATCTTTTCATCTTCCAGCCATCCAACACCGTCGCGTAATCCATCAGCAACGGGCCGCAGATCGACCTGCATGCTCTCCTCTCCCTCAAGTCCATCATATAGAAATAGGTATGTGCAGAGGATGCACTGCGTTTGACATATGGCACCTGCAGGAGCTCCCTGCTCTCTTCCTCCACATTGCACCCTCATTCTCTTCTTCACCCATCTCCTCATATTCTTGTCGTCCAACACCGCCGCACAATCCATCGGCAACGGGTCTGATATCGACCTGCAGGCCCTCCTCTCCTTCAAGTCTGGCATTTCCAGCGATCCCCATGGTGTCTTGGAATCATGGAACGCCTCGATCGGCTTGTGCAGATGGCCAGGGGTAGCTTGCGGCACGTCTCTTCCACCTCGTGTGGTCTCACTCAACTTGAGCTCTTCACATCTTGGTGGTGAGTTATCTCCTTGGATAGCTAACCTTACATCTCTAGAACACGTAGACCTTTCAGATAATATGTTCATTGGTGTCATCCCTGAGAAGTTAGGCACACTTAAACACCTACAATCTCTGAAACTTGACCAGAACATGCTTGTAGGTGCCATTCCTAGATCATTAGGCACCAGTAGATCTATTAGATATCTATATCTCGCAGAAAACCACCTTGTCGACCCAATTCCTGATTTCCATGAGATGTCAGCCCTCCGAATTCTTGACCTGTCATCTAACTACCTTTCTGGACACATACCTTCATCACTGGGAAACGTTTCTTCTCTCACACGCATATGGCTTGAGAGTAACATGTTATCCGGAACAATTCCAGAAACTTTGAGCCTTATTCAGAACCTTACTATGCTGAGCTTAGGTAACAACTCCTTGTCAGGGCATCTTTCTGCCGAACTTTGTAACATCTCATCACTCATTTACCTTAGTTTAGACCAAAATAACCTTACTGGACGAATACCATCTTGTACTGGAAACACATTGCCAAACCTTGAATGGCTGTCCATGTCGGGTAACAGATTCGGGGGATTAATTCCATCGTCACTAGCAAATGCATCGAAGCTCCAACGGATTGATCTCGGATATAACTGCCTAGTTGGGCCAGTCCCATCTCTCGGATCTGTAGCTGGCCTACGGCTACTAATTCTTGAAAGTAACCTCCTAGAAGCGCAAGGTTGGGAATTCCTTGTCTCTCTTGCAAATTGTGCACGACTGGAAATACTGGAAATGAGTGGAAATGCCCTGAATGGGAGTCTCCCTGGATCAGTTGGGAATCTTTCCACAAGTTTGCTACGCATGGACCTTGGAAACAATCAAATCACAGGCACAATACCAGTTGAGATATTTAACCTTCGAAATCTCGAATTGCTTGCTATGGACCAAAACTTGCTTAGGGGGGTCATTCCTTCTGTAATTGGCAACCTAGACCAGCTATTTGTCCTAAACCTATCCAGGAACCATTTTTCTGGTCAGATTCCACCTACAATAGGCAATCTTTCGTCGCTGAACAAGCTTTATCTGGACAGTAATGGCTTGAGTGGAAACATACCGGCAAGTTTAGGAAATTGCAGGCAACTGGATATGCTAAACTTGTCTTTTAACAGCCTTCAAGGACCAATACCAAGTGAACTCGTCAACAGCACTACGCTCGTCGATTTGGATTTATCAAACAACAACCTTACGGGATCAATACCACTACAAATTGGTGCATTGCTTCAACTTCTCCGGCTCGATATTTCCTTCAACAATTTGTCTGGTCAAGTACCATTTTCACTTGGCCGATGTGTCCAACTATCTTCTCTCAGACTGAGAAGTAACATGCTTAATGGAAGCATACCACAGTCTTTCAGTGGCCTGAAGTCCATCGATCAGATCGACCTTTCCCAAAACTACTTTGTTGGACAAATTCCAGAGTTCTTTGCGAACATGGTTTTCTTGGAGCAACTTGATCTGTCTATCAACTTATTTGAAGGGCCTATTCCAACTGGTGGCATCTTTCAGAATCATAGTGCAGTAATATTGGATGGCAACGCAGGGTTGTGTGCAAGTGCAGCCACCAACTTATTTCAGTTCCCAGTTTGCACCACAACACCAGCTGTTCAGAGCAAGAGGAATGGACTCTTATTGGTAAAAGTAATTCCTCCAATTGCTATTGCCTTGGTCTCCTTCATATTCTTCATGGCCACTCTTCTGAAAAGAAGGCAAGCACAAGCAGATCCATACTACAACGAGACAATGAAGAAGGTTTCATATGGTGACATCATCAAAGCTACCAATTGGTTCTCTCCGGTCAACAAGATCAGCTCGAGTCGCACTGGTTCGATCTACATTGGAAGGTTTGAATTTGACACGGACCTGGTCGCCATCAAGTTATTCCATCTCGAGGAGCATGGTGCACGTAACAGCTTCCTTACAGAGTGTGAGGTGCTACGGAACACACGCCATCGCAATCTTGTAAAAGCTGTCACGGTATGCTCGACAGTGGACTTAGAGAACAATGAATTCAAAGCTATAGTTTTTGACTTCATGGCCAATGGAAGCTTGGACATGTGGCTGCACCCGAAGCTGCACCAAAATAACCCCAAAAGGGTACTGAGCTTCAGCCAGAGGTTAATAATAGCGATGGATGTCGCTATGGCTTTGGATTATATGCACAACCAGTTGACACCTCCCCTAATCCACTGTGATATGAAGCCTGGCAATGTTCTCTTGGACTATGATATGACTGCAAGAGTTGGTGATTTTGGGTCAGCAAGGTTTCTCTCTTCAACCCCTGGCAATTCTGAAGACCTGGTTGGCGTGGAAGGAACAATTGGATACATCGCACCTGGTGAGTTCACCTTTTTTTTAGTATTTCTTGTTATTGTTCTTTCGCTCGTATTAAACAATCCTATAAATGCTTTTACAGAGTACTGCATGGGATACAAAGTCTCAACAGGATGCGACGTCTACGGTTTCGGAGTCTTGCTTCTAGAAATGCTCACGGGAAGGCGACCGACAGATGCGATGTTCACTGACGCCCTGAGCCTTCACAGATTTGTGAGCTCAGCATTTCCAGGTAGACTTGGGGAGGTTTTAGATCCCTATATGGCCCACGAGCAGCAACATCATGAGCGTGAGAATGTACTTGAGAAGAGATACATTGTACCTTTAGTTGAAGTTGGCCTCATGTGTTCCATGGAATCACCTAAAGATCGACCATGAATGGCAGAAGTTTGTGCCAAAATTCTCTCTCTCAAAGAGGCTTTCTTTGAGTTCTCCTGATTAACCTGCAGATGTGCACGTTAATAAGAATATGTTGGAGGGATGTCTTTGATGTAAAACTTTGTTTAACAGGAAACACTTTAGTATGAAAAATCACCAGAACTCTAGTTATTACAATTTGAATTCCTAGAAAGCGCACATGATCAGTATTAGAGTTTCCTATGCTGGAGGTAATGTCTACTTTTTATCTGTAGCGGAATTTATAAAACCTTGATCTATGTAGCTGCAACATGGAGGAAATTGGATCTTCTAATGGTCTAGAATCAATTATGAGACAGCCTTTTTAATTTATCTTTAACATCAGAAATTTTAGTTAATAAACCCACCATTAGCGGCCGTAGGCATCATTACCTCAACTCTTTTCTTAACGAGGGTGATAAACTGATAATTTGTCCAAAGATTGCCATTCTTTCTTTCAGTTTGTTTGATTTGGATATAGTTCTATGAATGGAGAGGCTTACATTCATATTATACTGTTTGTCTGTTTTCCCCCTCCATACCGAAGGGATTACTAGCTTGGATTTTGTGCTGCCCTTATTGCGCCGACTGCTTGTCTTTTGGAAATGAGAGTTGAAACCCCATAGGAAACAACAACAGTTACTTTGAGTGAAATAGCTGGCGATTCGGAAGACGAAACATCGTGGCAACGGTACTGCTATGGTTTGCGGAATTTAGGAAGGAGGGACGTGCGCCAGGAGCAAGGTTGTAGAAGCTGCTCTGGATGTCATGCATACTTCCTCCATGGAGGAAACTCGGCGAACTGGGACTCTGAGGTAAACACACACCTGAGGTAAACTCTTGCATACCACATGTTTGCTTTTATGCCCAGCCCATGTTAAACATCAAAGAAGTTACGCTACTACTTGATCTGCAGTATGTGCAGCAGGTGCTGAACTGAACTTCAGTCTCAGTCTCTCGGCCTCAGGTTGTTAGTAGCACATAAGTGTCTTTGCCAAAAAAGTACTAGCACAAGTGTGGATCAACTCCATGACCAGTTTTTGCAGATATTTTCTTTTCTTTCCATGTCTTTGTCACGTTTATCCTTTCATTTCTCATCCACCTTTTGTTCTACCCTGCTCAGCGGCAGGAACTTCTCTGGCTCTCCCCCTCTTCCATTCTCCTGGATGGCCGGACCCGGTCAATGAGTAAGGGGTGACGGTGCCGCCGCCGCTGGCTTCCCGTGCCGCCGCCGGCCGAACTGAGGTCTGTTTTCACTCCCCTCCTCTTGTTTCGCCAACTGTACAGAGTTCCACCATGCCTCAAGCAAGCACGCACCATTGAGACACCCCTCGTGTTGCATCAATTCAGTGACGACTGAAGAGGAGGAGCTGTTGTTGCACACCACATGTTTGTCTTAATGCCCTGCCCTTGTTCTCGATGAAAACCAAAGACATATATTTGCTTAAGAAAATCTAGTAAATACGAGTAGTAGTACCTTTTATTACAGAGTTCCTTTTGTCATCGCCACAACTATTTAGTTTCCTTGGGTCAATACTCAAGAGACGGGAGATAAATTGAATCCCCTTCTCTACGTGGTCCTCCGTAACTGAAACACTGCAGAGTTCAGTTGCGTCGCCGGGTACAGATCCACTCTTCAGTGATCTTCAGTAGATGGCTAGTAGGCCCTGAACCTGAGCCAGAGTTCACTATCAGTCTCTTGGTCTCAGGTGGCCAGCAACACACCTGGCAAAGTAGCAACAGTTGGATCAACGTCGTGGACCAGTCTTTGCAGTGTTTTTCTTTCCACCTATTTGTCACGTTATCCTGTGATTTTCTCATCCACCTGTTGTTCTACTACTGCGGTGTGTTGGTCTGTGGAGGAGGTTACAAGCAAGCCAACACCAAGTCTACTTTGGGAGAGGCACATATAGAGAAGGTGACTGCACAAGATGCAATACATTTTAGACATGACCCCTGTAGGAACTCCCCGCTCTCTTTCTCCACATGGCATCCTTTTTCTCTTCACCCATCTTCTCCTATTCTTGTCGTCCAACACCATCGCGCAATCCGTCCGCAATGAGTCCAGGATCGACTGGGAGGCCCTCCTCTCCTTCAAGCGAAGCATCACTAACGACCCAAACCAAGTCCTAAGCTCATGGAACAGCACGATCCACTTCTGCAGATGGTCAGGGGTCGTCTGCGGTATGGCTCGTCCATTTCATGTGGTCTCACTCAACTTAAGCTCTACACAGCTCAGTGGTGAGTTATCTCCTTGGATAGCTAACCTTACATCACTACAACAGCTAGACCTTTCAGCGAATAACTTTGTTGGTGTCATCCCGGAGGAGCTAGGCACACTTCAACACCTACAATCTCTGATACTTGACAGTAACTATCTTCAAGGTGAAATTCCTATATCATTATGCACCAGTACATCTCTTAGACATGTCATTCTCGCACAAAATATACTTACCGGCCGTATCCCTGATTTCCATAAGATGTCAGCCCTCCAAATTCTTGACCTGTCATCTAACAACTTTTCTGGAAGAATACCTTCATCACTGGGGAATGTTTCTTCCCTCACAGAGATATGGCTTGACGCAAACATTTTGTTAGGACCAGTTCCAGAAACATTGAGCCTTATTCAGAACCTTACAGTGCTGAGTTTAGCTAACAATTCCTTGTCGGGGCATGTCCCGGCCAAACTTTGTAACATCTCATCACTCGTTTACCTTGGCTTAGCCCAAAATATACTTACCGGACGAATACCATCTACTATTGGAAACAGGTTACCAAACCTTGAACGGCTGTCCATGTCAGGTAACAGATTTGAGGGGTTAATTCCATCATCACTAACAAATGCATCCAAGCTTCAACGGATTGATCTTGGTTACAACTCCCTAGTTGGACCAGTCCCATCTCTAGGATCTTTAGCTGACTTACAGCAACTAGTTCTTCAAAGTAACTCCCTAGAAGCTGAAGGTTGGGAATTCATTGTCTCTCTTGCAAGCTGTGCGCGGCTGCATATACTGGACATGAGTGGGAATGCCCTGAATGGAAGTTTCCCTAGGTCAGTTGGGAATCTTTCCACAAGTTTACAACGGCTAAACCTTGGAAACAACCAAATCGTTGGCACAATACCAGTTGAGATATTTAACCTTCGAAATCTCCAACTGCTTGCTATGGACAACAACTTGCTTACGGGAGTTATTCCCTCTGTTATTGGCAACCTACACCAGCTATTTATCCTAACCCTATCAGGGAATAATTTTTCTGGTCAGATTCCACCTACCATAGGTTATCTTTCTTGGCTGAACAAGCTTTATCTTGACAGCAATGGATTCAGTGGAACCATACCGACAAGTTTAGGAAATTGCAAGCAACTGGATATGCTGAACTTGTCTTTTAACAGCCTTCAAGGACCAATACCAAGTGAACTCATCAGTAGCACTACGCTCCTCGGTTTAGATTTGTCAAACAACAACCTTACAGGATCAATACCGCTACAAATTGGCGCATTGCTTCAACTTCTCCGACTCGATATTTCCTTCAATACTTTGTCTGGTCACATTCCACTTTCAGTTGGCCAATGTGTCCAACTATCTTCTCTCGTACTGAGAAGTAACATGCTTAATGGAAGCATACCTCTGCCTTTGAGTGACCTGAAGTCCATCAGTGAGATTGATCTTTCCCAAAACCACCTCCGTGGAGAAATCCCAGAGTTCTTTGCGAACATGGGTTATTTGCAGCAACTTGATCTGTCTATGAACTACTTTGATGGGCCTATTCCAACTGGCGGCATCTTTCGTAATCATAGTGCAGTAATATTGGATGGGAACTCAGGGTTGTGTGCAAGTGCAACCACCAGCTTATTTCAGTTCCCAGTTTGCACCACAATGTCAGCTGTTGAGAGAAAGACGAATGCAATCTTAATGGTAAAAGTAATTCCTCCAGTTGCTATCGTCTTGCTCTCCTTCATATTCTTCATGGTCACTCTTCTGAAGAGAAGTCAAGCACAAGCAGGTCCATACTACAATGAGACAATGAAGAAGGTTTCGTATGGTGACATCACCAAAGCTACCAATTGGTTCTCTCCAATCAACAAGATCAGCTCGAGTCGCACCGGTTCTATCTACATTGGAAGGTTTGAGTTTGACACAGACCTGGTCGCCATCAAGTTATTCCATCTCGACGAGAATGGTGCACGCAACAGCTTCCTTACAGAGTGTGAGGTGCTACGGAACACACGCCATCGCAATCTTGTAAAAGCTGTCACGGTATGCTCGACAGTGGACTTAGACAACAATGAATTCAAAGCTATAGTTTTTGACTTCATGGCCAATGGAAGCTTGGACATGTGGCTGCACCCGAAGCTGCACAAAAATAACCCCAAAAGGGTGCTGAGCTTCAGCCAGAGGTTAAGAGTAACGATGGATGTGGCTTTGGCTTTGGATTATATGCACAATCAGTTGACGCCTCCTCTAATCCACTGCGATTTGAAGCCCGGCAACGTTCTTTTGGACTATGATATGACTGCAAGAGTTGGTGATTTTGGGTCTGCGAGGTTTCTCTCTTCAAGCCCTGGTAATTCAGAAGACCTTGTCGGTGTGGAAGGAACAATTGGATATGTCGCACCCGGTGAGTTCAACTTTGATTTAAGTATTTCTTATTGGTTTTTCTCTTATAATAACAATGCTACAAATGATTTTACAGAGTACTGCATGGGGTACAGGGTCTCAACAGGATGCGACGTCTACGGTTTCGGAGTCTTGCTTCTGGAAATGCTCACCGGACTGCGACCGACAGATGCGATGTTCACCGATGGCCTGAGCCTTCACAGACTTGTGAGCTCAGCATTTCCAGGTAGACTTGGAGAGGTTTTAGATCCCCATATGGCCCACGAGCAGCACCATGAGTTTGACAATGTACTTGAGCAGAGATACATTGTACCTTTGGTTGAAGTTGGCCTCCTGTGTTCCATGGAATCACCTAAAGATCGACCAGGAATGGCAGAAGTTTGTGCCAAAATTCTATCCCTCAAAGCAGCGTTCTTTGAGTTCTGCTGATTAACCTGCAGCTCTACATGTTCTTGAATAAACATATAAGGCGTTGATGTCTTTGCTGTAAATGTTGGTTCAAAGGATCACATTTTAGTGTGGGAATATATACCATGACTTTAGTTATTAGAATTCCTAGTAAGAGCACATGTTCAGTACCAGAGCTTCCGGTGCTGGAAGGCTAGTATCTCTCCATACAATGCGTACTCTTTTTTTTATCTACTAGATCAGATTTATTGAACCTATATGAACCCAATCTTTTACTCTGCGTGTCTAAAGAATAGGGTTTTTTTGTCTCCCCAACTCCAGTGATCCTTTATTTCAAAATTTTGAAAGTTCATTTTTACAAGTTTCTAAAAAATTGTAAACAAAATTCTGGTTATACTCAATGATGTAATCTACAAATGTGCAGAATCTCAATTTGAAATACTTTGTATTCTGAGCTAAAAAAAAAGAAAAAACCGTGGATCCGAATATAGCGAAAGAGTGCATATTTTCAAATCTCCAAAATTTATCCGATTGTGTCATTTGTGTACCCCAAAATTTAAAGAATTTAGCTTTGCAATTTTATATGCTTGTAGGATACTTTATTGGCTGTGTATAGATTTTTTTTTTCACTGGAGCTTCTAAATATGATTTTCGAAGTTGTGAAGATAAAAGAAGCATGGTATGCGCATCTTCATTGTCTGAATTTTCTGAGCAACTAGATCATGATGGCGCGCGTTGCTGCGCCCGTCTATTTTACAATGAAATGGTAGTGATTTCTGTATAGATATGGAGGTAAAATATGCATTGTTTCCCCGTTATATATGGAACAAGAAATATGGTAATATTTGTTAAAGAACAATGCATAGTACATAACTGTAATACATAGTGTAATTGACCAAAGCAAGACTAAACGGTGGGTTTGCTATGAGATAGTATGTTCAGAGACTATTTAATCTGAAATTCCAAAGGAAATCATGTAAGACAATTAGTATATGTCTCAATAGAACTTTCCAAGTCACATCACTACGTGTTCCAACATCCTCCAGGTTACCGGTCCAATGTAATCACAGTCGGCTGTCAGTCGGCTGTTTGTACCACCGCACCTCGTTCATGCATAGTATCAACTAAATAAAAAAACAGCCATAATACACCCATCTATGTTATCTGCTGGAGGGCATAGCTAGTTCGAAATTCAGGAGTGCTCACAAACATTCAGATTTGAAGTCTGCATGTAGTCTTGGCTGGAACATCATTTCCTAATAGATTGAAACAGTATGAAATCTTGTAATAGACTAAAATGCGTACACATGAACCATCAAAGTTCATGCTAACTGAGTTTATCGGTTTTACCATAGACTAAGCGACATGTGATAAAATATGAAATCAGATGGAAAATTTAGTTAATCTGTTTTACAAAAATCTTAGCTAAATATTTACTTTCGAATAGACTAAAAATAGCTATATTTGTTTCAGTATTGTCCAAAGAGAGAGTTCTTGACATGCAATCTTTTGGTAATCACATCCATCCACATGTAGAAAAGTTTGGTTCCTAAGGTCATCGATGGAAACCTCACATGTTAAGATAGTAAAGGATGTATTCAAATACACAAGACAATATGCCATCTGTATTGAACTGTTTTTGTGAGAAACATAGTTATGAAATCCATGTAACTATAAAATAAAATATGGAAAAAAGAACATCTTAAGAGAAATCATGGAAATACAATATAGATTTGTTCTACGCAGTACTGTTAATTCCTCCAAAGTTTACATACCTCGGATACAAACTCTTCTTTTGTTAACCTATACTATTTGCATGGTAATTCAGTACGACACATTCATTGGACCAAAATGTATACAGTTTAGGACACAATAGCGAAGTATCTTCTTTTTTTAAAAGAGAATTCCGAAATTTAAGTGAGATATTCAACCACAACTGCTGCTATCTCATCTTGATCTCTAATAGGGAGGTTGCAGCGGGTGAGCCGGCCTGGCATACTCTACACTGAATAGGAATGGTGGAATAACAGAGGCATCGACCGAAACAACAAGTTAACTAAATCTTCGTCAACAACTCACTATCTTTGGTACCTAAGTTCACATGGATTTTCCCCTAAAGTTCGTAAGAAATTTAAAGCTAAATACTTGGAAATAATTTTGCCTATGCCACACATTATGGTTGGAGGTTGATGAAAGTCATTTCTATTGGTATTAAATAATTTTAATGATATCATCCTCCAATAAGGAACATATATATTTACAACCATGATATGACTATCAAGAAAATTGGCTTAAAAGCTAACCTTGCGGAGGTGTGATACATTTAATAGCAGCATTCAAGATGACACTTGTATATGTATTCAAGGTTCAAAAATCATGAGAAGACCGCAACCACCTTTAGTAAAGACCATTACGAAAAGTTCTTCAAGAGCTAACCACTACTTCATAGAGACTCCACACAGTTCAGATCTAAAAAAAGATGTGTAAGCAAACAACATTGGGAGATAATATCACGATTTTAACAATTGAGAACATACTTATAATCATTAGATAGACCAACAAATTTGGCTTTAGAAGCCTACTAACATGCGTACATTGGGCAACGTGGAGGGCAGGAGGGTGCACGAACCGTACCATCTGTCCCTCTAAACCTACCCAAGCATACCGTAATTATATTTTGATGGACATAAGAGTGATACAACCAAAAACAACCCAGATATTAAGCACTAAAGTCTCTTACTCTTCAGCATTCAACATCGTTTTTATCCCATAAATATCCAGAAAAAAAGTGATTACACATATCAGCATCCATATCAGATCAGCATGCATTCTTAGAAATCAACATTCAAGTAGAAGACATGAATTTGATGCATTCAAGTAGACAGGGATGCATAAATTAGAACTTGGAAGACCATTTTGCAAATGGGTACATAAGTACATAAGGTTTCCTCACATTGCATCCTGTAATTCTTAAGACTAACTACACAAATAAGAACAAATTTATTAGTAGTTACATGAAGCGATGCTCTTCTCTATATCAACCATAAGCCTGACATCGTTTTCACCAACAAGCAGATGTTTGACCTACACTTCCTTCCCCTCTCTCGGAGCACTATTGGCATGAGTGCAGAGAACTATCCAATATATACTCATGTAGGGCGATGTATCTGGCGAAGAGGGCTGTAGGGCGCCCATGAACCTGTCGTTGGGCTAGTAAATGATTTCAGACGGACGTCGCTGAGGATCTTAGAGCTTGGTGGTGACGAACCTGGTGCAGAGAAGCGGCAAGATGGAGGTGGCCGGTGTCATGGTGGCGCACGAAATCGGGGCTGCGAAATGGAGGATTGGAGGAAAGCAGGCGGAGGCGAGCTCCTGTAGAGAGGTGGGATCCCATGGATGGGGATGAATCCAATCTTGGAGGCGGAGAACCTGGCCCAAAGTATGGAGAGAAGGAGGCGGTCGGCGTCGTGGCGGCGCATGACTCTAGAGCCGCGGGTCTCTCCAGTTTCCCTTCCGCTACTACATTTTTTTGCTCGATCCGTATCACCGTAACGGTGCTCTCAGTAACAGTTTAGGTTAGGTTCATCTAGGCCTGGGAGCCAAAATGCCATGTCCCTGTGTACACGGGCTTTCGTATTTTCGGGCCCAGTGGGCCTGCCAATTTGATGGGTATAGTAGCTTTCCTAGAGATAACTGGCCCAGTGCGGGAATTGAAATACATCCAACGGCTAGAAACTGCTAAATGGTGTGATTGGACGGCCGAAAATGTCCAGATCGTGAGAGGCCTCCTCTTTGTCTCAGTTTTAATATCCCTAATGTACACCCAAAATTCACTTTGGCTCATAGGTGTAGATGCACCCACTGCCGAAATGATGTATTTTAGAATGTTTAAAAATTTAGAAAAAATACCGGGTGTACATGCTGATATTCTATTTTTGTACACGAAGTTTCATGAGGAAAAGACATTTTATGTGGCTTGTATAAAAAAGACAATTTTCTGTGTTATAAAATAGCTTTTCACAAGACCTAATTTTGTCTTTTTACACAGACCACAAAAAATGTCTTTTCATCGCAAATACTTTGTGTGAGAACATAGCATGTCAAGATGTACACCCAATATTTTGTTTCGGGATTTTTCAACATCTTGTAATAATTTATATAAAATATTTTTTTTCATAATAGGTTCATCTAGACCTGGGAGCCAAAATGCCATGTCCCTGTGTACACGGGCTTTCGTATTTTCGGGCCCAGTTAACCAGAGAGGGCCTGCCAATTTGATGGGTAGAGTAGCTTTCCTAGGGATAACTGGCCCAGTGCGGGAATTGAAATACATCCAACGGCTAGAAACTGCTAAATGGTGTGATCGGACGGTCGAAAATGTCCAGACCGTGAGAGGTCTCCTCTTTGTCTCAGTTTTAATATCCCTAATGATTCTTAGTTCTCCATGAAAATATGCTTTGATCAATAAAATTGTTAATTTTCAGTGGTGCTGCGAAGTCGAAACGCCGATCAATAAAATTGTTAATTTTCAGTTGATCAATAAAAATGCTTCCTACTCCCTCTCTCCCAAAATATAAGTCGCCTAAGTATTAGTCAAAAGTCAATATTTTCTAATTTTGACCAAGATTATACATAAAAATATAAACATTTACAATAACGTATCAATATCGATAAATTCAACGTAAAGCATATTTTCTTAATGTGTCCGTTCAATATTATTGATATACATATTTTTTACTAAATATTTGGTCAAAGTTAGTAAGATTTAACTATTAACTAATCCTTAGGCGTCTTATACCGGATGGAGTAATATGTTAAGTTGATAATATTGTCGGCGCGCTCCACTTCCGTTGTGCTGCGAAGTCCAGACACCGATCCAGCACAGTGTTTGTATTTATCCGAAGAACGTGCAATGCCATCAAGAACAGTGACCGGATTACCCCCACCACACCCACCCGGGAACAGAGCACAACTTGTAGACAAGCACCCGGGGCAGTTGCTCATGTATTTGGTAACTGGTTGTATGAGATTGATAATAAATATAAGACTTTGTTTAAAGTATAAGTGCTTGCCATAATTTGGTCGCTATGGCTATGTAGAAATGACAAGATCTTTAATAATATTTCGCCTTCTAACTTATAGGTTATTTATCGGGCCACAACTACTCTTATGGACTACTCTACAACGTATGGAGTTTCGCGACTTGTTTGTGGAGAGGTGTACGCGATTGGAGGATGTGGCAGGGATATTTTTTCTCGACATGGTTTGCCACGTGATTTGCGGATCGACCCTCCATAGCTCGAGGCCGTGTATTTTCTTAGTGCACTTTGTAATGTTGGTCTCTATACTTTGTTGTCTAGTCGTGTGGTTTGATCGGCTGTGTGCATCCTAGCTATGCAAAGATCAGGCGTAAACATTACTTTTATGTAATAACAGCGTCAATTCCCAAAAAGAATAGCTATACTCCCCTTTGTGCTGAAATCAATCCATGGAGAAGACGATCGTAATGTATCATGGCCTCACGATGAGCCACTTCGTCCCGATGATGGAGTTCGCCCATCTCCTCCTAGACCGAGGATACGGCGTACGTCACCATCGCCCTGATCGACTGCATCCTCCTGGAAGAACCCGACTTTGCCGTTGCCGTCGACCGCGCCACCGCTTCCTGCGGGCCCTCCCTATCCTTCCACAGGCTCCCTCGTATCGAGCACCCTCGCAGCACATGCTTGCAGGACGAGGATTTCCTCCTCTGGTACATGGAGCTCGTTGGCCTGTGCAACGGGCGCCTCCACGACCTGCTCCGCCCCATGCCTCCAGGGAGAACCGTCCATGCCATCGTCATGGATGCGCTCTCCGCCGAAGCGCTCGTCGTCGCGGAGAGAGGCTAGGGGTCCCAGGCTACATCTTCCAGACGACGAACGCGGGTGCCATGTCGTTCTTCGTCCACCTCCCTTGGATCCGTTAGGAGGGCCAGCCAAGATGAAGAAGGATTTCTAAAGTTAACTTCATGTGCAGTAGTGCCGATGTCACGCTGACGTTAGCCATGTGCTTCCAGAAAAACTAAAATATTTGTGAAACTTATGAAATGTTTTTGTATTGCTTACATACTGTTTCAATGTTTCAATAATGTTTCAGTCGGTTCAATTATGTTTCAGTTCTGTTTTATGTGCGGGCTAGGAAAAAATTAGACAAACGCACCAATCTCAAAGTGAAAAAGAACGGTAGATGGAACTCCTTCAGGTGAAGTTACTTTAGAAATGACTTTCCGCAGCCAAGCTTTAATAAGATGGGGGACGCCACCATCGAGCTCCCTGGGCTCGCACCCCATGCCGGCTTCTCACCTTGAAGCCCCAGTGCTCCAGGACCCGGAGGGCGAGACGTACAAGGCCATAGGTGAGCTTGGCGTTCAGGTGGCACCACGCTGATGGCCTCATCGTGAACACTTTCGAGTCGTTGGACGCGAGGGCGGTGAGCGCGCTCCGGCACCCGCGTCATCTTCCGCCCGGCGTGGTGCTGCCTCATCTGTACTACGTCGGTCCTCTTGTCTAGTGACGTCGTCGAGGAGGCACCATTGCTTGCCAGACCGCAGCGTCCTGTTCCTCTGCTTCGGGAGCCTAGCCGAAGCAAAGCCACTCGGAGGAGCAAGTCAAGGAGATCGCCGCGGGGCTTGAGAAGTCCGGCCACCGGTTCCTGTGGGTGGTGCGAGACCCCCGCAACGCCAACGACGATCCAGACCTCGACGCGTTCCTGCCGGAGGCGTTCCTGGAGCGAACCGGGGGCCGCGGTCTCGTTATCAAGGTGTGGGCGCCGCAGGTGGACGTGCTCCAGCACAGGGCGATCGACGGAGGCGTTCGCGACGCACTGCGGGTAGAACTCCGTGCTGGAAGGGATCGCGGCGGGGGTGCCGCCGATGCCGATGCTGGCCTGGCCGCAGTACGCGGAGCAGAGGATGAACAAGGTACTCGTGGTGGAGGATCTGAGGGTCGCCGTGGAGATGGTCGGGTGGCGCGCCAGGGGCTGGTCCGCGACGAGGAGGTGGAGGCCAAGGTGAGGCTGGTCATGGAGTCCAGGGAGCTCAGGGAGCAAGTGTCCGTATACAAGAAAGGTGCGGCTGTGGCATGGAGCAACGGCGGCTCGTCGCGGTTGGCTTTCGAGCAGTTCCTGTCGGACCTGGACAACCGTCAGCAATTGAGCTGAGCAGGACACACGGTGCCGAGATGAGTGTGCTGCTGCCGATAAGGGGTTCAGTTTCTCGTTTAATTCAGCTTGCTAGCGTTTCGAAAAATGTATTTACACTAGTGGAGAACGGGTTTTAGTCCCGACCCGTAAGTAAACCCGGACTGGAGACTGGTGAGGCGAGACTAAAGGCCTACCCACTAGTCCCAGCCCGCTTACCAGTCGGGACGAATGAGCGTCCACGTGGCCGTCCCTGCGCGCCCTAGGTGCCTCCCCCATTAGTCCCGGTTGGTTCTCTGCCGCGGTAGCATTTTAGCCAGTTTCTCTGCCATGGCAGAGAATTCATTTTGTATCAATTTTATTTATTTCTTTTTCATTTCAAAACAGTTTTCTACGCTACCACATACCATACATGTTCGTGCATATATATATACATATATATAGGGAAATAGCCAGCTAAATACGGGCATAGCTGAGCATAGGGTATCCACCGTTGATTCTCCACTTTTGATATAGGGAGCACATGTTACCATACCAAAAGACTTGAACCCCATATGAGTATTCTAACGCCGTTACTACCCTAAGCCAAATTAGCCAGCTACATGCACAAAACCCTAAGCCAAATAAGCCTTATTCATTCTTTCATCAAATTAGCACCTACAGAAAAGTTGTATGCACACAAACCCTAACCGTTCTTGCTTTTAGTTAAAGTAGCAACAACCAAAAACGAGGCTACTAGCTACATGCACAAAACCCTAAGCCAAATAAGCCTTATTCATTCTTTCATCAAATTAGCACCGACAGAAAAGTTGCATGCACACAAATCCTAACCGTTCTTGCTTTTAGTTAAAGTAGCAACAACCAAAAACGAGGCTACTAGCTACTCATTTAGCCACAACGGCTGTTTGACTTTTCCATTAAATGTCCTCCAAAACCCTAAGGAAAACAACTACTCCCTCCATCCCAAGGCTCAAGGCGTATAATTTTTTTCGAATTTTCCCAGGGCATGAGGCGCATACATAGTCAGATGTGAATCACTCAGCTAATGTTCAAAAACTGCCCTCCAATCCTATGTTCTCGGCTCCTCAAAACTCCCAGGCAATTATTGCTAAGAGTTGTAGTGCATGGCTGCATGTTCTGGAGAGGAGAAAAAGAGACCACACAAATTAATGTTTAGTTTTTATTGGCTTTGCATGTTACATGCGAGGAGAGAGAACAATTAATCGTGCATGCTGACCGCTTTATTTATGATGCCCTACATGAGTTGCATGCCTAATCCTAACTCAAACAACTATTGATTTTTTGATGCCCAATTTGAGATGAATGCATAACCCTAACTGAAACAACACTTGTTTTAGCCAAATAAGGTTGTACACTTTACAGCGGATAATTAGTGTTTCCATACTAGCACAACAACTTTGCCATGAAGCATTTGCATGCAAACCTATTATAAGCCTTGTTCCTCACTACATTCCCCTTTTAGCTTCTAAAATTTTCTAGGCCAAACAATACTCTAAAAGTTTTAGGGTTTGTCCAAAACCCTAGCATTCCATGCATGCATAGTTAAATAGACACCGTTAGACACGCCGTTTATGCAATGAAATATCCAGCCACAAGTATCTATAAGAGCACATGCATGTGATCTCTATATCCAACGGTCCTAGGCCTATGCACAGCTATACCTGTGTGTAGCAAATCCGCGTCGTATATATATAGAGAGAGAGTGTGGCGCTATTTGACACCCAGGGTGTAGAATAGTTATTCTATACCCACCCTCTATCTTTCAAACCGTATATATTTTTTACGTTACGTAAATTTTCTCTTATCTCGGAAGTCAAGAAGAACATAAAAAAATTTAGACATGTCATAAAAAAATTGTTTACATGCCGTATAAAAATACGACGTAAAATGCGTATTTTTTACACTAAAATGACTCATAAATTGTATTTTTATGTCGATTTTTTTGCGTTTCTGATAAATATGAACATAATTATTAGATTATAAAACATAAATTTCTGAAAGTGAGAATATAAAAATATGTGGGGTGTAGAATAACTATTCTGCACCCTGGGTGTTGAATAGGGTTTCTATATATATGAATAACTATTCTGCACCCTGGGTGTTGAATAGGGTTTCTAGTCAGAATAGTTATTCATATATATATATAGAAACCCTATTCAATCTAGAAACCCTATTCAACACCCAGGATAAACCCTATTCAACACCCAGGATGCAGAATAGTTATTCTACACCCCACATATTTTTATATTCTCACTTTCAGAAATTTATGTTTTATAATCTAATAATTATGTATAGGGTTTCTATATATATATATATGTAAGATAACTTGTCTTAGGATCGAGCATACAAATATATACATGATAGTTACATGGACATCACAATAACCGAGACTAGAGCCCGTCTATTCAATTACACGGTCGGGGATCATCGTTAGCGCCTATTCATACTAAATTCTCATGTGTCATCTATCATCTCATTCATCAAGAATCCTGCTAGTTCTTCACAATTCCTAGTACGCGTTGCTTTGGTAGGAGTTGATCCCGCATTCTCTCGAGTAAGCAAAAGGAGATCAATATAAATATCAATCATGATAACAAAAAGTGACGGTAATGAAATAATGATGTGAATGTATTGCTTACATCGACTCTATAATCTTTGTGCTCAGTGGTAAACGTGCGAATAAACTCGCAAACGTAGAATCCACATATATGCGTCCTGGGTGGTTGCCTCGCACACTTTACGAGAATAGAATTCAATTAGAATAATAATCTAGCATCATAATTATATTGAAATTAGAAGTAAAGAGATGCGCGGACTACTTACCGAGACCAGCTTAAACGTCAGCTTCTTACTAAAGTCACTCGTAACCGCACTCTTGAACCGGTTCCAAACCCTACCCGGTAAAGAAAATCAATGAGTTATTTATTACGTGATATCTCAGGAAATCAACGAAAAAGACCGATGTAGCGCGGAAATTACCTTTGGAGCAGGGTCTCTTTAATAGGTCCATGACTTCAACTCTTCCCTTATCAAGTTGAATGTTTAGCAGGATCTAGTGGAAACTATACACGTTTATATACATCAGTAACTCATCAATTACACTTAGCATCGAGTAAGCAAAAAATGAATGTGTACAATAGAGTAAGACCCTCACTTGAAATTGTAAGGGAACAGTATGTGGTCACAAAATTTTTGCTCCGTTAGAAACCTTAGAAGGTTTTTCTCCATCTCCTCGGATTTTGTCGTTAGCATCTTTACATGTATTTTATCTGGGTCAATAAACCCAACACTAAAGAGTGACCTTCTTTTACATTTCTGGATCTTTATTCTGCATAATAATAGAGTACAACAATAATAAGGATAATTACATGCAATGAACTGAACAACTGAAAAACTGAACAATGTAGACAATAAATTCAACAACTTACAGACAATAGCAACTCATGAGACTTTTGTCGAGGGCGTCGAAATTGTATAACTGAAAGAGTTCTGGAAACTCAACATGGACCTCGTCGGCTCGGAAGTAGTAGTCATGTGGGACTTTCGCCATGATCATTATTCTCTCCTCCTTTGTGACTTTCAAGTACCAGTTATGTAAACTCCACATTTGTGTTGGCAAATATTGCAACCTCTCTATGCTGACCAACGGCATCCCTGGGACATATTGAGGGGCTACATCAGCCTTGGGTAACTTGTCGTCCTAGGAACTTAGCAATTCCTTAACAGTCACATTCATAACGGCCGCAAGCTCCGCAACTTCTTCCATATTCTACTGGGGAATGTCATAGGATGTCACCGTGAGGGGTTGGATCGATTTTTTGCCTGTTTCCCGAGCTGGGGGACGTCCTTTCTTTTCTCGGTTGCACTTTGACTTGATGATTTGCTCCTGCTTGCACTTTTACTTGATTTGCTCTTCTTCACTTCCTTTTTAAGCGTGCGTAGATAGTCATGGCTTATGGTGCAAGTCATATTGCGATTTTGTGTTCAGAAAACCAAGTGCATACGCTTTTTGCTTCTCGGTGTATACCGGGGCGGGCTCAGGTTTCTTCTTTTGAAGTTGCGCAACACATTCGGCCTTTGCGATCGCTACGTTTTCCTCTTTAGTATGATCGTAAGGTCTGATGGGAACATTCTTATGAGGTACTCTTGGGAGGGGTGACATTTGTCGTTTTGGGCTGTTGACTCGTTTAGTACTCATCGACGGAGCACGCTTCTGCTTATTGTCCTTAGCGGGTGGCAAAGACAGTTGACCCTGCGGTGAAGATCGAGATGGACGCGCGCTGTGGTGGTCATAGTCATGGGGTGGGCTTCTTGGAGGTGATGGAGGTGAAGGTAACATGCGACGACTCGGAGGCGGTATTGGCCTTGGCGCTGAGCCTGGAAGCTTGATGTTGTTCTTGTCCCATAGAATGATACCACCCAATACTTCTCCGAGTGTCCTCTCACCTTTAGGTCCAGGAATGTCAAGCTCCATCGAGTCCCACCCCGTTGCGATTTCATCCACCCTGACTTTAGCATAGCCAGCTAGAATCTCACGGCCATGCCAGCGTGCATCAGGTGGACAAGGTAAACCACATCTGACGGCCACCTTGATGGATAGGTTCTTCACCTTCTGATGGAGCTCACAAGATGTCTGCTCCTTCATTCCATCCACGGGGTAGCCGAGACCACCATCTACCATCTGTGCATCATCATACGGGACCTCCAATTCATCCACGCTGCTTCTCCGCTGAGATGGGACGGCGGTAATATCGAGTGCAGGATCTTGCAGGCGTGCTACTCCTCGAAGTTCGTCAATCTGTTGTTGATGCTTTTGAAGTATTCCTAGCAACTCGTTGAACCTGTATCCCTTCTCCTCCTGCCGTCGCCTCTTTGCTCACTCTCGGCTCCTATAAGTATCTCTGTCTTTGGGAAACCCCAGCTCCCATGTATAATTAGGGCCAAGGCCTCGTACTCGTCCTTCGCGTTCGTCATTCCCGAGGACCTTTGTCAGTAAGTCTTTCTCTCTATTGGGACAGAACTTTGTTGTCCCCTCTTTAATTTCCTTCACCACTCTCTAGCATGTCTCCCGGGGTATCCTAATCCCGTCACTGCAAATAAGGTCCCTTGTATTTTCGTCATACTCACTCCCATGTCCAAGGAACCAATTTCTTGCCCTCAAATACCATTCTTCGCGTATTGGTTCTGGAGTGATCCATTTAGCAAGCAACTCATTGATGACCCACAAGTATAGGGGGTGTATCGCAGTATTTTTGATAAGTAAGAGTGTCGAACCCAACGAGGAGCAGAAGGTGCTGGCTAGTGGCTAGGAGCAGGAATTCTCTATAAATACTTAGCAAATGGATTTTTAGGGGTTTTTGATAATGCAGGCAAATAAAATATGAGTAAATAAAAGACAATAAGAATAAATGCAGCAAGTGGCCCAATCCTTTATTCAGCAAAGGACAAGCCGGTTGTATTACTTAAGATGACCAAACGTTCTCGAGGACACACGGGAATATCGTCAAGTGCTTTCGCTTCATATAGTTGATTAATCTTCTTTAGTTTGCTAAGTGTTGTGTGGGTGAACCTGTGCTAATGTACCGACCTTCCTAGGACTAATACATACTTGTGATTATACCCCTTGCAAGCATCCGCAAGTACAAGAAAGTAATTAAGGTAGAAACCTAACCACAGCTTTAAACTCTAAGACCCTGACGTCCCTTGTGCAATGGTTTCCTAACGGGGGTTCAGGTTTCTGTCACTCCGGCAACCCCTACGATTAGTAGCCAAATACACAATGCATTCCCCTAGTCGCATATAGGTGAAGTGTGATGTAGTCGACGTTCACATGGCACCACTAGAAGAAGTACACCACAACTTAAATATCAAACTATTGAATCTTTCTCAACACAATTCCATTACTAACAACATGACTTCTCCCATGTCCTCAAGAACAAAACGAACTACTGACAAGACATCATATGGATCATGATTAGAGATGAAATAATGATGTGTAACAATATGAACATAAACAATAATTCAACGGTTCACTCAATAGCATCAACTACAAGGAGTAATCAACACCAGGAAAGTTTCCCCTAAGAACTATGGAAGATTCAACCCAATTGTTACAGCGGTATGGAGGTGGTGATGATGCTGCTGATGGAGATGATGGTGGTGGTGATGATGATGATGATGATCCCGATGAAGTCCAGCTTGATGGTGGTGTTGATGGCGACAATCTCCCTCTCCATGAAGGAATTCCCCCGGCAGAATTCTGTCTGCCGGAGAGATCTTTCTCTCTCGGTGTTTTCTGCCCTGCAGAGGCAGCGAAATCTTTCTGTGGTTGCTCCTCGAGTCTTAGGGTTTTGGGAGGATAATATACGTCAGATGGGAGAGGCTGGAGTGGACCAGGGTGGCCACACCACCTGGTGGTGCGGCCTAGGGTGGCCCGCGCCAGGGGGTGGTGTGGGCCCCTATGGCCCATCTCCACTCCCCCTTCTGGCTTTCTTCGTCTTCTGGAAAAATAGGATTTTCCATATATTTTCCTGGATTTTCTGATCTTCGCGAATTTTGCCTCCAAACAGCACCTTTTCCATCAGAATCCTGACTGCAGTGGTCCATGCTCCAAACGTCATCAACCATGCAAAAATAGATGAAATAACATAAGTATCATCTCTTAATATGAAATATATCAATGAATAACAGTAAATTATGATATAGAATAGTGATGCAAAATGGACGTATCACTCATTCTCTTTAGCATCCCACTTTGGCATCGTAGTCGCGTAGCCCCTGACCCCATGTGATGGTGATATTTCTTGTTCGCGGCATTTAACTTGTTTTTTCCAACTTTTCCTTAGCAGCTTCTGACTCCTTGTACTTCACAAATGCATCCCAGTTAGCCTGCTGCTTCGTTAGATAGGCTTCGAATTTAGGAGGAGTCTTCTTCTTCTGATACTTTTGCCATAATGATTTCTTCCGGTTTTTGAATAGTTCGGCCATCTTCGTAAGAGTCCACTGGTTCCAAGGGTTCACCCCGTGGTGATACCCATATAATTGTATAACGCGTAGATGCGTCCAAATTTTTGGCCGGGCCTAGTTTGGAATATTTTTGGCTCGATGTGGAGGCCTAAGAGAAGAAACATTCGTCAATTTATATATATACAACTCAATTAATGCATGTACTGATCACCGAACTTCATATATATACCTCGCCGAACTTAGTTAAGGGTCCATCGAAGCTGTCGGCTTCTCCATCATCGGAGCCGTTTGCTTCTCCCTGATCATTTCGGTCGACCTCCTCACCCTCAACGGAGGGGTTCAAATATATCGACAGAGATTCAGGTGGATGAAAATGGGGGGCGTCATTGATCATATTCTCGAGAATTTCTTCTTGTTCTAGGTCTCTATGGATTGGACTAGGTGGATCCATAGTTTTCTACAAAATGTACACAATATAAAATAATACTAAATAATAATATGTACACCTAATTTGCTACAATAAAACTAAACAATAGCGAAATTCTAGTGATGCCTTGCGTGGGACCCGTGTCCGGTCACCCACCATACCTCTATAAACCCCCCAACCTGCACCCATAACCTCTATAAGTTCGGGGGCCTATGAGCATACCACCCTAACCCTAAGTCCGGGGTCCCATGATCACTACTGCCCTAACCCTAAGTCCGAGGGCCCGCAAGCACGACCACCCTAACCCTAAGTCTGGGGTCCCGCGAGCACCATCACCCTAACCCTAAGTCCGGGGGCCCGTGAGCACAAGCATCCTTACCCTAAGTCTGGGAGCCCACGAGCACTACCACCCTAACCCTAACCCTAACTCTGGGGGGCCATGAGCACCAGCACCCTAAACCTAAATCCGGGGGCCGGCGAGCCCCTGCACCCTAACCCTAAGTCTGAGGGGCCACGAGCACCAGCACCCTAACCCTAAGTCCAGGGGGCCGCGAGCACCAGCACCCTAACCCTAAATCCGGGGGGCCGTGAGCACTACCACCCTAACCCTAACTCCCGGGGCCTGCGAGCACCACCACCCTAACCCTAACGCCGATCGTCCGTGAGCACCACTATATATTATATATACACTATAAATATAAACACTATATGTTATACTGGAAATATATTACACTATATATTACACTAAAACTATATACACTAAAAAATACACTATACACTATATATTACACTATATATTAATAATAACATATAAGAAAAAATAGTAATAATAACATATACACTATATACTATATTTTTTATACACTATACACTATATACTACATACTATAAGAAAAAAATACAAGAAATAAATAAATAAAAATAGAAGTGGTCGGGGGCGCCTCCCTATCCTACTCGCCCGCAGTGGCCGGCACCCCCGCGGTGTGCACGGCTGCCGCCCTAGCCCTACTCGCCCACATCAATAATTTTTGATGTTCCATGCTTGTTTTATATCTACTTTCTTATGTTTTGTTCCAACTTTGGAGTACTTTTTATACACTTTCTTCGACTAACCTATTAACAAGATGCCACAGTGCCAGCTGCCTGTTTTCTACTGTTTTTGGTTCTAGGAAAGTCAGAAAATCAATATTCTCGGAATTGGACCAGGCAAAAGTCAAAGTCACTATTTTATCGGAAGACTCACGGGGCCAGAAGACGAGACAGAGAGGGGCCAGGGGCTGGCCACACCACTTAATGGCGCTGGCCAGGCCGCGCCAGGGGGTGGAGTGGGCCCCTCTGGCACGCCCTCGGTCTCCCCTTTCGCCTATAAGAACCTCTAGATGCATAAACCCTAAATCGTCAATCAGAAATCCATGAAAAGTTCCACTGCGTCGCCACCACCGAAGGGGAGATTCGAGACGAAAGTCTGTTCCGGCACCCTGCGGGATGGGGAAGTGCCCCCGGAGCCATCTCCATGAATCTCCACTGCCATCTCCATCACCGTTGCTGATTCCCATGATGAGGAGGGAGTAGTTCTCTCTCGAGGCTAAGGGTTCTACCGGTAGCTATGTGTTCATCTCTCTCTATGCATGATCTTATTGTGATCATGAGCTTGTAATCTATAGATCTACCTTCCTACTCAAGTGCTTTAATAGATCTCTGCTCTCCCCATGTGTGTGAAAGTGACAGCGTGCACACCATGGTGGCACTTAGGCTAGAGATTACAAATACTTGTTATGAGTTATATTTGGAGTTGGATGTCTTTATGAAATTGTGGTGTTTGTTTGAACCATCTAGTGCTCAAGGTGACAGTGTGGGGTTATCTAGATGCGGAAAGCAAACTTTGAGGTGTGTTGTTATAGCCCTACCATCGATTAGAGTTTTCAACCGGAGAGTAGTTCAGAGTAGTATCATAAAGAGAAGATATTTATATGAGAGTGTTCACTAGTGAATTATGATCCCTAGGCCTTGTTGCTTAGCATTGAAACAGCGTTTGCAAGTAGATCTGTTACATGTTTGCTTGCTTCCATCTTTATTTCAGTTTGCCTTTAGTCTCTTCCATGCCAGCAAGCTATTTTCTGGCACCGTTACCACTTATAATTATCCATACCACTTGTATTTCACTATCTCTTCGCCGAACTAGTGCAGATATACACCTGACAAGTGTATTGGGTGTGTTGGGGACACAAGAGACTTCTTGTATCTTGATTGCAGGGTTGCTTGAGAGGGAATACCTTTGACCACTTCCTCCTTGAGTTCGATAAACCTTGGGTGATCCACTTAAGGGAAAACTTGCTGCTGTTCTACAAACCTCTGCACTTGGAGGCCCAACAACTATCTACAAGAATAGAAGTGTGTAGACATCACACACGGCGTGCACGTCTACTGCCGACCACGATGCAGACGGGGAAAGGGAGGGTGGGATACCTGGTCGGGGACAGACGCACGCCACGGCCGGAGGTAGTGGTGTGGACGGAGAGGCGCAGCGGTGTGGTGGCGGTTGGAGGTGATGGCGGTGGCATGGACGGCGGAGATCGAAGGCGGCGAGCGTGCGGAGAGGAGGAAACACGCGTGTGGCTGCGGTTGGGGGTGGTGGCGGCTGGGGGGACGATGCGCATGTTGTGGCGGTCGGAGAGTCTTTCGGGCAGCCTGTCCTGCGTCGTTGTCCTCGCGCTTCCCCTGCTGCAGTAGTGAGATGGTGAATTGGGGGGAGTGAGGGGCGCATAATATAAGGGGATGGACCTTTAGTCGGTCAGTAGCCGCACGGGGACTAACGGGTCTTTAGTCCCGGCTCGTGCCATGGATCGGGACTAAAGGTATGACCTTTAGTCCTGGAGCATGCCACGGCCCGCGACTAAAGGGTTTTCGGCACCAGCCCACAGGGGCGCGCCAACTGGACCCTTTAGTCCCGGATTGTGACATGACCCGGGACTAAAGGTCCCTTTTTTAAAAATTGACTGAAATCTCTATTTCCCGCCTTATTGCATACAATTAAATAAACTAGTATATCAATATTATTAAAAATGATGGGGATTTTGGGGGACGGTTCTGGTTTAGGGTTTCGGGTTTAGGGTTAGGGTTTAGGTTTAGGGTTTCAGGTTTAGGGTTAGGGTTCGGCCGGATTAGGGTTAGGGTTTTAGGTTTTGGGTTTAGGGTTTAAGGGTTTAGGGTTAGGGTTTAGGTGTAGGGTTAGGGTTTTGGTTTGAGGGTTTAAGCGTTTAGGGTTAGGATTCTGATTTGGGTTTAGGGTTGAGGGTTTCGGGTTTAGGGTTTAGGGTTTCGGGTTTCGGGTTTAGGGTTTAGGGTTTAGGGTTTAGGGTTTAGGGTTTAGGGTTTAGGGTTTAGGGTTTAGGGTTTAGGGTTTAGGGTTTTAGGGTTTAGGGTTTAGGGTTTAGGGTTTAGGGTTTAGGGTTTTTAGGGTTTAGGGTTTAGGGTTTTTAGGGTTTAGGGTTTAGGGTTTTGGTTCTAGGAAAGTCAGAAAATCAATATTCTCGGAATTGGACCAGGCAAAAGTCAAAGTCAATATTTTATCGGAAGACTCACGGGCAGAGGCAGAGAGAGAGGGCGGGGCTGGCCACACCACTTAATGGCGCTGGCCAGGCCGCGCCAGGGGGTGGTGTGGGCCCCTCTGGCACGCCCTCGGTCTCCCCTTTCGCCTATAAGAGCCTCTAGATGCATAAACCCTAAATCGTCAATCAGAAATCCATGAAAAGTTCCACTGCGCCGCCACCACCGAAGGGGAGATTCGAGACGAGAAAGTCTGCATTCGGCACCTGTGAGACGGGAAGTGCCCCCGGAGCCATCTCCATGAATCTCCACTGCCATCTCCATCACCGTTGCTGATTCCCATGATGAGGAGGGAGTAGTTCTCTCTCGAGGCTAAGGGTTCTACCGGTAGCTATGTGTTCATCTCTCTCTATGCATGATCTTATTGTGATCATGAGCTTGTAATCTATAGATCTACCTTCCTACTCAAGTGCTTTAATAGATCTCTGCTCTCCCCATGTGTGTGAAAGTGACAGCGTGCACACCATGGTGGCACTTAGGCTAGAGATTACAAATACTTGTTATGAGTTATATTTGGAGTTGGATGTCTTTATGAAATTGTGGTGTTTGTTTGAACCATCTAGTGCTCAAGGTGATAGTGTGGGGTTATCTAGATGCGGAAAGCAAACTTTGAGGTGTGCTGTTATAGCCCTACCATCGATTAGAGTGTTCAACCGGAGAGTAGTTAGAGTAGTATCATAAAGAGAAGGTATTTATATGAGAGTGTTCACTAGTGAATTATGATCCCTAGGCCTTGTTGCTTAGCATTGAAACAGCGTTTGCAAGTAGATCTGTTACATGTTTGCTTGCTTCCATCTTTATTTCAGTTTGCCTTTAGTCTCTTCCATGCCGACAAGCTATTTTACAGCACCGTTACCACTTATAATTATCCATACCACTTGTATTTCACTATCTCTTCGCCGAACTAGTGCAGCTATACACCTGACAAGTGTATTGGGTGTGTTGGGGACACAAGAGACTTCTTGTATCTTGATTGCAGGGTTGCTTGAGAGGGAATACCTTTGACCACTTCCTCCTTGAGTTCGATAAACCTTGGGTGATCCACTTAAGGGAAAACTTGCTGCTGTTCTACAAACCTCTTGCTTGAGGCCCAACAACTATCTACAAGAATAGAAGTGTGTAGACATCACACACGGCAGCGTGCACGTCTACCTTGCCCGATGCAGGGACGGGAAAGGGAGGGGTGGGATACCTGGTCGGGGACGGACGCGCACGGCGGCTGGAGGTAGTGGTGTGGACGGAGAGGAGGCGACGCGCGGTGTGGTGGCGGTTGGAGGTGATGGCGGTGGCATGGACGGCCGGAGATCAGGGGCGGCACGGACGCGCGGAGAGGAGGAAACACGCGTGTGGCGGCGGTTGGGGGTGGTAGCGGCTGGGGGGACGATGCGCATGTTGTGGCGGTCGGAGAGTGTTTCGGGCAGCCTGTCCTACGTCGTTGTCCTCACGCTTCCCCTCCTGTAGTAGTGAGATGGTGAATTGGAGGGAGTGAGGGGCGCATAATATAAGGGGATGGACCTTTAGTCCCGGTCCGTGGCACGATCCGGGACTAACGGGTCTTTAGTCCCGGCTCGTGCCATGGATCGGGACTAAAGGTATGACCTTTAGTCCCGGAGCATGCCACGGCCCGCGACTAAAGGGTTTTCGGCACCAGCCCACAGGGGCGCGCCAACTGGACCCTTTAGTCCCGGATTGTGACATGACCCGGGACTAAAGGTCCCTTTTTTAAAAATTGACTGAAATCTCTATTTCCCGCCTTATTGCATACAATTAAATAAACTAGTATATCAATATTATTAAAAATGATGGGGATTTTGGGGGACGGTTCTGGTTTAGGGTTTCGGGTTTAGGGTTAGGGTTTAGGTTTAGGGTTTTAGGTTTAGGGTTAGGGTTCGGCCGGATTAGGGTTAGGGTTTTAGGTTTTGGGTTTAGGGTTTAAGGGTTTAGGGTTAGGGTTTAGGTTTAGGGTTAGGGTTTTGGGTTGAGGGTTTAAGCGTTTAGGGTTAGGGTTACAGTTTCGGGTTTAGGGTCAGGGTTTCGGGTTTAGGGTTTAGGGTTTCGGGTTTCGGGTTTAGTGTTTAGGGTTAGGCTTTAGGGTTCGGGTTTAGGGTTTAGGGTTTAGGGTTCTAGGGTCTAACTATTAAAACTAGTAACCGGGACTTACAATATTTTGGGGCCTAGTGTTTAGGGCTTCGGGTTTAGGGTTAGGGTTCGGCCGGATTAGGGTCAGGGTCTGGGGGCCTATGAGCATACCACCCTAACCCTAAGTCCGGGGTCCCATGATCACTACCGCCCTAACCCTAAGTCAGGGCCATGAGCATGACCACCCTAACCCTAAGTCTGGGGTCCCGCGAGCACCAGCACCCTAACCCTAAGTCCGGGGGCCCGTGAGCACCAGCATCCTTACCCTAAGTCTGGGAGCCCACGAGCACTACCACCCTAACCCTAACTCTGGGGGGCCATGAGCACCAGCACCCTAAACCTAAATCCGGGGCGTGAGCCCTGCACCTAACCCTAAGTCGAGGGCCTCGAGCACCAGCACCCTAACCCTAAGTCCAGGGGGCCGCGAGCACCAGCACCCTAACCCTAAATCCGGGGGGCCGTGAGCACTACCACCCTAACCCTAACTCCCGGGGCCTGCGAGCACCACCACCCTAACCCTAACTCCGGTCATCCGCGAGCACCACTATATATTATATATACACTATAAATATAAACACTATATGTTATACTGGAAATATATTACACTATATATTACACTAAAACTATATACACTAAAAAATACACTATACACTATATATTACACTATATATTAATAATAACATATAAGAAAAAATAGTAATAATAACATATATACTATATACTATATTTTTTATACACTATACACTATATACTACATACTATAAGAAAAAAATACAAGAAATAAATAAATAAAAATAGAAGTGGTCGGGGGCGCCTCCCTATCCTACTACTTTGCGGTGGCGGCACCCAGCAGTGTGCCTCAGTGCCGCCCTAGCCCTACTACCACATCAATAATTTTTGATGTTCCATGCTTGTTTTATATCTACTTTCTTATGTTTTGTTCCAACTTTGGAGTACTTTTTATACACTTTCTTGGACTAACCTATTAACAAGATGCCACAGTGCCAGCTGCTTGTTTTCTACTGTTTTTGGTTCTAGGAAAGTCAGAAAATCAATATTCTCGGAATTGGACGAGGCAAAAGTCAAAGTCAATATTTTATCGGAAGACTCACGGAGCCAGAAGACGAGACAGAGAGGGGCCAGGGGATGGCCACACCACTTAATGGCGCTGGCCAGGCCGCGCCAGGGGGTGGTGTGGGCCCCTCTGGCACGCCCTCGGTCTCCCCTTTCGCCTATAAGAACCTCTAGATGCATAAACCCTAAATCGTCAATCAGAAATCCATGAAAAGTTCCACTGCGCCGCCACCACCGAAGGGGAGATTCGAGGGACAGAAAGTCTCTGTTCCGGCACCCTGCGGGATGGGGAAGTGCCCCCGGAGCCATCTCCATGAATCTCCACTGCCATCTCCATCACCGTTGCTGATTCCCATGATGAGGAGGGAGTAGTTCTCTCTCGAGGCTAAGGGTTCTACCGGTAGCTATGTGTTCATCTCTCTTATGCATGATCTTATTGTGATCATGAGCTTGTAATCTATAGATCTACCTTCCTACTCAAGTGCTTTAATAGATCTCTGCTCTCCCCATGTGTGTGAAAGTGATAGCGTGCACACCATGGTGGCACTTAGGCTAGAGATTACAAATACTTGTTATGAGTTATATTTGGAGTTGGATGTCTTTATGAAATTGTGGTGTTTGTTTGAACCATCTAGTGCTCAAGGTGACAGTGTGGGGTTATCTAGATGCGGAAAGCAAACTTTGAGGTGTGCTGTTATAGCCCTACCATCGATTAGAGTGTTCAACCGGAGAGTAGTTAGAGTAGTATCATAAAGAGAAGATATTTATATGAGAGTGTTCACTAGTGAATTATGATCCCTAGGCCTTGTTGCTTAGCATTGAAACAGCGTTTGCAAGTAGATCTGTTACATGTTTGCTTGCTTCCATCTTTATTTCAGTTTGCCTTTAGTCTCTTCCACGCCAGCAAGCTATTTTCTGGCACCGTTACCACTTATAATTATCCATACCACTTGTATTTCACTATCTCTTCGCCGAACTAGTGCAGCTATACACCTGACAAGTGTATTGGGTGTGTTGGGGACACAAGAGACTTCTTGTATCTTGATTGCAGGGTTGCTTGAGAGGGAATACCTTTGACCACTTCCTCCTTGAGTTCGATAAACCTTGGGTGATCCACTTAAGGGAAAACTTGCTGCTGTTCTACAAACCTCTGCACTTGGAGGCCCAACAACTATCTACAAGAATAGAAGTGTGTAGACATCACCGCGCGCCGGCGTGCACGTACAGCTACCGCGCCGCCGATGCCAGACGGGGGAAAGGGAGGGGTGGGATACCTGGTCGGGGACGGACGCGCACGGCGGCTGGAGGTAGTGGTGTGGACGGAGAGGAGGCGACGCGCGGTGTGGTGGCGGTTGGAGGTGATGGCGGTGGCATGGACGGCCGGAGATCAGGGGCGGCACGAACGTGCGGAGAGGAGGAAACACGCGTGTGGCTGCGGTTGGGGGTGGTGGCGGCTGGGGGGACGATGCGCATGTTGTGGCGGTCGGAGAGTCTTTCGGGCAGCCTGTCCTGCGTCGTTGTCCTCGCGCTTCCCCTGCTGCAGTAGTGAGATGGTGAATTGGGGGGAGTGAGGGGCGCATAATATAAGGGGATGGACCTTTAGTCCCGGTCCGTGGCACGAGCCGGGACTAACGGGTCTTTAGTCCCGGCTCGTGCCATGGATCGGGACTAAAGGTATGACCTTTAGTCCTGGAGCATGCCACGGCCCGCGACTAAAGGGTTTTCGGCACCAGCCCACAGGGGCGCGCCAACTGGACCCTTTAGTCCCGGATTGTGACATGACCCGGGACTAAAGGTCCCTTTTTTAAAAATTGACTGAAATCTCTATTTCCCGCCTTATTGCATACAATTAAATAAACTAGTATATCAATATTATTAAAAATGATGGGGATTTTGGGGGACGGTTCTGGTTTAGGGTTTCGGGTTTAGGATTAGGGTTTAGGTTTAGGGTTTCAGGTTTAGGGTTAGGGTTCGGCCGGATTAGGGTTAGGGTTTTAGGTTTTGGGTTTAGGGTTTAAGGGTTTAGGGTTAGGGTTTAGGTTTAGGGTTAGGGTTTTGGGTTGAGGGTTTAAGCGTTTAGGGTTAGGGTTACAGTTTCGGGTTTAGGGTCAGGGTTTCGGGTTTAGGGTTTAGGGTTTCGGGTTTCGGGTTTAGTGTTTAGGGTTAGGCTTTAGGGTTTAGGGTTTAGGGTTTAGGGTTTAGGGTTTAGGGTTTAGGGTTTAGGGTTTTAGGGTTTAGGGTTTAGGGTTTAGGGTTTAGGGTTTTAGGGTTTAGGGTTTAGGGTTTTAGGGTTTAGGGTTTAGGGTTTAGGGTTTTTGGTTCTAGGAAAGTCAGAAAATCAATATTCTCGGAATTGGACCAGGCAAAAGTCAAAGTCAATATTTTATCGGAAGACTCACGGAGCCAGAAGACGAGACAGAGAGGGGCCAGGGGCTGGCCACACCACTTAATGGCGCTGGCCAGGCCGCGCCAGGGGGTGGTGTGGGCCCCTCCGCATCCTCAGTCTCCTTTCGCCTATAAGAGCCTCTAGATGCATAAACCCTAAATCGTCAATCAGAAATCCATGAAAAGTTCCTTTTGCGCCGCCACCACCGAAGGGAGATTCGAGACAGAAAGTCTCATTCCGGCACCTGAGACGGGAAGTGCCCAGCCATCTCCATGAATCTCACGCCATCTCCATCACCGTTGCTGATTCCCATGATGAGGAGGGAGTAGTTCTCTCTCGAGGCTAAGGGTTCTACCGGTAGCTATGTGTTCATCTCTCTCTATGCATGATCTTATTGTGATCATGAGCTTGTAATCTATAGATCTACCTTCCTACTCAAGTGCTTTAATAGATCTCTGCTCTCCCCATGTGTGTGAAAGTGACAGCGTGCACACCATGGTGGCACTTAGGCTAGAGATTACAAATACTTGTTATGAGTTATATTTGGAGTTGGATGTCTTTATGAAATTGTGGTGTTTGTTTGAACCATCTAGTGCTCAAGGTGACAGTGTGGGGTTATCTAGATGCGGAAAGCAAACTTTGAGGTGTGCTGTTATAGCCCTACCATCGATTAGAGTGTTCAACCGGAGAGTAGTTAGAGTAGTATCATAAAGAGAAGGTATTTATATGAGAGTGTTCACTAGTGAATTATGATCCCTAGGCCTTGTTGCTTAGCATTGAAACAGCGTTTGCAAGTAGATCTGTTACATGTTTGCTTGCTTCCATCTTTATTTCAGTTTGCCTTTAGTCTCTTCCATGCCAGCAAGCTATTTTTTGGCACCGTTACCACTTATAATTATCCATACCACTTGTATTTCACTATCTCTTCGCCGAACTAGTGCAGCTATACACCTGACAAGTGTATTGGGTGTGTTGGGGACACAAGAGACTTCTTGTATCTTGATTGCAGGGTTGCTTGAGAGGGAATACCTTTGACCACTTCCTCCTTGAGTTCGATAAACCTTGGGTGATCCACTTAAGGGAAAACTTGCTGCTGTTCTACAAACCTCTGCACTTGGAGGCCCAACAACTATCTACAAGAATAGAAGTGTGTAGACATCACAAGGCAGCACGTCTGACTACCGCCGGCGATGCAGACGAGAAAGGGAGGGGTGGGATACCTGGTCGGGGACGGACGCGCACGGCGGCTGGAGGTAGTGGTGTGGACGGAGAGGAGGCGACGCGCGGTGTGGTGGCGGTTGGAGGTGATGGCGGTGGCATGGACGGCCGAGATCGAAGCGGCAGACGCCTGGAGGAGGAAACACGCGTGTGGCGGCGGTTGGGGGTGGTAGCGGCTGGGGGGACGATGCGCATGTTGTGGCGGTCGGAGAGTGTTTCGGGCAGCCTGTCCTACGTCGTTGTCCTCACGCTTCCCCTCCTGTAGTAGTGAGATGGTGAATTGGAGGGAGTGAGGCGCATAATATAAGGATGGACCTTTAGTCCCGGTCCGTGGCACGATCCCGGACAAACGGGTCTTTAGTCCCGGCTCGTGCCATGGATCGGGACTAAAGGTATGACCTTTAGTCCCGGAGCATGCCACGGCCCGCGACTAAAGGGTTTTCGGCACCAGCCCACAGGGGCGCGCCAACTGGACCCTTTAGTCCCGGATTGTGACATGACCCGGGACTAAAGGTCCCTTTTTTAAAAATTGACTGAAATCTCTATTTCCCGCCTTATTGCATACAATTAAATAAACTAGTATATCAATATTATTAAAAATGATGGGGATTTTGGGGGACGGTTCTGGTTTAGGGTTTCGGGTTTAGGGTTAGGGTTTAGGTTTAGGGTTTTAGGTTTAGGGTTAGGGTTCGGCCGGATTAGGGTTAGGGTTTTAGGTTTTGGGTTTAGGGTTTAAGGGTTTAGGGTTAGGGTTTAGGTTTAGGGTTAGGGTTTTGGGTTGAGGGTTTAAGCGTTTAGGGTTAGGGTTACAGTTTCGGGTTTAGGGTCAGGGTTTCGGGTTTAGGGTTTAGGGTTTCGGGTTTCGGGTTTAGTGTTTAGGGTTAGGCTTTAGGGTTCGGGTTTAGGGTTTAGGGTTTAGGGTTCTAGGGTCTAACTATTAAAACTAGTAACCGGGACTTACAATATTTTGGGGCCTAGTGTTTAGGGCTTCGGGTTTAGGGTTAGGGTTCGGCCGGATTAGGGTCAGGGTCTGGGGGCCTATGAGCATACCACCCTAACCCTAAGTCCGGGGTCCCATGATCACTACCGCCCTAACCCTAAGTCCGAGGGCCCGCAAGCATGACCACCCTAACCCTAAGTCTGGGGTCCCGCGAGCACCAGCACCCTAACCCTAAGTCCGGGGGCCCGTGAGCACCAGCATCCTTACCCTAAGTCTGGGAGCCCACGAGCACTACCACCCTAACCCTAACTCTGGGGGGCCATGAGCACCAGCACCCTAAACCTAAATCCGGGGGCCGGCGAGCCCCTGCACCCTAACCCTAAGTCTGAGGGGCCACGAGCACCAGCACCCTAACCCTAAGTCCAGGGTCATGAGCACGACACCTAACCCTAAATCCGGGGGGCCGTGAGCACTACCACCCTAACCCTAACTCCCGGGGCCTGCGAGCACCACCACCCTAACCCTAACTCCGGTCATCCGCGAGCACCACTATATATTATATATACACTATAAATATAAACACTATATGTTATACTGGAAATATATTACACTATATATTACACTAAAACTATATACACTAAAAAATACACTATACACTATATATTACACTATATATTAATAATAACATATAAGAAAAAATAGTAATAATAACATATATACTATATACTATATTTTTTATACACTATACACTATATACTACATACTATAAGAAAAAAATACAAGAAATAAATAAATAAAAATAGAAGTGGTCGGGGGCGCCTCCCTATCCTACTCGCCTGCAGTGGCCGGCACCCCCGCGGTGTGCACGGCTGCCGCCCTAGCCCTACTCGCCCACATCAATAATTTTTGATGTTCCATGCTTGTTTTATATCTACTTTCTTATGTTTTGTTCCAACTTTGGAGTACTTTTTATACACTTTCTTGGACTAACCTATTAACAAGATGCCACAGTGCCAGCTGCTTGTTTTCTACTGTTTTTGGTTCTAGGAAAGTCAGAAAATCAATATTCTCGGAATTGGACGAGGCAAAAGTCAAAGTCAATATTTTATCGGAAGACTCACGGAGCCAGAAGACGAGACAGAGAGGGGCCAGGGGATGGCCACACCACTTAATGGCGCTGGCCAGGCCGCGCCAGGGGGTGGTGTGGGCCCCTCTGGCACGCCCTCGGTCTCCCCTTTCGCCTATAAGAACCTCTAGATGCATAAACCCTAAATCGTCAATCAGAAATCCATGAAAAGTTCCACTGCGCCGCCACCACCGAAGGGGAGATTCGAGGGACAGAAAGTCTCTGTTCCGGCACCCTGCGGGATGGGGAAGTGCCCCCGGAGCCATCTCCATGAATCTCCACTGCCATCTCCATCACCGTTGCTGATTCCCATGATGAGGAGGGAGTAGTTCTCTCTCGAGGCTAAGGGTTCTACCGGTAGCTATGTGTTCATCTCTCTTATGCATGATCTTATTGTGATCATGAGCTTGTAATCTATAGATCTACCTTCCTACTCAAGTGCTTTAATAGATCTCTGCTCTCCCCATGTGTGTGAAAGTGATAGCGTGCACACCATGGTGGCACTTAGGCTAGAGATTACAAATACTTGTTATGAGTTATATTTGGAGTTGGATGTCTTTATGAAATTGTGGTGTTTGTTTGAACCATCTAGTGCTCAAGGTGACAGTGTGGGTTATCTAGATGCGGAAAGCAAACTTTGAGGTGTGCTGTTATAGCCCTACCATCGATTAGAGTGTTCAACCGGAGAGTAGTTAGAGTAGTATCATAAAGAGAAGATATTTATATGAGAGTGTTCACTAGTGAATTATGATCCCTAGGCCTTGTTGCTTAGCATTGAAACAGCGTTTGCAAGTAGATCATTACATGTTTGCTTGCTTCCATCTTTATTTCAGTTTGCCTTTAGTCTCTTCCACGCCAAACAAGCTATTTTTCCGCACTGCTACCACTTATAATTATCCATACCACTTGTATTTCACTATCTCTTCGCCGAACTAGTGCAGCTATACACCTGACAAGTGTATTGGGTGTGTTGGGGACACAAGAGACTTCTTGTATCTTGATTGCAGGGTTGCTTGAGAGGGAATACCTTTGACCACTTCCTCCTTGAGTTCGATAAACCTTGGGTGATCCACTTAAGGGAAAACTTGTCATTGTTCTACAAACCTCTGCACTTGGAGGCCCAACAACTATCTACAAGAATAGAAGTGAGTAGACATCACATGGCGCAACATTACTGCTCTACCGCCGCCGATGCAGACGGGGAAAGGGAGGTGGGATACTGGTCGGGGACGACAGACGCAGCGGCTGGAGGTAGTGGTGTGGACGGAGAGGAGGCGACGCGCGGTGTGGTGGCGGTTGGAGGTGATGGCGGTGGCATGGACGGTCGGAGATCAGGGGCGGCACGGACGCGCGGAGAGGAGGAAACACACGTGTGGCGGCGGTTGGGGGTGGTGGCGGCTAGGGGGACGATGCGCATGTTGTGGCGGTCGGAGAGTCTTTTAGGCAGCCTGTCCTGCGTCGTTGTCCTCGCGCTTCTCCTGCTGCAGTAGTGAGATGGTGAATTGGGGGGAGTGAGGGGCGCATAATATAAGGGGATGGACCTTTAGTCCCGGTCCGTGGCACGAGCCGGGACTAACGGGTCTTTAGTCCCGGCTCGTGCCATGGATCGGGACTAAAGGTATAACCTTTAGTCCTGGAGCATGCCACGGCCCGCGACTAAAGGGTTTTCGGCACCAGCCCACAGGGGCGCGCCAACTGGACCCTTTAGTCCCGGATTGTGACATGACCCGGGACTAAAGGTCCCTTTTTTAAAAATTGACTAAAATCTCTATTTCCCGCCTTATTGCATACAATTAAATAAACTAGTATATCAATATTATTAAAAATGATGGGGATTTTGGGGGACGGTTCTGGTTTAGGGTTTCGGGTTTAGGGTTAGGGTTTAGGTTTAGGGTTTCAGGTTTAGGGTTAGGGTTCGGCCGGATTAGGGTTAGGGTTTTAGGTTTTGGGTTTAGGGTTTAAGGGTTTAGGGTTAGGGTTTAGGTTTAGGGTTAGGGTTTTGGGTTGAGGGTTTAAGCGTTTAGGGTTAGGGTTACAGTTTCGGGTTTAGGGTCAGGGTTTCGGGTTTAGGGTTTAGGGTTTCGGGTTTCGGGTTTAGTGTTTAGGGTTAGGCTTTAGGGTTCGGGTTTAGGGTTTAGGGTTTAGGGTTTAGGGTTTAGGGTTTAGGGTTTTAGGGTTTAGGGTTTAGGGTTTAGGGTTTAGGGTTTAGGGTTTAGGGTTTTTAGGGTTTAGGGTTTAGGGTTTAGGGTTTAGGGTTTAGGGTTTAGGGTTTAGGGTTTAGGGTTTTTGGGTTTAGGGTTTAGGGTTTAGGGTTTTTAGGGTTTAGGGTTTTTAGGGTTTAGGGTTTAGGGTTTAGGGTTTAGGGTTTAGGGTTTAGGGTTTAGGGTTTAGGGTTTAGGGTTTTGGGTTTAGGGTTTTAGGGTTTAGGGTTTAGGGTTACAGTTTCGGGTTTAGGGTCAGGGTTTCGGGTTTAGGGTTTAGGGTTTCGGGTTTCGGGTTTAGTGTTTAGGGTTAGGCTTTAGGGTTCGGGTTTAGGGTTTAGGGTTTATGGTTCTAGGGTCTAACTATTAAAACTAGTAACCAGGACTTACAATATTTTGGGGCCTAGTGTTTAGGGCTTCGGGTTTAGGGTTAGGGTTCGGCCAGATTAGGGTCAGGGTTTCAGGTTTAGGGTTTAGGGTTTAAGGGTTTAGGGTTAGGCTTCGGTCGGATTAGGGTCAGGGTTTCAGGTTTCGGGTTTAGGGTTTAGGGTTAGGGTTCGGCCGGATTAGGGTCAGGGTTTCAGGTTTCGGGTTTAGGGTTTAAGGGTTTAGGGTTAGGGTTTCGGGTTTAAGGTTTAAGGGTTTAGGGTTAGGGTTAGGGTTTAGGTTTAGGGTTTCGGGTTTAGGGTCAGGGTTTCGGGTTTCGAGTTTAGGGTTTAGGGTTTAGGGTTTCGGGTTAGGGTTTAGGGTTCGAGTTTAGTGTTTAGGGTTTAGGGTTTAGGGTTCTAGGGTCTAACTATAAAAACTAGTAACCGGGACTTATAATATTTTGGGGGCCTTTAATCCCGGTTGGAGCCAATAACTGGGACTTAAGATATTTCCCACACTTCTCAGAGCCGTCAAGTCACGCGTCATGCTTTCCCGCCATTTCCCTCCGCTTCCCGCCATATTTTCCCTCCGCTTCCCGCCATATTTTCCCGCCTTTTCCCTCTATATCTAGGTCGGTCGCCATGGCCATCCACACATCCACATCTTTCCCTCTCACAACAATGGACACCGCATACTAGGTCATTATGACCCTCGAGGAGACTGAGGCGTTGTGGGCCTCCAGCTACCCATGCCCGCCAGGATACCGACTGCTCGCCGACTGGATGCCTGGCGCTGGAGGAGTTCATGTCCCTCCTGTGCCTCAAGGTTCCGCCCGCCAGGTGGCCATCCTGAACCACTTCTACCTCGAGCTCACACTGGAGCAGCGGATGGATCGCCATTGGGATCGCGACAACTACGACACCTGGAATGCCTTCTTCACTAACCGGCAGGAAAGGGAGCTCGCCAGGTACGAGGGTGACGCCCCGTCCCCGTTGAACCACAACGAGGCTGGTCGCCGCCTATGGTGGGCAAACCGGACTATTGTTAGTGTGATGCGCTACACGCCCAGGGAGATCATCCTCGCCTGCGGTGCCCGCACTTTGGCCCTCCACAGAGCCACAAGAAGGGTGGGGATGGTGAAGGCTGCGGGCTACGCGGCGTCGTCATCCAGGAGCCCCCTCCCTCGTCGTCGTGAATCCGAGGCCGGAGTGGTAGGTACCCCTGGAATATGCCATGGTTGGGCTTAGGATCCAGTCGCGTGCTCCTAGCGACGACAACGACGATGATGACGAAGACGCCCTGAAGCTATGTCCTATAGGGCTAGATATGATTATGACTAAAGGGGTCCTTTAGTCCCGATACCTTAGTCCCAGATTTTTAATAATAATAATTGTCTTAAGTGTTAGTCCCGGTTTGTGGCTAGACCGGCGGGACTAACCGGGACTAATATATAGTTTCCTACTAGTGTTGGTCTCTTGATACATTGCAAATGTATCTATAATTTTTGATGTTCCATGCTTGGTTTTATCCACTTTCTTGTGTTTTGTCCACACTTTGGAGTACATTTCATATGATTTCTTGGACTAACCTATTAACAAGAGCCACAGTGCCATCTGCCTGTTTTCTGTTGTTTTTGGTTCCAGGAAAGTCAGAAAATGAATATTCCCGGAATTGGACAGGACAAAAGCCAAAGTGCCTATTTTTCCGGAAGTCATCAGATGCTAGAATACGAGACGGAGAGGGGCCAAAGGCCGGCCACACCACCTGGCCACGCGGCCAGGCTTGGCAGCGCCGGTTGGTGGTGGCCTGCACCCCTCGGCCTCCCTTCCGCCAATATATTCCTCGGGGAAAACCCTAAGTGCCCGATCAAAAATCCACGAAGAGTTTAGAGTCACTGTCATCTCCATCCCTAGATCGGGAGGGATCTGAAGCTCTTCCCGGCACCCTGCCGGAGAGGGGAATTCACCCTGGAGGCCTTCTTCATCACCATGCAAGCCTCCGGTGTGATGCGTGAGTAGTTCATCCTTGGACTACGGATCCATGTAGTAGCTAGATAGCTGGTTCTCCTCCTTTGTGCTTTCATGTTTAGATCTTGTGAGATCCATTCATGATCAAGATCATCTATTTGTAATTCTGCATGTTGTGTTTGCGGGTATCTAATGGATATTGAGATGCTATTTCAGATTGATTATTGATTCTATCATGTCTTTGTTATTTGTGATCTTGCATGTTTTCCGTTGTTAGTAGCTATCTTGGCCAAGTAGATGCTAGCAACTCCAAGAGTTAGTATTTATGCTCAATAGTGGGTTCATTCCTCTGGTAATCTGGGGAAGTGACAGAAATCTCTAAGGTACTAGATGTGTTGTTGCTACTAGGGACAAAACAACAATCCTTTGTTCATAGAATAATCGTATTGTTTACTTTACAGTTCGTAAAGCAATAATCTGTTGCTTGCAACTTAATACTAGAGGGGGTTCGGATGATAACCTGAAGGTGGATTATTAGTCATAGATGCAGTTGGATGGCGGTCTATGTATAATGTTGTAATGCCCAATCAAGTTCCAAAGGAGTCAAGATGATTAGTATATGCATGTATTGCTTTCTCGATGTTTGTCAATTGCCCTGCTGTAATTTGTTCACCCAGCATGTTATCTATCTAAGGATAGCCACCTCTAGTGAACTATGGATCCCGGTCCTTTTCTTTACATACAATCTATAAAGCATTTCGCTTTGTGTTTACTTTCTGCAAACTATTACTTCCTTCCATTCGATACGTTTAATCCTTTGTTTTCCGCAAAACATGGTGAGATTGACAACCTCATCGCAAGTTGGGGACAAAGTTATGTGGTTGTGTTGTGCAGGTGTCCACGTTGCTACTAGCACCGGTAGTGCGCCCTGCCAAAGCTCAGCTAGTAACACCTTTGGGGTGTGTCGTCGGATTGAGGACAAGTACGCCATGAGGGGGTCCTCGAGGCATGCGGAAGAGAGGGGTGTGAGACGTACGGTATTCCGGGACGGTGAGCACACAAGTTTACCCAGGTTCGAATCCATGACTTTGGACAGATCCTACTCCCGCTAGCAATCCAGATGTCTGGCGAGCTGGAATATGGGTTACAAGGGTTTCGCCTGTGCGAGTTGAGGGTCTAAAGTATTGGGTGCCCTAAAGGCTCTCCCTAGGACGGCATATATAGATATCCGGCCTAGGGTTTACAGGAGAGATCAATCCGGCTACGACTAAGAGTTGGTTACAGAGTACACCTTGAACTACAAGTAACATTATGGGCCTAAGTCGGTAAGTCTTCTGGGCCTTCCCGTAGCCGGATGGGACTCCGTCTTCTCTCTCTGACTGGGCCGCCCGTGAAGCAAAGCTCTAACCCGAAGTGGGCCACCCTGGTCAGTGAGGAACTGTGAGGATACCCAGAAAGTATATCCCCAACAGCAGCCCCCAGAGGCCTCCAAGATCCAAAGTCAGATTTCATTATCGTCTAGCTTGATCTTCGGCTTGCAGAATCTTGAAGGGTTCCTGAAACTTCACAACAAAAATTACGATCCGGGTCTTAAAAGTAAGTCAGACATTTTGATGGGTTACTCGGATTTCCCAGCTCGCTTTTAAACTAAGCCGGAACTTGGTCTCTAACGCCACCTGACACAAGCATGGTCAAGTCACGTCATCTGACAGGCGTTCCGTCAGCACGACCGTTGGTGGGTCCGCGGTTTGCGGAACCGAGGCGCCGTTTCAATGTGTGCGTGGAGATCGAGGCGGCGCAATCATCGCGCGGGTCCTTCCTAGTTCTTTCCACGACGCGTGGCGGTTGCACTGTAGCATTTGCACGAATCTTGGCGCAGGTAGGTGGATATAAGGGGTTCAGATTTCTTCTTCTCCTTTCCACCAGTCCTTTGTTGTTTCCTTCCTTCCCAATCCTCCTGCGTGCACAGAGCCTCCTCGTCCTTCCCCCACAGAAACTCCCAGCGCCGCCCCTTTAAGGTAACTTTCTCACCGGAGAAAAATGGCTTCATCATCTTCTTCCTCTGTCTTGGCGGCAGCGGCGGCGGCGGCGAAAGCGGAAGCTGCAGCGGAGAAGGAGAGCTACAGGGGAATCTGTATCCCCTGCGCCCTCGACAAGGCAGGCCTCAAGAACGTGGAGAAGGACGGGTTGCTCGTTGTTGGCGACTGGCAGAGCGGCTCCGGTGAAACCGTCCCCAACCCACACGAGGGCGAGCGAGTCCACTTCGGCACTCATCTGGACCGAGGTCTGTCTTTTCCTCCCTCGCAGTTCTTCTCCGAGGTGATAGATCATTATGGAGTTCAACTCCACAATCTTCCTCCCAATTCTCTTCTAGAAATGAGCACATATGATGCGCTTTGCGAGGGCTTTCTCGGCATTAGGCCGAGTTTGCTTCTCTTCCGGTTTTACTTTCATGTCCGGAGGAATTCCATCACTGCCGGTGTTCCTTACATCACCGGTACCATTAGTTTTTCTCTTAGACGAGACCGGGCATATCCCAAAATTTCTGCCAGTGACTCGGTCAAACAATGGCCAGCCACTTTTTTCTACCATAGGGATATTCCGGCTCCCGGCAAAGCTACTGCTTTGCCGGCTTTTGTTGACGGAGCCGCCACGGCCCAACCTTCCTGGGACGAGGCTGCTCTGGCTCTCACAGATGATCTGATCCTCGCTAAGAGGCGGATCGAATATCTGATCAAGCACAATGGTCTGAAGGGATCCGACTTGGTCCAGTGTTGGGTCTCACGCCGGATCCAGCCACTTCAGTACCACGGGGATAGACTGATGCACTCCGTCACGTCTTCTCTAACCGACTCCCTCCGCATCAGCCCCAAAGCCTACACCACTCAAGGCTACATAAGCCAAATCAAATGGCTGATCAAGGAGCGGATCGAAAGGCGGATTCCATAGGTTTCTCTGGACATGCACACAGCGGAAAACCCCGTGGTGCCGGCAAGCTTTTAACATCACATCTTTTATGTGTTTCTATCTTTGAGTTTATATTGCAATACTGATATGTTTTCTTGTTTTCAGCTTGCTGGCATCCCCGAGTCAGAACTTGCTCCGCTTCAAGGATACCCTCCGGAGTTCTCTCAGGAGGTGGAAGTAGTTCCACTGCCGGATCTTGCGCTCAAGAAGCGCAAAGCTCCGACGGTAGCGGTTGGCACAAAGGAGGTGCCTGTCGTGAAGAGGTATCCTTTCTGTCACAACTTTTCCGTCTTTGTGCTTTACTTAAACTTCTTTCCGAGATGTAACGTTCCCGACTTTATTACCTTCTCAGAGCAAAATCGATCATCAAGGGCAAGGGGAAAGGGATTTCTTCGAAGCCCTTATGCCAGACGAAGCTTACCATATCTTCGCCTGCCGTAGCTCCTCCGACTCCGGCCCCTCAACCTTCTGCAACTCCGGTTATCTCGTCGGATGCTGCAGAAGATCCGGCTACTCAAATGGAGCATGCGATCCTTGGGTCGCAAACTGACGCCATTGTGGGTGCGTCAGGTCAAGATAAGGGTGAACCCTCTTCGGGTAATGATCCCTCGGCTCAAGTCTTCGCCGAAAACCTCAACAATCCTGGTCTTGCCAAGTTTGGCCTGGCCCGGAAATCTGTAGAGGAGATCCAGCGGCTGGCCAGGCAAGTCCTGGACAAAAGCCATTTATCCCCCGAGGAGGAAGCGCAAGAAGCAGAGGACATCAAGTTCTCTGACCTTCTCACTCAAGTCCGCCTTCGCAATGAGAGGATCAGGACTGGCGAGCTTCCAACAGCCCCAGTGATCCCCCTTACTCTCACCGAGAAGGTGGCAGCTGAAGTGAACGCGGGTTTAGACAAACTCACCCGCGAGCAATATGTAAGTCGGAATTCCAACTCTTGTTTTTCATTATGTTCTATCATATCCTCTAGCCCCCAAGCATGAAGTAGGATATAGAATCCGAGTTTATGCTTTCATTAGGATGCCAAAGAACGAACTAGTGTAGCCCCCAAGGCTCATGCTGATATTTAGCAAAAAATATTAGCCCGAGTCTTAAGTAGCTTTCTGACTTTGGGTATTCTGACTTACAGAAAGTATGTTCCTATAACCAGGAATTATTGACCAATGTCTATGATAAGCGGAGAGAGATCAAAGCTCTCCGACTTAAAAATGCTGAGCTCAAAGTAGCCAAGGATGAAGCCGAAGGTAAACATTCCGAGATTCAAGCCTTGTCTTTGGGTTTTTCAATGTCGAATTTTTCTGAACTGTTGTTCTTTTTTGACTTACAGCGCTGGTGAAACAATCCGTTGCTATGATTGAAGAGGCCGAGAACCTCAAAACCCTGGTGGTGGAAAACAAGGGACTTCGCCAAGAGCTAGATAAGCTCAAGGCGGATCATGAAACGAGGATAGCTCAAGTCCTGGAATCCTCCTCCATGGCCACTGAAGAGCGCGATCGCAAGATTGCCGCTCAAGATAAAGTAATCTCGGACCTCAAGAATGAGCTTGGCAGAGAGAAGGACATATCCCAGGCGCTCCGGGCTGAACTCCAGAGTCTCCGGGAGGAGAAGACCAAGATTGACGACGTCATTTTTGGTACGTTCCACCTCTCTAACTTATCTTTTTCTTCGACTTCTATCAATGTCGGTTTTTTTCTTAACTTTAGTGTGTGTATAGGTCCTCTGAACTTGACGGACTCCTCCTCGTCCGAGCCTCGCACCCGCCGACTTACTCAAGTCGGTGATCTTCTGCATGACTACTGCCAGTCCCTTGAGGACATTGGCGAGTCTCTTCGGATTCCGGACATGCCAGGCATGTCGGACTTCCAGGTGCGGGAGAAGGCCAAGGAGATGCCGCAGCTCGTTCGGGACCGGAACATGTCCTATGCGCGGACTGCTGCGCAGAACGCTCTCAGCATGGTCATGAGCCACTATGGAAACATGGAGATATGGCAAGTGACCAGAGGATACTGCAAGGTAGATGAAGACGGCCAGGAACAGGACCTTCAAGCCATCATGCACTCCTGCGCCGGATATGGGTGCCACGTAGCTGATCTGACCAGCTATGAAGTCCCCTTCTTCACCCGCGTAGATACTCCGCCACCTCCTCCAGAAGAAGCTGAAGAAGTTTCTGATGATGAACGGACCACCTCGGATCCGGACATTTCGGAACGATATCAAGGCGGAGTGACCAGCGAGCCAGTAGATCCTTCATCTCCTCCTGCATCATAGACCAGAAATTCATGTATTATTCCAGAAAAACTGATACGATTATAAATATAAGTACTATGACTTTTGCCAGTGCTAAGTTTTTTTATCTATTCAACACTTTTGTCTTTTGAAATTTTTGTGTGCCTGAAATGTTTACATAAGCACTTGAAATTTTTCGTCTCTACTTATCGTTTATCTGGCTTTCCGCCTCATTCCTTTCGTGAGCTGGCTAAACCTTCAGCCGGAAACTTTGCCGAGCAACGGAGCTCAATTGCTAAACCAGTTTAAACTCAGAAACAAAGCCGGCTTCTAGTACCAACAATTCACTACTCGGAAAATGCCCACATCCAGCAATCAGACAAATAACCCAAGTAAAGACTAGAATTGTTAGAGTTATACCCGAAGGTAGCAGTTTTAGAATCAGAAATCTAAACCAGAACGATCATGAGCATAAAGTACTTTCAAGCATTCTAGGATTTCCGACTATGACATGATCATTAAGAAATAAGATGGTAAAAACTTCTCAGAAAAACTTTGAGGCAACCAAAACTTTTATTTCTCATAGAACATGTACATATGTATGGTTACAAAGAAGGATAAACTAAGAATAAAAGGGACGTAGCTGAGCAATATTCCACGGTCTGTCTAACTCATCCGGATTTGTACTGCCTCCGGCTCTATTTCTCTTCTTAGTAGCTGGTCTTTCTTTGACTGGCCTCATGTCAGTTAAGTAGTACGATCCATTGTGCAATACTCGACTAACTAAAAAGGGCCCTTCCCATACTGGGGAAAGTTTGTGCTTTCTTTGTTGCACAAGCCAGAGAACCAAATCACCTTTATTGAAAGATCTATTTCGGACTCTCTGGCTATGATACTTGCGTAACTTCTGCTGATAGGCTGTAGATCTCATTTTAGCAACGACGCGAACTTCTTCGACTAAGTCGAGATCATTTTGTCGAGAAATCTCGGCATCCTCTTTGATATACGCGCCCACTCTAGGAGAAGTATGAATTAAATCACTAGGAAGAACTGCTTCTGCGCCATAGACCAAGAAGAAAGGTGTGTATCATGTTGACCTGTTCAGAGTTGTTCGTAAACTCCGAATTACAGAAGGTAATTCCTCTGCCCAAGCCCCCGCAGCACGTCGCAGTGGTGCTTCGAGTCTTGGTTTCAGGCCTTGTAGAATTAAACCATTTGCTCTTTCGACTTGTCTGTTAGCTTGTGGATGTGCGACTGACGCAATGTCAAGCCAGATATTTTTCTCATCGCAGAATTCGGCCAGTTCTCCCATAGAAAAATTACTCCCATTGTCCGTAATAATGCTATGCGGATAACCATACCGGATTATAACATCCTCGACAAATCTTTTAGTTGTTGCTCCATCACAACTAGTGACAGGTTTAGCCTCGATCCATTTGGTGAATTTATCCACCATCACTAAGAGGTGGGTGAATCCACTTGGAGCTCGTTTAAAAGGTCCTACCATATCAAGCCCCTGCATCAAAAAAGGCCATGTTATAGGTATTGTTCGCAGCTGATCAGCCGGAACATGAGCTTGCTTGGCGTACTTTTGGCAGCCTTTGCATGTCTTGACTAATCGTTCAGCATCTGTCTGAGCTGTAAGCCAGAAAAATCCATGTCGAAAAGCTTTTGCCACTAGAGATTTGGATGCAGCATGGTGACCACACTCGCCTTCATGGATTTCCCTTAGGATTTCCACTCTTTCTTCCGGAGATACACAGCGTTGAAAAACCCCAGAAACACTCCGTTTATGGAGCTCACCCTTAACAATAGTATAGGCTTTTGCTCGTCGGATAATCTGCCGGCTCAGCACCTCGTCTTCAGGTAATTTGCCATCTACCAAATAATTGAGGTAGGGTTGAGTCCAGCTGGGAATTACAGCCAGAACTGCTATCAAAGGTGAGTCGGATTTGGTCGGATATTCCTCATCTACTCCCTTTAGCGAGGGGACATTTGGGTTGCTCTAAAAATGCGCCATCCGGGACCTCTTTCCGCATAGAGCCTATTCGTGATAGTGCATCTGCTTCCTCATTTTCTGCTCCAGGGATGTGTTGAACTTCAAACCCTTCGAACGATTTAGATAGATCATCCACGACAGCTTTATATGCTGCCATGTGCTTATTTGCATTACAAATATCCGAGACTTGCTGAGCAACAAGATCTGAATCTCTGTAACACATCAAACATCGGATGCCAATATCCTTGGCAATCCGGATTCCATGCAGCAGTGCTTCATACTCGGCAATATTGTTTGTCGCTGTGAAGTGGATCTGCAGCACGTATAATAGTTTATCTCCTTGGGGTGATTTGAGCACCACGCCAACCCCCGAGCCCCCTCGAGCCTTAGACCCATCGAAAAAGAGGGTCCAATATTCCGACTCAGGGGGGACCATGTTCTCCTTGGTCTCTGTCCAATCAGCGACAAAGTCGGCAAGGATTTGGGATTTGATTGTTGTCCGGGGTTTGTACTCAATATCAAAAGCTGCAAGCTCTATGCCCCATTTGGCGACGCGTCCAGTGGCATCGCTATTGTTGATTATATCTCTCATGGGAGCTTTGGTCACCACGGTAATTGGATGCTCCTGAAAATAGTGTCGTAACTTACGAGATGCTAGAAAAACACCGTAAGCCAACTTTTGATAGTGCGGATATCATTGTTTTGATTCTGTCAGGACCTCACTGACAAAGTACGTCGGACGCTATACCAGGTGTTCCTGATTTTCCTCTGGCCTCTCCACTACCATGACGATACTGACAACCCTATTTGTCGCAGCAATATAAAGCAACATCGGTTCCTGAGGTTCCGGCGCTGCAAGGATGGGAGCAGATGATAGTACTTTCTTCAGGTCTTGTAATGCAGCTCCGGCTTCGTCGGTCCAGACAAAATCCTTGGTCTTCTTCAGGAGTTTGTATAATGGTGCGGCTCTTTCACCAAGCCGGCTTACAAATCGACTGACGGCAGCAATGCAACCAGTCAATCTTTGTACATCCTTCAGGCGAGTGGGCCTGGAAATATTGAGAATAGCCTTGATTTTGTCACGGTTCACCTCTATGCCTCTTTGAGACACGATGAAACCTAACAATTTTCCAGCTGGTATTCTAAAGAAACATTTCTTCGGGTTAAGCATGGTGTTGTATTTTCGTAGATTGGCGAATGTCTCCTCCAAGTCGGAAATCAGTGTTTCCTTCTTTTTGGACATCACCGCAATATCATCCACGTATGCATGTACATTGCATCCGAGTTGATCATGGAGGCAACACTGCATCGTGCGCTGGTACGTAGCTCCTGCGTTCTTCAGCCCAAAGGGCATCGTAACAACACAGAAGGTTCCGAAAGGGGTTATGAATGAAGTTTTGACTTTGTCAGATTCCTTCATCCGGATTTGGTGATAACCAGAATATGCATCGAGAAAACAGAGGAGTTCCGAGCCTGTCGTAGAATCGATAACTTGATCAATTCTAGGCAGAGCGAACGGATCTTTTGGACAAGCCTTGTTCAAGGCAGTATAATCAACACACATCCTTAAATCAGTGGTGTCCTTTTTAGGAACCATTACAGGGTTGGCCGACCAATCAGTATGGATGACCTCTTCTATGAATCCGGCTAACTCGAGCCGCGCTAGTTCCTTCGCTATTGCCTTACAATTTTCATCGCCAAACCGTCGTAAGGACTGTTTTACGGGTTTCGCGTTCGGGTTTACATTTAGAGAGTGCTCGGCAAGTTCCCTAGATACTCCGGTCATGTCAGATGGCTGCCATGCGAAGATATCTTGATTTGCTTGGAGGAACTTGATGAGCGCGCTTTCCTATGCGCTACTTAGGCCTACGCCTATCTGGGTCACCTTGGAGGGGTCATCATCCTTCAATGCCGTCTGCTTCGTCTCTTCTGATGCCTTCAACTCCGGATTTGGCTTTGTCACTTCCTTCTTTGTTGCGGGCATCTCGGACGGATCTATGCTCTTCTTGATCTCCTGGTACTCCTGGGCGTGCAGCACGGCTTCGGCAAAGGCGGCATTTCCGTCTTTGCACTCTCGTGCCTTCTTCGGGTCTCCCCTGATGGTGATCATGTCGTTGGGACCTAGAATTTTCATCATATTGTAAATGTAACACGGACGAGCCATAAAAGCCTAGTAAGCCGGACGTCCGAATATAGCGTGGTATGCGCTCTTGAACGGGACCACTTCGAAGGAAAGTGCCTCCGTTTGGTAGTTCTTTGGTGTTCCAAAAGTAACATCCAAAGTGATCTCTCCCAGGGAATTAGCTTGTCTTCCTGGGACAACTCCGTGAAAGATCACAGAGCTATGGTTCAGCTGTGTTTCCAAGATCTTCATCCGGCGTAGCGTTTCGACATAGAGAATATTGATGCTGCTACCACCGTCCATGAGGGTCTTGGAGAAACCATAACCGTCAATAAGTGGATTGACGATTAAAGCATATTTTCCTCGCCTGTGTAACTTAGGCAGATGATCAGCGCGGTCAAACATGATTGCCACTTCCGACCAGTCCAGATACTGAGGGACAGCTGGAACTGTTGCGTTGAGCTCATGGAGAACTGCTTTCTTGACCTTTGCTGGTTGAGATCCGAGGAAGGTGACGAAAGTGTCCTTCTTGGTGGGAAAAGTCTTCTTCCCTTCCGACTTGGGATTTGAAGCATCAGCTTCCTCCATGTCGGAATCTTCCTTGGTCTCTTTGTCTTTTTGGGATTTTTCTTTCCCTTCTTCCGCTTAGCTTTGTAGCCCGTGGTGTCATCTCTTTTGATGTCGTCATTGAAACGACATTCAGCGTTGGTGTGGGACGAGCCCCCATTGGCGTCCAAATGATGCACACATGGGTTATTGGCAATGTCGGCCCAAGTGTAGGTTTTGCCTGGTTGTTGCTCTCCTCTACCTTGGACCCTTGATGTCCCACGGCCACGCCCACGGCCTCCGCCACGTCCTCCTCGTCCTCCAGACCCGGAAATAGTAGTGACTACCGCTGTTTCCGCGTTGGGTTTTTCTTCCGAGGTGTTTTTGCGCTTCTGAGCTTGTTTCTTTGGTTGTTTTGCCGACTGAGGCACAACTAGGGCATTGAGTAGTCCTTCTGCATCGTCGTCAGCATCTGCATACTTGCTCGGTTTTTCTATCATTTCTCCCAAATCGGTAACCTTGTCACACTTCAAGCGATGGCATAGTAAACCAATGGGGAGACCTGCGATGAAGGCTTCAATCGCAGCTTGATCATTTACTCCTTCGCAGGAGTTCTTGGTGTCGATCCATCGTCCGGGGTAATCCCGGCAAGTTTCTATGGCTTTCTGGGTGCAACGCTGTAGATCTCCAACCGTACAGGGCCTCCGATATGTGCCTTCGAAATTCCGAAAGAACGCGCTTTGTAAATCATACCAGTTATGGATGGTGTTTGTCGGAAGTTCATTGAGACATGATCGTGCCGTCTTCCGCAACATAAGTGGGAGATATCGGGTTGCGACCAGGCTGTTTCCGCCTTTGGCGATGCAGCAAGCTTGGAAGAAATCTCAGAACTGTGTCCGCCGAGAAATGCCGTCGTAGGCTTGGATATGTCTTGAGATAGCAAATCCTTCCGGGAATTTTGTAGCTCTGATGCATGGACCGAAGCACTTTGGGCCTACGTACACATCATCATTTTCATAGCGCCGAGCCTCTATGTTGGAGTTGATCCTGTGCCTTGCATCGTTCAGGGATAGAGATCGTCCCGAATGCCGGCTGTGGCTGTGGTGCCGTGGAGCCGGACTTCGGCTTCTGCCACCACCTCCTCCGCCATGTCCTCCTCCTTGCCCTCCATGGGAGTCGTTGTGATGACTGTGTGGTGGAGAGGGTGGAGCAGCTTGACTACGACGAGCCCCCTGCCGGCTTGTACCGGCATGGTTTCCATCGTTTCTTCGTCCGTCATTCCCACCATGGTGAGGCTTAGTCGGACGGTTCTCATGTCTAGGAGGTGGCATTCTCTGACGATCCTCCTCCTGACGTTTCTCTTTATCTTCTCCCCTTCGATCCTTAGATTCTCGTTGGGGAGGGTTCGTCGGATTCAGGGCAGTGATGGCGTCTTTCTCAGCCGCTGGGGCGACGTTGCTCCAGTTACGTGAAGTTTTGTGATGCTGTCCTGAAGATCCGGTTCTTGAATAGTTGTCTTCCCTGTGTTCGGGGTCATGATACTGTGCCCGGACATAATGGGATCTTACGCCAGCCCATGTCGGATCTGTGCGACATTGGTCAGCATCTGAGACCAGTTTTTGACTTCCGGATAGGGCGACCTTTTGCTGCTCCAGTCCCTTGTTGAGTAGCTTGATACCCAAACGGATCTCCTCTGGTCCTGGATTAGCCGATAGAATTTCTCGGGCTGCCACGGTATTTTGTACTGGTGTTGGGTATACCCAATCTCCGTTGCTATCTTTCCGTGGCTTCCCCATCTCATCTCCAAAAAGGACGGCATGGACACGTGGGAATTGGTTGTCATCTATGTGACGCTTCCGTGTCTTCTGATTCAGACGAGACATGTACTCCTTGTTCGACATGCGTTTCTTCTCCACCACGATGTTTTTGGCTTCATCGAGGAGTTGTTGACGACGCGCTTCTAGGGCTTGCGCCCTTTCATCCAGCTCATCTGCAGTAAGTTCTACAGCTATAGGGATAGGTGTGGTTAATGCGGCATTGATGAGTTTACGCGCACCTTCAGTGATCACGTGTCCATCCATCGATGCTTCTTTTTTCAGCTCATCTAGGATAAGTGCTCCATCCGAGTCTTCTTCGTATTCCTCGGAAATCACCTCCTCTGTCAGAGGGTCTTTTGCCGGGGTCTTGTTTTTCTTGTTCTTCTTCTTTGCCTTCTTGGCAGCGCCGGTAGCAAAGACGGCTTTGGGTCCGTACTTTCGGTACTTTCGGACATCTGGACCTCAGGATTATCTCCAACGTCCATGTCATCCTGCGTTTTGGGAGAGTGTTCTCCGGATCCTTCATCCATGGCTTCTCCTTCTTCTGCAGCTTTGGAGTTATACTCCTCTTCATATTCCGCGGAGAACTTTCGGAAATCTGCTGACGTCATCGACTCATCCGAGGATGCGGGTATGTCGGCGTTTGTTCTGATTGCCTCCAGCATCGAGTCGGTGTTTTCTCCAGCATCGGCAGAGCCGGATCCGGATCCCATGTATCCGACGAAGTGCGACGCGTGCCTCCTGAGGTACCTACGGCTTTCGCGATTAGCCATATTGAAACTTTTAATGGTCTCGAGGATTGCATTTGCGCTTGTGCCTTGCAGTATCATACATCGTAATGTGTACCTGAGGAAAGGCCTGTCTGTCCCGGCATCATTAGAGCCAGAATCAGTGTCGTTGATATGCTCCTCCTGGATTTCGACTTCCACGGGTGGTTTGATCTGGGATTCGGCTTCTCCAGGGAGATCCACTCCAGATTCGACGTTGACCGCTAGGTCTTCTTCAGGTTCGGGTTTCTCCACTATCTCCGCAACTGGTGCGGGTTGGGTGGGATTAGGGTTTTCTGAGATCCGAACTCACGCCTCATGGACAAAGGGGACCCAGAAAATTCTTCCGCCTCTATCATCACCGCTGGGGTGGGTTGGGCAGGTTCGGCGAAACCGATGTAAACATTGATCACGCCAAAAGACATGATTGTGTAGGCAGTCACGGCCTCCTTTGCTGGAATCCAAGTCTCGTCAAGAACGATGAGAGGGACGACTGGGGTAGAGGATGCGACCGACGGCGATAGTCTTGTCGATTCTGATTCTTGCAGATTCCGCTCGGAACGCAGATCCGTAGCTCACTTGGCCCACGGTGGGCGCCAACTGTCGTCGGATTGAGGACAAGTACGCCATGAGGGGGTCCTCGAGGCGTGCGGAAGAGAGGGGTGTGAGACGTACGGTATTCTGGGACGGTGAGCACACAAGTTTATCTAGGTTCGAATCCGCCGGCTTTGGACGGATCCTACTCCTGCTAGCAATCCAGTAATACGGCAGAGTCAGAATATGGGTTACAAGGGTTTCGCCTGTGCGAGTTGAGGGTCTAAAGTATTGGGTGCCCTAAAGGCTCTCCCTAGGACGACTTATATAGATATCCGGCCTAGGGTTTACAGGAGAGATCAATCCGGCTACGACTAAGAGTTGGTTACAGAGTACACCTTGAACTACAAGTAACATTATGGGCCTAAGTCGGTAAGTCTTCTGGGCCTTCCCGTAGCCGGATGGGACTCCGTCTTCTCTCTCTGACTGGGCCGCCCGTGAAGCAAAGCTCTAACCCAAAGTGGGCCACCCTGGTCAGTGATGAACTGTGAGGATACCCAGAAAGTATATCCCCAACATGGTGTTTCCTTGCTCCTACTGCTTCAATTAAACCTTGGTTTCATACTGAGGGAAACTTGCTGTTGTGCTCATCATACCTTCCTCTTGGGGTTCCCAACGAGCTCTACATCAACACCGCTCCAGCATTTTTCTAGCACCATACACAGAGCCATCATCTCTCTACAACTTTCCCGAACTATATATGAAGATGTTGTTCTATTCTAACTAATTTGACATATTAGGGAGTGCCTCTATGGCTAGCTTCAGAGAGATGCCTGAGGACTGGATCCTACGACATCTCCCTAAAGTTGACCGTAGTGTTGTCCCTGATCTCGCACACCATCTTGTAGTTCATAACTTGTCTAGCTAGATCAATATGTCGGGGAGCTAACTAATTTCACATATTAGGGAGTGCCTCTATGGCCAGCTTCAGAGAGATGCCTGAGGACTGGATCCTTAGGCATCTCCCTGAAGTTGGCTGTAGTGTTGTCCCTGCTCTCGCACACCATCGTGTTTCACATATTAGGGAGTACATCTATGGCCAGTTTTTTGGAGATGCCGGAGGACTAGGCTCCACCGGCATCTCCCTCAAACTGGTTGTAGTGTTGTCCCCGCTCTTTCACACCATCTTGTTTGCAGTTGATAACTTCATAGGGATGCCTATTTATAGATTAAGTAGCACAACATAGTGTCGACACTCACGACATAATGTAGACACCCACCCCTTAAGTCCCGGTTGGTTCCTTCAACCGGGACTAAACATGCTCACGCCGGCTCTAGCCTGCCGCAACCCCTTAAGTTCCGGTTGGTTTCTTTAACCGGGACTAAAGATATTATGTGACATAGTTGCAAGGAAAAATACCAAACTTGGCTCATCCTCTATCTTTAGAACAATGTTGCATAGATTTATTACATAAAAGGTTTAATACATTATTACACATCACCAACATCTAGTGTTGTGGTTTTCTTCTGCACCGTAGCCATGGAGAATCTTCATCATTTAACACGATGCTTGGATCAGTTTTCACTTTGAATTGTGGAATTTCATGAAACTTATTGTAATCTTCTAACATGTCTATCTTGTCATCCACTCCCACGATGTTTCTTTTCCCTGAAAGAACTATGTGACGCTTTGGCTCATCGTATTCTGTATTATTTTGCTTATCTTTCCATTTTCTTGGTTTGGTAGACATGTCCTTGATGTCTACGCACTTCTATTCTTGTAGACAGTTGTTGGGCCTCCAAGTGCAGAGGTTTGTAGAACAGCAAAAAGTTTTCCCTTAAGTGGATTACCCAAGGTTTATCGAACTCAAGGAGGAAGTGGTCAAAGGTATCCCCTCTCAGGCAACCCTGCAATCAAGATACAAGAAGGCTCTTGTGTCCGTAACACACCCAATACACTTGTCAGGTGTATAGGTGCACTAGTTCGGCGAAGAGATAGTGAAATACAAGTGGTATAGATAATTATAAGTGGTAACGGTGATAGAAGATAACTTGATGGCGTGTGGTTGACGTGGGAAAAGACTAAAGGCAAACTGAAATAAAGAAGGAAGCAAGCAAACATGTAACAGATCTAATTGCAAATGGTGTATCAATGCTTAGAAACAAGGCCTAGGGATCATACTTTCACTAGTGAACACTCTCATATAAATATCATCTCTTTATGATACTACTCTTAACTACTCTCCGGTTGGACACTCTAATCGATGGTAGGGCTATAACAGCACACCTCAAAGTAAGCCTTTCCCATCTAGATAACCCCACACTGTCACCTTGAGCTCTAGATGAGTCCAACAAACACCACAATTTCATAAAGACATCCAACTCCAAATATAACTCATAACAAGTATTTGTAATCTCTAGCCTAAGTGCCACCATGGTGTGCACGCTGTCACTTTCACACACATGGGGAGAGCAGAGATCTATTAAAGCACTTGAGTAGCAAGGTAGATCTATAGATTACAAGGTCATGATCTCAATAAGACCATGCATAGAGAGAGAGATGAACACATAGCTACCGGTAGAACCCTTAGCCTCGAGAGAGAACTACTCCCTCCTCATCATGGGAATCAGCAATGGTGATGGAGATGGTGGTGGAGATCGATGGAGATGGCTCCGGGGGCACTTCCCCGTCCCGGCAGGGTGCCGGAATAGAAACTTTCTGTCCCCTAAATCTCCCCTTCGGTGGCGGCGGCGCTGGGAACTTTTCATGGATTTCTGATTGACGACCTAGGGTTTTGGTATCGGGAGGCTCTTATAGGCGAAGGAGGCAAGGTCGGTGGCCAGCCAGGGGACCCACACCATGCCCTGGCGCGGCCTAGGCTGGCCCGCGCCAAGGGGGGTGTGGCCACCCTATGGCCCCTCTCCGACTCTCCTTCTGGCTCGTGAGTCTTCCGGGAAAATAGGAACTTTGGCTTTTGTCCCGTCCAATTCTGAGAATATTCATTTTCTGACTTTCCTGGAACCAAAAACAGCAGAAAACAGGCAACTGGCATTGTGGCTCTTGTTAATAGGTTAGTCCAAGAAATCATATGAAAAGTACTCCAAAGTGTGGACAAAACATAAGAAAGTAGATAAAACCAAGCATGGAACATCAAAAATTATAGATACATTTGCAATGTATCAGTCCTTCACATAGAAAACCTGGGCCACATCATTGGCTAGGACAAATGGTTCATCCATGTACGCAAGGTTGTTGAGATCCACTATTGTCATGTCGTACTTTTGGTCTACATGTACCCCGCCTCCTGTCAGCTTGACCCATTTGCACCGAAACAAAGGGACCTTAAAAGTAGGTTCATAGTCAAGTTCCCATATCTTCTCTATGTACCCATAATATGTGTCCTTCTTCCCATTGTTATCTGTTGCATCAAAGCAGACACCATTGTTTTGTTGGTGCTCTTTTTATCTTGGGCAATCGTGTGAATGTATTCGCATTTATCTCGTACCCTTGGAAAGTACATATAGTCGAAGATGGTAACCTGGCCAACGAGTACAACTGATCTCCAACAGTGGTGTTATTCATGAGATGTGTCTGCAACCAACTGCCGAAATTCTTCTCGTGTTCCCCTTTAATCAAGAAGTCAGGCTTCCCCGGGTTTTCAGAGCGTAGAATATTCTTGTGTTTCTCGATATACGGATCCACCACAGTCGAATTGTGTATAACTGTGTAGTGTGCTTGAGTGAAATAATGCCCGTCCCTACATACCATTGATTTCCTTCCTAGTGTGCCTTTTCCAGTCAGCCTCCCCTCATAACGAGATTCAGGAACACCAATCAGCTTAAGGTCAGGAAGAAAGTCAACACAAAATTCAATGACCTCCTCTGTTTCATAGCCCTTGGAGATGCTTCCTTCTGGCCTAGCACGGTTATGAACATATTTCTTTAAGACTCCCATGAACCTCTCGAAGGGGAACATATTGTGTAGAAACACATGACCGAGAATTCTAATCTCTTCGACTAGGTGAACTAGGAGGTGCGTCATAATTTGAAGAAGGATGGCAGGAACAACAACTCGAAGCTGACCAAACATTGGACCACATCAATTTGTAACCCTGATAGACTTTCTTGATCGATTACCTTCTGAGAAATTGCATTGAGAAATGCACATACCTTCACAATGGCTAGTCGAACATTTTCTAGTAGAATCCCCATCAATGCAACCGGAAGCAATTGCGTCATAAGCACGTGGCAGTCATGAGACTTTAGGTTTTGAAATTTTTTCTCTTTCATATTTTCTATTCCCTTTATATTCGACGAGAAGCCAGACGGGACCTTGATACTGAAAAGGACTTTAAAAAAGATTTCCTTCTCTTTTTTGGTAAGAGCGTAGCTGGCAAGCCCTTGAAACTGCCCTGGATGTTTGCCGTCTCGTCCTTTATGATGTTGCTGGTCCTCCCGTGCTGTCTGCGTATCTTTTGACTTCCCATACAAGCCCAGGAAGCCTAAAATATTCACGCAAAGATTCTTCGCCAGGTGCATCATGTCGATTACAGAGCAGACCTCATGCACTTTCCAATAGGGTAGCTCCCAAAATATATATTTCTTCTTCCACATGGGTACGTGTCCGTCGGCGTCTTTCGGAACAGGTTGTCCTCCAGTACCCTTTCCAAAGATTACATCCAAATCCTTAAGCATACCAAATACATCAGCACTAGTACGGGGGACGGGTTTCGTCCGGGTTTCTGCCTTGCCATTGAAATGCTTGCCTTTCTTCCTTAAGGGATGACTGGGCGGAAGAAAATGATGATTGTATGGGTACACATTCTTCCTACATTTATCCAGATATATACTTTCAATCTCATCTAAATAGTGCGTGCATGCATTGTATCCTTTGTTCGTCTGTCTTGAAATGTTACTAAGAGCAGGTCAATCATTGATGGTTACGAATAGCAACGCTTGTAGGTCAAATTCCTGCTGTTTGTGCTCATCCCACACACGTACACCTGGTTTGTCCCACAACTATAAAAGTTCATCAACTAATGGCCTTAGGTACATATCAATGTCGTTGCCGGGTTGCTTCGGGCCTTGGATGAGCACTGGCATCATAATGAACTTCCGCTTCATGCACAACCAAGGAGGAAGGTTGTAGATACATAGAGTCACGGGCCAGGTGCTGTAACTGCAATTATGCTCCCCAAAAGGATTCATACCATCGGTACTTAGACCAAACCATAAGTTCCTTGCGTCACCAGCAAAGTTCGGGTAGCCTCTCTCGATTTTTCTCCACTACCGACCACCAGCAGGGTGCCTCAACTTCCCGTCTTTCTTATGGTCTTTCATGTGCCATCGCAATAACTTGGCATGCTCTTTGTTTCTGAATAAATGTTTCAACTGTGGTATTATAGGAGCATACCACATCACCTTGGCAGGAACCCTCTTCCTCGGTGGCTCGCCCTCAACATCGCCAGGGTCATCTTTTCTAATCTTATACCGCAATGCAGTGCATACCGAGCATTTATCCATATTCTTGTACTTCTCACCACGGTAGAGGATGCAGTCATTAGGGCATGCATGTATCTTCTGCACGTCTAATCCTAGAGGGCAAACAAGCTTCTTTGCTTCGTACATACTGGAGGGAAATTCGTTATTTCTTGGAAGCAGCTTCTTCATTATTACCAGCAACTTTTCAAATCCCGAGTCAGTCACACCGGTCTCTTCCTTCCACTTAAGCAATTCCAGTGTGCTACCCAACTTCTTCTGGCCATCTTCACAAGTTGGGTACAACAATTTGTTGTGGTCTAGTAACATCTGCTTGAACTGCAACCTCTCCTTTTCTGTGTCGTAGTCTTGCTTTGCATTAGAAATGACCCGACCAAGATCATGAATGGGCTCATCTGGTTCCCGTTCTTCACCTCCTTCTTCTTCATTGTCTTCCATTGCGGTATCAGCGTATTTAGGAAACATAGATCGGTACTTGTCATCATCGTTCTCTTCTTCATCACCGTCTTCCATCATAACCCCTCTTTCTCCGTGCTTGGTCCAAACATTATAGTCGAACATGAAACCGGACCGAAGCAGGTAGCTCTGAATGACTCTTGAGGAAGTGTGAGCCTGCTCATTCCGACATTCAACACATGGACAACACATAAAACCATCCCGCCGCTTGTTCGTCTCGGCCACAAGGCGAAAAGAACACACACCTTCTCTGTAAGCGTTAGAGCGTCGGTCACCGTACATTCATGGATGGCTCATCTGCATCATACAACCATATATATCAAACAATGCTCAAATTAGTATTGTGAGGTCTAAACGAGAAAATAGTTGCTAACCTTTTAGGACACTTCAAAACAAAGAGGAGAATCCTTAAGTGTGGCTCGGGCACCTCAAATCATGTTTGTCTTGTGTGAACTCAAGTGGTATCGCTCTCACAGGCATTTCATCGAGCACTTCTAATGCATAAGAGAAAAAAACCTAGCATAAACTTTGCCCCACACCTTCCCTCGTGAAAAAATAGAGGAGAGAGCATGTGCCATATATATAGAGCCAGCCCATTGGTCCCGATTTGAGATACAAACCGGGACTAATGGGTGTGCCAGGGCCGCAGCAGACACCAGACCAAACCGGGACTAAAGGTTTCTTACTGGCCAGGACAGGTGATTTCGGGGATTCTGGCCGTCCGGTTCGGCCCATTAGTTCCGGCCCAAGCCACGGCCAGAATTAATGGCCCGAACCAAAGGGCCTTTTTCTACTAGTGTTACATGGTTCTTTTGGATGTAATACTGCAATCCCAGTTCGCTAGTAAAGAAGTTCAGAGGTTTACCAAGTATGTAGACTATGTATGTGTCAAACCTTAGCATTTTCCCCTCTTACTACAGGTGTTAGTTCACACGAGTTTGAAGGGATACTTCCGATGCTTCGATCGGGACTAGAATGTCAGACCATAATTCAAATCAGTTAATGTATGATCGGTTTTGTTGGACCTAGAGTCAATCATGTAATCATTATAATTTTCTAAGACCATCTCCGATGGACGCGCGCCATTTTAGCGCGTCGGAAAAACCGCCATTTTCCCACGCGCTCTGCAGTAGCTCCAGCTGACGCAGGAAAAACGCCCGCGGTGAAATCTTTGCCGCGCACGGGATTTTGCGCTGTTGTGAGTGTTATTAGCTTTGCGACATGTAAATAACGCAGAACGAAAATAAAATTGCAGCGAGGGGGACACAGATTTAACGTGGAAAACCCTCTCCAACAAAGAGAGGGGGAAAACCATGGGCGCCAGCCAGCGAAACTTCACTATATCGGAGAGTGTTTACACAACGCCGGGGATTTCACAGATGCAACTTATCCCAACCGGCGGCTTACAAGAAGTATATATAGCGGTGGTAACCTAGGTCATCAACGATCCGTACCGCGGGGGGCTGTCGCCCCGCATCGGCCCAAGCCTCCGGCGACGGGCCTCGCTCCGCTCCGTCAGAAGTTGGCCTTTACTTTGTAGAATTTGGATCAACATATAACAAGTGTCATATATGACGCTCCCGCTGCAGCGCGCGACAAAAAACGCATTGAGCCCGCACCCAACCGCCCTGAAAAATCCCGCTTCGCATGCGCGCGCCACGCACCGCTTCCGCCGCACCCACCACCGCTTCCTATGCGCGCGCCACACACCACTCCGGCCAACGACGAGATGTCGTCGCGCCGCCCCACGAACTCCTCCGGCTACATCGGCATCCGCGCGCTGCCGACGGGGAACTTCTACTTGAGATCCGCTCCCGCGACAAGCGCATCGGCCTCGGCACCTTCGAGACGGCGCACGAGGTGGGGCGCGCGTACAACGCGCTGGCTTGGCAGCTCGGCCGCCCGTGCCACTCAATAAACTTCCAGGACGTCGCTAACAGCGAGCAGGCAGAGATGCTCGCGCCGCACCTCATCACGGAGGACGAGCGCTGCCGCCACTGCAAACAGGAGTGCCACCTCATCATCGCCGAGAAGGACGAGCGGCGCCGCCTCATGTGGGCGGAGCGCTTCCCGGAGGATGTCCACGCCGAGGTCTCCTTATACGCGGAGAAGGAGCAGAGGAGGAAGGAGAGAAAGAAGAGGCGGGCGGAGAGGAGGGCTGACAAGGCGTGGGGTGGGCCTTCATCGAACGCAGCTGGCTGGTCCGACGACGATTCCAAATGACGACCCTCGACATCGGTTTCGTTCTCAACGAAGGGGTCCTCCGATTTCGATTTCAGAGATGAGTAGGGGTGGTTAGTAGTATTTCCTATCGTGTTCATTTCCTAGTTATAATGTTAATCTCATCGTTGTTGAACTCTAAAAATACAGTCTCCGGTGGAGTGCTGCATGTTCCGCGCGCTGCAAAGCTAAAAACGACGTCGTAAATTGATTTTAGTGCGCCCTCTTTTGCGTTGGAGGTGCTCTAAGTATCCATTTGTCAAATATGTTGTGACTCATAATCATAACTGATCCGTATCAGCTCAAGTACGCTGTGTTTGTGAGACATACATTTAGATTTTTATATCTATACCTAATAATAAAAAACGGATTGTTTCTTCCGGTCCAACACTTTTTTAGACATTTATATCTCCACTAAACTCTATATTACCCACTATGCCACCATAAGTGAAATACCGGTGTTTTTTTTGATCGAGGGGCGACATGGATCTCTATCCCGGATAGGCTTTTTCATTGATAGAATGGGCCACCTCTCTCTGTACCGTGACTCTGCATTTGATTGTAGTAATAGTCCCACATCGCTCTTTTAAGCTGAATTCTACCGATTTATATAGGTTTTTGATGTGCCTTGAATCAGCAAGCAATTTGGAATAAAATAAGCAGAACCATGAGAGGACAAACTGCCTAGACGGACGGGGAGAGGAAGGAGGGACAGAGGGCTCGATGCCCAACAAGGAGCCGTGCCTAGGGGCGTCGAGACTCGCGGACACGCAGCGAGTGAGATCTCTGGGATCTTGGTGGGACGAGATCGAGGCTCCACGGATCAGTCCCACGATGACGTGGTCCAAGCGCAGGCAGAACTTGGCCAAGGTCGTGCGCTCGCATGCGACGAGAGAGGCGGTGGGTGGCACTTGGCTAGATGATGGGATGGGGACTACGACGTAGGCGCACACGAGCACTTGCCTGGCGGGGTCTGGGTCGACGAGGACGTGCACCTGGCAGCGGAGGCCGAGCGGGGCAAGAAGATCGAGGGCCAGAGGTGGGGGGATCCCTGACGATGCCGGCCAGATCCGCAGAGGTTCCTCGACTCCGCTCCCCATATCCAGCTTGATGCCATGGCTTCCTCTGTCCTCTCTCATGGAGCAGCAACAGTGAAAACGCAGAGCTCTGAGATCTCTCTCACTAAGGCGGACGCCCCTCTCTCTGTCCTTTTGCTCTGCATCTTTGCGGCAGGGGAGTGGCTGAGGTACATAGGTGGGATCGACGAGATTTGTCAGCCCCCCTATGTTCATCTTTTATTTATTTATTATTTTTCTACCATATGTTCTGAATTTGGACGCGTTAAAGATTAGTCTTCCATGGCGTAATACTTGGTGACATCAATGCTTATTTGATTTGAAAATGTACAACTATATGAAACTAAAAATAATCATGACAAACATATATCATTTCATCAATCAAGAAAAAAGATGCACAATCAAGATTTGCGGAATTACTGTAGTAGAAAACGAATGGTTTCTTTCGTGTTCCCTTCGGTTATACTGTCCGGTAAATGAATCTTTGATTGTTTCAAATTAGAATTTTTGGCAGTAGAATATTTGAATCCTCCCTAAGTAAGATACAATCTTCACAAAATTAGTACACGATTATTTAGAAATTTGAGCTCTTCCTAAATAAGGAACAATCTTTTACAAAAGGAAGTGACATGACTGATTCATTTCTCATTCCACGGAAAGTCTCACACTCACAAAATCAGTACATTTTAAAAAAAAGTTCTCGCCTTTGATTCACTCGCTGCTTTTCTTTGATTCACTCACTGCTCCTTCTAATTTGGCAAGGTCTTGATAGGAACTCCTACAGGACAAGCGATGGATTTAGGATTCCAAATTACCGTTCTTTTCATTTCATGCATAACTTGGTGTCCAATCTAAATTTTTTGGAGAGATTGAGATGAATGGGGAAAGAATTTTGAGAAAACGGCCTGCCGTACGGGAGCACGTAGGTCAAGATTGGAAATAATAGACACAGATGTTCATCTTAGCGAGGTTGCCCGGTAAAGTGTGGCATCAAAATAGAGATTGAGAGATGAAAATCAAACCTGTCGTCGTGCTTTTTTAGTGAAAGCCATGTGGCAGCAATGTTCCCTCAGATAGACTCAATGATTGCGCATAAAGTCTAACTTAAGCTGAATGAATGACACGCTGACATTTTTAGATTGGAATTTTTGATTTATAGGAATAGAAAAACTAGAAAAGCGTCGTCTAACTTAAGCTGAATAACCAACGCGCTGACACCTTTTAGACTGATTTTTTTTTGATTAATAGGAATATAAAAACTATAAGAATGGTCGCCTAACTTTAAACTGAATAACTGAGCGCTTTCACATTGAAATTTTTTATTCATAGGAATACAAAAACTTAAAAAAGACAACTTAAAAAGTCAATTATTTTTGCGATTTTCGTTGATCCGTTACAACGCACGGGTATTATGCTAGTAAATAACTAAAGTAAGCTATCATTTCGGCTGGAGGTATATCTGGGTATTTCTCGGACTAGGTCGGGCTTTGGAGACCAATCTGAAAAAAGTCCGACGCTGAATACCTAGGCCCGAGCTTAGGCTGGACCGACCGTCGGGCCTAAATCTGGTAGGTAAAAAAACACAGGACCATCACGTTGAGCATTCTAAAGAAGCCGTTTTACAGGCCCGAGCCTAGATTGGCCCTAATTTGCGGGCCCAGGCCCAGCCAGCGGGCATGATTAGGCCTGGCCTGCCACGAGATTTTCAGGCCAACCCGGGCCAGGCTAGAGCTTGGAGGTCACTATTTGTTGATAGTGAGACATCAGTCCCTTAGCATCCTCTGAAGGATGCCAGCGTTTTCAGCCTCCGGGTTGGGATTCTGACACGAGTCTAGTTAGCCACCCAATCTTACTTTCACTATAACATAGGTATGCCGAACAGGCAATCACCTTTAGCCTATCTGGTCCAACCTAGCTGGAGGCCCATGTGAAGAACCGTCGAGATTCCTGAAGCCCATGACGATTCAGGTAAAGCCAATCATACAAAATGCTGCGACTCCTTGGCGAACAGGAAAGGACTAGATAGGAAGCCTCTAGGGCTATGTCTCTAACTTATAACCAACTCGGTCCGCACCCGAGACCTAGCCTCCTCATATAAAGGCTAGGAGGGGCTGCCGAGGAGGACATTCCGAACACACATCACAAACTCGCCAGATCTCATCTGCGCATCATAGCCATCTCGACGACATTGTAATCTTCCATTTCTCAATCAAACAAGAGCAGACAAGCAGGAGTAGGATTTTTCCTCCCGAGGCCTGAACCTGGGTAAACCTCGTGTCCCCACCGTTTGTATGTTAGCTGATAAAGTCTCCAGCGCACCGCTCTTTCCGAAAGACCCAAGACCATCAAGTATGGGTATTGACGTAATCACCCCATGTCATACTATGTTTAGCAAAAAAAAACATCTGTGTTTGTTGCATGTAACAAAAACGGTTCATAAAAATAAAACAAAAGACTTATCTCGATCGTGATCTTGCCGGAGACCTTGTAGCAAATAAATTGTACTATTATAGCAAAATAATTGTTCTACTGTAGTAAAAATTGATACGTCGGAAACTTCATCAGAATTGTTTTAGTTATTGTAGCAAAACCAAAATCATTGGAGACTTTCACCGGAGATATCATAGCAAAAAGTTTCTACTATAATAGTAAAACCATATAACGGTTGTAGCATAAATGTTTTACATATGATGCAAATCCACAAAAAATGTATAACGAAGTACTGCAGAATAATTGTAGCAAAACAATTCTTCCTATGATGCAGTTGTAGCAAAAAAAATCTTCATATAAGACACAACCACACAACATTTGTAGCAACAGAACAGCGGAGCGATTGTAGCAAAACAAATTCGAGTACGTAGCAACCTTTACTGTCTGGTAGCAACGGTGCCCAGCACTTGCAGCACCCCAGCCCTCACCTTCGCAGCATCCAAAACTTCGGGGCACATCAGCGACCAAGGATCAGCGGGGTGAGGCGAGCACATCCGCAACAACCTCTGCAGGGTCACATGTGCCTAGGAGGATGGTTGCAGCTGGAAGGGGGTCAGAGCGTGCGCTGCAGGTTGGTGAGTTCAACTGCGCGTGGTTGGACCTCATCCTCGCATCACGACGATGCCCGAGTAGCAACGGGGGAGATCGAGCGGTTGTCCGACATCGTCGCCCTATTGGAGCTTGGGGAACGCAATGAAGGACGAGGAGGCGGTGGGCTCGTTCTTGGGATTTAAGTCGATGTCGTGTGGTCGGACGACGTGTGTCAGGAAAGAATCATGCGGAGCTTTCCATGGAGGCCTCGACACAGAGAAAAGAGAAAGGAGAAAGAAGAGGGATGCGATGGAAAGATAAAGATGCTTTCGTGGAACCCTTCTCGTTTTGTTCGACGTAACCACCCGGAAGATAGAACCTCCAGGTGATAACTAGTGTTTTCCATTCTTAAATCTCTTTCTTTTCGAAATGGAGGGAAAATCATTCCGGTCTCTGCATCCAAGTTTCTTGAATCTCTACGGCTAGTACAAATTTAAATAGGCGATACGTGTTTATTGTGCTTGTGATTTTTTAAAATAACTTTTCAGCAGTATATACAGTTAGCAGAAGAGACGACCTGTGCACGAGCTACAGTATAGTATGTGTTAGTTCAAACATATGCGTCAGCACGTGCACGCGTTGCAGGTCGAGTAAATTGAACGGCGGTCCTAATTTTTCGCCTCGTCTTCAGTTTGGTTCTAGTTCTTTAAAATTGTACATATAGATTATAAATCTTTGATAAGTGATTCACGCAAGGTCCTTAATTGGTTTCACGGCGATTCCAATGCACCAGAGGAGTATCTACATGTGCAGCTCGACGCACTCAACGGCGTGCATGGCCACGGCCATGCACGCCCAGCAACTGCTATTTCCGCACGTGTTGTTTAATCTGAGGCGCTCATATGCAATGAGAAAAAAGCGGGACTAGCATGGATGGATACGAGCACAACCATGCCTGTATTCACTCACTGGTTTTGGTCAACAGGTCGAGAGCCGACATGGCATTTTTGACATCGCGGCGGCGGATGGGAAGTCATGATCGTGCGCGTCTACGCGGTGTCGGCATCATGCGCGGGTGGCAGCGCTGACAGTAGGTGAGGGCATGGGCGCGGTAAGCTGGAGCAGCTCGGCGTGTGAGGCGAGACGAGCGATGGCTGCCTCTTCCTTTTTCTTTGCAAATAATAATATAGGATCGTTGTTTGGAAAAAATATAACCAAGAGGCCTTTTTTAAATATAATGTCGACGTGACTACGGTTAAAATGCCACATAGATCGGTTAAAGTGGTCAGGCAAAAATAGGATCTCGCGTGAATTACATATAAAAAATTTTACAACTTAGACGTGCAATTTTAAAGAATTAGAAACAAAGGGAAGGTGAGGAGAAAAAATTAGGACCTACTCGGTTATTTTTTTTTGAAACATCATATATTAGGTATGTAAGCCGCCATATTAAAGTCTTCCAGTCCTCTTAGGTACCCTGATAAGGAAAAAGAGTGCGTCTAAAACTTGCAACCTCTCAGAAAAGAATTACATCATTTATTACATGGGGTTTAATAAAACTAGGGAATCATGTGTTGAGTAAAAGAGCAATTTTTCAAGAGATTTAACCATAGTAAAAGATAGATAAAACACATACAGAATAATAGAAAATGACCAGAAGATACGACAGACTATCTGAATATGAGAAACAAGACTAAGAAAGATGGTATACATCACGGTAGAGGAACCGCTGGTGTTCCCGTTAGCGTTGGCACCATCGTCAGCCATGTTGTCGAGGAAAAGGTTGTTGATGTCGGGGAAGAAGTCGTCGTTGGGAAAGACGTCAACGCAGTCACTATCCGTGAAGGAGTCCGTGATGAAGCCAGTAGTCGCGCTAGTAGCGCTCCCCAAAAACCTTATCGCCCTTCTCCCGTACAGGACTCGAAGCAGCGGGGTCTCGGAGGCCTACTGTCCCAGCTCGCGGTGCACGCCGCAAGACGGGATGGGGAAGATCTAAGCAGCGCAATGCTCTGGAACTGGAGGTGCAAGGTGTGCGTTGGTGTGTCTGAGGAGAGGAGCGACCTCTCACTCTTATAGGCACGGGTAGTCAGGCGAACAGTCGGCGTCGGGAGAGGAAACGAACAGGCATCGGCCGAAACCGAACAACCTCCACTAAGCTCGAATTAATTCTTCACTGAGTTCGTATTAAACATCCACTCACGCAGACTGTTCAGATTATTATCCATTCATGCGTGGCAAAAAGAGAGAGAAGCTATCGACCCGCAACCCGCGGCGGGCGCGCGTCGTGACGAGGCGAGGCGAGGCGGGCGGCGGAGGAAGAGGAGCGCGCGTGTATATGTCTTCTCTTCTCAAGCTCGTACAAGTGGTGGAAGAGCTCACCTTATAAGCTGGTCCAACTTTCACTCAACTAGCAATGTGGGACTAAACTCTTGTCCCACCTCTTGCCTTGCATGAATGGGCCAAGTGGGCCTCTAGGATTTCAGGAATTGTTGAATAATATAAATGGGTTGGGTCTTTATTAGGCAAAATTCTAACAATCCCCCACCAGATCCCAGAGGCACACAAAAATTTGCATATGGTTCCAAAACATTGTTTATATACTGGTACTAGTGGAGACTGTTAAGTTGAACTTTCACCTAGAACTCTATGCTACACTAGTTTGCAACTTGTACAGTGGACTATGTCTTGAACTACAAGTTTGCTATATTCTAGTTTTACACAAAGCCTTGACCAATACTGGGCTACCGTGGGACTTCCCCTCGGGTGGAGCTTATGTGTCATACTCCATAGCCTTTCATGAGTTTATTAGAGAGCACCCAACTCTCATAGACTGCGACGTTTAATAGTCAGACTCATATAGGTGTGTTCTTCAAAAGATGTTCTGTAGGACAATATCTCTGCTTAAACTAAGCCATTTAGAACACATTAAGATAAATCAACCTGCCATGCAGAATAGGAAAGTATTGCATCTTCACGGAGTAGTGATTAAAGTAGGGATACTTTCCTCTCAGTTAACCAACAGCTTGTCTCCCAATTCTAATTCACGGGATCTTCGATCACATAGAGTGGTTTACCACTGTGGAAAACATATATATTGGGTCTCATACCCATCTCCTTTGATGCATTTTCTATCATGTTACGTGATAGACCCTTTGTGAAGGGATCTGCCAGATTCTTAAATGTTTGGATATAATCCAACGCAATAACTCTGGAGTTTCTCATTTTCCTCACAAATTTCAATCTTCTCTTCACATGTCTTGAGGACTTCATGTTATCCTTAGAACTGTTCACTTTAACAATCACAGTTTGATTATCATAGTTCATTGAGATTGCGGGTATAGGTTTCTCAACCATAGGTAAGTCCATCAAGAGTTCTCGAAGCCACTCTGCTTCAATAGTGGTTGTGTCTAATGCTGCGAGTTATGCTTCCATAGTTGACCTCGTTAAGATGGTCTGCTTGCAAGACTTCCAAGAAACAGTGCCACCACCAAGTGTAAATACATATCCACGCGTGGCCTTTATCTCATCAGCATCAGATATCCAATTTGAATCACTATATCCCTCCAGCACCCTTGGGTACCTAGTATAGTGAATGTCGTAGCTCGCAGTTCCATTTAGATAGCGCATGACTCTCTCAAGAGCTTGCCAATGATCATCTCCAAGATTTGAAACAAACCGACTGAGTTTGCTCACAACAAAAGTGATGTCAGGCCTCGTAGCGCTAGCTAAATACATAAGCGACCCAATAATCTGAGAGTATGTCAATTGATCTCTAGTAGTGCCTCTATTCTTTCGAAGTAAAACACTAGGATCATATGGTGTTGGAGAAGTCTTGCAGTTGCTATACCCAAAGCGACTCAAGATCTTTTCCACATAGTGAGACTGAAGCAGTGTGATCCCACCATTATCATCTCGCAATAGCTTAATGTTCAAAATAACATCAGCTACTCCTAGATCCTTCATCTCAAAAGACTGAGATAAGAAATCCTTGACTTCCTTAATCACATTAAGATTGGTCCCAAAAATTAGTATGTCATCAACATACAAAGAAAGAATTACTCCCTTGCCCCCACCATAGCGATAGTACACACATTTGTCAGCTTCGTTTACAGCAAAACCTGCAGTGGTTAGGGTTCTCTCAAACTTCTCGTGCCATTGCTTAGGTGCTTGTTTAAGGCCATATAAAGACTTCAACAACTTACACACTTTTCCTTCTTGGCCACTCACTACAAATCCATCTGGTTGATCCATATAGATTTCCTCGTCCAACTCTCCATTTAGGAAAGCCGTCTTAACGTCCATTTGATGAACGAGAAGACAATGTGAGGTAGCCAAAGATAGTAGTACGCGAATGGTGGTCAATTTGGCTACGGGTGAGTAAGTATCAAAGAAGTCCTCACCTTCTTTTTGGGTATAACCCCTGGCTACAAGTCTTGCCTTGTACTTCTCAATAGTACCATCAGGCCTAAGTTTCTTCTTAAACACCCATTTGCATCCTACAGGTTTGCACCCATAAGGACAATCGGTGATCTCCTATGTTCCGTTTGCTAAGATGGAATCCATCTCACTACGAACGGCTTCTTCCAGTAGTCAGCATCAGGAGATGCATAGGATTCTGGAATAGAAGTAGGAGTATCATCCACAAGGTACACAATGAAATCATTACCAAAAGACTTTGTAGTCCTCTGTCTCTTACTCCTCTTAGGAATTTCATTATCATCTTCCTCAAGTTTTTCCGAGTGTTCAGTAGGAATGGTATGTTCAGGAATTGTGGGTATTTCCTGATTCAATGAGTCAGGTATCTCCTGATTTGATGAGCTAGGTATATCCTTCATGGGAAAGATATCCTCAAATAAAGTCACATCATTTGACTCCATGATTGTACCAACATGCATGTCTGGTACTCTAGATTTTCCTATCAAGAATCTATAGCTGATGCTATGAAAAGCATATCCTAGAAAAACACAGTCCACGGTTTTTGGTCCAAGTTTGCGCTTCTTTGGGATTGGCACATGAACCTTTGCTAGACAGCCCCAAGTTCGCAAGTAAGAAAGATTTAATCTTTTCTTTTCCCATTTTTCAAATGGAGTAATCTCTTTGTTCTTAGCGGGGACTCGGTTTAGGACATGACATGCAGTCAGTAATGCCTCCCCCAACCATTCCTTGGAGAGACCCGATGTGTCTAACATGGCGTTAACCAAATCTGTTAGAGTATGGTTCTTTCTTTCGGCTACCCCATTTGACTGGGGCGAGTAGGGAGACATCCTCTCATGGATTATACCATGTTCCGCATAAAAAGAATCAAACTCGTTGGAAAAGTACTCTCCACCACGATGAGACCTAAGCCTCTTAATCTTTCGATCAAGTTGGTTTTCCGCTTCAGCTTTATAGATTTTGAAGTAACTCAAAGACTCATCTTTTGATTTCAGAAGATAAACATGACAATATCTCGTAGAGTCATCGATCAATGTCATAAAATATTTCTTCCCACCTTTTGTCAACACACCATTCATCTCACAAAGATCTGAATGTATGAGCTCTAGTGGTGCCAAATCTCTCACCTCAGCAGTCGTATGTGACTTGCGAGGTTGCTTCGCTTGCACACAAGTTTGGCATTTAGATCCCTTCACAATAGTGAATTTTGGGATTACATTCATTTTAGCTAATCGCGTCATGCAACCAGAATTAACATGACAAAGACGTGAATGCCAGACATTTGATACAAGATCAGATGAAACATCATTCACGACTTTATTACACACATCTGATAGTGACAGGCGGAACAAACCTCCACACTCATAGCCTTTACCAATAAATGTTCCATACTTGGACAGTACAAATTTATTGGACTCAAACACAATCTTGTATCCATCACGACATAGTAGTGATCCACTAACAAGATTCTTATTTATTGAGGGAACATGATGCACGTTCTTCAGGCGCACGATCCTTCCCGAAGTGAACTTTAGATCGACCGTACCAACACCATGAACAGAAGCATGCGAGTCGTTCCCCATCAACACGGACCGAGTCCCTCTGACCTGATATGAAGAAAACATGGAAACATCAGAACAAACATGTACATTAGCGCCCGTGTTAATCCACCAATCAGGAGAATGACATAATGAAAGAATAGTAGGTAATATACCATACCTAACATCTTTCATCTCAACGTCGCCCATGACAACATTAGCAGTCTTGCTGCCTTTTCCATCCTGGCGCTTGTCAAAGCGGTTGGGGCATGCAGGAGCACAATGATCAGGATCACCGCACACATGACAAGCACCTTTCTTCTTATCAGTCTTCTTCTTGAAACTAGTAGACTGTGAGGCTTTGTTCTTTCCATCGAACTTCCCTTTTCCATCAAACTTTCCCTTGTTCTTGAACTTGTGAGACTGGAAGTTCTTTTTCTGTACCGGGTTGGCACTTGAACCTCCCTCAGCACCTCGAGCACGTGTGTCTTTTGCTCTCGCCTTTTCTTCCACATCAAGAGTTCCAATGAGATTCGATACAGAAAACTCTTGTCTCTTGTGTTTTAGGGAAGTAGCAAAGTTCCTCCACGAAGGGGGAAGCTTGGCAATAATGCCCTCGGCAATGAACTTGTCCGGTAACACACAAGGGAAGTGCTCAAGCTCCTTGGCCAGTGACTGTATTTCATGAGCCTGCTCAACCACGGAGCGGTCATCAGTCTTGTAGTCATAGAATTGTTCCATGACATACAGTTCACTGCCAGCGTCCGAGACCCCAAACTTGGCCTCGAGCGCGGCCCACATGTCCTTGCCATTATCAAATGACATATAGTGTTCAACAATGTTCTCCCCTAGAATAAACAGCAAAGCAGCCTTGAAAAGGGTATCAGTTTTCCGAAAAACTTGTTCCTGGGCAGGAGTAAGCTCTCCCTCAGGCTTGCCAAGAGTGGCGTCATAGTAGTTCATGTTATAAAACCAGAGAACTGCTCTCACGCGCCACCTCTTATAATGCATACCCTCAAAGACAGGTGGCTTCATAGAAGCAACGAAACCACTTGGAGCAAATTGCCTATAATAAGGTTTTTGGATTGTTGAGTAAAAGAGCAATTTTCCAAGAGATTTAACCATAGTAAAATATAGATAAAATACAGACAGAATAATATAAAAGGACCAAAAGATACGACAGACTATCTGAATATGAGAAACAAGACTAAGAAAGATGGTATACATCACGCTAGAGGAACCACCGGTGTTCCCGTTAGCGTTGGCACCATCATCAGCCATGTTGTCAAGGAAAAGGTTGTTGATATTAGGGAAGAAGTCATCGTTGGGGAAGACGTCAACGCAGTTGATATCCGTGAAGGAGTCCGTGATGAAGCCAATAGTCGCGCTGGTAGCGCTCCCCAAAAACCTTATCGCCCTTCTCCCGTACAGGACTTGAAGCAGCGGGGTCTCGGAGGCCTGCTGTCCCAGCTCGCGGTGCATGCCGCAAGACGGGATGGGGAAGATCTAAGCAGCGCAATGCTCTGGAACTAGAGTCGCAAGGTGTGCATTGGTGTGTCTGAGGAGAGGAGCGACCTCTCACTCTTATAGGCAAGGGTAGTCAGGCGAACAGTCAGCGCCGGGAGAGGAAACTGATGTCTACGCACTTCTATTCTTGTAGACAGTTGTTGGGCCTCCAAGTGCAGAGGTTTGTAGAACAGCAACAAGTTTTCCCTTAAGTGGATCACCTAAGGTTTATCGAACTCAGGGAGGAAGTGGTCAAAGGTATCCCCTCTCAAGAAACCCTCCAATCAAGATACAAGAAGTCTCTTATGTCCCTAACACACCCAATACACTTGTCAGGTGTATAGGTGCACTAGTTCGGCGAAGAGATAGTGAAATACAAGTGGTATGGATAATTATAAGTGGTAACGGTGATAGAAAATAGCTTGAAGGCATGGAAAAGACTAAAGTAAAACTAAAATAAAGATAGAAGCAAGCAAACATGTAATAGATCTAATAGCAAACGGTGTTTTAGTGCTTAGAAACAAGGCCTGGGGATCATACTTTCACTAGTGAACACTCTCATATAAATATATTCTTCTTTATGATACTACGATGAACTACTCTCCGGTTGAACACTCTAATCCATGGTAGGGCTATAACAGCACACCTCAAAGTTCGCTTTCCGCATCTAGATAACCCCGCACTATCACCTTGAGCACTAGATGGTTCAAACAAACACCACAATTTCATAAAGACATCCAACTCCAAATATAACTCATAACAAGTATTTGTAATCTCTAGCCTAAGTGCCACCATGGTGTGCACACTTTCAACTTCACACACATGGGGAGAGCAGAGATCTATTAAAGCACTTGAGTAGCAAAGTTGATCTACTTGATTACAAAGCTCCTGATCACAATATGATCATGCATAGAGAGAGAGATGAACACATAGCTACCAGTAGAACCCTTAGCCTCGAGAGAGAACTACTCCCTCCTCATCATGGGAATCAGCAATGGTGATGGAGATGGTGGTGGAGATCGATGGAGATGGCTCCGGGGACACTTACCCGTCCCGGTAGGGTGCCGGAACAGAGACTTTCTGTCCCCCGAATCTCCCCTTCGGTGGCGGCGGCGCAGTGGAACTTTTCGTGGCAGGAGGCTTGGTGATGATGAAGAAGGTCTCCAGGGTGAATTCCCCTCTCCGGCAGGGTGCCGGGAAGAGCTTCAGATCCCTCCCGAATTAGGGATGGAGATGACGGCGGCTATAGACTCTTTCGTGGATTTTTGATCGGGTACTTAGGGTTTTGGTCCCGAAGGCAATATATAGGCGGAAGGAGAGGCCTGGCATGTGCGGCCAGGTGGTGTGGTGGCCCCTGGCTCCTCTCCGTCTCGTATTCTGGCTCTAGATGTCTTCCGAAAAATAGACAGTTTGGCTTTTGTCCCATCTAATTCCGAGAATATTCATTTTCTGACTTCCTGGAACCAAAAACAGCAGAAAACAGGCAGCTGGCACTGTGGCTCTTGTTAATAGGTTAGTCCAAGAAATCATATGAAAAGTACTCCAAAGTGTGGACAAAACACAAGAAAGTAGATAAAACCAAGCATGGACCATCAAAAATTATAGATACATTTGCAATGTATCAACATCCCCAAGCTTAACTCCTGCTCGTCCTCGAGTAGGTAAGTGATAAAAATAAAGAATAATTTTTGAGGTGACATGCACCATCAAAGACTTGATCAAAGTATTTGTAAAACATTCAAAGCTTGGATCAAAGTACTTTAATCATAACATGAAAGACAAGGTTCTAGCAATAAGACAAAGAAACTATGATGCAACATGAAAAGGCACAAACAAAAGATTCAGGAATAACAATGCTTTGCAAGACGTTTGTTTGTTTCACATAAAGAAAACATATCATAATAGTATTCAGCTTGTCCCTCATAGAGTAGCAAATATAATTGCATAGGACACCTTCAAAGTTCATAAGAGTGACTAGATACAAATAGTTCAAAACAAGCAATATCAAGTTATGCATCAATCAACTAGTCTTGGGACAATGCACATAGAACTAAGAATGGCCACTATGCTCTCAAGTAAGTGCATAAAGATAGAAGGTGGAGACTCAATATAATGGTAAGGGCCTTCATAGAAGGAAGCAGGGATTCAAGTCTCATAAAGAGCTTCCAAAAATTATGGTACTTATAGCTTTTAGCTCTCATTGCCCCTATCATAAGCATCTTGAAGGTGATTAAGGTTAAAGTGACACAACTAAGAGGATATGCTTGACAAGTTATAAACCGAAATCTCATGCCCCTTACTTACGAAGACCGATCCTCATGCTACTCAACTTTAGTTACAAGTAAGCTCTTGTCATTGTAAGTACATATGTATCATAAAGAACCGCCAATGGGGTACCCCTTGCACATGATACAGGAGCTATCCCATAATCAAAATGACAAGGCAAGCAGACAATAAGCATCTCAGCGATCTTTTTATTTGCTATTTGCATAGGTTTTATTGAGGATGCTTCATAGAGTGCTCATTATGGTGATGCTGCAAGTTTCCACCATGATTAGGTATGGCTTAGGCTAGCGGCCCATGCGTTTCTCTAACACACATACAAACTCCATGATCTTACAAGTTCCACTTTTATTTCACACCGCCGGGATCCATAAGCAAAAGAACATGATATCAACGGGGTACAAAGTACAAGTGCAATGTTGAGAGCGTTCCCCATGATACATGGTTCTGCTAACTTCAACTTATAAAGCGCAAGCATATACGTAACAAAGAAGGACCCAATGGTTCAAGTTTATTAGATGCAAAAAAGTAAAGTGTGCCATCAAGTTCGTTAGAGCTTTAATCACTAGTTTTCTCATAACAAGTTTAATTTGGAAGATAAACAAAAGCATGAATATACTTGGAATAGCATAAGCTAGTATGTAGGTATGGTGGACTCTTTGGAATAACTTGGTTTAGGGAGTTGGATGCATGAGTGGAACTCATACTTGGTTGTGGAGGCTAGCAAAAGACTGGGAGCGACAAACTAAGAGAGCAATAATGGCCATAATCATGCAGAGCGACAAAACATCACTGATCAAAGCATAAAGTGATACTACAAGTTGAAAACTAAAGGATCATAAAGGCTATGGTGACTTGAGATAGTCATAACATGGTGTGAGCATGTGCCAAGTCAACCCAAATAAAGCATCAAAGGAGAATACCACTATACTATGCTTTAATATGCTAAAACAACGCATGATTCATCCAAGGCACATTAATCAATATCAATTGTTTATAACAAGTCATGCTACAGAAAATAATACTAAGCATAAAGCCAAAACAATATCAAGCATGGCATGACAAAGCATAGGCCACAGTCAAAAACAAGCTCTCTTTACCACTTAAGCATGAACTTTCCTACTCTTTTTCCAAACCAAACCAAACTATTTGAAAACCAATGTATGAAAGAGGGGGTCCAACCAATTTATTCAGCAAACTAAGCAAACCAAGCAAATGAAAAACCAAAACGAAAACAAAAAAGAAGACGCTCCAAGAACAACACAACTATGCATGAAACAATAAAAATGAAGTGTTTGGAAGAACCTGAGATTTTTATTCATGAAGAAGGGGATACCTTGGGCATCCCCAAGCTTTGACGCTTGTACTTCTTGGATATTTCTTGGGGTGACACGCGTGGCTTCCCCAAGCTTGAGATTTAGTCCATCTTTCATCTCATTACTCATTCCTTCCATACACCTGAAATTTTTCCTTCACACAATCTTTATTAGCAACATTAGTGCACTCAAGATAATAAGTCTTTAGGTTCAGTTCCAACTCCAATAAACTTCCATTAGAACACTAGATACTGTAGCACTTTCCTCAAAAAGCTCAATTCCCCAAAAGAACTCAAAAAGGAACCAACAAGAAGCAAATGCAGAAAATGGCAGAAATCTCTCAAAACAGACCAGCAGGTAAAGATGAATTTTTTCGAAGACCTTCTGTTGCTCAAATTAAAAAGTGTTGAACTAACGAAAGTTAGATAACAACCTGGGGCAGAAGCACAAAAATTCACGTCTCAAAAGGATGTTCAGATATTTTACACGAATTTTTACGGTGAAGCACAAAAATCTGTTTCAGGACAACAACTTTCCCAATCATTACTTCTCTCTCATTAGAGGTTACTCTTGGCACAAAAAACAAATAAAAAGGATAAGGAGCGGTTATTACTGAAGTAATAACTTCCAAGACTCATCTAAAACTTTTGGGTTATCTCCTAATAAGTACTTTTCTTTAACGCCTTTAAGTTAGGCATGATAGTTTGAGAAGATGCTCACATAAGAAATATGAATTGAAGTAAAAGAGAGCATCAAGAAGAAAATTCAAAACACATTTAAGTCTAACCCACTTCCTATGAATAGGAATATTGTAAGAAGGTAAATCAAAGAAGCACATAGTAACAAGAATGGGTAGATAAAACAAGAGCAACTTCAAAACTTTCAGCACATAGAGAGGTGTTTCATTACCATGAAAACTTCTGCAACCATATTTTCCTCTCTCATAATAATTTTCAGTAGCCTCATGAATAAACTCAACAATATAACTATCACATAAAGCATGATTTTCATGATCTACAAATACTAGAGCATTATTATAAACATTTTCAAAAGAATCCTCAGGAACATGACATTCGTCCTCCTTTGGTAAGCATGGGGGACAATCAAATAATGTAAGGGGGTAAAGAGTTACTCTCATTAGAAGGTAGGGATAGGTAGATCCATTCTTCCTCCTCTTGATCATCACTCTCCTCCTCTTTTTCATCCAATGAGCTTCCAGTTTTAGCAACTTCTTCTTCCATAGGTTCCTGTAAGGCATTAGTCTCTTCCATTGGTGGAGAGCATATATTAAGATATTCAAGAATATAGCCATTTTCTACCTTGTAATTATCAAAGCAAAATTTAAGTATATCATAAACCTCATATTTATAAGGTGAATCATCAGTATTTTCAAGCAAACTAGCAAGTTCAAATGCACCCTTCCAAGCAATAAATTCTTCAATTTGTTCCACATCATAAAAGTCATAATTCCCTTTAACATAAGAAGATATGGTAACATTATCATTATACTCACATTGAAAAGGGAGGTGTTTATACCTCCTACAGCAACAAGATTTATCAAAGCAATAGGTAACATTATAAGTAGAGCACATGTTTATAGCAATGGTATACAATTTATCAATTTGTTCCCATAAGTGTTTCCCTTTTTGTGACAAGTGGTGTTCCTTATAATAATATTTTTGTTCATCTATGAACCCACCTTGCCAATAAGATTCAGTTTCAAAGAAACCAACCATTGATAGAAAGCATGATAAAGCAAAACAATAACAGACCAATGAAAATAACAACTATAGAAGGAACTATTTTTGTATTTTTGATAAAGAAACAAGCAAACAAAGCAGAAATAAACTAAGCAAAACAAAAACAACAAAGTAAAGAGATTGGTTATGAGCGACTCCCCTTGTGAAGATGTCCTTGACTCCTCGGTAATGGCGCCAGAAAATAGCTTGATGTCTACGCACTTCTATTCTTGTAGACGGTTGTTGGGCCTCCAAGTGTAGAGGTTTGTAGAACAACAGCAAGTTTTCCCTTAAGTGGATCACCCAAGGTTTATCGAACTCAGGGAGGAAGTGGTCAAAGGTATTCCCTCTCAATCAACCCTGCAATCAAGATACAAGAAGTCTCTTGTGTCCCCAACACACCCAATACACTTGTCAGGTGTATAGGTGCACTAGTTCGGTGAAGAGATAGTAAAATACAAGTGGTATGGATAATTATAAGTGGTAACGGTGATAGAAAATAGCTTGAAGGCGTGGAGACTAAAGTAAAACTGAAATAAAGATAGAAGCACGCAAACATGTAATAGATCTAATAGCAAATGGTGTATCAATGCTTAGAAACAAGGCCTAGGGATCATACTTTCACTAGTGAACACTCTCATATAAATATATTCTTCTTTATGATACTACTCTTAACTACTCTCCGGTTGAACACTCTAATCGATGGTAGGGCTATAACAGCACACCTCAAAGTAAGTCTTTCCCATCTAGAAAACCCCACACTGTCACCTTGAGCACTAGATGGTTCCAACAAACACCATAATTTCATAAAGACATCCAACTCCAAATATAACTCATAACAAGTATTTGTAATCTCTAGCCTAAGTGTCACCATGGTGTGCATGCTGTCACTTTCACACACATGGGGATGATACATTGCAAATGTATCTATAATTTTTGATGTTCCATGCTTGGTTTTATCCACTTTCTTGTGTTTTGTTCCAACTTTGGAGTACTTTTCATATGATTTCTTGGACTAACCTATTAACAAGAGCCACAGTGCCAGCTGCCTGTTTTCTGCTGTTTTTGGTTCCAGGAAAGTCAGAAAATAAATATTCTCGGAATTGGACGGGACAAAATCCAAAGTGCCTATTTTTCCGGAAGGGATCAAGTGCCAGAATACGAGACGGAGAAGGGCCAGGGAGCCACCACACCACCTGGCCGTGTGGCCAGGCCTAGCGCGTGCCAGGGGGTGGTGTGGCCGCTCCCGGCACCCCCTCGGCCTCTCCTTTCGCCTATAAGTTGCCCTCGGGACAAAAACCCTAAGTTCCCGATCAAAAATCCATGAAAGAGTCTGTAGCCGCCGTCATCTCCATCCCTAGATCAGGAGGGATCTAAAGCTCTTCCCAAAGACTACGGAGAGGGAATTCACCCAGAGGCCTTCTTCATCACCATGCAAGCCTCCGGTGTGATGCGTGAGTAGTTCATCCTTGGACTACGGATCCATGTAGTAGCTAGATGGCTGGTTTCTCCTCCTTTGTGCTTTCATGTTTAGATCTTGTGAGCTCCGTTCATGATCAAGATCATCTATTTGTAATCCATACATGTTGTGTTTACGGGGATCCGATGGATATGGAGATGCTATTTCAGATTGATTATTGATTCTATCATGTCTTTGTTATTTGAGATCTTGCATGCTTTCCGTTGTTAGTAGCTATCTTGGCCAAGTAGATGCTAGCAACTCCAAGAGTTAGTATTTATGCTCGATAGTGGGTTCATGCCTCTGGTAATCTGGGGAAGTGACAGAAATCTCTAAGGTCCTAGATGTGTTGTTGCTACTAGGGAGAAAACAACAATCCTTTGTTCATAGAACAATCATATTGTTTACTTTACACGCAGTTCGTAAAGCAATAATCTATTGCTTGCAACTTAATACTGGAGGAGGTTCGGATGATAATCTGAAGGTGGATTATTAGTCATAGATGCAATTGGATGGCGGTCTATGTGTTATGTTGTAATGCCCAATCAAGTCTCAAAGGAGTCAAGATGATTAGTATATGTATGTATTGCTTTCTCGGTGTTTGTCAATTGCCCCGCTGTAATTTGTTCACCCAGCATGTTTTCTATCTTAAGGAGAGCCACCTCTACTGAACTATGGATCCCGGTCCTTGTCTTTTACATACAATCTATAAACTATTTCTGCTTTGTGTTTACTTTCTGCAAACTTTTACTTCTTTCCATTCGATACGTTTAATCCTTTGTTTTCCGCAAAACACGGTGAGATTGACAACCTCATCGCAAGTTGGGGATAAAGTACTATGGTTGTGTTGTGCAGGTCTCCACGTTGCTACTAGCACCGGTAGTGCGCCCTGCCAAAGCTCAGCTAGTAACACCTTTGGGGTGTTTCCTTGCTCCTACTGGTTCGATTAAACCTTGGTTTCATAACTGAGGGAAAACTTGCTGCTATGGTCATCATACCTTCCTCTTGGGGTTCCCAACGAGCTCTACGTCGATCGTCGAGCGCATCAGGGGAGAGCGGAGATCTATTAAAGCACTTGAGTAGCAAGGTAGATCTACTTGATTACAAAGCTCATGATCACAAGATCATGCATAGAGAGAGAGAGATGAACACATAGCTACCGGTAGAACCCTTAGCCTCGAGAGAGAACTACTCCCTCCTCATCATGGGAATCAGCAATGGTGATGGAGATGGTGGTGGAGATCGATGAAGATGACTTCGGGGGCACTTCCCCGTCACGGCTGGGTGCCGGAACAGACTTTCTGTCCCCCTGAATCTCCCCTTCGGTGGCGGCGGCGTTGTGGAACTTTTTGTGGATTTCTGATGGATGATTTAGGGTTTTGGCTTCGGGAGGCTTCTTATAGGCCAAAGGGCAAGGTCGGTGGGCGACCAGGGGGCCCACACCATGCCCTGGCGCGGCCTAGGTGGACCCGTGCCTAGGGGTGGTGTGGCCACCCTATGCCCCCCCCTCCGGCTCTCCTTCTGGCTCCGTGAGTCCTCCGGGAAAATAGTAACTTTGGCTTTTGTCCCGTCCAATTCCGAGAATATTCATTTTCTGACTTCCTGGAACCAAAAACAGCAGAAAACAGGCAACTGGCACTGTGGCTCTTGTTAATAGGTTAGTCCAAGAAATCATATGAAAAGTAATCTAAAGTGTGGACAAAACATAAGAAAGTAGATAAAACCAAGCATGGAGCATCAAAAATTATAGATACATTTGCAATGTATCACGGCCTCAAGCTCCACCTCAAGTCATTGACGGGCCTCTTCCTAAGAGGACCACTCGATCTCTTCCTCGAGTTGTGGCATCACCGAAGAAGAAAGATGGAAAGAGAAGAACTTGCTACATATGCCGTGAGAAGGGGCATATTTCTTCCTCATGCACTAGTGGTATCTCCTCATCCAACCATATCATTATTGATGATGCTTATTCTCTTTGTAAGGATGAGGTTGGCAACGTGTTTGCCAAATTTGTTGGTGCTCAATGTGGGTTCAAGAAAAGAACCATTTGGGTTGCCAAGCCTATTGTGACTAACCTCTTAGGACCCAACTTGGTTGGGGACCAAAAAGCCAAAACTTGATCAATAGGTATTGTTGGAGGACATTGGAGACTTGGCTACATCATGAAGAATTGAGGGATCTTCATCTAGTATATTAGTCAAGTCAAGTCATGTGGATTATATTGCCTCTATCATATTTCCAATGACCCTCCTTGCGGTAACATGTGCTAAACTCTTTACATTTAAAGTTACTCGCCCCTTGTGCGTGTGTTGGTTTTGTATCTTCCATGTTCTTGTATATGTTGTGCTCTCCACTTAATTAGATTGAGTTATCAAGTACGTTTGTGTATGATTAGGTGGCACACCATGTACATCTGTGTTCTTGTGTTTGAGCCTTTCTTGATTATATTTGATATCTTATTTGGCTCTTGTGAGAGATTAATGGACTATCCCATTTTGGGGGAGTGTTATGTTTGGGCATTCCACAATCCTAAAAATGTGTGTACATGAGGAATACCACCTAGTATTTATATTGTAATATTATCTAGTCTCTATGTGGTATGATTCTCATGAGAAACTTAAGCTCTATAATGTCCATTAATTATCTCTATTTGGATCCTTTTGCCTCGTGTTGAGTTTTATGCTAGTATCACATTATAGGGGAGTCATATTCTTAGTGTTGAGTTTTATGGTAGTATCACATTATGGGGGAGTCATATTCTTAGTGCATATAACAATCCTAGAAAATGTGAAAATTTGAGGTTGTGTCACTTCGAATTGATATTGATAATTATCTAGCTCCTTTGTGACACATTTGCTCATACAAGTTCCAATTTGCTTGAATGCCTTATTGCTCTTCTTTTGGATCTTGTTTGTGAGAGTGTTTCTTGGTATATGTTTCCTCATATTTGAATCTATATATCCTTGTGGAATTCATTAGCTTCAAGTTACTCTAATCACTAGTGATTATGTGACTATTGGAAGCTACCAAGAATCTCTTTCGAAGCATCAAGCTTAATTCTTATATTTATTATATGCTTCTTGGTGTGAATATGATCTTGGATATCCATATGAACTACCTCTGGAAGATTATTCCAAATACTTCTTGTCCTTGGACAATTAGTACTAGATATATGGTAAAATTTATTGATCATCTCCATTTTGGCCTTTGCTGAATTTTGTCCTTCCTTGGCCAAGAAAATGTTTTGTGTTGCTCCCATGTATTCCTTGCTTCTCTTGAATCTTCTCATTTTATTGGTATCCTCTTGTGTTTAATTTAATGTAGGTAGTAGTGATGATCTCATTTGTGTGCATTTTGCATTCAAAAGCAAAATTCTATATAATGTACTACTTATGGGTGAGCTCTCCTATATTATCTAGAACAATCCTTTTATGCTTCTTTGTTTGATTCATATTGGGTCTTATGTGGTTAGGAGTTCGATCTTTTCGTTTTGGTATTTTGTGCCATCATGAAAAGTTTGGAGAGTTTGGTTTCTTGTTGGAACCTTGCTCTTTTTGGGAGTTGGTTTTGTCTCATTCCTTGTTTCATGTTTTGACCATTTTAGAATGAGATAAATCCTTGAGCATTTGTGTTTTTACCTATCTTTTGCTCTTTGACTTTTGCCTTGTTCACTTGTTGAACTTGGGGTCTATCATGTATTGATTTGGTCTTTGATATAATTTGGACAATCGATTAGTCGTGTCACACTTTGGTGTGCCTTCTTGGTTTTACTGATGTTTTGTTCAAACTATATCTCCTTTTGGTTCTTGAAAGTCTCGTGCATGCATATTTACTAAATGTATATATTATGGTATGCTTGCTTTCTTTGATCCAATATATAGGGGAAACTCCACCAAATCCTACCGGCTAAGTTGTGCATGAAATTCAGTTTCATATCAATATGCACATATTTAAGTGGAGTCTCTCCTATGTATTGTAGTTTATCTAACTACTTTGGACCCAATGAGTTTTGGGACCATTGTGTACTTGAATGTGTTTTAGGTACACTAGAGATACATTGGATGCTTGTATCAATAATAAGAAGATGTGGTGACTAAATGATAATTGGAGGCAAGCTAGGATGATCAACAAACGCATATCTACTACATCCTACCAATGGTATCTCGGTAACAAGTATCCCTCTCATGCATACTTTTCTAGCATCCAACCATTGTGGTCGCATCATGGCATGATTTCCTTTAGTTGCTTTTATTATGGTTCTTGCAAGAATTTTATTGTATCATCCTTTTTGTGGTATGAGTAAGTTGAGATGAATGCATACTTTGGGGAGTATATAAAAATCATGTTGATGATTCACCAATCCCATATATGCTAATCTAGCAATTATATTGTCAATCTTTTCCTCAATTTCTCTCGTGTGCAAAATGGATGAATTTGCAAGGTTTATTTGCTCTTTATGATACTTGTTGCCTTTCCCAATGCATTCCAACTATCTCGTGTTCTCTTGTGATAGTTGTGGTGTATTTGTTGGTGTTTGAAGGTCTTTGATGTTAAATAAGATAAATTTGAGCCTTTGGCCATGCTTTCTAGCAAAAATCTTATTGGCATTATCTATGATTTTTGTTTGGATATCTTGTTCATTCTTGAGTATCCATTTTGTGTGTACATGTTTTTTTGTGGATGTATATCTTGGTGATAGTTGTCTACCTAGAAACATATACACATGATTATGGCTAAATATCTAGTTGATATCCTTTTTTCTTTGGAGTCCACCTTGTGCTCCTTCTTTATTCTTTGGTGGCTCCAAAAGTTTTTATTTGAGTGCTTCACATTTTCATTTGCATCTTTTGGCACTCGTTGGTGTTAAGAAAGTTGATACCTCATGCCTTGAGTTGTTATGTAAGTTTGGGGGAGCAAGGATACCATGTTTATGCACTTTGCACTCAGAGCAATTAACACACTTGGTGCATAAACCTTGGGGAGCTTTCCTAACCTACCTAAGAACACGCATTTTCTTTCTTGTTCTTGTTTGGTGTTTTGTTTGATTATGGGGAGTTAGGATTCCATAATTGTGCACTTTGTTATGCATGAACCTTGGGGAGCTTCCTATTTTCATCTAAACACTCATGTTCTCTCAGCATAATATCTTGTCTCTTGCTTGTGCTCGTGGTTTAAATGATATAGAGGGAATGAGGATGCCATGTTTGTGCATATAATATTCAAATGCAAATTATAATTTGTGCACAAACCTTGGGGAGTGTCCTCATATTATTTAGATCACTCTTTTTTCAACCTTATCATAATATCTATCTTTCTTTTGGTATCTTCCTTTTGTGAAGTGCTTCTTTCGATCTTTTGGTTGCTTGCTTCATTCGTTGATGCTTCTTCACCATTTTATTTCTTTGCAATCTTTGCATCCTCAGTTTAGTTTGATTTCCTCTTGGTATTCGTCATTGGATACATGCATTTGACTCCACTCATAGTATGAGAAATGCACACCATATGGAAGAACTCTCACTAAATTGGCCTTCTAAAGTTTTTCACCCATTTCGGCAATCGATGCCAATGGGGGAGAGGTTTTAGAGGGTTTTAGGGAATTTGGTTGTGTGTTGTGAGTTTTGTACTTAAACACTTGCCTCGTGTGCTTTGCATCTTAGTGTGTTGCATGGCATCTTGAATATATAGAGAAAACTCCACCACCGGTAATGGTTGGCAATATATGCAATGAAATTCAAGTTCATCCACACGTGCATAGATTGTGGGGGAGTTTGCTCTATATTGTGGTTGTACTAACATCACATACGTGTGTTGTATTTGATGTTAGCACAATGTTTTGTATGATTAATTCCTTATATAAACCCTCTCAAAGGGATTGTCATCAATTACCAAAATGGGGGAGATTGAAAGTGCATGTGTGCCCCCATGTGTAGTTTTGGTAATTAATGACAATCTTTATGGACTTATATTTCCATTGAGTTTTACCTGTAGGATTTGTCCATAGGCAATGCTTGAACCATATGTTGGCTTCAAGGTTGGGAGAAGAAGAAAGTGAAGAAAATTAAGTGTTGACCAAGGTTTCAATGAGTGATCCGGAGATTGGTCAAGTGAGAGTTGATCCTATAGCAAGTGTGTCTTGAAGACTAAAGTTGTAGTGATATCTCTTATGTACCTTCAAGGCACCAACATAATGAAGAAAGAATAATGATGTGCAATTTCAAGATGAGCCTTCTCGAAGAGATCATTTGCTTGAAGCTTGCCATCCTATGGTGATCATGGATATGGGAAGATGGTATGCCCAAAAGAGAAGCTCTACCATAGTGGAGTATGGGGAGCAATTTGCAAGTCTTCACCAAGCTAGCGCAATCAAGAAAGGTGTTCCATCTTGAGGTGGACAAGATCGCTACCGTCAATCTCATGTGGAATATGCTCAAGGCAAAGGTATGTTCTTGATAGGGTTTCTTTCTTACCGGTCTCATGGTGTTAGTTGGGGAGACCGGTTTATATGATAGATAGCCGTACTATCAAGAGGGGCTCTCGAGTGAGTAACTTGATCATATCCTTCGGAGAGAGCTCAAACCTTTGCATACTTGACATCATCTTTCTTGGTTGTTATTTGGATCTTATCCATGTGAGGTTTTTTAACTTGTGGTAATATTCATAACAAGCTCTAGTTCATCGGAAACGGATTTCATATGCATTCTCTATTGCATTTTCGATATTGGAAGTTTTACCGGTTTGTCTTTTAGTGATTGGTAAAACCTTACATTATTTGGTTCTTATCTATGAGAGGATTTAGAGATTGTGTTAACCTTCATGACAAGCCCAAGTTCATCGAAAACGGATTTTGTATGCATTCTCTATTGTGTTTTCGATGTTGGAGGTTTTACCGGTTTGTCTTTTTGAGAGAGGTCAAACCTTTTGTAATTTGGTTCTATCCTTCGTTTCTGGACTATGATGATTCTCTGTATTATCTTGTAGAGTTTGTTTTCCTCTTTAAAACGAGCCCAAGATCATCAAAATCGAAGTCCGGATGCAAAAGTTATGGTTGTTTTCGTATTGGTCTTTCTGCCAGTTTTTGTAAGACTGGAGACTTCGGACTAAATCTCCGGTCTATCTCCAGACCGTGTACTGATTGTCCCCCAGTTTGACCCCGTTTGGCCTGGGTACACTGGAGACTCCGGTCCCAGACCGGAGACTCCGGATCGGGCGATTCCTAGGCCTAACGGTTGGATTTCTAGGGACCTATTTAAGGGCCCCTTCTTCCCCAATGGTTCCCTAACCTTCCTTGCAAGTTCTCCCCTCTATTGCTGACCTTCTTGAGCTTGCTATCCCTCAATCTCTCCATTGATTCTTGCATATTCTTGAGGGATTCGAAAGAGGAGATCTAGATCTACAACCTCACCAATCAATCTCTCCTCTAAGTGAGGGGAACATCTTGGGATCTAGATCTTGGAGTCTTTTGTGGATTTCCTCCATTGTTCTTCCTCTCTTATTCCCCCATAAGCTTTTGTAGCTTTGGTGGAATTTGGGAGAGAAGAACTTGAGAACTTCTTGTGTTCTTGCCATTGCATTTGGTGCATCGGTTTGAGTTCTCGGTGACGATTCGATTGGGTGAAAGGTGAGAAGCTTTTTACTCTTGGGTTCATTGGAACCCTAGACGGTTTGGTGGTTGTGCAGGTTTGTGGATTACTTGGGGTCTCCAATTAAGTTGTGGAGCTTTTCCCAAGATTGTTTGTTGGAAGCCTCCAATTGAGTTGTGGAGAAGTGCCCCAACCTTGTGAGAGGTTCCGGATTGCCACCGACAAATGTACCGATAGTGGAAGTATGGATCGATCCTGTTGGGGTGAGATTCACAGGAGAACAAGGGAGGCCTTTTGTGGCGTTGGTGGTTTGATACCACCCCCTTTCCAAACGAGACATACTCCATGTTGGGAGGAACTCGGTAAAATATCGTCGTCTCCGCGTGTCTCGGTTATCTCTATATCCGAGCTCTTACTTATGCACTTTACTTTGTGATAGCCTTCGTGCTTGAAGTATATATATATCTTGCTATCACATAGTTGCTTGTCTTGCTTAGCTTAAGTTGTTGGTGAAAATAGGTGAACCCTAGTTGTTCTAGGTTTTGTGCTTAACAAAGTAAATGCTAGTTTAATTCCGCCTTTGTTGAGCCACTCTCGGAAAAGTTTTTAACCGCCTATTCACCCCCCCTCTAGGCGGCATCTGTATCCTTTCAGTAACGGTGATAGAAAATAGCTTGAAGGCGTGGAAAAGACTAAAGTAAAACTGAAATAAAGATAGAAGCAAGCAAACATGTAATAGATCTAATAGCAAACGGTGTTTTAGTGCTTAGAAACAAGGCCTGGGGATCATACTTTCACTAGTGAACACTCTCATATAAATATATTCTTCTTTATGATACTACGATGAACTACTCTCCGGTTGGACACTCTAATCCATGGTAGGGCTATAACAGCACACCTCAAAGTTCGCTTTCTGCATCTAGATAACCCCACACTGTCACCTTGAGCACTAGATGGTTCAAACAAACACCACAATTTCATAAAGACATCCAACTCCAAATATAACTCATAACAAGTATTTGTAATCTCTAGCCTAAGTGCCATCATGGTGTGCATACTGTCAACTTCACACACATGGGGAGAGGAGAGATCTATTAAAGCACTTGAGTAGCAAAGTAGATCTACTTGATTACAAAGCTCATGATCACAATATGATCATGCATAGAGAGAGATGAACACATAGCTACCGGTAGAACCCTTAGCCTCAAGAGAGAACTACTCCCTCCTCATCATGGGAATCAACAATGGTGATGGAGATGGTGGTGGAGATCGATGGAGATGGCTCCGGGGACACTTCCCCGTCCCGGCAGGGTGCCGGAACAGAGACTTTCTGTCCTCCGAATCTCCCCTTCGGTGGCAGCGGCGTTGTGGAACTTTTCGTGGCTGGAGGCTTGATGATGATGAAGAAGGCCTCCAGGGTGAATTCCCCTCTCCGGTAGGGTGCCGGGAAGAGCTTCAGATCCCTCCCGATCTTGGGATGGAGATGACAGCGGCTACAGACTCTTTCGTGGATTTTTGATCGGGTACTTAGGGTTTTGGTCTAGAAGGCAATATATAGGCGAAAGGAGAGGCCGAGGGGGTGTCTAGGCTGGCCACACCACCCCCTGGCAGGGCCAAGCCTGGCCCGCGCGGCCAGGTGGTGTGGTGGCCCCCTGGCTCCTTTCCGTCTCGTATTCTGGCTCTAGATGTCTTCCGAAAAAATAGGCACTTTGGCTTTTGTCCCGTCCAATTCCGAGAATATTCATTTTCTGACTTCCTGGAACCAAAAACAGCAGAAAACAGGCATCTGGCACTATGGCTCTTGTTAATAGGTTAGTCCAAGAAATCATATGAAAAGTACTCCAAAGTGTGGATAAAACATAAGAAAGTAGATAAAACCAAGCATGGAGCATCAAAAATTATAGATACATTTGCAATGTATCAGAAACGAACAGGCATCGTCCGAAACTGAACAGCCTCCACTAAGCTCGAATTAATTCTCCACTGAGTTCATATTAAACATCCACTCACGCAGACTGTTCAGATTATTATCCATTCATGTGTGGCAAAAAGAGAGAAGCTCTCGGCTCGAGGCATTCCCGCAACCCGCAACCTGCGGCGCGCGCATGTCGTGGCGAGGCGAGGCGAGGCGTGGCGAGGCGGGATGCGGAGGAGGAGGAGCACGTGTGTATATGTCTTCTCTTCTCAAGCTCGTACAAGTGGTGGAAGAGCTCACCTTATAAACTGGTCCAACTTCCACTCAACTAGCAATGTGGGACTAAACTCTTGTCCCACCTCTTGCCTTGCATGAATGGGCCAAGTGGGCCTCTAGGATTTCAGGAATTGTTGAATAATATAAATGGGTTGGGCCTTTATTAGCCAAAATTCCAACATCATGATCCCAAAAAACAGCAGCCTTCGATTCAAAAGTATGTTTAGCTAAGAAGTGTGCCAAAGTATTTGCCTCCTGCAATGATGCAACGTAGTTTGGCCGATCCGATGAGCAATAACAAATCACTCCGCCAAAATCGCCGTGTATGGACTACGCTCCAGATCTCAATAACACCATTGTAAGCTTGTGCAAGTTCAAGAGAGTCAGTTTCCACAATGACCGGTAAGCACCCCCAGATTATCAATCATCTGCGGGCCCTTCAGAAGTGCTATTGCCTTCGCAGTAGTAGCATCAAGGAGGTGCTCTAGAACTTCATTGTAACCAGCAATCGCATGCCCTTTTGAATTACGAAGAATGGCGCTCGTGGCTCTAGAACCATTTGGAAAGTATCTAGCATCTATGTTTAGTTTGTACGTATTTGGAGGAGGTCTACTCCACTTAACTTCCCGGATCATATTTTCAGAACTAGCACCTTGGTAATTGAAGCCAGAGCCTGAATTGAGAAGGCCGACAAGGCTAGAGTGGCAATTTTCTCACCTTTTACAATTTCCCGTCGTTGCCACCAAATGTACCATCACCAATCAAGATTGATTCCCTCAGACCAATATTTTCCAGTCCACCATGATCTACACTGGCCAGTACTTTGCTAGTTGCTATAGAGAATTTCCTCCAAGACTACTGAACCAGATCGGTCAACAACTAAGGCTGAATCAGTCACATTAAGGAGGCACAAAGTAGACCAAATTTCTCTATCTCGTGCACAAGTAAACATCAAGTGTCTAATGTCTTCCGCACCCTATAAACAGATCGGACATTGACCAGAGACCGGGATGTGTCTATTAACGAGGATTGAAAACCAGAAATTATACCATGGAGCACCTTCCAAGCAAAGATTTTAATTTTTCTTGGTACATTCATCTTCCAAAGGATTTACCAAACAGGATTGCTAGAAGAAGAACCAATTTCCTACTTCTCGACAGTCTATTTCTGTGACAGTGATTCTACTCAACGTAGTACGTTGAGTGAACCGAGAAAGAGTACGATTTCGTAAAGTGCCATGCAATTAAATCCTCGGTATGGTTCATATTCAAAGGAATTCTCAGAATTCTTTCCACGTCTAGGGATAAAAATTTTCCTTTATTTTCTCCTCGTCCCAACTGTATGAATCTGAGTCGATAAGCTCATTAACCGTTCTCAAAGTTGCATTGCCTTTTGGAGTTTGAATCATTTGATCTGTACTAGTAGGAATCTAGTGATCTTTCCAAACATTAATATTTTCTCCCGAACCCACTCTCCAAATATGCCCTCTTCTGAAAGTTGCAAGACCGGCAATGATACTTTGCCAAGTGAACGAGGAACCTCGCTTTGGCTCCGCCTTCAATAGGTTCCCATATAGATAATATTTAGCTTTTAGAACTTGTGCACATAAAGAATCCGAATTAGTTATAAGTCTCTAGCTTTGTTTGGTCAACATCACAAGGTTAAAAGCATGAATGTCTCTAAAGCCCATCCCTCCGAGTTTCTTCCATATACACATCTTCCACCAAGCCATCCAATGCATACGGTGTTTTTCCTCAGTGTCTCCCCACCAAAAACCTGCTATAGCATCTGTTATCTCCTTACACAAGCTCATTGGGATCTTAAAAATAGACATAGCATATGCTAGTATGGACTGAATAACTGCTTTCAACGGGATATCTTTTCCACCCATAGAGAGGAATTTTTCTTTCCAATCCTCTAATCTCTTAATAATTCTTTCCAGCAAGTAAACAAAACTCTCACCGTGTCTTGCTCCAACCAATGTAGGAAGGCCAATATATTTATCAGATATCGCATATGTCATAATATTAAGCTCAGTACAAACTTCTGCTCGTACATCAGGATCCACATTGGGGCTAAAGAAAATGCTACACTTTGCTTGACTCACCACTTGTCCAGAACTTGCACAGTATTGATCAACAACCTGTCTCAATGAGGTTGCATTAGTCATATTAGCTTTCATAAGGATAAAGAAATCATGATGGGGCATTTCTGCAGACCCTGACACCTTCCATACCGCGAACCTCCTCTCTATGAGCCAGAAGACTTGATAATCCTTCTGCACAAAGCACGAACATATATGGGGATAGTGGATCCCCCTGACGTAAACCCCTACTAGGCATACATGACTCGGTTTCTTGATTATTGAATCTGATCTTATAAGTCACCAATCTAACGCAAACCCATTAATAAAGCCACAAAGTCATTATTGAAGCCTAGGCGAATCATCATATTCCCCAAAAAATTCCACTACACTCGGACATAAGCTTTATGCATGTCCAATTTAACCGCACAATATCCCTATTTTCCTCTTTTCTTATTCTTTATTTTGTGAAGGCTCTCATAAGCTAGCAAGACATTAACAGTAATCAATCTTACTAGAACAAAGGCACTTTGGATAGGCGATATGACATAATCGAGGACATGTTTAATCCTAAAAGCAATAATCTTAGAAATTACCTTATATAAGACGTTGCAAAGACTGATTGGTCTATATTGGGTACTGAGCTCCGGGGCTTCAACCTTGGGGATAAGGATAATAACCATGTCATTCCAGCCTGAAGGCACAATTCTATTATTGATCGACTCAAGAACTTCAGATGATATTTCTTCTCCCATAATATTCCAGCATTTTTTTAAAACCCAGCGTGTAAACCATCACCCCGGGGGCCTTCATGTCCCCAAATGAGAAGAGGGATTTCTCTACCTCTTCTGCAGAATATGGTTTCATCAACTATTCATTCATCGGACTAGTCACTTTTTTGTGACTTTGGCAAGAAGATCTGGGTCCGGCTCATCAATTTCTATTGAGAAAAGACCAGCAAAGTATTGCGATATCATTGGGTTAAGAGATGGACATCCTTCTAGCCGGACACCATTATCATCCCTGAGTTTCTTGATCATATTTCTTCTCCTCCTCTCATTCGCAAAATTATGAAAATAAGAAGTGTTTTTATCACCAAACTACAACCAGTTCAGTCTACGCCGTTGGGCCCAGTGAATTTCCTCTTGTTCGAGCATTGATTCAATCTCCTTAGCAATCTCATGCTGTTGCAGAATATTCTCATTAGTTAGTGGACCAACGGCCACCTTTTTCAAATCCTTTTGGGCTTCTCTTATTTTCCTTTTCGATTTCTACAAAATCGTTTTATCCCATATTGTTGGGTTTGCAGCATAGAAAACAAAAAAATTCCTATGATGTGAACAAATAAGCACCAAGATCTATCTACCTAGATACAATCAACTGGTGGATATACATCCAGAGAGATCTTACCCTTAAAGACCGAAAAGCTTTGTTAATGAAATCTAATTTCATGGATGATATAGTCGTTCAGTTGTCGATCTCAAGATCGTGATGAAGTCTAGCAAGTCCAGCAGGTCTAGCACCAGCAAGTCTAGCACCGCAAAGCAGCGGTGGATCCATGATCACACACGCGTCTGGTACTGCGACAACATCCGCGTCCTCGCTCCAGCGATGTAGCGGAAGCAGCAACTCCTTTCAGACAAAGCCACCAGAAACATGTATCTCGCTAATCTGAGACTATGGGGAACAAACTAGAGGGAGAGGGATCCTTCACGAGGAGGTGTGAGAGGAGAGGAGGAGGAGGCCTCCTTTTATAGGGGAGGGGTTGCCCCCATGCCATGGACGGCAGCCATGGTGGGTCCCCCACCTCTCCCTTATTCATGTGAGTGGAGCTTCCACTAAGCACTCCCACATGAATTCTATCTCCACTCAAAGTTGCATTAATATTTCACCAAAATTAATGCATCTCTCATTTAATAAAACTCTTTTATTTATTTTATTCAGAATTTTGTTAATTACTTTAATTAACAAACATTCACATAAAACCTCCTACAATATTTCAATATCCCATGCAAAACTAGTTTCAGCAATTTCACCCCAAACAATTCTGTTGTCCATTGAAATAATTCCAGCGCTTTCATAATCTTTATCTGAAACATATTTGCTCCTAAATGGTGTCGGTATCCCTTAAGTGTGTCACCCTATGGTTTGTGAATAATGTAGACATGATCGAGACTCGTCTCTGATCAATAATCAACAGCGGGACCTGGAGATCTGTACTGACTCCCACATATTCAACGATGACTCTAGTGATCGTGTGAATCTTTAACGTTGTAACTAAATCTCTTTGTCTTGCAATATATTACATGTCCAAGATTCGATCATCGGTATCCCCATACCTAGTTTTATCTTGTTACCAACAATTACTCTTTTCTCGTTCCCATGATATAACATTCTAGTGATCTTATCACTTGCTTGCAAGCTACATCAATGTGATATCACGGATAGGGCCCAGAGTATATATATCTCCATCCTCAGGATAGACAAATTCCACTCTTGATCTATGAGGCTCAACATAACACTTTCAGAGTACCCAAACCCACCTTTATAGTCATCCTGTTATGGTGTGACGTTTGATGTTATTAAAGTACTCTTCCGGTGTTAGCAATTAATATGATCTCATGGTCTAAGGATAAAAGTTACTTCGTATCATGTTATAGCAATATAAACACAATGACTTTGATCGTATTGCTATACTTCGGATGAATGTTCATCACACCATTTCACCAATGTTGTGACCTGTTATTAACAACATCCAATGTCCATGATTAGAAAATCTTGATCATCCTGTTAATCAACGAGCTAGTTTATATGAGAGGCAGAAATATAAACTCTTTAAATGAGTATTAAACACACATGTATTAGCATTTCTAATTAATACAATTATAGCATGCAAAATAAACATTTATCATAAACAGAAAATAAGATAATAACCACTTTATTATTGCCTCTCGGGCATATTCCCTTCACATTTATGCAGCTGATTATGGACAAATGCAAGTTTTCCCGCTAGCGATTTTGAGTTTGCGGCCCAGCAAGCTCCCAAGCTTTCTCCACAACCTGACGGAATCTGGGCTCTTTGAGCCACTTGGCCTCAAAGCGCAGCACATTAGGACTCGTTCTTGGATGGCCCTCTTCAACGTAGAACTCCATGAGGATGAGCCGATGATTTGAATAGCTATATTCCATGTTCTGCAATGTTGCATCCCCAAATCTCAAATTCCAACTATCATTAGTTAATGCTCGATCTAGCCTCTCTCGGATCTTCTCTCTGTGCCAAGTAGATTTGTGACATGTGAACCCAAAATCAGCAAGATTGCAGTCATGGAGAGCATCACGAAAAGCTTGCATAAAATGGCCCAGCCTATGGTTTCCTCCTTTTTCAAAAGAATACAAAATCTCATTCAGGTCACCCATTACTAACCATGGCATGTTTGATGTAACATTCAGATCTTGAAGATATTGCCATGATAAATGTTTGTCCTGCCATCTTGGTTCACCATAAAATCTCGTAAAATGCCACACATTCTCAACGCCAATACCAATCTCAACATCAATGAAATTCATTGTTTTTGCCATATCGACACGTGCACTTCTCTCTTCCATAGTAGTAGCAGACCTCCACTGCTTCCATCGCTACAAACAACCTCCTTGCAATCCATATGCAGTTTCCTCCTTAAACACTCTGCCGATCACTCCTCGTGGTGAGTTTTAGACAGAAACAAAATGTTTGGACAACTCCGCTTAAATAAGTCTAGCAGAGCCCGGATAGCCGCAGCCCCTATAGGCCAGGGCTATTATAAGCTAATATTTTCATTGCTCCCAGTCAGCCCCCTTTTTGAGAGCTACCGATATCAGTTTTGTGTTGCTAGAATTATCATCCAACTCCCCACTAGTCCTTGTTCATTTTGGGTCCCGTTTTGGAGGCGGGCTCATAGTATTTGCAGTACTCTCCTCAAAAGATTCAGCCATAGAAGCTACTATGCCTGGCGACACCAGCGCAATGGTAGTCTGGCCCGTGGTAGCACCTCTCTTTCTGCTTCTTTCCATATTATCCATCTCAAAATCCTCCTCAGTCGTCTCAACACCCAAATCATCTTTTTCCCGCGTTGGGAAAACATCCTTGGGATAACTAGACCGATCACTTGCACCTCTGCCAGAAAATCCACCCCTACCACGGCCACTTCCCCTACCGCGAGTAGGACGTCCACTAGATCGAGCTGACCAGACAACACACAAGTTCTTGAAAACTAAAGCTTGCAGAGGATGAAGACCATCCCCATGATCTTTGTACTCATGACCCATATGGCCACACACTTGACACCAATTTGGGAGTTTTTATACTTCACCAAAAAGTGTTCTCTCCTATTAGCCCTTATCAGTGATACCACAATTTTCAGAGGTTTCCTAACATCCAATTTCACTCTTGCACGATAGAAGTTACCTTCAAAATCGTTTGAAATACCTTCATCTGTCAAGAACATCCCCACTTTAGAAGCAATATATTTTAGCATAGGAGCATATCCGATTGGGAGATCATGTATTTGTATCCAAATATCAACGTAGTTGAGTTCAATTCGTTGAGGTTTTAGTGAACCCATCCCATGGCACAATCACCACCCGATTACCCTTGAAGCTTCAAGGGCCTCCTTCCATGACCTTCTCCTAGTCGCCAAGACACTCAAACTGAAAAGTGTGGAGGTTACCCTCTAAGGTTTTTGTCTGCACATCTCTTGCCAGGTCCCATGCTGTCCGCATGTTCTTATAGAACCAGAAACTCGAATATTCCCCATATGTAGCAACCCTAGCAATGGCGAGCCATCTAGTAGCCTACGGTGGTAATTGACCCTTCTCTTCAAAGACTACATCGTCCATCATCTTCCTTTAGGCCAAGTTGTTTCATCATTGCTTCCAAACTTCCATCGCCTCCACTCGACGAAACCCTATCCGGATCCGTCGTCATCAGAGACCAACTGGGCACCACGGCGATTCCCACCCACAACGTCCACCGCACACGAGAACCAAGGCCGAGTGCCCAGGAGTCGCAGGCGAGAAGAGAAGGAGGGATCGGGAAAGCAAGGTCTCAACGACGGCGTCACCAGGGACTCCGCGAGAGAAATAAAACCCTAACGTGAGGGAGATTAGAACAGGATAGAGGACCTATTCAGTTACTCTTAACTGGTTTTCCAAAATCTAGCGGTAGATAAAATACGTAACAGTAAACTTGGAGGGTTGTGATTCTACCTGAGCCGTTGGATCTTCACACATACCATTAGGTCTGAGACTCCGAGGCTGTGAGCCTCCGGCGACACCCCCGCCCTCCGCCGCGCCCACTTGCCTACTCCGCTGCCGGCGTCCGACGCCTCCACCAGTTCCCTCTCCATCCTTTCCTCGCCGCTCCGACGCGCGGTAGCTGGCTCCCCGCTCCCCGTGGCTCGTTGCGCCGCGCCGACAACGCCACCACTGGCCTTCCCCTACCCGCCACCACCGCCCGCCCGCCCACTCGGCACCTCGTCTAGGGTTTCTCCTCTTGGAGTGCAGCCGCAGGTCGTTCGACGCGCTCTTTCCACGGTCTCATCAGGCCTTGCCTCAGAGTCTCAAACGCCGGCAGCAATTTAATTTGCAGGGCAAATCCTCGCTGCGGCGGTGGCTCCTTGACTCCGTCCCTACTGAGTACACTGTATCCAGTAAGTCTTGCACTAGATTCGCAGTTTGCCATGCTAAAATGGATGAAATACGGTTTACCTGCCCGAAATTCAAATTATGAAACATTTTAGTTTGTTAGTGCAACAGAAATTGCAGTGCAGAATCAATTTGTTTTCAAGATATGAGCGGGTTGGGTGTGTTTATGTGATCTACTGATATGGGGGTGGATGCTACCAAATCTGATAACACACAGCTTCAGCGTCCGTTTGGTTGTTGCAGTTTGATGTGTGCTCTGCACTTCTGCAGGTTACAATCATGGTATGAGAGGACTAGTTCTATGCACCCGTGTGTCGCTGTCAAACTTGTCGCTTTTTCTCTTGGAATTTCTGTTACGTTTACTTCAGTTCAGTACTAGTCTCGCTCTAAAACTCAGCCCTCACACGTTTTCTTCCAGATGTCTTTGTTCCATTCTTCTATTTTTCCTGACCCTTGCATCACGTTCAGGGTGAGACATCCCCATCTTTTATGAAGTCAGTCAACTTAGCCGAGCCTAATTTTAGGCTTCCGGTTGATGAATCCCTTAAAATGGCATCTACACACGGGATCACCCAGGGTCCAACCTAGCACTCAAGTTCTAGGTTCTTCCACCACACCCTGTAAACTCTGGACATCATGCCCTCAATCTTGTCCATGTTCTTTATTTTACTCATCCTTTTCTCCTTCACCACTACACTACTGGCAGCAGCGCCAGCAAACAAGTCTGAGATCGACCGGCGTGCCCTCCTTTGCTTCAAGTCCAGAATCAACTTTTATCCCCTTAGCATCCTAGACTCATGGAGCAATGAGTCACTTAGCTTCTGTAACTGGAAAGGGGTCACTTGCAGCAGAAACTCTCCAGTCCGGGTGGTCTCTCTAGACCTCAACTCTGTACAACTCTCTGGGGAAATACCTGGATGCCTAGCTCACATGACTTCTCTATCCTTGATAAATCTTGGCGGTAATCATCTGTCGGGAACGATCCCTGCAGAACTAGGTAAGCTCCCAAACCTCCATACACTGAATATTGCCGGCAGCAATCTTGAAGGTATCATCCCTGATTCATTAGGCACTAGCAATTCTCTCAGTTATGTCAATCTTGCAAACAACACTCTTACCGGTGACATCCCTCTCTCATTGGCCAATTGCTCCTCACTCAGCACACTTATACTGTCACGTAATAACCTTTCTGGAGAGATCCCTTCTACTTTGTTTGATAACAAATCCAAGCTTATTATGATTGATCTCCAGATGAACTCTTTCACTGGTGTAATTCCACCTTTCCATAATGTCACATCTCTCAAATTTCTCCGCTTGACAGAGAACTTCCTCTCAGGAAGCATACCTCCTTCAATAGGAAATGTTTCTTCCCTCACTTCTATATTTCTTGACCAAAATAAGTTATCAGGACTAATTCCTCAAACTTTAGGCCAGGTTATAAAACTGCTTGAGCTTGACCTAAGTTTCAACAGTTTATCAGGTAATGTCCCGTTGTCTCTTTACAACATGGCAGCACTCAAATACTTCAGCGTAGGCAGCAATAGTCTTGTTGGACAGATACCATCTCGCATTGGTTGCTCACTACCAAACCTCCAATCTTTGATGATGGGAAGCAACAGGCTGAAGGGCATAATCCCTGCTTCAATAGCCAACATGTCAAATCTCCAAATGCTTGATCTTTCAAACAACTCTTTACATGGCTCTGTTCCATCTCTTGGTTCCCTCGCAAACTTGCGTCGGTTAGTTTTGGGGAGGAACTTTCTAGAAGCACGTGATTGGTCATTTCTTACATCTCTGGCAAATTGCACCCAGCTGACAAAGTTGTCCTTGGAAGAGAATGCTCTGAATGGTAGCTTGCCTATAGCAGTTGTTAATCTTTCCACAAGGTTAGAAGATTTATCGCTTGGGTCAAACCAAATTTCGGGCTCCATACCTATTGAAATTAGCAATCTTGTTAGCCTAACTTCACTTAGGATGGAAAGCAATTTCCTATCTGGAAGCATACCTTCTACCATTGGGAAGCTGCAAAGCCTATATATCCTAAATCTATCAAAGAACAAATTGTCAGGTCGGATCCCTCCCTCGGTTGGTAACATTACTCAGCTGGGCAAGCTATATCTTGATGATAACAACTTGATTGGAAACATACCTGGCAGTTTAGGTCAGTACAAGGGACTTCTTGAACTAAACCTGTCTCGAAACAGCCTCAATGGATCCATACCAGTCGTGCTCTATTATAACTCTCCACTCTCCTTGGGTTTGGACTTGTCACACAACAATCTCACAGGGGAACTTCCATCTGAATTTGGTTTACAAGGTGGGGATAGTGGTCCAGTATCTATTCACATGGAAGGAAACAAGTTCTATGGACAAATTCCAGTATTATGGAATTTAGTTTGGACCCAGCAGATTAATCTTTCCCACAATGACTTATCCGGTACCGTGCCTGAATTCTTTGCCTCCTTGACTATGCTGGAGCAACTTGATTTATCTCATAACAACTTGGAAGGTGCTGTTCCTACAAGTGGGATCTTTGAGAATACTACAGCAGTAGTTTTGGATGGCAACAAGCGACTCTGTTCAAATTTGTCCATCTCCATGCTCGCGTTACCAATTTGTCCTGGCATCTCAGCTCCAGCCACTAAATTAAAGCACCATCTGTCTTTGCTGGCAACCTTACTGCTTGTACTACCACCACTTACTATTGTTTTCCTAGTCTTGTTATGGTTTCTGCCCACTCTTTGGAAGAAAGGCGTGTTTTCATTTTCACAATGGGATGTAGTGTCCAAGATTTTATCTTGTTTTGCCCGCCACAAGGGAAGAGAAGTGCAGGCAGCTCCGTGCCATGACGAGAAGAAGCTGAAGAGGGTGTCATACCAGGACATTCTTAAAGCTACCAATTGGTTTTCTTTGGTCCATAACATCAGCTCAACCTGTACTGGGTCAGTTTATGTTGGTAGGTTCAAGTCTGACAGGAGCCTAGTTGCCATCAAAGTATTCAACTTGAGTGAACCTGGTGGATATGAAAGTTACTTTATTGAGTGTGAAGTGCTACGAAGCACCCGCCATAGAAATATAATGCGACCTGTGACCCTATGCTCGACATTGGATTCGCAAAACCATGAGTTCAAAGCACTAATCTTTGAGTTCATGGTTAACGGCAGCCTTGAGAAATGGTTGCACTCTGATCAACATAATGGAATCCCAGACAGAGTGCTAAGCTTTGGCCAGAGGATATGCATAGCAGCAGATGTGGCTTCTGCTCTTGATTATGTCCACAACCAACTGACACCTCATTTAATCCATTGTGATTTGAAGCCAAACAATGTCCTCTTGGATGATGACATGACTGCATGGCTGGGTGACTTTGGATCAGCAAAGTTTCTATCACCAGGTCTGATTATTCCTAAAAGTCTGGATGATGTTGGAGGAACAATTGGATACATGGCTCCTGGTGAGTCTGCTTTTCACATGTCACACTTAATTATAGTTCGCCTTGTACATATTTGAATTATTCAGTGCATTACTTCTTTGTAGAGTACGGGATGGGTGGCGAAATCTCCGTAGGAGGCGATGTATATAGTTTTGGAGTGCTTCTACTGGAGTTGCTTACTGGAAAACGGCCAACCGATTATATGTTCGTCGATGGACTTACCCTCCGCATGTTCTCTGAATCCATGTTCCCTGACAGAGTTGCAGAGATTCTGGATACTCATATGGCGCATGAGGAGCATCAAGGGTGCGTAGAAGCATGGATGCAGAGATACATTGTCCCGTTGGTTGCTCTTGGACTGTCATGTACTGTGGAATCTCCAAAGGATAGGCCTGGAATGAAAGATGTTTGTGCTAAACTATCTGCTCTCAGAGATGTGTTTCTAGAACGTCATGAGGATTGAGCAATATTTCAGTGCAGTTTCAGCATGACGATTAGCTATCGTTAATATTGTAATTCCGTAATTAGGAGAGTGCATGTTGTACCCTATCTACTTGAAGACCAAAAGGAACTCTTAGGATAGATATGTGGTTTGGAGTGAGGAATAGTTAGATATTAAAAGCATCAGCCATGCTTTTGTTGTGGATTTTGTTCAGTTAGTTTCATTTTCGACAATTAATTGGTAAAGGCTCCCATATATCTAAAGGTGCCTTTTCCCTGAAATAGCATGCCCAGTTTATAAACTGCCCTCATTTGTTGTCAATTGTCCGATGAGTAATATTTGAAAGATGTGTGTTAAGGCGCATCCTGCATTAGTAGTCAATTTTAAATTAAAGAAAGATATCCATATGAAATAGAAATATGGGGCTAGATGATAGCATAATCATTTATTGCTCTCTAATTGTTGTTTCCTTGCATGGATGAGATTGTATATTAAAGATTTCCATGCCTCTAGCCATTGTTGCCACATATTGTTTAAGGGATGAAAGTTCGTGAATAAGCTTGTTATGTGTCTGGAGAGAAATTCTGAAGAGACCCAGGATGGTGTGACTTGGAAGAGACCCAGGATGGTATTCGCTCTTTGGAATTAAAGGATGCTATCATTTTCACCATGGGATGTTTTCTCCACGATGTTTCACTTTTTTGCCCATCTCAAAGGAAGAGAAGTGCATACAGTTTCGTCCCATGAGGAAAGCTGAAAAGAGTGTCATATCGTGACATCCTTGAAGCTACTAATTTTTTTTCTTCGGACCACAAGATAAGCTCAACCTGCACTAAATCAGTCTATGTTGGAAGGTTCAAGTTTGATAATGATCTAGTGGCTATCAAAGTATTCAACCTGGATGAACTTGGTGCAAATGCAAGTTTCTTTACCTGAGTGCCAAGTGATACGCAGCACACGCCGTCAAAATATCTTCAAGTGTGTAACTTCATGTTCAACGTTGGACACAGTGAGCAATGATTCAAAGCACTAGTCTACCAGTTCATGGCTAATGGCAGACTTGAAAGATGGCCTCACCCTAAGCAACACAATGACATACCAAAGAGAACCCTAAGCTTAGGAATGAGGATATGCATCGCTGTAGATGTGACCTCTGCCCTCGAATATCTTCACAACGAACCAACACCGTCTTTGGTGCACTGTGATTTGAAGCCAAGCAATATTCTTTTGGATTATGATATGACTGCATGTATTGGTGATTTTGGTTCAGCGAAGTTTCTGTCGCCAGATTTGGGTAGTTCAGAACACTTGATCAGTTTTCAAGGAACAATTGGATACATGGCACCTGGTAAGTTTATTTTTTCCCGTCCTATACTTGTGTCTAGTATGTAAGGGCATTTCTTTTCTTTTGCAGAGTATGGGATGGGTTGCCAGGTCTCAACAGGAGGTGATGTCTATGGTTTTGGAGTGATTCTATTGGAGTTACTTACTGCAAAACGACCAACCGATGATATGTTCGTGGATGGACTTAGCCTTTGTAAGTTCTGTGAATCCATGTTCCCAGACAGAGTTGCAGAGATTCTAGATCCTCATATGGATCATGAAGAGCATCAAGGGTGTGCAGAAATAGACACAAACGTATTGATGCAGAGATATATTGTCCCGTTGGTTGCTCTTGGGCTGTCATGTACCGTGGAATCTCCGAAGGATAGGCCTGCAATGAAAGATGTTTATGAAAAACTTTCTGCCATCAGAGATGCATTTCTAGAGATTCATGATGATTGAGGAATGTTTCAGTGTATAACATGCTGATCCGTTATTGATAAGAATGTAATTCTGTATCTAGGAGAGCGCGTATTGTGCCCTATCTATTTGGCGACTGAAAGGAACTCTTGGACAGAAGTGTGATTTGCGGTGAGGAATAGTTAACCATAGTTTTGTTGTGGATTTGTTCAATTAGTTTAGTTTTTATGGTTGATTTGTAAATGATCACACATATATAAAGGTGCTTTTTCCATGAAATAATTTGTTCAGTTTAGTAATAAAATTCTCCTATTGCTGTCAATTATTCAGTGGCTGATATCTAAAGGATCTGTCTTAAGTGTGCCTCCTGCATTAGTATTCAGTTTTGAATAAAGAAAGATATCCATATGAAATGTAAATTTGGAGCAAGATAATAACCTTTTTTTAATCTATACTCATTTTCTCTCTCTCTCTCTACCTCTTCTTTCCTTGTATGGATGAGACTGTATATTGTTTAGAGTTCTTTATGGACTCTCGCCATTATCGCTAAGGATTCTTGAAAGGAATGAAATTTCTGAATAAGTTTTGTATTCATCCTGAAAGGGATACTGAAGGGACTCAGGATGGTGTGACTGAAAGGGGTGAAATTCCTGAATAGGCAGACAATGGAAAAGTTGGATATAATTTTTTTCAATAGGGATGATTTTTTAGATATTTTATTTTCATTTAAGCATTTAAAATTTGATACCAAAAGCTAGGCTTCAATTTAATTTGGAACGGAGGGAGTATTTTCATTTTTTCAAACGCCAATTAACTCTTAATAGCAGGGGTGAATTAGAAATACCCTACGGGGACCCGACGGGTATAAATACTCGAATTCATAAGTTCACAAGTTTATCAGCGATCAGCTATCATAGAATCATAGATTCACATCTCACCCTGAACAATTTTATCACAAACGCAAACAAGTCTCAAGCACAAGCACAAATGCACAATAAGTCAATACATAGAAGGCACTTTATTTTTTTTATGGGAATATGGGCTTCCAAGCACAACAGAGTCACTGGCTATAATGTTTGAAATACAAATGGGGGCATGTTCCTCCCAGAACGAATCATAGGACTCACTATTCACACCTAGTTTTGCCGGCTCATGAGTGACAGAGTTACAGTTCCGTCTAGTGAAAGAAAACTGAAAAATATCAAAGTTCAGAATGCATAAGCTTCTAGCTTCCTTCACCAAAACACCAATTGTCGATTTGTCAAAGTCATTGCTCTTCAGAGCATGAACTAAGTTTGAAGCATCAGACTCCAGAATAACCTTGTTCGCGCCAAGAAGGCACTTTAGATTGGTGTGATGGGATGGATGCCGTGAAAAAGTTTTTTCTTTGACCAGAATCGGTAGGTGAACCTTCATATCCATATTTCACTCCATTTTCACTATCATATCAGGAACAATCGACTTGCACTTCCAATAGCGAATTATTTACTTCCCGCAATTGGCGTTTGCATAGTGTATGACATAAGGGGTAGTACATATGAAGTAAGGTAAATACAACTGGGTCTATGGGTTTGTGGGTATGGGTTTCATACTTCCATACCCGCCTCCAGCAGACCCGATGGGTCTGAAATTTTACTATTAATAGACTCGTATGTATTTTTTTTCCACCATATCCTCCTCCAATCGTTGGGTACATGGCTGGTTAGAGCAACTCTAGCAAATCCCTTAAATCGGCAACTTATAAAAACGTATACTAGGCGGCCGCGGAGAACATATACACAACTATGAATTGCACTCGCGGCAAAAATCAGAGAAGCACTGCGGTTGATCATACGATATACGATGTTTAGTGCATAATTATACATGGTTCAACGAAATAAAAAGCCTAAACACTAACTAAACTATGTTACATTAGGCACTAACACTGCCGCAGACCCTAATACCAAAATAAGGCCCCGGGTGACTTCACTAGAGCCTCGGGCCTGTCAGCGAGACTCTCAATCGTCGTCAGGGTCAATGACCTCCTGTTTCACGCGGCACATGGCGAGCTCCTTCTGCTTGGACTTGTACACCGCCACCACGATGACGTTGAAGTGCGCGCTTCTCGGCCTTCGCTCTAAGCGGCACTTCTCCAGCCCAGCGCCTTTGCTCGGCGTCATAGGTGTCGATGAAATTGCGCGGCACAACCTTGTCCCCCTCCAACTCATCGGAGGAGGGCTTGTACTTCGATGGCGTGCCCCACTCCTCGTCGGAGAAGGTGGGGGATGGAGCCCATCGAGCGCAGCCACGCGAGGACCCTGCCTTTGCTTCGTGGGCATATGCGCGAGGAGATGGCGGCGGGGCATATGCGTGGAGGACAGCGGCAGACATAGGAGCAGAGGGACGGTGACAGGGTCGAATTATAGTTGGCCCACCACCGGGTCGCGTGCTTCCTCGCTCCCTCCGGGCGCACGATGTGCTTGCGCTCCTCTACTACCGCCGCCCCCGCTCCAATTGAGCCACGACTCGGCCACATCACGAGGTGGGGAGACCGGATCTATCAACCGCGCTCGTGAGTTTGGTCGCTGGAGGGGCTAAATCGTAGCGCCAAATCAGCGGAGGGGACATGACAGTGGGAAAAAGAACAGTTCCTACCCCGCAACCGCTACACAGAGCACTATATATAGTGGTTACAGGAACGGGTTCCTAGCCACTGGAAAAATATTTACGGCACAGACGATTTAGGGCATGTTTGGTTATTCAATCCTCGTTTCTCGTTTTTCCCTTTTGACCCACTGGATGTTGCATGGGTAGAGATTTGAATTGATCCAACTTTGAGCTCTTGTTTGGTTTCCCGTATTCTTGTTTTCCTCCAAAATGGCCCGGCATTTGGTTCCTCGCTGCACACAATAGACAATAAGTGTTATCCCTCTAATCTGACATACTTGATCTTAATACCCTCTAATCAGGGTCGACCCTGAGGGGGTCAGGAGGGGCCGCCACCCTGGGCCCCCGAGACCAAGGGGGCCCAACTCCCAACTAACAGCTGCGACGGAAGAACCTAATTGGACGCCATTGGAGCAGTTATGTACTTCTCTGTTACCGTTGAGCGAAGTAAAGGAGAAGGAAGCGATATGGAGAAAGCATCGTGCTGAAACTTGGGCCTTGACTCCTTTGTTTGGAGTGGGCTTTCTTCATTTGGTTAGCTTTCTCGCTTTAGTTAGGTATATATACGAAGGATTAATGTGGTGGGGCCCATGAGCTGGACCATGGTCAGAAAATTACCAATCCAGGATATGCAATGCACAATCAATGCTCATTTTCTTACTGACGAGGGTTTAACTCGTCAATGCCCATTGTTATGGACTTGAGTTTTGGAGAAGGAGGCAGCGCTGAAGGCATCAATCGGCTAGCAAACAAGCACACAGGGACGCAAGATTTACCCAGGTTCAGGCCTCATAGAGGTCCCTACTCCTGCTTGTCTGCTCTTGGAATTATCGAAGGAATCAAAGATTACAGGGGTGCGCAAATGCAATCTAGCGATGGTTGTAGAAACTAGGGTTGTGATTGTCTTCCTCGCCGCCCTCTCCTAGCCATTATATAGATAGGCTAGGTATCGGGTAGCAGGTCGAGTCGGTTACAAATTAGGGTTCGTCCCTTTGAACTTTCTATCTTAAGCTTCTTCTTGCATTGCAAGCAATCGGAGAGTTCGTGGGTCACCCGAATTCTGCATTGGGCCTTGGCAACGCCGTAGGCTTCTGTCGTATCTGGACCGTATATGCCAAACTCGAGTACCTGTAGGGTATACCCATGTCACTTACCATTGAAAAAAATTCGACGCTCATTTTCTTGCTCAAAAAAGTGTTTAGATTTTTTCTAATGGTCGGCAAAGATAGAAGAAAACGCAAGGCCACGCTAGGTATGAGTTTAATTCTCCATCCACCGTGTGATAGGGTTGCAAAGCGACACCCGATCCATCCCCTCCGTATTCAAAATTAGTTGCTCTAGTTTAAAAAAATCAGAAAAATTTGTATAGTTTTAAACTAAATTTGATTTTTATAGGCTTATGCAGGTTGCCATTAGCAACCCTTGCCATTAGCAACCCTAATGTGCAAGGTGCACGACATCATTCGATCATTTTCTAGACAAGATCCTGAGACCACCATTCACCATTGTTGGACTAATACAATGGAACAGACGTAGTAACAATATTGGTTTTATAAGAAATTTATGAGCCTTAGTAGTAAAATTCGTCTATGTTCATACCTACAAATTATTATTTTTACAAATAATGTGTATTGAGTCTATTTCAGATTTCTATCAAAAATATTTATTATTGTTTTGATAATTAGAGGGAGGGGCCCAAAATCCTAACTTCGCCCCGGGTGCCTGTAATCTTAGGACCGGCCCTGCCTCTAATCTACCTAACTATGTCTCCATTCGAGATAAGTTGTAAATAAAAAAGGTGTCCCTCGATGTTATGAATCCATTACAACGAGCAATTTGTAATTTCGTTTAGTTGTTTTCCCTTTTAGAGTTTTTTGAATAAACTTTTTTAAATTCGTCACACACAGTTGATCATTTGAAATTTTCTTTGAGGGGAAGCTTCATTTCATCATTTCACACGACTTTGATGATGTAAGTTTTCTATTTTGACATCACTATACGAGTAGATCTACGTGTACGTACCTATAATAGGATAGTTTAGATCTACGTAGCTTTGAATGTCAAAACGAAAAACTCACAACACAAAAGTTGTGTGATACGGTGAGACGAAGCTACACCCCCAAAGAAAATTTCAAACGGCCTCCCGTGTACAATTTTTTTGACAAAATTCGTTCAAAAAACGTATAAACATGAACACAAAATAGACCCCTAAAAGATCAATGAAACTAGGAACCAATCGTTGGGATTGATTCGCAACGTCGATTCACATCTTTTTCATGTACAACATATCTTGAATCAGTGCATGATTTTGTAGATCAAAATGGATTAAGTTAACCGCAGGAAAGTATAGCTGACTGGGTTGCACCCACATAGAAGAAGAACTTGCAGCTACGAGGCCTGTTCCTGTGAAAACATCCAAAATTAACGTTTCCAGCGAGCCAAATTTGGATCTGCTGTATGCAGTAATTCTATGCGACCCAGCTCTCTAAACGAGCTTATTTCTTTCCGCTCCGTGCGAGAAACGGGCATCGACCGAACCACACCTTTAAGGGATCTGACCAGTTAGAAAAAAAAATCAAAACATAAATCCGTCGGATTTTCAAGACCCGGGCTTGTTAGGCCTTGTTTGGTATTAGAGTTTTGTGGGGATTAGTGGGCATAATCCAACCAAACCTCAAATCCTCACTTATTTTTAAAAATATATTTGGTACTAGAGTATTGAACGAGTTTAATCCCTTCTTATCTTCACTTTTCCTAAATTTTTGTGTATTTTTCCTGAATCCCTAATACTTTACCCATACCTAGTGGATTGTGGGTGGCGTTTTATAGATTATCCCACTAATAAAAAAAAAAACATACCCATTTCCCACAGCCGTTGGATTCGAAGGGATAACGGCGCAACCTCGGCCATTGGATCCTCACACTCGTGCAGTCGTGCTGAGTCCCCCGGCGACCCTCCGCCGTGCCCGCCTCCTTCTCCCCGGCGTCCAATACCTCGCCTTCACCAGCTCCCTCTCCATCCTTTCCTCACCGCCTCGACGCCCGGTAGCCGGCTCCCCGGTGCCCGCGGCTCGTTGCCCCGCGCCGACAACGCCGCCACTGGCCTTCGCGCACCCGCCCGCCCACTCGGCGCCTCGCCTAGGGTTTCTCCTCTCGGGGGCGCAACCGCAGGTCGTTGGATGCGCTCTCGCCCATGGCCTCCTCAGCCTCATACTTCGGAGTCTCAAGCCCCGGCAGCAATTTCGGTGGCAGCTTCGGCGGCACGGTAAGTCTTGCAGTAGATTCCCAGTTTGCCATGCTAAACTGGTTGAAATGCGGTTACCTGCCCGAAATTCGGATGTTCGATGGCTCGATGCTACCAAAATCTCTCACAGCACACCGCTTCAGAGTTCATCAGTGGCGACGGGCAAGGTATGTCGTGGCATCACCTCTTCCTTTGGTTCGTGTAGTTTGATGTGTGCTCTGCAGGTTGCAATAATCACGGTAATGAGCCAGAGCACTAGTCCTACAGCATTCTTGTGTAGCTGTCAGATCTGTCGCTTTCGGTCTTGGAATTCTTATTTTTTTGCTTACTGCACACACGTTTTCTTTCAGAAGTCTTTGCTTTACTCTTCTACTTTTCCTGAACGATGCATCACGTTCAGGGCGAGACAGCTCCATCCTGTACAAAGTCACTCAACTGAGTCAAGCATAACTTCAGGCTTCCGGTGACGGATCCTTTAAATGATACTGACACACAAGATCACCCAAGCTCGAAGCTAAAACACTCGAGTTCTTGCAGCCATTGGTTCTTCCACATCCTGTAAACTCTTGGCATCATGCCCTCGATCCTGTCTCTGTTCTTTTCTTTATTCGTCTTTTTCTCCTTCACCACTACAATACTGGCAGCAGCGCCAACAAACAAGTCCGAGATCGACCGCCATGCCCTCCTTTGCTTCAAGTCCGGTATCAACTTTGATCCCGTTGGCGTCCTAGATTCGTGGAGCAAAGAGTCACTTGACTTTTGTAGCTGGAAAGGTGTCACCTGTGGCACAAAATTTCCACCCCGGGTGGTCTCTCTGGACCTCACCTCTGCACAACTCTCTGGTCAAATATCTGGATGCCTAGCTGACCTGACTTCTCTATCCTTGATAAATCTTGGCGGTAATCATCTGTCGGGAACGATCCTTGAAGAGTTAGCTAAGCTTCCAAACCTTCATACACTGAATCTTGCTGGCAGCAATCTTGAAGGTAACATACCTGATTCATTAGGCTCTAGCAATTCTCTTAGCTATGTCAATCTTGCAAACAACACTTTTTCCGGTGGTATCCCTCTCTCATTGTCCAATAGCTCCTCACTCAGCAAACTTATACTATCACGTAGTAACCTGTCTGGAGAGATTCCTTCTACTTTGTTTGATAACAAATCAAAGCTTACTATGGTTGATCTCCAGACGAATTCTTTCACTGGTGTAATCCCACATTTCCATAAGGTCACAGCTCTCAAATTTCTTGGCCTGACAGGTAACTCCCTCTCTGGAAACATACCCCCTTCAATAGGAAATGTTTCTTCCCTCACTTCTATATTGCTCGGCCAAAATAAGTTATCAGGATCAATTCCAGAAACTTTGGGCCACCTTGCAAAACTGCTTGAGCTTGACCTCAGCTTCAACAGTTTATCAGGGAATGTCCTGTTGTCTCTTTACAACATGACATCACTCCAATACTTTAGCGTAGGTAGCAATGGTCTTGTTGGACAAATACCATCTCACATTGGTTCATCACTACCAAACCTCCAGTCTCTGGTCATGGGAAGCAACAGGCTGAAGGGCCTGATCCCTGCTTCACTAGCCAACATGTCAAATCTCCAAATGCTTGATCTTTCAAACAACTCGCTACATGGCTCCGTTCCATCTCTTGGTTCCGTGGCAAACTTGCGTCAGTTAATTTTGGGGGGGAACTTTCTAGAAGCACATGCCTGGTCATTCCTTACATCTCTAACAAATTGCACCCAGCTGAAAAAGTTGTCCTTGGAAGGGAATGCTCTGAATGGAAGCCTACCTATAGCAGTTGTTTATCTTTCCACTAGGCTAGAAGATTTATCTCTTGGGTCAAACCAAATATCAGGATCCATACCTGTTGAAATTAGCAATCTTGTTAGTCTCACTTCGCTTAGGATGGAAAACAATTTTCTATCTGGAAGCATACCTTCCACCATTGGGAAGCTGCAAAGCCTATATATCCTAAATCTATCGAAGAACAAATTTTCAGGTCAGATCCCTCCTTCGGTTGGAAACATTACGCAGCTAGGCAAGCTATACCTCGATGATAACAACTTGAGTGGAAACATACCTGGCAGTTTAGGTCAGTGCAAGGGACTTCTTGAACTAAACCTGTCTACCAACAGCCTTGATGGATCAATACCAGTCAATCTTTTCGCTGGCCCTCCACTTTCCTTGGGTGTGGACTTTTCGTACAACATGCTGACAGGAGAAATACCATCAGAAGTTGGCCGTTTGGGTAATCTTGCTCTTTTAAATGTTTCGAACAATCTGTTGTTCGGAGCGATTCCTGAAGCTCTTGGAAGCTGTGCCACTTTGTTATTCTTGCGCATGGAGAGAAACAAGCTTCATGGACAAATTCCTCAAAGTTTTGGGAAGTTGTTGTCCATCCAGCAGATTAATCTAGCTTGGAATAATTTATCTGGTGTAGTGCCATATTTCTTTGGCGATCTCAAGTTCTTGGACAAGCTTGATCTATCATACAACAACTTTGAAGGGCAAATTCCCTCTGGTGGATGCTTTCTCAACTCGAGTATGGTAGTCTTGAATGGCAACAAGATGTTATGTGCAAGAATCCCCATGCTAGCACTTCCAATTTGTGATGCCACCTCAAAGAACCACACCCCTTTGCTAGCAGTAGTAATTATAATTGCACCGTTAGTTGCTGGTTTCCTATTGCTATATTTGGTTGTCACTATGTGGAAAAGAAGGGCAAAGTGTGTTACATTTCCATGGTGCAATAAGATTCTTAGTGTGTTATGTTTTGTTGCCTACTGGAAGAGAAAAGAAGTTGTTGCCCACCAGAAGAGAAGAGAAGTGCATGCATGTTCTAACCACAAGGAGACACTGAAGAAGATATCATATGGTGACATTCTGAAAGCTACCAACTGGTTTTCTTCGGTCCATACTATCAGCTCAACCTGTACTGGATCAGTTTATGTCGGTAGGTTCAAGTCCGACAGGAGCCTAGTTGCCATCAAAGTATTCAACTTGAACGAGCCTGGTGGATATGATAGTTACTTTATTGAGTGTGAGGTGCTACGAAGCACCCGCCATCGGAACATAATGCGACCTATGACTCTATGCTCGACATTGGATTCACAGAACCAGGAGTTCAAAGCACTGATCTTCAAGTTCATGGTTAACGGCAGCCTTGAGAGATGGTTGCACCCTAAGCAACACAATGGAATCCCAGGCAGGGTGCTAAGCTTTGGCCAGAGGATATGCATAGCAGCAGACGTGGCTTCTGCTCTCGATTATGTCCACAACCAACTGACGCCTCCTTTGATCCATTGTGATTTGAAGCCACACAATATCCTTTTGGACGATGACATGACTGCACGGCTGAGTGACTTTGGGTCAGCAAAGTTTCTGTTGCCAGGTCTTGTTATCCGTAAAAGCCTGGTTGATGTCGGAGGAACAATTGGATACATAGCACCTGGTGAGTCTTCTTTTCCCACCTCACACTTAAATATAGTCTGTCTTGTACATATGTGTATTCTTTCATGTGTACAGACCTTTTTTCTGCATATGCATGGGTTGTTGGGTATTTAAGTTCATTATTACTTCACTTATGTAGAGTATGGAATGGGCTGCAAGATCTCTGTAGGAGGCGATGTGTATAGTTTTGGAGTGCTTCTACTGGAGTTGCTCACCGGAAAACGGCCAACCTATGATATGTTCGTCGACGGACTTACCCTTCGTATGTTCTCTGAATCCATGTTCCCTGATAGAGTTGCAGAGATTCTGGATCCTCATATGGCGCACGAGGAGCATCAAGGGTGCGTGGAAGCATGGATGCAGAGATACATTGTCCCGCTGGTTGCTCTTGGGCTGTCATGTACCGTAGAATCTCCAAAGGATAGGCCTGGAATGAAAGATGTCTGTGCTAAACTATCTGCTATCAGAGACGCTTTTCTGGAATATCATGATGATTGAGGAATAATTCAGGTCTATTACAGCATGCTGATTCCTTATTGTTAAGAATGTAATTTTGTAACTATGAAAGTGCATACTGTACCCCATCTGTTTGACGACAGGAAGGAACTTTTAGGACAGAGATGTGATTTGCAGTGAGGAATAGTTAAGCGCTTTTGTTGCCGATTTGTTCAAATAGTTTATTTTTTGATAATCGATTTGTAAAGGATGCCTCATATATAAAGGTGTTTTTTTTTCATAAAATAATATGTTCAGTTTGCTAGTAATAAAATTCTCCTATTGCTGTCAACATAACCTATAATCATTTTCTCTCTCTAACTGTTCTTTTCTTGCATGGATGGGAGTGAATATTGTTTAGATTTCCCCCCTGTCCTCTACCCATTATGTCTAAGAATGTTTCAAGAGATCTCATGTTTGAAAGGGATGAAATTTCTGAATAAGTTTGTTTTTTGTCTGTAGAGGAATACTGACAAGACTCAGGATGAAGTGGCTTGAAAGAGATGAAGCTCCTGAATAAGCAGGCTGCCGCTCTGGACAAGACGGATGCAACTTTTTCTTTAGGGATTTAATTTTTAAGCTCTATTTTTCTAGTTAAGCATTTTAATTTCGGAATTTCTTCACACTCGTTCAGACTTAGAAAAAAAAGGTACCGCGGCAGTCTTAACGGCGAGATTTTTGCACATTTGCCACACTTTTTCTCTAAAATTTGCATATTTGCCCTATGACCACCACATGTCAGTGACACACAAAATGGCAAATATGCAACTTGCAAAGTAAGGGAGTATTGTCTTTTTTTTTTTGAATATGGCAGGGAGTATTGTCAACGCCAGTCTTAACGGCAGGGGCCAATTCGAGAGTATGAACATTTACCACTTTACCCCTTCCCTCCGTCTTCCTCTTCTCCGCAAATCCTCCCCTCCGTCACCGCCGGTCCGCCGGATTTCTCCCGCTGCACCCACCACACATCTCCCGCGAGCCAACGAGAGCTCCCATTCGGCCATTCCTCTCCCGCTCCATCCCGATGGATCCCCACTGCGCAAACGCCGCTCCGGCTTCAGATGCGGCCTCTGCCTCCCGCCCTCGCCACCACCCGCCGACGCCGCGCGGAACGCGCAGGCGAGGAGGAGGGTTGCGCGTACAACGAAGGGACGGGGCCGAGGTGGCAGTAGCACATCACACCGCGTTCTGGACCGTGTTCCCGTACCCCAGTCCCCCAGGTATTGGATCTCTCCACAAGGAATCTGCGCTGGAATTTGCTCTAGTTACATTACACCGTGTATTGACCAGGGCTCTGTGCAGTGATGTCCTGGTGCTATGGAGTGGTGTGAATCTGTTGCTGTTGGCCTGGGCTTGTGTATTATGAACTTAGGATACTATTCCGTATGATAGTACTAATTTCGTTTCATCGGACACATAAATTCGTAGGCGACGTGCTACTGTAGAAAGGGGAAGTGTGAGAAAGGCAGCAGCGGCGATACTGCCATAGCCGGTGAAGGAGAGGAGGAGGATCTGGGATTCACGAGACACGTGGAAGTGGTGGTGCTGACATACCAATCCAACAATCTACTCCTAAGTTACAGTGGCATTTCCTCAGATGATTTGTAGCACTACACAGGGGCCACAGTGTTATGTTCTCTTTATCTTCTGAACCTGCTACTCTTCCCAGGTTCCCAAGTAACCGTTTCAGGATGCTTTCTTTGAGTTCCCGTGGAACACGGCGTCCGATATGCATCCAAAGTGGAAACATGGTGGTGCTCGTGTGTTGAGTGCATATACTGCCACTACTCGTCAGTATTATTATCATGTCGTGCAAATGGATGTTGGGAACATTTAATTTTGACAAGCGTCTCCGTTAAAATTGTCAGATAATTCACGTGGAAGAACTTTGCTGATGGGGATAGGTGGATCTTGACTGGAATCAGGGGCGGAGCCGGAAACAGCCCAAGGCTGGTGCTATAAGGCTAAGTGATGCTACTTGTCTTGGATTTTCATATTTATAGCGTTCAAATTGATCACATGCTTGTTGTAATGCAGCTGTTAGGGTGGTGCTACAGCACGGGTAGCACCATGCCCAGCTCCGCCCCTGACTGGAATGCGTGGATCAAGAATTTTTCTCCGAGCGCACAAGATCGACTGAGAAAGTCTTTGGCATGTCCATTTCTTCTCCTTGATGATTGGCTTGGCACTTTGAAGAGTCAACCGAATTGGATACTTCCTAAAAGTTAGGTACGGAGTAGCAAACTTGTCCCCTTCTACGCTATTCATCTCATTTAGAATTTTCATGATCTGGTGGATTTCTGAGTGCAGAAGCTCTAGGCTGTATAACAAGTAGTAGAGAATACTGTTTGCACTTCTATAGACTGGTTTATGCACACGTTTTCTTTACCCACATAAAACCTCTCAAAAGTTCCTTCTGTGCTCAGGCTTTTCACAATCATCTGGGGGCGTGAACTGGAACCAAGCTAAACAAGATGGCACGAAAGTGAAGTCAAGTATTAGAAGTTTTCAACTCCCCTACTCTTCTAAAATATATCTAAATGACTAAATGTGCGCACTGAATTATTTAGCAAGCGCACTCCATTAGAACAAGAATGAAGACATGGCTCAAGTTTTTCAACCCAAATCTTTGATTGCTCCTTACGGCGGAAGGCACAAGAACAAGAACTGAAGGCGCGGGCGGGGAGGAGGGTAGCCCGTACGCCGAAGAGATCGAGCCGAGGCGGTAGAGGCACTGGGAGGAGCACATCACTGTGTGTTCCTGATCGTGTTCCCGTACCCCAGTCCCGCAGTATTGAATCTCTTTCTCTCCACAAGGAATCTGCACTCGAATTTGCTCTAGTTACACCGTAAATTAATCAGAGCTCTGTGGAGTGATGTAGTGGTGCTATGCGGCTATGTGGGTTGGTTAGTGCTTGGCCTGGGTTTCGTATAATCGGGATACTAGGACGTTATATGGTTTCATCGGACGCATAAATCCACCAGCTGCATTGTGCTGTGGAAAGGGGAAGAAGGCAACAGCGGCAATGGCTGCCATAGCCGCTGGAAGAAAGAACGAGGATATGGAGTTAGTGATAAAGGAGGAAGATGTGATGCTGCCATACCTTTATCCACAATTCAAACCTAAGTTATGGTGTCATTTCCTCAAATGATTTGTACTAGACAGAGGCCACAGTTCCTCTCTCCTTATCTTCTGAACCTGCTACTTTTCCCAGGATCCCAAATTTCTTATGCAGCTAATGTGGAAACAAGTCGGTGCTGCTGTGTTGAGGGCATATACTGCCAGTATGTGTTATCATGTTATGGAAATGGATGCTGGGAAGATTTTATTCTGGCAAGCATCTTCTTAAAAATTATCACATAATTCATGTGGAAGAAGTTTGTTGATGGGGAGAGGTGAACCTTGACTGGAAAATGCGTGGATTTTTTTCCTCCAAGTGCATCAAGATCAACTCAGAAATCTTAGGATGTCCATTTCTTCTCCTTGACGACTGACTTGGCACTTTGCAGAGTTATGTTATGGCTTCAAGCCAACTGTAGCATATGCCATGTACAGCTATTTTTTTGTTATGTTATGGTTTCACAAAACATTTCCTCTAACTCGGCAAGTAAACAACTGTAAGTTGGGTAGCCAACTAGTCCGCTTCTCTACTTTGCTCAGTTAGAATTTTCATGATTTGGTGGGTTTTCTGAGTGCGGAAGCTCTAGACTGTATAACCTGTAGGGAATAGTATTTGCATGTTCATAGACTGGTTTATGCACACCTTTTCTTTACTCACATAATATCTCTCACAAGTTTCTTTTGTGGTCAGGCTTTTCTCAATCATCTGTGCTCGTGAAGAAGAACCAAACTAGACAAGACAGCACTAAAGTCAGGTCAAGTAGAAGATTTGACTCCCCTACTTCTAACATATATCTGAACACACAGGCGCACACACATTTTTTTTAACAAGAATACTCCATTAGAACAAGAACAGAGGCATGGCTGCTCAAGTTTTTGGCAACCAATCTCTGGTTGCTCCTTCCCGCCATGCACTCTTTCTTCTCTGCACCATCCTCATATTTCTTTCCTCCAACACAATAATATTCACATCAGCACAAGCTAGCAACAGTTCGGAGAATGACCGGCAAGCCCTTCTCTGCTTCAAATCTGGCATCTCCAGGGACCCTGCTCATGTTCTCGGATCATGGCGTAACGACTCCCTCAACTTCTGCAGCTGGCAAGGGGTAACCTGCAGCACGACCCTCCCAATCCGTGTCTTGTCCATAGAATTCAGGTTTAATCGGCTCACGGGAACACTATTCAGTTGCATATCATTCCTTACTTCTCTAGTGCAGTTGGACCTTCAAAACAATAAATTATCTGGGAGCATACCTGATGAGATAGGTGAGCTCCAGAGCCTCCAAACTCTGATGCTCGCCGGAAACAGGCTTGCAGGTAACATCCCTCTGTCATTAGGTACAGTTGCATCTCTTAGATATGTTAACCTTGCAAACAATTCTCTTAGCGGAGTTATCCCTGATTCCTTATCAAATAGTTCGTTACTTAGTGAGATAATCCTCTCACGTAACAACTTATCTGGGGAGATCCCTGCTAATCTGTTCAAGTCAACCAAACTTGTGGCTGTTGATCTCCAGTGGAATGCTCTTTCAGGAGCAATCCCACATTTCCTAGAGATGGATGCTCTGCAATTTCTTAACCTTACAGGGAATTTGCTTTCTGGTACTATACCAGTATCTTTGGGAAATGTTTCGTCCTTGCGTTCCCTCCTGCTAGCACAAAACAACTTAACAGGATCAATCCCAGAAACTTTAGGTCAAATTCCAAACCTAATTAGGCTAGATCTAAGTTACAACAAATTCTCTGGGTATGTCCCAGCCACACTGTACAATGTCTCATCACTCACACTCTTTAGCTTAGGCAGCAACAGTTTTACTGGACAGATACCTTCTGAAATTGGCCACTCGCTTCCAAATCTCCAAACATTGATTATGGGAGGCAACGGATTTCGTGGATCTATCCCAGATTCGCTGACCAACATGTCAAAGCTTCAAGTGCTTGATCTTTCAAGCAACTTGCTGACTGGCCTGGTGCCATCTCTAGGATCCTTGGCGAACTTGAGTCAGCTGCTTCTAGGAAATAACACACTCGAAGCTAATGACTGGGCATTCCTTACCTCTCTGACCAATTGCACTCAGTTGTTAAGATTATCAGTGGATGGGAATATCCTGAATGGAAGTTTGCCAAAAGCAGTAGGCAACCTTTCAACAAAGCTGGAGCGGCTGAACTTTGGAAGAAACCAAATTTCTGGAAGCATACCATCTGAGATAGGCAACCTCGCAAACCTCACTCTGCTTGACATAGGCCAGAACATGCTCTCAGGAAAAATTCCCCCGACAGTTTGGAACTTGCGCAACTTGGTTGTCCTGAAACTTTCCATGAATAGGTTGTCAGGTCAAATTCCATCAACAGTTGGGAATCTTGCTCAACTCAGCCAGCTTTATCTTGATGACAATGAGTTGTCTGGAACCATACCGGCAAATATAGGACAATGCCAAAGGCTGCTTATGCTGAACTTGTCAGTTAACCATCTTGATGGATCCATCCCAAGAGAACTCTTCGGTATTTCTTCCCTTTCATTGGGTTTAGACTTGTCAAACAACAACCTGATTGGGCCGATACCACAGGACGTTGGTAGCCTGATCACTCTTGGCCTCCTTAATGTTTCCAAAAACAGATTATCTGGTGACCTTCCTTCTGAACTTGGCCAGTGTGTTCAACTTCTATCCCTTCAAATGGAAGGCAACATGCTTAATGGGAGTATTCCTCAGTCTTTCAGTGCACTGAAGATCATACAGCAGATAGATCTGCCTGAGAACAGTTTAACTGGTCAAGTTCCACAGTTTTTCGGGAACTTCAGCAGCTTAAATTATTTTAATATATCATACAACAAATTTGAAGGACCAATTCCGGCTGGTGGTGTATTTGCAAATTTAGATGCAGTATCCTTGCAAGGCAACGCAGGGCTGTGTGAAACAGCTGCTGCCATATTTGGACTTCCCATTTGCCCCACCACCTCACCAACACAAAGGAAGAGCAAAGCACACCTGGTGCTGATAATAGTTCCACTGGCTACTATTAGTTTGTTGACGTTTCTTGGTGTTGTTATCACTGTTATCAAGAAGGGAACCAAAACCAAAAGTCAACCATCTGAAAACTTCAGGGACACAATGAAGAGGGTGTCATATGGTGACATTCTTAAAGCTACCAATTGGTTTTCTCCGGTGAACAGGATCAGCTCAAGTCGAACAGCTTCAGTCTACATTGGTCGGTTTGAGTTCGAAACAGACCTAGTGGCCATCAAGACATTCCACAGCGAGCAAGGTTCACAAAATAGTTTTTTCGCCGAGTGCAAGGTGCTAAAGCATACCCGCCACCGCAACCTTGTTCAAGCTATCACATGCTGCTCAACAGTGGATCTTGATAACAATGAGTTCAAGGCAATAGTATACGAGTTCATGGCAAATGGTAGCCTAGACATGTGGATACACCCAAGGCTTCACCAGGGCAGCGCAAGGAGATTGCTAAGCTTAGGTCAGCGGATAAGTATTGTCGCTGATGTTGCTTCTGCTCTGGACTATCTGCACAACCAGTTGACACCTCCTATGATCCACTGTGATCTGAAGCCGAGCAATGTTCTTCTGGACTACGACATGACATCACGCATTGGTGATTTCGGGTCTGCCAAGTTTCTCTCCTCAAGTCCGGGTACTACACCAGAAGGGTTGGCTGGCATCGGAGGAACAATCGGATACATTGCACCTGGTAAGTTGCGCTTGCTTTTTCTTTGAAACTTCAGCTCTGATCTCTCGTTGCTTGTTAGTTTCCCAAGCATTAACGTGCACTGCTCCTGTTTTGCAGAATATGGGATGGGATGCAAGATCTCAATGGGTGGGGACGTGTACAGTTTTGGGGTGCTGCTACTGGAGATGCTCACGGCGGTACGTCCAACGGATACGCTGTGTGGCAATGCTCTCAGTCTTCACAAGTACGTTGATCAGGCTTTCCCCGAGAGAATCTCCGAGGTTTTGGATCCCCATATGCCATCTGAGGACGATGAGGTGGCTGCTTCTATACGTATGCAGAACTACATTATGCCTCTGGTCAGCATTGGGCTAATGTGTTCCATGGAGTCGCCGAAAGATAGACCAGGGATACATGATGTTTGCGCCAAAATTGTGGCCATCAAAGAGACATTTGTCGAAACCTTGTGATTCTAGCAACTTAGTCAGATGAGCAGGTAGGTATTAAAGACCACCCATATATAGGAAAGTACACGAGTACAGCAAACTCAGTTACTACAGTCCGTAATGCTCACATACAAATGTGAGCATTGTATCACCTACAGAGCTGTTATAACTTTTTATAGATATCTAATTAATATCCACCGTTATAAGCGGCATAGAAGTTTTATTTTTATTTTGTCTCAGATTGAAGCTACTTTTTTTAGCATCTGAGAGCGAACCTGGAAGGTCTAAAACTTTGGTTCACTAAATACTAGAGGTGTAATTTTCTGAAATGCTAGTTAAGGCATGCTGTTAATTTCAATTCTTTCCTTGGAGTCATGCATGTCAAATAAGCCACCCGACTCCCTAGCTTCACCCATAAGCCGCCCAACTTATTACTTGGGCTTCTAAATTAGTTATCCCATAAGCCTCCTGGCTTATTAGTTGGAACCTGTGATTCTAGCAACTTAGTCGGATGAGCTGGTAGATATTAAAGACCACACATAATGCTTGCATACAAATGTATAGTTGTATCACTTACAAAGCTGTTAAGCGGCGTAGAATTTCTGTTCTCGTCTCGGATTGAAGCTAGTTTTTTTTAGCATCTGAGAGCGAACATGGAAAGCTCTGAAACTTTGTTTTACTAAGCACTGTCGGCGTAATTTTCTGAAATGCTACTGTATTAGTTAGGGCATGCTGTCAATTTTGGTTCTTTCCTTGGGAGTCATGTATGCCAGATGTTGAAGGTATTGACGTTTCAAGCATAGAGAATCAAGGAAATTCACGGGTCGACCTTTTGCATTCCTGAGGTTCAGGTGGTTTCCTCAACTCGGCAAGTTTGGAATTTGGGAAAAGGAAGAGAATGCGGAGAAAGGACCAGAGCAGCGGGGTCTTTTTCATTAGCATGGAGTGGCGGCCAAGAGAAGAAGCCCATGGCTGACACGGCAGTGCGTGCACCCGGATAGAATCATAGAATCAAGAATGTGAGAGGCTTTGCCACAGAAAAAGTAGAGTTCCAAGTACCAACGTGTTATATTTAGCTGGCTGTCCACCGTTGTCGTCCCAAGGTACTAGTACCGTTTTATTCTAGCGTCGTCCTCCTGAATTCTCGTCTGCGCCGTCTAGCCCGGCCATCCCCCGTCCGGCAGTCGAGCAGCGCATCTGCGCTGTCCCGCCGCTGCCGAGGGAGCACAGGAAAAACAACTCCCACTTGAGCGTCCTACCGGCGCCAACGAGATTCTGAAGAAGCAAGGTAAGAAACAGATGTTACTGAAATTGAAGAAAAATATTCATCTATGTTCTTGAAATTTCGTACTTATCAGAAAGAAAATGTTGTAATTTTGAAAGACTAAGCAAACGCAGTAGTTTCTGAAATTAAGTATACTCCAAAAGATGAAAGCTATTCATGAGTGGGAATCTGAATATCGGCTACCAAAAACATACAGCTCATAGTTACGGTTTCTTTATATATCACGAATTAGATAGGAATAGGAAAACACAAATGATTGGAAATCTGCGCACCTAGTCACAAAACAGAGGAATATGGCTAAGAGCAAGTTTAATGACATGGTCAGCTGTTGGCTATAAAAAGGTGTGATGTCATCTATAGCCAGCCATATAGCTCACTGGTACAATAGTTACCTACAAAAGTCTATTATTTAATTAATATGTGGTCACATTTACTCTCACAACCTAGCTAGGAGCACATGCTAGAGCTGGCTCTTAACTTATAGTCCGCTTAGAGCAAGTACAATAAGTCCTAGTCAGCTAAAATATTGTTTCCTTGCCTAGTTGGAAGAGAGAGATTATGAGAAAGAAGAAGAGTGGGTCTCATGCAAGAGCCACCTCTAGCACGTGCTCCTAGGCACTTTGAGAAATTGAAAGGTGAGTCATGTAGTGCTAAAATAATATATTTTTGTAGCTCACTATTGTACATGCTAGCTCTAAGTTGGCTATAGATGACATGACACTTGACTTATAGCCAACAACTGGCTATACTATTGTCCTTACTCTTATAGCAAGTACAATAAGGCCTAGTCAACTGACTATAAGGATTAAACTACTATTCCTTTGCTTAGTTGGATGGGTGAGAAGATGGGAGAGAAGAGAAGCGGGCTTATAGCTAGCTGCAGCACATGCTCGTAGCCACCTTGTGAGTATGTGAAGTGAGCCATATATTAATAAAGTAGTATTATCTTATACATATTGTATATATGGCTATTAGGTTGACTATAAGTGATGTGGCAATTGCATATACCCAGCAGCAGGATTTACTATTGAACTTGCTCTTACAATCTCTCTTTTTCTCTCTCCTCCACATCACTAAAATATAATATTTTATCTCTTATAGCCAGCTGATTGTACTCTATTACACTTGCTCTAAAGTGGTCAATTTCGATGGAGTGTAGGGAATATATGGGGTCTATTTGGTCCAAAGGAGTTTTGAAGGATTTTACTCCCAATGAAATTATCCATTTAGAAATTGTTTGGTTCTTAGGATTGGAACAATAAAAATTTGTCCTTTATATACCTTGTGTGCAGTTTCGGGAAAGAAACTATATAGCATGCACTTTGTCCTTGCTAGATCGCGTCATGTAACTTTTTTAGACGATATGCTCGAGACTTTGAATTACTGAAGCCATCAACCGGCCCGGGATTACGCAAGGCCACCATTACAAGAGAACACACGGACATTGTGATAGTTTAGGGGGGTTTAGTGAGTCAAGTAAGAAATATGAGCCAAGTAAAAGTTTAGGAGGGAAGTTTGGACTTTGTTCAACCGAGATCAAAAGGTATTTTCCTCTGTTTTCCTTGCTCTTGTTCTTTTGAATCACTTGCGTAGGTGCCATTAAAGAAAACCTTATCTTCCTCTACTTTTCCAATGGATTAAAGGGGCCTCTAGAGAAGGATGGGTTTTGGCTCCCGGAGCATATGCTCCCGTGTGAACTTTAAATTCTTAGGAAAATATTTTTTTATGTTATATGTTTTTATCTTTCCCTGTCTTAAAATTTTCATGGAGAAAACACATATGTTGTAAAAAAGGGATTTTTGTAGCATCACTTTCTTTTGCAGTCGCAACAAATATTTCTTTCCTAGAAAATTATATGTGAACAAAGACATGAATGTGTGCGTTTGTTAAACTTTTTTTCAGTTTTTTTTTGCATTTGGAATGCCCTTTTTTTAGGTGGAAGCATATACTCCCGGTTTCGATTTTGAACTTCATGGTTTTGAACTTGTGAACTTTCCCTATGTCCCATGTAGCACGAAATTCCGTCATTTTCGTGGTATGTGTATTTATAAAAATTATCTTTGCTACGGTGACAACTACTCCTAGGAATCATACACTAGAAATAAGTCCAAACTCCAAAATGGGCAAATAGATCATGGTACTCCACGCTGACCGTAGTTTGTAGAAGCTGTATCGCTGGCGCGCGTCTTGGCACTTCAGCAGAGTACAACGCTGTGACGACGTTGACCGCAGATGCTCTGACCTTTTGCAAGCGTAGGATTTCGCGCACCGGGAGGGCCAAGAACCTCTCGACGCCAAGCGCGGCCCCAATCCAACCTGCGTGCCGGTCCGACCCCGTACCGTACACCACCGCAGTGCACGTGCCCCGCCCCCACCGGCCACCGGTCACCCGCGCCGCCGCCGCCGCCGCCGTGGCAACCATTGCGGCCGCCCGCAGCGGCAGCCAAGGGGCCACAACTCTTTGCGTTTCCCCCCCGATCGCTCCGAGTATTTTATTCCCCGCCCCCCTACACCCTGTCCTTCGGCAATCTCAAGAGCCCCCCGCTGCACCAAACTTTGGCTTTGTCTCCGTCTTCTCCCACCTCTTCGATATCCCCGATAAAACCTCCCTCTCCCATCCCCTTCCCCATCTCCGTCCTATCGCCACTTCGTCAGCCAGCTTCCCCTGCCTCGGCATCTCCGAAGTCCGAACGGAGCAGCCACAGCGAGAAGGACATCCAGCCACCGAGCCAACGAGGGAGGGAGGGGCACATGGCGCTCTCCTGCATGAGGTGCCCGGCAGCCGGCGGCGGCGGGACCGTCATGCGCCGCGCGGCGGGTCCCTCGCCGCCGCCGTCGTCGTCCGTAGCCTTCTCCTTCGCCAGATGCGGCGGCCGGAGATCAGCCGCCGCCCTCGCCGCCGCTGGGTGGCGCATCGACGCCGTCGCCGGCCAGGGAGGTGGGCTCCTTGTCTGGACTTGTTGTGCTGTGGCCTGTGGGGTATCGATTCTCTCCGCGCTTTTCACTTCTCCTTGCTCGCTCCCAAATTCAGGGGATACCTATACCTTAGGTGAGGCGACGGGTTTGCTTGCTCCATGGGGGATTGCTCACGTACAGTATAATTCCCCGATACAGTTCATCATAGTCAGCCTAGAGCCTAGATTCTTCAGCTGAACCCTCTGTTCGTGCAGTTGACTTTTGTGCCTTGCGAGCTTCCTCATTGTGCTGTATAATCTGTTTGTTCGTTACCACCAACATTCTGAATCCTGCCTGTCTACTGCACGGTTACCAACCTTACAGTCTAAAATGAAGCGAGTCACACCGCGGAAAACACATAAATGAAGTCTGTCTAGGAAACTGAGGTGATTCATTAGCATTTTTTTTTTACCGACCCCAGCATTGTTCCGAGTTTGTAGTGTTCCATCCGTCTGCATTTTTATGCCCAATAACAAGAATTAGTCCTCAGGCCATCTTTACCTGCCTCGTTTTGATTTACTTCCAGTGCATCGTGAGCCATCGGTACTTAGACCGTGCTACTTTGATACACGATTGCTGTTTTTACTTATTTTACACTTCATCATCAGTGAAAGGTCCGATGGATACCGGCGTGGAGAACACCGTCACCCCTGCTGCTCCATCCAAGGTGGCGAACAGTGCACCTTCAGCGATCACCGTGGAGGAATTTGAAGATTTGGCCTCCCTATCAAAAGATGACGAGGCTTCTGTTAGCATCACCGTAGTTGGAGCATCTGGTGACCTTGCCAAGAAGAAGATATTTCCTGCCCTTTTTGCTCTCTACTATGAAGACTGTCTTCCAAAGGTTTGTCTCTCTCTCTCTCTCTCTCTCTCTCTCCAACCTAGGCTTGAATTTTAGCCACTTTTTTTAAAAAAAAACAATCTAATCTAAAGTATTCTTTTGTAGCATTTCTCCATCTTTGGCTATGCACGGAGCAAAATGACAGATGCTGAACTGAGAGACATGGTCAGCAGAACACTGACATGCAGGATAGATAAGAGGTGATTATCAAGTTAGGACCTCTGGTCATAGTTTATGACCATTGTTATGTAAATAATACCTATATAGTGTGATGCATATTTGCTAAACTGCTCTTTTTCCCCAGGGAGAACTGTAGTGAGAAAATGGAAGAGTTTCTGAAAAGATGCTTCTACCATTCAGGCCAATATGATTCAGAGGCAGATTTCATGGAGCTAGGCAAGAAGATTAAACAACATGAGGTTTGTATATGCCACTTCAAGTCTAACCAAGGTTGCGTGTCATTGATTATACTTCTAGTTTTGAGGTTTCAGTACTGCTTATTTGGATGAATTCTTCTTATGAGTATTTTTTCAGTGCCTTAAGCTTGCTACTCTTCCTGATAATCATATTTTCATTTTCAAAACTGCGCTGCTTAAGACATAGTTCCTTGCTCGTTCTTTTCTTGTACATGACTGAAACAGTATGCAACTTTTTTTATACAACTGAATTAATCCATTTCCATTTTAAAATCTAATGTATTTATAATCTGATAATCTCTTGTTCTTTATATGCAGGGTCCCAGAGTTTCTAACCGTCTTTTCTACTTGTCAATACCTCCAAATATATTCCTGGATGTTGTAAAATGTGCAAGCAGATCAGCGTCGTCTGAGAGTGGCTGGACAAGGGTAATTGTTGAAAAACCCTTTGGCCGGGACTCAGAGTCTTCTGCTGCACTAACGAGAGGTCTGAAGCAGTACCTGGTAGAGGACCAAATCTTCAGGTGATTCAAGCATCTAGCTTAAATACAACTCTCATTCTTGTATAGCTAATTTAAATATAACTCTCATTTCCCTTACTCAGTAAATACAAATCGTCTGTCAATTGGTGTTAGATACCTAGAATGTTGTGATCACTTATATTTGTTATGCAGGATTGACCATTACTTGGGAAAGGAATTGGTGGAGAATTTATCTGTCCTCCGCTTCTCGAATCTTGTTTTTGAGCCTCTATGGTCAAGGCAATATATAAGGAATGTGCAACTGATATTCTCAGAAGACTTCGGCACTGAAGGGCGAGGAGGGTAATGATTTTTACATCATTTATGGTACCATGTTACTACCCTTGGATTGTCTCTTACCTTATTGTTGAATTACCCAGGTACTTTGACAGCTATGGTATTATCCGAGACATAATGCAGAACCATCTTCTTCAAATACTAGCTCTATTTGCAATGGAAACTCCTATTAGCTTGGAAGCAGAGGACATACGAAATGAGAAGGTTTGTGCCCGTTCCAGGTTACCTAGACATGCAGTTGCGACCGGAAAATTGGCCAATTATCTTTCCCATTCAGAAACTGTTTTACCTATATTCTGTTACATACTTTACATTAAAGCAGCATACATAAATCTTGTTAACTTTACATACTTCAAAGCAGCATACACCAATCTTGTTATCTACGTTAAATGTGAGATGAGCCACTCACTGATCGTCAATATTCCCTCCATATATTCATTTCAGGTTAAAGTTTTGCGCTCCATGAAGCCCTTGCAACTAGAAGATGTGGTAATAGGACAGTATAAAAGTCATACAAAGGGTGGTATTACATACCCTGGATACACTGATGATAAAACGGTGCCCAAGGGTAGTCTGGCTCCAACATTTGCTGCAGCTGCACTTTTTATTAATAACGCTAGATGGGATGGAGTTCCTTTTCTCATGAAGGCTGGGAAAGCTTTGCATACTAAGCAGTAAGTTGTTTTAAAATAGTTCTCGTTATCATATGATGCAAACACTTAACCACATGTTTGCTTTGGCTTATATATTAAGTTTTTTTGAAATGTCTGAACTCTTAACATGGAGGCATTTTCTTTGTGCATGTTTATCAAATTTTAGTGTCATGCAGTTGGACCAACTTAATTCTGTTATGGATCTGATATATTGGTTGTACTATTTAGATATATATGAACAAAACACTAATTGAAGTATTATTTCCTAGTATTAATCTTGGGTTGATAACACAAAATCATTTGTTTCCAAAGTCTCCTTTTGGGTTATGTTTGTGCCACCAATCGTAACTCATGTTGCATTATGCATTAAACAAATTTCAGGGCTGAGATTAGAGTACAGTTCCGACATGTTCCTGGAAATCTCTACAAGGGAGCTTTTGGAACCGATCTTGACAGGGCTACTAATGAGCTTGTGATACGTGTGCAACCGGATGAAGCTATTTACCTAAAAATTAACAACAAAATTCCTGGTCTCGGTATGAGATTAGATAGAAGTAATTTGAATCTTCACTATGCAGCAAGGTAAGATAAAGTTTCCAACAATTTTATATTTGTGCATAGAGGGCTTTGCTTATTTGGAAGGACCAATGTATTGGTGTTGATGCTGTACCTAAAGTGCTCCTCTCTTGACATGTAGACAAGTAACTAGACAGAAATTGTACCACTAGCATTTGCTTTTTTATTTTGTTTATTTGTTTAGGGCTTAGGCTGCCTTTGTAGTTGTAGCCATGAATGAGATGTGCAGTATGAGATATCTCTGGATTTATTCTGAAGGTATGCGATGTGAACCTTGTAGACAAGTCAGAAGTGGAGTAAGTATCCATCTTGTAGAAACCAGACAGTGATAACCTGAAATAGGCTATAAAGGGAATAGATATAGAACAGTGAAATACCACAATAGGACTTTGTTTCAGTCATATTTGTCTTGATTATAGAAGTCCCTTCCATTCAATTACTACTTATACAATGCCTTGAAAGGTATGCCACTATGCATCATTATGAATGCAAATTGCAGCACTTCGCGAAAGCTTTTTGCTCTGTCTATCTCCATCATGGTGGGGTCTTTAGTGCTGGTGCTTTGACATGTACATAAATAGTTGCCTTTTCCAGTGATATTTTGCCATTTCCTTTTTCGGGATTTGCATTTTCATACAGCCGTTATACTGTTTAGATACTTAGCAAGACACTTGTTTGTGCGATTTACATGGTAGTAACTGGAGTACCAATTTGCAGCTAACTTGCACATGATCTCTAAAGTGTTACATAAACTTGCCTTAGGTACTCAAAGGAGATACCAGATGCTTATGAGAGGCTCCTGCTCGATGCCATAGAAGGAGAGCGAAGACTTTTCATTCGCTCCGATGAGTTGGATGCCGCATGGGAGCTCTTCACACCCCTTCTGAAGGAATTGGAACAGAAGCGGACTGCCCCCGAGCTATACCCTTACGGAAGCCGTGGACCTGTAGGCGCTCACTACCTCGCAGCAAAGTACAACGTCAGATGGGGCGATTTGAGCTCAGAGGACTAGAAGAACAATTACACAGATGATTCTATTTTTCGCGATGATTTTTCTGTTTCATTTCTGTAAGGCGTGGATGTCCCAGTTAGTGGGACTGATGCAGGAAACAGATGAGAATAAGGTGAGCAGTTGGCAAGGTTGCGATGCTTCTGTCAGTTCACCATGATTATATTTGTTTGGAAAGTTACTACTGGCTTACAACGGCGATTCCTAAGAAGGGAAATTAAGGTTGTAAAGTTAGTGATCTGGTAGCCAGGCTGATCTTCTATGTCAATTCGATGATCCAGTTGGGCTGTTGGCATAGCGGCCCTGCATTTTTGTAACTGAACAAACTAGCTGTTCTTTGGCTCAGTTGTGTACATGTACAATCTGGTTGCGGAAGAAGCGATGGACCCTAGCCTAGCTGCTGGTGCAGGTTACGGGGATATGCCGATGATTTGAATGGTCCGTTGTTGGTCAGTTTGAAGTCCTTTTTCTTTGTTCATATGTTGTGGCTGACGTTTCCTTGGTACAACCTGCTACCCTGCGTATCAGGTCGAAGCCAAGTTGACAGAGCCACTAAAACCTGTGACAGATAGGACCTTGGCACGCAGTGCAGAGAGGCACGTCATCCCATCGACAGTCAATTTCTATTGCCGTAGCTTGACCGTATCGAACATCCAAGTCGTCCTACTGCAAACTCTCTTGTTCCTACTAGATTGTGTCCAAATTCCACCAACGGAAAATCCAGGTAATGACCGTCGTAGGCACATGACAGTATGACATGTTCCCATGAAGAAAAGCCGTAATTTTCTTCCTCGAAATAGGCTTTCATTCCGCTTTTGTAAATAAAAACACACGGCCAAACTGATACACAGTGATGAGAAATTCCTCTTACTACTAAGCCTAAGAAGCATCTAGCTTGCCACCGAGGACGACGAGACTAAGAAGACTGGAGCTCCACGACAACGCCTCCAAGAAGGTAACGACACCACAAGCGCCGCCGCTGCCGAGACCACATGGGTCTAGGGTTTTCATCTGGAGCCCTGATGGTGTGAGAGTAGCCACAATAACGCCCCGAACAGGGTTACGACACCCACACGGCGACGCCAAAGTGTTGAGTTTTCGTCCGGAAAAACTGTCGCCACATTCGGCATCTCGGATCAGTCACCACCACTCCTCGAGCCGAGCTTCCCAAAGCCGTAATTTTGTGGATACGTTAAGCTGACTCGCCGACTCCATCATCACACCATCATATGTATGGTGTCATCACCTCGCCGGGGCCTGCGGGCGCCGTTTTCAATCGATCAATTTCCCCTCGCTTTGCCGGGATGCCCGCGAAGTCGTTGCGAGGTAGCCGTCGGCCCGTCACACGTCGTGGTATACCCTTCACTTTCTGCGTGGTGTCTCTGCGTGGTATACCCTGCACTCATCGCGAGCGTCTCTTATGTCTTATCCATCTTATTAAGTCCAAATAGTCCTCAGCTCAATCAACCATATATCCTCCGACCCTTAACCCCTGGGCGACCATATGCACAGTTGCACCACCGCGCCGTGCACGAACTAGCTAGCTAGTGTTGACTGGTTGGTTCAACAAACAGACAGTAGAAGGAGCGAAGCGTGATGTCGCTGCCGGTGCTTGTGGCGGTGGCGGTGATCATCGCCGCGGGGTGCTGCGGCCGTTGCGGCGCGCAGCTGCCGATCCCGGCGCGGACGGACGGGTTCGTGTGGGGGGCGCCGCCGGGGCCCGCGTGGGGCGGGGCCGTGGTGGTGGAGGCCTTCTTCGACCCCGTCTGCCCCGACAGCCGCGACGCCTGGCCGCCGCTCCAGAAGGCCGCCCAGCACTACGGCGCCGGCCAAGTCGCCGTCGTCGTCCACCTCTTCCCGCTGCCGTGAGTGATTCATTCATTCACCCGTGTTCGTTAATTACACACGCACGCTCTCTGCATGTGTTCTCTCTAGCTTGCTCCACTTCTTAATTTGGTGGCATGGTGCAACTGCGAACTTAGGAGTAGCCGCTAGTTACGGCGAGCATCGTATATACACTCCCTCGATCGGTTCTGAAACCTGAAATTTCGCTATGGACTCGCTTATGTTCGGAGATCAGTCGCGGGAATCGCTTGGGGAAACTGATCAGTTCTTGGGAATTCTACGGATTTTAAAAAAAAATCCATAATTCCAAATGGGTACGCTTCTGACCACTCGCTTGTCACGGTGGTTCAGGACAAAAATGGTTTCATCGGTGAGGGGCATTGGAACTGTAGGATGAGGTCAGGACTAGCTAGCGGAACACATTTCCAGATGAATATAGACTGAGCTTCCAAGGTTTTGTTTTTGTTGCGTAGCTAGCGTCCGATCCATCGACTTTATGTAGCCTATACAATTTGGATTCGCCCTATATAAAGTTTTTACCGGTTTAAAGTTTTTGGCTACCGGACTGTTTTTTTTTTCTACCGGGGAGGGTCGGTTTTTTGGGTTACCTGGGCACCAGAAATTAGGGTACGAAATTTTAAAATAAAATTTGAATTCAAAACGGGTTATCACCTGTTTACCGACCGGTGACCGCCGATTTCTCAAAAAATTGCACGGATGCGTACCAAATTCAAGCAGGTCCGAAATTTTATGCCCGAGAAACCAATTTACCCAGGGTGTCGGTAAAACAGGTACTAAAACCATGATGGTGGCACATCCGTAATTAACGCCCCTAGCTTTCTCAGAAAGGGAGTACCACGAGTGGCCAGAAGAAATACGTTTTCCCTGACCATAAACACAACCTTACAACCAGATGTTATCATCGTCGATGTTTAAGTGTATGAGAACTACTACCTTGGCCGTTCCATTATATAGAACGTTTGGAAACTAAATTAGTTTGAGGGAACAGATTTACTACTACATATGGTAAAACTGTAAAATCTGTTCCATCCTCACCTACTTTTCCCACTAGAGAGAGAGCCTTGTCGACAAAAGAAAACGGGCATAATAATTTATAGGAGCTGCTTTTATCTTTAGATCCAAGCGTGCAGATTAAACATCTTCTGTGTATTTTCTGGACGAAAATAAGAGCTGCTTTTGGCTCATGTCAATTCCATAGCTGTCCACTCAAAAAAGAAAGGAGAAAAGAAAATAGAAGATGCCCTAAATAAAGATCACGCAAACACAAAGAGGCAAAGGCAGAATATATGAATATGCCTTGTGCTTCCTCTTCTTAGGGTGTTCCCCATGTCTTGCTACCTACTCCCTCCTATAACACAAGATGTTATAACCAATATATGAGTATACTGATTGTAATAGTATCTTATTTTATGAGATGGAGGGAGTAATAAACTAGCTAAATTATTAGACAATGAATCACCATATTTTATTAGATAACTTCAATGATTACTCATTTCCTCCATTATTAGATAATGAATCACCATCTTTTATGTTTTCTTTAATCTAAGATATCTTTTATTTCGTTCTTTCGTTTCTTTATTTTTGGGAGATATGATGAGTGGGAGATAGAACAAGCGATCTCCGCCAACTCCCTTCTAATAGTAAATAAGGCTGATGCCCAGAAAAGCGTCCTCTAGGGACAGTCGACCACTTCATCAACTAACGGAGACCCGACAACTAAAATCCGTCCATGCAGTGCATCAGACGTCCAAAAATGTTGAGGTCGTGAGAGGCCTCCTCTTTGTCTCAGTTTTAATATCCCTAATATTATTTCTTGCCTTCATTTCTTTGGGGAGATGGGACGAGGGGGAGGTGGAATGAACCATCGCCGGTCAGCTCCTTTCTAATAGAAAGATATTGTACACGTAGACCATGGCGATGTCAAATGCCATCTTTTCAAGACTAGAGGAAATAATGATTTGAATTTTGAAAAGGTAAAAGTTGCTCCACCAATCCATAGACTAAACTTGATTTGAAGTTGCTGAAGTGCAGTGTGTTGAAGTTATTCTACCAGCTGCCAAGAAAACATGTGTGAAAAGTTGGCAATTTTGTTTAGCCCCAGATTCACCGCTGCCAAACTTACCCTGGATTATCCTTGTTTTTTATGTGATGCTCTGATCGATTTTGTGTTGCACAAATTTCACCCAATAGGTGCATTGGTAATATAAGTTCTGTTTTCAGTAGCAGTAAGAATCACTCGTTTCAAACTTTTACTGGTTTGGTGATGCGATTTTCTTTTTGAAATGTGCAGTTACCACAGCAACGCCTTCATTGCTTGCCGGTCAATTCACACGGTCTACAAGATAAATGCATCAGCTGTGTATCCACTACTCGAGAAATTCTTCAAATACCAGGTTATGTATTGTCTTCTGCTTTATCGCCCACTGTACTACCAACAGTATGCACAAGAAAAGAGAAATAAACAAGAATGATGTACTAAACAAGAATGAGCTATAACCTTATGGTAGAAAACAAGAACGATTTAACCTACTTGTCACATAAACATAACAATTTCATGCATGCTTTCATTTTTTCCCCTGATACTTCAAAGAAAATCTTGAAATGTTTGGCATACACTCCAACATACGTAGCATGACAGCATTTTGGTATATATAATATTCAGCACAAAAGATGTGGTGTTCGTTTGTAAGCCTTATTAGGGTGTAAGTGAATAGCCACGGTAGAGGACGGGCTCCAAGTAGCCATTTTTATTTGTTTTCACAAATTTCGAAAAGTTGAATTCAAAAGTTTCAAAATAGGAAAAAAAATACCTACATGTAGTTAACTATGTGCTCTAGCCGTGTGCAAATTTTCAGCCCAAAATACAATGTATTTTAGGTCCAGAACAAATGACAAAATCGCAAAAAAAGACAAAATTTCCACACTAGTGTATATTTTCTGACACTGTTCACCGAAGACAAAAAGTCAATTTATCATTTTTTCCAAGCCTAAAATACAATTTATTTCGAGCTGAAAATTTGTCCGCTGCTAGAACACATAGTTGGCTATATGAAGAATTTGTTTTCCGATTTTTTTGAAACTTTTGAATTCCACAAAATTTTGAAGTTTCAAAAACTGAGCCCATTGAAGCTTGGGTTCCATAACGCTACACTCGCATGTATCGCTGCCTTTTAAAACGGTAGGTTCGAGACGAGCCCAGCTTTAACTTAATAAAGCCACAACAACAGAGTATAACAGTCCAACACACTCACAAACACACAGGAAGACAACGCTTCCACACACACAGCATCCAACAAGCACACGGGTAGTACCAAGGCAACATGTATAGCCGCCTTTTACAATGCAACATGTGGGACTTAAGATATGAGAGGTAAATGTGAGAAGGAGAAGCACCAGCTCACATTCTATTGGATGGATCCACCATGCATATTTTTCATGTCAAACATCGTATACAAGCAAAAGCACCCAAAAGAATGATAATATGACAAGGGAAACTTCTAGTCCATGGCCTTTTCGCTTGACTTAGCCGGTGCATGGATCAAACCACAATATGTCATTTTTCTGATTCTAAGAGAGAAGTACCTCAGAATTTGATCACGACATTCACATGGAACACACAATAAGATCTCAAGTAATTAAACGTTGACAATATTTCAGGAGGGCTATTACAACCAGCCAACATACACAAAATCAAGAGAGACAATTGTTGCCGAGATAACAAATAACCTTGTCGCCCCTGTCATTGGTGAAGCCAATTTGGCAGCATACAAAGCTGGTTTCAATGACTCACAGTCAGATCAGGCTACAAGAATTTCTTTCAAGGTGAGTTAAACATCACTCATGGTTATATTTACAAATCTTTTTGTTTTATTCACATTATTGACCATACGTTCCGTTGTTTTGTAGTATGGTTGTGCACGAGGTGTGACGGGGACACCCTACTTCTTTGTGAATGGAATGCCACTCGGTGACTCTGGTTCTCCTGTGGACTACACTACGTGGATATCCACCCTTGATCCATTAGTTGGCAAAATGTAGGGAGTTGTATCTCACTACAAATAAGGTTAAAGAGTATTGAATAATGTATAAACTATAAAGTAGAGATGTGTTGATGGAACTGCACAAAGCATCACAAATAATTTATGTAAGTCGATCTTGTAATTTTCTCCAAGGCCACCCAAGAGTTTGAGAGTTTAGCCATTGATCAACATATAGTCGACAACTTATAACTCGTTCCACTGATCAATAAAAACTCTAACAACTTTATAATTTTGACATGTGTATGTATGTTGAGTGTTCTATTAGTCAGTTTAATTATGATTTGATCTAGATACCTAACTCTTGCCGAGGTGGAGATATTTGTGTTGGTATTTGGATATTAGTAGCGGCATAAAAAATTGAGTGGGTGTTAGGAGGTCTTCGCCGAAAAGTCTGTGTTGTCTTAACTTTGTATAGTACTACATCTCCTTCAAATTGTAAGATATTTTGGAAAGATATTTTATCCTTCCAACCCAATTCGGCTCATAAGTGCATATGAATCCATTGTTTGAAAACACATTTCAAACTGTATTTTTTAAAAATATTCTCATGTACAACCGGGCATTCTATGTTGGCACACATGTTTTCATGGAAAAGGAACATCTTTTGTTTCCCTTGTTAAAAAGATAAAATTTCATGCTCCAACATAACTATTCACATGACAACTTTTTTGTTTTTACACATGCCACATAAAATTCTCTTTTCCCAAAAAACTTGTATATATGATGTAATATGACCTTTGTTTCTTCATTTTACATCTTAAACCGTGGGTGCTAGCTATTCAATCTAGTGAATAGCACTATAAACATAGGGACATGTACCTTATCAGGTCAGGTCGCTACACCTTTGCTCTGATACCACTTGTAACATCCCCAAATCGGGTCTATGCAGATTTTAGCATTTTCATCAAAATCCGCATAGAAGCGATTCAAAGGCACCCACCAGACACTTTCGTGTGGGTGAATTTTGCTACAACTAGGTACATCACCATAGTTTACAATAGGACGCATAAGAAATATATATATATACAACAACGACTCCACGAGCCAAGAATACAAATGATACAATACTACGATACAAATCATGAAGAAAGAAAAATAGTATCCGAATATGGACAAGAACCAAATGGGACCAAGTGTCCTGAAAAATAACCAAGGCTCATGGCAATCCTGTCTAGGCTAAGTCAGAAGGGTAACCTGCTTGCTAACATCGTTGATCACATACCTACCAAAAACAAAGGGGTACCGACAAAGGGCAAAATAAAAAAGAAAAAGAACGGTTAGTACTGAGACCAGTACACGACGAGTCTTAGAATTCGGTGGCTCTTGCCTACATGAATATGGTATGCTCAGCGGCAGCAGAGCTTGCACTATATCTAACTTGTAGAGACACGCTACAACTTCGGCTATTAGAGCGGGATAAGAGAACGCTATACGGTAACAAGAATATACACCAAACATAACCCATCCGAAGATTTCTCCCTCGAAAACTAGTCGAGGAAGTCCTCTCGCAGAACACATATGTTGACAATCTTATGATTCAGGTATTTAGTTTATAGAGCTACTTACTAGTCATTTTTTAGATAACAATGATTCAGTGTAAGTTGTCTATGATAATGATATTATGCTCTTGAGGCGCCCATAACCGTCGACATGGATTTTAAAAAATATTTACCCTGCAAGGGTGCACTACTGGTCCCAAACGCATGTTCTACCCTTCAAGCAACACTTCTAAAATAAAAGAGATTTTGTGTGCCGTCCAGATATCGCATCAAGAACTGTCTCATAACTTCACACATATTTAGGGGAGCCACCTACTATGTTTTATCCAACCAAGAGGTACAACGATTCTCGAGTCAGTCATAGCATTTGTGATGCCGCACATCAGTAGGGTCTTTGCAGATAACTTGCAGAGCTTGTCGGAAGCCTACTAGTACGGACCGCGTTTATGTATGCATGCAGTTGTTGACCATAAAATATCATGTCACCATGTCTGAAGACATATTATGCATATGCACCAAATGGAAATCCAATTTCGTGTCATCCTCAATATACGAATAGCATAGGTAGTTGAAGGGAGGGTTCCCAAATAGCCCCACATTTTGTTAGCGCGATAGTTTCAGAACTAATGTTTAGAACGATGGGTCCTAGGATGACACAAGCAGTTTCCAAAGGTGGTCCCTGCCGATGGCTTATCATTAGGTGAAAAACCCACAACCACCATCAATTTAATTAACTAGTAGCATCAGAAACCAAATATGAAGATCCACCTGTATGAGAGTGCCAGCGGACCTAAGCATGCACTACGACTCACAACTCCAACCTAGCTACTAAAACAACAGGTAATAGGATACCCAAGGCAATATAAGCTTCAAGGAGTGATAAAGGTACGGAAACTAAAGCATAGACATACGGATAGAAGTAGACAAAAGAAGGAAGTAAAAGACTATAAATACAAAATAGGTAGAAGAGGGGAATGCTCCCCTGGGAAACAATGTCGGGCAACTGAAGGCTTGTCGCAACTCGCATCAACACATCATCATATTCGGTGAAGACCCAAACCACTAAAAAGAAACGGGTGCAATATTTAATGACGCGGCAAAAGATCGGGCATGATCATGATATGATGCATGACATGGCAAGATGCGATGCAACAAAGCAATATTAAGTGAGATAAGAACCCCGAAAATTTAATTAGGAGGTTCAAGTTATTTATCTGTCCCCAAAATTAAATATTTATTAACATGGCTATAGCATGGTAGCGGTGGGGTACACAATTTAAATGTAGTCAAGATGAGACAAGAATATCCCGCAAATACACTTCATATTTAATTTTAGGTGAATTGGCTGAATGATTTAAATGCACAAGTTTCATATGACAATTTAAAAAATAGGAATGGGATAGAGGTCACATGTGAGGTTCGAAGAGCTTGGGTTTGAAGGATTTCGGGTTCAGATCTGTGTAGGAGGGCCTCACGATCCGGTTTTGAGGGTTGGTGGAGAACTTGGTCAGCGTCGGGGTCTTCGAGTGACACCATGTACCATCTTCGAAATCACCAGCATCAATCCGGTCTTGTGAACAAGGAGATCTTGACGCGCCTTGTCGGTGTGCTTCGGGTGGGTAACCGTTGTGCTTGGGTAATAGAGAAAACTGCCGAAGTTTGGGATGGTAATCTACACCTTCTTCGGTTCATGATACTTTTTATTTATTAGTTTCCTGTTTTAATTTTAGAAGCATTTTGTAAATAGTTTTAGGCTAACAAAATAATCAGAACAACATAGTTTTAATTTTAAATTGTAAAGGAGGTAATGTAGAAAACAAATAGAGTTTTAGTAAAATATTTTTAAGAATAAAATATGCATGATGTCATGATGATACACAAAATAGAAACAAACAGGCAAATCTAAGTGGGGATATTTTCCGGGCGTTATAGTGTTTGACCAGTCGCCACAATTAACAGCGCAAGCATTAGACGGCGTAACGTCGAATGCCTGTGTTAGCCAAGTGCGGCATGTACCACCTACCGCAACACAAATATCTGTTGGAGATATGCCCTAGAGGTAATAATAAATGTAGTTATTATTATATATCTTTGTGTTTATGATAAATGTTTACATTCATGCTATAATAGTATTAACAAGGAAACCATTAATACTTGTGTGATTTGTAAACTTAATTTGAAGTCCCTAGTATGGCCTCTATACTTCACTAGCTTGTTGGTTGATTGATGATGTGGTTTCTTTGTCATGAACATTGAGATGTTATCAACAACAAGATCATATCGTTAGGAGAATGATATGGTGGACATACTCCTATAGACAAGCGTAGCATAAAGATCAAGTCATTTCAATAGTTCAATTGCTATATGCTTTCTGATACATAGTAACCTAATTCCTTCGACCATGAGATCATGCATATTGCCTTTACTGGATGGATGCTTTGATGTCATCAAACACCACACCGTAACAGGGTGGCTATAAAAGTGGCATTGGGTGTTCGGAAAGTATTGGTTGAAACACATGGATCAAGAGTGGGATTTGTCCATCCACATGACGGATAGATATTCTCTGGGCCCTCTCGGTGAAATGTCATCAAAATTAGCTTGCAAGCATGTGACTTGGTCACAAGGGATCACATATCACGGAACGAGAAAGAGTACTTATCGATGTGAGGTTGAACTAGGTATGCGAGATACCGGCGATCATGACCTCGGATAAGTAACATATCGTGAGACAAAGGGAAATTGGTATCGTATGTAAGTGGTTCATTCGATCGCAAAGTAATCGTAGAAATATGTGGGAGCCATATGAATTTCCAGATTCCTCTATTGGTTATTGTTCGGAGAAGTGTCTCGATCATGTCCGCATAATTCACGAACCGTAGGGAGACACACTTAAGGATTCGACGTTGTTTGAGTAGTTATGGTATTATGAGAAAGAGACCGAATGTTGTTGAGTCTCGGATGGGATCCGGGATATCACGAGGTGATCCGGAATGGTCCGAGAATAAGATTCATATAAGGAAAGTCCGTTTGATGGCGGAATGATTCCGTGTTTTCATCGGGAACATTCTAGAAGGTCCCGGAATGTCCGGCACTCCGGGGGGGAAGGGGTACATGAATGTGTCATTGCAAGATGGAATGATTGCATCATGTACTAAGTGTTCTCGCTGTCCAAAATAAAGGGTTTATTTAATTCCTAAATTGGAAAAGTCAAACTGCCAGTTTGGTCAAACCGCCGATTTGGAAAGAGGAGAAGTTGAAACCGACTTGGGGAGGAGTCCTCCTCCCAAGCCGGCGCCAGCCCTAGGCGAGTTGGGGAGGACTCTCCTCCCTCTGGCGCCAGCCCTCCCACCTATAAAGGGAGGCAGGGCCTCCCCTCGAGACACACACCAGTTCCTATCCTCTAAACTAGAAACTAGACCTAGACCCCGGTTTAGAGCTGTTTCGGTTTAGAGCCTTCTAATTGGTTTAGAGCCCTCTAATTGGTGTGTCTAATTACTAGACCACTAATAGCCTCTCTCATAAGCTCCACCATACTGCACCGGCTTAAAGCGAAGCCTGGGATCTCCTCTACCTCCGGTACCACGCCGTTGTCTTTGCCGAATCGCGAGGAGAGTGCTACAACCTCCATTTTGCTGGAACAAGGGAGAGGAAGGTCTTCGTCAATCCGAACGATGACCGATCAAGGAGCGCTATGAACGCTGGCGCCGAAGGATCGTCTCACGCGATCTTGAGATCGGAAAGAGTCGACTACATCACCCACGAGAATCTGCTCGTTAAACACTTTGGAATCTTCGAGGGTGAGTTATTCCATCGACTCGCTACAATCTAGTAGATAGATCTTGGCTTGTTTGTTTGTATGATAGAAAATTTTGTTTTCCATGCTCTGAACCCCTACAGTGTATCGAGCCGTGTCTATATGTAGATCTGCAGACGAGTAGAACACAATAGTCATTGTGCGTTGATGCTTTTATTGTAGATTGCTTTTGTGTACTTTGCATCTTGCGGTATGTTGGGATGAAGCCCGGCTAACCTTACATGACATCGTTCATGAGACTTGCTCCACGCTAACATGCAACTTGTATTGCATAAGTGGCTTTATGGTGCCTGTTTCTCCTAGCATAGTTAAGATCCAATTTACAACGGGTAATCAACAATGCTAGTATCAATGTTGTGGTTCTTGTTACGTAAGTTAGAACGACACTTATGGAAAGCCCCAAACCACGTAAAATATGCAAAGAAAGTAGAAGCCTAACTTTGTTTTGCGGGGTGTGCGATGATGTGATATGGCCATGATTGTGATTATATTTGATGTATGCAATGTTCCTTATTGTAAGTTGGCAACCGGGGAGCCATATGGTTGTCTTTAATTTCATAAGACCTGCGTGTCTATTCAAAATAGTTGTAATAGTTGAAGCTGGTGGGCGACAACCATGAAGAAGCGTCATTGACCTTGATGCTATGCCGGAGATGATGGAGATCATGTTCGTGCTTGAAGATGGAGATCGGAAGCACAAAGAAGAAAGGCCATATCATATCACATATTATGAAATGCATGTGATGTTAATCCTTTATGCATCTTGTATTGCTTAGTAGGCACGGTAGCATTATAAGATGATCCCTCATGCACATAAATTTCAAGTTCTAAAGTGTTCACCCTTAGTATGCACCGTTGCCAAAGCTTGCTGCTTCGAAGCACCACGTGATGATCGGGTGTCTTTGATTCCGCGGGTGACTACAACGTAAAGCCAGATTTGCTTATGCGAAGCTAAGGTTTGTCTGACGAGCCTAGCATGTACGGACATGGCCTCAGAACACGGATCGCCGAAGGCAAAGCATGAATCATATAGTAGATATGATGAACATGATGATTGTTCGCCATTGAAACTATATCAACTCTCGTGATGATCGGTGTTGATGTAGTGGATTTGGTTCGTGTGATCACTAAAACAATGTGAGGATGTTGTTTTGAGGGAGTTCACCTAGTTTAATTTCATTAATTAATTTGAACTCAATTTGTCATAAACTTAGTCTAAACTATTGCAAATATGTTGTAGATCAATGGCAGCCTACCATCAATTTTAATGCTTCCTAGAGAAAGAAAAGTTGAAAAACAATGGAAGCAATCTTGGATTGGTTCCGCAATTTGAGGATTGTCCTCAGCTGGTAATTTGACCTATGTGCTGGATGCACCGCTAGGTGACCCACTGCAGCTGATGCTACCGATGAAGTAAAGAATGTTTACCTCGCTCGGAAGAATCGTACTCCATAGTTCAGTGTGCTATCTTGTATGGTTTAGAATCGGAGATTCGTAAAAGGTTTGAAGAGTCGACCATATGATATTGTCGAGGATCTCAAATTAATCTTTGAGACTCATGCGGCAATTGAAAGTTATGAAGCTTCGAAAAGTTCTTTAACTGCAAGATGGAAGAGGGTAGCTCAATCGGTGAGCATGTGCTTAAGATGTCCAGGCACGCAAATAAACTTCAAAGTTTGGGTATAGTGATTCCTAATACTTTGGGGGTTTACCGCATCCTCCAATCACTACCACCAAGTTACAAGAACTTTGTGATGAACTACAACATGCAGAACATGAACAAAGAGTTGCCAGAACTATTTGCTATGTTAAAATCTGCAGAAGTGGAGATCAAGAAAGAGCACCAAGTGTTGATGGTCAATAAGACCATCAAATTCAAGAAAGGCAAGTCTAAACAGAAGGGACACTTCAAGAAGGGTGGTAAGAAAGTTACCATACCGACGAAGAGGACCAAGGCTGGACAAGCCTGAAACCGAGTGCTTTTACCGCAAGGGAGAAGGTCCTTGAAGCGGAATTGCCCAAAGTACTTGGCGATTTGAAGAACGGCAACATCAAGAAGAAAGGTATATCTGATATACATGTTATTGATGTGTATCTCACTAGTATTCGTAGTAGTGCCTGGGTATTTGATACTGGTTCGGTTGCTCATATTTGTAACTCGAAACAGGAGCTGCAGAATAAACGGAAGCTAGTAAAGAACGAGGTGACGATGCGCGTGGGAAACGGATCAAAGGTTGATGTGATCGCGGTCGGCACACTACCTCTTCATCTACCATCGGGATTAGTTTTATACTTAAATAATTGTTATTTGGTGCCTCGTTGAGCATGAACATTATATCGGGATCTTGTTTATTGCAGAGGCTTACTTGTTTAAATCGAGAATAATGGTTGTTCGATTTATATGAGTAATGTGTTTTATGCACATGCACCTTTGATAGATGGTCTATTCATATTGAATCTCGATAGTAGAAATACATATTAATAACATTGAGGCTAAACGTTTGAAATCAGCGATAATTTGACCTATATGTGGCAATCGTCTTGGTCACATTGGAGTGAAGCGTATGAAGAAACTCCATTCGATGGACTTCTTGAATCACTTGATTTTGAATCACTTGAAAGATCTGAAGCATGTCGATGGGTAAAATGACTAAGACTCCATTTTCTGGTATGATGGAGCGAGCTCATGACTTATTGGAAATCATACATACCGATGTGTGTGGTCCAATGAGTGTAGCATCGCCGATGGTTATCGTTATGTTCTTACCTTCACGGATGACTTGAGTAGATATGGGTATATCAATTTCATGAAACATAAGTCCTAAAATTTCGAGAAGTTTAAGGAGTTTCAAAGTGAGGTAGAGAATCAACGTAACAAGAAGATTAAATTTCTACGTTCTGATCGTGGAGGTGAATATCTAAGTTACGAGTTTGGCGAGCATTTGAAGAAATGTGGAATACTTTCGCAGTTGACACCGCCGGGAACACCACAGCGTAATGGTGTGTCTGAACGTAGTAATCGAACTCTCTTAGATATGGTTCGTTCTATGATGTCACTTACAGATTTACCGCTATCATTTTGGGGTTATGCATTAGAAACAGCCGCATTCACTTTAAATAGGGCACCTTCTTAATCCGTTGAAACGACACCGTATGAATTATGGTTTGGGAAGAAACCTAAATTGTCGTTCGTTAAATTTTGGGGATGCGAAGCCTATGTAAAGAAGTTACAGGACAAGCTTGAACCCAAAGCGGAAAAATGCGTCTTCATAGGATACCCGAAGGAAACTATTGGGTATACCTTCTATCATAGATCCGAAGGCAAAATCTTTGTTGCCAAGAATGGATCCTTTCTAGAGAAGGAATTTCTCTCGAAAGAAGTGACTGGAAGGAAAGTAGAACTCGACGAGGTTGTCGAACCTTCTCTCGAAATTGCGAGTAGCGCAGCACCGGAAGAAGTTCCTGTGGTGCCTGCACCAATAAGAGAGGAAGCTAGTGATGGTGATCATGAAACTTGGTTGAAGTTGCTCTGAGCCTCGAGGTCAACGAGAAATCGTACCACTCCAGTTGGTATGATTCCGTTATGAATATCATGTTGGTGGACAACACCGATGACCCCGAGACATATGAGGAAGCAATGATGAGCCCAGATTCCAATAAATGGCAAGAAGCCATGAAATCCGAGATTGGATCCATGTACGAAAACCAAGTATGGACTTTGGTGGACTTAGGATGGTAGGAAGGCTGTCGAGAACAAATGGATTTTCAAGAAGAAAACAGATGTCGATGGTAATGTTATCGCTTATAAAGCTCGACTTGTCGCAAAAGGGTTTCGACAAATTCAAGGAGTTGACTACGATGAGACTTTCTCACCGGTAGCGAAGCTAAAGTCTGTGAGGATTATGTTAGCAATCGCTGCATATTATGATTATGAGATATGGCAGATGGATGTCAAAACAGCATTCCTCAATGGAGACATTGATGAAGAGTTGTATATGATGCAACCCAAAGGTTTTGTCGATCCTAAAGATGCTAACAAGGTATGCAAACTTCAACGGTCCATCTATGGATTGAAGCAAGCATCCCGGAGTTGGAATCAACGTTTTGATAAGGTAATCAAAAGTTTTGGTTTTATACAAACTTATGGAGAAGCTTGTATTTACAAGAAAGTGAGGGAGCTCAGAGCATTCTTAATACTGTATGTGGATGACATATTGTTGATTGGGAATGATGTAGACCTTCTTAATAGTGTCAAAGAGTATTTGAATAATAGTTTTTCAATGAAGGATCTTGGCGAAGTAGCTTACATATTAGGCATAAAGATTTATAGAGATAGATCGAAACGCCAAATATCATTGTCACAAAGTACATATTTGGACAAAGTTCTAAAGAGGTTTGGAATGGAAGATAGCAAGAAAGGGTTCTTGCCCATGTTGCCCAATATGACCTTGAGTAAAACTCAAAGTCCGACATCGGCAGAAGATAGAGAAAAGATGAGTAAGACTCCCTATGCCTCAGCCATAGGATCTCTAATGTATGCCATGCTATGTACTAGACCCGACATCGCATATGCTGTTAGTCTAACTAGCAGATATCAAAGTGATCCAGGAGTGGATCATTGGACAGCGGTCAAAAACATCCTTAAGTACTTGAGAAGAACTAAGGATATGGTTCTTTCTTATGGAGGTGATGAACAGCTCGTTGTTAATGGTTACACCGATGCTAGTTGGAACACCGATCCGGATGATTCTAAATCACAATCTGGATACGTATTTATTTTGAATGGTGCAGCAGTTAGCTGGAGGAGTGCAAAGCAAAGCGTTGTGGCGAGATCTTCAACAGAATCGGAATACATGGCTGCTTCGGAGGCTTCACAAGAAGCGATATGGATGAAAGAGTTCATTACAGAGCTGGGTGTGGTTCCTAGTGCGCTGGACCCAATGTCTATCTACTGTGATAACATGGGCGCCATAGCCAATGCGCAAGAACCAAGGTCACACAAGAAGCTGAAGCATATCAAGCTGCGTTTTCACGCTATTCGAGAACATATCCAGGATGGGGATATAAAGATTTGCAAAGTACACACAGATCTGAATGTGGCGGATCCATTGACTAAACCTCTCCCAAGGGCAAAACATGACCAACACCAAACTGCCATGGGTGTTCGGTATATTACCATGTAATCTAGATTAGATGACTCTAGTGCAAGTGGGAGACTGTTGGAGATATGCCCTAGAGGTAATAATAAATGTAGTTATTATTATATATCTTTGTGTTTATGATAAATGTTTACATTCATGCTATAATAGTATTAACAAGGAAACCATTAATACTTGTGTGATTTGTAAACTTAATTTGAAGTCCCTAGTATGGCCTCTATACTTCACTAGCTTGTTGGTTGATTGATGATGTGGTTTCTTTGTCATGAACATTGAGATGTTATCAACAACAAGATCATATCGTTAGGAGAATGATATGGTGGACATACTCCTATAGACAAGCGTAGCATAAAGATCAAGTCATTTCAATAGTTCAATTGCTATATGCTTTCGATACATAGTAACCTAATTCCTTCGACCATGAGATCATGCATATTGCCTTTCTTGGATGGATGCTTTGATGTCATCAAACACCACACCGTAACAGGTGGCTATAAAAGTGGCATTGGGTGTTCGGAAAGTATTGGTTGAAACACATGGATCAAGAGTGGGATTTGTCCATCCACATGACGGATAGATATTCTCTGGCCCTCTCGGTGAAATGTCATCCAATTAGCTTGCAAGCATGTGACTTGGTCACAAGGGATCACATATCACGGAACGAGAAAAGAGTACTTATCGACGAGGTTGAACTAGGTATGCGGAGATACCGCGATCATGACCTCGGATAAGTAATATCGTGAGACAAAGGGAAATTGGTATCGTATGTAAGTGGTTCATTCGATCGCAAAGTAATCGTAGAAATATGTAGAGCCATATGAATTTCCAGATTCCTCTATTGGTTATTGTTCGAGAAGTGTCTCGATCATGTCCGCATAATTCACGAACCGTGGGAGACACACTTAAGGATTCGACGTTGTTTGAGTAGTTATGGTATTATGAGAAAGAGACCGAATGTTGTTGAGTCTCGGATGGGATCCGGGATATCACGAGGTGATCCTAATGGTCCGGAGAATAAGATTCATATAAGGAAAGTCCCGTTTGAGTAGCGGAATGATTCCTGTTTTCATCAGAACATTCTAGAAGGTCCGGAATGTCCGACACGGAGGGAAGGGTACATGAATGTGTCATTGCAAGATGGAATGATTGCATCATGTACTAAGTGTTCTCGCTGTCCAAAATAAAGGGTTTATTTAATTCCTAAATTGGAAAAGTCAAAGCGCCAGGTCAAACCGCCAGCTTTAGGAAAGAGGAGAAGTTGAAACGACTTGGGGAGGAGTCCTCCTCCCAAGCCGGCCAGCCCTAGGCGAGTTGGGGAGGACTCCTCCCTCCTGGCGCCAGCCCTCCCACCTATAAAGGGAGGGGCCTCCCTCAAGAGACACAAGTTCCTATCCTCTAAACTAGAAACTAGACCTAGACCCCGGTTTAGAGCTGTTTCGGTTTAGAGCCTTCTAATTGGTTTAGAGCCCTCTAATTGGTGTGTCTAATTACTAGACCACTAATAGCCTCTCTCATAAGCTCCACCATACTCGCACCGGCTTAAGGCGAAGCCTGGGATCTCCCTCTACCTCCGGTACGCCGTTGTTGTCCGGAATCGCGAGAGAGTGCTACAACCTCCATTTTCTGGAACAAGGAGAGGAAGGTCTTACGTCACCGAACGTGACCGATCATGGGAGCGCTCATGAACGCTGGCGGGAAGGATCGCTCACGCGATCTTGAGATCGGAAAGAGTACGACTACATCACCCACGAGAATCTGCTCTCGTTAAACACTTTGGAATCTTCGAGGGTGAGTTATTCCATCGACTCGTTGCTACAATCTAGTAGATAGATCTTGGCTTGTTTGTTTGTATGCGATAGAAAATTTTGTTTTCCATGCTACGAACCCCTACAATATCTACCGGTACTGTGTGTGCCACAAGGTATACGTGATCATCGCAACCAAATGGTACCGCGGCTGCTTATCCACTGGCTAACCAACTTTTGAAGGCGTTTTTTTCTTATGCCATCCCAAAAAAGTATCGTGCACGGGGGGAGGTATGTTTGTAGTGTTCTTCCATATCTCTTGTTGATGGGATTAGGCTTCAATATTGGATTTTCCCCCTTCTCGCACCTAGGCTTGTCTCTCCTCTTCTCATACGGACACTTGTCGTCAAAGTGGTTTTCATCATCACAGTTGTAGCAAGTCCTCTTCTTCTTACTAGACCCGCTTGAGTTTATTTTTACATAGAATTTCACCTTCTGGGAGAAAAGAGCAAGCTGAGAGAGAAACTCCTCACACTCACTAGTTGGAACTAGTTCTTATTTATTTCTTCATGATATTGCGCATGCTTGGACTTCAACTCAAGGCTATGAGAGGAACCCATGGCATGGTTCATTCCTATGACCTTCTTCCCTTCTTTTTCCATGTTCTCTGTGACAACAAAGTATGACACGAGATTATCGGGAGAGAAGGGGCTTTGATCATCAAGTGAAGGAGATATGTCCTAGAAGCAAATAGTAAAGATGTTTATTATCATATCTTATTAGTTCATAATAGTTTTATATCATGCTATAACTATATCAATCGGAAATATTGATACAAGTGTGATATATAAACAAACCGAAGGTCCCCAGTAGTCTCTATTCAACTAGTTCATTGGGAAGCCGATGATCAAGATTTCCTAATCATGTCATGTCATCTAAAAAATGATGTGCTGGATATTACCCACATATAATTGTTGCAATACGATCAAGTCATAAAGTTCATCATTGAAATAGTTAGAAACTAAGAATCCTAATCAACAGAGAATTATATAAAAGAAGTATTTCGGGTGTGCTACAACGTTGTGTCACACCCGACGAAGGAAAAATTATACTTAAGGACATACATGAAGGAGTATGTGACCATCACGCTAGCAGCCGAGCAATTGCCGCCAAAGCGTTCAGGGCAAGATTCTATTGGTTCACATTGGTACAAGATGCAAAGGATATAGTTAGAACATGCGAGGCATGTCAGTGATTCGCAACAAAACCTGGCGCACCTGCTGCCGAGTTAAATCCCATACCTCTTGCTTGGCCCTTCCCTAGGTGGGGACTTGATATGGTGGGTAAACTTCACAAATTATATCTAGGAGGACATGTCTTTCTGCTAGTAGCAGTCGACAAATTCACTAAGGGATTGAAGCAATGCCTGTCACCGGCAAAGATGGAACTTCGGCTGTGAATTTTATCAAATCTATAGTGTTCCGATTCGGCATACCAAACAACATCATCACCGATAATGGAACTAATTTCACCTCCAACGAGTTCAATGAGTACTGTGAGGAGATGGGTATAAAGGTAAGCTATGCATCAGTAGCTCACCCGCAAACTAATGGACAAGTGGAAAAATCCAATGGCCTCGTCACAGCCGGCCTCAAGAAAAGATTACTAACACCACTTGACAGGGCAAAAGGAGCATGAGTTGTTGAGTTCCATCTGTTCTATGGAGTTTGCGTACTACTCCAAATAATTCGACACAAGTAACACCCTTCTTTCTGGTCCACGGTACTGAAGTTGTTCTTCCAGTCAAAGTATCTCACGAGTCCCCATGGGTCACTGAATATGACGAAGACGCATCAAGGGAAGCACTTGAAGAAGACGTTGATGCACTTGATGAAGCCCGCGATATTTCCATACAAATGGCGACTGTATATCAGCAAAATTTGCGCAACTACCATAGCCGAAGACTGCGTCCTAGGTCCTTCGTTGTGGGCGACCTAGTTCTCCGCCTCAAACAAGATGGACATCATAAATTGGAGTCACCCTGGGAAGGGCCTTACATTGTTACAAAAGGTATTCCTGGAGGAGCATACCGGCTACAAGATAAGAAGACAAGAGTTAAATACTCCAATCCATGGAATGTCGCACAACTGTGGCGCTTTTACGCTCAGAATTTATGTTTTCTCGCAATTTAAATTATAATAAGGCTTATGGCCCAACTTTTTAACCAGAATACTAAGGCCAACGGCCATGCGAAAGTCCGCCAAACAATGTATCTTCGACTTCAGATTATAAATAAAAGATAAGTTTTTCATACTCTAAGTCTTTATTTATATACATTTTTACCAACAGGGGATCTCTATTTTTTGTGAGCATTATTCTCCTAAAACTAACAACAATTATGAGCCTATGTCCAGATACAGGCATCTGAACATAACCTCGGGGGTTACTCCCATCGGGAGCGCTGACGCGCACCTGATAGAAATTAAAATTGTGTATATAGAATCAAAGTAGTTTCAGCCCAAACCTATGAGTTTTACTTTAGCGTATCCTCAAAAGGTTACTCCCATCGGGAGCTTCTATAAAAAATCTGATAAATTTCAGAAATTCCAACAGCCAAACAAGACAGTCAATAAAAATTATACAAAAATCTCAGATCGCACCCAACGTGATAAAACTCCGAATGTCATGTCCAAGACATGAAGGTAAGTCCCCGGGATTCGTCATGTGTGGTCTAGTAATCACACAAGAATATGTTCTGCTAGTAAAATATTCGTATCAATGATACGATGAAAAATCCCGACGGACGCGTTGGGTACCCAATAAAATAGAAGTGAGATTCAGTATTCGGTAAGACCTCAACGACTCGAACTGAATTACGCCAGTTATAATTTCGAGTTCAGGCCTGGGGACCTGTATTTGATGTAGGTCTAAAGTGTCTTTGCCCAGGAGCAATTAACTGATTCTCGATCCGTCGGATGCATCAGGCCTGTTGTACCAAATCCCTATAAAATCATAAAATCTTAGAACATAGAAAAGCTAAAAATATCTTTGAGACTCAACCAGAATCTATGATTCAGATAAAGTCTCGGGGGCTACTGACATAGGTATGATTACTCGGGTAGTTATGATCTGCTACCATGGTTGTATAAAGGCTCATGGCCCATGAAGATTCAAGATAATGGCCCAAGAAGCATCAGACAGAAACCTTAGTTATATTAGAAAAGAAAAATGAACCGACATTGTATTGGTGTTGTAATTGAACATATGTAACCTATCCGTATACGGCTTTGGGACCAGACCTATTATATATAGGACGGGAGAAGCCTGTGAGGAGGTACCGAAAAAACCCCAAGCGATCTGTAATAGCATTGTTTATCAATAATCAGGCAACTTCGACTCCCTTGTTTGCCTGACATCCGACGAAATCCATAGTGTTCTCTTTTCCACCAAACCCTAAGTCCATAACCATGGGCATTGCCAAGGTTACCCCTCGTCACTTATACTCCTCAAGAAAGGGAAACCTCCAAGCGATCTTGAATTAAGAACAAACCAGAGTATAGCTTTAAATAATATGACATGACGTTTGAAATACAAATATACTACCTTGACCTAACAAGATTATCTCACACTCACAAGATAATTATAGCACATGATTTCACTTTATCCCTAGTGAAGGAGCAAAAGAAAGGTAAAAACCAAAGTAGATCTTGAATATTGTTGTCACAATTCAATCACTACCACCATGCTACTCCATCTAATACACACTTCTCCCCATACAAGTTCTTGCATACAAGTTGGATCAAAACAAGCAATTAAGAATGGGGTACATGATATGCGCATCTACCAATACATCTTACAAAATAACTTCTAATCTCATATATCAAATCACAGAATAAAGATCCACCACATAGGGATTACATATATGATCATAATCATGTTGGACAGCTCATATGGTACTAGATCTATGAAGAATAAGAGAGAAATAGATCAAGCTACTGCCACTAACCCATAGTCTAGGGGTGGACTACTCCCTCTTCATCATGGTGATGATACTGGAGATGGCGGAGACGGTGGAGATTTCTCCGGAGGCGGCTCCGGTGGAGTTTCCCTCTCTGGTCTTCGCTGAATCAGACTCTATTTGGTGGTTGATGACCCACAAGTATAGGGGGTGTATTGCAGTATTTTCGAGGGAAGTGAAACCCAATTTATTGATTCGACACAAGGGGAGCCAAAGAATATTTATAAGCCTTAACAATTGAGTTGTCAATTCAGCTGCACCTGGAAACAATCTTGCTCATAGTAGTTTATCAGTAGCAACAGTTTTGTAGTAGGAATAGTAAAGTAACAGCAGTAGTAAAAGTAAAGACAGTAGTAAAAATTGCAGCAAAGAGTAGGATTAAAGCGCGGTAGGCATAGGGATGGATGGACAGGCGTTGCATGGACAAGACAATTCATATAGCAATCAGAACATAGGGCATTTGCAGATAAATGAGATAAAGCATCCAAGTACTAAATAATCATAGGCATGTGTTCCGTATATAGTCATACGTGCTCGCAGTGAGAACTTGCACAACATCTTTTGTCCTGCCAGCCCATTTGCAGCGGGGCCTCAAGGGAACTACTGGCAATTAAGGTGCTCCTTTTAATAGAGCACCGGAGCAAAGCATTAACACTCCGTGAACACATGTGATCCTCACATCAAAGCCATTCCCTCCGGTTATCCCGATTTCTGTCACTTCGGGGCCTTTGGTTCCGTACAACAACGTGTGTATACACCTTGCAAGTAAGACCATAAACAATACTATAATAATGAATCAATAACACGTTCAGATCTAAAATCATGGCACTCAGGCCCTAGTGACAAGCATTAAGCATAACAAGTTGCAACAAAGTCAAAAAGCACGAATAGTAGATATTAGGCACCATGCCCTAACAATCTGATGCCATTACATGAACGATTTCATCCAATCCCTATCATCCCCATAGCCTATAGCGGGGGATTACTCACTCATGGATGGGGGAAACATGGATGGTCGATGGAGAAGCGATGGTGATGATGGTGGCGATGATATCCTCCAATTCCCCGTCCTGGCAGGGTGCCAGAACGGAGTTTCTGGTTCCGAATTGTGGAATCTGGTGGTGGCGGCGGAGCGGAACTCTTTTTGGAAAAACGTCGACCCCCTGGGTTTTTAGGTCAGGAGGCAACTTATAGGCGAAGAGGGAGGCCGAGGGGGTGCCTAGGGCCGCCAGACCACCCCCTGGCGCGGCCAGGCCTTGCCCTAGCGGCCAGGTGGTTTGGCCAGGCCCCAGCCCCACTCCGTCTCGTATTCTGGGTCCTTGAGTCTTCTGGTGAAATAGGATTTTTGGCATATTTTCCGGAATTTTTCCTGATAGTTGATTTTCTACACAAAAACTAGACACCAAGGTAATTCTACTAAAAACAACGTTAGTCCGTGTTAGTTGTATCCAAATCACACAAGTTTAGAGGAAAAACAATAGCAAAAGTGTTCGGGAAAGTAGATACATTTTGGACGTATCAACTCCCCCCAAGCATGGATTATTGCTTGTCCTCAAGCAATTCAGTTGAAAACGGAGTGCGATAATAGAAACTTTCACGAACACATTTGCTTCATAAGTTGTATATATTCTCAGCATATGATCAACTACTTAGGCAATTCATAATAGGGAGTATGCAACTAAGTTTACTTAATAGTCATTGCAAGCTATGAAGAGATTCCAACTCAAAAATAGTAAGTAGCATGAAATAAAAACATAAGCAACATTGTACTACTCATAAAAAGGTATGATAGAGCGATATCTCGCTTGCCTTTGATTGTAGAGCAAACATAAATGCCAAGGCACCTCTGAAGTTCAAGTGAAGACTAGAAGTAAAGATATCAAAGATACAAGCATCAAAGTCATAACACAAATAATCAAGTTTTGAGACCAGCATATTACACTAAGAATGACAACTATGCTCTCAAGCAAGTGCTCATAGAATATGTGGGGACTCAACAAAGAAATGAAAAGGTTTTGAATAGTTTGAAAGGCTTCCAAATGCTGAAAGTATGGTACTCATTAGCTTTGATCTCTCATTGCCCTATCATAAGCATCTTTAAATGGTTAAGGTTAAAGTGACACAACTAAGAGGATATTCTTGACAAGTTATAAGCTATAATCTCATGCCCCTTACTTACGAGTACCAGACCTCATGCTACTCAACTTCAGTCACAAGTAAGCTCTTGTCATTGTAAGTACATATGTATCATAGAGAACCGCCAACGGGGTACCCCTTGCACATGATACATGAGCTATCCCATAATCAAAATGACAAGGCAAGCAGACAATGAGCATCTCAGCGATCTTTTTATTTGCTATTTGCATAGGTTTTTATTGAGGATGCTTCATAGAATGCTCATTATGGTTATGCTGCAAGTTTCCACCATGATTAGGCATGGCTTAAGCTAGCAACCCAGGCGTTTCTCTAACACATATACAAACTCCATGATCTTACAAGTTCCCCTTTTATTTCACACCGTCGGGATCCATAAGCAAAAGAATCATACAAAGTACCCGTGCAATGTTGAAAGCGTTCCCCATGATACATGGTTCTACTAACTTCAACTTATAAAGCGCAAGCATATACGCAACAAAGATGGACGCAAGGGTTCAAGATTATTAAGTACAAGAAAGTAAAGTGTGCCATCAAGTTCGTGAGAGCTTTACTAACTAACTTTCTCATAACAAGCAAACATTTTATTCGGGAGAAAACAAGGCATACTAAGCATGAACGGAACAACAAATAATGCTAATAGGTAGGTATGGTGGACACTTTTGGCAATATTTGGTTTTAGGGAGTTGGAAACACGAGTAAAGCTTATACTCAGTGCAGGTGAAGGCTAGCAATAGTAAGGGAGTGACAAACGAGAGAGCAGTAACTGTCATAACCATGCTTGCAACAAAACAGGACTAATCATGGCATGAAAGTGATTCAAGACCCCTGAGGCAAATTAATTCATCGAGGCTTAATTGATAATTGATTCAGTCATATGAATGCATGAGCATGTGCCAAGTCAATTCAAGTGAAACATTCAGAGGGAGATACCACAGTGCCATACCAAGTCATGAATAGAGCAATGCAAGTGAACATTCATACGACATGCTACAAATTATTAGCGAGCTGGAGCTAATCAAAAGAAAGCAAGAACTACTAAGCATCCATAAATAACAAACACCCTACATGAACAGACTAAGCATGCCCACAATGATGACTATATGTACAAAAATGAAAACAAATAGAGTTTGTTACCAGCCTCTTACCACACCTCAAGTTGTCATCAATCCTCATTGCCCTTCACTTGTGTGGCTTGAATAATAACATGAAACCAAATTCCACTTAGGACTGCTGAACCCTGCAACAAACTCACAAAACCAAAGAAGAACAACAAATATTTTTGGTGTTTTCGATTTTTTAAAACAAGAACCAAAAAGGAAGAACAAGCAAAGCAAAATCTTTTGGGGTTTTTCGAATAGTTCAAACAAAGCAAAAAGGGAAAAACAAACCAAGGAAAAAAGAAGAAGAAGCAAACAAAGAGAAACAACAGAAATATTTTTAGACTTTTTGTGTTTTAGAAAGCAAAAACCAAGAGAGATCGAAAACTAAAAAGAGAACGAAACATGAATATGCAAAGTACCGACAGAACATGATATGGAGATGAGTGTGATGTCGGTGTACCTCCCCCCAAGCTTAGGCTTTTGGCCTAAGTGGGTGTCAATACAAATACGAGTAAGGGTTCCAAGCAGGCGGGTCATTGTAAGAATGGTCGTAGTTAGGCCCTTGGGAAGAATAAGAAGCTCCCCAATCATAGGTAGGTTGCTGATATGAAGACTCCCGCTCATTCGAGGGCTGGACCGAATCATCTGTGACCTCCCTTCTAGTATCCTGCTCCTGTTGTGAGAGCTCTCCCAAGTACGTATCAAGCTCCTCCTCAGTGAGTGATCATCCTACCCTGGTATCAAGGTTAAACAAAACAGGTGTAGGCAAAAGAACAAATCGCTCGGACTTACTCTTTCTCCAACCAGCCTTAAGAAAGGTTATTTCATAAGACAACTCACTCAAATTAGCCCAAGAAGAAACAAATTTATGCTGTATCATGGAATCAAGATCAAGCTTTTCTATGGGAAACTGTAGGTCAATATGATGAGGCACTAAACCACGCAACACTAATAAACGAGAAGCAATGACGCCTCCACAGATTCCACCTTTCTCGCGGTTAGAAGCAAGACAGAAGGCTATCAAGGCACCCAAGTTGTAAGTTCTATCTCGTTTTAAAGCAGCTGAGATGAATGCTAGATCATATGAGGATAGCTTATTAGCAGTCTTCCTAGCAAGAACATACTTGGCAATAAAGTAAGCAAAGTAGCGAATAGATGGGAGATGAATATTACGGATTTTCCCACTCTCCTTTGAGAAGCTGCTCCCTTGGCAAATCTCTGCATACAGGTCCATGAGTGGTGCAGGTCGCTCTTTAATCCTCCCACACGATCCCCACTGAGGTACCTTAATAGTTGCACAAAAGTCATCAAGAGGAAGGTCGACAGTTATATTGTAAATTTTGTAGTGGACCATGGGGTTAGGTAAAGAGTAACTAAATCGAAAGTCCTGCACTACAGACATAGTTAGTTTCACAAATTGACAAGGTTCATCCTCCACAAAGTGCTCCAATCCTACATTAGCAACCAAAGTATGGAAGTCCTGGGAAATTCCTGCAGCCCTCATGAATTCGAGGCATGGATAGATGGAAGGAAAAACCTCCTCCTCTCGGTGAACCTTCATAACCTCAGGCACCCTCAGTTCATGTTGGTTGAGTTGATGCTCATTCATCTTCTATTCTGAAATTTTAACATCTATTACACAGGTGATTACAAAGTGAATATATAATGAAGGGAACTACTCATAGGGACTTATAGAGGCCTAAACATGCATCAAAACAATATATCTAAGCATTGAACAAGCTTACAAGCTCTCATAACCTATCACCTACAGCAGCAAAATACTCAAGGTATAAACCACTAAACACAAATCTACTTGGACAAGCGGAGGAGTCACATACCGGAGAATAATTGCTCCAAATTTCAGCAGCAAAGATGGGCTGAGCAAGGAGATCGAAAAATTGAGGGCAAGAACAACAATAACGTGATTTCGAGCAATGAACTGGTGTTTTCTCGGGAGAGAGAAGAAAGTGGGAAGTGAGAGAGTGAGTGGAGGGCCAGGGGTGGCCCACACCATGGCCAGGCGCGCCCCTGGGCTTGCCGCGCCACTAGGTGGTGTGCCTGCCTGGTGGGCCCCCTGGTACCTTCCAGGCACTTCTCTGCCCCTTTTTCATGTAAAAAATTAATATGAATTTTCTGGAATTTTTCGAGACACTTTATTTTTGAGCAATTTTCAGGCATAGATGAATGATTTTCTGACAGAATTTTTTTTCTGGAATGATGCAATGACAAAACAAGGCTAAAACTTCAGAAGTTCTAAGACACTCTATCATGCAAGCAACTAACAACAGAAAAGTAAACTAAATGAAAGCAAAAACTAAAATGGATAGAATAGAAACAAATCATGGTGAAAACATTGTTTTGTTCATTAAAATCCCTTCGTTAACAAGGTTGATCAGGTCTTGTTACCAAAACAATTTTATATGAAACAAAACTTTGTATTCCACTCATGATTATGTTACCTCAACTTTGATAGCAATGGTCCCAATAATAATAGTTTCAAATTTTTCTCTTGGTATGGGACAATATATTTCTCCAACTTGAATGCCCTCAACATGTTCAATTGAATTTAAACCATAAGTC